>OX419700.1:8750000-10000000 GCA_948474745.1 Oligia latruncula
AAACAAACTCAGAAGTCACAGTCTCTTTTAAAGTCCAGACAAAATCTTGGTCAGATCGTGTGAAGACCATGTAGATTGGTGTCTGAAATGGTCTTTTGAGGAAAGAACCACACAGATTGAGCGGACCTGTCCAATCAGTGCACGCATTTGTCAAAAATCGTGCAGCTCAACTCAGAACTTGAGGAGCTCAACGATTCGACGAACAATACCAAAGACAGGACATTTGGTTCTTTAACTTATGGCATACCACAGGCAATTGAATCGTATCGTGTACTGGTAGGTCATAATTATTTCGAGGGAGGATAATTGTCATCACCACGACCCATCCCGCAGATTCCACGTAGAAAATTGATTACGGTGCAGTTAGTGTAGTTTTATGAAAGCGATGGCGTTCCTGCTGAACCCGACATATGTCATACGAATCAGCAATTATTCATATGAAAAATACGCTCTAAACGACAGGAAATATCATTCTGAAGTCGTTTGTATATTTCCCTTATATTTTAATTATCTGAAGACATGAACATTAGCTTGGTTGGTTTAACCTGGTTTTAGAGTTTGTTTAATGATTCATAATCTGCCTAGCCTTTTCCCAACTATGTTGGGGTCGGCTTCCAGTCTAACCGGATGCAGCTGAATACCAGTATTTTACATGAAGCGACTGCCTATCTGACCTCCACAACCCAGTTACTGGGTAATACGATACCCCTTGGTAAGACTGGTTGTCAGACTGTCAAAAATTCACGAATGACAGTCGGGACCAACGGCATAACGATTAGTTTAATGATTCCCAAATCAAAATGTGTAACTGGGCTATGTTCTTTAATTGCAGGCGGCTATTCCGTGGAGCACATTGACAAAGTATGCCTGTCTCTACGTGCTGAGTTCGGTAACTGTGTGAAGATGACCGGACTGCTTGGCAGACCTGACATGTTGTTCGTCTTCGACGCCAGCGAGGTGGAACGTGTATTCAGGGGCGAAGATGCGGCGCCACACAGGTGAGTGATAAGTTTAGTCCTGTTGTTAAGAGAGAGAAGAAGTACTTAATTAACGTACCTACACGTGCCGAAAATTACGCGACAGAAATTCCGCGTGCTTAAGTTTTTACGAAATAATTTCGGCCTGATGTATCTTATGTAGTAGGTTATTAAAAAAACGTTAACGCCTCGATCTTTTCTTCGCTTAATGTCGAAGGATGTCTTGAACGCAAACAGAAACACCCTAAGTGTAGGATGCTTTTTAGGGTTCCGTACCCAAAGGGTAAAAACGGAACCCTATTACTAAGACTTCGCTGTCCGTCCGTCCGTCCGTCCGTCTGTCTGTCACCAGGCTGTATCTCAAGAACCGCGGTAGCTAGACAGTTGAAATTTTCACAGATGATGCCTTTCTGATGCCGCTATAACAACAAATACTAAAAACAAAATAAAATAAATATTTAAGGGGGCTCCCATACAACAAACCTGTTTTTTTCGGCGTTTTTGCCGTCTGTCTGTCACCAGGCTGTATCTCAAGAACCGCGGTAGCTAGACAGTTGAAATTTTCACAGATGGCGTATTTCTGTTGCCGCTATAACAACAAATACTAAAAACAAAATAAAATAAATATTTAAGGGGGGCTCCCATACAACAAACGTGTTTTTTTCGGCGTTTTTGCCTTGTGGTACGGAACCCTTCGTGTGCGAGTCCGACTCGCACTTGGCCAGTTTTTTTATTACATTTTGCATGTTCAAGTGCCTGCTGAACAGGTCTATAAATTCCGTCTAGAAACAATGTTGTATCAAAATTAGGTAAGCTTTGTTTGTTATGTGGAATACAAGATTTTTCCATATTATTTTCAGGCCTTCAATGCCCTCTTTAAACTATTACAAACACACCTTGAGGAAAGACTTCTTCGGTGCTGAGGAAAACTGTGCTGGTGTTATTGCAGTGTAAGTAACTATTATTTAAACCCTAATAACTTGATTTAGATTCCCAATTCTCACGATTAGCGTAAACGATAGATTGAATCTGAGCTGAAAACTTTAGTTCTGACAGATAAAAAATTACTTACCTATGACTAACCGAGAGAGCAGCTTTGGCCAATTAAGTAGTTGTAATCTATCTTGTATCCATTAGTTAGGTACAATGCCAAATAAAGGTCATGGGATTATTTAGTACTGATATCACACTAATATTGTAAAGGCGAAAGTTTGTGTGTGTGTGTGCATAGATATTTATATGTTTGTTACTTCTTCATGCTCAAACGGCTGGACCAATTTTGATAAAACTTTGTATGGAAGTAGTTGACACCCTGGATTAACATATACGCTACTTTTTATCCCGATTTCCCACGGGATCGATAGTTATGCGGGTGAAACCGCGGGGCGCAGCTAGTTGTTTTATATGTTTCAGGCACGGTGAACAATGGTCAGCCTTTCGAACCAAAGTGTCCCGAGTAGCGTTGAGTGCTGGTGCTGCAGCTCAGTACACGGTGCCCGTCGCTGAAGTAGCAGATGCTTTTATCCAAAGGTAGGCAAAAACTTGAATGGGTCTGTCAGGCTCCGTTTATGGCCAAGATTGAAACGCGTGCGCGTCACCTGTTTCTATTCGTCGCTCCGCAAGTCGTGTCGCGGTGACTCGTGGCATGCTCCAAACAACTTATTTCATTTGTAGCGGAGTAAACAAATGAAATAAGTTGTTTGGAGACAACTTATTTCATTTGTTTACTCCTCTTGTCGCTGTCGCTTGACGCGTTTCGTTTGAGCGTGTACAGTTCTTTCACCTCTGACAGCAACAACCGATTAGCAACCTTATAACAACGCAAATATAGATAATTGTGATTTTAACAGACTTGGCAATGGCAGCAAATCAATAGCAACCTTATTGCGACAGTAAATATCACTGTGATTTTGACGGTGAAGCAAAATTAGAGGTTAAATAACTGTGAACGGACTTTAGGTCGTGGCGAAGGGGTTCTTAAGACATTTCTCTAATCGCTAGAAGATTCTTAAAAAAAAAATCATTTTTATCACATCTAATCAAAAAGAGCTAAGTGTATTCTTCGTAAGCAGGGACTAAAATAGCTCTTTAATCCCTAGGGACTATAAGTGATTTGAATTTGGAATGTGGATATTGTTAGTAAAAGTTCCAATTACCAAAGACATCAATCACGAACATTGTGTGAACAAGACACAGGCTGTATGATGAAGTAAAACGCGCGAGCCAAATAAAAAAAAAACTTTGTGAAAAAATAAAAAAAACGCGCGAAAAGCATTCTGCTTTTGTTCGTAATTGTTTACTCAAATTATGATTTTACTTAATTTTATAAAAAATTAGTATGTCTTCCCCAAGTAATTGTATGTAAATATTTAAATGTTAATTTCTTATTCATATGTTGCACTTACTTATTTTTTCATAGAGGGTGATAAAAAGTAGAGTGTCCACCTCGGAATCAACACTATTTTAAGCTCGAGTAACGTACCTACTTTGAATCCCTTGCTGCGCTCAGGATTCTACTTTAGAACCTCTCGCTGCGCTCGGGATTCTACTCTAGAATCCTTCGCTCCGTCTCTGGATTCAAAGAAACACTCCCGCCTTCAAAATAGTTGTTTGCTCCCTTGGCAAACAATCTACTATTAATCTGCTTTCAGAATACGTAAAATAAGGGATGGAAATTCGGAAACGCCTAGCGACTTTCTGAATGAAGTACACAAATGGTCTTTAGAATGTAAGTACCTACCTGCTATCTACCTACCTAATTATCAATCTTTGTACTAGTTTTGACTACTTTCAGTTTTCGAGCTAGGTAAATTAGAGCACTTAACTCGGAGGTTCTGTCAAAAAATATATCATAAATACAAACAAACAAAACAAATATCACAAACCGATTTTTTTTGAAAATTACTTCATATTATTATGTTTGAAAAATTCTTGTGCTCAACAACGTAAATAACGCAATGAATGTTGTTGAACTGTCAAAATGAAAGCCATTGCCATTGTAATGTGTTACGTAATTACCCCGCCGGTCTTCATAATCCTGATTTATCATTTCAGCCCTCGGCCTAATAGCCTTAGACACCCGCCTTAACTGTTTCGAGGCCCCGGAGGACTCGGAGAGCATGCGCCTGATCCATGCAGTCCAGACCTTCTTTCTAAGCGTAGGGGAACTGGAACTCCGAGCTCCTTGGTGGAGGCTATACCCAACTAAGATGTTCAGGCAGTATGTGGCCGCCTTGGATACAATCCTTAGGTGAGGAAATTGGATATTACTGTCCTATTTACTTGCAGACTAGGAGAGACTAGGTTATTTAGGCTGCCTTTCCACCAGAGATGAACGAGGATGCGTAGCGAGGGATGTGTGTAAAACTAACCAGTACCAACGCTAACTTAGTTCAAGCTATAAAAATGAAGCGATCTTATTGGTTGGTTTCACACACATCCCTCGCTACGCATCCTCGCTCATCCCTGGTGAAAAGGCAGCCTTAAGCACTTTTAAATCTAAGGTGCGTTTATAAATCTTAGAAGTACCTACCTAGTTTCAGAATTGTCCAACTGAATCAATGTCTGAATACCTACACTATTTGTTCTTTAATTGTAGGTATCCCAAACATGAAACTGTAGATAATTTTATGTATTTTATATCGTATCGTTCATTAATTAAAAAAAACGTCCAACACTAGAAGATCAATAAGTTTTTAGAAGATCAGTTTAATATTTCCCATATAAAACTAGCCATTCAACAAAGTTGATAACGGAGGTAACTAGCCCCAATTTCTCCTGTCCTCATTCTAAAAGACTATATCTTGCTAAAAAATATCCACGAATCTCTTTACAGCGTAACTCTCAGACATGTGGAGAAGGCGCTAAAGGAATGCGAGGCTAACGGCAGCAGTAAGTCACTGCTACAAGACCTGGTGGCAGCTGCAGGTCCTAGAGTAGCAGCAGTGGCAGCTCTGGATCTGTTCTTAGTGGGAATAGATACGGTGGGAATCTATCAAATAAAAAAATAATGAATTCTAAAGGGAACGTTTCAAAAAAAGTCGCCTGATACAAATCTAATAGCAATACGTTACAAAATGCAGTCAGGTCGCAGGTTATACTAGTAGCAATGTTTTGCAGAACGCCCTAAGACCGCTATATACTTAGCTAGGGTTTCTAAGACTTTGGTGGCCACATTGTTTAGGAAAGTAAGTTGGTGTGTTTCCCTCGAGAGCCTTTTCAACACCATAAAGTCAAACCCAGCTGATTCGGACTATTACGAACATTTAAAAATCAAAAATAGTGAAATCGGTCCAGCGGTGGTCCAGCGGTTCTCAAGTTATGCGCTTACCAACGACAACATTTCATTTTTTAACCAACTTCTAAAAAAGAGGAGGTTCTCAATTCGGATGTTTCTATTTTTTTTTATTACACTGATAGAAGATGGCGTTCGGCTTTCTATCAGCGATTTTGTAGTTTAGTGTGTTTTATTTTGTGAACACGATTAGAAATAGATTTTCTAAGAGTTCACCATAATTTATTTTTGTTGTTTGGCTTTTTATTTATTTTTTTTTAATTTCCAGACATCAAACGCAGTGGCTTCAATTCTGTATCAGTTATCATTAAGACCCTCAGTACAAGAGCGATTGTACGAAGAAAGTCATAAAGTACTGCAGGACAGACCTATGAAACCTGGGGATGTCAACCAGATGCCGTACCTGAAAGCGTGTGTAAAGGAAGTTCTGAGGTTAGTGGTGACTATTATTTATTAGGTAAATAATCTCTAAATATTTTTCATTGCCACGTTGGTCTAGTGGTCGCAAACGCTACTACTGATCATGAGGTCCTAGGTTCAATTCTCAGGGGGGTAATAGCGTAACACACTATTAGTAGCAATGGCTTTCATATTGACAGTTCAATAAAAGTCATTGCGTTATTTACGTTGTTGTAAATGCCCAACGTGCCTAAACAAGTTTTCACTTCAAAAATATCCCGTGATAACCTATTCACATACCTACAAAGTACGGAACCCTTGGTGCGCGAGTCCGACGCGCACTTGACCGGTTTTTTTTCATTCTCAAAAAAGTTAAGGCGAGGTTGAACATATGTTTTTACAGTCGTTATACTTCGTCAATGTTAGTTAGGTTTAGTCCATAAGCCATAGGGACTCATCTCTCCAACAACCTTGGCAGCTATTTAGCTTTATTATGTACACCCAATGATTTCAAAAGTAAGGATACGCCCGTCTGAACATTTTACATAGAAGTTCTTCGTTCGAAGTTCGCGCGCACCACTGTCAACTGAGTCGCGTTGGCCCTAAAACCGTCATTTTAGGGCCAGCGCGTTGGTGCCATTTAGTCGCGCCGTTAGCCCGGTCCTTACGCTAGTAATATATATGTCAATGTGTACACCATATAAATTACAGATATAATAATAGAAACAATAAAGGGTGACACAATGGGCGGTCTTATCGCTAAAAGCGATCTTTTAAAGACAAACTTTGGATGAATTAAAAAAGGGAAGGACAGACAAATGCTGTAGGTAGTCTGTGGTGTACCATTTACATCAAGCTACTACACTCTGTCAAATTTCTTCAATAGATTTTCAACTTTATCGCTAAAGCCTAAGGTTCAAAGTTGATTGGGAAAATTTGACAGTTTTGGGTATCTTGATATGCTGGCGTCTGTACCTACCTTTACTATTTTGATCTGAGGAAAAATCTAAAGTTAGAAACTAAGGCCCGTATTAATAAACGTCACTCAAAGACGTACTCAAGGGCGATATCATTTGATACGCCATTATTACGATATCAGCATCTCAAGATCATTGCTAATTAATAAACACATGAAAACAGTATCTCAGTTATCAAGCTCAGCTCCTCAAGATGCTGTAGTTGAGGGCTGGATCTTGTGAACAAATACGTCACAATGACCGAAGTTTAGAATAACATTCATCACATTTCGTTATTGCTATGTCGTAAGATAGAATGAAATACTTGTATTTTTATAAACTTTAATGAATAGCGCTGTATCACGTTATAATGTTTATTTCTACCCAAGAAACCCTTAAATTGTTTAAAAAGATGTGTATTTATTTCCGAATACGACAGAAATGCTTACTTACTCAACTCAGCAGGTACAAATAACATAACGCAATATAACGTCAGACAGGAATAAAGCATCGTCAAAAAAAAAAAAAAGCTTAATAAAATTGTTGGCGCCCTTTTTCAAACAACGCAAAATATAACTCTGTCTGTTTTTAATTTGTTAAAAACTATAAAATGGAAAGCAGGAAGCATGTATTTACTCCAATGGAGAAAAAATATTTTCTGGAAATTATAAAAAAATATAGGGCAGTGGTTGAGAACAAGGATACCGACGGCGCATCTCTACGGAAAAAAAATGAGGCCTGGAATAAAATAACTTCGGAATACAACGCTAGTCCACACGCATCTAGCCAGGTAAACAATTACATTGTAATAGCACTACACATTACTTTTGTAACATTGTGACATCAGGTTACAGAACAGAACTTACGAAATTTTTGTCGATGTTGACCATAATATCCATGAAATCATGTACCTATACGTACCTACTCTAGTCATGACAGACTTGGGTCTGGCTTGTTTTTATTTTCTTGTTGCTTTATCTACATTTAACTTATTACTTTAGGCAACAACTAAACAACTACGTCGACTGTGGATGAATTTAAAACAAAGACAGAGGGAGGCATTAACTAAAGAACGCCAACACCGCTTGGCCACTGGAGGAGGGCCATCAATAAGCGATGCCACCATTGACCCTGATGTCGCCGAAGTGGCCCCAGCACTCATAGTTGGTATAGATTCTGCGATTGATTCTGATACAGTTCTTGGTAAATACTTTACATACTTAAATAATTTTTATTTATTATAAGTACCTACAGCTTTAATCAAATAATGCATCTGAATTTAACACATTAATGTTACAATTGTGTTTTTCAGACATATCAGAGTTTAACATAACACCACCTATTTACGTCGAGGAAGTGGCAGCTCCTCTTGAACCTTTCGTTACATTAACAGAAAACCCAGCACCAACACCTGAAACATCCACACCTCACATCCCTTTGACTCAAATAGCCCAAATGTTACCGCAAACAAGACCAACAGCCCTGACAGGTCAGCGTCATAAGGACTCTATCTTGGAAAGGGAATATAAGGATCGCCAATTGAGGGCAAATGAAAAGCATGGTTTAGAAATGCAGATTCTCCATGAGCAGCATAGGGAAGCCAAGGCAAAAGCTGAACTAGCAGAGCTAATCATTAGGCAACAAGAACAATGTTCCTGAGGTAATATAATTTTATTAAAATGTTTATTTTATTTGCTTGTTAAATGGTCCAATGAACCTGCTGACTGTTGTGTATCGGCCCTTATATCAGTGTAGTCGGTGTGTCACGTGACAGCAGAGAGATAGTATCTATGGAGTAATGTCGGCTTGTGATTGTGAAGTTGGAGTTTGGAATATTTGTATTTTTAACTTCTTGAATGACAGACTCTTCTCCTTTTTGAAAGCCTTTTTGCCAATTCGGAAACAACATTTTCAACCAATTTCTTCCCATTAAGGGTGCAAAATACTTACACTTATCCAATACTATTAAATCTAGAATTTTGTCTAGCTTATTTACCCTAATTTTAAGAATACCCGCTATGCTTAATTTTTCACCAGACACTGAACTTAATTTAGAGAAACAGTTTTGCAATTTTTTGTCTTTCAAATATCTATTATAGTCCACTATATGTATCACAGTACTTCAAGCTCCGGTGTCCACTTGCAATTTAATGTTTCTTCCGCCTAGTCACAAGTTGACCTCTGCTGGTCCCTCTCCATCATTATAAATGCTCATAATTGAGCCAATGATTATTTCCTCTGCTTCCTCCTTGTTTGCCAACTGACCAGCCTTGACACTTTCTTCAACATATTTAACTGCATTCCGGTTCGTCCTGTGACGGCACTTAGCTGCAATGTGACCTGGCTTCTTACAAATATAACATGTCCAGGTTTTCTTGAAACACCTATCCGCTGTGTGATTTCCTCCACACCTTGAGCATTCAAATTGTGCTGTGTAAGTCCCTTTCCTTGATTTTTCATTGACCATGCACACATTCAATTCTGGTTGCATGCTTTTTGATTCTCGTTCTGCCGATTCAAAGGCTATTGCTATTTTGTAAGCCTTTTCGAATGTTAAATCTGTACCTTCCGTCAAAAACTTTTTGATGAGAGGCTCACTAGCCACGCCACACACTAATTTATCCCGCAATGCTTGCTCCAGGAAGTCACCGAAGTCACACCCGGCTGCTGTTTTCTTTATCTCAACAACAAAATCTTTCACTGATTGCCTTTCTTTTTGCTTACATTTTTATAGAAATCATATCTTTCCGCTACTGTCGACTTCTTGGTAACATAATGACCCGTGAGGCATGCAATCAGCGGAGTCGATAGCCGATTCCCGGCCACCGTAGGCGCGGGCTTGCGGGCGGCGAGCAATGGGCAGCTCGCCGTCCGGTAAGGACCAGCTAGCTTACTCTCGACACTCGATCTCAATCGAAATTGGAAATTGGGATCGAAATCTTGTCATTTGGCAATCTTGAATGCTACACTAGCGCACGATTGGAATCGATTAAGGTGGATTCTTTTGGTACTAAACGAAATCGACTTTACTCGAACGAATGCACTTTTTTCGGTACTCTTGACGAGATTTTGACGTTAACATATCGCGTTTGAAGTCGTGTTTATGTCAAAGTTGAACGATTACAAAAAGGCTACTTTTTCGGGATCGAGTTTGTTCTTGTGGCTGATTTGTGAGGTTTTTATTGTGAATAATGGCACGCTTAGAACTTATTTGTGATATTTTGGACAATGCTCATAAGTTAGATATGAGACAAAGGCGGAATTTGGGACGAATGGCGCGTTATGCAGACAACGCGTTTGCCATGACTGACGATGAATTTAGGAAAAAATACCGAATAAATAAGGAGCTTTTTGAAGTGATTTATAAAGATTTGGAACCTTTGATGCCCCAGCCTACTCGCCGTAGCGACATTCCAAGAAAATACAAGGTTTGTAAACTAGAAATTCCAATTTCACATGGTAGGTATTTTTTTATATTTAAGTAAGTAATTAAATAGACTAATTTTATTTTTTAGGTATTAGTGGCTCTTTCATTCTACGCCACAGGCAGCTACCAAAGATTAGTAGGTGGAACACAAGGTACAATGATGTCCCAACAATCAGTTTCGAGAGCAATAAGAGAAGTTACAAATGCTCTTAATTCAAACAATATTTTAAATAAATGGCTTAAGTTTCCACCGACTCGCCGACAACGAGACTTAATTAAACAAAGGTTATTAAGAACTTACTTATTTTTTACCTCAATATTAAATATGTAGTATCATTCAATACTTTAGACATTATGTTGTTTTAACACTTAATATGTTTTATTTTACTTATTTGTAAAGAATATTAAGCTAATAATAAATTTATTCCAGATTTTATGAAAAATTTAAAATTCCTGCAGTCACAGGATGTATTGATGGTACTCATGTGGCTATTGTAAGACCATCAGAAAATGAAGAGCGGTTTTACAACAGAAAAGGTTACCATTCGAGAAATGTTTTGATTGTGAGTTAGGTTGGCTATTAGTTATCTAGTTATTAATTATAAGAGTAACTGTAACTTTCTATATACAGTATTCTTTTGCAGATTTGTGATGCAGATCTCAATATTCTAAGTGTAGATGCTTCATTCGGTGGAGCCTCACATGATACATTTGTTTGGAACCAACATCCTGTTAAGAATCACCTTATAAATTTAATAAATGCAGGAGAAAGAGTTTTTTTACTTGGTAAGCATTTCATACATTTGTTCAAATTGGAAATTAATTTCCATTAGGTCTACAATTATATATGTATATAATAACTACTCAGTCATTTTAATATAATTATAGGTGATTCCGGTTATCCTCAAAGGGAATATATGATGACCCCAATAGTGGATGCACCGCCAGGATCAGCTGAAGAGTACTACACAAAGCTGCATTGTGTGGCTCGCAATACTGTTGAGCGCACAATTGGGGTTTTAAAAAATAGATGGAGATGTCTTCTAAGCCATAGAGTTCTTCATTATCATCCAGACACAGCTGCTAAAATTATAAATGCATGCTGTGTTTTACATAACATTTGTAACCAAGCGCGATTGGGTTTGCATGATATTGAGGATGCCGTACCACCCATGGAAGAAATGCAATTGGCACAGAGTGGGTTAGAGGCGGATCGAGGTTTTGCCTCCGAGGAGCTGCGCAGGGGTCGGGAGGCTCGTGCACAGCTTGTACAAGAACTGTGGACAGCTCGGCATCTTCATTAATATTATTATTTACTTATGTAAGAACAATTTTTTGACTAAGAATTTAAAACCTAATTCAATGAAACTTATTTTGTAAATTAATCTTTTATTTTTCACTACACATACTATTTCTAGAGATAGCTAAATATTTATGTGACCAAGACTTGTACTTACTCTCTTTTATTATAATTGTAAGACTATTGTTCTATTGTGTCGTTTGATTTCTATTTTGTATTAAATAATGTAATGTGTTGTGCTGAGGGTTAATAATAATCAAAATAATATTGAGTTTATCTAATAAGTTTAATAAAAGTTCATGGTACAATAATTATTAAAGAAGAGCTTAAGTTTTAAAGGTAATGTCTAATTATTATTATTAACAAGTATTTGAATAAATATAATTATTATAGCCTTTTTATTAAGTAATTTTCTTTTATATCCACCATACACACAACCAATTTTTATTTTGTTCACATCATAAGTTAGGTCTAAACACCGTATTTATACAAGTACTGTATAAGACATCTATTATACACAGATATCTATTATATATATAGGTATATGTTTCCAATGAAAAGATACTTCAATGTAAATAGGAAAAACATGTAATTTTTAATTAAAAACTGTTTTATATGTTAAATTACTCGAAAAGTACTTAACCGATTTACGAGTACCTATAGATACCTCAGGCTGGTCTAAAACAATACAATATTTAAAATAACAACTATGTTTTTCAGGGCGTGACGCGCCCTCGAATGATGGTTGCAAAAACTATATTTACAAAAAATAACAAACTAAAGTTTTACAACAATATATAAACTCAATTAAGCAGGCTTTTCAGCAGGACTAGACATAATTTTACGTCCAGGGTACCCGAGTCCTAGGTCTAGGGTACCTGGACATACAAAAAAAAAACTATAGATTACGGCTTTATAGCCCACTTAATTGAGGTTTATAAGGGTTGTACTTACGATTTATCGTAGAATCACTATTTTACCACAAGGTTTTGCTTAATTTAGCAATATTATCACTATGAATTTAAGTCAATGAAAAGAAAAAACACTTTGTATAAAACTGTTTAGTGACGCATCATCGCGAACAACTTCCATATTTTTAACTCTAAACTAGTACCTACTTAGTTATTATTATAAACTTAATTACTGCCTATTTTGCCTCAGGGCATCAGCGATATTAATGAGAGCATTTGCCACAGTTTGAGAGCCTTCTCTTATGGCTGCTGAAAGTCCCTCCATTTGTTCTACAGCTCGAGATAGGGCCCTCGCTGTGACAGTTTCTGCTTCAACCCTCTTCCTCTCTATCTCTGTGAATTTCTCCCGGTTTTGATCTAACATAGTCCTTGATCGGGCACGCTGTCCCGGGGGCAGGCTGGTCCTTCCAGGACTATGTTCTCTTGCTGTTGTAACTGACAAATAAAATAAATAACATTAATGTAAGTAATTGAAGGATGGCATACATAGTTTGAAAGATTTATTACCTCTCACAGTCTCTTCATTTTGGTCGGGAGAAGCATGAGACTCCAATTCATTTGCTTCCATATTAGAATCTTCAGTTGGAATGATAATTTCCAGTTGGATGTCATTCTGGCTTTGGCTCTGCAATTATAGAATAAGTACTTCATTAAGAAGGTGTTAACTTTTATTAAGTTTACAATTGTCTTAAAATTTACAACTAAACTGACTTACTGTGGATGGAAATGGATTGGCAGCAACATGGCTGTCTCCTGCAGCAAATTGATAGCCCCCCATCACTGCTACCAGGCGTTGGTCGATGGGTGTTAATACAGGTAAATTATCTGCAGACCCACCACCTGTACGCCTCATCGACTGTGCATGCTCGCCACATGTCTTCTTTAGGGTATGCTTTTTGTCAGCCCAATACTGAAAAGGAAATAAATGTACTAATTATTGTAACTGTTGTCATATAATTAAGTAAAAAAAAAATATTATTAGTATGTGGACAGTACCTTAGCCCAGCCTTTACCATCTTTCTGTGCACCACCTAGTGCGTTTAAGGATACTGCTATGTCGTTCCACTTTCTCTTTGTCTCCTGCTTAGCATGAGCAGTGCGCAATAACCCCTTGGCAATTCCTGGGTTCTGTACCAGGAAATCTACCAGAGTCTCCAGTTGTTGGTGTGTTGGCCTGCTCATCCTGTAAGAACAATAAACGTTTGTGTTGAGAAAAAGTGTTTAATATTAAAATTTAAAGGAATTACAATAAGTATATTTAATAGAATTGTGGCCTTACCTTGATATTTTCGTCTTCCTCGGTTGAATACTTGCCTTAAAGTAAAACTAACTTGAACTTGTGCATATAAACATACTTTAATACATTCCAAACTAAACACTTGAGAACATTTCGACGAAAACATCGCTTTGAAACTTTTGTTTATCGCAACAGTAATAATTCACACTTTTTAGGGTTCCGAACTCAAAGGGTAAAAACGGGACCCTATTACTAAGACTTCACTGTCCGTCTGTCTGAGGCTATATCTCATGAACCGTTGCCGCTCTATCAACAAATACTAAAAACAATAAAATAAATATTTAATACAACAAACGTGATTTTTGTGCCGTTATTTTATATGTAGTGTTAAATATTGTACGGTGGTACGGAACCCTTCGTCTGCGAGTCCAATTCGCACTTGGCCGGTTTTGTTATTCAAGTAGGAACATATTTTAAGATTTTTAGTTTAACAAATTTTAAGTGGATGAATGACAGATGACAAATGCGTGAGAGGTTTTTTTTTTTAATGTACCTAACGTAGGCAATGACATGCACAATGAGCCACTGCTGCCTAAATATTTAGTACTAAAATACATATAAATGCAAATAAAGAACACTTAAATGATTATATATGTTAAAATAAATATAAGAACAAATTTATTAATAGATTTAACGAGTTATTCAATATTTATATATTTGGTAATTAACGTTTTGATGTGTATGGCCACCCCATGTGAATCAGTGTAGTCGAACATGCAGTCGATTCCAATCTCAATCTCGATTTCGTTCAAGAGTGCCAATTTTCTAGAGATTGGAATTGAAATTGGATCGAATTGGAATACAATCGAGATTGGGATTGATTTCAAGAGTAAGCCTGCAGGCCCGGGTCGACGGCGCGTTGTGTTCCACGTAGGGATGTGAAAAAAAAATCGATTATAGAAAAAATCGATTAATAATCGATTTTTTTTTCGAAAAAAATCGATTTTTATAATCGATTTTAATATTTAAAAAAATCGATTAATAAAAAATCGATTTCTTATTCACTGCCGATTTTTTTCACCTAGAAGTTAGAACGGCCGCAACACAGCTTTTTAGTCCGGAGCGTGAAGCCGCAAAGTACCGCGAAGTGTACCACTAACTAATAAATGAATGACGCTAAAGGGCGCTACACACGGCTAAGATACTTTAATATTTTATCTTTGTAATCCTTTTGTAATTCACGAAATTCAAATTTTCTTAGGGTTTTTGCAATTTGCAGGTCAGTGTCAGGATGTATCTTGATTAAAATATGATTCACGACAATAACAGGTACATATTTAGATAATTATAATCTTTAATACATCTTTCTAAGTTAGATTTCTACCATTAAAACTTTTTCATATGAGATTGGTAGTTGGTGGCAGAAATCTAACGTAAACGTAATGTCTAATCTAATGTAATTTGAATTTCGGGCGAAAGGAGAAATTTAAAAAAATCCTTTTTTGTGTGAAATTATTAACTTGTTGTGTAATTAATGTTTATTATTATTATTAATAAAACTGAGTGCTGTGATAGATAGTTATTATCGATATTTCAGGCGTTTAATTTAAACTATCAAAAAAAAAAAAAGGAAAAAATCGATTATTTTAATAAAATCGATTATTTTTATTAAAAAAATCGATTATTTTATAATCGATTTTATTACTAGGCAAAATAATCGATTAATTAATAATCGATTTTTTATGTATACTGTCACATCCCTAGTTCCACGCGCGCCTCAAGGAGATGTCAATTAATGCTGCCATTCTCGTCGCCAATTTATTATGTATTTTTACAATAAACACACTGTAGAGTGTACGGTAACGTCTTTATTGAAAAAATACATAATATTCCAAACTCCAACTCAGTGTTGCCACCTCGGTTTTTGAAAAGGGGCAGTCGGACAAGCTAGAAAGAGCTAGATTTAGCAAATTTTGCCATGAAGTGCTAGAAACAGAAAGTGAAAAAAACATTTAAACAAATGCAAAGGGTTAAAAATTGTTTATTTGAAACGTATTAATTTCAGAACGTCCAGAATCTAATTTTAATAAAGTTATTAAATTGTTAAAAATCAGAGTTATCTTAGAAACAAAGGTTTATTCTTAGCAACAAACTTTGGGAATTCCCCAGTAAAGAAGCAGAAAGAGTAGGTAGGGCCGTAGGGTTACCAATGTTACCAAAACTAAAAATATACCCAATTAGTGATCATAAAGTGTAAACTGACGAAATCTATGTACGGACGCCAGCACATCAAGTTACTACAATCTGTCAGATTTCTTTAATAGATTTTCGACTTTATTGCTAAAGCATAAGGTTCAAGGTTGATTGGGAAAATCTGACAGTTTCGAGTAGGTTGACCTGCTGGCGTCTGTACATGACACGCATTGTTTCATAACTTGGTAATCGGGGTGCGAAGTTTTCGTCTCGCTTGAAAAGGGCTAGATTGCTCTTTTCGGGTTAAAGCATGAAAAAACGAGTTCACCTACAGTAAAAAGTGCTAGATCTAGCCCGAAAAGGGCTAAGGTGGCAACACTGTCCAACTTCACAATCACAAGCCGACATTACTCCTCCATAGATACAATCCCTCTGCTGTCACGTGACACACCGACCACAGTCCACACTGATATAAGGGCCGATACACAACACTGACAAAAATCTCTGTCTCTGTATTATTTAGCTATATACCTAAATAATACAGATGCGCTCTAGTGCTCTGTATCAACCCATCATCACTCAACATCATCACTCAAACCAGTCTTTTGTTACAGATTTGACATCAAAGAAGCAGCATACGTTGGTAAAATAATAATACAAAGTAGCTTTAAATTATATTAATAAACAGGCATTTATTTACTTTAAGGTTGTTTTATTTCAGTCTTCTACATGGTTCAAGTCTTTACCAATATTAAAAAGTTACTTATAATTAAATAGACAGTGGCGCCGATTCTGTTGTTCACAAACTAAACTATATTTAAGTTCATGCATCTTTTTCTTTCTATTTCATTAAGAAAAGGACAGAAGATAAATGTTAGTTTAGTCCTGTCTAGGTAACAACTAATAATAAAAGGTAACAACAACTAATAATTAGGTAACAACTTAAACATAAACAATATAAATTTATAATTAGGTACGAGCACCAACATGTCAACACTTAGCAAGTGTTGACATGTTGGTGCTCGTGACTGCTTAACTTTAAATTGCAATTTTTAACGAAATAACTAATGCAACGATGAAATACGACACTTTAGATATACCTATGGGTTTGAAAATACTATGTTCCTACTAATATAAAATTTCATTCAAAAATAAAGAAGAAAATCGCCTTTGAATAAAGCCAAGTGTATACATACTTTTGCTCGTGACTGTACACCATAAATATTACAGAAAATAAATGTAAGCCAAAAGGAGAAAAAAATAAATGTAGAAATTTTACAAGGCGTGACACAATGAAAGAAAGAAAGAAAAAGTATTTAAACTAAACACAGTAAAATAAAAATCCAAGTTATATAAAAAAAAGTAACAAAAGGAAAATGAAATAAAGTCCTATACGAGGCCAAAAGGCTCCTATCTCAGCATAATGCTGCGACATTAAAAAAAAAAATAGGTCGCAGCGCTCGCGCTGGTATTCTGATAGGGCCACAGAACACTATTGGATAGGGCCCGCTGTGATGTCACGGGCAGTTACAGATATAAATATGTAAAATATTAGCAAATAAATAAATTTATTTTACAATATGCGCCAGGCGTAACCTCATTACTTGTCTATGCCTTGCAGTGTCAGAGGTAATAGCATTGAGATGAGATAGGAATTTTCTATGTCAATGGGTAGTAGGCACTATAATCTATCACTCTGGGTCTCTGGTGTGTCTGTGGCACGGCGTATCTCTAACTTCTAAGTAGTCTGTGGCAGTGCTGCCAACTTAGCATTTTTTTGGCTAAATTTAGCACATTCCCCAGTGATTTAGCACGAAAAAATTCAGTTTAGCATATAGCATATTTTTTAGCATTCTACCCTGATAATATAAAGTCTGCATTTTGTATATTTTTTTAAATTGTACCATTAAACTTGTAACAGAATTACAAGCCAAACACAACAATTTAACAAATGCCATTTTTCCTACGAGGTCTCTGTCTCAAACTTGCGAAAAATAGGGACATATTATAAGGCTTATGCATCTACGTCTTCCGCGCTATATCTACCGGCTGCTTCTATTCAAGAGGATACCGACGATGTTTTATGTGTCAGAAAATTGGTGCTTCTTTTACACTAGGTATTGTAAAGATTTTATAATAAATGCTCTTTTTCTCCCTATTGGCATTTTTTTATATTTTCCGAAAAAATTTAGCATATTTTTAGCATTTTTCGAATGTAGATTTAGCATAAAATAATTTTTAGAGTTGGCAGCACTGGTCTGTGGGCATGGCATTGCTGTGACAAGTAAATGGTCGCAGGCGCCGACAATAGGGCGAGATTAGATACATAACATTTGAAATATATATTAAACATAACGTTACGGCTGTTTAGTGGAACAGTATTATTACAGTGAATATGCAATAAAAGTGGAATGTGGTAACTATAATAATGATGAGTGTTATCGAGTTATACCGCATTTACACAATCGTGCTCGCTATTCGCCTCGTGGCTCGACGAACGATTCGACGAACCATGGGCCTTCACACATTCGCGGGGTGAAGTATTTTCACAACGCGAGCACTCGAATCGCGAGGCGAGGCACGAGGCGAATAGCGAGCGCACTGTTTACACATGCGGGTTCGTTATTCGCCTCGTGGCTCGCCTCGCGGTTCGCGCGATTGTGTAAATGCGGCATTACAATTTTATCAAGAAATAAGACAACAAAACATTGTGTAGGCCAGCACTGACAACTCGTCTGATGCTGCCAGTAAAAGTGTGGAATAAACAGCCACTAGCTCAATCAATTGATGCTCAAGATATGCCCTAAGTTGGTCAGAGACAACCCTTTCTAAAATCTTGGACAAACATGGAAGTAAGCATAATGGACGGAGGTCCTTCACGCTAGTGGGGTTAGGTACTTTTGGGATTGGTCTAACTATTGCCATTTTCCACAGATCAGGGAAAGAAGAATCGACTATGGATCTGTTGATGATAGCTGTGATGACTGCAAGTGTTCTAGGAAGTGTCAACATCAGCATCTCCAGAGAAATTTGGTGGGCGCTCTTATCGCTAAAAGACAACCTTTGGATGGATCAAAGTCAAAGCATTTATTTCAAATAGGCACATAAAAGGCACTTTTGAGCATTGAGCGTTGATTCTAGTCGCCCATTGCAAAGGGTAGTTTTCGTATGGAGAAGAACGGGCAAGAAACTCCAACTTATGGTTAATGTTACCTATAATATTACATTACATAATACAATATGTAATGTAATAATAAAAACTGGCCAAGTGCGAGTCGGACTCACACACGAAGGGTTCCGTACTTACCACAAGGCAAAAACGCCGAAAACAAACACGTTTGTTGTATGGGAGCCCCCCCTTAAATATTTATTTTATATTGTTTTTAGTAGTTGTTGTTATAGCGGCAACAGAAATACCTACATAATTTGTGAAAATTTCAACTGTCTAGCTATCGCGGTTCTTGAGATACAACCTGGTGACAGACATAACAACAAATACTAAAAACAGAATAAAATAAATATGTAAGGGGGGCTTACATACAAACAAACGTGTTTTTTTTCGGCGTTTTTGCCTTGTGGTAAGTACGGAACCCTTTGTATGCGAGTCCGACTCGCACTTGGCCAGTTTTTTTAAATTACTTTATTGATAGAAATTTTCTATAATTGTATTTCTTAGTAAGAAACCAGAGCTAGTGCCAGCTATCAGAGTATTTGGTTCATTTCCCACTTCACTTTGGTCTACTTCATTGGAAATTTCAATATTATCATTTAAAATCAATGATAAATTATGCAACACTGCACAAGCAGTTATTATATTTGAAACTGTTGAAAGTTTATTACCTAACCCTCTTGCAAGACAAGGGAACCTACGTTTCCAAATTCCAAAAGTTCTCTCAACAATATTTCTAGTTTTTATTTGTGCCCTGTTATAGCGAATTGAAGGGGCATCTTCAGGAGAAGGTCTAATAGGCGTAAGTACAAATGGTAGTGTAGGATATCCACTATCACCTACAAGTCTTCCATCCAGGACACCCTGGGTATATTTCATGTAGACTGAAGACATTTGGAATATTCTGGAGTCGTGCATGCTACCAGCCCATCTAGCAACAATATCTAAAATTTCTGTTCGAGGACCAACAACAACCTGAAAAAGAAATTGTTGAATTGTATTCATACTTAACTGAACATTCACTTTTTTTTTTAATATAAGTACTAACAATACTAACATAATTGTAAGCTAATATTGTTGCTAATATATACTAACAAGATATGGATTTTAATCTGAAATAAATTATTCTATTCTATTATCTTTTATACGGGGTTTTGTTTTTCATTTATTGTAATGTTATGTACGTAATCTGTAGCTGTGTGTGTGGTTTTAATAGCAAAAGTAGATAGGTAATACTAGGAACACAATAATGAGACTTACTTGTACATTAATTGAAAAATATGATTTCCTGTTTCTATATACTTCATGATGCTGGCATCCTGGTGTATTGACTATTTTTATATGGGTGCAGTCAATGGCACCATCTACCCCCGGGAGTCCAGGCCAACATCCATGACTTCCCAAGTTTTTAAACAGCTCTCTGTTTGTACTAGCCTCATCTCCTCGAGGTATTTTAATGTATCTTGTGTGCAAAAGGGCTAATAGTTTTGATACTTTGGTTATGATATTTGATGCCGTAGGTTGTGATAAATGTATTAGGTCACCACAAACAAGCTGAAATATAAATTTATTAGACTAAGTACATTTTTATATGAATATGGTTTGTTTCTAATGTATTATAGGCACCTACTACTTAAAAAGTTTATTAATTAAAAATTTTTCTCAAAACCTATCGAGTGTTTTTGTTTTTATCAAAATAAAGGACTTATAATAAATAAATTGTTTTTTTCTTGCAATATTTTAGTTTTCTGATACCGAGCAGGTAGCCTACCTGCAAGACATTCTTAAGGTTAATTTTTTAACACCTTGTAGTCATTAAATAAGATACAGTTAAATGTACTTTCAACTTTCTTTACAGTTTATACAAGGGTACTGGTACCTACCTGAAATGATGCTGTAGCATAAAACCTTAAAGTTAATAGGACGGCTATTTCTGGGGAAATTGGAAGACCCCTATTACTGTATTTCACCAATGAGTGTTTTATTAATGTTACTATAAACAACACTGACTCCTGACCAAATCTAAACCGTTTTTTAAAACTTTCACATGGTAATTCAAAAGGATTCGAGGCATCCCTTATATAGATTTTTGGTAACCGATATCGCAAAGGCCATAAAATATCGTCATAGTACTCTATTTCATCGTAATAATTAATTTCACCCAAAATATTTTCCAACTCCATGTTTCGCGCCATTTTACTAATCACACCTCAAGTCACGGACCGCCTACACTCAGGTTTGAGCATATTGAGTACACGCACCTATTGTATACTTAAGTGTCGAGTTTGATTTATTAATCAGTCCATCACTCGGCTGATATCGTAAACCCAAACCGTAGCTTGAATACGTCAATTATTATGTTTATTAATACGTTCATGACCTCAAGATCGATATCAAGTGGGAGCTCTTGGGCTGAGTGACGTTTATTAATACGGGCCTAAATGAAATCTGACGTTGATCTAATAAACGACAGAGATTCCATGCTTTTGCCTTGTAAGAATAAATAAATGCCTTTCTAATATTGGATTTGTTTTCAGAATGTATCCAGTTGTAATCGGAAACGGTCGACAGCTGAAAAAGGATACAGTCATTTGTGGCTACAACATACCTCAAGGAGTAAGTATTAAACAAAATCCTCTAATTAAGTACTTAAGGCGAAAGCGCCAGGGTAGCCCGCGAAATTAATTTTTTTTTAGGTTTTTTACAATCTGCTGGTCAGTATTAAGTTGTACGTTGATTAAAATATGATTCGCGGCCGTAAAAAATATGTATTTACAGAATTATAATCATTAAAGTCATCAACACAACTCTCTAAGGCCCGTATTAATAAACGTCACTCAGCCCAAGAGCTCCCACTTGATATCGATCTTGAGGTCATGAACGTATTAATAAACATAATAATTGACGTATTCAAGCTACGGTTTGGGTTTACGATATCAGCCGAGTGATGAACTAATTAATAAATCAAACTCGACACTTAAGTATACAATAGGTGCGTGTACTCAATATGCTCAAACCTGAGTGTAGGCGGTCCGTGACTTGAGGTCGTGATTAGTACCGCGAAACACGGAGTTTGAAAATATTTTGGATGAAATTAATTATTATGATGAAATAGAGTTCTGTGTGTGTGTATTTTATGGTCTTTGCAATATCATTTACCAAATATCTGTCAAACTGCGTTAGTCTAATGCGAAAGTTGTATAAAATTGGTATTACGACACACCTATCCGAAAAGTAGACAAATTCAATTCAGTGAAAATATGTACTTAAACAATCTACTTTCTTGCTGAAAATATGCAAAAGGAAAAAATAAAGATATTATCATTCTGTCTGCATTCTTACTTTTACCATTTTTCATACATAAACTACATAAAAAAACACGATCAAAAATCTTGATAAAAATTACTAAAAATTGTGTTGCGACGTGATACTTTTTAGTGCTGACCGTCCCACCCAACTTTCTTATTTCGATTCAAAACTTGCATACAGCCTAATCGATATTGGCAATAAAAAAATGAAAAAAAAAATAGAAACTGAATAAAAACTCTTATATCTAACAAAAAGTATTGAAAGTGTTTTGCAGAATACCCAATATATAATTAATTTACATTCATCCTCAAACAAAAATTTACTAAGCCTACCTAAAATAAAAAATATACTGGGAATTCTGTAGAAAACTATTAGAAAGTATAAAAAAAAATCCACAATAAATAATAGTTGTCCAATAAATTAAAATAATTTTAAACAGCGAGGCATTCCGAATATAAATTCAAATATAGAAACATTTCGGCGCGAAATTCAATAAATGAGGTAGGTACCTATGGCCTGTCTGTTATTGACTCTGTTTCACTAAAATATCCAAAAAACTATTGAAATGACTATTGAAAAGCTTAATTAATTATTATAAACAATGCTTATTGTATTTACTGCTTAAAATAATTTTATTTAATTTCCAAGTATCGATTACATTCGTCGTATTTATCAATCGAAATTTAAAAAAATAATCGTTTGGAATAATCGCTTTCGCACATCATTGCAATAAAAAAAACAATAATGGTCGGCGATTTTGAACACAAATTGAGTAGTGGTAATAATTAATACGTGCTATTGGACCTGTGTTTGAATATTACGTTAAGACCTGGGCATTTTCATGTTGTTCACAATATTTTCAATAATATTTGTCACACTTTAAATCTTATCTATAACTGTGTACTTATGTGAAAAGTAAAAATGTAGTAAACAGGCACGATTGGCGCGAAACTTCGACATTAGATAGCCAAAAACTTCATTACCACTGCTTATTTACCTTAAACTAGGATAAATTCGTCAAAAAATTAAATGATGTATTATTCACAGCCCCTGAGGTGGAGTTAGGATGTTCAAAATCCCCAATTTTTATGTTTTTTAGCCTCGACCACCAGTCATCAAAATGGCGAGTATCGTATGTATTTACGAACTTGAATTTATTCAAGGTAAATTAATAAACTTGTGCAATAAAAATGAACATATTGTGAGGTTTTTATCCAGCTCTCCTAATTAACGCACATTCATAAGATTTGATGGGTAGCATAATAAATATTTACATAATCAAATAAGGGTGTGGTATGTCGTCATTCTTGGGTACGATGGGACCCTGTACCGAGCCGGCGGGCGCAGGTTCGTGTGTTCGGGGCGCTTCCGAACTATACGGTTATGGCTTTCTTGAGTAGAAAACATCTTTTTAGCGTGATACAGCGCTATTCATTAAAAATTTTACAAAATAAAAGTATTTCAATAAATCTTACGACATACAAGAACGAAATGTGATGAATGATATTCTAAACTTCGGTCAATGTGACGTAAACGTTCACCAGATCAGGCCCTCAAATACAGCGTCTTGAGGAGCTGAGCTTGATAACTGAGATACTGTTTTCATGTGTTTATTAATTAGCAATGATCTTGAGATGCTGATATCGTAATAATGGCGTATCAAATGATATCGCACTTGAGTACGTCTTTGAGGAACGTTTATTAATACGGGCCTAAGACCATGTAATCCCCAAGAATGACTATTTCCTGAAATCTTGACATTTGGGGATTACATGGTCTTAGAGAGTTGTGTTGATGACTTTAATGATTATAATTCTGTAAATACATGTTTGTTACGACCGCGAATCATATTTTAATCAACGTACAACTTAATACTGACCAGCAAATTGCAAAAAACGTAAGGAAATTGGAATTTCGCGGGCCACCTTAGAGCTTCCTCCTTAAATTAATTTCTCGGTAGACCGCAGCATAGCTATCGTACGGGATTATACCTAATTATTACAATCTTTGGCACATAAATTGATCATACTTAGGTTACTAGGTCTGTATATTTATTTATTAGTTATATTTATTCAGTACTAGCTGCGTCACGCGGTTTCACCCGCATAAGTTTCGATCCCGTGGGAATATCGGGATAAAAAATTGCCTATATGTTAATCCAGGGTGTCAGTTACTTCCATACCAAATTTTATCTAAATTGGTGCAGCCGTATGAGCGTGAAGAAGTAACAAACATATAAACACACCCCCACACACACACTCACAAACTTTCGCCTTTATAATATTAGTGTGATCATTAAGTAGAATTATGCCCATCCTCTAAAAAACTTTAACTGTCTTTAACGAAACATCCGAAAGACTGGAGTTATGGAGACTATTATTGTCAATATATTATAGTCCCTGCCGTGTAGAGAAGGCTGCCGTGTAGAGAAGGCTGCCGTGTAGAGAAGGATGCCGTATAGAGAAGGCACGAGCAATTATCACTGCGCTTGCTCAAGACGTATTGCCGATTTCAGATGACGATGTTTTCCTTCATAATGATGAAAATGTACCTAATTAATAATGTTTTATTTTTTTCAGACCCAAGTAATATTCCAACACTATGTAATGGGCAACTGCGACGATTATTTCACCAACGCATCAGAGTTTCGGCCTGAGAGATGGATGAACAGATCTCCCTCACAAAAACACCATGCTTTCGCATCCCTACCGTTCGGCTATGGCAAAAGAATGTGCCTTGGCAGAAGATTTGCTGAACTTGAAATACATACGGTTATTTGTAAGGTATGAAGAAGCATTTTTAGATTAGCTGCACATCCTAGACAAAAACTGAGTTATCTCAATAAAAAAAAAAATTCAATACCTACTTCTTGATCATAAATTCATTCGAAAGAAAAAGAATCAGTCTGCATTCTTGTGCAGTTATCCAAAAAATATTTAAAAAAAGAATTGCTTTACATTTTTCTTGGCGCTTAAAAGATATTTGAATTTCGAATGCGTCACGATTTCATTTTGTTTTTCAGTTTTGTTCATAGGTTTTTTTTTTTTTTTTTTTTTTGCGGATGGGAAATCATCAAATGACCCCTCCCGCTCTGGGTGGAGCGGAAGGGAGTGTCAGACTCTTACTGACTAAAACCCACCCGTGTTCCTTCCTTAGCCCTTTATGTTCCGGGCCAGCGGTAACCCTTTCGGACAATCCCGCTGACTTAGTGAATGGCTTACATAACACACTGCCTTAGTAAATAAAATGTTGGTGTTTAACTAATACTTTATTAACAAAGGCAGTTAGAGGAAAACAATTCTTTTCCAGATAGTGCAAGCCTTCAAAATGGAGTATCATCATGAACCCATGGACTACCATATACATCCTATGTATACGCCAAACGGGCCCATTAGATTGAAGCTTACCGACCGGTAGATTTTCCTAATTATTTAAGTTTTACTTAGGAAGGTATTGTTGTGCTCCTAGAAGGTAGCTTATCCTAGTGCTTGCAGATTTGATTATTTTCTTCACAGACCAAATCTGGTAGTTAATCTTGTTCATTTAGGCCGAGATCTATAAGTGTTACTTAGAGTGCGCGCTTGACAATGATATTATATTAAAGAGGCAGATATGGCACTAGCGCGCGCAAATTGTTGCAGACAAATTCAGACAGTTGTTGTAGTTTCATTTAGTCCGCTAATAGCAGCGAGCTACACACTACAGTTAGCTATCTCTTTCTGTGTCATACGTTCCGTACCTATATCTATCGCAGTAAGTACCTACTTAGTAATAACAACACGCAACAATACAGAACGTAGCTCAGTATGAACGTAGCGTATCTTTCCTTTATAATATACCTACCCTGCGTTCCGAGATAGGGAAATAATCGATGTGACCCGTACCGAATTAGCGTGAGCGCGATAACGACGTCCCGTGAATTGTCATAGATGACGTTGACTTGCGACAACGCCGACCATGCCCTAGAATAATATCACCGTGAGCGCGGCTGTCAAAAATGACAGTGTGTGTGTGTGTTTTGTTTTGATTTGCATCTTATCATAAAATTAAACTAACGTGGCATTTTCGAAATTGTGCTTCTGGCTGATAGTCGCCACCTAGCCAAAGAAGAACAAATGTGGTGTTTATACAAAGAAATACTGTAGTAATATCGTTTTTACATTGATTAAGCACTGTGAGCGCGTTCACGGGCGTTTCGAATTGTTGACAGCTCTCAGCTGTCATAATCGTAATAAGTATCTAAATCGGAACGCATGTGAGTTAATGTGAGCGCTGTGAGCGATTATAGCTAATTCGGAAAGCGCCCATAATTGACGCAATATAAGTCTGCGCGTGACGCTTGATTTCAAGATATAAATCTCTGCCAGAACTTTTAATCATTTTCCGCGTAATGATGGTTATTATTTACTTTGCAAAACACGGAATACAGCACACTCTTTTAACACCTGAAATAAACGTCCAGATAGCGGCAAACGATTTTTTCGATTTTGGCCGCGCGTTGACTTATTTTGCGCGCACTCTAGCATGTAATTTGGCTAAGCGTTATATTACGTGTCACTGTCAAACTACAAGTGCAAGTTATCGGCCCTAATGTATCTATGTAGAGAGACTGTACTTAATTATTGTGTATATTCAAGTAAGGTGATATTTTATTAGTTACCATTTATTAAAAAGTGTTGTCTAGATTTCGTATAATGTAAATAATATGTTATTGTATTTTGTACTATGTAATAAGTAGTGATTAAGTTGTATTTTTTTCATAAATTAAATTACCAGTATTTTTTATAACGTTTGTTTATTCTATCCAATGATTTCAAAAGTAAGGATACGCCCATCTTAACATTTTACATAGACGTTCTTCATACAAGCAAAGGTAACGCCATCTGTCATAAATCCTTCGCGCGCACCACTGTCAACTGAGTCGCGTTGGCCCTAAAACCGTCATTTTTGGGCCAGCGCGTTGGTGCCATTTAGTCGCGCGGTTAGCCCGGTCCTTACGCTAGTAATATATATGTCAATGATTCTATCCCTTTTGTATTCCTTTGGCCCTCTGATCCGACCTCCTTTACTTTCACATCTTAGGTCACCGGCACATTATTGTGTTGTCTTGTGTCGTGACGCGGAATACACAAATCAAACGTATCTGTACAGGACTACGTCAAATCACAACGAGTTTTCTTAGCAAAAACTCCGTCAGAAGGCGACACGACACGATACAACACAGTACTACCTACAGACTCGCTTGGTACATACGCATACCGGGAACTGACTGGGCTGTCATTCCTTCTACTGGTCGTACTCACACATTCGCTCATAACCCAGTGACAAAACTATCCGAACTACAGACTCACTGCTTGCTCGTTGCTCGCCAATTCGTTTCTAAATGCTAGTTCTACCCGCTTCTCGTTAATTGGGGACAGGTGCCTCACATATGTATAGCCACTACTTCCACCTGTGGCGAAGGTTCCATACAACTCGATTACTACCGGCTTCCCTTTGAAAAATGGCACAGTCAGTATTCAATATAATCACCACCACACACCACCACCACCACACACACCACCATCACATGGGCGTAAGGTGAAAAATTTATTCACTGTTCATTACTTTTCTGTTATACAATAGTTCTTGTAGTAACGAAACGGCCAAGCCTCATATTTTGACTAAGGTGTAGAGTTTGTGAAGTTAGGGCGTGTACAGTTAGAAGCTTGGCTCTACATTGTGAAGTTAGGGCGTGTAGAGTTAGAAGCTTGACTCTACATGAGATCATTTTGGCAGTGCGAGTAATATGTGGTCTCGTCTTGGCAACATTTTACATGAAAATGTTTTTGGTGGGATTCTCTTTATTATATCAATCTTACTTCCTCACGGATCTTTTTTCTCCACGTATTTTTTCCAAGGATTAAACTACTCCCTGAGGGCACAACATACAGACAGACATAGTTCATAATGCTACAGTAAAATTTTGGGTACGGAGCCCATCAACATTATACATTGTCCTTTTCGTTTTTGGCGATTTCTGACTTTTCTAGCATAAGTTTTTTGATCCTTATATAATTAGTTATGAGTTTTATAAATGGCTTTTTGATGTAGGTGTTGTTCTGTAGAGGAATTAAAAACGCATTTAGTGCATGTAGTCCAGACATTTAAAAGATTTTTCTTGAGTCATGCGGACAGGAATGGTTTCTGGATTGAATAAAATAAAACGAATGTTTTGACATTCATAGAATGTTTTACTTAGATTGACTCGACAAGCAATCTTAGGTACTAACATTACAAAATCATTGAAAATAAGATTCCGTGACGTTAGGTACACTCTGCAATAAAAAATATACATTTTAAAAACTTTCAATTTATGAACAGTGAACTCGTGTCAAACAGAGTATACCCAAGTCATCTTATTATACGTACACTACACATTCAATGGCCACATCAGCGTACTGGTAAATATATTATGTATTTACACAAAAATATCACAAATGAGTATATTTTAAACAATGAGTAATTTTGATTTTGTACATCATGAATTCAGAACATATTATACAATAGGTATTATTATACATAGAAAATATTGACTAGGGATAAAAATATACATTATAAATTGTGAGGATGCATCAAAGAAGACACGATATATTAGATATTATTATGGCACTATTTTAAATAGTGATAAAATAGGCATGCAAAAGCGCCCTAAATTATATTAGATAAAGCTTAAAGGCAGTGAAAGTTACTTTAAAAGTTAATCAATCCATATAACGCAGCCATTCATATTTTGTAAAAAATTGCAAATTGGAATGCATCAAGTATTATCATAAAAAATTAAAATATCACAATATTTAATTTTAACACATTCATAGTTATTCACAGTTTCAACAAAGGTTCTGCGTTTTAACTGTCGCCTCTGCGTAAACAGTTCTTAAATTAAGCTTTCTGCTATTTTTGTACAAATAAATGGCAAGGGTGATTGACAAGGTCATTAATATAGCAGAGCCAATGGCAATGTAAATGATGGCAGTTCCGCTAGTAGCGAAGGCAGCAGTTTCACTGTCACCGCTAATATCACGCA
Source organism: Oligia latruncula (assembly GCA_948474745.1). Lineage (NCBI taxonomy): Eukaryota > Metazoa > Arthropoda > Insecta > Lepidoptera > Noctuidae > Oligia > Oligia latruncula. Next base: position 8,779,299 of record OX419700.1, read on the forward strand.
CTTTCCTCGACCTCGGTAGTGTTCGCGATGATTCAAAGGAATCTATAGATAAAAAAAAACTAGGTTAAACACGAAGTAAAATAACAGAAGATGAGTTTAGAAAAAGCATTTGTTGGGATCGACTTGGGATCGTGTATCCAAATTATTTAATTAAAGTTGGGTACTAAATAACACTTAAATTCCTACACCATTGTATGCAAGGTATGTTGCGCCGATCCCAAATAATTTGGGATAAGGGCAGGACAATGATTATGATGACGTATGCTGCGTAATTTTTATTGTTTATTATAACGGTGCTGTGTGTAAAGCGCGGAAATGCTTACCTATTTCTGATTGCGTATCTGCATAGGACTTCTCATCATCATGGTCATTAGGAGCTAATCTGATGACCCTCGATGATTTGATTTCATTTTCTTCAGGGAATGGCGGCAAATATGTTGAAGGCGGGTTTGTACTGCTGGGAGCAAACGGTTGTGGACATTTGGGATCCCTGGATCCTGGATAGCATGAGCTTGGAGTTGGAGGTTGAGGCTTGGGACATCTGGGATCGTTTGAACCTGGGTAGCAACGTGGAGCCTGAGGAGTTGTAGGCTTGGGGCATCTAGGATCGTTTGAACCTGGGTAGCAACGTGGTGCCTCAGGTGTGGTAGGCTTGGGGCATCTAGGATCGTTTGAACCTGGGTAGCAGCGTGGAGCCTCAGGAGTGGTAGGCTTGGGGCATCTAGGATCGTTTGAACCTGGGTAGCAACGTGGTGCCTCAGGAGTGGTAGGCTTGGGGCATCTAGGATCGTTTGAACCTGGGTAGCAACGTGGTGCCTCAGGAGTGGTAGGCTTGGGACATCTAGGATCGTTTGAACCAGGATAGCAACGTGGTGCCTCAGGAGTGGTAGGTTTGGGGCATCTAGGATCGTTTGAACCTGGGTAGCAACGTGGTGCCTCAGGAGTGGTAGGCTTGGGGCATCTAGGATCGTTTGAACCTGGGTAGCAACGTGGTGCCTCAGGAGTGGTAGGCTTGGGACATCTAGGATCGTTTGAACCAGGATAGCAACGTGGTGCCTCAGGAGTGGTAGGCTTGGGGCATCTAGGATCGTTTGAACCTGGGTAGCAACGTGGTGCCTCAGGAGTGGTAGGCTTGGGGCATCTAGGATCGTTTGAACCTGGGAAGCAACGTGGTGCCTCAGGTGTGGTGGGCTTGGGGCATCTAGGATCGTTTGAACCTGGGAAGCAACGTGGTGCCTCAGGTGTGGTAGGCTTGGGGCATCTAGGATCGTTTGAACCTGGGTAGCAACGTGGCGGTTCAGGTGTTTGTGTTGTCGGCGGTAAATATGTTGGAGGATTTAATGTCGTAGGTCGTGGGGGTTGCGGGCATTTCGGATCAGGTGAACCAGGGTAACAAACTGGTTTGGGAGTGGTTGGCTTGGGACATCTAGGATCGTTTGAACCAGGATAGCAACGTGGTGCCTCAGGAGTGGTAGGCTTGGGGCATCTAGGATCGTTTGATCCTGGGTAGCAGCGTGGAGCCTCAGGAGTGGTAGGCTTGGGGCATCTAGGATCGTTTGAACCTGGGTAGCAACGTGGTGCTTCAGGAGTGGTAGGCTTGGGGCATCTAGGATCGTTTGAACCTGGGTAGCAACGTGGTGCCTCAGGAGTGGTAGGCTTGGGGCATCTAGGATCGTTTGAACCTGGGAAGCAACGTGGTGCCTCAGGTGTGGTAGGCTTGGGGCATCTAGGATCGTTTGAACCTGGGAAGCAACGTGGTGCCTCAGGTGTGGTAGGCTTGGGGCATCTAGGATCGTTTGAACCTGGGTAGCAACGTGGCGGTTCAGGTGTTTGTGTTGTCGGCGGTAAATATGTTGGAGGATTTAATGTCGTAGGTCGTGAGGGTTGCGGGCATTTCGGATCAGGTGAACCAGGGTAACAAACTGGTTTGGGAGTGGTTGGCTTGGGGCATCTAGGATCGTTTGAACCAGGATAGCAACGTGGTGCCTCAGGAGTGGTAGGCTTGGGGCATCTAGGATCGTTTGATCCTGGGTAGCAGCGTGGAGCCTCAGGAGTGGTAGGCTTGGGGCATCTAGGATCGTTTGAACCTGGGTAGCAACGTGGTGCTTCAGGAGTGGTAGGCTTGGGACATCTAGGATCGTTTGAACCAGGATAGCAACGTGGTGCCTCAGGAGTGGTAGGCTTGGGGCATCTAGGATCGTTTGAACCTGGGTAGCAACGTGGTGCCTCAGGAGTGGTAGGCTTGGGGCATCTAGGATCGTTTGAACCTGGGTAGCAACGTGGTGCCTCAGGAGTGGTAGGCTTGGGACATCTAGGATCGTTTGAACCAGGATAGCAACGTGGTGCCTCAGGAGTGGTAGGCTTGGGGCATCTAGGATCGTTAGAACCTGGGTAGCAACGTGGCAGTTCAGGTGTTTGTGTTGTCGGCGGTAAATATGTTGGAGGATTTAATGTCGTAGGTCGTGGGGGTTGCGGGCATTTCGGATCAGGTGAACCAGGGTAACAAACTGGTTTGGGAGTGGTTGGCTTGGGACATCTAGGATCGTTTGAACCAGGATAGCAACGTGGTGCCTCAGGAGTGGTAGGCTTGGGGCATCTAGGATCGTTTGATCCTGGGTAGCAGCGTGGAGCCTCAGGAGAAGTAGGCTTGGGGCATCTAGGATCGTTTGAACCTGGGTAGCAACGTGGTGCCTCAGGAGTCGTAGGCTTGGGGCATCTAGGATCATTTGAACCTGGGTAGCAACGTGGTGCCTCAGGAGTGGTAGGCTTGGGGCATCTAGGATCGTTTGAACCTGGGTAGCAACGTGGTGCCTCAGGAGTGGTAGGCTTGGGGCATCTAGGATCGTTTGAACCTGGATAGCAACGTGGTGCCTCAGGAGTGGTAGGCTTGGGACATCTAGGATCGTTGGAACCAGGATAGCAACTTGGTGCCGCAGGAGTGGTAGGCTTGGGGCATCTAGGATCGTTTGAACCTGGGTAGCAACGTGGTACCTCAGGAGTGGTAGGTTTGGGGCATCTAGGATCGTTTGAACCTGGGTAGCAACGTGGCGCCTCAGGAGTGGTAGGCTTGGGGCATCTAGGATCGTTTGAACCTGGGTAGCAACGTGGTGCCTCAGGAGTGGTAGGCTTGGGGCATCTAGGATCGTTTGAACCTGGGAAGCAACGTGGTGCCTCAGGAGTGGTAGGCTTGGGGCATCTAGGATCGTTTGAACCCGGGAAGCAACGTGGTGCCTCAGGTGTGGTAGGCTTGGGGCATCTAGGATCGTTTGAACCTGGGTAGCAACGTGGCGGTTCAGGTTTTTGTGTTGTCGGCGGTAAATATGTTGGAGGATTTAATGTCGTAGGTCGTGGGGGTTGCGGGCATTTCGGATCAGGTGAACCAGGGTAACAGACTGGTTTGGGAGTTGTTGGCTTGGGACATCTAGGATCGGTGCTGCCTGGATAGCATCGAGGTGGTGCGGGTGTGGTTGGCTTAGGGCAGCGAGGATCTTGACTACCAGGGTAGCAGTTAGGAGGTGCTGGTGTCGTTGGTTTGGGACACCTTGGATCTGTGCTGCCTGGATAGCATCGAGGTGGTGCGGGTGTGGTTGGCTTAGGGCAGCGAGGATCTTGACTACCGGGGTAGCAGTTAGGAGGTGCTGGTGTCGTTGGTTTGGGACATCTTGGATCTGTGCTTCCTGGGAAGCACCGAGGTGGTGCAGGTGTGGTTGGCTTGGGGCAGCGAGGGTCTTGGCTACCGGGGTAGCAGTTGGGAGGAGCAGGTGTAGTGGGTTTTGGGCATCTAGGATCATTTGAACCAGGGTAACAACGAGATGGCTCTGGTGTTGTCGGCTTGGGGCATCTAGGATCATTGGAGCCAGGGTAGCATCGTGGTGCCTCAGGTGTTTGTGTCGTAGGCGGTAAATATGTTGGAGGATTTAAAGTAGTAGGTCGCAGGGGTTGCGGACATTTTGGATCAGGGGAACCGGGGTAACAAACTGGCTTAGGAGTGGTTGGCTTGGGGCATCTAGGATCAGTGCTGCCTGGGTAGCATCGAGGTGGTGCGGGCGTTGTCGGCTTAGGGCATCGCGGGTCTTGGCTGCCTGGGAAACAATTAGGAGGCGCAGGTGTTGTCGGCTTGGGACAACGTGCGTCTTGGCTACCGGGGTAGCATCTAGGTGGAGCAGGTGTTGTGGGCTTAGGGCAACGCGGGTCTTGGCTACCGGGGTAGCATCTAGGTGGAGCAGCTGTTGTGGGCTTAGGGCAACGCGAGTCTTGGCTACCAGGGTAGCAGTTAGGAGGGGCAGGCGTTGTGGGCTTAGGGCAACGTGGGTCTTGGCTACCGGGGTAGCAATTAGGCGGTGCGGGTGTGGTCGGCTTTGGACAACGTGGATCTTGGCTACCAGGGTAACAGTTAGGAGGTGCGGGGGTAGTCGGCTTAGGGCAGCGAGGGTCTTGGCTACCGGGGTAGCACTTAGGAGGTGCTGGTGTCGTTGGTTTGGGACACCTTGGATCTGTGCTTCCTGGGAAGCACCGAGGTGGTGCAGGTGTGGTTGGCTTAGGGCAGCGAGGGTCTTGGCTACCGGGGTAGCAGTTGGGAGGAGCAGGTGTTGTGGGTTTGGGACATCTTGGGTCTGCTGATCCAGGATAACACTTGGCTGTCGGTGTAGTAGGTGGCAAGTATGTGGGAGGGTTCAATGTTGTTGGTCGTGGAGGTTGCGGGCACTTGGGATCTGGGGAACCTGGATAACAAACAGGATTTAGAGGTTTTGGCGTTGTTGGTCTTGGACACCTAGGGTCTGTGCTTCCAGGATAGCAATTGGGTGGGGCTGGTGTTGTTGGTTTAGGACATCTAGGATCTGTGCTGCCGAGGAAGCACCTTGGTGGTTCAGGTGTTGTTGGTTTAGGACACCTTGGGTCTTGGCTACCGGGGTAACAATTTGGTTGGGCGGGTGTTGTTGGTTTAGGACAACGAGGATCTTGACTGCCGGGGTAGCAATTAGGCGGGGCAGGCGTGGTTGGTTTTGGGCATCTAGGATCTGTGCTGCCTGGGAAGCATCTTGGAGAAGCAGGCGTTGTTGGTTTAGGACAACGTTGGTCGGAGCTACCGGGATAACAGTTTGGTGGGGCAGGTGTTGTTGGTTTAGGGCACCTAGGGTCTGTGCTCCCTGGGAAGCATCTTGGTGGTGCAGGCGTGGTGGGCTTGGGACAGCGGGGGTCTTGGCTACCAGGGTAGCAATTAGGAGGAGCTGGTGTTGTTGGTTTTGGGCACCTAGGGTCTGTGTTGCCAGGGAAACACTTTGGTGGTGCAGGAGTTGTAGGTTTAGGACAACGAGAATCCGTGCTGCCGGGGAAGCATCTTGGAGCTTCAGGAGTAGTGGGTTTGGGACATCTTGGATTTGTTGATCCAGGATAACACTTAGCTGTCGGTGTAGTAGGTGGCAAGTATGTGGGAGGGTTCAATGTTGTTGGTCGTGGAGGTTGCGGGCACTTGGGATCTGGGGAACCTGGATAACAAACAGGCTTTGGAGGTGTTGGCGTTGTTGGTCTTGGACACCTAGGGTCTGTGCTTCCAGGATAGCAATTGGGTGGGGCTGGTGTTGTTGGTTTAGGGCATCTAGGATCAGTGCTGCCGAGGAAGCACCTTGGTGGTGCAGGCGTGGTGGGCTTGGGACAGCGGGGGTCTTGGCTACCAGGGTAGCAATTAGGAGGAGCAGGTGTGGTTGGCTTAGGACACCTAGGGTCTTGGCTACCGGGGTAGCAATTAGGAGGAGCAGGAGTGGTTGGCTTAGGACACCTAGGGTCTTGGCTACCGGGGTAGCAATTAGGCGAGGCAGGCGTGGTTGGTTTTGGGCATCTAGGGTCTGTGCTCCCTGGGAAGCATCTTGAAGGAGCAGGCGTTGTTGGTTTAGGACAACGTTGGTCAGAGCTACCGGGATAACAGTTTGGTGGGGCAGGTGTTGTTGGTTTAGGGCACCTAGGGTCTGTGCTCCCTGGGAAGCATCTTGGTGTTGCAGGCGTGGTGGGCTTGGGACAGCGGGGGTCTTGGCTACCAGGGTAGCAATTAGGAGGAGCAGGTGTGGTTGGCTTAGGACACCTAGGGTCTTGGCTACCGGGGTAGCAATTAGGAGGAGCAGGAGTGGTCGGCTTAGGGCAACGAGGGTCTTGGCTGCCAGGGTAACAGTTTGGTGGGACAGGTGTTGTTGGTTTAGGGCACCTAGGGTCTGTGCTCCCTGGGAAGCATCTTGGTGGTGCAGGCGTGGTGGACTTGGGACAGCGGGGGTCTTGGCTACCAGGGTAGCAATTAGGAGGAGCTGGTGTTGTTGGTTTTGGGCACCTAGGGTCTGTGTTGCCAGGGAAACACCTTGGTGGTGCAGGAGTTGTAGGTTTAGGACAACGAGAATCCGTACTGCCGGGGAAGCACCTTGGAGCTTCAGGAGTAGTGGGTTTGGGACATCTTGGATCTGTTGATCCAGGATAACACTTAGCTGTTGGTGTTGTAGGTGGCAAGTATGTGGGAGGGTTCAATGTTGTAGGTCTCGGAGGTTGCGGGCAATTGGGATCTGGGGATCCTGGGTAACACACTGGCTTTGTAGGTGTTGTTGGTTTGGGGCATCTAGGGTCTGTACTCCCTGGGAAGCATCTTGGTGGTGCAGGAGTGGTAGGCTTGGGACAGCGAGGGTCTTGGCTGCCAGGGTAGCAGTTAGGAGGGGCAGGCGTTGTTGGTTTTGGACATCTAGGGTCTTGGCTACCGGGGTAACAGTTAGGTGGAGCAGGCGTGGTTGGCTTTGGGCATCGTGGGTCCGAGCTGCCTGGGAAGCACCGTGGAGTTGCGGGTGTTGTTGGTTTAGGACAACGTGGGTCTGTGCTACCAGGGTAACAGTTAGGAGGTGCGGGGGTAGTTGGCTTAGGGCAGCGAGGGTCTTGGCTGCCGGGGTAACAGTTTGGAGGTGCAGGGGTCGTTGGTTTTGGACATCTGGGATCTGTGCTACCTGGGAAGCACCTTGGTGGTGCAGGTGTGGTAGGCTTTGGACAACGAGGGTCCTGGCTACCGGGATAACAATTAGGAGGGGCAGGTGTTGTGGGCTGAGGGCAACGAGGGTCTTGGCTACCAGGATAACAGTTAGGTGGAGCAGGCGTTGTTGGTTTAGGACAACGAGAATCCGTGCTGCCGGGGAAGCACCTTGGAGCTTCAGGAGTAGTGGGTTTGGGACATCTTGGGTCTGTTGATCCAGGATAACACTTAGCTGTCGGTGTAGTAGGTGGCAAGTATGTGGGAGGGTTCAATGTTGTTGGTCGTGGAGGTTGCGGGCACTTGGGATCTGGGGAACCTGGATAACAAACAGGCTTTGGAGGTGTTGGCGTTGTTGGTCTTGGACACCTAGGGTCTGTGCTTCCAGGATAGCAATTGGGTGGGGCTGGTGTTGTTGGTTTAGGGCATCTAGGATCAGTGCTGCCGAGGAAGCACCTTGGTGGTGCAGGCGTGGTGGGCTTGGGACAGCGGGGGTCTTGGCTACCAGGGTAGCAATTAGGAGGAGCAGGTGTGGTTGGCTTAGGACACCTAGGGTCTTGGCTACCGGGGTAGCAATTAGGAGGAGCAGGAGTGGTTGGCTTAGGACACCTAGGGTCTTGGCTACCGGGGTAGCAATTTGGAGGAGCAGGAGTGGTCGGCTTAGGACACCTAGGGTCTTGGCTACCGGGGTAGCAATTAGGAGGAGCAGGAGTGGTTGGCTTAGGACACCTAGGGTCTTGGCTACCGGGGTAGCAATTTGGAGGAGCAGGAGTGGTCGGCTTAGGACACCTAGGGTCTTGGCTACCGGGGTAGCAATTAGGAGGAGCAGGAGTGGTTGGCTTAGGACACCTAGGGTCTTGGCTACCGGGGTAGCAATTAGGAGGAGCAGGAGTGGTTGGCTTAGGACACCTAGGGTCTTGGCTACCGGGGTAGCAATTAGGAGGAGCAGGAGTGGTCGGCTTAGGGCAGCGAGGGTCTTGGCTGCCGGGGTAACAGTTTGGTGGGGCAGGTGTTGTTGGTTTAGGGCACCTAGGGTCTGTGCTCCCTGGGAAGCATCTTGGTGGTGCAGGCGTGGTGGGCTTGGGACAGCGGGGGTCTTGGCTACCAGGGTAGCAATTAGGAGGAGCTGGTGTTGTTGGTTTTGGGCACCTAGGGTCTGTGTTGCCAGGGAAACACCTTGGTGGTGCAGGAGTTGTAGGTTTAGGACAACGAGAATCCGTGCTGCCGGGGAAGCACCTTGGAGCTTCAGGAGTAGTGGGTTTGGGACATCTTGGATCTGTTGATCCAGGATAACACTTAGCTGTTGGTGTTGTAGGTGGCAAGTATGTGGGAGGGTTCAATGTTGTAGGTCTCGGAGGTTGCGGGCAATTGGGATCTGGGGATCCTGGGTAACACACTGGCTTTGGAGGTGTAGGTGTTGTTGGTTTGGGGCATCTAGGGTCTGTACTCCCTGGGAAGCATCTTGGTGGTGCAGGAGTGGTAGGCTTGGGACAGCGAGGGTCTTGGCTGCCAGGGTAGCAGTTAGGAGGGGCAGGCGTTGTTGGTTTTGGACATCTAGGGTCTTGGCTACCGGGGTAACAGTTAGGTGGAGCAGGCGTGGTTGGCTTTGGGCATCGTGGGTCCGAGCTGCCTGGGAAGCACCGTGGAGGTGCGGGTGTTGTTGGTTTAGGACAACGTGGGTCTGTGCTACCAGGGTAACAGTTAGGAGGTGCGGGGGTAGTTGGCTTAGGGCAGCGAGGGTCTTGGCTGCCGGGGTAACAGTTTGGAGGTGCAGGGGTCGTTGGTTTTGGACATCTGGGATCTGTGCTACCTGGGAAGCACCTTGGTGGTGCAGGTGTGGTAGGCTTTGGACAACGAGGGTCCTGGCTACCGGGATAACAATTAGGAGGGGCAGGTGTTGTGGGCTGAGGGCAACGAGGGTCTTGGCTACCAGGATAACAGTTAGGTGGAGCAGGCGTTGTTGGTTTAGGACAACGAGAATCCGTGCTGCCGGGGAAGCACCTTGGAGCTTCAGGAGTAGTGGGTTTGGGACATCTTGGGTCTGTTGATCCAGGATAACACTTAGCTGTCGGTGTAGTAGGTGGCAAGTATGTGGGAGGGTTCAATGTTGTTGGTCGTGGAGGTTGCGGGCACTTGGGATCTGGGGAACCTGGATAACAAACAGGCTTTGGAGGTGTTGGCGTTGTTGGTCTTGGACACCTAGGGTCTGTGCTTCCAGGATAACAATTGGGTGGGGCTGGTGTTGTTGGTTTAGGGCACCTAGGATCAGTGCTGCCGAGGAAGCACCTTGGTGGTGCAGGCGTGGTGGGCTTGGGACAGCGGGGGTCTTGGCTACCAGGGTAGCAATTAGGAGGAGCAGGTGTGGTTGGCTTAGGACACCTAGGGTCTTGGCTACCGGGGTAGCAATTAGGAGGAGCAGGAGTGGTCGGCTTAGGGCAGCGAGGGTCTTGGCTGCCGGGGTAACAGTTTGGTGGGGCAGGTGTTGTTGGTTTCGGACATCTAGGATCTGTGCTGCCGGGGAAGCATCGCGGTGGCTCAGGAGTCGTAGGCTTAGGGCACCTGGGATCACTTGATCCAGGGAAGCATCGCGGTGGCTCAGGAGTCGTTGGCTTAGGGCACCTAAGATCATTTGATCCAGGGAAGCATCGCGGTGACTCAGGAGTCGTAGGTTTAGGGCATCTCGGATCTGAGCTTCCTGGGAAGCATTTGGGAGGCGTGGGAGTAGTTGGTTGTGGTGGCAAATAAGTTGGAGGATTTAATGTTGTTGGTCGCGTAGGTTGAGGACAGTTTGGATCAGGGGAACCAGGATAACAAACAGGCTTAGAAGGCGTTGGCTTAGGACATCTAGGATCGCTTGATCCTGGGAAGCAGCGCGGTGGTTCAGGCGTTGTTGGTTTAGGACACCTTGGGTCTTGGCTACCGGGGTAACAATTTGGTGGGGTGGGTGTTGTTGGTTTAGGACAACGAGGATCTGTGCTGCCGGGGAAGCACCTTGGAGCTTCAGGAGTGGTGGGCTTAGGACACCTAGGGTCTTGGCTACCGGGGTAGCAATTAGGAGGAGCAGGAGTGGTCGGCTTAGGACACCTAGGGTCTTGGCTACCGGGGTAGCAATTTGGAGGAGCAGGAGTGGTCGGCTTAGGACACCTAGGGTCTTGGCTACCGGGGTAGCAATTTGGAGGAGCAGGAGTGGTCGGCTTAGGACACCTAGGGTCTTGGCTACCGGGGTAGCAATTTGGAGGAGCAGGAGTGGTCGGCTTAGGACACCTAGGGTCTTGGCTACCGGGGTAGCAATTTGGAGGAGCAGGAGTGGTCGGCTTAGGACACCTAGGGTCTTGGCTACCGGGGTAGCAATTAGGAGGAGCAGGAGTGGTCGGCTTAGGACACCTAGGGTCTTGGCTACCGGGGTAGCAATTTGGAGGAGCAGGAGTGGTCGGCTTAGGACACCTAGGGTCTTGGCTACCGGGGTAGCAATTTGGAGGAGCAGGAGTGGTCGGCTTAGGACACCTAGGGTCTTGGCTACCAGGGTAGCAATTAGGAGGAGCAGGAGTGGTCGGCTTAGGACACCTAGGGTCTTGGCTGCCGGGGTAACAGTTTGGTGGAGCTGGTTTGGGACATGTAGGATCTGTGCTGCCGGGGAAGCATCGCGGTAGCTCAGGAGTCGTAGGCTTAGGGCACCTGGGATCATTTGATCCAGGGAAGCATCGCGGTGGCTCAGGAGTCGTAGGTTTAGAGCATTTCGGATCTGAGCTTCCTGGGAAACATTTGGGAGGCGTGGGAGTAGTTGGTTGAGGTGGCAAATAAGTCGGAGGATTCAATGTTGTTGGTCGCGTAGGTTGAGGACAGTTTGGATCAGGGGAACCAGGATAACAAACAGGCTTAGGAGGCGTTGGCTTAGGACATCTAGGATCGCTTGATCCTGGGAAGCATCGCGGTGGTTCAGGCGTTGATGGTTTAGGACACCTTGGGTCTTGACTACCGGGGTAACAATTTGGTGGGGTGGGTGTTGTTGGTTTAGGACAACGAGAATCTGTGCTGCCGGGGAAGCACCTTGGAGCTTCAGGAGTGGTGGGCTTAGGACACCTAGGGTCTTGGCTACCGGGATAGCAATTAGGAGGAGCAGGAGTGGTCGGCTTAGGGCAGCGAGGGTCTTGGCTGCCGGGGTAACAGTTTGGTGGAGCTGGTGTTGTTGGTTTGGGACATCTAGGATCTGTGCTGCCGGGGAAGCATCGCGGTGGCTCAGGAGTCGTAGGCCTAGGGCACCTGGGATCACTTGATCCAGGGAAGCATCGCGGTGACTCAGGAGTCGTAGGCTTAGGGCACCTGGGATCAGTTGATCCAGGGTAGCATCTCGGTGGCTCAGGTGTGGTCGGCCTGGGGCATCTAGGATCATTGGAACCAGGATAGCACGTAGGTTTTGGTGATGTTTGCGGGTTAAGTGTCGTCGGTTGTGGTGGTTGCGGACATCTTCGGTCGGGTGAGCCTGGGTAACAGACAGGTTTTACAGTTGTAGGTGACTGACATCGTGGGTCTGTACTTCCTGGATAGCAGCTTGGTGTAGTGGGTGTAGGTTGAGGACACCGGGGATCGGAAGAACCAGGATAACACTTAGTGTGTGGTTCAACAGTTATTCGTTGACATGCTGGATCGCGCGATCCTGGGTAACATTGTGATGGTCTAATTGTGGTGGAAACCTCTGTGATAACTCCATCACAGCTTGCATCGCAGTTGTTTGTGCATAACTGTAATAAAGAATACAATCAAATATAAATAATTAATCACAACAGATAATTAGTAGAGGACGATCTAGAATCAATTATTTGTTGTAAATATTTACCTCAACATTACAAGTTAGGTAAACTTGATCGGTTTCTGGGAAACGGAAAGCGCTCACTTTGCTGTAAGCTATCAAAGTCGCACCGCTTTTGCCCGTGTTGGTTGTCTTCTGCCATAAGTCAATGAGTTTCTTTTTCCTGTTGAAAAATTTACATTATAAAGGTGATTCGAAACTGCTGGGATATTAGAATTCTGCTATGTTCAATCAGCACAAAGCTGTCCTTTTGAGTTTTTTTAGAATATTGTTTAAAGCGGTGTATAAATTATAATCTTGTTCTTAGCGTGTTAGTGGCCAAAATAGCATGAAAAAATATACATGGTTTATTAAATTTGTTTGCCCCAAAATCCAGCAACGCGAATACTGTTCGCTGACGCAGCCCTTAGCTCACGTGTGCAGGTGACACGGACAATATTGAATTAAAGTCATACATTTACTTTAAATAAATTGTATTAACGTGGTGAAATTTTCGTTCCTAGTTTAATTTCGGCATTCCTATTCAGCTGCATCCGGTCAGACTGTATCCCGAACTTGACATAGTTAGGAAACTGCTCGGCAGATAATAACGTGTTGAACTCGTATTAAAATTTTCAGTTTTCTTACTTGGGACAACCTTCCTTGTCGGTAAGTTGAATCTTGCCAGTCTTAGGATTATCGTAACTCTCGCTGTCATAAGCCCAACAATCGTGGATTTTAAGGCTGAACTGCTTTCTGACATCTTTGAGGTACACGAGGATGGTTAAATATTCGCCAATTTTGATGGAGTCCTTCAATGGAGTCGTCTGGAAACATTTACAAAGTTAATGAAGTTGCTATACTGGCGCAGCCGTGAGGCATACCGCACACGTGCCTGTTTTTACTAAAAATGGATTTTGTTTGTTTTTATTTTGCAGAGTATGTGCTAAATACATGTATTTTCTATGCTATAAAGATTATAGCAAAATCCTTTAAAATACTTTATTTATTTTGGAGTCTTAAAACAAATCACCTTAAGTCATCAATTATTTCAACATCTATTACTAGATCGAAATGTTTTTGATTCTGCTACTTACGTTAGGGAAAATTCCCTTTTGTATGTCCATCCAGCATTCAACTCCTCCGGCGGGTCCTTCAACAGCGACCACATCGAGCATGTCAACCATGAAAGGTTTCAGTTTCAGCGTGTGTTCTTCCCTAGAGGTGACCACTCCGGTCGACACTTCGATTGAAGTGCGTGCACATGATACCTGGAACGTGATCGTTGGAAAAGGTGAGTCCTCGATCTTGTAAGAAGGCAGTGCATTTTATTATAATAAAAGGAACACTTTCAATTCTACTGGGTGATTATTTAATAATTTAAAATTAACTTTTGTAATATCTGACTATTTTGAATATAACAAACATCAATTCGAAACGCCAAAAAGCTCGCCACGATAAACAACATTTTTTTCAAATTACGTGATGAAAGGATCTTTATGAAGTACACTTGGTCCTTACCCCTTAGCCTTTATGATGCCGATGCGCTACATTTGTAACAAATTCAAGTTGTTTTGACACAAGCCCAAGATGTTTCAAGAGGGCCTAGACAAAGTCACATTCTATCAGTGATAACTAGGTATATTAGAAAAAGTTAAAAGTGTATTCGATTGACATTAGCTACCGAAATTATTATGTCAATTCTAGACGTTGGAGAAATACGAAAATCTTGGCAAGCGATTGTCACTTGTCTAGGTTCTAAGATGGTCTTCAATTACGTACCTTGCGGGCGAAGTCCTGCGGTCCTTGCAGCAAGTCATCAGCTTGGAACACGAGCACGTTGTCGATGGTACCACACGCGTGACAAAGCGGCCGGGACCCGCAGCCATTCAGGGGCACTCGGAATGAGTACCGCGACTGACTGCCGCCCAGTGACACGTATCTAAAATCATAGTAGTTATAGAATTAATGCATGTTCTGGACTGAGTTCGAGAATTTCAAAATGTTCCTTACAGTGAGCTTTGTTGTCAAGACGGTAGTTGTCTTTTTACAAACTTAATTTAACGGGTAACGACAATTTAAGACAAATCTTGGGTCTATTTATATAGACAGATTAAACGATTTTATTTGACAAGTTGTGGATAAAACACTCGGCCCCAAAAATGTAAATCTTTGACCAACTTTCGTGGATTTTCGATTGTGTTCGCCTTTTTACGACTCGCCAAACATCCATGCTTGCACCACTGAATAGATATAGGGATAGAGGAAGATTTTTATAACGCCCCTAATTTCGCGATTATTTTAACTTACCAATAATGTATTGTACTTACTTGCACTTCGGATCATTTAGAAATCCCTTACTGTAAATGATACCATCGAATATGTCCGCGAACTCGACGCTGACGTCGATAAAATCGCCGGAGCATTGAACGTCGATGTCGGGAGATAAGGGCGAGTCGACGGCTCTTGAGCCTCTGAAGAACACGACCCCAGCATCTTCACTGCTCTCGTAGAAAGGTGAGAGTACATTGTTGCCGGACAGCTCGCGGTTTAGCTCAACCGCGGTGAGCGTTTGTGAGTCATCTGAAACAGCTGTAGCGAGCGACAGCTACAGAGAAGTTGGAATATTAGAGTTAGCAACAGAATAATACCTACCTACAGTGATCGTAGTAAGGTAGTAAGTGTAAGGATAGTGTCCACGGATACTCAGAGAGCGTACTCGGGCCTGTGCTAAGTGGGTAAGCCTACGCAATTAGATAGTGTTGCCTAGGCCTACCCACTTTGCCTACACAACACTAAGATAAACGTTACTAACTACTTATAACCTACATGTGCCCTCGTGGTAGATTACAGCCCACCCCCCCTTGAATAGAAAAGAGAGGAAGCTCAGCATTCGGAATTCGAAAAAAAAAATTATAGGCTGATTTTGCTAACCTACATTTTAAATGTTGTGTATGCATCAAAGTTTTCGTGAAATTAAATGGGAAAAGGTAAGTATAGGAAGGAAGAGAAGAGGAAGAGGTAGGAAGAGTTCTGGCCGAAGGGCGTTGTGTACCGGTTTCGTGGCCGGCTGACTGGTGTCATGTCACCAGTCAGCGAAACACGACGCAGACACTTCGTGTGCGTTAGTTTTTAGTGTTAATATAATGTTGTATGTAGGTATTTATAGTATTTTTAAGTTATATTAATATTGTATTTATTTATATGGGCCTTGATGCCTGTAATAAATAGTAAAATAAGGATATAAATAATACCTACCCCTTAACATTTCTAGACATCTTACTGACATTCAGTTAGAATAGGTTGAATGTTAAAATTCGTAAAGTGATGAATAATACACTGTCTCCCTTCGTCAAGCATTCAAGGATCTGTGTGTGAGATGACGGCACTTTATTATTATCATTAAATCTGTTATTTATTGTTCGCAGCGGCACAATGAGCTCTAACTCTCACGTACTTAATTTGGTGTCACAAACCGCTGCACAATATGAAAACTAAAACACGCTCCATATTATAAAGTTTATCTAATTATTGTGGTTTAAAACAATAATATGGCTCAGTAAAGTTCGAGTACCTAAAGAAAAATATTGATAAATAAAATGCCGGTAGGTACAGTCACGACCACTAATATGTCAACACTTGGCAACTTACAATTGCGATACTTTACACAGGTCTATGGGTTCGAAAATACTTTGTTCGTAATAACATAAAATTTCATTCAAAATTAAAGGAGAAAATCGTCTTTGAATAAAGCCAAGTGTATACATACTTTTGCTCGTGACTGTACATAAGCAAGTTTCGAACGCGTTCCTTAGTTCTTTTATTTTCGCAACAAATTCTCGGCTGATTCCAAAATCTGTTAAAAAACAGCTTTTTGCGATCCTAATCCTCAATCATACTTGTCTTATGAAAATTATTTATCGAGCGAACGAGTAAAACATTAAGAAATGTTATTTCTTAGAAATCTCTGACTTCTGTGATAGATTATTTTCGTCACAAAATAAGCTTAAAAAGTTGACGAAATAATCTTAAGTACCTATTACATAATTACCCCATGGTTCTAAATCAAAAGTTAAGAAACAATGCTTACGAAGCCGCATACTAAATACTTTGAAAGTTCGGGATTTCTATCAAAACATTAAATTGTATTTGTATATTACTTAATGTGACTGTTACGTTGTTTTTGTAGCTAAAAGGGAAATGTTACAAAATTATTTAGATAAGAGAATGTGTGAACCATTGACCTTAAGGTTGGGTTATTTTTGGGTCAGCGAAGCACTCGATGTTAATAAACTACTCGTTAACCTGGTTATTAGTATGTGTAGGCTAGTCTCGTGGTAAATGGAATGGAATGAGAGCTACCATTAATGTCTATATACAGGGTGGCAGGGACTTCGACGCGCAATAAGGCGACCAAATGACCTAAAGCGCGGTCTTTGTCGGACTGCGTAGAAAAGAAAGAGGAGCGCGATGACACAACGCTGGTAATTTAACAAAATACGAAGCAATTATCTATATACATAAAAAGTATTTCTATTTATTTAAATTTCGGAAGTCGGTGTCTTGGGATCTGTATTTTAGTTTTAGTTTTTTGCCACCGACTTCCGAAATTAAAGTTATTTCATAATTTTGAGTTCATTTCTTTTTGAAGTCGGTTTAATTTTTTTAAATTACTTTTTATTTGGTAATTTTTAGTTGTTGCACTAGAATTTAACCAAGGTTTTGAGATGTTTTCGCTTTGACACTACACCCGTAGCTCGTATCAATAAGCCAGGCCGTCACACTTTCACGTCTTAGTCCATATCTTGAAAATTACTGAATCGATTTTGATGAAACTTGCACTGTTCCCTAAGTTGAAGTAAATGTAAGCCAATAAAAAAGAATGGTTAAGATCCGATTAATAGTTACGGAGATATGCGTGGACAAACATACATACATACATACATACGTCTATAAAATTTTGTATATTTGTTTGGAAGCCCTAATAGATTATCATATGTGAATATAATGCAATTCCAATAATATTACATACATACGTATCGAATTGATAACCTCCTTTTTTTTGAAGTCGGTAAAAAAATCTATTGTTTGGACTACAAAATTAAAACACTAGGTTGCTTGTAGAATAATCTGACAAGAAATCATAATTATTGTATGTATATTAGTATGGTTTTTATTATAAAAAGAAAGTTTTTAGAGGTATTTTCATGATTTTTTTCTATGGTATCAAATTAGTTGTATTATGTTTTCAACACCCTATCTACCTAGCATATATCCTGATGAATATCATATATTTTCCTGATTTTATTTACTGTAGTCGATAATATACTTTTATTGTTTCTAAAACTTGCGTTTTTTGTGTTTAGGTCTTGTAAGCCTCTTACCGATTATAAAAAAAACTGCTGTTCAGAAAATGTATGGAACAGGTACCTACTAATCTTTGTTTAATAACCGATAAATTTCAACGCTGGGGGGTCCAGCATCATGAACTGAATCCGTGGTAACAAGATGAGCGTCGATGTCCCAGGCACCCTGTATATAATTATAGAATATGACACTATCCTTTAGATGGTCCTACATTTAAAGGTTAGTCGTAGTAGGTCATATTCTATTAAAACATGGTGTGACTGAAGTAATAGAATATTAATTAAATAATTGTTTAGGAGACTAATAACAACAATCAATGCAAATATTATGGAGACTGACACATACCTGCACGAGTGCAATCAGTGCCGCTATGCGCATGACAGCCGCTTCATGGGGCCCTGAAAAAAAAAACGCAACATTGAATATAAGACTATATTATAAGAAAACGGATTTGTGAGTGTTTTTTGAACAAAGAAAACCATCCTCTTTTCCCTTTTTGTAAATGATGGACTCTGAAATGGGTAATTTTCAAAGATTTTCTTTGATTATCTTTTGTTTATTATGATTTCTAGCCTTATTCGTTTTATAGAATGTGAGCCTTATCAATCAATAAGATAGGAAGCAGCCTCTTCAATGAAAAAATGTTGAAAACAATTTCCAATTGTTGAATGTATAACGTTTTTACAACAACTAAGTTAAGTTTGTTATTGGGATAAATTCCTCCCAACTTCGAAACCCTTTATTGTGCGTGGTCTGACACGCATTTGGCCGGTTTTTAAATGTATCTTAACAAATTTTTTTTTGCCTTGAACACCCATCTCTAAATTGCATCTTCTTTATCTCCATTATTTTTGCCTCAAACACAAATCACACACAAAAATAAGCTCTTCAATTATTATGTAGATACGAAATAAATGTTACGAAAACTATAATCAATTACAATTTATACTAAATGCGAAGAGTTTCTCAAGTAGGTACGTCTAACATATAGACAGAGTTAATGGGCTTTTAAACAGTTTTGAAAGATCGTGAAGAAGTGAAATGTTTTGTCCAATCAGCATCTATTTTTGCCCAGTTATACCTACTAGCATTTACGAAATATTCAACTTAGTATCTACCTAAGTAACTATTGCTTGCAAATAACTTTTAAGTCTGAAATATTTCAAAACTCTTAGTGTTAAATTGAAACGGACTTCGGAAATTATTATTTCAAAAGTTTTTTCTGAATAGGTCAATTATTGACGGTTACATCAATTAAGCTGAACCCAAAAATACATCCTTACAAATAAAAAAAATTGCGAGACATACACAAATAGAGATATTCTGTAAAATCAGTGTTTCTCGGCTTAAGTATTTGTAGGTGAAAAGCTTCTTTACGGAAAAGTAATTGTTAGCGTCTAAATGATTATTAGTCTGTATTAGTCGATCGTGTAATTTAATTTTTTAATTTATGTTAGGTTTAAGTATTTTGTACCGACCTTTTTATTTTATTTTTTGTTTTAAGTGTCTATCAGTGGAAACTTGTAAATGGCCTTCAATTGCATATTGTATAAGAACACTGCTTATATTAGCTGTAAGTTCCCGAATAGAATAATATAAAATAAATAAATAAAACTAGTCTAATATAGGACATGAATGTACCTATTTTGCGTTTGGTAAATATAAAATACATAATGTTCTTAATTAAGAGAATCATTACATTAGTAATAGACTTGCAGCAGGGTTCACAATCATGTAAATTGCCAAGCATATTATTAAATAATTACAGTTCAAGAAAGTTAATCAAATTCCATGAAGGAGCGCAGGAACTTCATTCACGATTATATAAAGCAACTCATTATAATATGCACTAAGTAATCAAATCAGTGTAGCTATTCATAAAATAACCTATTTATAGAACTACCTAAAAACCATGATTAATATGCAATAAATTAAATAGAACTGCCATAACAAATTCATAATGAAACCTCAACGTATATTTAATCAGCATCAAATTATAAACCGACTAGCTGCGCCCCGCGGTTTTACCCGCATAAGCTTCGATCCCGTTAGAATATCAGGATAAAAAGTATCCTATGTGTTAATCCAGGTTGTCAGCCACATCCATATAAAATTTTATAAAAACTGGTCCAGCCATTTGTGCGCGAAGGAGTAAGAAACATACGAACACACTCACAAACTTTTGCCTTTATAATACATACATAAGTACATATTTATTAGTGTGATTAATATTCAATTGACGATAATATTTTCAACGCCTCAATCAACCAAAAGGCTTCCTATTATTAAATCAGAATTCTCATTATATAAATCTCATATCATAACATCACGCCTGTAATTCCTGAAGGGTTAGACAGAGGTGAAATTGTAGTACCTATGTTAAAATCCCATGTACTTACAGGGGGCGGATCTATTGCCATCAACCAGGCACAAATCTAGAGTGCTACTGACAGATTCGTGATGGAAAAACCCAAATAGGGCTTTGCCCGAATTGAGTATCGAACCCAGAGCCTCACGCTCAGCAGTAGCCCTTGCCACCATAAAACCAACGAGGCAGTCACGTATATTTAATTGGCATCAAATTATAAACCGATTAATACTCTGTGACAACATTTTTTACGCCTCAATAGAGCAAAAGCTTCCTTTTATTAAATATGAATTCTTAACATTCATTAAAGTATATTGTAATAATATTGTTAATAGTTTAAGTGGCAGCTCACGAAGAGAATTTAATTGTAAGGTTGCATCTTGGATTCGTGAGGTCACTCTCGTGAACCGCGGTCTATACCTGAAGTGTTTCCGCGTGTTATTTCGTCATAGGCTCTTCAATTAAACGTTCCTGGACGGTTTTGACACGTCCCTCTTGAAGTTTCTTTAGGTCACCTAAGAACTATTAATTGATGATATTATCTACTATGACCATCGTTTATATTACATCTGAATTTTAAAATTTTACGTTTCAAAATTTTCAAATATTTTCTGTTAGAATGGTTTCGCACTAACGTGAGAGTGTAAGGAAATGTAAGCGGTATGTTACAAGCTTGTTAATTTCTTTTCTAGGCATTCGAAGATATTGGACAATATCGATTGGGTTTTTATGTAGCAGTGAAGCAATTCAAAATTCATTGGCATTACAATTTTTGTCAATGTAATATACACCGTGTTCCGGACGATATACTCGTACATAAACTACGACCAGATGTATAGACCATGGAAATAAGCATTTTTCATTATGGACACATTAATGAATTCTTATTTTTTGTTAATTTTCATACGTAAACTAAATACCTGGACGTAAATCGCCCGATATGCATGCCTCTTTATCTGAATTGGCCACGACGTATTCTCATTCATAAGATTAGACGGGCTGAAACTTGTCAAAAATAAGTTAAGACCTTTTCTTACTGCATAGCTCAATTAAATTTCATTAAATGAAATTACAAATATCTTTGTAACGAAGTCTTTTTAAGTATTACTTCCTTTTTTAGATTTAATTTGTAAAAGCTATAGAAGCGTTTGACAAAGTTTATGGATAACGTGAAGAACACTGTGTATATTATGCAGGTGTTGTTTTCCGAATGTTACAACAAATAAGATTCTTCACATTTTGTAGCTCACTGTAACTTGGTTGCGTACCAAGTGCCTATAGGTTTTATCTTAGTAATTAATACTAATCTGCTTTAACAATAGTGGCTCCTAGTGTTTCCCAAGTTTTTTGTGTGTTCGCTTTGAAGAAACGCTAATTTGTATTGTTCCCCGCACATTGGTGATCGATTACACGACAATCAATTCTTTGGTAACCTATCTTTTGATTAACGATAAATCGTTTGTGGTGTGAATTAATTACCCGTTTTTATTAACTTATCGTAGTCATCAATTTCGTATAAAATGTATGTGAACGTAATAAACTTTATATTTTTTTATCGTCGCATTGAGTCTGATGTCATTAAAATGTATTCATTTATGATGATGTCAAAACACGTTATTAATTTGTTTTTTTAGTAATTTGCTTTAAGTATTAGGCCTAAAAGGTCAAGCAGATGCTTAGTAATAATTTGATAGAAATGGAATATTTTAATAAATAAATAACATTATATCATATGGATGACCTTCGAAGTTTATGAGGAAACCTTTTCCGGGAGTTACAAAAACATCAAAACCTTTTAATGTCTAGTGATATTGAGAGAGCAGTGTTGGCCCAATGGCAAAGGCTGCGACTTACGAGTTATAAGGTCGTAGGTTCTAATCCAGACAGGCGTTTTACTTTGTGAAAATTATTTCATCACCACTGCTCTCAAAACGGTGAAGGAAAACATCGTGAGGAAACCGACATGTCCTAGAACTAAAAGTTCGAGGACATGTGACATCTACCAACCCGTACTGGGCCTGCGTGGTAGATTACAGTCCACTCCCTCTCGCAGAGAAGAGGCCTGTGTCCCAGCAGTGGGACCATTATAGGCTGATTATGTATGTACCTACGTTAAACGAGCTCAAATTTGTTGAAGCAATTAGTGGCCAATAGGAGTTTAAATATGGATACTGATTTAATGAAGACGAATTAAGATAATTACGTAATCACTCTAATAACCCATAAATGTACCAGGGTCAAAGTTCGTTTAATACGCCTTTACGTAAATTACAACTAATCCACACATGAATTCAGGAAAGTTCATCAGGTCAACGTATTTAAGTAATCTATGTTTTTGCAGTAATTATTTGAATACTCCTAGTCGCCTGGGCTATTTGTGCTCTTGCTTTTAAACTTTATAAGGCAATCAATTTCTATGATTCAACGTTAGCTTAGACCCTAGGTTCTCATCGTGGGCGATAATGCCCCCTTGTAGGCATTTGAAACCTTCGGGGGTCAGTAGAAGACCCAGAGAAAATTATATATCCTATCTTACGACTATATAATATTACACGTTTAAATATAATCGTGGCAATAGCTGTTTCAGATTCGCGATAGATGGTAATTAAAAAAATTGGGGGGTTCTAGAAAAAAACATCTCTAATTGGGCGGTGGGCAAAATAAGCTAGAGAACCACTGTGCTGGCTTAGACTATGTGTAGTCTAACACTGTTTACCATATTCGGAGACCACTTAATAACTTTATTATTTGTACTATTTATGTAAGTCGCAGAACAATAAAATTAGATTTTTAATGATCTTCAGTGTCCGTGTCATCGAATTATTTCAATGTTAAGTGTGTCACGGCCGCCGTGACTTCATCGTATCGTAAACCCTCTGCCCTAGACCGGTTCGACTGGTCGATGTGCATCGCAATATATCGGTGATCCGCCCAGTATCGCGACACAGCATTCATATATATCTTTAATAAGGACGGGCTTGTTTGATTGTTATCGACACATCCCATACAAGTGAAGTTCGAAACGTGCTTTAATGGCGCTATTACGTGCTTCCATTGTGATTATGTGACACGCAATCCTTACCGGATTAAACTATTTTTTATTTAAAAAAGTGCACTGAAAGAAATAAGTAGTAAATAAAAATGAAAAAACATTGATTTGAACTGCTTTAAACAGTTCCTTATGAGCCTAACGTTCAAAACAGTATTTTTTACTGATCCGAAAACAGTTATAAAGTTTGAGGCAAAATGTTACCGTCATGACAGTAAACTTTAACGTTTAAAGTAGCTAAAAGGTCACATAATTAACTGTTTTATTCATTTGGTGATATCGTTCAAACCATTGAAATTTACTTACATTACAGTAATGGTGGCTTTCCATTTTTTTTGTTTTTTTTCAGTAATTTGTATGTTCAATCATTAAAAAAGTTACTGTTTTGTCTTTTACTGTTTTAAAAACACTTCTTCTTACTGTATAAAGTCAGTACCTAAGTCTTAATGAAATCGCTATAATGTGTTGTAGTAAGAAATTATTTTTTTCAGTCTGTCTATGGAGTTTCTTGCCCGTTCTTCTCCATAGGAACCTACTAGCCTCTGGAATGGGCAACTAGCTTTATCTTTCTGATCGATCGGCTCCTTGTCAATTCAAAAGTGCTTAAGTATATCTACCCTACCTAAGTAATTGGTTTAATCAAAATAAATGTCTCGAGTTTGAGTTTGACTGTATGCATGTAGATAGGTACTAGTCCTCGCATACCAATGTTTAGGCTAAGCATTCTTCATTAAAGTATTTTGTTAAGGATCCAAAGATGCCTCATGCAGATGAATATACTCCTATCGTCACGAGGTAGGTAGGTGCTTGAATGTCAGCTGCTTGTGAAGAAGGGCCTGATCTTTGGCATTCCTGTATCTAATAGTGTCGTTTTATTTCATGCTTATTCAAAATTCAATAAGATAAAGTGGGATCTTGTATTTGGTGAAATAATTGCTAGAAAAAGCGAAATAAGATTTTTTTTTTTGAAAAAAATCAATCAAAAGTCTTTTATTGAAATTAGGCTGAGAATCACAACTTTTCGAACGTCATAATTACATAAGGCAGTCCCCCAAGGGTGTGTAATATATGGCATAATAACAGATAGTATAATATTACTTGAAATAACGTTCATAAGATATAATTTTCATATGCTATAAAAACGTATAACCTATAACCTAATTTCATGTGATCGAATGTTATATTTCATATAACCTTCTTTTCCTCTAATATTATTTCGTATAACGTTCATCACATATAATTTACAATTATGTACCTATAATGCTCATTTTATATAACGTTTAGTTGACCTAATTTTCATATTTACTAATTTTCAGCCAAAATTCTGTAATTAATAGTAAGTAAATATCAGGAAACATCATACTGTTATAACCTCATGTAACCCAAATGATTCACCAACAATAGACCCCGATCTGGCACTCGGCGGCCTAACCTAACGAAAATGGCAGGCGTTTAAAATCTAATTAGTTTTTGCAAAAATATACAAAACAAAGTAGACGTTTCTAAATTATATTAAACGTTACTTATAGATTTTGAATATTATAGTAACTGAATATTATACTAAATGAATATTAATTCAAATGTGCATTATAGAAAATGTCCATTATATCTACCATATAAAATTAGGTAAAATGAAATTATATCAATATTTCATTATATCATTTCATCTTTATATTAAACAAAGTATATTGAATGAAATTAGGTCATAGAATCATTAGAACTTTTGTTAGTATCTCAAACGTTACACACCCCCCAAAACGCCCGCCCTTCACCACTTCCTTAGTGCTTCTCTGGGAAGAAGAAGTGGTGAATAACGCCTAGCCTACGATTAGAAAATAATAGCAGTAAATGATTTAATTTTAAGTTAAAACTGTAACGGTAAAAGTCAACAGAACTTTTCAAAGATTTTGAAACCCATATTCCGTACCTACATACATGTGAAGAATGCGTAACGAATGTTCAATCTTGCCAACAAATTGTTATTGTTTACGAGTAGCTTTTGTTGTTCAAACGCACAGTTGCGTAAATTATCATGTTCACGGTTTAACAATTACATTATTAATTACTTACAAAGTTCTACAAGAGTAATTAAATTTTATTCTAAATCAAACGTGGGAATATCGTGAGTTAGAATAGGTTTGTGTTCATTATTGTCAATGGGCTGCATAAGACTAGGAAACGTGGCTTTGACATGACCCCATCGTGGACTAATAGGGTACTCTTAACTCTTGAAGATGGGATCAGTGACGTCGGTTAACGTAAATGTCTTTATACGGGATGCGATAATATCAGTTGGAAATAAATACTGCTTGGGTACCGACTTATTTATTTTCAACCAGTGTTTCCCTGATTTAGCGATTAGATCTTCTTTTGCTACATCATCTACTTAACATCTTCGTACCAAGATGGCCAGTCCTTTCTTAATCTATAATAATCTTATAAATGCGAAAGTAAGTTGTAAGGCACGGTTGGCGCAGTGGTTCAGCGATTGACTGCTGCGTTATGTCGCGGGTTCGATTCCCGCACGGAACACATATTTGTATGACCTACAGGTATTTGTTCCGGGTCTGGCTGTTTGTGTATGTGAATTCAAATGTTTGTAAACGTTGTGCACCCACAACACAGGAGAAATTCCTAGTGCGGGCCAATGTTTAAAAAAAAAAAGTAATTCTGTCTGTTTGTTAGGTTGAAATTGAGCAACCAGCTCGCAAGCAGGCAAAAACTAGTCATCCATAAGTTTAAATCACTCAGAAACCTCAATAACGTCACCACCGGCTCTGTGACTGTTAAAAACCATTTGAAAGAAATGCAAATGTCGGTACCTTAGTTCGAGAAGCAAAAGTAACAGTTACATAAGTACATTTGCATAGGTATTGGACGTTACGTAAATGCTTTTATCTTACGTTGCCGGTTAAATGGGGTAAATTAGTTTCCACTGGAGGAGTTTTTATGTTCAAAAGTAGCCCTTTTTTATTTATAGCGTAATCAGCCGATAATGTACCCACTGTTGGGACACATGCCTCCTCTCTTCGAGGGGGAGTGAGGTGTAATCTACGACGCGGGCCAGTGCGGGTTACAAGTTGGGATCTTTTTTATTTATTTATATACTTGTTCAAAATCTGGGGGCACGGGAGTGCCCCCGCCAAGACGAGCCAAGCGAAGCGCAAGGGCACTACCTACCTTTTCTCAAAGCACTTCGTCGTATTTTTGAACCTTCTTAACTTGGGTTTGGATTATACCAGATAAACAAAATTTTCGGGATATGATGTCAGTGGTTGACTTATTAAACCTATAAAGATTCAATTGCATAGCTAACTCTACACGCCCTAACTTTACAAACTCTACACCTTAGTCAAAATATGTGGCTTGGCCGTTTCGCTACCATCACAAGGGCGTAAGGTGAAAAATTTATTCACTGTTCATTACTTTTCTGTTATACAATAGTTCTTGTAGTAATGAAACGGCCAAGCCTCATATTTTGACTAAGGTGTAGAGTTTGTGAAGTTAGGGAGTGTAGAGATAGAAGCTTGGCTCTACATGAGATCTGATAATTTTTTGGCAGTGCGAGCCATATGTGGTCTCGTCTTGGCAACATTTTACATGAAAATGTTTTTGGTAGGATATAATTATATTTTATTGTTAAGTTGTAAATTGTATTTAAGATGATCAGCTATTGATTGAAATAAAATTCCAGGGCGAAATCGAAATAAAATAAAATGAGCTCTTGGCATAATCTTTAAGTTCGACAAAATTATTTTTACCTTAAGTGCCGTCTTTCGATGTAAATAATCACGATTTACAACATATGGTCCTATATCAATCGTTTTCAAGGCAAACCACACGAACTTTGACCATTAAAAACATTTATGAGAATCGTGGAACAGTTTTCCTTAATAATATAATTTCATAACGCTGTGATGCAATATTCCAAGGCGGTCAAGCAATGAATCTTCAGTGTACCTACCCCTTAATTACACCTCATGACTCTGAACCTCGGCAATTTGTGTAGGTAACAATATTGCAACACTTTGCGGGCCATGATGGAGATTCTTATAATTTGATGCTTAACAGGGGAAATCACTTAGCTTGTGGGTAATTTATATTGGGAAGCAGTTAACGAGAATTATTATCGATTATTTTATGATGCATGTTCTTGGTTATTTTCAGCTATAACGCCTTGTTTATCAAGACACGATCCTTATGCTGATAAAAGTCATTCTATACAATGATCTGGAAATCATAAGATCACACACTACAACGCACCATGCAACGGGGTGAGATAAACGGAGAATTTCCCGAACGGAAGCGCGTTTTTAATTAATTTGTTTGAAAAAAATCACGCGCGGGGGCGCATTGTCTGCGACCCGTCGCGTGGCGCATTGTAGTGTGTGATCCGCCTTATATACACCATCATTTAAGATAATATATAAATCCATCATCGTGAATAAAAACACCTTATTTCATTGTTCGAAAATTACACATCTTGGCAAAATAAATTAACACATAGTACCCAGTTCGTGAACTTCTGGCCAGTACTTAAATTACGATTTAAGCAATATCATTGCATGTTCGAAATATTACACAGATTACTTTTAACGTATAGAAGATTATTAAGTAAACATTTTAAGTGGAATGACTATTTAAACACTGAACATAAAACGACTTGATTGTATTCCAATTAAGGTAAGCCTTTACAACTTACTCAGTGACGAAACTAGCGAATTACCTGAAACAACAAACAAATAAAATTATTAGTAGTTTTAACAGAAGAAGAAGAGTTTCATGCCTCGGAAAGCACGTTAAGTCATTCAAAGATCTTTGACAGTTGTTACAGGTCAGAAGCCTGAAAGTGTCAACTTATCTTACCAAGGGGTATCGTGTTCCCCAGAAACTGGGTTGTCGAGATCAGATAGGCAGTCGCTCCATGTAAAATATTGGTATTCAGCTTAACCAACATGCACCCAGTTAAACTGGAAGCCGACCCCAACATGGAAAGGCTCGGCAGATTAAATCACAAGAGTTTTTAATAAACAAAGAGGTGTATCATAATATCAATCAAATCAATAGATATAGTAATCGAAACATACTCAAAGGTTATAGAAGGGACATCAGAGTCACGCCGGTAGTTATTGAACATCACGATGTTCCTAATAATATGTCATTGAAAGACAAACTCAATCATTGCTGCAATGTTTAATGTGGAATATTTTACGACTCTGTGAGTAACGGAACGCAAGACGTGCCTATGCCATCATACCATTACGCCCACTTTAAATTAGCATATAATAATAATGCACTTTATAATTTTTGCTATGCAGGAATAATTGGAATCTAAACGTGTAGAAAATTGGTGCAAATCGATGTGAGCGCATGAAACTTTGCCCACTTATCGACCCCGGTATTGGGTCAATTGATTAGTTGCGGTTTTCTTTTTCAATATATAATTTACACATGCCTTTTAAATGTCGCTGCAATAAACTATATGATTACAAACATGGTTTTATTAAAGCATAAATTTTAAAGGAATAGTATAATTGGGACTATCATGACATCCTTGAACAGAAGGAAAGAGTTAGGTAACACTTATTTTATTTTATGTATTTGGTCTACCCACAATTGTTTTCATTAATTTACAAGCAAAATTAAAAAAATGCGCTCTACACAGTGCAACAATTACTTAGAGGTAAACACCACATGAACAAAAAGGAAACAATGATAAGTAATTACATTAGTTATAAGCTATATATTGTACAAGTAAACTTATTAAAATTAATAACTCTATAATAGTAACATATTATTATGCCAAATATTAAAATCATCGTTTATTTAAAAAAATTGCGAACGCGCACAGTCCAAAAACTTTTACAACAAATCTAATAAACATTTCAGAAATTCATATTTTTGCTTATTAAGAAAATCAAAGTGAAAATCAACCATAACATTACAAGTATTCAAAACCCTACAAAACAACATGGGAAGTTAGATCCCAACACCGTTCTTCTCATTGGAGGACGAAATGGAGTAATAGGTTTATGCAGAATCCTCGACGGAGCATAAACTTTCATAAAACATGGAACAAATTGGAGTTAAAACATTGGTTAAGCTATCATGAATATTTAAATAAGTTACAGCTATGTATCCTCATTGGATTAGAACGGTCTGTGTAACCTTTACAGTGGCATGTCAGGTCAGACATGACGGCGCGGGCGCAGAACCGAGCGGTCGCTGGTAAAGATCATCCAATAAATCCGCGCATACGCTCACCTGTGTGAATGTACTCATGTTCTTCATTGAGAGAACCATGAAACTTTAGACTACACGATGTAATATTGACTTAGTTGAAACGAAATCTAAACCGGCTACTGAAATTATAATAGAAATACCTACATAACATTTTGTTTAGAGAGAAGTAGGTATAAGAATGAATAAGTATTATTCCAATTTGAATGAATCTACAAGTTCTTATCTATAAGTTGTGACTACTGAGTTTAAAGGATCCATAACAAAATTATGCTAACGAGCTCATAAAGATCTAGGCACTAAATGATTTCGACAGAGATTTATATTTAACTGTTTTCAACTCCATTCTAACGGGATCGGTGCTGCTTTAAAATATTGAAGACCTTTTGTCGCAACACGTAAGTTTACGCTGATATTCTCTGTGATGCTCACAAATGATGTGGCTTGCTCAAGTAGGGTACCGTTCACACGATTACGTTCATTAGCTTTATCTTTTGTATTTTTAGCCGCCTCATATTGGCTGATATTATTAACGAAATAATGGCCTCTATAGTCATTTACTTTAGAATTTATTTCACTATTAGTAGTGAGTGGTTCTTTATTAACTTTATTTACATGCCTTTTATAATTGATTTTCCTAATCCTGTATCGTTGCCAATGTAATTCCTTTTATAATCAAATCGTTTTCATATTACATCTGCATTGGAAACTTAGAATTATACTTTAAATCTAGCATAAAATTATCATGGGCGTGTAACTTAATGTCTGCACCGTGAAAACATGAAGCAATCTAATTACCTACATCGTAACCCTTTGTAAATAAGATGATACATCGTAACTCGGCTGAGCAATAAAGCTTTACGAAGTCGGTCGTCGATCAAGTAAAGGTTAAATTTTGTATATAATATTGAATCACCTACGTATATGGAAGGTTTGCACCATCCATAGTAGGTTGAAGATAAACGTGCAAGGTTCGATATCAACACGGATAACAAATATTCCCACAAAAGTGATGTTCATACCAAAATATCGCTCGATTTTAATTACAATGTTTTTAGATATATTCAAGGGCGTATCTATTTATTGCCGTGTAAAGTTAAAACAATGGCGGAGTCAGTTGGGCAATCTGGTGGGTGTCATTTCATAAAGCCTTGGACAATGGAAGGTGCCACTGGTTTCTCACAGACTCGCTAAAAAGTAAAAACGCGAATCCAAATTACGAAATATGGTCAAACGGATGCGGTTAGAATATTTATAATTATTTTTCTTTAGATGGACAGTAGGCACAGTTTGCCATGTTTGGGGAGGCTGTCATTGATTGCATAATAATAATGTACAGACGCCAGCACATCAAGCTACTACAATCTATCAAATATCTTTAATAGATTTTCAACTTTATCGCTAAAGCATAAGGTTCAAAGTTGATTGGGAAAATTTGACAGTTTCGGGTAGCTTGATCTGCACGCTTCTCCAATTGAGTACCTTAGAATGGGGAGTTGATGACAGAGCTGGGTCTCATTCCTTGAAAAATGTCGTCATCATTCTCCTGCGGTATTTGGGGTTGACAAAACCTGTCTTTTACCTCCATACTTTTCTATTAGTAGTCACCTAGTTAGTAGCCAAAGATATTTACCCGAATATTGCCTCAGATTAGAAATGTATGAAATACATCTTGATTTTTAATGAGGAACACAAGTGTTTTATTGTTATTAGTAAACCGCAATAAAAAGGTCAAAATATTGCCTAATCGTGTCACAAGATGACCATTAAACAACATTTATGTGCTTTAAATTATCTGCGGTTGGCATTTGGAGGACATTTTCAATCCTATTTGCAAACAAGGTTATTTTAATTTATACTGTTTTAACTGAATTGAATGATTAAAAAATATTATTATATTTGTATTCTATACGTTAAGTTTCCTAATGCCAAAGTACTCACGTGACTTGAAATCTAATAAAGTCGTTCGATGAATACATTCATATGAAACACAGTACGGGAGGTCTATTCAAGTGAAGGTGTGTACCGTACCTATTTAGTCCCGTTAGTAACATCTTTGATCCTTCCTTCTGCTTTTAGGGGATCTCTGCCTTTACGCAGAGGAAAACCTAAGGTTAGAACTAGGTGTATGTCTGTCTGTACCTATGTTTGATATATTATGTTCTTCTTTACGCTATATTGTGTTCTTAAGCCAATAAACGCATTTTTCTTTTTCTTTCTGTACCTACTCAACTATATCGGTGGTTTAGCCAACTTATTTCTATTAAATAGATTTCAAATCCAATTATGGCGATTTCCTTTTTAGTATTCATAATCTGCCTTCCTGTATTGTGCACTTTGTCATGACTAAAGTTCATAGTTCAGTCGCTTTGTGGCAGATTGAGATAATCTGCTCGGGGCTTCGCGTTGATGTGAAATGTTAGAGGAATGTAACATTACATAGAGACGGCATATTGAAGGCTAATGATATCTAAGGTAAATAATATGTTAGTGATCGAAAACTGCGGAATAGCTTGCTGAAAAATCCTCGCTCCCCTCATCATCTGCCTAGCCTTTTCCCAACTATGTTGGAGTCGGCTTCCAGTCTAACCGGATGCAACTGAATACCAGTGTTTTACATGAGCGACTGCCTAGCTGACCTCCACAACCCAGTTACTGGGTAGTACGATACCCCTCGATAAAACTGGTTGTCAGACTTTTGGGTAACAACCGTCAAAGATCCATGAATGATAGCCAGGACCAACGGCTTAACGTGCTTTCCGAGGCACGGAGGGGTCACGGTCACCCATCCACAGACCAACCGCGGCAAGCGTAGCTAAACCTGATCGATCGACCTGTGCGGCTGTTATTATTTAGCCACGGGCAAAAATCCTTGCTCCCCTAGGGTAGGGTAAATAATTAATCAGCATTAGACTTTCAATCAAATTGACGTTGTATCAATGATGGCTAAGTAGGTAATAAGAGCCACACGGGTTGATCGACCAGGTTAAGCTACGCTTGCCGCGGTCGGTCCATTGATGGGTCACCACTTTTACACACACACACCACTCCGTGCTCGGAAAGCACGTTAAGCCGTTGGTATCGGTTGTTATTCGTGAATCTTTGACAGTCGTTACCCAAATGTCTGACAACCAGTTTTATCGAGGGGTATCATACTACTCAGTAACTGGGTTGTGAAGGTAAGCTAGGCAGTCGCTCCATGTAAAATACTGGTATTCAGCTACATCTGGTTAGACTGGAAGCTGACCACAACATCAAAAATCGTAACACACTACTCATCTCAATCTGAATCATTTTGAAGAATGTTGCTAATCCATTGCTGTCTGATGAACAACGTAAACAATGCAATGAATTTTGTGAACTGTCAAAATGAAACCCATTGCTACTGATAGTGTGTTACGCAATTAACCTGCAGGCCACCGCTGCCCACAAATATGGAAACCACAATAGAATTCATCAGCTGTCATTAAAATGGCTACTTATAATATACCGTAATTAAAATGTCCTCCTTGTTTCTATTTTCTTCCTTGAAACGTCGGTTTGCGTTTTTTTGTCCTTCACGTTCTTAAACAATCAATCCTAATGACACTGGATAATGTGAATTATCTTCTTTGTTAATTAAAAAATAATGTGAGATATTATTGTCGACAGCGGCTTGATTAGCCTTGACAAATGTCATACATATTACATAATCATTTCAAATTGTTAATTTTATTTGAATCTAGATCATAAAGATGATAGGTCAAAAGGTTATTTTTTGTAGCTTTTTCGCAATTAAAATAAACATGTTTGTCCAGTTTTAGAGTTTACCGGTTTTTTAAAATTCATTCGGCTTTCATTTGTATTCATAACTAAAGTTTCTGTAGCCTTGACATTGACTTATTATGATACTAGTACAATAATAAAAGGCAAAAAAAGGGGAAATTTTCCATATTTCTTAAGACATGTTTTTTATTCTGGTTTTAATTCACACGAATTTCTTATAATTATCTTTATAACATACCTTTCAGAAGAATTATTTCTAAAAAATAGTTGCTAAGTCAGTATCATCATTATTCATTTTATATATTTGACAACTTTTTTGTTGTTTTCGAGGAGGTCGTAAAACCCACTCCTTAATTAAGTACTACGAGTATTCTTAAAATAAATGGACACATTAATTATTTATGAAACCAATGACAGAACAGTTTACCTGTTTTAAAAAAGATTAACACAATCATGACGTAAATGGTCGTAAACTTTTTTATGATTTGTAAACAAAATAAAATAATAAAGAAACCTATTTCAATAGTTTAAGAATTGGCATAATATTCATCATCATCTGCCTAGCCTTTTCCCAACTATGTTGGGGTCGGCTTCCAGTCTAACCGGATGCAGCTGAATACCAGTGTTTTACATGGAGCGACTGCCTATCTGACCTCCACAACCCAGTTAATATGATACCCCTTGGTAAGACTGGTTGTCAGATTTTCAGGCTTCTGACTACTCGTAACGACTGTCAAAGATCCACGAATGATATACATGTACTTAATTTAATATAATTATATGAATTGGCATAATATTCATTGGTTTGTTAATCGAATCATCGCATAATAATCTACTAAAAGGCAATTCCCACACTCATCATTTTGAACAGGTACAAAGTATTACCACATAAGGAATATTACCAGTCAAATGTTAGGTTATTCAAGCAGATTGCTTGTTCAGCGGTTCGACGATAAAAAATCTAAATGTCATCTCTGTCAAAACAGAGGTCGGATCTCAAGATCTCGAGATGAATCACGATGCAATGCAGATGAGCGACCATTGACGTTATTAAAGTTGGTTCACGATTTCATTAACATGGATTTAAATCTGTGTCGTAATCACTCCATGGTATTGTTCCGGTGTAATTTTATGTTGGATCCGGGCAATAATGCCTATGCTTTAGTCATAGAGGTCGCATCTGCACGATCTGTTGTTCGACGTGTATATTATTGATCAGTCATTATCATCTGCCTAATGTTTTCCCAACTATGTTGGAGTCGGCTTCCGGGCTAACCGGATGCTACTGATTACCAGTATTTTAATTGGAGCCTAGCTGGCCTCTACAACCCAGTTACCGGGTAATACAATACCCCTTGGTAAGACTGGTTGTCGGACTTTCGGTCATCGATCTACAAAAGACAGCCGGGATCAACGGCTTAACGTGCTCCAAAAGGGCACGGCCCCTCCATGCCTCGGAGAGCACGTTAAGAAGAAGTCTCGATATGTAAAGGATGGTCACCCATCCACGGACCGACCTCGGTAAGCGTAGCTTAACCTTCGATCAACCCGTACGGTTATTATTATTTAGTATTGAGCCTCCCATTGATCCGTCCATTACAATAAAAACAAAGGTTGAAGATTTATATTTTTATTGTAAAGTTAAATTGACAGCCAATTAATTTTATAGTAGGTAAACTAATGTTGTGTCACACGCAAAAATAGCATATTATCTTATTACAAAGACATCAACTCGATTGGTGAAAAAAAAATAAAAGCCTGTTTATGTAGATGGTTTAAATAATGAGTTATTCCGGTCTGACGAACGAGTTTATCACGTCAAATGAATGTAAGTAAGTAATTATTGTATATATTATTTATTTAACCATACAGTAATTCACCATTCATCTTACAGCGATACCTGTTTATGTCAATTAGTGAACTATCTAATAATCTAATGATTATCTACTGATTTATGGACGGGTTTCCAGTACCTACACCTCCATAAGGTGCTTGCATAAAGACGCAGGTAACCGGTAAAGACAAGTCGGTCCAGATCGGTGCAGAAGAAAAAGGTAAAACATTGTAACTGCTTCTTTCCGTAGATCAACCTGCAGCGATCTGGGGGCCTAAAAAGGCCACTTTGGCAGAATCATAAAAGGATGACATTATGAATCATAATATGGCGAAGACAGTCCGTGTTTTTCTTTTTTTCGCTGCACTAAGTAGGTACAATCAAAGAGATTGGGATTGGGTTTGGATTGATTGGTATACCTAATAGTACCGACAAAAAAAAATAACTAAAAAATTCCTTCACCAATGGGATTTGACACGATTAACTTAACAGTTAACTGTCCATTATGATTCATAATGTTATCATTTTATGATTCTGCCAAAGTGGCCTTTTTAGGCCTCCTGTACCGTAGTACCTTAAGCCTTTGCAGTTAAGGCAACTATGCTAACTTAAGTAGATACAATATACAGGGTGGCAGGGAAACATCGACGTGCAAACTGAAACCATGAATTCGTATATGATTTTAGTTCCCCAAGCGTATAAATTTTTCGTCGGTTATAAAAAGAAATCTATTGTTCCATAGAAAAGTGCAATACCTACGCGGTTGAAATGTATATGGAATGGTTTTTTTTTCTTTAGTAATTACGAAAAATTTCAACGCTGCGGGTTCAAAATCGTGTACCTACACGTGTCCAGCACATCAAGCTACCCGAAACTGTCAAATTTTTCCAATCAACTTTTAACCTTAGGCTTTAGCGATAAAGTTGAAAATCTATTAAAGAAATTTGACAGATTGTGGTAACTTGATGTGCTGGCGTCTGTACCAGGTAACATTAATCCGTGTCCCTGCCACCATGTATTATTACAAATTAATGTAGTACAATTTGTTTTTAATTCAATATTGTTATATTCTGGGTTGTGGAGGTCAGATAAGCAGTCGCACCATGTTAAATACAGCTGCATCCGGTTAGACTGGAAACCGACCCCAACATAGTTGAGAAAAGGCTAGGCAGATGATGATTGCAATAGTCTATAAGCATCTGTGGGTGCGGCCGTTTAGGTTCATCTTCAACAAAAACATTATTCTTATTTTTGTTTCTCTTATTTAATTTTTATGAAGAAAAATGTACCCAGTTACGCATATGACATATAAAACAATGGATGATTGCCACTCCTAACTTGATCATCTATCATATGCAAGAAAACGATCTGACGTCGGATTATTGCGTATTTTAATCAAAATGTCAGAAGGGAAAGCTGACTTCTTTTATATGGTAAGATTGTCCTATTGAGTCTATAGTAAAAGTACAGACGCCAGCACATCAAGCTACCCGAAACTGTCAAATTTCCCCAATCAACTTTGAACATTATGCTTTAGCGATAAAGTTGAAAATATCTTAAAGAAATTTGACAGATTGTAGTAGCTTGATGTGCTGGCATCTGTGCTTTTACATCACTTCCCATTGTCAACTTCAATCAATACACTGTTTTGCAATCATACATAATTTGTTGTTATGATAACGCTGTATAGCATTTAATAATAATAATACTTAAATCATTTTATTTCAGGAATTGTGCGCATACGCATACATTCACATGCATTTCACCCATAGACACTACATGTCATAAATAAGTATTATTTATTTGCAAGTGGTTCCGCGTACTATGGGTGGGACATCTCTATTTATTTCACGATAAGGTCGTTGACCCTACATTACGTAGGTAAGGTCGGCAGTAAAATTTCCTGACCTTTCAAGACTTACAAAGTACTGCTGGTTATTAAAACTTGCTAATTAGTGATTGAATCTGATCTGCACAATATGATTTTCTTGAAGGCAGTCTAAGTCAGCAATTTATTGAATTGTAAAAATAATGTGTTAGGTCATGTTGCTGACTGTACTTTATCAGCAAATGTGGGTCGATAGGGATTGGCACAGTGTTATATACTTAATTATGATATAGCATAATCCGCCTATAATGACCCCACTGCTGGGACACATGCTTCCTCTCTGTGAGAGGGAGTGGGCCGTAATTCACCACGCGGGCCCAGTGCGGGTTGGTAGAGGTCACATGTCTTCGAATTTTAGGTTCTAGGACATGCCGGTTTTCTCCGATGTTTTCCTACACCGTTTCAATTATTTTAAAGGTGCTACTAATTTACAGTTATTCGTTCGAGATTCAACAGGCTTTGTTTTTCCTTACAACATTAATTCCAAAGAAATCTTGAGGTTTTGCAACAAAGTCAGAAGTTTCCTAGAAACTTAACGTAGGTAGAACTTTACTTTTAATAATTATCATACTGACAGGTACATTATTAAAACGTTAGATCTAATAGTATGCCATCCAACGATTATTTTGTAATATACCTACATTGCGTAACATTTGAAAACGATAGTCATACTCATATACCTATCTATATTTAGTTTATATTTACATAACACACTATAGCCTATGGCGGTTTTTTAGAATTCAATGGAAATAAATATGTATATCTTTCTGTTTCATATTCATATTAAGGGCGAGCCCATGTCTTCTAAAAGCCTTATTAAAACAGTTGAACACAGTCATAAATTATGTTAATTGTTATATAAGAACGATAGAGGCCACTACTCTGTAGTGGCCCAGTGGTAACGGCTCCGACTTACGAATTGAAGGTCCTAGGTTCGAACCCGGAGAGGCGCTTTGCTTTGTATAAATTACTCCATCACCATTGCTCTCAAAACAGTGAAGGAACATCGTGAGGAAACCGACATGTCCTAGAACCAAAAATTCTAAGACATGCGATGTCTACCAACCGGCACTGGGCCCGCGTGGTGGATTATAGGCCTTCCAGGCCTCCCAAGCAAAGGGTTCCCCAGCAGTGGGAAATTTATAGGCTGATTTTGGTATGCTCCGACAAATTTCTGGATGTTCGGTAAACCAATCGCAATAAAAGCTAACATGAAATTCTACAGCAGATTTACACAAACACATTGTAGAAACAGCCTGCCGATGTTACCTAAGTCTTCCTACCTAGCCTTTGAGCAAAGTTAGTTTAAATTATTCATTGACATTTTCTGATCACTTACTGTAGATACTAAAGCTAAGAATGTTAATTACGAGAACTTGCATGAGTAAAAGTAGGTAATGAATCAATACCTACCTAATAAAATATTTTACTGCTGAACACTGTAGAATACAACATACACCTAAAGGGTTTGATACACTGGATGCGTTCTGCGGTCTGCGGTCAGGTCAAAGTGAAGTGTTGTTCATAGGTACATGATTCGGGCTGTGTTTACTTTGACCTGACCGCAGACCGCAAAACGCATCCAGCGAGACAAATCCTTTATTAGCCTGGAATGATCGCACTGCTGGCACACAGGTCTCCTCTCGGTGAGAGGGAGTGGGCCATAAACCATAACGCGAACCCAGTGCGGTTTGGTAGATGTCACATGTCTTCGAATTTTAGGTTCTAGGACATGCCGGTTTCCTCACGATGTTTTCCTTCGTGATGAAATTATTTAAACAAAGTAAAACGCCTGCCTAGTTCGAACCCACGGCCCCCCATTTCGTAAGTCGGGGCCGTGGGCTGAGCACTGCATAAAAGTAGGTACTGTAGTGCCTGTGTGTGCTAGCCTTTAGCAATAAGCACTGGCTAGAAATATGATTCGATTCGTTGGTTTAAACATATGTCAAATATGATTATTATGGCGTTTGATTCTAGAAGCAGTGATTCATATCTTAACCGCGAAGTTGTATCGTTGCCTTTTTTATATTATAATATCTAATTGAGAGTCCTAAAGTCGTCTTATTTGTATTATTTCCCCTTAAATTCTACAATTGGTGGAGGCGCCGAACGAACCTACACAATTCATCGTTTTATGGATTAATTTCAGATGAAGTGAATTTTTTATGTGCAAGCCAAGCTGATTATATTTGACGGAAGAGTCACAGAATATTTTATATGCGATTGCACATTAAACTCCCCTTAGTTTAATTTGCATTGGAGTGAGTATAGAACAGGCGCAGAATCGTCGCCGGAAAAAATAAAAGCTAAGTGGTTCAAATATTATTTTTATAAAGAAAGCAAGATGTATGCGCTTTTCTCAGGATCTAATATGTGCCTGGAAAAATTTTTTGAACAATACAGAGCGATTGCCACACTTTATGGATGGCGGGAAAGTGATTGGGCATTGATAATGCAGGCTTATCTCCAAGGAGCAGCTCTGGCTTGTTTTAAGTGGATGTACCGCGAGGATATGTCATTTGAGGAGATATGCGATGGCTTTCGTGAGGAGTTCCCGTGCAGATGTCACGAAGCATTTTATAAAGCGAGGAAAGAGGAGATGTTAAAGGTTCCGTCTGAAGAATGCGGACAAAATAATGTTTTAAATGTTGTTGATGATGCTTCTGTGTTATGTAGTGTAGAAGCAGATGTTGAAGAAGTTGAAGTCGAGCGCAGCAGCCAAGAGTGCAGTGTAGAAGCAGATATTGAAGAAGATGAAGTCGAGCGCAGCAGCCAAGAATGCTGTGAAGAGGTAGATGTTGAAGAAGTTGAAGACGAGCGCAGCAGCCAAGTATGCAGCCCCGCAGAGGCTGAGGAGGTGGTGGAAGTGTTCGAGTGCGAACACGAGGAAGAAATCGAGGAATCGGGTCAGTCCATTCCAGTTATAACTAATGTATCTAGCTATGTTTCAGAACCGAAGGAAGAGCAATTTGATCACGATGTGCAAACTGATATAATTAACATCGATGATGATCATTTTAATGAAAATAATTTATCAATAAATATTTCCGAAACAAAGGAGAATAACCATTTTATAAATGAAAAGGGTGATGCCCAAATGATCATGTTGTTAGTTGAGAATAGTAAAGTGGATGATGAAGTTGGGTTAGATGAAGATGTTTTTAAGTTGGATGTAAGTGGAGATGAAGACGTAGAGGTGAAAGACATTTCTGTGCATTTTAAAAGCTCTTTTAGTTCTTCTACAGATGCGGGCGCAGAAGATAATTGTATTAATCTGGTCATTAATAATGTTAAAACATTCCCAAGCATTCATCATGTAGTTATCCCTAAGTTTAATAAAAATAATTCTCGTTATGCAACATCTAATATTAAAAAAGCACGCAAGAGAAAAGGATTCCAATATACTAGAAATGCTAGAACAAAATGTTCAATTTTAAAATGTTTTACAAATAGATATAAATTCATAAAAACATTTGCTAAAAACATAACTTTCCTTCTGACGCAGTCGGTTAAAAATAATGATCATTTGTCTAAGGGTTTTTCATTTAAAAGATGTAGAGGCTTGTTATGTATGCCAACCTCAAAGTAGCACTGGCTACTAATATTGTTTATTGGGTGTAGATAAAAAAGGTAAAGACGTTATGTCAGAGAGATATAATATGACGGTTAAATATAAAAGCAGTAATTTTTATAATATTAATGTTGAGTAAGATTATTTAAACAATATAGAGTTAAAACGTATAAACTCTTTTATTAAATGTGAAGCCTCTCAAGTTTCACAGTACCTAGGTAATTAGTTAATACCTACCTCATATAACATTTTACTGTTACTATACTTAATATTATGTTAGATTGACTTAACGTTATGTTGTTGATGCATTAGACTCACTCCCTATTATGTGGGACTTGAACATAATTGACGAAATGTGGGTGTAGGTACCTACACCTCTGCCTTACCTACCCTTTGGAGAATACTGGCGTGATGATATGCTATGCTAAAAACCGAACATTCTGTTATAAGAGCGCCTTCAACAACAAATGGAACGTAAATCTATGATATTTTCGTTTTATATTGTGAAAATTCATTACGCATAGTAGGACATATAGGTAGTAAGTACATTCTCATTTGATTTTTACCTACGTTCGTAATTCCTCCAAACTGTTTTATAAAAATATCTAAGTATATGTATAAAAATATATTCGAAATGTAACCGGTTCCTTGTCAAATATTTTTGCAATTATATTAATTATAGACAGAAACATTTATAGATGGGAGAAAACTTTCCGGTTTTAATTCGATATTCCATACAAGGGGTTATTAAATATGTTAATTTATGAATCCTTATTAGGTAATAATTATGTAAGCAGATAGAAAACCTTATAATTAATGGTCAACCATCTTGAATCTAGTCTTTCACTTATTAAGGTTTGGCAATACAATACATATCTACGTGCTTAGGTATGTCTGTCGCAGATGGATTGTAGAATCCGCTATTTTACAAAACCGGTAGTTGTTTTACAAAACAGCTCCGTTAAGTAAAACAATTGAATAACCTTCAGCTGGATTTTCATTGCGCTACGTTTTACAAAACTGCTACCAACGTTTACGCGTAATGCAGAATGGCTTATTTACAGTCACAATGAGCGTCTTTAATAAAATTCTGAAAACTTTATCACTGTTTTCACTTGAGTCAAGGTAGTTTTTACTCGTATTACTCATTTTATTTATTTTTGTCTCGGACGCCATTATTTTTGTTACGACACAGAGCCACGAGCGACCAAATTTAGAACTACTGCGACCAATTCGACTCGGGCGTACTTAGTTGGTCATAGTTCCAACCTAACCTTGTCCGTTCAGTCGTGGTACCCTAGCTTAGTTACAGCAACCAACTATGAGAAAAGGCAAGAAAAATAAAAAAAAGCTGTAATACTAAAAAAAACATATTTTTTTTTTTAAAGTGTGCATTATCAGAAGCGCAAAAAGTTTTAAGAGGTTCATTAATTTTAAAAAGCATCCATCATAAGAACGTCAATAAGTTTTTAGAAAATCAGTAAAATATTTCCCTATTTTATGTCCGTCAGTACCACGACTCTATTTTTGGTTTTATGTTCCATGAAGAACCATAAATAATAAGCAATCAAAACTTAGGTATTTAACAAAACATCAATCGATTTCCACACATATTTCTCACAAAAGTAACTCCCCATAAATATTCTGCATGCAAATGAATATTGCAGTGAAAATGAGCCGACAGCTTGTGGGAACACACGTAAATTAGACGATGTGTGAACTCGATTATACGAGTACAAACTAGTATTATGAGTTTCATTATTTATGTGTTACTGTGTCTATAGGGGGACAAGAGAATAACAGATAGGTAGTATTGCATAGTAATTGCATAGACGGATTCTGACCCTTTCTTCAGGAAAAGCACACATTACTTTCAACAAAAAAATTTAAGACACACGACTAAAAACATTTTATTTCCATACTAGCGACCAGCCCCTGCTCCACACGGTTTACTGTTTGACGATAAAACATCAAGATTAATTTATTTATTCAAGTAGAGCAGCGGTGGCCAAGTGGTAACGGCCGTGACTTACGAGTTGTAGGTCGTAGGTTCGAACCCAGACAGGCGCTTTACTTTGTGTAAATTATTTCATCACCACTGCTCTCAAAACGGTGAAGGAAAACATCGTGAGGAAACCGGCATGTCCTAGAACCAAAAATTCGAAGACATGTGACATCTGCCAATCTGCACTGGGCCCGCGTGGTGGATTACGGCCCACTCCCTCTCACCGAGAGGAGGTCTGTGTCCCAGCAGTGGGAACATTATAGGATGATGATGATGTAAGTTTAAAGTTTGTAAATGGTGTTGAAAGCCACATCAAAATTCGTTACGAAGTTTAGAAGAATCCTACCTTCGTAGTACCTAACACGAAAAACCACTTTAATTTATTATATCTTTGTAGGTATAGAAGATAAACAATCACAGTCACTACAAAAGAGTTAAACAATACAAAACCAATAAATATTTCGCAATACTTAATAATATGTAATCGACAGACAATAGGACATCGTGCCTATTCAACAGCACACTTTCTCTGTCGTGATCGATCGTTTCAGAGCTGCGCGCGCGCTCATCTCCGGATAGCTTTTACCGATGGATGCGTCTCGATTTATGTGCATAATTATTAAACTTACACATTACAAAGGAATTTCCATGTTTTGTCAAGTTGTATAATAAACCGTCCTAGTATATTTTAAATATGATAGTCTGTTTGTTTAAAAATTTGAGGGATGTTTTTCGGATAGATTTGAATGTAAGGTACTGAATAAGGAGATAGAGATACTTTTTTTATCCCGAAAGGACGTTCCCGTGGGATAACTACTCGTTTTCCGGCAGTCGCGGACTAAAGCGGCACGGTTGGCGCAGTGGTTAAGCGATTGACTGCTGAGCTGCGTGTCGCGGGTTCGATTCCCGCACGGAACAAATATTTGTATGACCTACAAGTAGTTGTTCAGGGTCTGGCTGTTTGTGTATGTGAGTTTAAATATTTGTAAACGCACCCACAATACAGGAGAAATTCCTAGTGTGGGGCAACGTTTTTTTAAATAAAATTAATTAATTAAAGCTAGTAACCTATAAACTTAAAGCATTTAGGCAGTTAATCATGTTTGGTCATCGTCAATAAAATAAAATGAACTTTCAAATAAGGAAGTGCGACTTATACATAAGTCGCACTTCCTTATATGAAAGTTCATTTTACAGTTGGAACGAACGTTGATGAATAAATATTTCCCAATGTAAGTTTTACAATAACTCCACGCGTTCCTAAGAAAAAGGGTATTGACCGACGGACAGACAGACGGACAACGATCCTTTTGAGGTACGGAACCCTAAAAACACATTTGCATAATAGGTAATTATGTAAATTCTGTGTTGTCAACTCCAAAATTCAGAGTTATCGCATCCGATGGACAAGTCGAAGATAAATCGATAGGTCAAACTATAAAACGTCAAAGTTGAATGAACAAAACTGAAATAGTCGAAACCTCCTATTCTGCGTAAGCCCAAATTTCGGAACTCGTCTTCATTAATGTCAATATGTCAATCATTATCGCTGTACGATATTTCGCAGCTATAATAAATTATCCACAGGTTGGTGTTTTTATTACAATAACCTTTAAACAATCACATGTCAAGGCTTTTGCGTAGCGTGAATATTTTTTAATAAGGTTTTCAACACGTGTATTAAATAAAAATCATGTTTAGTTTAGTGATTGTGATTTCATCAAAATATTATTATCAATCATGAAAGAGAGTTCATGATTGGATATAATCAATATGGACATGCGTTAGCAAACTAATGAGCATTTTATTTATTGTTGGTAATTGAGTTTTAGCTGTCAACATTGAATTAATTGCAATAACTTTGTGAGTGTGTCTGTTCTTAAAATGGCTTTTTTAAAATGTTGCAAGATTCTCATTTAAATAATTCATGAAATAATATCTATCAATCAGCAAATTCGTATATATAGCAACATTAACGTGTTTATTTCTAGGAACTTGGTGTGAAAACGGGTTAACAAAAATTTTTCTTAAAAAAAACGTGGTAATATAGGTATAATATTTTTTACGAATATACCTGTCTAAAGTTAGGATTCACATTAATTTTTAAAACTGTACAGTAGCGAGTTTATCGGAGCGCGGAATTGGGTGTGGAAACAGGTCTAATAACGTATTCTTAGATAAAAATCGCGATATGTAAAATATTTTTTTACGAATCTGCCTGTCTACAGTTGCTATTCACATAAGTTGTTCAAACAGGTCGTATAGTTGTTTTGTGGCCTGTCACATCAAGTGACCTTGGGTTACGGAACTTCTTGACCCTGGCCACTTATTATTTTAGTGCACTTAGCACATAAGTAAGTATATTTTGAAGATGCCAATCGACTCATCACTAAGTCAGGGTTTGTTTTTACGATCCAACCGACAAAACTGACGGATGTGGTCCTATTTATGAACAGCTAAAAGGTCGAAAAACTAACGGTTGTGATGACATTTTTAGTAATTATTCATACATGATGCGACCCGGGCATGGATGGTGACGAACGTAA
Organism: Oligia latruncula; assembly: GCA_948474745.1. Lineage (NCBI taxonomy): Eukaryota > Metazoa > Arthropoda > Insecta > Lepidoptera > Noctuidae > Oligia > Oligia latruncula. Next base: position 8,823,709 of record OX419700.1, read on the forward strand.
AATACACAAATTATTTATGTATCTGTCGTAGATCTAAATGGATATGAATATTCATTAAAAACGCAGTCAACTATTCAAAACGTAGAAGATATGCATGCTTGAATAATATCTGCAGCCGCGAAATACTATAATATTATAGTCTTCAAATAATATCTAATTTATAAAGTTCACAAAATGACCTTGAGTTTAAAAATAAGTGGAAATATATTATTTGGGCTAGACGATATTTATGTGTTTATCAAATATCAAACAGTTTTGGTTCTTTTATTTATATGCAACGCTGTTCTATTTATTAAGTGACCTTTTTAAATTGTAGGTATTGGACTGGTTGGTATGTGGTGTTTCTTTTTACTTAACCCAATGCCAAAATATAACCCAGAAATATCGTATTGTCCTAAAAGCTGTTTAGGTAACAGAGAAAAGTTTTTCTGGTAATAGCTTAACTAGTATCCTGAGTGTTAATTAAAAATCACTACTGTTGCGTAACACACTATCAGTAGCAATGGCTTTCATTTTGACAATTCAACAACATTCATTGCGTTGTTTCCGGCGTTGAGCAGACAAATGTTTCGTATCTAAAAAGCAATGGATTAGCAATATCTTTCAAAATGATTAAGTTTTAGACGTAATTAGGGTGCTGATCAAATAAAGTCCATTTGCCAAATTGTATAATAATGAGGAAACGCGGATACCTATTGTTGAATTACAGATTACAAATCAGAACGGACAATAGAGCTTACGTAAGAAGCTCAAGCGAGCGCATAAACAAAAGCATATCTATGACATATTCATTAATTTCTTGTGTCAACGTTCTGCGTAATCCTATGACAATCGTCCTCGGTAGCTGATTGCTGTGACCATCAAGTGTTTACTTGTGTTATTTGCTGTCGCTCAGAAGCAATACAGATGAATTTTGTAAGAGTGTCTAGTGCGTTCTTGCGAGATGACCCACTGCTGATGCGTTAAACAAATTAATTTATGTAAATATTGCGTAAACCGACGAAAGTAGACAGAGATCATTCTACTCGCGTATCATTATGTACCTATTTGATATACGTGACAGTTAATGGCATCACAATTAAATATTACAAAAACGGCCAGTATTAAGGTTCCCAAAAGGTCGTATGTATTCATAAGTCAATTTAAAGTGAGATGTATTATAAGTTGTAATGTTCTTACGATGTTTTTTAACCTTGATTTTATAAACGAAAATGTTGAGACCGTTCAAGCATCTAATTGATCAGACTCTAAAATATAAGGCGAATCGCACACTGAACCGCATTAAGGCTTCTACAAACAGGCGCGACACGCGATAAAATCACGCGCGACACAAAGGCACCGCAAGTCGCACAACGACCGGTGCCTTTGTGTCGCGCGCGATTATATCGCGTCGCGCCTGTTTGAAGGAGCCTTTACGCAGCGGGACGCAGATAACGTACCCCCCCGCGCGTAATTTTTTACATACAAATTCAATAAAAACGCGCTTCCGTGCGGGGAATTTGGCTCCGTTTCACGCACCCCGCTGCGTAATGCGGTGCAGTGTGCCAATTGCCTAAGTAAACATAGGTAATGTATAAGCTTATGGTATTACAGATAGACCATTGGCACACGCGACTATTGCATTTCTTTAACAATGTTGACAGAGTAAGATGAGTTATCACTACTTCGACAAATAGTTTAGCATCCATGTCAACACAAATTAAGTTTAAACTATACGTGATTTATCCGCCCATACATTGCTGAACACCTAAGGTGGATACGCTACGATAACCCGCCAAATTCGAATTTTCGTTTTTCTTTGCAACCTTTTTTGCAATTTCATGGTCAGTATCAGGTTGTATGACGATCAAAATATTATTCGCGACCTTAAAAAAATATGTGTATTTACAGAATAATAATAATTAATTACCATCAATACTTGCAACTCTCTTACAATTTTGAGCAACGTACAACAGACCTGCAACTCGAAAATTAGAATTTTGCGGGCTACCTTCGCGCATCCAGGGGATTGTTGATAAGTAATAACAACTGCACGGGTCAATCGATCAGGTTAAGCTACGCTTGCCGCGGTTGGTCCGTGGATGGGTTACCATCTTTACAGACGAAACTGGCGAATTACCTGAAACAACAAACAAATAATTATTAGTAGACAATCACAACAGTTTTTAAGAGAAGAAGAGTTGTGTGCCTTGAAAAGCACTTTAATCCGTTGGTCCCGGCTGTCATTCGTGGATCTTTGACAGTCGTTACGGGTCGTCAGAATCCCGAAAGTCTGACAACCAGTCTTACCAAGGGGTATCGTATTACCCAGTAACTGGGTTGTGGAGTTCAGATAGTCAATAGTTCCATGTAAAATACTGGTATTCAGCTGTATTTGATTAGACTGGAAGCTGACCCCAACATACTTCTAAAGGCACTGGTTGAAACTTACAAAGGCTAGGCAGACCCGCATGAGCACACTTGGTACTCTAGCTCAAAAGGGTCACAGGTGAAGCGTTGCTGTTATTACTAAACCAAAACATTGTTGCACTATTTGCCACAAGTTGAGTGCTCTTTCACAATGAAGGTATCATTCATAATTCCATTCAAGTCGTTTATGAGATGCTTCTGAGGTTACCACTTTGATTCTGAACGCTTGTAATATATAATTTAACATAATCCTACTGTATTATTTGTCTGTGGCTAGGTGCACCTTGTGGTTTTAGACTGATCTAAGTTTGAAGGTAGAATACCAATTAGTGTTTTTTTGTTTTAAATTATCTGTTTAAGCTCTATTAGGTTAGTATAATGTCGTCTGTTTTAGCCACGGTTTTGTCATTTTTGTTTTTAACGAGTATGGGTTTTGCATCATCTTTTGGAGTTTACGATTATACACGTGTAATAGTGTTGCTTCTACGATTAATGATGCTCATTATGGTGAATATAACGACACTAGCTTATGCCCCGTCGCATTAGGTACATCGCCTGCCCGCGCTATTATTATTATTATTTTTTTGCGGATGGGAAATCATCAAATGACCCCTCCCGCTCTGGGTGGAGCGGGGTACTTCGTTTTAGCTCGGCTCCCCTAGGCCCGGCGCGCGGCGCCCACTATCGGCATCGGCACGGCTGAAGATTTTTATGCGACAAATAGGAATATAACTTAATAGTATGACAATAAAATTTAAATTTCAATGACACGGTATGTCGGATACCCTATCTTTATTTTTGCACCTACGATGATTATTATCATTGAAATTTCAATTTTATCGTCATACAATTAAGTTACATTTTTATTCGTTGCATAAAAATCCTTAGCCGTGCCGATGCCGATAGTGGGCGCCGGGCCTTAGCGTTCAAATGCAAAAATTGTTAATCAAATCCAACTGGTCGTTTCAGAGATTAGCGCGTTCAAATCAACAAACAAACAAAATACCTACTTAAAAATAAGATTTTACAAAAAGGCTGAGCTGCTTACTCGTCTGTATTATTGAAACGAGTTCTAGAATTTTAGACTGCATCTAAATAAATCATCGTATAATGTCAATCATTTTAAAATGATAAAACCAAAATAAATAACGCAGAATGCAAATAAGATTTACGAAATGTTATTTATAGTAGATTTATGATAACAGCTGTCACTAGATCCATCATGGATGTGGCCAATGGATCTTCTGAGATTGAACGGAATAACTTATTTTTTTGTTGAAATTAAATTCTTAATTTTGTTCATTTTATAAGCATACAAAAATCGTGTTTGTTCAAAATCATTCTTTTATTTAATCAATGTGCTTAGCCTTTTTCAAACTATATTTTGGGGTCGGCTTCCAGTTTAGCATGATGTCTAGGATGCAGCTGAACACGAGTATTTTCCATGAAGCGATCTATCTGGGGGCCTAAAAAGGCCTCTTTGGCAGAATCATAAAAGGATAACATTATGAATCATACTGGACAGTTAACGGTAAAGTTAATCGTATCAAATCCCATTGGTGAAGGATTTTTCATTTATTTTTTTTGTCTGTGCTAAAATACCAATCAATCCAATTCAAATCCAATCCCAATCTCTTTGATTGTGATCCATACGAAAAAAAGAAAAACTCGGACTGTCTTCGCCTTAGTATGATTCCTAATTTTATCCTTTTATGATTCTGCCAAAGTGGCCTTTTTAGGCCTCCTGACCTCCACAACCCATCTGTTATTGAGGCATGTCAGTCAAATATTTTGGTGAAGGTTTTACAGAAACTTATTGATTCGTTTCGAATTATTATCTTACAAAGACTGCGAGCGTCCGTGGGCCTAGAAACCCAGTTATTTGTATTGTACATGGAAAAATAATTAAAATTAATTGAGCATGCTTCGTTTAACTAAACATTGAAGTTAATTCATGAACAATTCTTGTCTTTAAAAATATGTATAAATCAAGTTTCAGTTTTATTTTTGTTTACGTTTTCTTAGGGGACTTGTGGCTAAGTAATAACAGCTGAACAGGTCGGTCGAGGTTAAGCTAAGCTTACCGCGGTTGGTCTGTAGATGGGCGACCATCTTAACAGATCAGTGTCGGTAGCACTAGGTTTCATTTTGAAAGTTCAACAAACATTCATTGCGTTATTTACGTTGTTGAGCATACACATTTTTCGAACATAATATATGAAGCAATGGATTAGCAATATCCTTCAAAATGATTCTGATTGAGATGAGTATTGTGTTACACAATTAGGGTGCAGGACCCCTCCGTGCTTCCGAAAATATACTAAGCCGTTCGTCACGGTTGTCATTCGTGGTTCTTGACGGTCGTTGTGGGTTGTCAGAAGCCTGAAAGTCTAACAACCAGTCTTACTAAAGAGGTATCGTATCAGAGGTCGGATAGGCAGTCGCTGCATGTAAAATACTGCAATTCAGCTGCATCCGGTTAGACTGGAAGGAAGGAGACATTTTCTTGACAACTTAACACTGGCTAACGTTAACAATGAGTAAATTAACGATATGTCTTACTTAGCACAACATTGTGTATGCAAATATGAGGATATTATTATCGATTTCAAAATATACAGGAAACTGATGATTACCTACTGGTTATCCTAAAACTCAGTTTAAAGGTTAATAAGGTGTCGCACCCAGACTTGAACTTAGTTTTACATAAGGTAAGTAATTAATTAGCTTAGGTGGACAAGCTGATGTTTCCAATTTGTTGATACCTCGATACTTACTAGTACCTATCAATGTATTTAGGTAGATATTTATTCATACCTAGTTATTATTATGTAGAGTCTGCTTAGCATCTGTTGGAAGTTGCAACATTTTTGTTAATATTTACACATTGTACTACTGTCATTTTGACAGATCATCTGTCAGTGGTTTTGTGTCACCGCTTTTTGGTAGTGAGACTAAAGAAGTCTTCGGATACGTATTCAAGGTAACAAGTGCGTGTTATTTATCGTTCTTGCTGTCCCTCATCTCATAATTTTCAGGTAGTACTTCTTCTGCTATGGATGGCTAAGAGGGGCCCGTGGCTAAATAATAACAGCCGCACAGGTCGATCGATCAGGTTAAGCTATGCTTGCCGCGGGTGATCTTTACATACCGGGACCCCGCCGTGGCTTGGAAAGCACGTTAAGCCATTGGTCCCGGTTGTCATTCGTGGATCTTAGACAGTCGTTACGGGTAGTCAGAAGCCGAAAGTCTGTTATCTAATCTTACCAAGGGGTATCGTATTACCCAGTAACTGGGTTGTGGAGGTCAGATAGGCAGTCGCTCCATGTAAAATACTGGTATTCAGCTGCATCCGGTTAGACTGGAAGTCGACCCCAACATAGTTGGGAAAAGGCTAGGCAGATGATATGACTTCTGCTATGGCTAAACAATGTAAAGGCATGTTATTATTTGACAGGCAATTCAATTATCTTTAATGGTAATCTAAAAACTTGAAGAATCTCCAGGTTCTTCCAAAATTTCAAAACCACCGTGCAACTAATAAACAACTAGGTAAGTAAACCGTTGAAAATCAGCTATCAAAACTTGATCCTTATGATCCCGAACTCTAGGCACGTACAGTTGCGTAAATTTTCTATGTTCGTCAAGTTATTGTTATTAACAATGAGCATTGTGGCTGCATGCCACAGCCGCGCAGCTATGAAATTTGCAATGCTTGAAATAACTGTTTTTCGTAGAAACCATGGTGCATTGGCGACCGACAATCCACCTAATAATAGTATTGTGTGGAGTTTATCGCTTGACCTTGTCAGCGAAGTATTGAATGTTGCTTATCATTAATTGTTTTGTCGCAGCCTTTTTGTTTGTTGATAACTTATGTCTTTTGGAATCCTTGGGTCTATTTCCTTAAAAGCTGGCGGGATTTTTAGTGTAGTAAATAGAGTTTTTTTGCAGCTGATAGCGTGGCGGTTGACAGGGGAGAATGTGATAAGAAAACGTGTTGCGCCGGCTCCGAGTAAAATGGAACTAGGTCAGGAAGATGATGATCATGGTGACAGTTTTTTTTGCAGCGAAATATCTGCAGTTTGTTCAACACAAGGGATTTTTATTAAGTCTGTTAACAAGATTCTCATGTCTGTAACAAAAGCATTTATATGCTCAAGTATCGCAAAACTGCTGTAGCTCGTTACAAAATAATGTGTACCAATCTGATAAACATGCTCAATAAAGGCAAGATTTTTGTGTGAAAATTTGAGTTTTTTTCACATCGAAATTTATCATAAATAAGGCCAAGTGCAAGTGCTCCACAATCAAGGTATTGTGGTTTTACCGACTTCACAAAAAGGAGGAGGTACTATGTTCGGCTGTTTGTATGTTTCTTTTTTTTTTTTTTTTTTTTTTTTTTTTTTTTGTTCATCGAATACTCCGCCAATTGTCGACGGATTTTCAAAATTATTATTTTGTTCGAAAGTAGATAGTTCTGAGGTGGTCCCATTGTCACCAAGTTAGGATCTGATGATGGGATCTTAGAGAAATCGAGGGCAACCCTCAAATTTTATAGGCTCACTTATTGTTTTTCGCATATTTTATGAAGTATCTTGTGTATTTGCGTATGGTTGTCACCATCTCAGGTAGCTGGGCTGGATGATGGAAGGTACAACTCCTTAACAGTAAGAAGTTACTCGAACAGGCAAGGACTGTTTTAGTAAATTGTTTTGATGATTGATAGGGCATTTGCCACATTTGGTCTCATGATCATCAAGTCATGACCTGATGCTGCAGTCAGGATAGTCTGCAGAGTACCTAACTCCTCGACAACTAACAGCAGATATATCGTGTTTAGGCTCATTGAAAAGGGCTCGATGTGTGGATAAACGTACTGTTAATGAGGAACACCGAAGTACATAGAGGCCTGATGCTGAAGCCAGGAGCATCAGAAAAAGTACAAACCTTGAAATTACAGCACCGTAGTCGTGTTTGGGCTCATTTTAAACAGGACTAAATTTTAAGTTCTTTTGAATAGCAGCCAGGATTATCAGCTAGGAGAGTGGAATACTAGGAGAACTCCTCAACAATTAACGTCCCTGCATCGGGAAAAGCAATATTTTGTAAAAGGTGATCAGCAGTTGACATTAGGCTATTGTAACTAAGATAAATTACAAACTGACCCACTAAAAAGTAAAAAATAAAAACTTTTTTACAAAAAAAACAACCGACTTCCAAAAAACACTATAAAGTGAAAAATAACTTTATTTCGGAAGTCGGTGGCAAAAAACAAAAACACAAATCCAAAGACACCGACTTCCGAAATAAAGTAATTTTTCACTTTATAGTGTTTTTTGGAAGTCGGTTGTTTTTTTTGTAAAAAAGTTTTTTATTATTGAGATTTCAGAGCATTCTGAATTGAGACGATTAAGTTTGAGATCAGTAGATATGTCAGTGATTTTAGCAAGTTTTTCACTTGTGTTTCACAATCTGTGGTTTTGCCTGAGAAGCTGAAAACTAGGATATTTCATAAATAGGAACTATACTTTTAGACACAGATGTTGATTAAATTGTGTGAGAGCCACTGTAATTATAATTAAGTGAACACAATTCCTACGTTCTTAATTAAATGATAACTAGAGTGTCATAGGTAACACTTTGTTTCATAACTGAAAAACAAACATAGACTCATTTCAGAAGTGTAAGTCAAAGTAGACATATTTTTGGTAGTCTTGGATAAACTTTTGGCTTATTACTCGATTCAAATGAATTTACTCGCCAGAAACGGGCGGCTTATTTGTTTTTATTCTATCTTTTATAAATTTTATAGGCGACTCGCGCGAAGTTAATTTATTTGTGGGCGAATCGACAAAGCCAAGCCTTTAGTTAAGTGGTTGTTTATATATTTCTGCATATTATTGTAACTGTCCGAATATTTCAGCTCACTGATCTTACAAAACAATTATCTACTCGATTCTTGACCAAAAACTGAGAAGCTCATTCTAAAACAAAAACATTTTTAGTGCCAATTTTTGCACGGAAAACTTAAAACAAACTTGTGCCAAATCACGACATCCCAGCACGAGTAAATACCACACACACATAATATAACACTTTCGCTTTCCAAGTGTGACGAATCCATTGACAGATGGCGTTTGTTTTGACAGCGCGCGCGCACCGTGCGGCGCGTAGTGCAAACTTAATTGCACTTTCGTTGACCAAGACCGGAAAATAATGACTTTAATGATGCTATGTAAATTTATTTGAATGCGTGGAAAGATTTGATGTAACTTTCAAGATAGATTTTAACCTTGAAAGTAAAGATCAGCCTGTATTTATTTACTGCTTTAAATTGTAAAAGCTTATTGTGTTGTTATTAGGATGTATTAGACCTATATTTCGCCAGTTATGTTTAAGTCCCACGTAATAAGGGGCGACCCTATTGCCATCAACCGGGCACAAATCCAGTCTCCGGGCTGCTACTAAGAAATTCCAGTTAGAAAAACCCAATAACACTTTTCCCGACCTGGGACTGGAATTCGGGACCTCATGTTCAGTAGTAGAACTTGCTACCACTAGACCAACACTTAGCCAACCTTAAAAATTAGTAAGACACAAATCTCCCGCCAAACTGCAGTAGGTACAGTTTGTCGGCAGTATACCGTATATGTGGAAAAGTGAAGAGATCATTAAATACTTCTAGGATTGGAATTTATTCTCGAACTAACTCTATAATTGATTAGGTATTAATCAATAATTTTCTCAGTTACTTAACCAATAAGTAACGTTGAACCTTGTACCATAAGTTACCTAACAACTATTTGCAGCCATGTGTGTAGGTACGGGTTGGGGATTACTATGCAAATACAGCTGGTCAAACAGGACACATTACTCTTTAAGGCTATGAATATCCTCGTCGATGAACCAATTTAACGTGCTTGTCCCTTTAAAGACTATCTCAGGAAGCTTTTTGCATAGCGTTAAAAAGTTACGATAAAAACCCTACTAGAGGTTACTATAAAAGTTTGTATCCCAGTCTAAAAGAATCTCAACATAAAAACTTAGGTGAAATGAACTTGAAGTAACCTGTCATTTCACCTCTAGGGATTGACAATATTTGACAGCTCACTTCACCTAAGTTTTCACGATGAGATTTTTACAGAATACATAAATATCGGCTGATGTAGTATTTTATAAAGAGTTCACCAAGAAATTACTGTATATTCTTGGTAGAGTGGTCATGGCTATTTGAGGATTTGCTTTTGCAGTCCTGGCAATATATAAGCATTTTTATTGGTTTAAAGCTAAATATAGACAAAGTGACGTTTTGCTAAATAATTTATTTTATGATGCATCACAAAACATTTTACGACGGTTGTTCCTAGGATAATGTATGCATCTTATTAGTTGAAGCTGCGTGTGCGATCAATCGGTGAAGCCTAGTGTGTAATTAAGTACCTATATAGCCTAGAGCGATATGATGAATGAACAAATTGCTTAGCGATAAATGCTTGTGTGTGTAGACGTAAATAAATACAGTAGATCGAATGCAGTGACAGCTCGCATATACATATGTTACTTTAGACATAAGATACACTGCAATATTATTGATCATAACTGGGTATTAAGTAGTTTGTGTCACTTTTAGTTATGTATTTAACATTCATAGCAGCTTCAACACGGTTTCGCTCGCATTGCGAAGCTAAAAAAGAGCCTCGTGCCAAATAAAATTGCAAGATTATCGGTTGAGGCGACATTGTTGTGATTTGTTTACACTTTCATCTTTTGGAACAGACCATAGTTTAGCCGTCTTTTTCAATGGATGTTGCAAGACTAGGGGAATTATTTCGAGGAGATGCAAAGATCTACGAGTAGTAGATCTCAAGTATTTTCCTATTACGAAACGTAAGTTTTGAAGAGTATGGTGGACAAGTGTTATAACGTTGAATAAACATTCTCCGAGGTGTCTGCCCGCGTTAACGACCCGTTATGCATGTGTTACTGACGGAAGAAACTTATGTTTTTAAATTATTCACGTTTACATACGTAACTTTATTGTAACTTTGAAAAAAAATATTACAAAAATCCCATAGAAAATGCAGGTTAATTTTTTTGGAAACTTTTTCCTATTTTTCTTTCCAAAAAACCTAATTCGGACTATTACGAACATTTTAAAACAAAAAACTGCTAAATCGATCCAGTTATTCTCAAGTGAAGCGCTTACTGATGAACAGCATTTACTTTGTCACTAAATATTATCAGATCTATTTAAATGAAAATGAAATAGTAGGTAGTAGGTACGATTCTATCAGATTTAGTAAGATTTGCAAATAACTTAGCTTAAGTAGGTAGATACCTATGGTAGGTAAGTACATGATGACCTACTCAATTAAAGGTTTATTTAATTGATTTTGTTGACATATCAATTTGGATTGTTAATCTAGTCTAAATAAAATAGACCGGTCCATTAAAGAGGCAAAAACGTATCTTTTAAGCTATCACATTAATTTGTTTAGTAGCTCAAGATCCAGCATAAATTACAATAATATAAAGTCAAGGTCCATCATACATGCGAAATAACTCGAAATCTTTCTCACGGATCATCTTGGCCTCTACGGATAATTTCACAATTTTGTAACATATTCGAAAACGGACAATTAACAAATTATAGGCTCTAGGTTTGTTTCGATAGTTCGTCCAAACTTCGTCATTAACTATAATCACTTGTGTTAATCTCACATCAACAGTTTACCAATGTATTACCTTCACATTTTGTAATTATGTTTTGTTACCTAGTTAGATTGAATATGTGTCTTCATTCCTCGAAATCTAACAAATTAAAGTACCTTGTGTTGTAATATTTACGTGGAGATGTGTAGTTATAATCATTCAAAATATTAACAAGGTTTGTGTTGAATAATGCCTAAAGTCTATAATTAATAATAAAGCTGAAGAGTTTGTTTGTTTGTTTGAACGCGCAAATATCTGGAACTTAAATGTCGGATATAAAAAAATCTTTTTGCATTAATTGGCCCTATTCTCGAGAAAGTTTATTGGTTATTCAACATCACGCTACTACGACACTAAGGATCCGTGCAAACAGAAAAAAAAGTCGGAAAGAACGGTAAGCGAAAAGGAAGTAACAGGCGGGCGATTGGTATGCGACGCGAAGGGTCGAGGGCCGGACCAAGTCGCGGGCTGAAGCTATCACAATAATATACCTCCAGGGAACAAAATACCAAGAAAGGGGGCTTATTTTTGGAGTGGGGTAGTCTTGAGTCCTGACCCTCACCTCCTCCCGTTCCCGAAAGTCAACAGTTATGTCAAAAAATAGAGAATATTATTATAAACATAGTATAGACTTCAATGTTTTTAAAAATAATTTAGCGTGACATAGAATTTAGTAACATCAATTTCCGAATCATATACAGAGCCTTGTTATTTTATTTTTAAAATTACTGTATGCTTTCTAAATCTTTATGGACGGATTATGTGAATAATTTATCTCTATTAGAATTTTTCTCTTTTAGAAATGGGTAATAGACAATTAAAAGCGTAATAATGTGAATTTAGATTATGACCATCGTGTATTAGCGTCGGTGAATTATTCTTCCTCATGCATATTTTGTTAATGAATAGCCTTGCATAATTTAAATAACCTTTTAATTTTGCTTCGTTCTACTGTACAAACGTACCTTTTATGCTTAACTATTCAACTTAATATTTTGATTGTTGGATATCTAAATACAATTTTATACCACATTATGTTAATTCCAACTACCATAATTTAACAATTAAATAATTTCTTAATTATTTGATTGTAGCTTCCATCCAATCATTTTAAAGCACGAGAAAAAATTCAAACCATATTTTTTTAATTTGTTTATCACTAGTTAAATGCCTACAATTAAAAGTTGTTTTAAGCATTTAAAGGTGCAGGCGTTGTCAATGTTTTTTTCAAGGACGATACTGATTTTCATTAAAATTTTAATTATGAATTACGTCATCTCACATCAATTTGATTAGATGCCGCAGATGTTATTTCAAGTTTTTCAAATTATGGTTAATAACTCTCCGTTGTTACATATTTGAATATTCATTATGATTATAATAAGATTAATTCAGACTATCATTTGCATATTAGTCCAAAACAACTAAACATTGTTGTTTTTCATCCGTGACATTGCAGCAAATCCCGATTCTACAAATTATTTTCTTGTTTAAATATTATATCGTGTTGACAACTGCATAAATCGCGAAGTATTATTCCAATAAAAAATAAGAATCTCTCTATCTGATGATGATGTCTACTTTAACACAAAACATCCGACAATTTAGCACAAAAGACGTTTACATCCGAATGCTTTCCATAATTCTTGAAAAAAGGTTGCAATAGTCTGTCTGTAAGTATTTGTAACGAGTCCAGGTAATCTAGCCCCAAGCGTGGGAGCACAGTGTTAATTCTATAATAATAGCCGTTACTCCATCCATATTGTTATTTGTAGTGAAAAATAACGTTTCTTAACAACTGGCGACTTAGTTTAACGTATAATTAGATAGCTTTAGTAGGTGATTTATGGTTTAGCATTTAAATATTTTATATTTTTGCTAATTTTAGAATGGCTTTTGACCTCTAAAAATAATGTGAATTCGCACAATTATACAAATATAATAACTACTACATTATTATTTTATGGTCAAGTTGATACTTATTTTTAAAAGCATAATGTGTGATGACTTCTGTTCTGGTTATAAAGGGAACTAGTAATGATTACGTAATTTAATCTTGGAATTAGGTAATTCCAAGATGTATAAGTAGGTACTTATTATTAAGAAGAGATCATAAAAGTAAACTGTAAGTCACGAATCTATTCAATATTTTGTAATAAAAACATATTGTTAGTTAAACATTATTAAAAAGCCATCATGTTTCAGTTTACGAGTAAAATAATCTTATGCGAGTGTTTAATGTTAGATCTTCAATTAGGATCCTTATAGTCATTTTCATGTTTCTTTAATGGTTTTTTATTCGTTTTATAACCTCAAGCATTAAGTAAAGGCCTGTATCGATATAATAATAATATAGTTTCCGGGTCTATTCTTGAAAAATCGAGTGTTTAGTTAAAATTACAAATGAGCATAACCTTGTACAATTTTACATTGATAGCTTTTTTATTTTACGTTGCTACATCTTGTCATCGATGACTTCTATAATGAAATGATCTAGAGCAAACATTAATCTTACAGTCAACTCCTCATTTAAAAAGAGTACCTACTTAACTATTCGTATAAAATGCCTATAAGGAAGACTAATTACCTGCCACTAATATGTTGACCAAAGGTTTTTCTAACTTGCAAAAGCATCCTCATACGACAATTTTTTTTTAATGAATCAACGAAGAGTTCTATGAAGATGAAGTAATGTTACGTATTACAGACTATGACGGGTTTCTTGACTGACTGCTAGTGGTTATATTCATACAAATCTTCCTCATAGACATAAATGTCTGAATAGCTTTACATTTCTGTGTAATTACCGATCAAGATAATTATCTTTACCTTCATCGATAAATATGTATGCTTTTTATATGCCATGGGATCACATTACTTACGGAAGCAAGCGTACAAACGATGCTCGATAAAAATCAGCTAAATGAGTTGATTTAAATGTGCAAAATTTTGGCTTAAATGTGCAACTAAACACAATGTTTATGTTAAATTAGATTAATTGTGGATTTTGTATTTAATAACTTAATAAATAGGTTCACAATCAACTGATTTACTTATAATTAGTCGGGTCGGTCGAATTTTATCTGTCATTGTTGTTCGCGGGCGGTTCTCACGGAAGGTGCGTTCTTCTCCCGTCACACTTACCTACATTGTGTAGTTACGTAGGACATGTAGTAAAATTTTAGTGTACTTGGATTATGTTATTTGCAGATTTTACAATGGAAGATGGTGTTTCTTCATAGGTACAAACGACGATTGGATTCTTCAACGTTTACTGCTTACGTGTGTTATTAAAGTGGCTTTAAATATCAATAACCTTTTGCTCTGTCGGTTTTACATTCTAACCTATAGATAATTACCTATATTAGTGTTTGCAAAGTAAAGAAACAAAAGCTTAATTATAGTTTGTCGAACCGCAGGATATTCCTAAGAAGTATGCCACGATTAAACACAAGACATCTTAATACTTAATAACATGATTAAATCACAACCATCCATTGTGGAAACAAATACTCATGACTTATTAGGTAAGTAATTAACGCCAATCATGCATTCCATTCACCAAACAAATGCAATTACGATGTCATTGTTTGACTTTGGCACGGCGGGGTAAACGTATATTAGCACGGTGTTAACACGTTACCCAGTAACCTGCCTATCGCTTTGTAATCAATGTAGCGGCATGTCAGCGTGCGATAACGTTGCATAAGCGACACGTAACATCTTCGCTTTCGCTACGACTCGACCTCTGACATTACCCGACGCGCGACGACTGGACCGCTTAGAACATTATTTTTATGTGATTTATCGTGCGACGGACTGAATTGGGTCATTGAAATTTTTATCCGACAGAGTTAGGGTTATGTTTTTATGGATTTATTGTTTGGGAACGTGTCCTAGACAGGCCATTGCAACAATCATTTCATACCTTAAAATTATCGAGGTTTCAACTCAACTCGGCTACACGCTGAGATTCATTTGTCAATTTCTTGAATATAATTATTGGTGATAAGTTAATAAATTCCATAATAAATTGAGGCCTTCGTTTAACCGTGTGTGGCATTGGTTTGGAGAAGTCAATGTTTACAAATAACGTTGTGTAACAAATTAAATTACGTCTATAATTATTTTGATTTAGTAAATATTTTTAGTTACGTAACAACTGTTACAAATTAAAGAAATACAAGCATAGCATATGCTTCAGCCTATAATATTCCCACTTGTGGGACACAGGCCACCTCTTGGTTAAAGGGAGTGAGACGTCACATGTCTTCCCGAATTTTTGGTTCTAGGACGTGCCAGTTTCCTCATGGAGTTCCTTCACCGTTTTGAGAGCAGCGGTGATTAAATAATTTACACAAAGTAAAGCGCCAAACAAATACAAAAGATATAGAAATAATATGTAGCGGTAACAATAGTAAATACAACAGACATTATAAAAAATAGCCTTAATGTCAAACGACTAACCCAACTTGTCACACTCCATTTTTACGGCTCAAAAATAATAATGAATATTATACCTAGATCGTGATGAAACCGTCTGTTGCAAGACCGCCTTGGGGGTTCTTATCTCATAAGCGAAGTAAGGAATCTATGTCCATCACCGGCAAATAGGAAGTTGTATTGAATACAAAAAATTACGCGCATAATTTTAACATTTAAATGATATGAGGTTTGTATGAATTCAATACCATAGGAAGTAATTAATTTTAGAGTTATGTAGACAAATGGTGAAGAGAATGCTTTTTGTTTCGTAGTTATATTTTATGCATAGAAGTATACTACTGCGACTTTAAATACACTAGCAAAATATTCTGTTCTCGTGTCGTCATTTACATAATTAGGTATTTGGCATAGGAATCGTCACAGGTCGAATCGAACGTTTTTGTAATTATACACGTACCGAAATCAAGGTCAAAATTCTTCCCAAACAAAATGTACCGCGCGTTGATGTCTTTTTAATGGCCAAAACTTAAAACAGAGGTGTCAGTTACGGTAACAGTGTCGCGAGTTCAATGCTCAAAAGAAGTTTCCACTTCAAAAACAAAGAATTCGAAATTAAGATCTTGGTAATAAACAGAATTGTCTGCGTATACATGTATTTCATAAGTGTTTAAAATCCCATTACATTTATTATCAATATCAGGTAGAATTAAGTAATAAGAATTAAATGAAAATGCAAGTTGTTGAACAGGTTTCATTCTTTAAAACATTGAGAAGTCATGACGACGTTGATACAATAGTTTACTTTATTATTAACTGGCTTTTGTCCGCGGTTGTCGAAAAATATTCCACGGGAACGTACTACCGGTATTAAAATTACCCTAGATTCCGTAATACATTGTTTTCATATAACTGTATTGGCGGCGTACGCCAGCAAAGCTCCCTGCCAGCATGATTTTTTCCGACAATTTACACAAAGCTGTAATGAATTATACACCTAAACCTCCATGAATCACTCCGTCCATTGGTGAAAACTGTTTGAAAATCCATTCGGCAGTTTTGGAGTTTATTCCGTGCAGAACTGCAGACAGACAGATGCGTTTTTTGTTTTATAACATAATAATTATAGTGATATGCCAAAAGCAACCTTGATCCTGTTTAAATTGCTTAATTTGAACAAGTTAAAATGTCAATGGATGTATTTATAACCAATTCTCGGTGGCTAGCAGTGTATCTTAGCTCTTAAACTAGGTAGGCGTCAACCGGTGTCATTTGCACACAAATGACCAATAGATTATGCATCTGCTGGGTCAAGTGTAAAATATTCTACTATGTTCTGTATGTAAATATAATTAAGTAAAGTAAAAATTATGTATGTATAGTATTTTATAATTACCTGGTACTTCACCACCTAAGTGTACTAATGTCTAAGACAAAAACCTTGATAGAAACTTTTATTGATAATGTTTTTTAGATTTTGT
Source organism: Oligia latruncula (assembly GCA_948474745.1). Lineage (NCBI taxonomy): Eukaryota > Metazoa > Arthropoda > Insecta > Lepidoptera > Noctuidae > Oligia > Oligia latruncula. The sequence goes on from OX419700.1 coordinate 8,840,757, forward strand.
AGTCTAACTTATTGTTTTGTTTTATACCGTTATGTACTAGATTGTCAAAACAAAAGCTGCATATTATACTTAAGGTATACCTACTCTGCGTTTGCGATTTATTTGCCAAACACGTAAACAAATATGAGTTATTGAAAAAGTAACTCCTCTCATACGTTTGCCCGCCTACCTGTCGAAACACCCCACGCGTCGGTGTAGTTGAATGCCCGCAGTAAAGTCATTGTTTTAACAATGACAATGACAATAGAACAATGATACTGCTATGTACACTTGGTGTACCTACGGTTGACGTGTCGAGCACTTTCTCTTATGTACACTTGGTGTACACTTGACGCTTGATGGGTTAATATAATACCTACTCAATAAAGTTTAGTTTACGCTACAACTTCCAACATTTTTATAACTTTTTCAACAGTCACTCTGAAATCAACTTAATTTTCACTCTTCTACAGTTGATATTTGTTTAACTTGAAATAACATCAATTGGAAACATGAATTTGAATAGACCTTAGTTATTTTCTTGGACATTACTGACATCGGTGAAGGAAAACATCGTGAGGAAACCCGCCTCGAGCAAGTGGCACAATAATAGGCTGGTATTATTATTATAGTATGAATTAGTTTACAGATTTGTGCCAATATAAAGGTTTACACCATAGATATAGATAGACCTAGATAACGCAAGAGCAACTTCTTCGCCTGCCCAGCTTACGTACAAAAATCGTAAGCCGTCACTTTCGCGCTCAGTGAGCGCTGGCGATAGGCCCCGGGGGTGGGACGAGACGGGTACCGCACGCGGAGGCGGCGTCTTTGAATCGATTTGATTTTCCCATCACTAAATAGTGCTTGTGACGTCATAGTAGGCAGTCAACAAATGGCACGCTTGGTTTTCATACAGATCGTGATACCTGCATTATCTAGGTCTATCTATATCAGTGGTTCAAACTGTTTCAATGCCAATGTTAGCTAAAACTAACATTGCTAAAGATAATTTGAATTGCCTTTTATGTGACTTTAATGAATATTCAATAAGACTTGCATAATTGCGTTTCACATGACCCAATGCACTAGTAATTATCAAAGTATCTGTTATATCGTCCTTCAACCCTATGACTTAGATCGTGCAAAAACAATTTAAAAAAATGATGGACATCTTTTACTACGATGAAAGCACTTTAGTTTTTTTAACATCGTGTCGATCTAAATCTGAATGAGGAGAGAAGACATGTCAAGTTAACGTGCACATCGCGGCTTTACTAAATCACAGTATTGTGCACTGAATAGCCTGCACAGACTCGTACCGTTTCGAGAGCGTCATTGTGTATTCTGCAGTTTAATTTGAGTATCTACATACTATTTAAATTCTCTCATGGAAAGTAAAACTAAAACGCATGTTTTGATTGAATCCGGAGTGTGCGGATCATCCGCGGGGCATTTGGCGTAACACATTATCAAACGGAGTCGGTTTCATTTTGACAGTACAACAACATTCATTGCGGTATTTACGTGTTGAGCAGACAAATTTTTCGAACTTATGAAGCAATGGATTAGCAATTTGCTTCAAATTCCGATTTATAGTGTGTTACGCAATTAGGGTGCGGGTCTATGTGAGCTGTCATTCCATCTGATGCTAAAGATTGACTTATTGATAACTCGCTTCATCTAATTTTTCACGCTGACGCGGACTGGTCCTAGTCCTCATTTGTTTTCTCGTCGGTTTTATTTAAATGTTTACAAAACTCTTAACTCTCAAATGCGTCATATACCTTTTCCTTTTTGTTGTGTTGGCTTCCAGTCTAACTAGATGCAGCTAAATACCAGATTTTACAAAAAATCTCAAATGCAACATCTACCGAGCTTTTTCTCGATTAAGTCAGGGATGGCTTCCAGTCTAACTGGATAGAGCTAAAACCAGTTTTTACAAGAAAATCATAAATAAATGTCCTGTCCCTGGCTCTTCCCATTACCTTATTCTTCCTGCTTTTCCGCAATTATTATTGATTTATATTTTTGAAACTAGTCATTATTTATGAGGATGAATAGATGAATGGTTACAATAAGCTGTGGTTAAAAACAAAAAACTGCGTAGGCGTAATCCGATTCGCGAGGTCCTTTGAGAACTTAAAGTCACCATCTTTTTGTGTCTGTCCTCTCAAATTATGCAACGGAGTCTAGAGGTCATCTTGAAGTTTCAGACAAGTCTGGGCCGTGTGAAAATAACTTTATGACTTATTACGAGTAGGTATCCTCTGTTTACTTTTATCTCTAAATGAACACATTTACCCAGCCAAGCAGTACCTATTTATAAAATAACAATGAGGTAGTTAATTGTTAACTTGGTATAAAGTTTAGGATTTTTTTAAATTATTTGTTCGCTATTTAAAAAAATAGGGTTCGGAATTTTTGTTTCAATCATTACAAAACTTTCCTTTTCATTCAGTTTAAAACGATTTTTATAAGACATATTTTACACAGCCTTTTCGCTGCGTATTTATGTAAAATTAATTTGCATAAAAACTTTACTTCTTGATTGACACCCGCCAATATTGAGTAACTGTGCAAATATAAATTTATGAGCTTCCGTTGATTGCATTATTCATAATTTTATTACATCACAAAAAGCTGTAGGAGTCATCTTTAAATATTAAATATAAACGGTATTATTTACGAGGTTCGTAAGGCCAGAATTTGACAATGCGTCAATTGATACTGCGAAAAGTGTAAGTGGTCTAAAGAGCGAAAGTGTACATTATAAAAAGCTCAATTACGCCCACTTTACTGTGGAATAAAAGTAACTGTTTACAATTGCTAATTGTCTTAAGTAAATTGCTTTGTTGGTGCGGTATCCTATTTGCCGGGTGTATTTATCGTTTCACGCAAACTTAGGCACATTTCCTGTTCAGATTATAGTTTAGAGATTGTATGTAGACCGACGATCTTGTCGTAGACAGAACACATAACTTTTTTGTGATAAGAGCTTAACGTGTTTGGTAAAAAAATGGAAGTGTTTCTGCGCGAGACTTTCCTTCAAACGGTTACAAAACTTGCGGTAGGTAGACAACATAGTGTGGGACAAAATAGGTTATCATGGCAATCTAGATAGACGATGCGAGTTATCGAGATTTTTTAGCGTAAAATTTTTACGACTATCGTTGAAGATAATTTATCGCTAATTTATAAAAACAACCACATAAATGGTAATAAAATTATAATTCCATTCTAACACAATATTAGAGAGAAGTAACAAATCACGTTGAAATACCCTTTGAGCGACAAATGAGCCACTGTAATGTCATCATTATGTCAAACGACTGCAGGCGGCGGGCCGACCACACTGTACCGCGTAGATTGTGAGGCACAGTACATTGATCTATTGTTAAGTATATACCGGACAAACTACCGACAATATACGTCAATGTTAGATAGAAGGGTAGGCTTTGACAAATTAGAAGTTCAACGCAAAGTACATATATTTGCATTTTTGTCTACTTTTGTCATTCATTTGGCACATCTTCCATAACACAACTGGCGAGGTGCCTTATAACTAAATATTTTCATAATCTGAACTTGTGTGTGTAGCGCAGCGACCTGATTAGTTACCTATAATAAAAATAAAATTGTCTTTTTATTGTGGATTATTGTCATAGAAAAGCCTACAATTTGCAAAAGCTCATTAAACTTTTACTCGACACTTGTGGCTGGCGATGAAAATATTATGGTCTAACTAAATTTACAAAATCTTTGTTAGCAACTAAACTAGGTTTTATAAATCTCCTTTATAAGTATGTCTAAAGTAATCGACCGATCAGACAGATACAAATAATCTTGAAACCCGTTAACAGGCAAGTAATAACTCTCATGTAATCAAAACGCATGATGTACGGTGACCGCTACCGGACGGCGGACGGTATACCGCGCGCCCGACGCAACCCATTGTTGCGTAGCTCCAGGCATATCTCTCATCTCCGCTTAATGAACTCCGCCGTACGAATAGTTAACAAGCTAGATTCAGGTTACTAGTGTCATCTCATTTAGACATTCTGGCTGTTTATAAATGATGTTGGCCTCCTTGGAATTGCCCAAAAAAGAATTCTGGCGTGTTAACCTAGATGTTGCAATGAATTCAGGATTGAAAAAAAAATTAAGCTACGTCTTTGTCTAAATATAGAATTCTAGTTTTTTAAGTAGTCTTTAACAATATACGATTCTTAATATTATATGTGGAAAATGTTCCTTGTTTTATCCATTTAAATCAAGGTAAATATGTTAATGATCTTGGTTACCATCTTTGATTTTATCTAGAATAAATTAACGAATGCTTAAAAATTGAATTATGCCAATATTTTGAGTGAAAAACGACATTGTCTGCGCAATCTTACTGAGATAAAATGACCACAGAAACGACTCGTAAATTACGATAACCAGACAGAACGCTAGAAACTGAAAGTGGAAACTATGCCAGTTTGTGCATCACAAACAGGCTCTCCGACTCCTCAAAGGTCGAACAAGTAGTTCTAACCTTCGTACTTTCTTTTATTATGGATGAAACTCTACATATTCCTTGGAATGTGTTCTTATGTAAGATAAATGACATATGACATAGTTGAGATGACTTATATTGTGATATTATTACGCACAATATTAACTTTTTGTACCAATGAGATGAATACTGAATAAGTATGTATTTATGTAACTCATTCTATAAACGTTTTCCGTTTTACGAAGGAGAATACTTCATTTAAATCTGATTATTACACATTTTTTTCCCGGAATAAGCTAAAATTAGCTTATTCCGGAAAAAAGATTGTATAATGTGCGTAATAATTAAAATTTAGTTATGTATAATTGAAATTAATGATTTGCGTGTTAATTACAACAGTTTTTACGAAAATTAACTTAACATGCAAAGTCAGTGTAAGTTTTTACATCATTAACGAGGCAAGATAAGTAAAGTGTGTCAGTTAGTTAGTTCTCACGTAGAATCTGGATGGCTCAATAGATTTTGATAAACGAGTTGTCAAAAGATACGTCTTAATCCCACGTGAAAAACTCTAATTAAAATCGTTGTGTTTATAGATTAAATTAATTAAAATGGTTGACCCCGATACTTAAGTAAAGTTGTATTTATCTTAGTACCCGCTAAGAACCTGGCAAGTACTAAAATTATTTCCAATTTTGTTTGACATCATCATCATCCTCCATCAGTCCACTGCTGGACTGCCTCTTCAATTGCACGCTCAATTCTCGACAACTCTCATCCAGCTGCTACCAGCCACCTGCGATGATCGTCGCTCCACCTAACCTGAGGCATCCTTACCTTACGTTTGCCAATTCACGGTCTCCATTCAAGTACACGTCAACCCCAACGGTCATCGGTTCTACGGCTAATACGGCCGGCCGATTGCCACTTCAGCTTGCACTTCATTTTGTTTGTGCTGGTACTTATCTAGGACACAGCTTACATGATGAAGTTTCAATTGCCAGAATCACCAAGCAGTTAGTAAGCGTGGTGATCAATGGTCGATCCTTTAATAGACCTTTGCCCTGAAGTGGAACAAACTACAAACGGATATCATTATCCGTTTCATATCAGAATAGATCATCTCCTCACTGAAATGCTAAGCCATTTAGCTCGATTTTCCCACTAAGTACACTCTGTTATATGGGTTTGGTATTTAACATGTAAACTCGCACTGTGACCTCCTACATTTTCCATCGGATTGAAATACTTCGTAGGCGTAGTCGCGTTGTGTCCTAGTCATAATAAATTGCATAGTAATGACAACATCCGAAGTACCATATGTATAAAGTCAAATAACACTAATGCAATTTTGATGCGTAGACGTTTTACGAGTAAATATTTAATAGTGATTTCGCAATAGTCTCCTTAGACTGTATCCAATTCCATTTAATATTCATCACGGTACATCTTCGATACGTAACTAAAGGTCGGATGCGCCGGTGCATGAGACAATAGTAGGTGCATATATTCACGTGCACGAGTTAAAAGTCGATAAAGCTCGGCGTTTAATGTTTATTTATAGAGTTAATTATATACCGCTATTTATTTTGTTTGATGGTATATTTTGACACGCAACATAATGTCACGCATTTAACTCCCGAAGGGTTAGGCAGGGAGTCAATTGCCTTGAAAGAAGCCAGTATTCGTCAAGATGGTCTAATTTGACGTTCATTCAGATGTATCTCACCCGTCAGGGCGGTAAACCGGTAATTTGAATGCGTGAGCATGCACGGATCAAGTAATAATTTGAACAGGTATCTATAGTACACCCACATTTCACCAGTTATGTTTAAGTCCCATGTACCAGGGGGTGACCCTATTGCCATCATGCGGGCACAAATTCAGGCCCGGAGCCCGGGCTCCTACTGAGAAATTTGGAGTTATTTGTAGGATAGACTTGGTTTTTAAAAGACGAGGTATTTTATTTGTGTCAAGTAAAGATTTGAACTTTTGAGTTGAACTTAAAAATATAATATCACATTTTGTGACTTCAACTTTTGAAACTAAGTCAGAAAATGACCTATTTCTGAAATGACCTATTTCTAACCATTAACCAAGCTTATTTGTATTAGCATTTGTTAATTTAAAAATAGGTCATCTTAACAAAACATGTCGTAACAACAATTTCTATCAACCATTGAGTAATCAAAACGAAAATGCGGAACGATTTTCTTCACGCAAATATAATAAGTGTGAATTTAACCCAATTTCATGGGTCGTCTGCGATCATGCACGCGATAAAGAGCTCCAAATGTCGAGAAACACGTGAGTATATTTAAAAAATGCTTAATAAACCATGAATAAATACTAAAATTAGTTCTTAAAACTAGGTTATTAGAGACATGAAAATTACCAAAAACTTATTTTTATTTTTTAAATGTTTTTCCTATTTATCTTGTATGTATCTACTTTAGCTATTTTTCATACTACAACATTGTACAATAGGATCCAATAACAACTTTAACGATGTTTTAACACAGGAAGATTCCTTCCATAGTTGTTCCGGTCACTATTGCGGACGTAACTAGGCGGCGCCGGAGTGTTCCATCGTAATCGCATGTCAATGTGCCGATTGCGCGTTGATGTCTTTTTGATGCGCGTACGTACTTCGATCATTTATTTCCGAAATTTAAGGAACCCAGCTTTTAATTCAACTGCTTTGATATTAATTGGTATTAACTGTATTGTAATTGTATTTTTTTTAGTAATTTATTTTTATCTTAAATAATATTTTTCCAATTTTCGCTGATAAAATAAAACTATATTTAATCCTGGATACAATAACCTATTTTTTTACAAATCAATCCATATTTTTTTCTAGAACAATATTTTTTCTAGAAAAATCGATTAAAATCAAATCAAAAGAACTCACCTTGCACACAAGAAAATACACGACACTACGTCACTCACACAAAAATATATCAAAATTCAAATATGAATTAATGTCCGTTAGGCGCGCTAGCTGGGGTCAGAGTGCGCATGCGTGTATCCGCGGTGTCATCCCGCGACTCACGCGCTCGCACAGTGAAAGTGCTTATATAGCCTTTTAGTTGCAAGCGTGCACGTAGTGACGTCACACATCGGCTGCAATGGATTTATGGGCGGCCGAAACAATGAGATGATCTTTGGGCGAAGCTTCGATGTTTTTTTTTAATTACTTATAAAAGCTCCAGTACGGCAATGACATAGTTTTGTATGAATGATACGTTAAATATGCTTATTTTGTTCAAAAATGCGTATAAGTTAGCTTTAGTACCTACTTGCATATTTTATTATCGTTAGTCTATTGTTAATTTTGTATTGGCTATTTAGTTACTTTACATAATTTAATAATAATCCCAACCTAATGACTATAGCTATTAGAACTTATCCTAATAGGTATATTTTGTTTTATATAAATTATTACTAGCAGCGCCCCGTGGTTACACCCGCATAAGTTTCGATCCCGTAGATTTATCGGGATAAACGGTATTCTATGTGTTAATCCTGGTTATAAACTATCTATGTGCCAAATTTCATCCCAATCCGTGCAGTAGTTTTTGCGTGAAAGAGTAATAAACATCCATCCATCCTCAGAAACTTTTGCGTTTATAATATTAGTGTGATTAGTAGGATAGCAGGATTTATTCAAAATATCATAAAATTACAATGAAGCTATTTATATTTGAAGTCATTCAGCATAGTAATAATTCATCCATTACATCTGTTTTATGATTTAGACATATTGCCAAGTAAACAAACCTAACTACTTAATTTATAATTATTTATTTTAATTCTATATAGTTTTCAAAGGGCATTCTTTAGAAATCGTTTCGGCACGGCCAAGAAAACACATAGTTACATTGGTACGTTTTTAAACGAATCCAAACTTTAGTTTTTCCCGTGATTCAAACCTGGCCAAGTTTTGAAACACGGAAACGGCAATATGCAGGTCCTGGGACGACCTGGTATAAAATAGTACCGCTTGTGTTACACATGTGTACCAACTCGTCCGAATGAAGTAAAAAAAAACCGACTATGATATTCATTTATTGCATTCCTTAATGTAAAAAGATATTATAAAGGGCCACAAAGGATAAAATTAAGATTACAAAAACAAAATTATAACTTATACTATGCGTATGCCACCCAGTTTGTATCAAACTACCTCATCTGCCGGGATAGAGTATTTTCTTATAATACTAAGTATGAACCTGTAAAAAAAAATTAGAAAAAGTCCTACTGCAAATCAAAAACATCTCATATTACAGACTAGCTGCTGCCCGCGACGTCGCGTCGTCCGGGTGATATTTCCTGTTATAACATACAATATATCCTATGAAACAGGGCAATACTATCCCATTAGAGAAATAATTTTCGGAATAGGATCAGTAGTTCCGAAGTTTAGGGTCTACATACAAACTCACACACACAAGATATCTTGACAGATTAATTGTTCTTCCGATGAAAAGCCACTTATATCATAGAATTTGCTTTCCTATGGTCATAAAGATATTTAATGAACTACCAAAATCGTATAGGGAACTTCCAATCCAATCGATTTAAAACAGCGTTATTCAAATGGCTTATAGAAAAATAATTCTATTCTGTGAAGGAGAGTATTTCGACTAAAGATTCACACTGACATGTTACCTACTGTTACAATTTGACAAATACTTGACATTTAAATTTGATAACTATGATCTATGTACCAATTTTATTACCTTCATTTATTTATTTCATGTAATCAATAATTTAGCATGCTTTTAACGAATTGTTTTAGAAACTTTAAAAAAAAGCCCGACCATCTATAATGTACAGACGCCAACACATCAAGCTACCCGAAACTGTAAAATTTCCCCAATCAACTTTGAACCTTATGCTTTACCGATAAAGTTGAAAATCTATTAAATAAATTTGACAGATTGTAGTAGTTTGATGTGCTGGCGTCTGTACTACAATTCTTACAAATAAATTTCATTTAATTTCACAAATGTTGCCTCTTTATAAAATTAGTATAAAAAAGCACTAAATCCACATTATCATTTGAGGCCTCCAAATTCCAGGTTTCGTTGCCATGTTGGCCTTCAATTTGAGTCAGTAGTGCGGTTAGTAAGGATATTTACTTTGGCATAATGACCAGGGGGTCTTCGAAGCTATGGGCCCGAAAGTAATTGATCCATTAGAACAAGGTGTAATTCAATTTTACGGACGGGCAAAACCCTTTTGGGAGTAGGGACAGCTGTCAAATCGTGTTGTCATTCATTCGTAGTTAGGGGCCCGAACTAATCTTCTTTCCGTAAATGTTAAGGAGTAGGTTTAGCTCTTTACTTCGACCGAAACTATGGACTTCGTTCTTAGGGAGAAGACTCCCAGTTTGTACCCAACTTAGTACTAGAGAAGCGGTTCCTCACACCTAGTAGTTGGTTTGTAAGTTGTTTTGTGGTATAAGTATGTGTTTTGATCGTGTCTATAATTTATTTTATTTACCGATTACGGCGATCACGACCACAAGACATGTTTAACTCAAATGCGGAAGGAAGAGAGCAACAAATTACCTAATAAATTATAGTTAACTGAACGAAAATCCAATAAAAATGCAGCGTTCACAAACTCCGTGGGTAAATGTTTGAGATCAGGGCCAGAAGGTTTTTAGGAGGTATCACAAGGACGACCAAATACACATTAACAATTTTTCAAAGGTATTTATTTTGTATCTTCTTCTTCCTGTCCTTGTCGTCGTTACTTCGGGTTGACGCTACGCATTCCGACTAATTAGCGACAAAATATGGGAGAAAACAGATCTTCACTAGGTGCCTTAGTTTTTGAGATATTAATGTGGCCCTGCTGGTTAGACTCTCTTCAGATCGGCCACCTATAAACCCTTATATCTTTTGAACCAGTGACCGACAAATTCTGAAATTTGGCGACAAATTTCGACTAATTAGCGACTAATTTTTGGTGTTATCAAAATGAAAATTCCTAGTGGTGGCCTTACCGGAGTCAGTGACACAAAGATTTTGATTTCGCGTCAATATCCCTGCCAGCCTGCATTATTATGCCTGTATGGAGCTAGTATAGGAAAAATGTCCTCTAACAGACCAAAATATTTTAAATAGCGGTTTATTCGGTCAAATCAGTACAGTAACTGCTCAGACACAGCTCTAACCAAACGAAAGTTGCATTACACTGCATGATAAATGATTTTCTTCGTGATCGTTAACCCGGAAAATTGACATACAAAACCAGATTGATACATTAAAACAAAGGGTTTCATTGATCCAACCCTACAATGTTCAGATGAACATGAAACCAGATAACATCTCATATCTTCCCAAGTGCGTATTTCACAAGATCATATTACACATGCCAATGATTAATCGCTGTATTGTGCTACCAACTGACATACAAAACAGTTGTATAATAAGTTCGTGGATGTAATATCATAGACAATGGCTGAAAGTGCAAAGTGCGTTTGGTCATTGGCCGTACTAGTTATCGGCTTGATAAGGTCAAGCTATTAGTTTGGCCCACTCCTTCTCACAGAGAGGAGGCCTGTGTCCCAGCAGTGGGAACGTTATATGTTGATTATGATATCAAATGGAACTTATGGCGCAGTTACCCGCAGGAACCTATGTGCAGGTTTTGTTTTAATTTATTTTATTTTTGAATGGGCTTGCTCTTGACCTCGATTAAATCATTTTAAAATTTACCACCCCAATTTAACTAAAATGTAAAGTGATGGCCTGAAACACAGGTTTGAATAAACCTATATCGGGCGGGTCGCTACCTAACATTCTAATTCCAAATCATAATTACTTGCACCTGTAATCCATACTTAATATTACCTATAAAATGTGAAAGTGTGTCTGTCTGTCTGTCTGTTACCTCTTCACGCTTAAACTGCGGAACCGATTTAGATGAAATTTGGTATAGAGATAGCTTTTTTTTTTTTTTTTTTTTTTTTTTTTGCGGATGGGAAATCATCAAATGACCCCTCCCGCTCTGGGTGGAGCGGAAGGGAGTGTCAGACTCTTACTGACTAAAACCCACCCGTGTTCCTTCCTTAGCCCTTTATGTTCCGGGCCAGCGGTAACCCTTTCGGACAATCCCGCTGACCCGGCAGGCTTCGGCCCTATGGGGCCCCTCCTCGATGCTGACATCTCTTTGAGGCGCGCGTGGAACACGTACGCGCCGTCCGGCACGGGCCTGGTCCTGATCGGACGGTGAGCTACCCATTACTCTCCGCCCGCAGGCCCGCGCCTACGGTGGCCGGGAGTCGTCGCGCGGCTCCCGACGCCCGGAGCGTCTCCCGCGGCGGCTGGGACGGGAGGCTCTCTCCCTGAGCCGTCCCGCCACCTCCTTCGCTAGCATGACTGCTTCGCAGAAGGAGGTGACTGCCTCCCACTCCCTCTCGCCCCGGACCATGGCTTGCACCAGGGCCGGGCGCGAGAGGTCGCCGCCGCTGCCGATCGCCTCTACGAGGACACGGCGGTGCTCCGCCCAAGCGGGGCAGACCTCCACCGTGTGCTCCACCGTGTCCTCTGGGCGATCCTGGCAATGGTGACACCCGGGCGTTTCCTCCCGCCTGATGATGTGCAGGAACCTCCCGAAACATCCGTGTCCGGTGAGGACCTGCGTCAGGCGGTAGGTGAGGGCGCCGTGGCGCCTCCCTAGCCACTCCTCAAAGAGGGGTCTTATCGCCGCTATCGCGGCGTGCCCTGCGCTGGGTTGCGACAGTCGTTCCTTCCATGTCGCCATGAGATCGCGCCGGAGCTCAGTCCGCTCCGCAGCGATTTGCCGCGGAAGCGGAACTTCCCCCCGGCTTAGTGCCTCCGCGCGCCACTCATAGACGCGCGCGAGGACCATCGCCTCCAGATCCCATGGCGGCAGTCCGGCAATGAGGCTTGCCGCCTCGCCAGAGATCGTGCGGTAGCCCCGGATAAGCCTTATGGCTACCACCTTCTGGGGCGCGTTCAGGTAGTGGGCGGCTCGCCGCCGCAGTGAACGCGCCCACACCGGGGCCCCGTATAGGGCCATGGACCGCACGACCCCCGCGTAAAGCCTCCGGCAGGAGGCGTTTGGCCCCCTCAGGTTGGGCAAGAGCCGCTTGAAGGCGGCCCCGGCCCGTTCCAGTTTGGGGGCCAAACGTCGGAAATGCTCGACGAAGTTCCACCGGCTGTCGAGGACGAGACCCAGGTACCTCATCGTTGTCTCGACGCCGATGTGAACCCCTCCTACCGTTAGTTGGGATCCCGATGGTGGCGCGTTCCGGGGCCCATGAAACGACATGGCCTCGGACTTGTGCAATGCCACCTCGAGACCCAACTGCCGGATCCTCTCCACGACTATCGCAACCCCGCGTGTCATCGCGTCGGCCGCCGCCTGATGCGACCTCCCCTGCGCCAGGACCAGCGTGTCGTCAGCGTAGCAAACCACGCTGACGCCATCAGGGAGGTCGGCCCGCAGCACCCAGTCGTAGCCGATGTCCCACAGGAACGGCCCCACGACCGATCCCTGTGGGACACCGCACGACATCTCTCGCCGGTTCCACTCCCCATCACGACCGGGGTAGCTGACGGCTCTGTCCGTCAGATACGCCTCGACTATTCGACGGAGGTAGGGCGGCACCCGGTGATACCGGAGTGCCTCCACAATGCAGCTCCAGGGCAGGGTGTTGAACGCGTTGGCGATGTCGAGTGACACCGCCACGACGACCCCACCCTGGGACACCGCGTCCCCCGTCGTGAGGGCTCTCACGCGCATGATGGCGTCCACCGTCGAGCGCCCCTTGCGGAAACCAAACTGGCTGTCCGCAAGATCCGGCCCCGTCCTCACCAGGTGCCCGACGAGGCGGCCCACAATCACTCTCTCAAAGAGCTTGCCGACCTCGTCGAGCAGCACGATGGGCCGGTATGCGGACGGAGAGTCCGCAGGGCGCCCTGGCTTCCGAATGAGGACCAGCTTCCCCGTCTTCCAACGGAGTGGAAACTGGCCTCTCTCCAAACATGCGCTTAAGAGCGCCTCCAGTCGAGGCCCGAGAGCCCTCGAGGCCAGGACCCAGGCTTTACCCGGCAAGCCGTCGAGTCCTGGGGCGGTATTTTTGGCCTTCAGCCTTCCTACCGCCGCTCTCAGTTCTACCCCGGTCACTTCAGGGATGTCGTCGTCGTCGTCCGCGTGGTCCGCTTCGGGCACCGCAATTGGCGGAGCCATGGGCGGGGGGGTGTGCACCCCCCGTGAAGGGAACAGAGCGCTCACCACCTCCTCCACCAGCTGGGGGCGGAGACTCTGCGTCAGCGGGGGGGCCCAGGTGCGGAGTTTATTCCGCACCATTTTATAAGGGCGCCCCCACGGATCTCTGTTCAGAGTCTCCAGCATCTCCTCGCGGGCCATATCCTTGGCCCGCTGGACAGCCTCTTGGAGGGCGGTCTTCGCTGCTCTGTACCCCTCGTACAGCTCCGCCTCCGTGGCTTCCGCATCCGGAGGACGAATGCGGAGCCTGCGGTGCCTGGTGTACCGGTGTCGCGCATCGACGCACGCCTTGCGTAGCGCATCCAGCTCCTGCGACCACCAGTACACCTGACGTCGGGCGCGTCCTGGCCGGACTCGGGGCATTGCCACGTCGCAAATCTCGGACATGGCCTCCCGGAACCACTCCGCCTCCTCGTCGATATCGGCAGGCCTGTCCGGTGATGACACCCAGGCCTGCACGATCGAGGCTTCCAGGAGGAGCTCCCGGTCCAGCTGCTTCAGCGCCCACCGCGGACCACTCGGGGCCTGTTGGACCAGCGCGCTAGAGGTCTGGGCGGAGACGTCGAACCGGATATACCGGTGATCGGAGTAGGTCTCCACCTCCTCCATGACGCGCCAGTCAATGACACGCTGTGACAGAGCGGGGCTGGCGAACGAGATGTCCACCACTGACTCACCCCGCATCCGCACACACGTGGGAACAGAACCCCGATTTAGGACGACCAGGCCTGTTTCCAGAGCCCAGTCCTCCACCATCCTGCCCCGCACATCCGTGCAACGGGAACCCCAGGCCAAATTCTTGGCATTGAAGTCCCCGAGCACTAGCACGGGGAAGGGATGGCTTCCGGCGACGACGACACTCAACTCTGTTAAAGAGTTGTGGAACTCGGCGAGAGTTCGGCTCGGAGAGAAGTACACTCCCACGACTACAACCTCTCCGAACCGTGCTGCTACACACCCCTGTCCCTTCGTGACGCATTCCAGGGACGGGGTGCCGGCGGCGACCGACGAAACTATGGCCACTGAGCCGCTCAGGTCCTCCACCCAGTCATCCCTGGGCGGGACAAAGTACGGCTCAGCGACCACGGCGATGTTGATCGACCACTGCGCCACGCTCTGGAGCAACAGGTCCTGAGCGCAGGCGCAGTGGTTGATGTTCGCCTGGAGGAGGCGCAATGGAGCCATTAGTCCTCCATTTCAGCCCCCTCCCGGGCCCCCTGCGAGGGCTCCACGACGGCAGCGGCGGCGGTGGCGGCGGTTGTGGCGGCGGCAGCGGCGGCGGCGGTGGCGGCGGCGACGGCGGCGGCGACGGTGGGAGTGGCAACGGCGGCGGAGGGCCTGCCTTTCCTCCTGGTTCCGGCGGGTGGAGCGCAGGACTTGCTCCCCGCCCGGTGATCGGCCGGCTTGCCAGCAGCCGCACATGTGATGCAGTGCGGCGCGGCGTTGCACGAGCCGGCCTTGTGTCCGGGCTGACCGCAGCGGAAGCACAGTGTGCTGCGGTCTACCTCAGAGGTGCACTGGATGCCAACGTGGTGCCCCACATGGCATCGGTAGCACCTCAGAGGCTTGGGGTCCAGGAGTTTGACCTGCGCTGAGACCCAGCCCACCAGGAGCCTTCGGCCCTCCGTGATGGTTCTGGCCGCCGTCACGGGGCAGCTTACCGTTATGGTTCGCATGCCCGTGTAGTCAGGACGTAAGGTGCCCGCCTTGACCTCATCGGCCAGACACCCTCCCGTCCTGGCGACGGCGGCCACCACCTCTTCCTCCGTTACGGAGTCATCCAGGCCCAAGATGCGCATGTCTGCGCGCTTGACGGGCCTGGAGACTCGAGCCTCTTCCGCATTAAGAGACGCCCTTAGCTTCTCAGCTAGGGCGTCAGCGGTGGGGCCACTAGTCGCCCCGGGGATCTCCAGCATACGGGCGCCAGTGGCGGTCACCCTGTGCCGGAGGCCCCCGGTGATCCCCAGCTCACGGAGGTCCACCATCTCCCTCGCTTTAGTGAGCACGTCGCAGTACGTCACGCCCCTCTTAACCGCGTCCGGCTGTAGCGTTATCACTACAGCCGCGGTCTTCGGGGCGCGAAGTCTAGCCGCAACGGCTCGCTCTTTGCGGCGCCGCCTTTGCGCCTTCTTCCTGGCCGCCTTGGCCGCCTTTTTCTTCTCCCCGGCCACCTGCCAGTCGGCGTCGGTCGCGGGAGAAGTGCGGGGGTTTTGGGGGCGGGGCGTGGGCTCTGGGGCCTTCGCCTCCCGTGCCGTCCTACCTTTGCCTTTCCGGGCCTGCGCCGAGGTGCTACCACTGGGCGCCGGGGCCCCGCCAGCCGGTGCCGGCGCTGGGGCTCCTCCAGCAGACGCCGGTTTGGTCGACGCCGGTTTGGCCGTCGCCGGTTTAACCGACGCCGGTTTGGCCGACGCCGACTTGGCCGGCGCCTGGGCCCGGCCAGACGGCCCGGGTTTAGGGGCGGCAGCTGCCGCAGCGGCGGCGTACGAGGCCGCCTTCGGCCCCGGGGCCGTTCCGCCCGCCAAGGGGGGGCGCAAGACTATGCCCTCCAGGACGGAAAACCGCGCCTGGAAGGCCGCCAGCTCCTGCCGAACCAGGCTAAGGACCTGGTTCTCCACCGGGACAGGCCGGCTCGGTGGTTTCGCCTGCGCTCCCCCGGTGGCCCGCAGGCCGGCCAGGTCTGCCCGGAGCCTCCCGTTCTCCTTTTGGAGAATCTCCGTGGCGGCCGTCAGGCGGGCAACCTCCGCCCGCAATTCGGCCACTTCGCCGGCCGAAGGGCCAATGTAGTTGGCCGCCCCCGCTGCCGCCATGATGGAGGCCGTCGCCGAAATTATGGCCTTATCCTTGGAGGTCTTCACCTTTTTCAGCGACACGCTCCGGATGGCGGCCTCCACGACTGCTGCGAAGCTGCGCATGCCGTCCGCCTCGGGGTCGGGGGCGTCAACCGCACCCGCCTCATCGCTCGAGGACCCCGAAGCGACCGCACGACCGGTCCCCCCCTCCTTTGCGGACTCCTCCGCTCTCTCCGCCTCACGGGCATTGAGCCCCCTCCCCTTGCCTCGCTCTCGGACCCCACCCCGCCTACTTGTGGGGATTTTTCGGGCCGAGGCCTGCTCTCCGTCTGAGGACAATCCCTGGCTGTCCCCAGACCTTGGCCGCTTGCTCGTCTTCGCGGCCACCTCCTTGGCACGGCAGGGGCTCCCTGAGCCTCCCATGCTCGTGCCTCCCGATGCGGCGTCGGACTCCGACCCCGCATCACTCCTTACCTCTTCTTGGTCCCCTGAGGGACAGGAGCCTCCTCGGCTCTTGTTGCCAATGGCAAGCGGACGACATTCGTTGCCCCCCCCAGAATACGAATGGGGGCTTGACGTTCCCAAAGGGAACGTGGCGGATTCTCCGACTGCTGAGCAGCCGGTACCGCCCTGGGGTAGTTTATTTCCGTTTGTCGTGGATTCCATTTTGTGTTCCTTTTAAGGGTGAGGTCCCTTTTTTGCGCTAACGACCGGATCCCCTCCGGCCATTCATCCCCTCGGCACGCTAGACCTTAGGATTGGGGTAATTTTTTATAGAGGTTGTCTACCTCGCGGCCCGGGCCTCAGTGGCCCGGACCCCCGGTCCTGTCAGTTCAGGGTTACGGGGTGGCCGACGGCTGGGCAGAACCAACCGCCGCCCCGGCGTCCCCACGCTGCCGCCGGATGCCGGACAGACGCAGCGCGGGCATGGGACACCCTCCACCACCCACACTCTCGTGGGTACCGCGGTGCTAACCGCCCCGCGACGGTCTGCGCCAACTCACCTTCCTCTGTAAGCAGAGGGGGAGTAGACGCGTGACCGTCTATAGCCCGGTTCCCTTCACCGACCATCAAAGATGATCGGTGACTGGAACCATGACCTTCTCCTCCTGTCGAAGATTTGCCGCCCGCCCCAATTGTCCACCCAAACCTGGTGGGCAATTGGAGCCGACGTTGCCCAGGGTGCGCCACGTGGAGGCTCTTCAACGTGCACCCCGTATAGAGATAGCTTGAGTCCCGGGAAAGGACATAGGATAGTTTTTATCCTGATGTTCTCACGGGTTCGACACTTATGCGGGTAAAACCACGGGGCGCTGCTAGTAAAATATAATTGTATTGGAAATATTATTACTTTGGCTCGTCGTTGTCGTTTAGTCAAGAAAATGTAAGTCCAACCTGGTAAAATGGGGCTACCTTGACGCAACGGCAGAAGGGTGTGATTGCGGAGCTATGTCACAAACCATGCTCCACCTCCTATCCTGCCCTCTGTGTCCCAAAACATGCAGTCAAAGTGACCTCTGCGCTGCCACCGACAACGCCGTGGAAGTGGCAAAGTTTTGGGAAAACAAGATTTAAAATACAGTCGTGCCAGCGACACGAAGAAGAAGAAGAAGATGTCAAGAAAATTATAATATTAAGAAAAAGAAAAACGTTTATTTACGGTAAACATGACGCACAGAAAGAACACAAACACAAAAAAGAACAAGGAAAGGGGAAATATGTAAAAAGAAAAAAACTAAAAAGAAGGAGGTTTTACATTTGTTGAATGTTTCTTGTAAAGGGCATTTCTTGAACCGCCTAGAAGTTTGAAAGTGGAACGCATTATGTGGTTAGTTCATAATAATTGGTCAGGTCAGTCGTAGAGGTAATAAAGGTGCTATCTAAGCATTTGACTTAAGTTTTGCAATTTCTTTCGGCAACCCAGTGTCCTGTACTTCTTCTTAAATAAGCAATTAAGAATTATTATTATGACTTAATTAAATAGTCGTTTTCCAATAATATTAGTAGTGGTGTTCCGTAGTTTCTGCTTACTTCCATGGTAAGAAGGCGTGAGTAATAATATTAAAAAGATGAAGTCAGTCTGAGCCTTCCGGATTCATTTATGACCAAACCGGAAAATAATAATATTTTTAAACGACTGAAATAATGATAATTGTCAAATAACGATTTTCTTAAATTTTCATACTATAATATTTAACCTTCCGTGGTCAGCCGCAGTTTTGACTAAATGCTCTAATGCATCACGACACAACATTGACCCTGAGAACTAAAAGAGGGTCATAAAATTTTACTAGAAGTTTATTTATGTAAATAGGATGCCATCAAAAACATAACTTGTAAAAAAAGCCAAGTCTTGCAACTCAGTTCTTCTACCGTAAAAGTTATAAGATCCATGTAATACCAAGTCGGTTAATTTATTCAGTCCTCACTTAAAGGACCTTCTTTATTAAGTTATTACGTAATTAGCTAACCTAACAACATCTTATAGTGACCATATCAATATTAAAAATCTTTTATGTTTTAAATAAATAGATTGACTTGGCCATCGCATGAAAACACAATATATCTCACAAGTAATACAACGTGGCAATGCTGCCAGTCTTTTGGGCACGTTTCCTGTTGACAGCGATGCGGATGAATTTTTTGATGCCCTTTGATTCTTTCCTTTCCTTTTTATATACTTGTACATATTCTTATTATTAGTAATACATTATACTATATTAAATTAGATTGTTTAGTGCGACTGCCAAGCCAATCTACATATTATTATATAAATTTTTGAGAAGATAGTTTTGACATTTACGAGAGCAATCAATAATTTAATTAACTTCCAATGTTTCTGAACTATAGGTATTGGTAACTTAAAATTGATTACAACAGCTGGAGAAGACGTTGTTTGCGTGGGAATATTTAAGTCACATAGTTTCACCAATACTTCTATCATTATTTTAATTATCTACGATGTGTACAAATTCAAAACGCAATCTTCAATTACTGTATATGTGATAAAAATATAGAAATAATGAGATAGAGTTGAAATGTTAATGTAGGTAATAGGTAACACGCAACACCCATAAAATACTTATCTCACTATTTTGTTAATCTATCTGTATTAGATAATAGTCATGCCATTAGTTACACGACTTTGTTCAATAAACACCCAATGTTAATGTTAAACAAACCGATGTTCGTGTTGGTTTAAATCGGCACGAATCAGTTTTATATTTTATCGATACGAAATGGAAATTCATCTCGTTGCGTTTAACAATCGAATGAAAAATGTTTTACCAAATGGAGGCAGGCCCGACCTGTTGTGTAGTAAACAATTGCAAAAATAGGGTCTTTGCTAGAATCTCCAGAAGGCCAATTCCTTTATTTAAAAACGTTCAAAATCTAGCCACAATCTCATCTCAGCGACAATCAATGTCAAAAACATGTAAAAAAATTTGGTAAATTGGAGGTATTTTTGACCGATTGAAACTGAGATTAGAATGCGAACGTTCTTAAAACTACGGGAATTGCCCCTATGGTCGACGTATGTACAGACGCTAGCACATCAACCTACCCGAAACTGTAAAATTTTCCCAATCAACTTTGAACCTTATACTTTAGCGATAAAGTTGAAACTATATTAAAGAAATTTGACAGATTGCAGTAGCTTGATGTGCTGGCGTCTGTACACAAACTCCCCAGTTAGCTTGTGTTGAAAAGTGTTGGATATTGGGGCAGGTCCACCCTGTTTACTACTTCACCGCGTAGAAACGGACTCCAGGTTTTCAGAATCTTCAGTTTATTTTGTTCGAGGGAGCAAATGTAATGTATGTTTACATAACCTTAATAAGGTTTCAAATGTTGATAGTGACTTTAACGTAAAGTAGGTGGTGAGCCCCGGGACTCCTCCCTAAAGCATATAATGTATCATAATCAGCCTATAATGTTCCCACTGCTGGCACAGAGGCCTCTTCTCGGTGAGAGGGAATGACCGTTATACCGACCGAGTGGTTGATAAATGGCCGTTATCCACCACGTGGACCCAGTGCGGGTTGGTAGATGTCACATGTCTACGAATCTTTGGTTCCAGGACATGCCAGTTTCCTCACGATGTTTTCCTTCACCGTTTTGATAGCAGTGGTGTTGAAATAATTTACACAAAGTAAAGCGCCTGTCTGGGTTCGAACCCACGACCTGAAACTCGTAAGTCGCGGCCGTTACCATTGAGCCACCACTTCTTTTTCTCCCTAAAGGCCTGGCCCCAAAGAGCAGAAGGAAGACACAAGGAAAACCTTTGCCCTACGGCCTGCAGTATATTTTGTATACCTACTTAGCTTTTGCAGTGCATAGCCCAATTTTTCACAAACTTTCGCCTTTATAATATTAGTATGATGTATAAATTATAATGTATGAACGATGTTGTGCTAAAGTTCAGCTCGTAATTCTGGTCAGACCAGCCTTAACTAAATTAGCTTTAACTATATTTAGCTGTTACGATGACCTTTAAATATGACCAAAGATACCTACTTAGCTTTTGCAGTGCATAGCAACAAATCAACTTCTGTTCTGCTGTTTGGTTAGTAGATAATTTATTAATTGTGATCAAGCGTACTTCTTCATAAATAGGAATTACACCGCGCAACATGATTACAATATCTTTAATTTTGACAGTTCAACACCATTCATTGCGTTGTTTACGTTATTGAGCAGACAAATTGTTCGAACATGTGAAGCAATGGATTAGCAATATCCTTCAAAGTGATTTGGATTGTGTTCATGGTGGATGTTAGTTTTTTTTAAACTAAAACTTGGCAAACGGATTAGTGGGCGCAGAACATTTTATCTGTAAACAACTCTCACAAAATCAAGCCTTGGAGTTGAGGACGATCCTTTACAAATCAAGACAGCCGTGAAAAATCTTAAATTCAGTCTCATCTGATTAGGCTGCGAACTGACCCTAACACAGTTCGGAAAAGGCTCGGCCTACCCGATTACATAGTAATGCGTAGGCGCTTCAGATTGTCTCGATAAAAGCTTGGGCAATACCAAAGATTCGAAAAAACAGGATTAAGTATTGATTTATAGAAACAATAGGTTACATTTTTAAACGGTCACTATTGTCCATTTAGTCAACTTATTAATGTCTGATATTTATGAATGACTGTGACATTTAAACCTACATAATATGGGTGGAGTCTTGTGGTGAGATTTAACACGTTTTATGATACTCTGGCGCACGCATCGATGATGAAACACAATACAACATATCCTCAATAGTATTGGCAACATACCTCGCATCGGACACTTAAGTTTCAACCATTTATTGATAACTAGCTGCGCCCCGCGTTTTCACCCGCATGAGTGTCGATCCCGTTGGAATATCCGGATAAAAAGTAGCCTATATGTTAATCCAGGGTGTCAGTTACCTCCATAACAAATTTTATCAAAATTGGTAACGGCTTACCGTTTGAGCGTGAAGAAGTAACAAACATATAAACACACACACATAGACTCACACACTCACAAACTTTCGCCTTTATAATATTAGTGTGACTAGCGACCCGCCCCTGCTTCGTACGGTTTTTAAACCTGTCAAAACATCTAGATTTCTTTATTACTTAAATGTAAGTTTCATAATATTAATCTATATACTGATCGTGAAGCTAAAGAGTTCCGTTGTTTTTTTGTTTATTTGAACGCGAATCACTGCAACTACCATTTGTTTTTTTTTTTTTGCATTTAAAACAGAAGACAAACAAGCAGGGGATCGAGGAGCCCGGGTGAAGGTGGAGGGGGGATCAGGGGATCAGACAGGAATAACTCCAATTTTTGAGGACGATAAATGACGAGTGATAACTGCATCAAAATCCGTTGCGCATAGAAAAAAAACGTGGTAACACTGACAGGCACGAAAATCAACTTTAACTGCGCCCCGCGGTGGGAATATCGGGAGAAAAAGTCTGTATGTGTCAGCTACCTCTATACAAAATTTTATCAAAATTGGTCCAGCCGTTTGAGAGTGAAGAAGTAACAAACAATATTAGTGTGATATATAAATTATGATGTATGAACGATGTTGTGCTAAAGTTCAGCTCGTAATTCTGGTCAGACCAGCCTTATATAAATTAGCTTCAACTATATTTAGCTGTTACGATGAGCTTTAAATATGACAAAAGATAATATATTCAGATAGGTATATAAGATATCTAGCACTGTTTGAGTCATAGCAAGTTATTCATTCATTCTATGCAGGTTTGCTGTACAATAACAATTATTATAGAACTAGAATTGCTGTGGGTTAAAACGTTTACACAAATCTATTAATGTAATTCATACTAATATTATAAATGCGAAAGTGTGTCTGTCTGTTACCTTTTCACGCTTAAACCGCTGAACTGATTTAGATGAAATTTGGTATACTTATGCGGGTGAAACCGCGGGGCAGCGCCTCGCGGTTTCACCCGCATAAGTGTCGATCCCGTGGGAATATCGGGATAAAAACTACTATGTCTTTTCCCGGGACTCAAACTATCTCTATACCAAACATCTAAATCGGTTCAGCGGTTTAAGCGCGAAGAGGTAGCAGACAGACAGACAGACATGCATTTATAATATTAATAGTATGGATGTATTGGAACTTCATTCAGTTTAGCGGTAGGCTTTGATCTAGCTTTAATTGATGGTCTAGCAATAGGAGATACGTATCTTGATTCTTACCTTATATTTTAACAATGGAATGATTTGTATACCCTTATTATGAAAATTTACGAAACATTTTAAACTGCCTCATTGGTCTAGTAGTTGCAAGCGCTACTGCGGAGCATGAGGTCATGGGTTCGATTCCCAGGTCAGGCAGTGCTGTTGAGTTTTTAACCGACTTCAAAAAGGAGGAGGTTCTCAATTGGGTTGTATTTTTTTTAAATGTTTGTTACTTCAGTACGCCGTCATTTATAAACCGATTTGGAAAATTATTTTTTTATTTAAAGGGATATACTTCCAGATTGGTCCCACTTTTATGAAAATCCAGTTCTGATGATGGGATCTATGAAGAATTGAGGGAACTCCTCAAATATTATAGGCACCCCTATAGCGATTTGGGTATTTTTTATAGTAACTCGTGCATTTGCTCTCGGGAACCACCATTTGGTGAAGTGGAACTGATGAAGAAGATCACAGATGGCCAACGGAACTACTCAATAATTAGTATTTCACGGGTTGCGATTCGGTTGAGATTTTTTAGAATACAAATCGATGGAATCTAATAATTATTTTATATTTAATTTATTTGAGCTAAGTAAATAAAATATAAAAAAATGATAAAATTCTATCGATTTGTATTCTAAAAAATCTCAACTATTTATGCAAAGGTAGTCAGTTATTTGCTATAACTGACTTTCCGTAAAGTACGTAATGATATCTGAGGACAGAACAACAACAGGCACTGCTTGTATTACCAATTCGCCATACACGTTGAAAGTCCTCGAAAAAAATTATATAAATTCGATGCACATTTCAATTCTTACAATGTAGTTCATGTGAGAAACATTGTTGTTAATTTCAGCCCGGCCTTTAAGATGAACTAACATAAAGACCTTGTGTTTTATGAGCATAAGAAGATGAATCCAATGACGCTGGCCATTACGAGAAAAATGTCAGACAATTACTATCTCAACGTTAGCCAATGATAGGTTAAATCGTGTGTTAAATATCAGTGTGTGATGTCCGAATGATATTTCAGTCTTGCCAGACACCTCGTTGTAGTATTTGGTTCAATAATAACCGTTATTTCATAACTTAGTGCTTTGAGCCCCACTAAACATTGATTTTGATGTGTCTCGTAGTGTTTCCGTTAGTTCAACTGCTAATGAGTCTGTATTATTTCTATCGACACAGTTGGTGATTGAATCTTCATTAACCTTTTACTTTTATTCATGATATTTCTGTGGTTGGTGATCGTTCTTGTAATTATTATGATATCGAAACTTACTATACAAAATGTAATTATGCATAACCTTAATCAGCCTTTAATAAATGTTTCCACTGCTGTGACATAGGTATCCTCCCTTCGAAAGGGAGTGGACTGTAATCCACCACGCGGGTCCAGTGCGGGTTGGTAGATGTCACATGACTTAAAATGTTTGGTTCTAGGACATGCCGGTTTCACCGTTCACTGTTTTGAGAGCAGTGGTGATGAAATTATTTACTCTAAGTAAAGCACCTGCCTGGGTTCGAAATCACGACCTTACAACTCGTAAGTCAGGGCCGTTACCAATGGGTCACCACTGCTGTCTGTATTTTTTTTTTATACGTTGCCCCGTCCCTTCCGTCGTCGTTGTCCCGTTGCGTTGTCCGTTGTCGTTACGTTGCGTTAATTATGGGTTGGACAAAATTAATTTGGTAATGGTAGAGTACTCTCTGTGATGTGATTCCAAGCAGCGATGCTTTGTTCCGGGTTGGCCCCTCAACTGTGGAAAAATCAAAATTTAATTAATAACAATATAAATTTAATTATGTCTCATTAGCCACGGTCATGAGCTATGCAGGATGCTGATGTACAAGCCCAGGAGACAATTCACTCTACAATTTGATGCACCTGCGATGCCTTTGTTGTCGCAGATATTCACATATAATTATACTAGCTGCGTCCTGCGGTTTCACCCGCATAAGTGTCGATCCCGTGGGAATATCGGGATAATAAGTAGTCTATATGTTAATCCAGGGTGTCAGCTACCTCCATACAAAATTGTGTCAAAATTGGTCGAGCCGTTTGAGCGTGAAGAAGTAAGTAACATAATTATAAACATACACACACCCCCTCACAAACTTTCGCCTTTATAATATTAGTGTGATAATTAATGTATGCAAAATATTGTAAAACATTTTCAAATAGTAACGGTGTAGTTTCTACTACTACCTTTTTGCCTAGAATTAATCCTATTTTTTTGTGTAAATTTTGACGTTCAAAATTGCCTTATATGTGCCAATTTGAAATAAATGTTATGACCTTGGTTTTGACTATTCTCTTATGTTCTAGCAAGTGGACTGCTTGCTTGTTTGCCTCCCAATATCTTGCCAATGAAAAAAACCAGTCAATTACGACTTTAAATATTTTCCTGTAGTTACCTCCTCTAACTCTCAAGTTGCACGCAAGGTAATCAATCAAGCCCTGTTTCTTCAACTCACGTTCGCTTCCGTTATCAGAGAAGCATCGATCATGCATCATGATCTAAAACTCCCTGATGTGATCGTGTGATGACGTACGCAGCCGGCGTAGTCTTTGTAAATAAATAAAATAAATCGGTTAATTATTTAGAAGCTTTTACAGCTATACCATCACGTCAGTTTTCCTTGAAAGGTTAGGCAGTACGCTGGTACTGCCTAACGGCGACACGGCGCACGGCACAGCGGCTTCGTGAAAAACAAACCGTGAATTCTTCTTTTCTTTTTTCTGGCTTGTATAATTCTACACCTTTTTGGTATACGAGATTCGGATTCCCAAACCCTTAGACCTAGAAAGCTGAAATCTGATTCAGTGGTTTACTTTATGATGTTGATAAGGAATTAGGCTGTGGTTGATGAATAAAGTAAGTCCACATTTCGGCAGATATATTATAGTCCTATGTAATGGGTGAGCCTATTGTTATCAACCGGACACAAAGGCAGTCTCCGGGCTGCTACTGAGAAATTAATGATTGAATGAATTCTGACGGAAAAACCCGAAAAAAAACTCTTTTGCCGATCTGTGAAACGAACCCAGGGCTAAGTAAATAAGTAATAAAATTATTGTTTTTTTTTATTTTACATACCTACATCGTATAACAAGGTAATAGCCCATTTGTGGTTAGCACCGCCAGTGGTCATCTGCAATACAAGTGGCAGCGCAGATGCGTTGCTATCGCAGAGACAGCTAAAATGTATCATAATTACATATGTCAGTAATTATAACAGCATTATTTAAACGATCTCCTATTTCTACTACCAACGCTGCTTGGTATATAGTTTAGAAGAGAGATCGAGCTTCTCTGAATTTTTTTAAAGTCATATTGACCTTTGCGTGTATGAACGAAGAGCCTGTCTAGCCCCAGTTTCTGGGGAAAAGGCGTGAGTTTATGTATTTGTGTGTATATATTTGTGTCTATGTATTAGTCATTTTCTGCAGTTTTTCCCGTAAAGACTTTATCCAGCCCTTAAATTCGTTTATTTATTTATTTATTTAAACTTTTCGCACAAAAAAGGTACAAAGGCGGACTTAATGCCTTAGGCATTCTCTACCAGTCAACCAAGGGTGGTGAAGAGATTGGAATTGGATTGGTTTTTTTATACTATCATTTTCCACTCATGTTGGCCTAGGATTCCAGTCGCCTAGAAGGCCGTAATTACCCATGTATAAAAAAGTAAGGTGAACTTTTTTCTACATATTATGCTCTTGACATTTCAAAGCTTCTTCACACATAGTTATATGGAGTACAGGTTTAGTTCCTGCCTAAGGCTATAATGTTTATTTTACCGCCACTTATCTGAAGAAGCACGCAGATGAGGCCTCATAATGAAATAACACTAACAATTTTATGATTATTTTATATAGAGTTTCGTAAGATGTATGAAATTGTAATGATATAATGCAGTAATTATTGTCGTATGTGTACGCACTTAACATTCTTGTCGCAACATGTTGTTAAGCTTGTAATGACGATAATATGATAATGGTTATAATTATTTATAAACAATTATAGTTAAGTTGTGCTTAGAGCTACTGGGTATAAGTAGTACCTACCTACTGACTATAGTTGGGTATCGTTATTTTGCCTTTTGATAGCGTGTTCGTCTGTAATTGTAAGGAAGATAATTTTATTTAATTAATTAAAAACCAATAGTTTCAAGTACCTACCTAGGTAATTTAAGAGGAAATGCGGGGTGGTCTTTTCTCCATAGAAACGCTCTCGCCTGTTTTCTTTCTGGTTAATGACCATAAAGCAATGATTTTCTTAGAGAACAATAAACATTAACTATTTGTAGGTATGTCCCTATGTTTTCCTTTTTGATGATACATTATTTTTATAAGCAGAACCCTCAAAACATGCTCAAAATTGCCGCTGTCAATAGAGGCGTAGGGTACAAATTTGACAACTACTAACGAAAAAAGAAAAACATAGGGACACAGTATTTATATCCTTCTTATTCAGTTTATGAAATATCTTTTAAATTGGTCCAATATTGAAGGGGGAAATAGGCGAGAGCCAAACATCGAATTATGAATTTTTGCTTAAGCTTTTTCAAAAGTCTTTCCGACCACATTTCGTCTTAATTAGGTATCTATCTTGTGCAATAAGTCAAACACTTCTAATTTATATATAAAGTACTAGCTTCAACAGCCCGAGGCTTCACTCGCGTGGATGTCGGAAATTATCCCACGGGAACGTGCTACCGAGATAAAAAGTAGCCTATGTCCTTCGCCAGAATGCCATCTATATTCTTGCCAAATTTTATCGAAATCTGTTTAGTGGCTGAGGCATTAAAAGGTTCTTTTAACAAAAATACAATAAAAAAAAATTGTCTGTCTATTTGTTCTGGTTAATCTCCGAAACGGTTGTGCCAATGTTGATGAAATTTGGTATGGACACTTTGAATTCTGAAGAAAGACGTATTCTACTTTTTATTGACACACCAAGCAGGCGGAAGCTAATAATAATAAATGAAAACAGTTTATTATCAAGGATCCCATCTATTGGAGAATGTAGCAGCTATTAAACAACTAAAGTAAATGTTGTTTCTAAGAGACAGTCGAGCAACTGAAAGCAATAAAGAAAATGATGTGCAAGTCTTCTTCTATACTATAAGTAGAAATGAAATTCTGTTCGTTGGTAAACGCATCGCATGATAATTGCTAAACCGATTTGCTTATTTTTTATTTTATAATGTTCGTAAGAGTCCGAATTCGATTTAAGGAAAAAAAATTGAAAATTTGCCCAAAATATTGGAAAATTCGGAAAAAACTGAAAGTATTTTTTTCCAAGGGAATTTTGTAAGAATTTATTGAAAAGACTGGACAACGTCGGTTGGCTCGGCTAGTGACTAAGAAATTTTTATAATAATATAATAACTAAGTTGAGATGAGAACATAGCGGGCTCATATTATAATTATTAATTATGTATACAGAATGAGTCTTGAACTTTCGGAAAAATCAAGAATGTGATCGAGCGTTAACATACTGATAAAACGACAAAATTAAAATAAATTACATACCTACTTGCTTGCACAAACATCATAAAAAAACGGAACCAGAAAATTATACCAAAGGTTATGGGATTTGCATACAAAATACCAAGGTAACGAAACCATCTTTTTTTTTAAGTTATACAGGGTGGCATCACATCGACGCGCAAACTGTAACCAAGAATTCAGCAACACGATTGAAAAATAAAAAAAAAACAAATTTCCACCCCTAGCGTGGAAGTTATTCGTCAGTTATCAAAAAAAATCTGCTGTTTTAAAAAAAAAGTGCAATATCTGCGCTCAAAATGTAAGAAACAGAAAATTTTGTTTTTAATAACCGACGAAAAATTGCAATGCAGCTGGGAGGTTCGGAACCTGGTACTTACTGAATCCATGGTAACAGGTTAGAAAAAAAAAGAAAATATGTTTATTTGCGGCAAACATGACGCATCAAAAAACACAAACACAAAAAAAAACAAAATTACAATTTGGGGGAATACATGCGTCACATCCACGCAAAACGGCCATCGCTCAGCATAATGCTAAGACCCAATACGAGAGAGCCCCAGCGCTGGTTTTCAGCGACAGCCGGCGTTGACGTGTGATGACGTCAACCAGTTCAGCATACGATTAGATATAATAAAACAACAATCAAAATAAGAAATTTATATAAATTTAGATTACACAAAGATGGTATAAACATGAAATTATATGAAGTGGTAACATTCCGGGCAACGACTCACGCGCGCCGCCAGGTATTAATAATAATATATGCGCGCGCGCAGCTGTCACAAAGCTACTTGACGCATTGACATACTGAACGTTATAATTAGCAATAACATGGTGCATTATACTGATACACCAATGATGGTTGTGAGTCGATGTCCCTCCACCCTGTTTTTAGGCAGCCTACTACAGGTCAAGCAGCTAGACAGAAAACCACACAGCTAAGAATTACTAGAGTTTTGTAAATTATTTTTATCGTGCGTTTGACGTAATATAACTTACGAACTGTCAAAGACAAATAAATCAGTGTTAGTTCCTACCTACTGTATCAAAATCAAACATTGTCACCTCTTAGGTACATAGTTGCAGTTATGTATACCTACCTCTATTTGCTAAGACAATAGTTTTTTAGTTTTCAAAACGAAGACTCTATTTATTGGAAAAATCAAAGCAGTTCCCCACGTAGCCCGATTTAGTTTAAAAATATCTCGATTCAGTTCATATATTTTCTCGCTCATAAATTGTTTCAAACCATGGGTTGTAAATAGGTACAGTCTACAGATACTTTAACATATCATCTAAATTGTTACACAATTATTCAATGAAATTAGCAGTTCTCTTATTAGCCAAAAGGATAATTCGTTTTTATATCAGTACCATTGATATACATAATTCAATGATCAGCCGGTCGATTCTGTAAAAAATCTCACCGTGAAAACTTAGGTGAAGTGAGTTTGTATTTGCTAGGAATTGACACTATTGACAGCTCACTCTACGCTCACTTCACCTAAGTTTTCACGGTGAGATGGTTACAGAATCGCACTACAGTAATACACACAGATTTTTTATGAATATTTTGTTTGAATAGGTAATCAAGAATGAAGCTGACTCAGCTGACTGCCCCGTTGGTCTAATGATCGCTGGTAATGCTACTGCTAAGCATGAGGTCCGGGGCTCGATTCCCGGGTCGAGCAAAGTGTTATTGGTTTTTCCCTTATGGCTTTTCTCAGTAGCAGCCCGGAGATTAAAACATAACCCGGTCGATAAAACATAACTGGCGAAATTTGGGTGTACCTACTGGTACAGCCCTATTCGAACTTTTTGGCGGTTTTGAAGTACGCTCGCTGCGCAGTACCTTCACCCTCACCCCCCTGACACGTGTATTGTTTACTGAGTATCGACTCGCCTCATGTTCCGAGCCGCGATAAACTTTGAACCATGCTGTACACCTCTACGTAACCTTTAAGGGAATCTGGGCGTGATGTAATGTTAAAAAGCTGAGGTGTTTATCGTTTATTTTAAATTTTTTAGTGTTTTTTTTTTGTTGTAAACCGTACCTACATAGATACATTTCACCGACCTGTAAATACCACACAGGTAACATTATGAAGTCATTCGCAGTTCCAAAAGCATGAGCTTTCAACAATGAGATCAGATGAAACAATAAAATTACAGTGAGATAAGGTGGGTAATACACAAATTGGGCAACATTACTCACACTTGATAACATCTGTACAAGTCAATGCGTTTTCAATTATCGCCCTCCCGCTAACATGAATGGTTTCTAAACAATATAGCGAACTGACTTTACGCTTTCGACATTACTCTAACTGTGACAAAAAAATACTTATTTACATTCAACATTACGTACTCTGTATTGGTTTTAGAAACGTGGAGGACCTAGTGGCTAAATAATAACAGCCGCACGGTTGATCGAAGGTTAAGCTCATAAGCTACGCTGCCGCGGTCGGTTCGTGGATGGGTGACCATCTATTACATATCGAGACCCCTCCGTGTCTTAGAAAGCACGTTATGCTGTTGGTCCCGGCTGTCGTTTGTAGATCTTTGCCAGTCTTTACGGAAAATTGAAAGTCTGACCACCAGTCTTACCAAGGGGTATCATGTTACCCATTAACTGGAGGTCAGATAGCTGCCTATTTCGCTGCATATGAAATACTGGTATTCATCTGCATCTGGTTAGACTGGAAGCTGACTTCAACGTAGTTGGGAAAAAGCTAGGCAGATAGATTGATTGTTTATAGAAAGGTTCGCTGCCAATATTATTTTCTTTATTTTATTGCTGGTCCAGTGTAAAAACCCAAAATAAAAACATTATTTGATATTAAAATCTAGTCTTTATTCATTAAATCAGCTTAATGAATTACTTAGTATAACTATTTTTAGCCAATACCTATTAGATTTTATATTGACCTTTCATATCATTGAGCATAATGTGAAGTAAATCTTCCAGCGCTATTTCTTTTCTTTATTTGACATTCAATTCAATCGTCTATATGCAAAAATATCGTCACGCTCCGATTCATTTTAAAACAGGTTCGACTTAGAAAAATGGGATTCCTACCGTCGATACAATCTAATTATGCTTTTGTGAGCAAAACAAAGGTGAATTCCACCACATTCAATGTGCACTGTAGGTATGGTCTGTTCCAAAAGTAACTGAAGAAAGTGTAAACAAACCCTGTTCAGGATAAATTCTTACGCAATTTCTCCATGAAGAAAATTAGTAACACATTCATCTGTATGTAGAAAGAAGGTTACCACTTTATGAAACTGAAAAATTATCGACGAAAGTTGAGGTTATAAATCGTGATTATCAAATGAAAAACATGTTTAAGGTGATTTAAAATTAGAACTTTACGTTTAAGTATTCAAGCAATCAAATCAAAACACTTAATTTATAAATGACATTACAAAATAGCAACAACCAACCTCCAACCCGCACTGGGCCCGCGTGATGGATTACGGCCCACTCCCTCTCACCGAGAGGAGGCCAGAGTCCCAGCAGTGGGGACATCTCTAGGCTGATTTTTATACTACAGATTGGCACCGATGGGTGCATGCATTTTGTTTACAGTTTCATGTAATACTTTTTGAACAAAACATAGACACTATACAGTAAACATACGAAACTAGCTGACCCAGCGAACTTCGTACCGCCTCCGAATCAATAGATGCTGAAATGAATTGTCTTCATTATTATTATTTTTCGTGCATTTTCCCATGTTTTAATAGTTATTATTATGTTATTCGGGGCGAAGACAAATCCAACAAATCAAAGATCACAAAAATCGGTCCAGCCGTTCTTGAGTTATAAATAGTGTAACTAAACTAACTTTGTTTTATTTATATAAGAAGATAATGTATGTACCTCACGTTTCATTCCTTTTTTTTAAAGTTCATCTATTTTATAATAAAAAAATACCTGTTTGTCATCCGTTTAGTGAATTCATTTTACAGGTATTAGGTATTCTAGTTTATGTTAATTTTTACCTTTGGATTTTTTGATTTAGTATATAATAAATACTGGTATATTCAGCTGCATCCGGTTAGACTGGAAACCGACCCCAACAAAGTTGGGAAAAGGCTAGGCAGATGATGGATTATTTAGTATATGTAAAGCATAATTTATGATGTAGGTACTAGCAGCGCTCCGCGGTTTCACCCGCATAAGTGTCGATCCAGTGGGAATATCGGGTTAAAAAGTATCCTACGTGTTATTCTGATGTTTATGCTATATTACTGTAAAGTTTTACCAAAATCCGTTTCGTAGTTTTTGCGTGAAAGAGTAGCAAACATCCATCCATCCACAAACTTTCGAGTTTATAATATTAGTAGGATAGTAGGAATTTTATTTGCTTAAAAGTAAATATCCTTATTCAGACAAAACCAATATAAGACTCTGTACCGCCTCTTTGTTCTTATTCAGAAACAACTTGTGTTTTAGACGACCCTAGTGTATGAGTACATTAGAGCTTACATAATCAGCCTATAATGTTCCCACTGCTGGGACACAGGCCTCCTCTAGGTGAGAGGGAGTGGGCCGTAATCCACCACGCGGGCCCAGTGCGGGTTGGCAGATGTCACATGTCTTCGAATTTTTGGTTCTAGGACGTGCCGGTTTCCTCACGATGTTTTCCTTCACCGTTTTGAGAGCAGTGGTGATGAAACAATTTACACAAAGTAAAGCGCCTGTCTGGGTTCGAACCTACGACCTACAACTCGTAAGTCGCGGCCGTTACCACTTGGCCACCACTGCTCTCAGAGCTTACCTTCTTCTATTCCATTTGCATCTACCTACTTTATCTATTGATAAAGGTAGGTACTTCACTTTCTTCGAATAGCATTAAATTAACTATTTCCGAGTCATTTTTTATTATCTTATTTTATATTAATGTTACGACTAATTGCTTTTATTCAAACAGCCCATTTTTTTCTTGTCGCATAACTAAATAACATGTAGGTGTCCGTCGCGCTCGGAGGCCTGTTGCGCTTTGAGTGCATCGTGCACGGAGCAATATTTGTCTCATTTACATTGAACGCGACGAACACAGGTTTTGATGAGACTGTTGTTTTCGTTTTTCTTTTTTTTCTTTCTGTAATGATATGTTCTTGATTACTAGTTTATTTATTTATTTATAAGTAGATATAAAAAGTATGTATTAGGTATGTTGAAGCTGTGTGTACTCCCCGTCACTTTTCCCTAAAGGTTCATTCGAAAACCAGCGTCAGACAGCAGCTGAAATTAACCTTTTTGGCGCAGCCGTGAGGCACACACTATTGTTGTTGTAACATAGTTTTTTTTATTTTGTTAATTTTGTATTTTGTGTTTCACGAACTGTGTCCAAATAAACTTTTTTCTTTCTTTCTTAGAGTGGGGCTTGTGGCTAAAAAATAACTACCGCTTGCCGCGGTTGGTCCGTGGATGGGTGACCATCTTTACATATCAAGAACCCTTCATGCCTCGGAAAGCACGATAAGCCGTTGGTCCCGGCTGTCATTCGTGGCTCTTTGACAGTCGTTACGGGTCGTCAGAAGCCCGAAAGTCTGACAACCAGTCTTACCAAGAGGTATCGTATTTACCTAGTAACTGGGTTGTGGAGGTCAGTCGTGCCATATAAAATACTGGTACTCAGCTGCATTCGGTTAGACTGAAAGCCGACCCCAACAAAGTTGGGAAAAGGCTAGGCAGATGATGATGACTGTGTAAGTAGATTTTATCTTTAATAAATAATTAATATGATGCATCGTAACAGAAAATAGTCAAGTCGTGAAACAAAAAAATCAAAATCAAACAATCTATTAATATTATAAAGTTCAATGATTTAAAATAACCTTGACTTTAATAACATGTTCCTTCTAGTTAACAAGGCAATTGAAGTTAAAGAAAAAACTGGCCAAGTGCGAGTCGGACTCGTACACGAAGGGTTCCGTACCACAAGACAAAAACACCGAAAAAAAACACGCTTGTTGTATGGGAGCCCCCCCATATTATATTTTTTATTTTAATTTTATTATTTATTATCAAATTAAAAATACAACTGAGTATTTTGTGAATATTTCAAGTGCCTACTTGTTGCCATTATTGATATCGAGCAAAAAAGGGCAAAAAAATCGCGTTTGTTGTATGGGAGCCCCCCTTAAATATTTATTTTATTTTGTTTTTAGTATTTGTTGTCTTAGCGGCAACAGAAATACATAATTTGTGAAAATTTCAACTGTCTAGCTACCGCGATTCTTGAGATACAGCCTGGTGACAGACAGACGGACGGACGGACAGACAGCGAAGTCATAGTAATAGGGTTCCGTTTTTACCCTTTGTGTACGGAATCCTAAAAAAGTACCTTCCTAGCTCATTTTAATAAAGTTAGCTAACTAATTACTTGTGTTTAAAAAAAAAAAATTTTTTTAAGTGATGACCTAAGTAGGTAGCGGATATATGTAATGTAAATAACAAAATGTACTGACAGATGCAGCAGTAACATTGATTAGAAAAGTGTTTAAGAATTGTACCTCTATACCTACCTTACCTACATACTTTATTGACTGTAAACTATGTATTTACATGTTACGAGGACCTTTTTGACGTGACAACGTCTTAAATTAGGTTGCGGCTGGGAGTCACTTATGAAAAAGTGTAACGCTCGGTAACGTTACGATGAGTCACCGAACGAGAGAGAGGCCCGCCGAATGCCTTGCGTCTCTCTCCCACTCAACTATCATTCAATTCCTTGTTCCTATTGTGCAATTTAATTATATTCATATCAATAAATATTCTACCGAGAAAAAGACGTTGTCACGTAAAATCTTCGCCCGTAAAACCGACTTTACAGGCAACCATTTTTTTATTGCTGAATAGCAACCTCTTGACCACGATCACTCCTGATGGAACGATGGATGAGGTCTATGATGGAACGAGCGTGCCCAGAAGATGCCTAAGGCACTGGAACTCCCACTCATCGACGAAACACAGCAGGCTGATTGACGCAGGATTCCGGTGGGAGGGTGGTCGCAAAGCAGGCGGGCGTCAGCCCTCCCACCGCAAGGGAAGAATTGGCCAGTCAAATAAGTTATTGGGTGTGACTGTCCAGGATGCGCCGAGCGCTCGGTTCAGTTGAGTAACTGGCGGAACAAACTGCGCTACACGAGGAGGCTTATTCAAGCATCCCGAAACCTCCACCTACCTAACCTACCTACCAACCACTAGAGCTATCAAAAATAGTTTTATGTGTGTATAAAAATATTAATATGTTAAAACAAAATATTTAAAAGGATAAAAATATACACTGGATTCTAAACTTCTAATACTAAATAAACTAACAAATATAATATTCTAACCTAACTCAGACTATGAACTAAGTATAAAAAATTCGGCGAAGCTAATCTTGCAGTAACATTTAGATCGGAAAATAATCCCTACAAATATGTGGGTGTGTATTTTAATATTCAGTCTTATTGCTCAATTGTATTCCTTTTTAATATTTTTATAATAATTCGACTGGCCGAGTTAACACGTGCACATCTAATTATTTCATTAAACTGTTACCCGGTCAATACTTGCCACCAAGCGAACATATTCCCGCCTTCGAGCTCAAGTAGGAAGATGCAACTACGACCTCGCAAAGTTGGGCTATCTCGACAGTGCGGCAACAGGGTGTCGATGTAGAGCTGTGTCGCAAACTATGTCCCACCTACTTACATGCCATAAAAATGCCAACAAAATTTAATACATTGTCGTATCATCGACACGACGAAGAAGATTCAAAATAATGATATTGAAACGTTTATTTAATTCAGAATGAAGACGTAAGTTGCTGTCAGCATTTGCTGTAGTGGTTGCAGCAGTGGCTGTAGACACTTCACTATTGTTAGTGTCTGTACTTACTCATCAATTGCCTATTTGTGATTGATACTGTACGTACTATAATCGTGAGTGTTTGTTTTTTATGAAATATATTAGCTATTAAATTAATAGAAACGATTGGCAATTCATCATTGGTATAGAATTGCATATGTGTAAATTTAAAGTTAATAAAGGTTCCTTCAATATTTCTCGGAATAATTCATCAACAAACTGCCGCAATTATTCTTCGTGACATAATTATGTTATTGTATATATACTTCCTGAGCTATAAATTACATTTATGAATAGTTTTTTACACAGTTTTAATGTTATACCTAGTATTTTTTTAATCTGCTGGGGCCTGGGTAACCACTCCTTTTTTCTGAATCATCAAATCTAGTTCCATCTTCTCACTAGGCCTTCACTCAACCTTGACAAAGTTATTAGCTGGTTGGCTTTATACAAGGTGTGCAAAAGTGGTTACCCGATGTTCATTGGCTGTA
The DNA here is from genome assembly GCA_948474745.1 of Oligia latruncula. NCBI lineage: Eukaryota > Metazoa > Arthropoda > Insecta > Lepidoptera > Noctuidae > Oligia > Oligia latruncula. The sequence continues at coordinate 8,877,874 of OX419700.1, forward strand.
ATTTTTTATGAATGAATTACTTTGGTTCTGTTTTTGGATGAGTTATTTCGGTCTGATCATGTTTATATATGATGTCTTAATTCTTTTTTCCATTAAGTCGAGAAAATGATATCGGCTAAGTGGCCGCCGCTAGAATTGATGACCATTCAGCCCCGATTTATGGCATTTTCGATCACTCTTGCCAGAACTTCGGGCAATGGGTTCTCGCATTCTTGACGGATATTCTTTTTGAGGACTTCAAGTGTTTAAGGCTGGTTGATATAGACTCTTTACTTCAAAAAAACCCCACAAAAAAAGTTTGGAACTGTTAAATCAGGCGATCTTGCCGGTCAGTGCAAATCGCCAAAACGAGAGGCAACTCGAAACAATTATTCCGTGATCTTTAGGATTATAGCGGTTCATGTCTTGTTGCCGTGTATTTAGTACCAGAATTGACATTTGCCGCCATTGGCAAAAATTATAGCATCTTCCGATAGGGTGACATTTTGCGCCATCTTGTAAACGAGTTCTATAACAATAAAGTAAGATCCAACAATTAAAAAATTGCAGATTAAAGAAAGTTTAAGAATGAAATTTTAACTTAAAAGACTGTTTACATCTTTCACAATACCGTAGGTTTCCAAAAAATCTGAAACTCTTACTCAGACAACAATATAGTTGAAACTCAGAATTTTCAGTAATATGACTGAAAATTCTGAGTTTCAGGCTAGGTTTATCACACACACATATAACATCACGACTGTAATCCCTGAAGGGTAAGGCAGAAATGTTCCTATAGTACAATTACTTTTGTAAGTTATGATTAAGTAAGTCTTATGTAATAGGGGGGTGAGCCTATTGCAATCTACCCTACTACTACTACTATAATAATCTATGGCACAAATTCAGACTCCGGGCTGCCACTGAGAAATTCTTTATTCTTGGATTCACCAGGTATATTTTATTAAGAAATAGCCAATGCTGTTGCAATGTCCTATCGATCATTCATCTATTTTCAAATCAACAGCTGCCAATTAAGACCGCATTAGTTAAATAAAGCTCCTTAACATAAGAATCAATCAAGTCTCATCTTTTAATAATTCGATAAAGTTCAATAAACCGTGTCGCAGGTTTGTTAATATGTTGAATGTTAAAAATGCATATCTATAACTCATCAGTGAAAGCCGATTTTGTCATTTTTAATGGATATAAAGCAATGCCAACCAGTCTATTAATTAATAAGTCCATATATCACAGATTAATGAAATTGGTCAGTTTAAAACTGAATTATTAAATTTTTGCTTTGGCTATTAGTAAATTTAGCGATACAAGGTTGAAACGTGTGATAGTAAACCTAAACTGTGCAAATACCTAGGCTGGGTCAGCGAACTGTATTAGCGTTGCTGAAGTCTAGACCAAACAAATATATATTTTCGTGTTTTTTTTGCCTTCGACACGGTGAGAAGACCTATCTGTAGAGGAGGCTTTCACCCATGATGGGGTCCATATTTCTAACGAAAATCATGAAACTTAAAATTAATTATACTTACTTACAACTACTCGTAAGTAGATCATGTAAGCAAAATAACTACTAAACGACATACTAATTTACATGGTAAGAACGCAGATACTATTCCCAAGGCTATAGTTGAAACTCGGTTCAACTATCTGTCATTCACCTGTGGGTAGAGGTTGACTGTATGATCCACTTGTCCCACCAATGCTAAGATATGGAATAAATAAAGGCATATTTACTATTATAATTATTATCTTCTCGTATTATTCGTAACCTTTCATAGTTTGCCTGTCGTTAGTAAAAACATAGAACACTAAAATACTATAGGTAAGTATACCGTTCGAGTGTATTTCGCGGTTCCAAATTTCAACATCGTAGAATTCATCAATCATCAGTAAAGTTAAATTGTAAATAAAAGAGTCACCGCAATGCCGCAATGCCGGGTATATAGGAGTCGTCAATGTAATACCTACCTATCATTATGTAAAAGTACCGACAAAATCAAGATCGATGCAAGTGAAAAATACCTCGGATTTTCTTTTCATGAGTAGACATTTTTTGTGGGTTATTAAAAAACAATTATCATTTTTTTTACAACCGATGTAAAATGTTACCCCTCTCTCCCACCCTGAATATTATGCACATGCATGTTGAAATGAATTAACAGATAATCGAACTTGATACTATTATTATTACGAACGAATTTTACGAATTCCGGCAATTCGTAAAAATTCGTTCGTAATAATAATTGTCGCCTGGTAACTCTCTAGAGAAACATATTTTAGCGGAACGAAACATATCCGCTGTCCGGACAGCGGATATGTTTCGTTACGCTGAAAATTGAATGAACCGTTACAAGTTGAATTCAGCCCATAATATCCCCACTGTTAGGACTCAGGCCTCCTCTCAGTGGGCTGTATTCGACCACGCGGGCCCCGTGCGGGTTGGTAGATGTCACATGTCTTCGAATTTTTGGTACTAGGACATGCCGGCTTCCTCACGTTGTTTCCTTCCCCGTTTTGAGAGCAGTAGTGATGAAATAATTTACACAAAGTAAAGCGCCTGGCTGGGTTCGAACCTACGACTTACAACTAGTAAGTTGCTGCTATTACCACTGGGCCATCACTGCTCTCACTGTCTGTTATTGCTGAGTATTAAAAAATTTGCCTCGTTGGTTTAGTGGTCGCAAGCGCTAATGCCGAGCAGAGAAGGTCCTAGGTTCGAGTCCCAGGTCTGATAAAGAGTCATTGGGTGTTTCCATTAGGAATTTCTCAGTAGCAGCCCGGAGTCTGGATTTGTGCCCGGTTGATGTTAATAGGTTCGCCCCCTATTACCATAATCAGCCTATAATGTTCCCACTGCTGGGACACAGGCCTCCTCTCGGTGAGAGGGAGTGGGCCGTAATCCACCACGCGAGGCTAGTGCGGATTGGCAGATGTCACATGTCTTCGAATTTTTGGTTCTAGGACATGCCGGTTTCCTCACGATGTTTTCCTTCACCGTTTTGAGAGCAGTGGTGATGAAATAATTTACACAAAGTAAAGCGCCTGTCTGGGTTCGAACCTACGACCTACAACTCGTAAGTCGCGGCCGTTACCACTTGGCCACCACTGCTCTCAACTCTCTCGGGACTTAAATATAACTGGCGAAATGTGAGTGTACTATAGTTACACTTGTGCCTAACCCTTTGTGGAATGTGATATTAAGTTTAAAATCTCAAAAGATTCGTATAATTTCCAACGAAACTGCGCTAAAGTGAAGTCATTCCATCTGTGAGGTAGTGCCTTGAATGATCGTGTTGCCCGATCGCGCCCACTCGCCCAGCCTCTGACACATCTGCCCGCTCGGTTGAAAGGGCACGCTGGTGAAGGTCGCGGTCTGACCGCATCCGCTTCGAGCCTAGAGCATGTGCTAACGTTTTAAGTAATTGATGTTTGGTAGGTACTTAAACGATTAAAAATAAATTATACTCCTTTTGTAAAAAGTAGGTCATTGTGTTTGGCCAGTCTGGGGCTCTGGCGCGCGGGCTGCCTGTCCGCACTGGAGAGCGGCTGCGTTTTGCGTGTAGTCGTGTCGGGGTTTGACAAACTAACTACAACTAGTAAAAATAAGTACTTTTCAGCCATATGAAAAGGACTTATTAAGAAAAAAGCTCGAACTAGCTTAAGGACCCCGGTCAATGCGCGGGCTGCCCGCGCCCGTGTCGCGCACCCATACTTTTATGAATCGCTCACCGCGCCCGCATGCCCACTATGGACACTCAAAGGAAGTTCATATAATGTTTGAGTTCGCCGCTCCACGCCCGCTCCGCGCCCGCGCTGCCAATCTGGCCAAGTAAGCACACGGCGTACTTTAAACGCGCAGATGACTCGCGTATACGCGCTTCTAACGAGATTCGAACCCAAAACAATCAGCATCTATGGCGCCGAAAACGCGCGTTCTTAAAACGCGCGCCGTCTGCGCGTTTAAATACGCCGTGTGCTTACGGCCTTACGATTGGAATTTTATGTGTTTTCTTATTTTACTTTGGTAAGACATTTTGATTGTTGTTGGAAGTTGCTGTTCCTACTTCTGAGGAAGGGCTTCGTTCGAGACCGCAACGAATACCTATCTATAGTAAAAGTGCGCAGTGCTGCACACCCCCACCCTATTTCAAGTTAAACAAATATCAACTTTGTTTCAATGACAAATAAGTTGATTTCAGAGTGACTGGCACTATTGAAAAAGTTATAAAAATGTTTAAAGGTGTAGCATAAACTGAACTTTATTGTGTAAGCATTAAAGTTATTTTTTCTATTAATTCATATATTTGTTTACATTTTTGGCAAATAATTCGCAAACGCAGATTAGGTTGGTATTCATGTAGTGGTATATCCGGATATCTATGGGTATATCTATCTTGAAACAAACACGTGAATAAACGTACTTTTCCGCAGCGATTTTTGTTCGCGCACTGAATTTTCAGTGCACTACTAAGCGCTGAGAGCTGAAAATTCAATAGTGTGTTTTTTAACGCCCTAGGATGCGCTCTGTTGGATTTTCAATGCTCGGCTCAACACCGAGAGTTGAAAATCCTGTGCGCGATAAAATTCCGCAGCGATATTTTCGTTCCTTCCTCGTCGTCAAACTAAAGGCTCCTTCAAACAGGCGCGACACGCGACAAAATCGCGCTCGACACAAAGGCACCGCTCACAGACTACTTAGAACCCTCTAAGTAGTCTGTGAAGGCACCGCAAGTCCCGCAACGAGCGGTGCCTTTGTGTCGCGCGCGATTACATCGCGTGTCGCGCCTATTTGTAGGAGCCTTTAATGGTCAAACTGATTTTTTACGTCCATAACGTGGGGTATTTCTTTAATTAAAGAAAGTTCTTATACTTATCATATAATTAGGTATATGTACTTGAATTCGTAAGTCATTCCTGTGGATAGGTAACTATACCTATCAGGTATTCTCAAACAGGTTATTGTCTTCCTATTAAGTATGTAAAGTGCCTAGATAATAGCTAGCAAATTTAAATAATAGGTAGGCCTACTTAGGAAGGTATTAATAGAAGTTACACGATTGACCAGTCATAACAATGTCACATAACTGATAATAAAATTAAATACCTACGTATACAGTGAATAATATTCCGTTTAATTATTACATACTTACGTTTTCCCTGTATGTTGGGAGTTAGGACATAATTATAATGAAAACTATAGTATTACTAGCTTGCGCCCGCGGCTTTGCCCGCGAGGTATGTCAATAAAAACTATCCTATGTCCTTCCCCAGGATGCAATCTATCTCTCTGCCAAATTTGATCGAAATCCGTTCAGTGGTTTAGGCGTGAAAAGGTAACGTACATACAGACTACGATTTAAAAAAAAATGCCAACGCGCTTAAAAAGAAGTTTTCACTTCAAAAATTGAAGACATCACATCCTAGACCTGCGTGGTGGATTACGGTCTGCTCCCTCTCACAGAGAAGAGGCCTGTGTCCCAGCAGTGGGAACCGAGTCCCTCTATTGTGTTACACGGTCATTCCATCATAATTTATAGAACTTACAATTGACTCAATCGTCACTAGTTGACAATTTTGTTAAGAGGGAGGGCGTGCGATTCTCCATACAAATGTATTCCCCTTTTTTCTTGCTGAATAATGCCTCTAGAGCAATATTTTTTATTTCATAAAAGTAAGGTCTGCTGTAAACACGCCCCTGTCATTTTCTTTTTTTAAGCAACTAATTAGTAAAAAAAATATGACCGTCTAAAAGTTACAAAAAAATGCCCAATTTTTACGGCCGTGATTAGAGGATTACCAGACAAATTAGAAAAGTTAATTAGAAATTAGAAAAAAATGTTAGGAACCTAAAAATACTCTTTCTTAAAATGTTAATGTAAAAATAATTGAATCGGCTCAGTTTTCGAGGAGCAAAAAGGGGAATACGAAACGTCGATCTTGTCAAAATTTTTGTGATAATTTCGGTCTGAGCTGCAGCTGTCCCTATCACACACTACGGGGGCAGACTTGAGGTAAGGCGACGGCAATAGTTTCTTCAAATACATATTTTACAAATTCCTCACAGGCCCCGTCTCCTCTTAAGATCAAGATGACTACTACATTATTAATTACATAACATGATCCCACATACCTGCTTATCATAATCTTCGCGACATATTTATATATAATGGGCATAAGTATAAAGTAGGCATATGGAGAATATTTCACTGTGTGCGTCATTTGACTATAATAAATTTCAATTAGTTGTTATTTATACTGCATTGAGTAGAATGTAAGGGTTATGTATGAGTCAAATGGCAAAGTTGAGGGCATTGTCATGTCAGACCAATATTTAAAAAATGATATAAGGTGTCGGTGGACCTTTTGTGTTGACAAATCAGATGATGAAGCAACTTAATTTTGATCGATTATTGGAGCGAAAAGATATTACAATGGTACAATGATAATTATTTTGTAATCGTTACATAGGTAATTATTGTTCATGTATAGCAGTCATTTTTAGGGTTCCGTAGTTCCTAACAACCCTTATTATTAAGACAAATTACACAAATACATAGGTACTATAAGTCCGCGCGGAACTAGTTGGCCGCGCCTTAGGTATGTGAGTGGTGGGACGGAGGGGCGGGGGCGCTTTGTCATGACTCAATACGTGTGTTGCGAACAATAGGCAACCCCGGCGCCCGTCCCCACCCAAGGCGCGGCCAACTAGTTCCGCGCGGACTATAGTTTACACCAGCTTAGCAAAATTAGTCAGCGCTTTACAAAAAGCCCAAACTGAAGACATCGTACCTATGAGCTCCCAATTTACTTCTATGAAAAAGAAACACAGAAACTTATGAATTGTGTTTTTCAGTAAATCAATGTTTTTGTTTCTCAATCAAATTTGGTACAAACGCCAGTACATCAAGCTACTACACTCTGTCAAATTTCTTTAATAGATTTTCAACTTTATTGCAAAATTATAAGGTTCAAAGCTGAATGGGAAAATTTGACAGTTTCGGGTAGCTTGTTGTGCTGGCGTCTGTACCATATGTTGTAGATACCTAACATTTGACTATCTTTCAACATTTCTAAAAATTACTGTATCCCAACGCCGTGTGACTGTGACATTTACAATTTTTGTCTTAGATAAGTAGGTATCTTGGTTCAACAACTGAACAGTAATCTGTGGTCTGTACCTATCACATCTTGTTACTTACGAAATAGGTACTGAATTCGGCGATGAAGCCAATTTTATACTCTTTACAATGTTTATTATCACGAAAGAGCACCATATGACCTTAGTTCAAATAAGGAAATCCTACTAATATGGGAGGTCGATCGTATCTCAATCACACAAAGCGGTCAAGTGTATTGTAAGATAAGATTTCCATACAGTTCACGATAGCTGTTGCAAAGTTTTGGTGATGTAATTGAGAATCTTTAGATTTTTTAAATAGTTCGTTGTGTATCGTTATTTCCGGTGCAGATAGTAGTCTCCAAACTGTTATCTACTTTACATTCAGATGTAAAGTAAGAAAAAACTTTTTTACAAAAAAATAACCACCTCCAAAAAAAGTGAAAAATAACTTTAATTTCGTCGGTGTCCTTGTCACCGACGTTCGTTTTTTCCCACCGACTTTCGAAATTTTAGTTATTTTTCACTTTTTATTTGTACCTACCCCACATAAATTCGTATTACACTGCTTGCTATGTAAATATCAATGACAGGAAGTTATTAACATCATCTATAAAAACTAATTAGTGAAAAAAATACGTATTAATTTTGCTAACTCAAAAACTACCCCAGCAAAGATAATGAAAATATGGACCATCCCTGCATACCCTACCCTACCTTAAGGCATAATCTATCGATAAAAAAAAAAATCTTAATCGCTCCACAACTGCCCGAGATATCGCGTAACAATTAAAAAAAAAAGATAAATCATTAAATGTCCCCTCCCGCTCTGGATGGAGCGGAAGGGAGTGTCAGACTCTTACTGACTAAAACCCACCCGTGTTCCTTCCTTAGCCCTTTAAGTTCCGGGCCAGCGGTAACCCTTTCGGACAATCCCGCTGACCCGGCAGGCTTCGGCCCTATGGGGCTACTCCTCGATGCTGACATCTCTTTGAGGCACGCGTGGAACACTTACGCGCCGTCCAGCACGGAAAAAAACACAGTCAAATCCTCCTATTGGAAGTCGGTTCAAAATAGGTTTGTTTGTCACAGAAACACGTGCACATAATTATAAAGTTATGTAAGATGTTGATGTTGTCTTCATTAGACAACCTGTTGGGTATCATATGGACAGGTAGATTTTAGATATTGAAATTAAGCAGGTACCTTTAAACCATTTACTGCCGTATCTGATAATTAATTATATAAGTAAAAATTAAAAACCTATAGAAGAAATATTAAATTTACCTACTTACTTCCTTATTATGGAAAACAGAATCAGAAAATGTTACGCACATCATTAGAAGTACAGACGCCAGCACATCAAGCTACCCGAAACTGTCAAATTTTCCCAATCAACATTGAACCTTATGCTTTAGCGAGAAAGTTGAAAATGTGCTGGCGTCTATACGTAATATGTACACCTTTTAATCGTAGGCACTTTACTTTGTGTACTAGTTTATTTTATCAACACTGCTCTTAAAGTCTTCTTGGTTTCCTTTCTAAAGCTTCCCTATGCTAGACATTCGCCTACCAAACCAAAGTCGAAACGTATAAATAAAACGATAACATCAAACCAACCACGAAACTGCAATTTAGCACCTTAAGCAACTTTTCTTTCAGCGGCGTACAAATAATAATAGCTAGTCGCTTAGATCACAGAAATAATGATCGAAGAATTAATTCGTATAGTAATATTTAATTTTGCGTTTCATTATCCTCTGAAGATGGTCTTGCGTCCATTCAACAGTACGTGTTACAGCGGGGTCAAAAGTTCAGTAATTGACTGTAGAGGTAGACCTCCGAGGTTCGGTGGTAATTTGTCGTGATTCTTTCATGTTGTTTATCACGATCGATCTATCTACTAGTTAGCCTTTAAGGGCGGAGTTTCATAATGGATGAGGTGCAACCTTTGGTAAACTCTTTCACTGGTCTAGACTGGAACATGGACAAGCGTGAGAACCATACCGAGACCCCTCCGTGCCTCGAAAAGTACGTTAAGCCGTTGGTCCCGGCTGTCATTCGTGGATCTTTGACAGTCGTTACGGGTAGTTAGAAGCCCGAAAGTCTGACAACCAGTCTTACCAAGGGGTATCGTATCGCCCAGTAACTGGGTTGTGGAGGTCAGATAGGCAGTCGCTCCATGTAAAATACTGGTATTCAGCTGCCTCCGGTAAGACTGGAAGCCGAGCCCAACATAGTTGGGAAAAGACTAGGCAGATGATGATGATGAAGCGTGAGAACCATCTCTCGCTGAATAATCTCTAGTCTCTAATAAGAAAGAGTGTTTCCAGACCGACAACCAGATGGATGGGTGACATTCGGAAGATTGAGGGAAAGACCCTGGTTAAAAGAAACTCGCACAGGCCATTGCGTAACACACTAGCAATCACAATCTGAATCATTTTGAAGGATATTGCAAATCCATTGCTTCATATTTTCGAGAAATTTGTCTGCTCAACAATGTACATAATGCAATGAATGTTGTTGAACTGTCAAAATGAAAGTCATTCCTACTGTTAGTGTGTCCCGCAATTACCCCTGGAACTATGGCACAAATGGAAGGAAGTCTGTAGAATAGAATAGACATTTATTTTGCAAATATAGGTGTAGTACATAATAGTTATTAAAATACATTGAAGTTCAGCCATATTTCACCATTCGGCATGCAAAATTTATAATTATTAATATTAACTTAAGCTTAGCCAGCCAGTTGCCTGCTGGGGCAGCGGGCCTGCCGGGGCAGCGGGATTGTCCGAAAGGGTTACCGCTACCCCGGAACGTAAAGGGCTAAGGAAGGAACACGGGTGGGTTTTAGTCAGTAAGAGTCTGACACTCCCATTCCACTCCACCCAGAGCGGGTGGGGTCATGTGATGATTTCCTAATAAAAAAAAAATTCAGTAGGTCAGATCCATTAATCCAGAGCAATTTAGGCAATTCTTTTCTTTGGTATAGACTCGGTCACACTGTAGTAGGTACGTTTTATCCATCAAAAACTCCCATACTCTACTCTTGAACAGCACTGTTGTCAAGTCATTCCAACCACTTGGTAATTTATTGTAAACTAGCTGCGCCCCGCGGTTTCACCCGCGTAAATGTCGATCCCGTGGGAATTCGGGATAAATAGTAGGCTATATGTTAATCCAGGGGGGGGGGGGGTATCCAGGGGGATAGTTGGGAAAAGGCTAGGCAGATGATGATGATGATGTTAATCCAAGGTGTCAGCTACCTTCATACAAAATTTTATCGAAATTGGTCCAGCCGTTTGAGCGTGAAGAAGTAACAAACATATAAACACACCCCTACACACAAACTTTCGCCTTCATAATATGTATTAGTGTGATGATTGGGTATATCTATACCTACTCAGTAGAGGGTAGAACAAGGCTACCAATAAATGAATGAACGGATTATTCATCAACTGTTCCCCTAATTAAATAATAGATACCAGCCTATAACGGCCCCACTGCAGGCCAAACGCCTCCACTCATACAGAGACAATTCGTAAAAGAGATTTCAGATAAAGCTTTCCTAGCTGTGGAGTTCAAATCTTCAGGCGTTAACAATAAGACATACGATTTTGCCAAAGATCAGGCCTAAAAGGCTGTTGTGTACAAGAAGACATTGAAGGTTAGTGTTAGACTGTTTCACAAGCACTAACATTCCTGCAGCACTCACAGAGACCAACCTTTGACACGAGCAAGCGATACACCTGCCTTATGACACACGACGATAATCACGCTCGTGAGATAATTGTCGTTTAATGTCTTCAATAAGGCTTTTATTTATTAAGAAATATATGAAATCTGTTCGATTGTTTTTCATCAAGTGAATTGATTTGTTTTTCCTAGTTATATTGTGTGCGAGATAATCAACTCAGAGCACTGATTTGCACTTGATCGAATGCCACCTAAGGTCAGTGGTAGACCGCGAAATTCAAATTTTCTTACGTTTTTATGCAGTATTCAGCTGCATCCGGTTAGACTAGAAGCTGACCCCACCCAACATAGTTGGGAAAATGCTAAGAAAATGATGATGAGTGTCTAGTAACTTATTTCTTGTTTTTTATTTCTCATTAATAGTGTCTTGCTGAATAAAGCACTGTCCCAAGTAAACAACTAGAGCTTTGTAAGACGATAGAGGAGTAAGTACCGCACAGGTGCAAAGGAAAAACTATTTTGAAGAGGAAGTACATTTATGTCCAGACTCAGGAGCAATGCTGGCTGACTAATCTGTTTTATAAGCACAGAAGATGATAATATTATGATAATTTAAGGTGTTGCCCAGCGGCCCTAGTAAACGGATCCAAATAGCAAATTTATATTATAAAACATTAAATTAGCATTTAGAATGTTACAATGCTACTTCATCGTGATGAATTTCTATTGTGAAATAAATTAAATAATATTGGACCTTGACATAAGTATATTATTACGTACTATGAGTTCGAAAATGGTTTATTATTGACGCTGATTACAATTGGCATTTTAAACTAAGTACAGACGCCAGCACATCAAGCTAACCGAAACTGTCAAATTTCCACAATCAACTTTGAACCAATAAGCTTTAGCGATAAAGTTGAAAATCTATTAAAGAAATTTGATAGATTGTAGTAACTTGATGTGCTGGCGACTGTACTTTATTATAACAATGTTTTGATGAATGTGTGAATGAACATCATTCAGTAGGTACTTGCCTGCTTGAATAGGATTTGGTTTTATGTTATTTCTTTATATTTTGACAGCTACGTGTTGAATAATAATTCGTTGTATCAATTAATGTTCTTGGGTGACCTTTGACTGTGCGTAGGATGGTTTGAACAAATTAGGTAGATACTTAATATGAAGTAATAATGAATATCAATTTGGTTTACAATCGAAATAGCCTTTGTAGTTTTAACAATGTATCAATGTACCTGCCGTCCACCGATATGTTGCAATAAGTAGATAGGTACCATAAATAATTAGATGATAAGAAATAACATGTATTTATGCATTGTTTTTATTTTTCAAAAATCGTTTCAGTAATTACTTAAATAAAATTTCGTTTCGTAGGTACGCAAACTTTTTAATCCACCTGTGCATATTTGCCTATATTGTTCCCACTGCTGGGACACAGGCCTCCTCTCCTCGAGAGGAAGTGGGCTATACTTAATCTACCACGGGGGCCCAGTGCGGGTTGGTAGATGTCACATGTCTTCGATTTTTTTATTCTAGGACAAGCTGGTTTCGTCACGTTGTTTTCCTTCACTGTTTTGAGAGCCGTGGTGATGAAAGTATTTACACAAGTAGGTAAAGTGCCTGCCTGGGTTCGAACCCACGACCGACTCGTAAGTCGGGCCCGTTACCACTGGGCCACTACTGGTCCACCCGCAAAAGGAATAATTAACGTCGTTGCTCTTATTAGAATGAGGTTTTTTTTTTAATTTACATATTTTTGAAAATACCGAACAAGTTCGCGTTCTTTACCTCTTTTGTCAACTTGTTATATTTATAGCATTGTGTGACCTAAACCCGCATTTAAGTCACGATTTTTTGCGACTTAGGTATAGTCCATTTTTACACAGAAAAGCGTGACTTAAGTGCGGGTTTACTTACGTCACACGAGCTCCCAGCCATCCTGTATTCTAACAAAATATTAGTTACCTAGGTACAGACTGGCGTCTGTACCTAGGTAACTAATATTCTGGCGCACATCATTACTGTACCTATAGAGAACACAAGTACCTAAGTAAACAAAATATAAAAATAATATAATAAAATAAATAATAATAATAAAGGATGTACCTAAAATCCTGCTAAATTCTTTTCTCATGACGATATGGTAATATATTTAACAGCAAATTATAATCAAAATGCGAATAAACTTAATTATACTTGATATAATTTAGATAGGACACACTCTCTGTACCCCTAGCACTATTCACTATCGAAAAAACATTCGAATCGACAACGAAAGCATTTTGTATGGGAACTTGAACAGCGCCTCTGGTGTGCGTAAATTGAACTAATTTTCAGAGCACGAAGGGGCCGGATTTGATTCTTTTCAAATGATGTTGTAACAAATCGACTTCTTAGCAGATTTGTTACAGTGACGATTCGCCAGTTTCGAGTGAGTAAATTCCTACGAATCGACTAATAACCCAAAAAATCGTTCAAATCTAAATCGGATGCTAAATTAATATTTACCTACATTAATATCATATCGATACTATTTGTCGCAAGTCAAACATTCTGTAACAATTTGACGGTATTTTTATGAAGCGTTTCGAAATGGGGTCATGGTTATTTGACATAAATAATAATGAATTCATGTACGTACTAGATAAGTATATCTAGTACGTACATGAATGCATTAGAATGCTTGTCGGCAAGTGTCAAAAGTTTAAATTGTTACCCGCCACTATATTATAATTTAAGAAAAATGGTAAAGTTAAGAGCAATCTTGAAACATAATGGTATACAGCGGTGCTATTCTGTAAAAATCTCACCGTGAAAACTTAGGTGAAGTGAACGTGGACTGAGCTGTCAATAGTGTCAATTCCTAGCAAAAACATACTCGCTTCACCTAAGTTTTCCCGGTGAGCTTTTTACAGAATCGATTGGCTGATTTAAATGAATCCGTGATTTTGAACCTAATATTCCGTCCGTCCCTCACCCACAGATGTTGTTCTCGAAGTCATCGTTACTGCTTTAAACAATTAAAGTAATTCAAATAATTCCAAAGTTCAAGTTGTCTAAATCTGGCCTTTAAGGAATGTTCTTCATAAACTGAGTCGATTTTAAATTTTCACTAGCAGCGCCCCGCGGTTTCACCCGCATAGGTGTCGATCCCGTTCGAGAGACACATGGCGCCATCTATTATCTTTAACGTTATTGTTGTTTTCCTCGGGAACAGCACTTTTTTTCGGGATGAAAGACACCTTTATGTCCGTTTCTATGGTTATATTTCTATGGTTATGGATATCTATGGTTTCTGCATATACACCTGACAACGTATATGAAAAATTTTAGGATGATCGGTTCAGTGGTTTAGGCGTGAAAAGGTAACAAACAAACTTACTTTCGCATTATAGTATTAGTTAGGATTAGGATTGTCAGTACTGCATTATATCAGATTTTTAGATAATATTTTTTTAAATATATACCTGTAATGGGCACTCACAACGTAATTGTTCATAGTAATAGTCGTGTTAGAACTGAATGCCAGGTTGTCCAGGACGTAATGTCATTGCCACAGCCTTCACGTGTTGTATTGAAAGTCGATTGTTGATCGCAGCACTAATTCATGTGATTCACGATGAGTCTTTCTAAACCATAGGCTTGGTACATCGTATTAGGGTTGCAGTCACGTGAACGTGTGTGAATTAATGATTTGTCGATATAAAACGTGTTGTAGAAAAAGGCCACTTTAGTCGACGCTGACGGCAATGTTTGTGCGATTCTCTTTTTTTTTTTTTTTTGCCCCACACTAGGAATTTCTCTTGTATTGTGGGTGCGTTTACAAACATTTAAACTCACATACACAAACAGCCAGACCCGGTACAACTTGTAGGTCATACAAATATTCGTTCCGTGCGGGAATCGAACCCGCGACATGACCTAAAGCGCGGTCACTGTCGGACTGCATAGAAAAGAAAGAGAAGCGCGATGACACAACCCTGGTAATTTATTGCAAAATATGAAGCAATTATTTAATTACAAAAAATCTATTGATAAGACTAAACAATTAAAACACTAGTATTTTAGTATGTTGCTTTTGTAGAATAATCTGACAAAAAATCAGAATGATTTGTATGTATGTATAATAGTATGGTTTTTATTGTAAAAAGTTAGTTTTTAGAGGTATCTTCATAATTTTTTTTTATCGTATCAAATTAGTTGTATTATGTTTTCAACACACTATCTGAAGAATATCATATATTTTTCTGATTTGGTTTACTGTAGTCGATCAAATACTTTTATTGTTTCTACAACATGCGTTTTTTGTGTTTAGGTCCTGTAATCCCCTGAACAAAAATATTTTTTTCTTTGGGGTCAACGACCGCTGGTAGTGTTGTTACATAAAGTAGTTACGAAAAAGATGAATGATGAAGTTATGAAGTTTACACAAACAAAAACTGATATTTCAAGCAAAAACAGTAAAAGCGGTCGATGACTTCAGAATTTTTTTTTTCAATCTGATGGTGATAAGTTCGACTAAGTATACCGACTTACTGTCATCAAAACGTCAACCCACATTCAGTATGAGCAAACATAAAGAATCTAATTAAAACAAAACAATTTACCATGTTAATTTATTATTTAAATATAACAACGCTATTTTTCGTATATAAAATGGAATAAATTAAAATACTATGTTGAGTACATTTCAAATGTCCATAAATAAAAACAATCGTTGTATTAAAAATACTATTAAACTTAATACTATATTATTTAATACTATTACTTAGTCAAATAAAATTCAGGTATCAAAGATCCGTCGAAAAGAACATAGGCCATTTCGGGACTGAAGCGGCCTTTGTAACCGAATGCTTTTTCAAAGTCGGTAATAGCGCAACAAAACGTGTAGCCATCCTCCACATTGTGCCAATTTGAAGGTTCTATCCAGCTGATCGCATTCGCACAGATGTCCGGACACAGAACGTACTTCGAAGCCTCTTCTGGAGACAACTCAGGAATATTGACGTGAATTATCGCGAGAGATGCGGACTGAGCAGGATCTTGAACCACCTGTAAATTAACAAAGATATTATTATGATCAGCCATCAAGGTGAGCTAAAACATTGAATAAATCAAAAAACCCTACTGCAACTAAAAGTTCAAAACAAGCTCACTTTTCAAGCAGTCTGATCAAGTTGGTAGCAGATATTTTAGTTCAGTCTCAGATTTGATGCCACCAACTGTGGCGATGAAGGGCCGGCGTTTTGGGGGACTACCTTATGTAATTTTTGTTCAAAAAGTGTTGATTCTTAGCCTAATTTGAATAAATGACTTTTAATTTTGAACTGCAGACGAACCAAAGGGGACGAGAATCCGGTCTTTGCTGTCGCGCAGTCGGATAAAAAGTTAGGCAAAAGCATAGAATCTTCTACGTAAAGAAGCCACGCTCACACCCGCAGCAGTAAGCCAAACACGGCACGGCAAAATGTGTGTACATAGTACATATAATGACTACCCACACATTTTCTAGTCTGGCCGAGAATGCATTCCTGACACCTGCCAGTGCGACAATTCTAGTAGCAAATAGAGATCAAATTCGCAAAACACGTATTCGTTTCTATGAAACTGACAGGACAGTCCACATAGGAACATAACATAGGAACGCATTCTCTGGCCCTCGTCCGTACGGACGTAAAAATATCGCGGCGGGATTTTATAGTGCACTGGATTTTAAACTCTCGGTGTTGAAGCCAGCATTGAGAATTCAACAGAGCGCATACCAGTGCGTCAAAAAAACACTGTTGGATTTTCAACTCTCGGTGCTAAGCAGTGCGTTGGAAAAACACGTGTCCGAAAAAAAATTCACCGCGGGAAAAACGTGCCCGTGCGAACCTGGGCTAAAACGTGAGCGGACCGGCCGGTGTTCCATACAAACGTACTCATTCAATTGCCTACTAGTACTAGGAACAACTAGAAGTTCGTTTGTATGGAGTATCGGGCTGTGAGTGCACAAAAGTGAGTTTTATCAAGCCTGAGTGAAATTACCCACACAGACTGTCTGCAATGAGTTTGATATACAGGGTGGTAGGGAAATCGACGCGCAAACTGTAACCATGAATATTTATGATGCTAATCACCTTAGTGTAGTAATGTTTCGTCGGTGTTAACAAAAAATTTGCTGTTCTATAGAAAAGTGTAATACCCACGCAGTCAAAATGTATGGAACAGATTTTTTTTTAAAACAACCGACCAAAAGTTTCTTGGCGGTCCAGAATCAAGCAGGTATTGAACTCATGGTAACAGATAGCACGTTGATTTCCCTGCCAACCTGTATACAGCCTCAAAACAAATGTCCGAGAGCCACACAGTCAATATTCTTTTAAACAATACATATTCAGATGAGCGATATCAAAGTCTTGGCGACTCAGCACACGCACAGTATTGACAAAAAAATAGTTGTCTGCCTGACTTATCTCCCGTGTTGTCTACACTGACTATTGTAACTAAATTTTTCACATGGAGTATACAATACAAGTTATCTTTATAAAATGAAAAAACGTATGCGGTCGGGGGACCCCCGTCAGGAACGAAGTTCCTTACGATATACTAGCACGCACACACACTCGTATATAATAGAGAGGGTTACAGACAGAGAGAGAAAGTGTGAATTTAATACGCGTTTTTTGGCTTTAGCACCCTCGAAAACCATGAAAACGACACCCATGATGAAAAATTCGTACATTTTCGCAGCCGTGATCTTGGATTTACATTTCGACCTCACTATTGGCCCTCTAAAGCCATGAAAACTATCCCTCTAGCTATCTGTGAAAGTCGCAGGGAGGGGGCATAACACTTTTTCGTTACGTAAAGATTTCTCCTACCGCAAGCCGCGTTAAAGAAATTAGTTATAAAATAATTGTCATACCTTCCATAAGTACGGTGCTACTGGTTGCTTTCCTCCGCGGCCGTCGTTTAGGTTTAATATGTCAGTAGATGGTCCGCTGCGCTGTGCTGTTCCAGTCGTTATTACCAGGTCACGGCCAGCTGATTTCACAAGGTCTCTCACACTTTCCTCCACATCTTCCCAATTCTGAGGACAAAAACATTTTTTTTTTAATTGAGCCCTTTACTCTTATTTTACTAGTGCACGTAAAACAAGCGAGTATCATAAACAAAAGAAAAAAAAGGGCATTTTCAACTCTCTTATTGTGTACTGTAGTAGCTTGTGTGTTCTAGCCTTTAGCAATAAGCACTGGCTAGAAGTATGATTCGATTCGTTGGTTTAAACGTATGTCAAATATGATTATTATGGTGTTTGATTCTAGAAGCAGTGATTCATATCTTGACCGCGAAGTTGTAACGTTGCCTTTTTTATATTATAATTTCTACTTGAAAGTCCTAAAGTCGTCTTATTTGTATTTGTGTCCCCAACACACCACACTACACCTCATAAACTCTACAATTGTTCTAGCCTTTGAAGTATGATTCGATTCGTTGGTTTAAACGTATGTCAAATATGATTATTATGGTGTTTGATTCTAGAAGCAGTGATTCATATCTTGACCGCGAAGTTGTAACGTTGCCTTTTTTATATTATAATTTCTACTTGAAAGTCCTAAAGTCGTCTTATTTGTATTTGTGTCCCCAACACACCACACTACACCTCATAAACTCTACAGTACCTATTGAGCAGGAGAAAAAAATGGAAACTTTGAGATAGGTAAGCATATACCTGTTTTTACAGGGTGGCCAAAACATCGACGCGCAAACTGGACTTTAAAACCGGCTCAGGCGTTGAAATTTTTCGTCAGTTATTAAAAAAGATCTGCTGTTACTTATAAAAGTGCAATACCTACGTGGTCAAAATGTATGGAACAGCAATTTTTTTATATCCTACGTAAATTTTCTACGCAGGGAGGTTCAAAATGATGTGCTGAATTCATGGTTACTGTTTGTGCGCAGACGTCCCTACCACCCTGTATAAATAGGTATATATGCTTATAAAGGGTATATATTTACCGGCTTAAGATTAAGCTTACATACCTTTGAGTTACAGGTACTCCAGTGAGGGATGACATTCAAGTAGTCAAATGCCGATGAAGTTGGTACGCCAGGCAGCAAGTTATGGGGGTTCACTAGCTGTCTCTTTCCGAAACAGCAAGACTCGTGAGTACGCAACCCTCTTCCTAAAGTCCTGCTGATGTCATACACTTGTCTGCGACAATTGTACAACGTATCGAAGTCTTGAGGCAAGAGACTGTTGGTCCATTTAGCCTCTGTCGACCTGTCAGTGTGACCCGGAGACAGCCTGTGCTTCACGAACAAAGGTACGTTGTTATCCTTGTCTAGACAAACATCGTATACTCCAAGGAATTCATTATACACTCTGTATCCGATCTTTATATACTCTGTGTTGCCAGGGAGGCACGCGATTCCGCTCTCCGAAACTTGAGGCTTGACTTCTTCATTACATTGTATTTCAGCGAAATTGTACGTTTTTCCATTGATTTTGATCGTGTTGTCTCTTTCACAGAACGCCATGAGATTGGACGTATAAGGGAGGCTGGGGTTAGTAAACCGTGAAGGGCAGTTAAAGAAGAAATAATCTTTATGTGGTATGACCATGAACCCTTTGGTAACTGGGAATACTGGCCATCCTAGCGATGGTGAGTACATTATTGGCTGTTTCTCCGGGAAATCTTCCTTGATGTTCAATATGCAATCTGTAAAACACAAGCAAAACATTGATGAGACTACACTATCATACCAAAATTTTATACGACTATATTTATACCTACAGGGTCAATTTGAATTATCTAGCGAAACTCAGGAGACGAGAGTTCGTGATAGGTATTAATTCGAAAATATCGAGATTTCTTTATTATAATGTAAGTATAATAGTGCACACATAAACATTCAGAATTCTCTAAGTGATGGTGAACACCTTCACCAAATCCATTGTGTCATTGACACGAAAATCGACTTTATTTTAATAACTAGCTTCTGCCCGCGACATCGTTCGCGTGAAAGTCGTAAGATACATAATGAGAGAGAGTTTTATAAAAATGTGGCTGTTAGTTTAGTAGGTAACTATAATAACAGCCACATTTTTATAAAACTCTCGTCCGACCTACTGCGTCGCATCGAATCGCCTTCCCTTGCTATAACTTAGTTTTCGCTTAGCGTTTCTTCTTATTTTTGCTTTTTTTTTACTCGGCCTTAGGAGCCGAGTAAGCCACAGAAAAATAGTTGGCTTAGCCATTAACCTTCCTCAAGAATTGGGCTATCAAATATGGCTGGTACTCTGGTAGTTCCAAAGATTAGGGCGTTCAAACAAACACACAAACTCTTCAGCTGTATTATAATAAGTTTATTTATATAAAATATTAATTGTTGTACGACTCATAATGCGAAGCATTAGAAAGTGCTTTACGATCGAATATTTTTTTTGCCGCCTTTCTGCAACTGTTTCTATTGTTATATACTCCTGCTAGTGAACCTACTTAATATACCGTTGTATAAATAATGTAATAGAGACTTATTCTGTACTTTCAAAAATGTAGGTATATAATGCAGTAGAAACAAAAAAAAACATCAAAATATTTTGAAAATACTCTACCTCTAGATGTAACTTTGAACGTTCGATGGATGCTGCCGAAATAATTGCTGACCTCACATTCATAAGTCCCAGTTGCACCGTATACCATCCCCAAGGGATGTGTCATGGCAGTTGTGTTCAGTTCTTTACCGTTGTGTTTCCAAACTGCGGACTGTCGATGATATAATTTTAGGTAAAGTTCAAATAAGTCTTACTACAAATAAAGGAAAAGAATAGTGTGAACACATAACCAGCCTATAATGTGTTCTACTGGGACACAGGCCTCCTCTTCTTGAGAGGGAGTGAGCCGTACTCCACCACGAGGGCCCAGTGTCGGTTGGTGGATGTCACATGTCTTCGAATTTTTGGTTCTAGGACATGTTTCCTTACAATGTTTTCCTTCACTGAGAGAAGTGGTGAAGAAATTAAATATTTACTCAAAGTAGAGTGCCTGCCTGGGTTTGAACTCTCGACCTGCAACTCGTAAGTCGGGGTCGATACCACTGGTTCACCAACTGCTCCTACCTTCCTCCTTACGTACAAGAAGTAATAGTAGTATTCATTAATTTACGTTCATTCATCTGGTCATCTGGTTCCTTACATATCTAAGTTTTCATGATACCTTACCGTTGGCCTCGGTTCCCCATAAGCGTCACAAGAAAGGATTTCTGATTCTGCCTCATGGACGAATTCAATGGTTTCTTCTTCCTCTGTGGTGAATACTGGTTTGAACCCAATGACCACTTTGGTGGTGACTGACCGAGACTTGGTTGGGTTGCTGACTCGGCACGTGTATAGGCCGTCGTCGCTTCGCGTCACGCTGTACAAGGTTAGTTCCTCGCTCGCTATGGGTAAACCGTTCTAAAAAAAAAATGTAAAATGTAAGATAGCTTCACTTCAACTAAAAATTGCATAAAATATGGACGGCGCCCGCGAGCAACTTTTACTCAGCAACTAATTTGTCTCTTACATCAAGTCTAAGTCACTTTCATAGAGAGACAAATTAGTTGCTGAGACAAAAGTTGCTCGTTGGCGCCTTCGCTAAGACAGTATTCTTTTTGTTTTACTAGCGAATCGACAGTCATTGTCCAGGGGCCGTATTATGAAGTACTAGCTGCGCCCCACGGTTTTACCTGCGTAAATGTCGATCCCGTGGGAATATCGGGATAAAAAGGAGCTTATATATTAATCCAGGGTGTCAGCTACCTCCACACAAAATTTTATCAAAATTGATCCAGCCGTTTGGCCGTGATGAAGTAACAAAATTTTTGGCCAGGATTGAGTTGCAGATAATTTAAAAGACGCAATTAAGCACGCCGAATTTCGGGTCCTAGAATATTCTATTTAACAGATATTTTATGGTAATTTAAAACATACCTTATACCAACGCATTAGATCCGTGCTCGTATGTGGGATGTCACATTTGATATCAATTGTCTTGCCTTCCTCTACGAATACCGTGTTTGTAGGTCTATCTGGTATTAAATTATCTGAAACAGTTTAGAATGAATACCGCGCATGACTGTTGTTCGGGTGGATTTACAACTACTGTCAGTTGCCAATACGAAGGTGCACAACTAATAACAATTGTTTCTTCCAAACTGCATAACTACTATCAATTGCTTCTTCCGAGGTGCATTACTTACTACTTATCAATTGCTTTTGCAAGGGGTATAACTATTTTTAATTGCTTTTGCAAGGGGCATAACTACTATCAATTGCTTCTTCCAAGCTGCATAACTACTATCAATTGCTTTTGCAAGGGGCATAACTACTATCAACTTCTTCTTCCAAGCTGCATAACTTCTATCAATTGCTTTTGCAAGGGGCACAACTACTATCAACTTCTTCCAAGCTGCATAACTTCTATCAATTGCCTCTTTCAAGGAACATAATTACTATCAATTGCTTTTCCAGGGTGCATATTTACTACCAATTGTATCTTCTAACGAGACTCCGACCTCCTACATACAAAGGTCTATTACTCCGAGAAAAATACATGCAAAATAAGGATACCTCCCTCACCTCTGACTATAACTTCGTAAGCTTCGGTGTCATTTCCAAAAATGTTTTCAGCGAGGCATACGTACATCCCTTTTGATTCGAGGCCGATGTCCTTGATAATTATGGTCCCGTCGTCTTCCATTTCGTACCACTCAGACCCTGAGGAAAAAGGTTTGGTAGAAAATTATCTAAGTAATTTTGTGTAAACACAAATTAGGTGTCAACTGTATTGAAATTGGTTCAAAAAATCATTTTTATACGTCAGAAATAAATATGTTTTAAAACTAGTGGAGTTCGGTGTTTCTTATCCGACTACTCTGATAAGAAAGACCCAGAGGTCACTGTCTCTTTTAGGTCCAGACATAATCTTGGTAAGGCCATATGGATGAGATGGCCTGAGATGGTCTTCTTCTAAGGAAATTTAAATAACACAGATTTAAATGGGCCTGACAAAAGCTGTCAAACTGTAAATTTTATTACTCACTAGTCGACCATACAGACGTTTTCCTGACAAAATTTTCATAAGGTCTTAAGTTCACATGTCAAATTGATAGAAAAAAAGAAGCAATCTTTCCTAAAATTTAAATAATTTCCGGGAAACTATCGACATTTTTCTTTTCTAAAAAACGTGATTCGGACTATTACAAACATTTTAAAACAAAAAAATAGCCAAGTCGGTCCAGCCGTTCTCAAGTGATGCGATACGATCCACCCCAGCTCCTCAAGGAAGGCCAGACTAGAACCCCTTGGTGTTACTGACAATCTCACAGAGGGTAGTTGGGTTACCGAAGTATTAGAGTAGATTTACAACTTATCTGATGATACTAAAAACGGCCCTTAGCAATGTAATACATTTACGGAATTAATCACAAAAGATCGTACCTTTTTTTTTTTATTACTAAATGGGCCCGCTCTTGACCCCGATCACGCCTGACGGTAAGCGAGGTCTATGATGGAACGAGTTAATGAGAACCTAGAGTTAATGGACTCCTCTTAAATCTCATGTCATTAAAAATGATCAGTTGTGGTTGAGTATTTTCATATTAACATAGCCTCGGAAGTACAGACGCCAGCAGGTCAACCTACCCGAAACTGTCAGATTTTCCCAATAAACCTTGAACCTTATGTTTTAGCAATAAAGTCGAAAATCTATTAAAGAAATCTGACAGATTGTAGTAACTTGATGTGCTGGCGTCTGTACATACATAAAACTTCTCTGAATAAGGTATGTGTACACGTTATTTGAGAAAATTACCAAGAGCTAAGTTGAGTCCGTTTTTCATCCAGACTATGGTAGGTTTTGGACTGCCCGTAGCTTTGCACTGAATCCGAAGCGCCCGGTCTCCTTTCACAGCTTCGAAACTTTTAGTCGAATACACGTTCTCGATAACAGGTGGAGCTGAAAATAAAATTATAGTACTGTATTTTATATTTTTGATTGAAAATTGTCAATATTAAGTTTTTGTCTTCTTGTAATGTCTTGTCCCCCAAGCGACATAGGTTTGTTCTGGCTTTATTTTTACAGTTCAATAATGGTGTCGCTTTGTACTTATATAATAATAATAGAGATATAATATAAATATTATATCTCTATTATTATACCTTTTAATAAGGTGCAGTTTAGTTTAAGGATAAATAACAGACATAAAATTATTTAAAACTTGCAACGTTGTCATTGAGGTTAGCAATGAATCGACTGTTGGTGTACAAATATCAACTTTTCATCAGGCGCACCAGTAATAAATAAATAATAATCAACTTTTTGGAACACAACAAAACAAGACACAGTTCAAATTCCACTACAACCGAATTCTCTATGGAACTTTTTATTAAAAATTGTCAATTACAAATCAAAAAGGATGAATGAAGAGCAACTTCATGCAGATGAGAAGAGAATGATAAGAGGGATGTGTGGTGTTTGTTACGCAAAAGGGTAGAATAAGAAATGAGTACATAAAAGAGGAAGTCTTGAGAGTGGCATCGGTGACTGAAAAGTTATTTGGAAATCAGTTAGCTTAGCAGGGTATGGGTCATGTTATGCAGAGGAATGAGAACTTCGTGAGGAACATTTTGAGTACCTATGAATGTGGATGGATGGCTAAACGAGTAGGGGAAGGCCAAAGAAACGATTTATTGACTGTGAAAGATGATATGCCTAGAAAGAGGGTGACTACCGAGATGACGACTATAGGCCGACCGCTTAACTGAGACGTTGCCTGAGGTAGCTGCGCGGGGCGGGAGGGGTGATAGTTGTTACAAGTTGACGAATCACTGAGCTCTCGCATCACGTCACCACACCCCTCCTGCACCGGGCGGCTACCTCAGGCAACGTCGGCCTATACCTAACAGAAAATTATGGAATAAAAAGACCCCAAATAAAATTAGGATAAGGGCAGAAGAATGAAGACGGTGAATTAAAATGCAACTTAGCTTAACTTATCTAAGATCCTATTCAAAAATAATACAATACATACCATAAACTTTAACATCGTACGTAATATTAGCTGATCCACCGATGCCATTCTCTGCCTCGCAGGTATACAATCCTTGTTGATCCAACTGCATATTCCTGAGGGCTACCGACGCTACACCACCCCTAGGACTGAAACAAGACAATTAATTAGTTATTGCTAGTGAGTAGCGGGCTAAGTAATAACAGCCGCACGGTCCGGTCGATTAAGTTAAACTACGCTTCACATTTTAATGAAGAAATGGATTAGAAAAAGTTAGAAATGTATCGAAGAAAAAACATACAGCACCGACCTAAAAAAAATATATAATATATATTATATAAGGATAATGGTAGGAGGATGATGAGATAGAAATACTCACGTTATATCTTTGACTGGTATCTTTGGTTCAGAGCTTTGGAAGGTCCATTTAATGTTAGGTTTAGGGTATCCGTCAGCTCGGCAATATAAAATCGCACTTTTTCCAACCATGATTTCTATTGTACTCTCTTCTGGAATTTCAATGGTTACCGGGACTGAAAAGTAACAAAAAACATGTGTGAATTAACGTTGCTCTAGCTTTAAGGAAGTACTGTACAACCAACCCATATGGTAGAATATTTAAATACTTTCTATTAATCGGAATTTCGGAAGACGGTGTCGTTAGTTCCGCATTTTCGTTTATTGACACCGACTCCCGAAATTAAAGTTATTTTTTACTTTGTAGTGTTTTTTTTTTCAAAGTACACACAGTACATAACGTAACATCACGCCTGTAATCCCCGAAGGGAAGGCAGAGGTGTACCTATACATACCTATACAACACCCACATTTCGAGAAATATGTAAGTCCCATGGAATAGGGCTCGGGAGGGGCGAAATGGTGTAGTGTTATACGTAACACTACACCATTTAATGTAATAAATGAGCAGCCCCTAATGTACGCATTAGGGGCTGCTCATTTATTACGTAAGACGATTTGAGGGGGGAGAGGGTCCAAACAAGTCTCATTGTTTCTTGCATGGGGGGGAGGGTCTAGATTAGTCTTACGATCACAAAAGTAAGCAAAAATTAAAAGTTTTAAAAAAGGTTTGCGACTATTTCTTTGCAATTTTGGTACACACTGAACTTAAGTAAGATTCAAAGGGAAGGGGTTCATTCAAGTTTTATCTTTTCTTACGTAGGGGGAAGGGTGTTCAGAAATTGGTTAAAATTATCTAGCGTATTAAATGAACAGCCCTTTAGTAATACAGTAAGTAATAAGTATATAAAAAACTTACCAAATACATTTAAAAAAGTTGTCTTCTTTGCAGGTCCGAGTTTATTTACTGCCTCACACCTGTAAGATCCAGTATCGGCTAGCCTTGCTTTGAATCTGCAAGTTAACACTATCATTCAGTATTTGTGTTTGTTAATAGGAATAGACTATCCTTTTTTTGTGTCTGATTTTAATACATCACATAAATAGTCAGGGAAATGGAATACGTCGTAGGTTTGCTTGCACCGCAAATCACTATAGACCGACCGTTTAACTGAGACGTTGCCTGAGGTAGCTGCTCGGTGCGGGAGGGGTGATAGTTGTCACAAGTTGACGAATCACTGAGCTCTCGCATCACGTCACCACACCCGTCCTGCATCACGCTGCTACCTCAGGAAACGTCTCAGTTAAGCGGTCGGCCTATAGGTAAATGCGTTTATCGCTAGACTTATTAATGCATTTATCACTAGACTTATAAATGCGTTTATCGCTAGACTTATAAAGGCGTTTATCGTTACACTTAATTGAAACACCATTCTGCCTTTGTCTTTTATTATTAGGCTCTTCAGTAATGAGTACACTATTACTTCATCTTCAAACTATTGACAGAAACAGAACCATGTCTTAAATAAGTTTAGCGTAAGATGCATTTAGTGACTTGTGGTGCAAGTGGACCTTAATTTCTTAAAAACAATGAAAAACTAAATCACTGTCCATTTCAAGGTTGCCTGGAAGAGATCGCAGAAATCGATAAGGCCGCTCATTGTATATTTTGTAGTGTTTGATGTATTTTTTTGTTATGTATTTTCGTGGTGTACCTACAATAAAGTATATACAGGGTTTAAAAAGACACAACGCATAGCGGTCAACTACGTATTCTGTACATCAAACTAAGTAAAATTGCACGCATAACATTGTGCTTATGGGTGCATAGGGGTCGTGGGCGTATTTAAAGTTGTGTTATAAGATCAAAAACTTGTTCTCGTAAATAACGTCAGTAAAACTTGGAATTTTCACCTTCAATATGTCCGTAATCGAAAGGTTCCCAGGAATGGTCCAGAACAAAAAAGAATATAAGGTACAATGACAGGGAGGTACAAGTGACTCTCAGCTTTGATAAGTGTCTTTTACACCCGTTATTTATAAATAAATACCTAATACCTGAGACTGCTGTCGCTGGACATGCGGATGGCGTCCAGTTTGTTTCCATTGAAGAACCATCGCACTGCAGGCTCAGGTTCACCAGTAACGTCACATGATATCCTTACTTCATCGTCGTCTTTGATCTGTATTACTTTCACATCTTCTTTTATTTTTGGTGGGTCTGGAAATGTAAAAATGTGAAAAAAATTACAAAAAATAATGAATGATTGAATGTGTGTTTAATGAATGTGTGAATGTGAAATGTGTATGTGTGTGTGTTAAATGTGTGGGTGTGTGTGTAGGTATGTAGTAAGAACGATTGAGCTTTGCAATGTAATTCGAGATTAGTAGTGTTATTGTTTTTTCTTCAATATAAAATTGTGGAATTTAAGAAAAAGAACGGACACAAAACCGTTTTTAAATGTATTCCCCAAATATATTTTTTTGACCAATTACACACCTCTAATTCTGTACAAAATATACCTAACGGGTATTTCATAGCAAAAAAAAAAGGCTGAACATATTCGAGATTTGTTTTGGCTATTTATAAACTAAAATGAGTGCATATATGAGAAAGGTAAGCTTTAGCCTACATGTTTTTTGTGGAAATAACTACTTACATTCTACGACTACTTCCATCGTAAAGACGTCTGATCCCAAAATGTTTTTCGCGGTACATTTGTATGATCCAGTTTGGTCCTTGCGCACATTGTTCAAGTGTACCGTCTCTGTGGTATCCTTCATTGCTCTGAACGTATCCATACCTGCAGGCTGGAATGACCAACTTACGGTTGGCTTTGGAATTCCTTGAAGAATTCTGAAAAAAAAAATGACTTATTTATTATTAGACTAGCAACGCCCCGTGGTTTCACCCGCATAAGTGTCGATCCCGTGAGAATATCGGAATAAAAAGTATCCTATGTGTTAATCCTGGTTATAAACTATCTGTGTGCCAAATTTCCTCCAAATCCGTTCAGCCGTTTTTGCTTGATTGAGGAACAAATATCTTCACCCATTGCCGCCCATTGTATGTTTCGTATTAATAATCGTATTTTGTTGTTATGTATTTTCTGGTGTACAATAAAGTATATCTAAATAAATAAACATCCAAATATCAGTAGGTTTAAACTGATTCTTGGTCTAGTGGTCAAGGGTTGTGCGTGATGCGATCCTGGGTTCGGTCTCCAAGTCGGGTATAATGTTATTGGGTATTTCTATTACAGAATTATTAATGTGTATGCTCGCCCGGTATTAGCTGGCGATAGGTATGTGATGAGCGATACGTCTCGTCTGCCTAACCTTTTGGAAAGTACAGGCGTGATGTTATGTTGGTAAGTTGCAAGGTTGTTTCTGGGCACAAAGTAGCTGATGGGGTTTTGAATACCATTACTTCGAGCGTTATCGTTTTTGCGATTTTTTCTGTCTTGATGTCAGTTATCTTTCAAACTACAGCATAACACTGATATTGGGTATTTCGCGTATTTTAGGTAAGTACGTTACCTAAAATACGCGTATTATATTATGAATTCTCTTATCATATTTATTTGATTCATCTATGGCCCTACGGCCGTTTGTCCACCGCCACCGTCAACGGAACGTCAACGTGAAACGAGATTATTTGAACCGAACGTGACGTCCCGGTGACGGCGATCGTTTATCGACCACGGCCGAACTCGGCGATTCAGTATGTTATGATAGGCAAAACAGAAGCCGGACGAACGGCGCCGCTGCGACGGCAGTGTGTGGGCAAGATCAAACATGATTTGTATTGCCGGCACATCGACCCGCCAAAATCTCAGGCCGAGTTCTAGCGGTCGCGCCAAAATACTCGAAAATTCGGGGGCCAGGATCCTGGCGCTCGGGTGACGTCGAAGAGCGGCGAAGCGGAACGCAGTTTCAGTGTCATATGAATTTTAGCTTTATTTTCATTACTGTAATACTTCTTATCGCATGAGAAACTCGAACGAGTCGCGCGGATGCCAGCGGCGCCCCTGGAATTCCGGCGAATTGCCTTCTCTACCGAGCGGTTGCGATAATAAGTATTATAGAAATGAAAATAAAGTTAAAATTCATATGACACTGAAACTGCGCTCCGCTTCGACGCTCTTTTGGTGTGAGTTGAGCCTAGACTTTATCCACCGCTTACCAAAAGTTTTGCTTTATATTACGTAGATACATAAAGTATGTATTGTTTATTTTATTGGACACAAGTTTATTTACTTACCTACAAGATATTGCAGCATTTGTTTTCTCTGTGACACGTATTTCTTCGTGCGATTTATCAATGACAGGTGCCTCTGAAATAAAAAACAAACAATTTTGAAGACGTTCTATTCATTAATCTTATTCTAATTAATTCTCTATCGGCCGTTAATACAGTAGAAATTAGGTAGGTATCCATATAACAAAACTATGCAGGAAAACATCGTGAGGAATCCGGCATGTCCTAGAACCAAAAATTCGAAGATATGTGACATCCACGAACTTGCACTCGGCCCGCGTGGTGGATTATGGCCCACTCCCTCTCACAGAGAGGAGGCCTTTGTCCCAACAGTGGGAACGTTATAGGCTCATTATGCTTATGCTTATCCATATCACCTATTTCAGAATCAGAAGTAGATACTTGTGCCTAATAACAGCCTCATCATTTTATCGGTGAGGCAAAACGGTCTTTACCGCGGTCTGCCTTTGGATGGGTTTTCATCAATTACAAATTAAAAACCCTCAGTGTTTTCGAAAACTCGTTAATGTGTTCGTCTCGGAATATAAACTGACGTTTTGGAAAGTCAAAAAATCAATCTGCCTAGCCTTTTCCCAACTATGTTGGGGTCGGCTTCCAGTCTAACCAGATGCAGCTGATTGGGTACCAGTATTTTACAATGAGCGACTGCCTGTCAGACCTCCATGACACAGTTACTGGGTATATCTTGATACCCTTTGGTAAGACTGGTTGTCAGAATTTTGAACCTTCTGACTACCCGTAACGACAGTCAAAGATCTATGAATGACAGCCTGACCACAATGCTTAACATGCTTTCCGAGGCGCGTAGGGGTCTCGATGTGTAATGAATGGTCACCCATCCACGGACCGACCGCGGCACTACGTACCTACCTTCTACCTGTGCGGCTGTTATCATTTAACCACGAGCCTAGTAGAAGAAAGAGCGGTTCATCCCAGGCGTGGTGAAAGGAGTCACCTCTGCTTTACCGAGTGCTAGGTGTCGGTGGTGCGAAGGACGTTTGAGTGGTTGGGTAGCGATTTTGAAGTGAAAACTTCTTTAGGCGGGTTGGGCATTTTTGAGATGGGGAAAAAACCATTGAACTCGCGACACTGTTACCGTAACCGACACCTATGTTTTAAGTTTTGGCCATTATAAAGACATCAACGCGCGGTACATTTTGTTTGGGTAGAATGACGTTCAAACATATTTATAAAATTACTAGCTTCTGCCCGCGACTTCGTCCGCGTGAAGTTTCACCCTCTTAGGGGTGGAACTTCGAAAAACCCTTTCTTAGTGGATACCTACTCTTCACAAAGAACACTCCCTCCAAATTTCATGTCTCTAGGAGCAGCGGTTTAGGCTGTGCGTTGATATATCAACAATCAGTCAGTCAGTTTACTATTTTATATATATAGACTACTTATGCTTTTTCAAGTTTTCACTTCTGTCGGCACTCCTGGAGTGCCACTGTTTTTTTTAACGTCGCTCGGGGAGGCCTCCTTACAGGCATTTGAAGTACTCTCGTGCCAGCGACACGAAAAAGAAGAATTATAAAAATAAGTAATTATAATGGCTCACTTACCCACACCAAATATGACAACTTTAGCTATAAAAATGTTCCGATCCACGTCATTTCTTGCCTCACACATGTACTTCCCTTGCAACTCTGGTTGCATGTGTTTTATAATGAGAATCGACTTGTCACTGGAGATCTTAATGTCACTGTCTCCGTTGATCACTGCTCCATCTTTATACCAAGTTATAGTTGCTGGTGGGTAGGCATCTACCTTGCAAACGAGGGTGCCTTCTTTGTTATATGCCACACGAATATCTAGAAGAAAAAAAAACGTTACTTTTTAGGGTTACGTACCCAAAGGGTAAAAACGGGACCCTATTAATAAAGGCTCCACTGTCCGTCTGTCCGTCTGTCACCAGGCTGTATCTCATGAACCGTGACAGCTAACAATTGAAATTTTCACAGATGATGTATTTCTGTTGCCGCTATAAAAACAGAATAAAAAAAATATTTAAGGGGGGCGCCCATACAACAAACGTGTTTTTTTCGGCGTTTTTGCCTTTGGTACGAACCCTTCGTGTGCGAGTCCGACTCGCACTTGGCCAGTTTTTTTTTTTTTTCTATCGTGGAGCTAACTTTCAGGCGTGATCAGCCGTGACTTGGCTTAGGGTCGCAAGAGGGCATTGTTGGATTTTCAACTCTCAACAGAGCAATGAAAGTCTAGTGTGCGACCAAAAACCGCCGCGATAAAAATACGCCCAGGTGTGCCTGGGCTTATACGCTCTCTACAATATGGGTAGCCGGGACTGTTGATATGGCAAAAAAGTTTCAGAAAATTCGGCTCCATAGAGCGTCATCTTTATCATCATCTCTAGGTATATCAACGACGCGTACACTACAGTCCATACCGTAGACAGAGTAATCTATAGACTCATGGTATCCGTGTCACCGAAAGGGACAAAAAATTCCGGCAATCATCATCATACTATCATTTTTACAGCTTATTACACTGCACTTTATCATTTTCACAGTTGCACAAATATTATTGAATTATGCACGAAAAAGATCTTATTTTCCGTTTAATTGCGATGTAGTTTTTATTATTATTTTCATTCATAATTTTTATTATTTCATTCATAAACGTCAAACTTGTTGTGCACATTGATGTGCTTAGCCGACACGCAGTAAGGGACAGAAATATTCTTACTGTCTCTTTTCTTTGCTAGTGACGTTAATAAATTTCTCTTTTTCTTGTGCGAATTAAAAAGAAGATATGCAGCAGTCTATAGTTTACTCTGTCTACGGTCCGTACACAGTTATTTTGTCTCTGACAGCAGCAACCTTACTGTGACGAGAATAAAGATCACATTCACAATGACTTTGACAGGCTTGTCAATGGCAGCAACCCAACAACAACCTTATACGAATGAAAATAAAGATCACTGTGATTTGCACAGTGCGGGTGATGCAAAATATCACGTTTTATGTCATCAAACAGACTTTAAACAGATTCAAAGCAACTGATAGTTTGCAAGTGTTAATGATGCTCTGACCCGATGCAGTATCAGTCACTCCACTATGTTATCATTTTCATAAACAAAAAAAAACACTGTAGGTATTTTTACCGACTTTACAAAAAGGAGGAGGTACTATGTTCGGCTGTTTGTATGTTTTTTTTTTTTTTTTTTTTTTTTTTTTTTTGTATGTTTGTTCATCGAATACTCCGCCAATTGTCGACGGATTTTCAAAATTCTTTTTTTGTTCGAAAGTAGATAGTTCTGAGGTGGTCCCATTGTCACCAAGTTAGGATCTGATGATGGGATCTTAGAGAAATCGAGGGCAACCCTCAAATTTTATAGGCTCACTTATTGTTTTTCGCATATTTTATGAAGTATCTTATGTATTTGTGTATGGTTGTCACCATCTCAGGTAGCTGGGCTGATGATGGAAGGTACAACTCCTTAACAGTAAGAAGTTACTCGAACAGGCAAGGACTGTTTTAGTAAATTGTTTTGATGTTTGATAGGGCATTTGCCACATTTGGTCTCATGATCATCAAGTCATGACCTGATGCTGCAGTCAGGATAGTCTGCAGAGTACCTAACTCCTCGACAACTAACAGCAGATATATCGTATTTAGGCTCATTGAAAAGGGCTCGATGTGTGGATAAACGTACTGTTACTGAGGAACACCGAAGACCTGATGCTGAAGCCAGGAGCATCAGAAAATGTACAAACCTTGAAATTACAGCACCGTAGTCGTGTTTGGGCTCATTTTAAACAGGACTAATTTTAAGTTCAATGCAATGTTGACATAAGTCTGGCCTGATGCTGCAGCCAGGATTATCAGCATTTTTTTTTTTTTTTGCGGATGGGAAATCATCAAATGACCCCTCCCGCTCTGGGTGGAGCGGAAGGGAGTGTCAGACTCTTACTGACTAAAGCATCTAATCTAAAAACTAATAAAAGGAGAATCCTCAACAATTAACGTCCCTGCATCGAGAAAAGGAATATTTTATAAAAAGGCGATGGGCAAGTTGACATTAGGCTATTGTAACTTAGATAAATTATAAATAGACCCACTAAAAAGCGAGAAATAAAAACTTTTTAACAAAAAAAAAACCGACTTCCAAAAAAAACACTACAAACTAAAAAAAAAACACTACAAACTGAAAAATAACTTTAATTTCGAAAGTCGGTGGCAAAAACTAAAATACTGATCCCTAAGACACCGACTTCCGAAATTAAAGTTATTTTTCAGTTTGTAGTGTTTTTTTTTTAGTTTGTAGTGTTTTTTTTGGAAGTCGGTTTTTTTTTTTGTGTAGTAGATATGTTGAGTGAATTTTTCAAGTGTTTTTATTACCGACTTCCGACCGATTTAGTTATTTTCAAGATATGGACTTATACGTGTAAGTGTGACGGCCTGGCTTATTGATTCGAACTACAGGTGTAGTGTCAAAGGGAAAACTTCTCAAAACCTTGGTCAAATTCTAGTGCAATATTTACAACAAAACTATTACCTAAGTACTTATTACAAAAAACAAATATTCCAGTTTCCGAAATTAAAGTTATTTCATAATTTTGAGTTAATTTCTTTTTGAAGTCGGTTTTTTTTTTTTTTAATTAAGTACTTTTTTATTGTACCATCATCATTCATCATTCTCCTGCGCTAATCCCAATTTATTTGGGGTCGGTGGAAAGTCTTTTTAGGGTTCCGTACCTAAAGGGTAAAAACGGGACCCTATTACTAAGACTACGCTGTCTGTCCGTCCGTCTGTCTGTCACCAGGCTGTATCTCAAGAACCGCGATAGCTAGACAGTTGAAATTTTCACAAATGACGTATTTCTGTTGTCGCTATAACAACAAATACTAAAAACGAAATAAAATAAATATTTAAGGGGGGCTCTCATACAACAAACGTGTTTTTTTCGGCATTTTTGCCCGGTGGTACGGAACCCTTCGTGTGCGAGTCTGACTCGCATTTGGCCAGTTTTTTCCATACTTCTCTATTAGTCGTCATCTCGTTAGTCGGTCCTTTCTAACCATATAATGTGATTTTGTGTAGGTACTGTTTTTATTGGCATCTGCGTTATAGTTTTAATATTTTTCTGTAACTACTTACTAATTGAAATATTTACCTTTCGGAGCCTCGATAACATGTAAATATGTTTTCCTTTCAGTTTCAACTTGTACATATTTGATACTGGTACCAACAATATTGCTCGCTGTACATTGGTAGGTAACATTTTTGTTTACCTTATCTATATCCAGAATACCGACATAGTCGTAGGGAACTTCAACCAGTTGCACCTGCAAAGAATATTGGAAAATAAATATCCACACAATGGCATAATATCACTCTTTTACAGTTCGCGTCAAATAACTTTGCCGCTCTGAAGTAGGCAAACAAATCACTGCGCGGTAGTTAATCCTATGAATAAAACAGCAGCGCGCATGGCGCGGATTGGCGCGGCTAGGCAAGAGCCTAGCTTCAGAGCGGCAAAGTTATTTGACGCGAACTGTAAATAGGCACGAAATAGATGGCGAGTTGATCTGGACGTGTATCGCGAGCCCAGGTTCAAAGTTGATAAAAAAAGAATATGGATGTCACATGATCAACTAAGCCAAGCTCCATAGAAAAATCTTCAATCCCCTTTCACGTGGACAAAGTCGCAGGCAGAAGCTAGTGTTAAAATATAATTTCAAAGTATTGTAAAGTAGGTAACTAAAAAAGTTTGTTATAATAAAACACAAATTACTTACAACAGAATTGCAAAATAAGGCCGGTGCAAAGAAAATGGTTTAAAACTTGGCGTTGGTTTCGATTTCAACTCTTTTGCTGAAGTAAGGAACTTGGCCTTCTTTTTCAACATTATGTTATTGGTGGGATAAAAATGTTAAAGAATGAAGAGTACCTTAACTGGCATTCTGATTCCCGTGTCTTTTTCCTGCCAAATGATATCAGGTGCTGGATAGCCGTGCACATTACATTTCAGTTTTAACGGAGCATCGTATTCCGCGATAATCTTCGGTAGTCCTTCTATGGTTATCACAGGTGCTGTATTTTCTTTCTTTTCTGTAATTAAAAGATCAAACCATGAATGTACTGTGATTTTTTGTAGCTAACTCTGTTGTAATAGAGACTGTTTTTAAGCAACCTATTTAAAGAATAAGTTCCAAGGTATGTTCCGCTCCCCCCGGTGGGTTCCCGCATTGTCGAGGCGGGGGACTCAGTAGCCGTGGCTTGGTCACCCACGGTGAAGCGAAGAGGAACCCGAGGAGGGGCCACTCGTCAGGGCTTTTGCCGATAAGCCGACGACGTAGCGGCCAACAAGTAGGTTGCGGTGCCGCTTGGGCGACATCGCAACTGAGGAGGGCCGCGATGTCGTATGGGAGGCATCGCGGCTGAGAGTTGAGGGCCGCGGCGGGAGAGGAGTGCCGCGGCGTATTGGGGTGCGCCGCTCTCCCTACCTTCCGCGGCCATGACGGGGTCGCCTCCGTCTGATGGCGGACGCGGTGGGGCCGCAGGGGAGGAGGAGTGTTGGTATGACGATGGCCGCTCTTCCTATCCTCTGCGGCCGAAAATTGGCAGGCGGTGGGGCCAATGACCTGATCCGTCGCAGGGGGACCCAGACACGGGGTCGTCTGGTGCCCATGTGCTGGTTTGGTCCCTGGGGTGGTTACGGCGTGCTATGTGTTCTGGTGTGCCGGTGATTGGGAGTACTCCCCAGAGGAGGGTCCGGTGAAGGACAGCCGCGGCAGGTTCACGGATAAGTGCTAACGCGTGCCCGTGTTCCCGCCATAAGCGGCAGAGGAGGACACCGTGGAGTTTTAGTTGGTTAGAGTCCCACATAACTGCACTATCTCCCCGTGGTAGTGCAGAAAGCATGAGCATTTCTACACGTTAAAAAAAAAAGAAGTATGTTCCGCTCATAGACCATGGCAAAATTCAGGCTCATTAATTGTACTCTGTATTTGAAGAGTCTCAAATAATATAGAAACGTTTTATGAATCCCAATCGCGAGTAGAAGTTATGTTTTTTAGTTATTGGTTAACTATGTCTGAACTGACCTGCTGATGGATCCTGTCGTGCTATAGGTGTTGGACCTGCTCTTTCTATTGACGTATCAGTTTTCAAATCTTTTCCAGTTACCTATAACGAAAATTTGTTAGCTTTAGTAATATGTCAAAAGAAACAAAATATACATGTATTTCAATTACAAAACCTAAAAGTGTAATATAAATTATTATTTTAAGAACAATACTATATTAGGTATTGGAGTGTATTTTAATTAATGATTAACCCAACGTTATGCGCGGAACGTGGATCCACGCGAGACACAATGACTTTTTAAAGGACTACTACTTCGTCTTGATGGCAATCTAACTAGACTACTTAAAATTGGTTAAAAGTCCACCCAAATCAACTGGCAATGTCCTGATAAAAAATCCACCCAAATCAACTGGCAATGGAACTTACGTCAAACCCAACCCATCAACTTCACAAGACTAATAAAAAGAACGGCACTCAAGGCTTACTAAATACTCGTACAACCAGCATGAATGAGCTGTAGTAGATCGGATGGTGCATTGGCTTCGTACCATCAGTATTTCAGTAATCATAATCTACCTTTTGCTGAATATCCCAGGACAGATTGAATTAAATAAATGACTGTTTTTTTCTAACTGAACAGACAGCTGTGCTGCTGGGGAGTTTGTTGCGCCACTTCTTCCCAGCTAAAGCACTAGGAAGTGGTTATGAGCGGGCGTTTTGGGAGACTGTCTTATGTAATTATATAATATAATAATTATATATGTAATTTGACGTTCGAAAAGTGCTGATTCTCAGCCTAATTTGAATAAATGTCTATTATTATATTATTAGATTAAAAAAAAAAACTTATTAACTATCTAATATAAACACTACTCACAGAGACCCGGAACATAGTGAAGGGTGGATTAAAAGAAGGTGTAACGTAGAACTGTGATTTTTTGTCTACCAGTTCTAGAGGCAGCTCTGTAACGACGTTGTCGCTCAAATCAAGGATCTTCGCTGTAGTGAGCTTGACTCCGGTCCCAAGTAGCCTGATACCCAAGAACGCGGTTCCTTCTAAAAGAGCATAATACAAAAGTGAATAAAGTCTTACAAAATGCTTATTTATACTTCGTATTTCCAAGGTGTCATTAAAATAACTGAAAACCTCTTAGAGGGTCCATGAACAACTTTTACTAAGGAACCAACAACTAAATCGCAAAAAAAAAATTTGCTGGTCCCTAAATTTTTTCCACCACTGCTGGGCCATAAGCCTTTTTTTTCTTGTGCCAATCCCAATGCTCTTGGATTTTCAATTACACTTTGTATATTTTGTCGATTGTTTTACTTGCGTTGTTAGGATGTTATCTAGATATACAAAACTGCAATAGCGCGAGCGTGTGTCCAACAAGGCATTCTACTGATTCGAACAAAGTACAACGAGTACCAAAATGTGTGGTCATATTTAGGGGATGATACAGACCATTAAATTGAACAAATTTCTCCATGGGACCAACAACGAGGTCACGAAAAATAATCTAGACTGTGGTTAATAGGTTGGTATTACATTTTCTTCGGCTTCAACAAATAACATGACCCAGTCTTTGCTGTCGCAAAAAAATGGGTTAAGGATAAAAGAATCCCATACAAAACTTCAATACCCTACGTAAGGGACCAACGTATGGGACAGCATAAATTATTTTTTAGCAATTACGATGGACCCATGGACCCATGGAGAAAAATACCCATCATCATCATCATCTGCGTAGCCTTTTCCCAACTACGTTCGGGTTGGCTTTTAGTCTAACCGGATGCAGCTGAATACCAGTATTTTACATAGAGCGACTGCCTATCTGACCTCCACAACCCAATTACTAGGTAATACTTGGTAAGACTGGTTGTCAGACTTTCGGGCTTCGGACGACCCGTAAAAAAAAGAAACAAACAAAATAAAACCGTAGGAAAATACCCAAAAATACATATATATATTATAATAATTATACCTGGTGCAGGTCTCGTGACAGTGTCTTTCATAGAACTGGGTCTGTCAATAGAAAATCCGAGCTGAAAGTTAAGGTCACTCTTGGCGGTAATAATTACGTGAGTACCAGAACTGCTTCCGACCTCAAGCTCATGGTCTCCAGGCTTGGCGTTTTTGACCTTCACGACCTGTCGACACAAATATTGATTAACAGTTAGATCTAAAATACAACTGTCTAATCCCGCCCACGTTTGACACTTTCAGGGGGGCAGTAGGAGACTCAGATATAATAATATCCTATCTTACGACTATAAAATATTACTCGTTTAAATACAATCGTGGCAATAGCTGTTTCAGATTCCGAGACATATTGGTGGCTCTAGAAAAAAAAACTCAAAGCGAAGTAAGGTTGAGAACTTAAGGTCTAATCTCATGTGAACCTGTGGGATAATTTCGTAACACACTAACAGTAGAAATGGCTTTCATATTGACAGTTCAACAACATTCATTGCGTTATTTACGTTGTTGAACAGACAAATTTTAGAAACAAATGAAGCAATGAATATTCTTCAAAATAATTCAGATTGTGATAGTGCATTACGCAATTAGGATGCTAGTATGATCGGTTCAAGTTACTTTACTATTTGCATCCAATCATAATAGTTAACATGAGGTATGTTAAAGTTGGTTTTCGAACTCGGCTTTACCAAGCCTAAGCCTTGTTTCAATTAACTGTGTCCCACAAGAGGAATTTCTCATTTGTGTCGTAGTTTCGTTCACAAGCACTCAAACATAAATACCTTTAGCCTATAGGTAGGATTCCAAATATCTATGAGGCTAAAGGTATTTTTTTGTATGATTCAAACCCGAGATACACGGAGCAGAAGTTAATCAATGAGCCACTGCGTCAAAGAAATTATTCCTTTGTGGCTTTACCATTAAGACATTAGATGGCGGACACACCGACGGACATAGAAAAAACTAAAAAAGGTAGCTAGGCAGCAAAGTAGGGTCAGTGCCGACTGCAGGTCGGTTTCGGTGGGTATGTACTTACCGCAATTTCACTTTTACCGGAGACAACAGGTTCAGTAGTTGGCTTGCTTCCATCTGGGCCTGTTACTGGTCCAATTTTGGGGTTTTTTCCAGTTACAGAAATCAGTACGTCTCCAGTGCGGGCATCGACAGGATACTGAAGATGAAATGAAATACCTGCGTTATTTATACAGGCTTATAATCATCTATTTTTATTGGAACAATACAGGGCGGCAGGACGTGCAAACTGTAACCATGAATTCAGCACATGGTTGTAGACCTCCTTTTTTTTTTGGGTGGGAAATCATCAAATCACCCCTACCGCTCTGGGCGGAGCGGAAGGGAGTGTCAGACTCTTACTGACTAAAAGCCACCCGTGTTCCTTCAGTTGCCTGTGCCAGGGGCCACGGTATCTCTTTCGAACAACCCGCGACCCTGGCGGGCATCGGCCCTAGTGGACCCCGTCAGTTAGTGCTGACATCTCTTTGAGGCACGCGTGGAACACGTACGCGCCGTCCGGCACGGGCCTGGTCCTGATCGGACGGTGAGCTACCCATTACTCTCCGCCCGCAGGCCCGCGCCTACGGTGGCCGGGAGTCGTCCCGTGGCTCCCGACGCCCGGAGCGTCTCCCGCGGCGGCTGGGACGGGAGGCTCTCTCCCTCATCCGTCCCGTTGTAGACCCCCTGTGTCGAAATTCTCCGCCGGTTATATAAAAAAAAAATGTTGTTCCATATATTTTAACCGCGTAGGTATTTTTCATTTTTCTATGAAACATCAGATTTTTTTTTAATGGCCGACTAAATATTTGAATGCAGGGGTAAGTACTTAATCCATAGTAACAGGTTACGCTTTGAAGTCCCTGCCGCCCTGTATTGCTCCAATAAAAATGAATAAGCATAACTTGCTTGTAAAACGACTCAGACTCTTGAAAGGTGCTATGTTAGATTAAACACGCTATACTTACTGTAACTTTTTTTCCATAACCGGGTGGAAGTTTTTTGTTGATGAGCGTAACTACTCTGCCTGTAATAGACTCCTCAATATACTTTAATATCTGTGGACGAAGTAAACACAAATAGATTAGATTGAGAAGTAACGTGTAAGGTAAATTAAAGGCAATTAATCATTATAAATAATAATAATAATTAAATAATATCAATTATAATAATTATTAAATAATAAAAATTATAATAATGATTAAATAATAACAATTATAATAATTATTAAATTATAATTCTTATTATTTAGAGAATAAGGAATCTTACGTCTTTGACATCATCTTTCATCATATGGAAAACTTGTCCACCCGTAGCTTCTGCCACTTTGTGATACACTTGATACTGAGCATTGCTCTTCGAACCACATTCCCCAGTCAGTATAAAAACTACCTAGAAACAGAAAATACGAAATCCAATGAAAACGTTAATTCACTTCAATAGCAATCTTAGCCCGCAAGACGTGCATTTCCTACATGCACTGTGTACTGTAAAGATTGTCTGCTAAAGTCGAACTTATGTAGTGCAAGCTGGCAATAAAGTAACTCGGGTTGCATTGGAACAGCCAAGCGAGTTCAGAATGAGCTTTTAAATTTTGGTATTAGGTTAAAAAAGCATAATGTTACCTGGCTCTGTTTCTTCTGCGAAATGCTCTTGATTGCTTCAAATGTGGTGTGGTCCTTAGCTGAGGCATCAGTGAACACATACAAGTAGGAAAGCGGCAAGCTTTCTGTGAGACCCAGCTCGATGCCTTTCATGGCATATTCGGGACAATCATCCCCGCCGTGGACTTGTATGGCTGCCAAAGCTCTTTTAAACTCATTTCGGTCTTTAGTGATAGTTCGTACTTCGGCAGCTGAAACAAAGACATTCTTTTAATATGATTGTTGGCTTTCAAAATCAAAATTATTTTATTTAAATTAGGCTAAGAATCAGAGATTTTTGAACGTTAAAATTACATAATATGAGGCGCCCTCCGCGCCCTTCCTTTTTTTTTTGGTTGTCGCAAAAGACAGGCGCGAGCCGATTTAGTCCAATTTATTATAATTGTATTTTTTTTTATTTTAACTATTAAACTAAAAAATCTAACTAATAAATTCCCTCTTAAATAAGATTACCTCTTGCTACATGCAATTTTTATATTAATTTGTACTGTAATTAGTTAATTAAATGAAAAATGGTTTTGTAATCGACCCTGCTTTAGATTTTTTTTTCATCGAGCCTTTTCCTACATTTATATTTATATTAAATTAACACGACGTTCAGTTATTCATTTCCCTAAAACAAGCATGTATATATTTTTATTTTATGACATATTTTTTTAGGACACTAATTTGACCATTTAAAATTGATTCTAAAACAGGCAAATTCGCATAACCCGTCGTTAATCTTTTCGTTGTCGCACAAGTGCAATAGTGGGTAACCTAACCGACGCAAAAAATCACATCTTAGTGATAAGTGACTAGTTACAAGAAACAATAAATAATTAAACATTGGGTAAAACCTAAA
This sequence comes from Oligia latruncula, assembly GCA_948474745.1. Lineage (NCBI taxonomy): Eukaryota > Metazoa > Arthropoda > Insecta > Lepidoptera > Noctuidae > Oligia > Oligia latruncula. The sequence continues at coordinate 8,919,935 of OX419700.1, forward strand.
GATAATAACGCGTAGTTATCTTATTCATAATATTATTGGATGTTTTGTAGGACACATAAAATGTATAAGTATAATTTTTTTTTACTTACAACAGTAATTTAAAAGAGAACTAAAATAGTTAATTCAATGATTTTATTTTTTGCCTTTGTACATTTACTTTAATGAATAATATATATATTATACCTATATTATTATAATATTACAAATGTGAAAGTTTGTATGTTTGTTTCTCAATCACGCAAAAACGGCTGAACGGATTTTGATGAAATTTGGCACACAGGTATTTTATAATCTGGATTACTTTGATCCCGATATTTTCACGGGATCGAGACTTATGCGGGTGAAACCAAAGCGCGCGCGAGCGTAGTTATAAATATCTAGCAACGCAAAAATGCAAACGGTCACTAGTAGGTAGGTAACTAGCTAACAATATATCTATAAGACAATTAAAATATGAAACCGTCAGCCAAAGAAACTGTTGATAATAAAGGCTTGCATCATCTCACATGCTTCGTTTACATTTTAATATTAATAGTAAACTGTTCTCTCATATTAAAATATTAAAAAAAATTGCTTATTATCATCAAATGAAAAAAAATAAAAAAAAATACGTTGGTCTACTCCAGAACCTTTCGGCCCCATCGGCCATCTGTTCTGCGAGCAATGTGCCCTGTCCGTGAACCGGTCGAAGTGGACGTGCTTGGGGGAGGCAGCCTATGTCCAGCAGTGGACGTCTTTCAAATTACAGAGTTCATAGCCTCATAGGTATGGGAGGACAGTGTAGGCCTGTCAGTACCAGGTACTTAATAAAATAGAAAAGTGTTTACATCACACTAATATTATAAAGGTGAAAGTTTGTGAGTGTGTGTGTGTGGGGGTGTGTTTATATGTTTGTTACTTCTTCACGCTCAAACGGCTGGACCAATTTTGATGAAATTTTGTATGGAGGTAGCTGATACTCTGGATTTACATATAGGCTTTTTTATCCCGATATTCCCACGGGATAAGACCCCAACGACATTTACGCGGGTAAAACCGCGGGGCGCAGCTAGTAAAAGATAAGAGAATAATAAAAATAAACGTGGCTATGGGACGCAATTTAGAATGTTTCATGAATACTCGTGACCTGTACCAAATACAAAGTACAGAAGCCAGCACATCAAGTATCTGTCAAATTTCTTTATTAGATTTTCAACTTTATCGCTAAAGCATTAGGTTCAAAATTGATTGGGAAAATTTGACAGTTTCGGGTAGCTTGATGTGCTGGCGCGTCTGTACATAGAATAGAATAGATTTATTTTCTTACCACAAATTACAGCTTAAACTTAAATTAGTCTACAGATACAATTTTGTACTTAATTTGTGGATGACTGGTGCCTAAACTAAGTTTTTTACAAAATCTGTAAGTCAGCGGTGCTATTCTGAAAAAATCTCACCGTGAAAACTTAGGTGAAGTGAGCTGTCAATAGTGTCAATTCCTAGCAAAAACAAACTCACTTCACCTAAGTTTTCACGGTGAGATTTTTACAGAATCGACCGACACGTCACCAGGCCCCCTTAACAATTTATATATTTCAAGTATTGTACTGAAGACGTTTGTTTGAAATCACAGCAGTATTAATTCACTTATAGACCTAAACACTTTCGTACTTACTTGGATCATTAAATGTAACCAGAACGAAATTTTCTATCTGTGACACATTCGAACTCAACACTTTCTCAAATATTATATTGACTTCTTCTTTCACTTGACGTATCTCATCGGACATTGATGCCGTGTCATCGATAACAAAAGTTAAACTGCTTTTTATAATTTCTTCTTGTCCATAAACTGTACATATTTGTACGGTTAGAACAAAAAGAGCACAACACAACCCGTAAGAAGTCATGGTCATCACTGATGCTATTGCTTCAGTCGACTACTATTTATATTCTACAGTAATAAGAAACTTTAATAGGTATGTACCACTGATACAAGTGACCCGATGATATGAGAGTTCAGCAAATTCTTTATTTATATTATAGTGCGGGGAATCCCTCAAATAATACGTGGCGTAACAATTTTTTTTAATTTGATATGTCGGGGGATATCCACTGTCCAGCTAATTAAACCAGTTGACGACTAGATATAGATAATATTATTATGACTTATTGTCATGGCAGTAAACTGCGCATTCTGAAACAATACTTAGGAACTTTTGAGAAGAGAAGGGAGTGAATGATAACGTGACGACTGGCAGGGTTGGGGAGAAGAAAACGTATTGCGCCGAACCCAAGTAACATGGGACAAAGGCAGGAAGATTATGACTTAGGAACTTTTGACGGGAGGTCCCATACTTACTTATAAACTAGCAGGTTTTGGTTTGTACCTGTGCCCTTCAACTATAAGGTTCTTACTTCTGACAGAACCTTTGCAGGTACGTCAAGTGGCACGTACATCAGCTGCCCTGTAGTAAACGGTACTGGTATGACCCCCTGTTCATAACTTGCTCTAGCGCTATACCACACATCATAAAAGAAACAAAGGCATATTATGTGAGTTAAAGGTGAATTGAAATATATTATATTTCCGTCATTTGCGTGTGAGGATTCTGCCTTAACTTCACCAGTGGCTCATTCTAACTAGGACTGTAAGAAGTAATTAGTTTGGTTCTACGACTTGGATTACGCCCCAAACGGTATTCTTTTAGTTTTAATTGATACTCTTACTTAGTACCTAGGTTTAGTTTCTTATCTCACCTTGTTACTAAGTGTAAAGCGCGTGTCGCGTCCCTATCTACCTTCCATACCTTACCACGCTAAAATCGTCGGTCAGTGTGTCATTCCATTTAAAATTGCCTAAGCAATAATTATTGTAGATAGTTGGCTTCGGCCCCTCGTAAGCCTTCCAAAGGACTCCAGGGTGATCTCAAGAGATATGGCATCTAGGGACCCCAGTCCCGAGGTATGTCAAAGGTCATTTTTCTGTTTTGTCTTATATAATTATAGTCTAATATAAATTTTCTGTTTCATAATAATATGATTTAAATACTACATGTGCACGTGGAAACTTGTAATTGGCCTTATTTTGTGTAAACTATTACGTAGTGTATCTGTTTAGTTGTAAGTTTTTCTAAAATAAATAAGTAAACAACTATGTCTTAAAGAGTTAACCGGGTAATAATGTCTTTCATTGACTTGAATGTTCCCTGGCGGCTGAGTTTGTCATGCTCAATCAAATGTCTCGCTGATAGTGGAGCGTGTGATGGATCATATCTACAGCTCTCTTCAAAATTGTAGAGCACAATGGTGCTGATCCATGCGGCGTGTTCGTGAACGGGCGCCGTCAGTCGGGACTGGTCATCTCTGAAAATTCAAAAGTTCCTGTAAGTAAATGGTTTAATTAAAATAAATGCTATTGGATTGAGTATGAGAATTGTTCCGAGCAGGAATCGAACCCCTAATTCGTGGTGCATCAGCCAATCGCTTGGGCACTGTACCATTGCCTACCAATATAAGCCAAATAAAGCCGTCTAATGTTGTAACGTTTTGTGGTTATGTTTATTTATTCCAATGACTAATAATTTGTGGTCTTATTATAAGAACTTTGTTATTAATTTATTATTTATATTGTCATGCTAATTAAAATGTATTCTTGCTGACGTAGGTATATCTACTCAATGCTATTTTCGTGCTCAAAACAATATTATGCCTAGACCACTAAAACTAGTAAGTACCTACAGATATCAATTTATGCCCCTATCTGCACATGAAACAATTGCCTACTACATGTCATCCTCGCGGCTGTGCCGAGTAAAGGTCATAGCACACGTATCAAATCGGAAACAGATCGGCACCGTATCGCCTTTTTGACTCACCGTCAAAAAGGCGTCAACCTAACGTAAGCACGTAACCAAAACGGATCAGAAACTCCGTTACGTCGACTCGGCTACGGCTAGGCGACGCCGCGCTTACGGCTCGCCGACCGCTGGTTATTGGTGCAGCAGGCAGGCCGGAGGGGTGAGAGGGGCAAGGGTAGACGAAGAGACGTAAGTAACGCACCGCACCGCGGTTCGTGAGCTTGTCCCGAGGCGAGGCGATTACGTTACGATTCCGATTAGTGTGCGTGTGAGTTTAATACAAAGAATACTGAACGGCTCGAGTTGATACGGTGCCGATCCCTTTCCGGTTTAATACGTGTGCTATGACCTTAATGCCGATCCGAACAAGTGTGTAGCACCATATAGAGCGCATGGCTTTTCAGGAGTATGTTTTATTTGAATTCAGTGGCTTAGCAAACTTGGCTTAGGAATAGTGGAGTATAATAGGTAATTCACGAAAAGCCATTTACAAACTGTTACATTAAACAGTAGAGGTGACCCGGTGGGGAATGTGGGGATGCGTGACACATATAGAATTGCAATCGATCGCAATGCCTTTCATTTTGACATCAATTGCTTCATAGGTTTGAAAAATTCGTCTCCTCAACAACGTAAATAACACATTGACACGCTCGTTGTGTTATTTACGCTGCACTGTCAAAATGAAAGGATATTTAGAGAGACAGGATCGGATATGTGGATATCGATATGCGATTTTATGTGTTATACAAGGTGCCTAACAGAATAAACCCAAAAACTGAAAGTAGTTTGTTCATAATTGATTACTGAATCAATTTCGGTAACATTTAAGATAGGTATTTTTTTTAAAATTAGGTATGTATTTTGCCATACTGATCGCCGATTGAGCCAAAGAAAATTAAATCTTATGTCAAGGCAATAAGACTCATTTTGAATGCATAAAGTAATGATAGGGTCAACACAATTTACTTAATAAAAATAGTTAGCTTTAAAAAAAAATTGTTTTGATCATTGTATTATGCTTTTAACTCAATACTCTAATTGGGGTGTATGAGGTCTTGCGTTCATTATGTTACGCATTGTATATGCAATTACTCTGCTATTTCTGGATTTTTTGTGAATAGGTACCTACTAGTGACCCATCCCTGCTTCGCACGGATTTTACGGCTTGGCATAACATGGACATTTTGTTATTATGTGAAAGTTTGATATTAAAATGTATTAAACACATGAACCTTCCGGAATAGATAGTGAAAACCGCATCAAAATTCGCCACGAAGTTTTAAATAACAAAGCGGTCACACAAACAAACACGAAAATATGCGCACTTTATCTAAGTAAAGATTTTAAGGCGAAAGCGCCAGGGTAGCCCGCGAAATTCAATTTTTTTTAGGTTTTTTGCAATTTGCTGGTCAGTATTAAGTTGTACGTTAATTAAAATATGATTCGCGGCCGTAACAAATACGTATTTACAGATTTATAATCATTAAAGTCATCAACACAACTCTCTAAGACCATGTAATCCCCAAGAATGACTATTTCATGAAATCTTGACATTTGGGGATTACATGGTCTTAGAGAGTTGTGTTGATGACTTTAATGATTATAATTCTGTGAATACATTTTTGTTACGACCGCGAATCATATTTTAATCAACGTACAACTTAATACTGACCAGAAAATTGCAAAAAACGTAAGAAAATTTGAATTTCGTGGGCCACCTTAGAGCTTCCCCCTTAAGCTGCCATATTAACTAGCTTTACCTTTGCAAATTAATTTGGTACTACCTAATCACGACGAGCTTACCATCGTCTTTGAAGCTACTCCTGATTTGCAGATGAAACAGAAGAGTAGGTACTGATAATAAACGTGCCAGGCACTAAGGAGAATGCCCTACAAGTAGACGTCTAACATTCTTAGGTCAAAAGTTATCAAGTGCAACATTGCAGTTACTTTGTTGCATAGTTAAGGCTAGGTTTGGTATGCGCATATCTTATACTACCATTTACCTCTTTAGTAAAATATATACTAGAACATTTTTTATTTCTCCTGGGGTTCATTTCCACCTTGGGCTCCGCCCTAAGAGGTTTCCAACGCATCATCTCATTATTTACTTTTGTCATTTTGTCCCCCTTTAGTCCCACTAGATGTGCATCTGCACCCTGGTTGCGTAACACACTATCAATCTCGATCTGAATCATTTTGAAGGATATTGTTAATTCACTGCTTCATGTGTTTGAAAAGTTCGTCTGCCTAACAACGTAAATAACGCAATGAATGTTGTTAAACTGTCAAAATGAAAGCCATTGCTACTGAACGTGTGTTACGCAATTACCCCGCTGGTATTCCTTCAGCCTGCAAGCCAATCCATACTAATAGTATTTTATTCGAAAGTGTCTATCTGTCTGTCTGTTACCTCTTCACGCTTAAACCGCTGAACCGATTTAGATGAAATTTGGTATAGAGATAGTTTGAGTCCCGGGAAAGAACATAGGATAGTTTTTATCCCGATATTCCCACGGGATCGAAACTTGTTAATTATAAAATTATATTTTAAACTCTGACAGTAAGCCTTTCATTTGTCATGTCATACGGTACGATTTTTAAAACTTTATTTTTTAATTTATATACCTATGGAAACATCGAGCTTACGAAAAAGAGCCAAACTTTTTCTACAACTGGTTGTGTTTTTACTGCTGGATGCAGCACATAAAAAATACAATTAATCTAGTTGAGATGAAGTGGTAAACAGAATAGTTTTCGTGGGGGTTTCCGAGGTTACATTGATTAACACTGGTTATTATGTTTGTAATTGCCTGCACAGTTTGTCTAGACGACATTTATTTCCGCAGCGCCTGTTTTATAAGCTTTATTATTATTACGTAAATATACATACATATACATAAATATAATATTCTTCAATTAGCTTAATCAATTGATTAATTGAATGAATCAGCTCAATCATCATTTTGATCTATGGTCCCCAAACTAAACTAACTAAAATCTCTCTTTTACTTTCCCATGCAATTACATTCCTATGTAGCTTACCCAAAAGGAAATCAATATACCTAGCCTTTCTCCAACTATGTTGGGGTCAGCTTCCAGTCTCACTGGATGCAGAAGAATACCAGTATGTTACATGAAGCAACTGCCTATCTGACCTTCACAACCCAGTTAATGGGTAATACGATACCCTTTGGTTACTTATCAGACTTTCGGGCTACTGACAACCCGTAACGACTGACAGCCGAGACCAATGGTTTAACGTGCTTTCCGAACCAAGGAGGCGTCTTAAATAGTCTTTATCCCTATGTAAAGACCCATTTAAAGCGCAACCGCGGCAAACGTAGCTTAACCTGATCGATCGACCCGTGCGGCTGTTATAACTTACCCAAAAGGAAAATTAATACCTAAAATGTGAGATAAATTGTGGTGTGGGTAAGTAGAAGCATCAGTACCTACGCCTCTCGATGACCTACCTTTTGAGGAAAGAGACGCGATGGAAGATTTAATAGATACCAAAGAATTTGTTTATATCTCGAAAGTTCAATATTTGCTGTATCTTGCAAGCTTCCCCTTAACAATTAACAATGACTGGTGACTCTTAAGACCACTGCCTCGATATTCGTCAGTCCATCGTCTTCCAACAACTTTGCACAATGTGGTTCAAGTGTGCTTTATTCTATTTCTGGATATTCAGTCTCATCTCTTGTGACAAAAGTTTCACAATCGTCCTGGACACAACTGAATCTATGCAAGAGGAATTGGATGTTATAAAAGTAAATTTAGCTTCAGCGATAAATGTTTCTAATAATACGGATATTGTTAATTACATTTTGGTACCCTTTAATGATCCAGGTAAGTAACTCTTCATTTTAATATAGAGACTCGATTTTTTTTTCGTAAGCCTATTTAGTGTCCCACTGCTGGGCAAAGGCAAAACACACCACCTTCGCCGTGGTCTACCTCGGCGGCGATAGCTTATTACTTTATTTTTATTTATTAATTTATTTCAGGCGACGCGGGCCCAAAGATAAATACCATAGCCTAAACATACATATTTTTATTATAAAATAGTACTACACTTCAATAGTACCTACTTCTTCTTCTTTGATTAGACCTATCTTGTAAGACTCGATTAAATAAGTACAAACAATTATTATTTCTGGACAAGTGATAGGGTGGCATGGAAGGTGACAGGCGCGAGGGATAGTAGCGGCTTTGAAGAAATTCTGTTCGAGCATAGCACGTTTACAAATCGTACAGTCACGATACTTCTACTTTTCTTGCAATACGCGCATTCATCATCATCTGCCTAGCCTTTTCCCAACTATGTTGGGGTCGGCTTCCAATCTAACCGAATGCAGCTGAATACCAGTATTTTACATGGAGCGACTGCCTATCTGACCCCCAAAATCCAGTTACTGGGTAATACGATACCCCTTGGTAAGACTGGTTGTCAGATTTTCGGGCTTCTGACTACCTGTAACGACTGTCAAAGATCCACGAATAACAGCCGGGACCCACGGCTTAACGTGCTTTCCGAGGCACGGAGGGGTCACGGTATGTAAAGATGGTCACCCATCCACAGACCAACCGCGGCAAGCGTAGCTTAACCTGATCGATCGATCTGTGCGGCTGTTATAATTTAGCTAGGGGCCACTTGCAAAAAAAAAATGCCCACTATTCTTGCTTATTTCGTTGAATCATTGTACACCGCCTTATAAGCGAAAAGAAGAAATGGGGGACTGTCAGGCTAATTCAGTCACACCAAAGGCAGCAACGTATGACGTAGATACAGACGCATAAAGCATAAGCATGCTTTTTACACGTGTAGCTATAGCAGACACATTCCATTCAGATTGATATCATAATTTATAACTTGTGATATTATATATCGCAAAACTACAATGTAACACTTTATATCTCCTGAAAATACTGCGCATTGCATTAGGCTAGCTAACAAGTTGTTTTCACCCTGCAGCGAATAAATCGAACGGGTTTCCCTTTTCTGTCCAAGCTGAATGGATGTGAACACAGTTAGCTTATAATCTATCTCGCGAGATTATAAACTATCGATAAATTGTGAACTGCATACTGCTTGCAATAATTTTCGATTGTTTATACATAGTTACTCATCATTATGAGCAACTTTTACTATGGGACCAAACCTGAAATCGCGAAAAAAAATCAGCTGTACCCTACATTTATGTTCCTGTTCCTGTAACTCGTCAAAATGTAGGGAACAGCTGATTTTTTCGCGATTTCAGGTTTTGTCCCGTAGTAAAAGTTGTTCATAATAATGAGTACAATGACCTCTTAAGAGGTTGTTAATGTTTTACCAATAACCCTGTATAATGCCTGTAATACTTTAAATTAGTAATGACCTCAATTTCTTCATTAATTCATCGTTGTGTTATTTACAGATGTAGGGGAACCTACAGTCGTACTCACACCAAGAGAGCTCTTATCTTCACTAAATGCTATCACAGTCAGTGGCGGACACCAATGTCCTGAAAATTCACTTGCGGGCATAGAAAAAGGACTACAAATAAGCAAGCATAAATCTAACATCTTTGTGTTCACTGACGCCTACTCGAAAGATGTTAGCAAACTTGGTTCTATACAAAACTTGTGCAGAAGTACTCGGAGTCAGGTAAAGTAACCTTTTATTTTTCAGAATTTGAGTGTTTATACCCTTAAATGAGACTGAAACGTATAAGGAATTCTTATGGATGCATTCAGTATTATACACGTTACTCAGCAATTTCAAACAAGCCAAATCTGTACGCTTTGTGTTGTAGTAGTTATTTTGATCAGCGTATTTTATCTATACACCACATACTGTTAAAGGAGGTTTGGTTAACTGTGGAATAACTGCATTTTTTGGAATACCCAATTCGCATGTTATTAAAGTTCAGTAAGTTCGGAGATGAGGGAATGGTCAATTTTCTTTAATTTTCTTAAATAATTTAACTATCCTTACTATAATATTATATTGTCTGTCTGTTACCTCTTCACGCTTAAACCGCTGAACCGATTTAGATGAAATTTGGTACAGAGATAGTTTGAGCCCCGGGAAAGGATATAACATAGTTTTTATCCCGAGATTCCCACGGGATCGAAACTTATGCGGGTGAAACCGCGGTACGCAGCTAGTTTATTATAAAATTATATTTTTGTTATGTCACACGGTACAGTTTGCAAAACTTTATTTTTAAATTTTATTAATTGCCTCCCAAAAGTAACCCATATTCAAAATTCAGTGTTTATGTGATATAAATTCATATTATGTGTAGGTACCTTTCACTCGATTCAAAACAAATTGGGTATGACAGACGGACAGAAAAATGGTACCCTTATAGGATCACTCGTGGGTCTGTCTACACACGAGTGAGCTAATATTATTATTGTGTAGATACAAAACAATAAAAATATAGCAATTAAAAGAATATGCTTAGGTTTGGTCATGTTGAGAAGATGAATGAAAGGCGAACGTCAAAAAGTTTTACGCGGCAGATGTGAGTGAACACGGCGGAAATGCACGCCCGCGCGCCCTAGGGAAGGACATATTAAAGTGACCTTACTGGTGATGTTCTTTAGAAAGGTCAGGTGTGTAGACATATTATAGTGACCTTACTGGTGATGTTCTTCAGAAAGGTCAGGTGCGTAGACATATTATAGTGACCTTATTGGTGATGTTCTTTAGAAAGGTCAGGTGTGTAGACATATTATAGTGACCTTACTGGTGATGTTCTTCAGAAAGGTCAGGTGCGTAGACATATTATAGTGACCTTATTGGTGATGTTCTTTAGAAAAGTCAGGTGCGTAGTACTCGCTGTTGCCTGTTGGTGTGAGTTTATGTACAGTGGCCTCCAAAAGTTGTTGACATTTTTCCACTTACGCTCGCACTTACGATTTCAAATAAAAAAATAATCAGGTTATCTTTCGGGATTACTTGATTATTTTTTATGATTAGTCATAGGTTGAATTCTATATAAATAATCTATATAAATAAAATTCAATGTGAGTATGTTTGTCCTCTATGCGTTCCGAAACCATTGGTCAGATTGTGATGAAACTTTGGTAGGGTGTTCTGGGGACGCTCGTGAGGAGTTTCGTGATCTGAGGCGGTACGAAATTCGCCGGGTCAGTTAGTAGTCAATAAAAACGTTATAGTTAAGTTCTAACATTTGAATAACTAGACTTACTTTTGGAGGCCGTTGTATGTATGTGTATGCGTACATAGGTATAAATTTATTTTATTTTTCTTTTTTTCTTCTCTTTCTATCCCATAAACATCGTTACTAAAAAGCATTCATTCAGTCATTTATCTTGCACTCATTTACTCTGTTTATATTTTTTTTTTTCTCATGTAGCATCAACATATTAGTAATAGGTGGATAATGTTGTTGGTAGTATGATAAGTACTTTGTTTATTTAGTAGTTAATTTTATAATATTTAATTGTACTCCTGTTTTTTATCCCGAAATAAATAAATAAATAAATAAATAAATACTTGGTTTACAGGTAGTCATATTTTTGAGTGGCTTCTGTTTGCCACAGTCATCGCCTACCGTGAATGACCAAGTTTATCACGATGTCGCTAAAGCTTGCTCTGGTGCAGTCGTCTATTTCGACCCTGCGACGTTGAGACAGGTACTTGCCTACTTACACATATTTCTCTAAGGTCATATTCTGCTTAAAAGTAAAAATGTCTTCACAAGACTATCGAACCGAATCTGGAAAGAAAAAAGCGGACTCATTATAGAATGAGTCCGCTTTTTTCTTTCCAGATTCGGTTAATGTTTATTTTATTTACAAAATAAAACACGAGTACCCTAAGTAGGTGTAGTTTTGATTAAACTCGAAAACGACATCTCGCCTGATTGCGAGATCTCGAAGCCAGACATAGCATGCGAGATCTCTATATAGTTGCCAATCTCGACTCGACATTTCATTCCCTAATTGTGTTTTGTCTGATTTCAACGATGAGTATAACTTAGTTAAACCAATAAAAATAGTTAATAACCCCTTCTATAAAATGTTTCAGGCTTTCAAATACATAAAAGAAGTAACAAACGTGGAATGGACTGACGTTATCAGCTACGACAGTTTTACAGAATATAAAGAATTGTGTGTAAGTATTTTCGATTCACCTACCCGCAAAAGGCCCGCGTGGTGGATTATGGCGGACTTTCTCTCACAGAGATGAGGCCTGTGTCCCAGTGGGAACGTTACTTTCTGATCATAATAATGATGATTTTGTAAGGAGGTAGGGGAGGTACCGATATCCGGGTTTCTCACCTAAAATTTGACTAACCTGGCTTAACTTGTATGTCATCACCAAGCGAAAACCCCAAAGGGGACAAGAGAACTTAAAGAAATGTCTCTGTTATTGCTCACAAAATGGGGAAATTCATTGAATTTTTAAAAATCATAAATATTCCTTGTATCATTATTATATAGGTACCTCCGATTCTATTGACCAAAGCAAGAACTTCAATAAGTTCAATAACTGAAATATAAATTAACATAGATAAATATTAGTTTAAGGTGGACTCATTCACAAAGACTGTGTTGCTGGTAGTTTCCGGAGACAACCCTAGCTTAGAAGTATCAACACCGGATGGCTCAGACGGTGCAGTCGAAAAAATTTTGGACAACAGACACACACAGGTATTCCATCATCACTTACCATTAAAGATCATAACTCCATGAAGAAAGATTGCAGCCATCAGTACATTTAGCTAACTGTACTGTGTGGTTGGTGATGATAATCTCAGGAGCAAACAACAGGATTCTTTCTCATAACATTTGTCCTTAATCACCTTTAATGACAGCAGAAAAACATACACTCCTTCCGAGTGTTCTTATCATACGAGGCACGAGGGTATCACGTCGCGTTGGTCCTGCGCCTGATCTCTATGCGGCCGTGTCGAAATGTCGTCCCATCGAACTATAAGAGTGAGGAAAAAAGGAGTGCACCTATGTCTGCGCACACACTTATGCACTATAATATCTCACAAGCTGAAGGCTAGTCTCCGTTGAGATTGGCCGCAAATATGGAATTTCGACCGTATTTTATCATACGACCGATACATAAAAACTTAACAATTTAGTTGTTACTAGCAGCGCCCCGCGGTTTCACCCTCATAAGTTTCGATCCCGTATAAAAATCAGGATAAAAAGTATCCTATGTGTTAATCCAAGAAATGGTCTATCTATGTGCCAATTTTCATCCAAATCTGTTCAACGGTTTACGCGTGATTGAGTAACAAACATCCAAACATCTTCACAAACTTTAACATTTATAATATTATTAGTAGGATTATTCATTAAAGCAGATAGGATATTAGTCACACTTCTGATACCATTGAACATTCTGTAACGTATAAAGAATATTTTCCCTAATTTGTCTTGTTGCAGGTTGTCCGCTTGACAAAGCCGTCAATCGGTGACCACAAGGCCACAATCAGATGTCGAAACAAAACGTCCGTTGTAGTATACAAAAGGTATGAGCTACCGTTGCGATTTGGATTCTCCACTAAGCTGCCTAGAAGTATGCGCGAAACTAGCAGCAGACCTTTGCCAGGTAAAAGATTGTCATTTCCTTTCCTTTTCCACCGTTCTTGTCGCATTGAAATGCTATCGAATTGTCAAGCCACAAACGAAAACAATGGTCATATTCGTGAACGGGCGCCGTCAGTAGGGACTGGTCATCTCTTTGCTGCCATGGCTTATTTTAATTTAATATTTGAATTGTTTTTTTTTCGTCTTTTCATTACGGACGCTTTTAACGTTCTGCATCGTTCTCACATGCATAATTTTTAACATGAATGATGTAAACAAAACTTTGTAACCATATTATTTTTATTTAAAAGAGTGTCCATGGAGTTTCTTGCCCGTTCTTCTCCATAGGTACCTACGCTTTGGAATGGGCAACTAGCTTCATATTTCTATATTTCTGACCGACCGACCCCTTGACAATTCAAAAGTGCCTGTAATTCGTTTAATTGAAATAAATGCTTTGAGTTTGAGTTGAGTTTATGGTACGATTTCTATTTGTACTAAGTATAGAATGGAAGTAAAAACTGGTGGGATTAAAATTTTACCGGACAATACCAAAACCTGAATAGGTTTAACGATCGCTAAAGAGTATGCATTAAGTAGACTATATCATTACAATAATTTTGTTACAGGTAGAACTAACAAAATCCTAATAGATGCTACGCAAAGTAAAATGAAACTGGAAGCAATAGAAATACAAGTAGCTAACGAAAAAGAGAAAAAAGCTTTGGTGTTCGAAGAAAATTCTACTACAGGAATGTACTTGACCGAAGCTTTCATTAAACCTGGCATGGCCTTTTGTATTTGGGTGATTTATTCAACTCTTTTTTAAATTATCCTTAGCTCTAAAAGTCAAATTTTTATTTGATACGAAACTGCCGGTCGATTCTGTACAAATCTCACCGTGATAACTTGGGTGAAGTGAGCTTAAAGTGAGCTGTCATTAGTGTCAATCCCTAGCATCAGATGGAATGACAGCTCACTTCAACTAACTTCTCACGGTGAGATTCTAACAGAATCGACCGGCTGAGGTGATGTGAGTTTGTTTTTGCTAGGAAATGATACTATTAACAGCTCACTCCACGCTCACTTTACGGTGAGATTTTTACAGAATAGCACCGCAGCATATGTTTTGTAATATTTATGACAGAACTCATAATGGAATTAAAATGCTCCCCATGACTACACTAATTAAAATTAGTTATTTTCCTGCAAAAACTACTTATAATTTCAGGTGAAGGGCTATGAAACGACCACAAATGAAGAGATTAAGGGTTCATCGGAAAATTTTATCCCTCAATCAGGTGATTGTCTCCTCTTTCAACTGCCAATTATACAGGCTGACTTTTTTACCGTCTGGACAAAAACAGGTTATTAAAAGTTGAACGGAGTAGAAGCCTATGGCACAGTTTTCTTTTTTTTCACTTAAAAATAAATTTAAAATGAATCTTTTTTTTTTCTTTCATTCCTATGATTAAAGCCGGCCGATGGCTTTAATCAAAGGATTGAATGTCGCTACGAATTCATTGATAATTTCCGCGCGTAGAGAAAGGTGCATTTGAGTTGAATTTTTATATTAATTATTTTCTTTTTGTGAAATATTTTTTTTAAAGATTTCTTAAAGACTTATACTCCTTTCATCTTTTATGCCCTGTTTTTGTACAGACGGTAAATAAGTCAGCCGGTATGTTTGTCATGTGCCTTTAATTTTGCTTGATCATTCTTACCAAAAAGATTGTCTCATTTAGCTGAAGATGATCAATAATGTTCCCTATAAATACAAATGACTGATTTTTTGTACCTAGGTTCCGCGACAGATCCAAGATGGACAGGACCGCAATCAGAAATATTAGATGCCGAACCACTGATTGACTTTGGCACAAATGCAACATTGGCGTGTAAAGTTACTGGTTACCCAGAACCCAACATATTGTGGGAAGATGACGCCGGAGTAACTTTCCCTTCAGAGGTAAGATTGCAAAAATTTTCGTAAGTACATCTCACACGATTTTACAACTGCAAAGACGTCAAGTATGGTGATTTGATTTGATTGATTTTTGATTGAAAAGTATTAGTATATTTTAGGTCATAGAAATAAAACTAAAAGATTCGGCTTTACTCCGTGACTGTACTAATGATGAAATTGGGCAGTGGGTCCAGTCGACCTATTCAAAACGTGATTAGGTCAACTTGGGTCAGTTCGAGTGGGTCCAGTTGACCAAAGACTCGTAATATGGCAAAATCATACACTTCTCTCTCTTGGCTTCTCCGATTGCTATTAGAAAATTCAAATATCACTATTCTACACGACTTTCACAGTCTGGGAGAGGCCTATGTCCAGCAGTGGACTGCGATAGGCTGAGTTGATTATACACGACTTTCACAAAGTATTTTGCAAAGTTCAGCATAAGGTAAAATATTTGTTTAGCATCTTCTATAAAAAAACCTCGTGTTGTTGCCTTTAAAGTTAAAAATTCCAAGCCCAGCACCCTAATTTCGTAACACAATATCTATCACAAAAATCATTTTGAAGCATATTCCTAATGCATTGCTTCGTATGTTCGAAAAATTTGTCTGAGCAACAACGTAAATAACGCAATGAATGTTGTTGAACTGTCAAAATTAAAGCCATTCCTACTGTTAATGTGTTGCGCAATTACCCCACAGCTTGTTTTATGAATTCAACAGTAACTTGGTGAGTTTACGACGACATAGGTGGGTATGTACAGACATCAAGCTACCCGAAACTGTCAAATTTTCCCAATCAACTTTGAACCTTGGGCTTTAGCGATAAAGTTGAAAATCTATTAAAGAAATTTGACAGATTGTAGTAGCTTGATGTGCTGGCGTCTCTACATTAATATACAACCGATTCTCTTTTGTTCCAGAGTGTGTTATTAGAAATACCTTCACTGTACATAAGTTACGTCAGCATAGAAAATGTTACAGTGAATTCAACGATATACTGTAAGTCGAAAAACTCTGAAGGCGAAGCCTCTCATAGTTTAAATCTGTATGTTTACAGACCGTACACATTTGACGTCATTCAAACTCCTTCAGGTATTATAACTATTCTCACTTTTGTAGTTAAAATAATATAGGTAGAGTAAGTAATCGTGTAGGATACGTAAATAAAGGAAAACATTTCTGTCTGGTACTACCTAAACCGATAAATGGCAACTATAAACCCGTGGGTTAAAGTTAGTACAATAGGTTATTTTTTTAGGGTTCCGTACGTCCTTATAAAAAACGGAAACCTTAAACGATCACTCTTGTGATTTGACATTTGAAATTTAAAAAAAATCCTTATCTACGTTCCTGTTGACGAACATTTCAACAGTTTAGTTAATCTGAATATAGAAGCTGACTTGACAAACTCCGTTAATTATGACAGTGTCATTGATGAGTTTGCTAACCAATCTGTTCATCAGAAAAAAATGTAAATATTGAAATAATTAATTGTGTTTATTTCTACGTTTGTATGGACTTTTTAGTTTATTCGTTTATTATAATCATTCTCAGCCCACACTGTTGGATTTTATGTTATATCTCATTAAAAGTTTTTGCTTTTTTCCGTTAATTTATGGGGCGACAAACCTTACAGGCCCAGGGCGCTAAATCTTAAAATACGTCACAGCGTACCTATTTACTTTAATTATAACGTTCATTAAAACAATAATATTATCATGGAAGAGCCATTTAGGTATTACCTACCTGATTAGAGTGTACTACTTATAATTTAATCTCACTAACTAACGTACATAAATTAACACTAATCTGACCTAAAGCGTAAACAAAATATTCTATATCCTGTTAACTCAAGGAAAAAAACTTTGTTTTATATAAAATAGCTCACTTAATGTCGAGAATTTAATTTGTTTTTAGGAGTCATGAATGCTTACATAAGTACCTACCTAAAATCAACTAAACTGATAAATAATGTTGTATGGGTCACATACTTTTTAAAACTAATAATAAGAATCATATGTTAATAGGTCTTCCTTTGAGGTAAACGTGGACTTTCCGTGAAACAGTGAATATTATAATCAGTTCAAAACTATATTCTCTTTCAAATATGTATTTATCCTAATTTTAACCAACAGTTCATTAACATAATTGCCGATATGGTTGGGTTCTTGTATATAAAAATAAAACATTTATTTATGATAAACTTATCATTCAGGATCTGGTTGTTTGTTTTTGTGAGATATCATAAGGAATATAGAGTTTACTTTGTACATCTAATTATGGCAAAATATATTTAAAAACTTAGGGCTGATTTTACCAACGCTAGATAATTTTATCCGAAGAGTAATTTTGTATTTTTGACAGTTCTTCCATTCACAATCTGTCAGATGACAATTTTATTCCACGAATAAAAATTTTCTGTTGATTGAAAAATTAGCCCTGAAGGTTATAGAGGGTAATCGGTACTTATCGTTCCAGATCAGACTATAGAATATGGTAGTGAAGGTAAGCTACACTGCGAAGTGGTAGCATACCCCGCGGCGGAGACAAAGTGGTACCACAACGATACTGCAGTGATCTCGTCTGATGACCTGCAGATAGACCCAGAGACAAACACCTTGTGGATCAAAAACATGACTGTTAGCAACATCGGCGAATACAAGTGCGAATTGACGAACGAAGCCAACATAAAAACTTATAACGCCCTGGTTACAATTTCAGGAATAGGTAACCTACTTGAGAATATACTGTCAAATATACGAGTAGATCAGTGCTAGTGCCTCCTCATTATGAGAAGTGGCCTTTGGCCCTGCAGTGGGCACAGTGATAGGCTGTGGGAAATAATAATACCATATAATGATGGATAATAATAATACATAATTCCTGTTTCCCCACAGCTATATGAATTCCTGAGGGGTAATTCTCGTAATTTTAAGAAAGTTCACAGTCTGATCTCAGTCACAATCTGTCAAAAATACCTCTAATTTCCCTACATTTTTGACATTAATTGTCGCCGAAATGAGATCGCGACTAGATTTTGAACGTTTTTATTTACGAGAATTGGCCTTCAGATATCTAGCAAATAATTTCATGCACATTCTGTTTCAGTTTTGATTTATCTGGTAGATAGTGCCAGATACTGAAAAACAGGTTACGTAAGTTTTTAAAGCCAGTTAATTTATATTGATGTATTTTGCAGAGGCACCTCAAGTGGAAGTAGAAAAAACAAATATGACGCTGAAGCTGGGAGATTGGAGTTACCTTGAATGCAGGTGGAATCAAGATTTATCGTTCTATTTTGCTTTTATTTATTTCTCTCGCTCTCTCTTTCTATACCATCTCTCATTTGGGGTTAGTCTTCCCTGTCATTCTCTTTGCAACCGACTTCATAAAAACGAGGAGGTTCTCAGTTCGTCGGAATCTTTTAAAACCTTATTTCGGCTTCTGTCCGGATTCCTTGAACCTTGCTCGGATCGGACCTGTCTTTTAGGAATGAATGCGACCCTTCGTGCGATTAATTAAATCAAGTTCTACAATTTGAATGAAACCTTTTGTTCATACTGTGATTCATTTAACATGGAAGTAAATTGCTTTAATTATTTTCAGGTTAATTAAAGGAAAACCTTCACCAGCCATAACATGGACGTTTAAATCTGAGAATGAGTTCGAGTTCACCTTGTTGCCGGGTGGTGTGGTGATAGAAGATGGGAAACTGAAGATATCATCAGCACAGCCAAAACATAAGGGCGTCTACAGATGTGATGCCGCTAACATAGAAGGGCATGATTCTGCTGATATCACTGTCCAACTGCAATGTGAGACTATTATTTCTAACAGGCTTTCGCGAATTTCTAGGCAGCGCTGGTTGATTCTAGCAAGACAGTTCACTGTCAATTATATAATTTTCCTGGGAGTCGAGTGACTGTCTATATCGCCATGAGCTTTGCCATAGTACTCCTACCCTGTTGCTAGTCACGATGTGTTTTGTCTGCCCAGCTGAGTGGTTATTTCAGTGCCCGTTGACTATCGTGTGCAGACGAGGTCTGAAATAGCCTCTAAGTGTTTTCCTTTTATCAAATTAATGTAATTAATAATTATTCGTCTTCTTCGTTGCTGAAAAGCTTTGACAGAGACGCTGTCCAGCTGCTTGAATGCCACTCTGTTTGCGGTTCGTCTCAGGGCAGTGGCAAGTGAACTGTCTTGGTTAAATAATACATAACAACACGCCTTTTTTTTCGGAGGGTTAAACAGAGTTGTAGCTATAGTACCTACACCCACATTTCTATGATAAACTGGACCGGCGATCGTACCGCATCAGAATCAATAAATGCAAAATGTATGAGAAAATTAATTATCTTCTATATTTTTTTTTTCTGAATTTTTCCTGTTTTAATAGTTATTCTGCTATTCCGGGTGGAGACAAATGCAACAAACTAAAGATCATAAAAATCGGTCCAGCCGTTCTTCAGTTATAAATGGTGTAACAAACCCGACTTTGTTTTTTTTTATATAGAAGATAGATAGATAGAATAGAATAGAATAGAAATAGGCTTTATTATGTACACCATATAAATTACAGACATAAAAATAGAAAATAGGGGGAATAGATAATAGGGGGCGAGACTATTGCCATCAACCGGGCACTAATCCAGACTCTTTGCTACTGAGACACTCCAGATAGAAAAACCCAATAACACTGCCCGACCAGGAAATCAAACCCAGGACCTCATGTTAAGCAGTAGCGCCTGCGACGACTAGATCAACGAGGCAGTCGACTAAATAATCCAAGTTATTTTGATAGATCCACCATCGATATCGAATGACGCTGAAACCGGTACCGTGACCGTTAAGGAAGAGGATGATGTAGTGCTACCGTGTAAGGTGGACGCGTCACCCGCGGCCAGCGTGCGTTGGGAAATGACGCAAGATGACGTCATCGTGGCGCTGGACGACCGACACCACACCGATCAGCGGCACACTCACAGGTAAATGCTTTTCAGCTAAAGAATAAGCGCCACTGGTTTTTATTGGTAGGTTACGGCATTTCAATACTTCCAATGCTGTAGTAAGTGGCCTCCGTACACAAATTACACACGTAGGCCGTGGAGTTGTGGACAATAGCCAATTAAACAATTCAATACGTACTTAGATATCATCATGAATCATCGTACCTAGCGTGAACCTCAACCTCAACCTCACGGCTTGTGGGAAAAATATAGGTACTGCATCTAACCACCTTTCTAAAGAACCTGCAACGCAAGTCGTGCGACCCCAGACAAAATTACAAAAAATAAAAGACTCCGGGCCGAAACGCGGTCGCATTTCTTCCGGGTCACTTTTTGACATGTGGACATTTTGCGGTTTTCGTTCTGTTTTTCTGTTAACAGTCAATGTGTTTTCTATCAATGTACACACATAAAAAAATGCCTCAAGCACGTTTTTGTAGTTACTAAAAAAAAATATTTTTTTTATTATGTATATTTTTTGTAACTCCTATAGATACTTTTTAGTAAATTTCGTCATTTGAAAAGGGAATAGTTTTTTTTTCGGTCAAAATATCAAAATCTTTTCTCAAGTCATATCTTTATAATCTTGCAATGGGTTTGAGGCCAATCAGTTAAATTTCTGCCATATTTCTGAGTGGCATCAATACAAAAGATCTTTTTAATATTATATAGACACTTATGATGTGTGTATTTTATAAAGCAAAGTTTTATAATTTCCTACAGATTCAAGGCGTTGTGGAAGGACTCTGGAAACTACCACTGTATTGCGGAGAACGATATCGGTAGGGCGGAGATAACCATTACAGTTAATGTCCTAGGTGAGTCTACCTTTAGCACCATATACTTCTTCTTCAATCTTATCATGAAGAAAGGAAAAGGGAAGAAGGGGGTTAGGAAAGGGAATTTATAAACGATGACTAAAGTTAAGTGACGTTCAAACGTCAAAAATTTGTGGTTAATCAGTCGCTAATCACTTCTAAGATTTATTGCAACGTTTTTGAATAAAAGGGAAAGAGCTAGCTTTTAGTTGACGATCTTCTTTTCGACGAGTTTTGTTCGGCTTGGAATCGAATTACTGTCATCGGCAACTGCCATCACCATGACTATTGGTCCAACTTCTGGGCTGAACATAATTAGTTGATAAGATTCATCACTGGTTGTTTATTACATACTAAAAGTTGCTATAAACTTTGACTGCTCCGTTGGTCTCGTGGTTGCAAGCGTGACTGCTGAGCGGAGGTTCTGGGTTCGATTACCAGGTCGATCAGTGTTATTGGGTTTTCCATTAAGAATATCTAAGTAACAGCCCGGAGTTTGGAAGTTGGCGGTTTAATACCCCGTGCCTTGGAAAGCACGTAAAGCCGTTGGCCCTGCGCCGGATCTCTCCCCGGTCGTGTCGGATGGCAGTCCCATCGGACTATGAGAGTAAAGGAACAGACAGTGCACCTGTGTTTGCAAACTTATGCACTATATTATATCCTGCCTACTTTGATAATCTCCGTTGAGATTGCCACCGTGATCGGAATCGTTCGGGAGAATATTATAAAGTTGCTACAGAACTGTTGTACAGACGCCAGCAGGTCAACCTACCCGAAACTGTCAGATTTTCCCAATCAACCTTGAACCTTATGCCTTAGCAATAAAGTCGAAAATCTATTAAAGAAATCTGACAGATTGTAGTAACTTGATGTGCTGGCGTCTGTACAATAGTTACTATCATTTTTGCAGTTGCACCCTACATAGAAGCTCCAAAACTTAAGAATGTGGTCGCAAGGACTGGTGACAATGTTATGTTGTCTTGCAACGTGCTGTTTGGCAACCCTGTACCTTCTACAAAATGGAAGTTTATAGCCCCAGACTCTACCACTAAGTTTTTGCACAGGTAATTTTTACACCGTATTTCTGTTAGTGTATACAATCTTTATTTCCTCTCCACAAAGGTTCACATAGTTGTAAACGTAGAGACAAGAATTAGGTATAGTGTTTTGACAACAATGCACAAAATAGATCCTTTGTGAGAGACTGTTTGTCCGTAGCTTGCAAGGATCGTAATAATAGTTTCTTAAATTTTACATTTATGTTTTAGGAGTAATTCTTCGAGTTCGCTACATTTAAACAATGTGAGTTACACCAACGAAGGATCGTATCTATGTATAGCTGACAACGACGTTGGCACCGACAGTATCAATATTTATGTGAAGATACAATAAAATAATATGCGCTATATTTCCGATGTGTTTAATTTAAAAAAGTACTCCTTTTTCCCTACACCTTACAACATTAAAATTTTGAGCAATATGCTAGAGCTACACGAATACGTCAAACCTGGAAGGTAATTCTTTACAAGTTGGTTGACATGGTGCATATGACAAACCTATCTATACTATGGCACGTCAACCAGCACGACGAGTGACTTCGTAGTCCGAAAAAAACAAATCTATAAAAAATAATACATTATCTACCATTCAGGAGTACTATTTTCAAGTCAAGGAAAGAACTCGGTAAAACTTTAAAAAACCATACGTACCCACGGGTAAAAACCGCACTCTAATAAGACCAAAATAGATGCTTATCTGAAGGATAAAAGGAACGTATAAAACGAGAGAAACCCCACAAAACATGGCAGTGTTTATTTCGATCGATATGGACAATAAAGGGGTTATTAGGGAGACTGAGAAAACGTTGAAGTATTAAAAATGTGGGTTCACGTGTTAATATTGATTTTCGCGGTTATCTTCACGGCTTCAAGCGAAAGAACTCGCAACTTATCCATCGCCAATAATAGCACCTTCTCTATAACCGAGCATATACTGCTAGACACAAATTACGATTCAGGTATGAACAATAAATGCAAAAATAAGATTTTTGGTACTTTCAAACTTAAATAGCAGCCAGGGGGTTGATTGCAGACCTATGTAACATGTTCGGGATGTTATATTCAATTAAAAGTTGGTATTTTTTAAATGTTATGCTTAAATCACTTGTTAGAAAAATATGATTATTAGAATTTTCAATGTCAAATAGTAGCCTAATAATAGTAGGTTAATTGTAAACATTCGTTGTAATAGTAAAAAATTCTCAAGATGTTATTTCTGTTTTGAAAACAATACTTTTTATTCTGACTGGGTACGAAATGAAGGATGTCGTTTTCTTTTATATTTGTCTCAATGGTCTTTTCACACAGTTTTTCTAATGTCTAAATAAAGATAATCCCAGTGAAAATTCTTGATTAGAATTTTTTTCGCAGAAAATATTTCTATTTTTGTGGGCTAACTAGCGGTGTTTTAAAACAGCGGATTCTACAATCCATCTGCGACATATACATACCTACGTAGGTATAAGTATCTGTTAGTTTCTGACTTGTTAACAGAGAAAATAACACTAATTTATTTTATACATTCCACTATGTTGATATTAAGGTACAACAAATGTGGTGTACGGTTCCGAAGGCATCATAACATGCGACATCAAGTCATCAGTACCTATTAATATACATTGGTACTATGCCGATGAGACAACAGGCAAGATCAGCCAAATAGTACCATCAGACAAGTTCTGGATATCTACTAATGGCACAGAACTAAGAATTAAAAAAATGGATTTGGATTTGGTTGGCAAATACATTTGCACCGCTGCCTACAGTCAACAAGTTAGGATCGTTTTAAGTAAGTTTGCCTGAACTTTTATTAAACACTTTGCTATTATGTTATCGGCACGTAACTTTTTTATTATGTTTCATATTACCCAATTCTCTTGTAAATATGAAGCACATTTTACATGATTTTATTAAACTGACTACTATTACTTTTAGCGGCTCCTGAGATTACGGGAAAGACTGAAATACGAGCCATCAAAGGTTCAAATGCTGTAATAGATTGCAAGTAAGTACTAGTTGCGACATATTTACTGGTGGATTATGGCTCATACTTCTCTTCTTCTTGTCGATGACACAGAAGTGTATTAAATTTTGTTGGTCCATAACTTCGCCACTTTTAAGGCGACGTCGGCGGGATAGCTCATTGGTTAGGTCCTTCATTGATTTGACTTCATTTTGATTTTCTGAAATCTATAAATTTACCTATTGATTACCATCAATAGGTAAATTTATAGACTGACAAATTTGGACATAATCCATAATAAAATCTGGACATGACAAATTTGGCTACGAAACTTAAAAAAAATCCTTTCAGTCTATAAATTTACCTATTTATTATTTGTTTTTTTTATTTACCTATTGATGGTAATCAATAGGTAAATTTATAGACTGAAAGGATTTTTTTAAAGTTTCGTAGCCAAATTTGTCATGTCCGTCCGGATGTCACACAGCCATTTTCCTCGGAGACTATTATTTGCACTATATCGATGAAAATTGGACCGAAGGTGTACTCAGTACCGCTAAACAATAATGTAGTGAAATTACGAAACAAATTGTTATGGTGGCACCTGAATCCGTCACTGTGTACGTGGTCCGACACGCACTTGAACAGATTTTTTATGAGTCCAGCCGGTCGATTCTGTTAAAGTCTCACCGTAAACACATAGGTGAAGTGAGTTGGTTTTTGCTAGGAATTGACACTATTTACAGCTCACTCCACGCTCACTTCACCTAAGTTTTCTAAGTTTTCACGGTAAGATTTTAAAAGAATCGCCCGTCAGATCCATAAACTAAAATGCAAATCTTTAAATTATTTTATTTCAGGATTATTAAAGGCTTACCAAAGCCAAAAATAACTTGGGAATATATGGATCAGACCGTTATGCAGTTTACACCTATACTCAGTTCTGGAAACGTTATGCGTTTATCGGGAGTGGCAGACAAAAACGCGGGACGCTATAAGTGTGTGGCAGAGAATGTAGCTGGACAAGATGAGCACGTCACAACACTTGTTATTGAATGTAAGGAAAACTAAACTTGTTTCTCTGTGTTCACTCTAACATGTTTTCAGTACGCGCTTTAGTGTTTGTCGGTACGCAAAATACGCGCTTTGACGTCTGCAGCTTGTCTTATGTGTTTTTGTTTTCTGATGTAAAATGTTCCATTGCGAAAATAAACAGCAATAGATTCTTCCCGTTATTCTTCAAAACAAACCAACAAGAACCAAGACACCCTGTCTGTAATTATTTTTTTCCCATCTTTTTAATGTTGACTTGAATCATTCTATAAAATGGGCAGCGGGATTGTCCGAAAGGGTTACTGCTGGCCCGAAACATAAAGGGCTAAGGAAGGAACACGGGTGGGTTTTAGCCAGTAAGAGTCTGACACTCCCTTCCGCTCCAGAACGGGAGGAGGGAGGGGGGTCATTTGATGATTTCCCGCAATAAAAAAAAAACATTCTTTAAACAACATACTCACTGTTATAATTTACTGCCAGATAAGTATGGTAGTACAAATTACTTGATAATCATTATTTTTAATTTGTTTGTCAACAGCTCCACCAAGAATCATTTCAAAATCTTCTACAGTATTTGAAGGTTTCGAAGGAGATATATCTTTAAAGATTCCTTGTGATGTGGTCGGTATACCACAACCAGTTAACACTTGGAAAATAAACGGCAATGTTATAACAACCAGTAAGTAACTCTTATTTAATTAAATGTATAATATAATAATGCGATGTTCATAATGTTATGTTAACGAATGTTTTAGACGAGAAGTACTCTATAGTGAATGGAGCTCTGATCATTAGGAACCTAACAGAAGAAGACTCTAAGTCATATACCTGTGAAGCTAAAAACTATATTGGTTCAGTCGACGCGATGTTTGAAGCAAGAGTTAAAAGTAAGTAATTCAGGTTTTATATACAATTTCGTTTTGATAACATATCAAACCATAAAGTATCGATAAGATGAGTAAGTACTGAGCATTCTTGAATTATGCCATCTATGTATACCTATATATTTTAATTTTTTTATTTCAATTAAACCATACAGGAATTTTTGAATTGTCAAGGAGTCGGTCGATCAGAAATATAGAAATATGAAACTAGTTGTAGGTACCTATGAAGAAGAACGGGCAAGAAACTCCATGGACACTCTTTTAAATTATATTGTTACAAAAATTTTACTTACATTAATAATGTTGAATTTATAATTATATGTGACAAAGACTACAAAAAACGTACACGTTAAAAGCGTCCAGAGTATAGCAAAAATAGAAACAAAAATATTAATAAAAAAAATCCAAAAATAAAATAATTAAAATAAGCCGTGGCAGCTAAGCTAAGAGACACAGTCCAGCTGACGGCACCCGTTCACGAACATGACGCATGGATCAGCACCATTCCGTTCAACCATTTTGAAGAGAGCTAAATTGTCCAATACACTTGCCACCTTCAGCAAGACATCTGCCTTAAAAGTTAGTTGAAGTCGAAAATATTTAAACTAATATTGGTCTTTACTTTACAGCGGCTCCTAGAATAACAGGAAATACTGAAAAAAGATCCATCAGAGGTTCTGATGTTGCAATAGAGTGCAAGTAAGTACCTATTCAACTAACTGTCATTTCATGATGGATCTTGTGGTCCATACTAGGTAATAACAGGAAAGGACAAAAGCTGATCTGATTAACTCTTGAAAATGTTTGGGACGTCAAATAACCTACAAATCTTGTGTTCTGTGTTTTAATCGAGTTCCTAAAAACTTAAGTAGTTAACAAGTATTTGAAGGTTCAAATACAAATATTCACATCATGTTCTTTGTCATTTTTTTCAGGATTATCAAAGGTTTACCAAAGCCTAAGATTACTTGGCAATATATGGACCAGACCGTTTCAAAGTTTACACCTATACCCACTATACCCAGTCCTGGAAATGTGCTGCGTCTATCGAGTGTGGCGGAAAAAAGTGCGGGACGCTATATGTGTGTGGCAGAGAACGTCGCTGGAAAAGATGAGCACGTGACAACACTTGTTATTGAATGTAAGCAATTTAAATGAATTAAATGTCAAAAATAACCTAGGTATATAATCTGCCGTTTTGTAGTATCTGCCGTAACCATTTGCGCGGTGTTGAAATATTTTTATGCTTACACATAATATGGTGGAATGCGAAGACAGCACAAAAAGCAGTAGTTGCCCTCTTTCATACATTTCTTTTTTTTTTTTTTGGCATTTGCCTTATTATGCTTTGGAGTGTCGGGTGAAATCAATCCTCGATTGCTGGTTTTCATTTTAATTAAACTGACTTGAGTACACGTACAAAATTACTGATTCACACACGTGTAACAATTCAAGATGTGTAAACTTATTTCGAACTGATTAGGTATTTTTATTTAGCTCTGTGATAAGACTTATCTCAGTCTAACTATGACAGTCAACAGTCATAATATAACTTTGTATGCTTATAACTGTTTTGTTCACTATGAAGTTTCCCCACAGTTCCACCAAGAATGATTTCAAAACCATCTACAGTATATGAAGGACTGGTAGGAGATATGGCTTTGAGGATTCCTTGTGATGTGGTCGGTATACCAAAACCAGTTAATACCTGGAAAATAAATGGCAACCCAATATCACCCAGTAAGTATATAATCTATATAAACAAAACAAAGTCAGGTTAGTTACACCATTTATAAGTCAAGAACGGCTGGAACAATATGATCTTTGATTTATTGGATTGGAGACGAATCCAATAAATCAAAGATCATATTATTGTTCCAGCCCCGAATAACCATTAAAACTTGTGAAAATTCGGGAAAAAAATATTAGGATGATTCATTTTTTCATCCATCCATCCTTATTGGTTCTGAGGCGGTACGAAGTTCGCCGGGTTAGCTAGTTATACCTACATATTTCACACACGCTAGTAGTGTCACTTGTATTACGAGAACTGCCTTTACCGATACGAAATAGAGACGCTTTTGCAGCAAATTGACACGCGATTAACAGACAACGCACAACCTAAACCGCTGGGCCTAGAAAATTTTGCACAAGCATACTTGATGTAGCGAAAGTGAATACTCAGGAAGGATTTTTGAAAATTTAAAAAAAGTCATTCTTTCGAAAGTTTATACGGTAGTTTGTAATTTTTGTCGATGAGATGAGACGAGACGACGAGAAATCTGACGATGAGAATATGACGATGAGAAATGCCATCGGGCACATGGTCTTGCATAACACAATGTGGTATTGCCGAATGTTTCAGACGAAAAGTACTCCATAGACGATGGTGCCCTGATAATAATGAACCCCGTTCAAAAGGACTCTACATCGTACACGTGTGAAGCTAAAAACTATTTAGGTTCAGTTCACGAGACATTTATAGCTCAAGTTGAAGGTAATACGAACAAGATATAAATTTCAACACGCCCAGCTTTTGGTCTTTACTTAGAACGATGTTTCTGATGAATTTCTCAACATACTCGTATGTCAGTATTTTTCAGTATCAGCTTGTTATAGATTATTCAACTGTTTAGATAATATTACCAAGTACCATCTAATCATTAGTGTTTTTAAAATTCTATATTTCAGAACTGATTAATAGCTTAGGAATTAAAAGCCGGTACGTGTATATATTGGAGGACGAAACCAGAAAACTGCAGTGTGAGGGATATAGTTCTACATCTCAATCAGTTAGATGGTTTATTGTAAGTGTGCTCCATATATATTTTCTATTTGAAAAGATAAAACATACTATACGCACCTTATTGCTACGTACAGGGAAGCCGCCCTTAGGCGACGATAAAAAAAAGTTATGAGTTTTCGATTTTCTCACTAAATTAATAGTTCTAAAAAAGATCGCTTGCAGATCATCACTATTAACACTTTTTCGCTCTTTTGCTAACTTTTTAATTACTAATTTAAACTGGATTCACAGGAAGGCGTAGAAGTTCGTTCAGGTAAACCATATTTAGAGGTGGAGAAAGCCACAGTTAGCGACGACGGCAACTACACGTGTCGCGTGAACGACCAGCATGGAAACACACACACATACACGTACGTTGTGGACGTCGGCCACCCACCGCAACTCGATCAACAAATGGATCTTAGCGACTGGCGTGGTGATGCAGCAGATATCTTGTCGAACTGCGGAAGTACCGCGAAACCACAAGCTGACGTGAGTTCACATTCCACTAATTGTGAGATATTGATGGATAGTATTGTAGTAAAGTATCATTTACACACATACATAAAATCATTATTTTACTTTAATAAAAAATCGCCAGTATCTCACTGCACCAATAAATTATATTATTAAATGTGCAGTTAGACGGACTTGACACAGCAACTCACCACGCGATGGGGCGCGGGAAACAGAGTCAGATTCCCCCAGCGGAAACGCGTTTTTTATTTAATTTATATGTAAAAATCACGCGCGGCGTGTGATCCGCCCGTCAACGCGATGCGTTGCATAAAATGTTTAATATATTTTAGATAAAACTACAACTTTCAGGTGAAATGGAAATTTAATAATCAAGCGTTGACGTATCAAAACTTAACAGAAGTGGGCATTACTTTAAAATGGGGAAAATACAAGTGTAACGTGACAAACGTACATGGCTCAGTACAGAGGAGTTTCGATGTTCAGTCTTCAGGCAAGTTATTTGATATGGCTTTTTCCAATACTTACCTACCCTTCTGCAATTCAAAATACCCATTTGGGAAACCGAGACTGAGTTTCAAATATTATGTTATACTATGATACTAATGCCTCATCAAATAAATCGTTACTATTTGTTACAGCATGTTTTATAAATAGAAAATTTGAAAATATCCCAAATATGCCACTCTTGCTTACCGATGAACTTACTTATCCCGGTTGGGCTACCACGAAACACGCTTTAATAGTTGAACAAGGAGATAATTTCATATTATATTGTCCTTACCAAACCAAGGAGACACTGAATACTTTTCAAAAAATTCCGAAGCAAAGTGAATTAAAGGCATTTTGTCATAAACAAGACGAGTTCTTAGTGGGCGATCAAAAGTACAGACTTTCAGACCTACTCTGTACTAATAATATTCAACCGGCTGTTGTAAGAGAAAAAACAAAATGCTTAACGGAAACTTCTGAACTTATAAGGGTGGGATACAATGTGGCTGACTTTTTAGAGAATTACGAAGTCTGTTTCGACCATGCTATAAATATGCCTCTGTACACCCGTGCATCATTGGCTGAGACAGACGGCAGTCTAAGCACCGCCCACGATTGGTACACATACCCAGGAATTGGAAATGGTAAACTTAAAACAGGATTTACATGTAAACACTCTAATTCGACTTGCTGTTATAGTAAAACTCAGCTGGTAAGTCCCGGAGACTTTAAATACGGCTCTGCAAAAAAGAACACATTCTTTGAGTTCCTGAACACAGTGCCTTACTGGCGATCTTGTGCAAATAGCAAAAAGGTAAGGACTTATCTCGTATTAGGCGTGCGACACACTTGTGTTATTCGGAGCTAGTGGCAAAATCAAATATTATATAGGTAGCTAAAAATTATTTCGAATCGGCTTTGTTGTTCAACAAATACTGCCGACCTGAACAAGTGTGTAGCATGCGTTACTTTTTAGGGTTCCGTACCCAAAGGGTAAAAACGGGACCCTATTACTAAGACTCCACTGTCCGTCTATCCGTCTATCATCAGGCTGCATTTCATGAACCGTGATAGCTAGACAGTTGAAATTTTCACAGATGATGTATTTCTATTGCCGCTACAACAACAAATACTAAAAACAGAATAAAATAAATATTTAAGGGGGGCTCCCATACAACAAATGTGTTTTTTTCGGCGTTTTTGCCTTGTGGTACGGAACCCTTCGTGTGCTAGTTCGACTCGCACTTGGCCAGTTTTTTTATTATGAAGAAGTTTTCGTTATCTTTAGCAAATATGAAACTCTATATTCTTTACACTAACCGAAGTACATAATACTCGTATAACATTATAATATGCACATTCTTATTGTCAGCAAACCACTTGGGAAGATATTAATGAAATGGTGTGGTCCCAGCTACCCATCTACACTAAAATTGTTGCCTGGTCTGGAACTCACACGTTTCAAGATGAAGATGGAGCTACTGTACCAAGATATTTATGGAAGGTATACTTTTTTTTGGGCAAAAATATGCCATACTAATTATTTTGCATTCGTACAATACGGCCCATGAATCATGACCGATCCGAACTTTGCGCAGAAGACTGCGCAATAAAATTTTTTAGGAAATAAAATGGTGACATGAGCGAGTGTGAGTGAGAGAACATGCGCGAAAGTTCGGAGAGCCTATGTTCAGACCGACCATCCGACCGATCATTTTCATGATTGCACCTACGCCACTTACCACTGTTTGTCTCTGCATCCCCCAAACGTTGACTGGTAGAAAACGCCTATGGCATTAAGTCCGCCTCTGTACATTTGTGTGCTTAAAGTATTAAATTAAGGCACTGATTTAAAGAGGCAGTTGTAAATAGCAGTTTTGGTTAGTTAAACATTATAAATGGCACGTTTAATAACTAGTTCAGCAGTTAAAACTAAGCAGTAAAGTAAACAAAAATGAGTAATAAAAAATAATGAAATGGATCAGTGAATATATAATTGAGCAGGAAAATAATTAAATGGGCGGTAAAAATTATTGAACGAGCGGTTACGTGTGTAAAGTAACCTAACCAAACCTAACCTCGGGGCGCCCTTCGCTTGCTCTTGCATCCTATGTCGACGGAGCCCCGCTTCGCGGGGCCCCTATTTCTGTGTAAAGGGTTTAAAGTAACCTAACCATTTTTTTTTTTTTACGTGGAGAAATGCTCATGCATTCTGCACTACCACGGGGAGATAGTGCAGTTATGTGGGACTCTAACCCACTAAAACTCCACGGTGTCCTCCTCTGCCGCTTATGGCGGGAACACGGGCACGCGTTAGCACTCATCCGTGAACCCGCCGCGGCTGTCCGTCACCGGACTCTCCTCCGGGGAGTACTCCCCATCACCGGCGCACCAGAACACATAGCACGCCGTGACCACCCCAGGGACCAAACCAGCACATGGGCGCCAGACGACCCCGTCTCTGCCACCCTTGGTCCCCCTGCGACGGGTCAGGTCATTGGCCCCGCCGCCTGCCAATTTTCGGCCGCAGAGGATAGGGAGAGTGGCCAACGTCATACCAACACTCCTCTTCCCCTGCGGCCCCACCGCGTCCGCCATCGAACGGTGGCGACCCCGTCAAGGCCGCGGAAGGTAGGGAGAGCGGCGCTCCGTAATACCGGCACTCCTCTCCCGCCGCGGCCTCCAACCCTCAGCCGCGATGCCTCCGGTACGACATCGCGGCCCGCCTCAGTTGCGATGTCGCCCAAGCGGCACCGCAACCTACATGTTGGCCGCTACGTCGTCGGCTTGTCGGCAAAAACCCTGACGAGCGGCCCCTCCTCGGGTTCCTCTTCGCTTCACCGTGGGTGTCCAAGCCACGGCTACTGAGCCCCCCCGCCTCGACAATGCGGGAGAACCCACCGGGGGGGAAAGTAACCTAACCAAACCGAACCTCGGGGTGCCCTTCCCTCGCTCTTGCATCCTATCAAACTCAAACTCAAATCATTTATTTCAATTAAACCTTGTACAGGCACTTTTGAATTGTCAAAATTAAATAGTCTGTCAGTTAGTCCGAAAGTTGAACTATGTCGACGGAGCCCCGCTTCGCGCTCATTCAGTTATTGGACTGCTCAATTATTTTTAGAATTGACATTGTAATGTTTTTCAACTGATCATAATAACATCTCCAATATTTAAATAACAGCTCAAAAAATTAGTTCCCTTAAATTAGTACCATGATTCGTCGACCGTATTGTAAAAGTACTGCTAAACCTAAGCATTCCGTTGCTCTCCAGGTGCTGGTGTTCGACAAAGACGAGTCAGTTGCTATAATCCACGTCAACGATCCGACACCAACCGACGAGGATATAAAATGCGAAGACATCAGCTCGGCATACGAAGATTGGTTTATGTCCAGCGATAAGTTCACTTACTGTTGCTCAGTACCTAGCTTCCTTGAAGCGTTTGGTATGCGTGGAATCGACTTTAGTGGTAAATACCAAGAGTTTTTTTTTCTTTTATCCTGTATGTTAATATTCGGTGTACCTCTAGGTACTATATTTATAAACCGACTACGTTCTGCGTTATGTTGTAACTTGCGATTTAGTTTACTTACGTTTACTAATAATACTCATAACAAAAGTTTGTATTTGCGCTAATTGAAGCTTTTTCTTTCTAGCATAATCCGGGGAAACGCTTGGAAAAAGATGGTAGTAGGTACGACAAAATTGCCAAATTAAAGTATTCTGTTAACGAAAATACCAAGAAAAAAAGGTATAATTTATAACATTTAGTAATAAACTATTATTGTCGATTTAACAATGAAACACCAATGCCTCTATCTTACCCCAGACCAGCTTTCAATAGATGGTTGTTGGTGGACCGGACTGGTCCGGTCAGTTCCTAGCGAAAGCGGTCGGTCGGAACACTAGTTTACAGTAACTATTCCATGTAGATACTTAATTAAAATTACATTTTTTTTTGTTTTAAGTTTTATGATTTTATAAAGTTAAGTCTTATGATTTTATAAAGTTAGGTGTTAAAACCGACTTTCGTTACCAACTCTACTCTATCAAACACCTAACTGCATACAGTTACAACGCGTAATCGTCGCGTAGACGTGATGGTATCGGAACTTGGTTGTTATCGCCGTCAGCGATGCGTTTGAGACACTGCGTTGCGTTGCAGACTAGGCACCTCCCTTATACATATTATCATCACCAAATAAATGATTTTTTTTTAAGTAATTATTTTTTTTGTTTTTTATTTCTCTTCGGTTCATTAAATGATGGATTACCTTATTTCTCATTATTCGTTTTTCTCATCAACTATCTATGTAATGTTGAATAAGAAATAATGTTAGGTGTTAAAAACGCCAGACAATGACAATATATATTTTTTTGATTTATAATCACCTGATCCTTAGGTACATTTTGAGGTAAGTAGATAGGTATTCTAACGAGTTATAAGAATATACATAGATGTAGGGAACAGCTGTTTTTTTTTCGCGATTTCAGGTTTGATCCCATAGTAAAAATTGTTCATAATGATGAGTACAATGACCTCTTAAGAGGTTGTTAATGTTTTACAAATAACCCTGTAATAGTGGTACCTGTGAGTCTTTAAACCTAAAAAGTTTCAATTGCATAGCTACTACTACTCGCTCTACTTTAGATTTTATTGATATCTAAAATACCCCAATTTCGTCACTGATTCACTGACTCACTGATGATCATCCATATTCTTAAGGTTCTTCCTGAAGTCCTAGAAAGCTGAAATTTGGTATGTAAGCTAGTAATAGTACACAAAATACAAAAAAAAATAAAAAAACTTGGAACTTTTACCCTCCAACCCCTTAAACTAGGGGATGGAAGTTTGTACGAGACTTCCGAAAATTTTGAGGCTAGAGTTCTGAAAATTGATATAGGGACTCCTTGTTATAAATAATAAAATACATATTTCAGGATTTTTAGCAAAGAACCCCCCAAAAAAATATTTTTTTTATTTTATAAGCAACTTTCAAAAAGATGTGAAATCCCACCAAAAACATTTGCATGTAAAATGTTGCCAAGACGAGACCACATAAAGCTCGCACTGCCAAAAATATATCAGATCTCATGTAGAGCCAAGCTTCTAACTCTACACGCCCTATCTTCACAAACTCTACACCTTAGTCAAAATATGTGGCTTGGCCGTTTCGTTTCTTAGATCTATATAACTACGCAACGGATTTTGATGCCGTTTTTTTTTTATTAAATACTGTGATTCAAGAGGAAGGTAGGCTATTTGACAATGTAAAAAATAAGGTCATAATTATTGACACTCGTATAGATTATCGCTTTTAAAATCGATTTCCATTAATTTTACTACAAAACAATGTATTATTTATTAAAAAAATCCCGAAAAAACTTCATCTTTTTAAATCTGGCGCCACGTAATCGAAAACGGTCTGGATTGGCTGAACTTATGATGACGTCATGATATAGTCAATTTCTGTCTATCGTTGACAGAACAGATGACTTTTGTCTAGTATCTCGACCGTTTCAACGTTTGTTTACGTGTATTGTGACGTCACGACGCCATATTGTTAAAGATAGCGTTTTGGCGGCTTATTTAAACAGTACATTTTTATTTACTATTTTCTAAAAGAAATACATTATGCAATTTGAAGTAATAGGTTTTTGTGGGCTCGTTAGACACCATTAAATAATCTGAGATGTTTATCAGAAACCAGTCAAATAGCCTATTGTAGTAGAAAAAAAGCCGAGAAATTCAAAGATTTGTAATGTGACGTCGCCGTCGTAACAAACATATTTTTGTGCGCTTGCATTGCAAACGCTGGCCAAACCTTACGAGACAGATCAAATTAATGTACTATGGAATTGTATATCTTAAAAATATCAATAAAAAGTCCGCGATGGTATATGTTTATCTCCTAAGGATAACCCACAGTAACCATTTTTATCTTTTACTTAATACAAATAAATTATGGGTTATTTACCAAGCTATTTTAAACAAGACAGTATTATTCCTTATCCAATTAAATACATTAAATACGTTGTGTATTTCATGGAGATCAAAATTGCCCTTTACGGCACATCATTAAAATGAATATCGAAGTTATCAGAGATTTAAAAAGCGGGGACAGCGGCTGGCGATGGCGGGGCGGTACGAAGTTCGCCGGGTCAGCTAGTAAACTATAAGTGACAGCCCTACGTGTTTAGGCTATTATCGATCTCTCGGGGCTCGAGTTGGCCTACTTATATGTTTTTACTATGACACATGGAGAGCAGTGGTGGCCAAATGGTAACGGCCGCGACTTACGAGTTGTAGGTCGTAGGTTCGAACATTTCATCACCATTGTTCTCAAAACGGTGAAGGAAAACATCGTGAGGAAACCGGCATGTCCTAGAACCGAAAATTCGAAGACATGTGACATCTGCCAATCCGCACTGGGCCCGCGTGGTGGATTACGGCCCACTCCCTCTCATCGAGAGGAGGCCTGTGTCCCAGCAGTGGGAACATTATAGGCTAATTATGTTATGTGTTATGTACTATGACATAGGTTACGCGCGGAGCTAAAAAGCCTATCGTCCACGAAGCTGGGTTTGTGACACGTTACTTTTGAGTAGCGTCGTGGACGATGTGCCTTAGTTGTAATTAGTAATCACTTTAGTATCTTTTCGACTAATGAGAAGGAACGCAGTGGGCCTAGTAAACATAACGTAAATTCAAACGATGTTTGAATAATATCTACCTAATCATTTGCAGCTTCACGTACTTACAATTAGACACAAAAAATATACAAAAGTAAAGCGGGAATATGTTATACCTATTAATAAAATAAGAATCACAATTTAACTTTGAGGATGTTTGTAAATAGACATGGCTCGAGGAAAATAAATTGATTGAATCACGAGTAGGTAGGTGAGCAAAAGTGGTATCGGTCGCGAGTGTCGCGACTTACTTATAGGCCGCGAGTTGTAGGTCGTAGATTCGAAACTAGACAGGCGCTTTACTTTATATACCTAAATTATTTCATCACCACTTTTTTTTTTTTTTTTTGAAGGAAAACGTCGTGAGGAAATGGGCATTTTCGCTGGGACACCATAACACTGTGCCCGTGGTGGATTACGGCCCACTCCCTGTGACCGAGAGGAGGCCCGTGTCCCAACAGTGGGATCATTATAGGCTGATTATGCAAATAGATAGATGTCAGCCAAATCTGTGACTATGCACGTAAAGGGATACTGGAAGGCGATTCTCGGTTTACACTCGTTGCATGGCTCATTTTGTCATGGCTGCTCGTCTCCTATGTCGCTAACAAAATGGTGACATTATCCAGATTCATGTATTCTCAGTACAAGTACTTAGTTCTTCTATCACGCGTATAAGGAATAACATTTTGTCATTTTACGTCGCGCGACGCAATCTATTGGACATACCGATGCGATTTTTTTAGCGCAACCTTTAATGTACAGACGCCAGCACATCAAGCTACCCGAAACTGTAAAATTTTCCCAATCAACTTTGCACCACAAGCTTTAGCGATAAAGTTGAAAATCTATTAAAGAAATTTGACAGATTGTAGTAGCTTAATGTACTAGTCTGTACCTACTTTTGACAATATTTAAGTAACAATAATGCTCAAAACATTATTTAAAATATCTACATTTCATAAACATTAATCAATACATAATAATACACTATTTATTTAGTAACTCTATGTTTATCGTATTCTGCCCGCGACTTCGTCCGCGTGAAACTCGTTCCCCCAACCCAACGCGTCGCATCGCACCCCCCACGTTCTTTATTTATTTATTTACTAGCTGTGCCCCGCGGTTTCACCCGCGTAAATGTCGATCACGTGGGAATATCGGGATAAAAAAACTTGAAAAGGTCGCGCGGCCGCCCTCGGCGCCGCGAGCCTTCCGACGACTTAAGTTTCTCAAGCGAGTAAAGATAGCGAGTAAAGATAAAGTTTAAAATTAGGTATAATGGCGCCGATTCTGTTGTTCACAAACTAAACTAAATTTAAGTTCATGCATCTTTTTCTTTCTATGACATTAAGAAAAGGACAGAAGATAAATATTAGTTTAGTCCTGTCAAATTAAGACACTCCATAGACAATTTAGAAGAGATTAAAAAATTGGTTATTAAAAATACGTAAATTTACGTCAGGCGCTGACTAATTTGACAGGACTAAACTAATATTTATCTTCTGTGGTTTTCTTAATGAAATAGAAAGAAAAAGATGCCTGAACTTAAATTTAATTTAGTTTGTGAACAACAGAATCGGCGCCAATGACACTGAAACTGCTCGCCGCTTCGCTGCCATCTCGGTGTGATTTGAGCCTAAGATGATATGAGTGTGATGATGAGAGATGATGATAATGGATGATGGTAATGATGATGATGGCTGTTAGGGATCTTGACCGTTCTTCCGGTATTGTCCTGATAACCGTGGAATACCTCTCCACTCCTCATAAGCACCTCAGGACTTGTTGCCTCATTGTCGCTATACGACAGTATGTGCTAGCGTCAGCGACCGTTTTTGAGAGCCTATTATTGAGTGTGCAAGTCACCCCCTGCCATTTTATCTGTGTAATTTAACTAACCCTTAATTCAATATCTTTGTTTCCATATGCTGCAAATAGTCCTACACCAGCCGGGGATTGTCCTCGAGTGCAGTTGCATAGTGTGAACAGGGATAGATAATCGTCTGTTGGTGCCTAATTTTATTCAAATCGTCTAACGGGCCTCTGCGAGTTGACTTCGGCACCTTGTACGCTTTTCAAAGGTCCGGGACCCCAGGGTCTTGAGTAATGTCAAGAGATAAAAATTATACTTCATGAAGTAAATATTCATTTAAATAGGTACAGGTATTAGGTGTTGTATCATACCTACTGAAATATAAATTAGTACTTATCTAAATAAATAAAGTAAATGCGCAGTAGGTATGTACCTACGTGGTATTTTTGTCGATTTCGTAATTGTTGGTAATTCCACATTTGAGCAGGAATATTATTTTTAAATTACAATAGATATTAAATACCTATAATTATAAAAACAATTCTCTGCGCATTGAGATTGTTATTTTTGTGCCTTTCCTGTTTGTATGTAGACTAATTATGTTAACTGGAGCCGGAGGATGCAGGGAAACCCAGTTTGCTTAATATTATTTTCATTAAGAATTACATTATGAACTAAATCTAACGTAATGATAATTAGTCGATGTCATGTACCAAGAATGAATATTCTTTAAAACGTAATTAATTACGAAGATGCGGAAGTCAATTGCGAAATTGAGGTGGCATGGTTTAGTGACGCATTTGCTGAGTCGGCGCCTTATGTCGGCCAGGGTTGAGTCGCGCTGAAAGGGGTGTCAGCTGTAGTCAGCCTTTCTTCTATTGCACAGATGCGTAACAGACTAAGTACCTACTTTTCTACGGATAATAACAAACGTATATAATAAACTGCCTCGCTGGTCCAGTGCCAAATTGCCTGTAAGGCGACGTAGAGCCCGCAAGCCTGCATTCGTACGACTAGGAGTGACGGCAAAAACAGGTCGTGCGCGCACCTCACGTCCCTGAACAGTTCTTGGGACAACATAGCATAACTTGTTAGAAATATCCACACAATCATACGCGTTGTTACACAGATCATATAGAAACATAGTTTCTAGGAAGGTTCGTCTAGACTTCAAAGAGAGTAAGTTGTATTTTTTCAGTAAGTCGCTATAGGGGATGTAAATACGACTTCTAGAACAGCGGTAATGCATCGTTTTCAGGAACTTACATTGTAAACGCTCGATACAGTCAGTATATTTATTATAATAGGGACTCCACACAGGCACTGCATATTCTAGTTGAGACCGAATTAATGATCGATACAAATGTAAATATGTGCTTGGGTGGATAAATTCCGTGGCCGATCTTATTACAAAACCATACATACGATAAGCCTGACTCATGATTTTATCAACATGTGCGTCCAGGTGCAGTTTGTCATCGAGCAGTATTCCTAGATCACGAATTGAGTTAACTCTGGCCAAGATTTTACTCTGTAATGCATAGGGATGTTTAAACGGGGTTTTATTTTTAGTAAAGCTGATACAGCAACATTTGGGAATACTAAGTAGGAGTTTGTTTTTAATGAAATACTCAACTAAGCGATTAAGATCTTGTTGAAGTAAGTGACAGTCTGTTATTGATCTAATGGGTCTAAAAATTTTTAGATCATCCGCGTAAAGTAGAAACTTAGAGTTAAGAAAACACACATCGATATCGTTGATAAAAATTACAAACAACAGAGGTCCGAGAATTGAGCCCTGCGGCACCCCTGACGTTGCGTTTATGGTGGTGGAATTGAACCCATTAATAGTTACTTTTTGTGATCTATTTGACACATACGATATGAACCAACGCAGCAAATCCCCGCGGATACCGTTAAAGGCCAGCTTCTTTAAAAGCAATTCATGATCGACCTTGTCAAAGGCTTTTCGAAAATCAGTGTATACAGAGTGTGTGTGCAGGTGGCACACGAGAGTCCATACTATTAAACAAATAGTCAGTGAAAGATATCATATTAGTTGTTGTAGACCTTCTTTTACGAACCCGTGCTGCTGTTGTAATATTTTATCATGGACAATCGGATACAACTGATTGTGAACGAGTCTCTCGAAAAGCTTTGACAAGGCCGACAATATAAAAATGGGCCTATAATTTTCAACGTCCTGTTTTGGACCGCTTTTATGAACGGGGGTAATATTAGCCCGCTTCAAGATCTCTGGAAATGTTCCCTGATAATCCTATCAAGTGATCATTCGTGTTGGTTAGCTAGCTTCAAGTTCTCTGAGCACTGTGTTATTTGCACTGAAAATTACAGCTATGTGTGCTCACGAGATCATTAAAAAAATAAATGCATTTCACATTTAATATTTTTCGTGACAACTCGCTCCTACTGCTATAGCAAACGTGCTCAACAGATCCCGCGTAAACTTCTTATTTTTCTCTTTTTCCTTTTTAAGTATTAAATCGTGGTAGGTATTCCAATATTTCACTATGGTGCACCGATGACTCGGTGTTGTTAGGAGCTCAATTACTCAGAAAGTGACGAATCTTTTCACGTCAGGCGTTTTCTTTTATAAATTAATTAACTAGATGACGCTGAACTGGTGACCCATGAAGTGAGCATTTAAAGTGACTCCAAGTTCCTTGAATTAGAACTTTCAGCCGCTTCACGACGTTATTATCTTGTCGATTAATTACTGTTTCGGTGTTAAAAGCTTCTTATTCACTTTGTAATCAATTAAACAAGCCCTTGGAAAAAGCCAATAAATCATCTTCTGACTAGCTCTTTCCCAACTGTGTTGGGGTCGGCTTCCAGTCTAACCGGATGCAGCTGAATACCAGTATTTTACATGGAGCGACTGCTTATCTGCCCTCCACAACCCAGTTACTGGGTAATACGATACCCCTTGGTAAGACTGGTTGTCAGACTTTCGGGCTTCTAACTACCCGTAACGACTGTCAAAGATCCACGAATGACAGCCGGGACCACGTGCTTTCCGAGGCACGGAGGGGTCACGGTATTTAAAGATGGACCTGATCGATCGACCTCTGCGGCTGTTATTATTTAGCCACGGGCCCCTCCCTGGAAAAAGTCAATAATTCAATTATAACAATGACGTCAAACTGGAATGATAATAACAAATAATAGGAAAAATCTGTGTGTAGGTTTATTGAAGTTGATCAAAATAATTATATATTACCGTGACAGTGTATAAATTGATTGTCCCTGTTACATTTTGCCACAGTGTGGATTAAACCATATAGGGGATCAGTACAGTTTTAATCCCGACTCGTATTATAACCGCATCCAAAATGTGGGGGCGGATATACCCGCACGCGGTGTTGCTAATATTCGGGAATATTATTTTGCAAGCATCATGCAAGGGCAGTTTAACCTTTCTCATAGATGATACAAGCTCTATGTATGACGATATACGGCAAGTTAGAAATAGTGTGAACCGAATCAGTGATGTTGTGTTCAATGAGAAGTCCAGTCTGA
Source organism: Oligia latruncula (assembly GCA_948474745.1). Lineage (NCBI taxonomy): Eukaryota > Metazoa > Arthropoda > Insecta > Lepidoptera > Noctuidae > Oligia > Oligia latruncula. The sequence continues at coordinate 8,961,899 of OX419700.1, forward strand.
TCGGCAACATGGTTCTCGTAACGTTCAACGATCCAGGTAACATGCACTTTATTTTTATTAATTTAGGTACACAAACCCATTCAATTAATACGACAGACTTTAACCAATCAGTTCACATTTAAAGTGAAAGCTCGAGAACACATTCACAAGAAGTTGGCAGATTCGCCTCAAAATTAAGTTGTTGCAGTTTTCGTGTTTAAATCTGTCATAACTTTTTTTTTTAGTGCTAACCGTCCACCCAACTTTCTTATTTCAATTCAAAACTTGCATACAGCCTAATCGATACTCGCAACAAAAAAATGAAAAAACATTGTAGAAACTGAATAAAAACTCTTTTAACTAACAAAATTGGGTATTCTGCAAACACTTTACATTTCAATCATGTAAAGTGTTTGCAGAATACCCAATTTATAGAATTAATTTATCATCATTCTCAAACAAGCTTTTGCTTAGCCTACCTAAAAAAATTTTACTGGGAATTCTGTAGCAAACTATTAGAAAGTATCAAAAATAAAATCCACAATAAATAATTGTCCAATAAATCAAAATAATTTTAAACAGGGAGCGCATTCCGAACATAAATTCAAATATAGAAACATTTCGGCGCGAAATTCAATAAAGAGGTACTTATGGCCTGTCTGTTATTGTCATGATATTAGAAAAGATTGAAATGATATTAGAAAAGCATGAATCATTATTATAAACAATGCTTATTTTATTTTATTTCCAAGTATCGATTACATTACCCGAGTCAATCGAAATTTAAAAAAAATAATCGTTTGGAATAATCGCTTTAGCAATAATCTTGAGATGCTGGTAGGTATCGTAATAATGGCGTATCAAATGATAACGCACTTGAGTACGTCGTTGAAGAACGTTTATTAATACGGGCCTAAGTATTTTTTTTAATTTACACTGGCTGTTTATAAACTCAGCAAAACCGCTGCAATTTTCTTAAGTATTATAAAACGTAGCTGACTACCTAACCAAAATTGGTTCTATTTTTAAAATTCATTCCCGCCCTAGAGATAAGCAATTACTATGAGTCTTTCCCACCCTGGGAAGCAGCGTCTTCCACCCGCTATTCGGATCAAACAAACACTACTTTCCGAGTATGAGAAATGAAAAAGTATTTTTAATACAGTTGCTCAAAAAGTGGTGTATTGCAGGGACGTATAGCGTTCGGGATGTGGGCTATTACATACTAGTGCTTTTTTTTACCTTTCCCGAACTCCTGCGTCTCTTTCCCAACTGTCAAAATAATGTCTATTAAAAAGAAAAACCAACCATGAAGTTTTTACTAAAGAGTTTTTGTGATTCATACAAATACGTATATTTCTAAAAAGAAGCTACTTTTTTATTTCAATATCAGATTTAATGATTTAATTGAATGAGTTAGGTTAGGTTTCATTTCATTTCATCTCATTAAATTTCATATCAATTAAAAAAATTTACTGAAGACTAAGCTGTATGGATAGTTCCCTTTGCCTACCAAAATGGGTGAAGAAAAAAAAAACTCTGCTTATATTCTACGGTTGGCGCCATTTTCCAGAAAAAATTATTAGTTAGTTGAGTTTATTGTGTTTTTATTATTTTATTAAATTGCTTCATTTTTTCGCAACTGTATTAAAAATAGTCGTTCAGTACACCTGCGGAACCATCATTGCAACTTGTTCCGACTGTCAACCCTCGCCTTCGGCTGCGCCTCGGCTCGTGTAGACATTTGTCAGAACTCTTTGCAATGACAGCCTTTCCGCACTTGTAATGAAATATACTATTCTCCTTTCATTCACAGACCTTAAATTGCAGCATTGCTATTAACTGTCATCCTCAGAGTCCACTTTTCTAGCAGTATCATCTCTCTCAAATTCCATTCATCGTGTTTTTGCTCTTCCTATAACTAATAGGGCCATACTCATTCATACTTAAAACTAATATCCATCTTCAACACATCTTCCTCAGTTACTCAAAATCTCATACCCTTAAGTTGACGACCAATTTCCTTAAAGCTTCTTAGTCACCCGCGCCGTTTTTGATAATTCTCTCACATACCCTCAGATTATTCTATAATCTGAGCACATACCTATTTTAAATTCTATCCATTCTCAGTCAGCCAGTATATTCTACATTAAATAGACTCATTCGTTTAGGATTGAACGTAACTTAGGATGGGCATCCTAACTTACGTTTGCCGATTCGATTACGCGGCTTAGGTACTAACAACTAAATTGGTCGCGTCGAAAACGCAATGCATAAACGAACGAGTGGATAGAGCGATGATCTTCGCAGGGTGGCTGGTAGCAGCATGCTGAGAGTGGCCGAAAATCGAGCTGAATGACGTGCGATTTTAGAGGCCTATGTCCAGCGGTGGACTGCTGTAGACTGGCGCTTAAGCCACTTCGTATACGAACCACCATAGAAATATTTCAACCATTACAAACTGAAAACACCAATTGGTTTTCAGTTCTTAAATGGTTACTTTTAAATAGCGTATAATTATGACGCGAAAACTTAGCTGCAGCACTGAAGCAACAATGTACTTACTTTAGAGGTTTTTTTTAATTTCAGATGCTCAAGTGAGGGTGGTGACCGAAAATCGCAACACCTTTAAACAAAGATTAAACGCAGTGAATGTTTACGGTGGCGGGGACTGTTGGGAACCGTCTATGAAAGGATTACTCCTAGCACTAGATAAAAGTAACAGTGACTCTTACATTTACGTTTTTACTGATGCTCCGGCTACGGACTACAAAGACGCCCATTTTGTAAAAGAAATGTGTCAAAAGAAACAAAGCCAGGTAAAGAGTTCGAAAAGGAATATTAAGTAATTTTTTCATATCCACAGATTTAATTAAAATACAGTTTGGTACAAACTCGGTATATTATCTAACTATCTCAGCCACATTGGTCTCCTTTCACTCGAAACTTGGGGCTGATTTTTCCCACGCCAAATAATTTTATCCGAGGAATAATTTTGAATTTTTGGCAATTCTTCCATATAAAAGCTGCCCGACGTCAATTTTGTTCCACGAATAAAAACTAACTGTCGATCAGCCCTTCGAGGAGTAAATTTTGTTGGGCCAAAACGTCGCCATTTTCACGGCATCGTCGGTACAGGCAATGCAGAGGTGGCTTTGGCTGCATTTTTTGGTTTATGTTTAAAAGTGCAGTTAACTTTTAGGATGTTTCGTAAAGAAATAACGAACAAATTATAATGAACATAATATAATGTTATGCTTACAGATAGTATTTGTGCTCACCGGCCGCTGTAATGATTACTATGCCGCTGAAGCCTTTGATGTTTACTTCGATATAGCACAAGCGTGCTCTGGGCTTGCGTTCGACGTTAGCAAAACTGACGTCGAACAGGTAAATCAGTTTATAATGTTAATACTGTCGACAACAGACTAAGTTTAAAAAAAAATTGGGATCAATCTTCTTTGTCATTTATTTTAGGTGCTCCGCACAATTGAAGAAACAATAAAAGGCAACAAGACTGTGATTACATCGACGACAGTACCAGCCGGCGTTAAAAAAGGTATTCCGGTAAGTGTTATTTTCATGAAATTATTAATGTGTTTTCTCCCAAAACGATTACGTACATAACTGGTAATATACTGGGGGAGTTCTTGGACTTACTGCCCTGTCCAAAAAATCCACTCTGAATTGTTGTACTCCTGGATAAATTCTTGGAAGATATTCCTGTGCATATCTCCCGAGGTTGTATCTAGCAGCATTATTGCGTAAGACACTCTCAATCACAATCCCTTACATATTCTTGGATTGTCACAATCACAATCCTTTTCACAATTCATCAGTATTCATAGCGTTACTTTACATTGCTGAGCAGACGAATTTTTGAAATATATGCAACAATGGATTATGAATCCCCTTCAAAATGGGAGTGCCCCCGGGCTTATAAGTACATAACTAACGAAATGTGAGTGTATTAGTATGTAAGTGTAACCTCTGTCTAACCCTCATTTATAATTTTATTTTTCAGTTCACAATAGATGACCACACTGACTATGCCATCGTATCCGTGTCCGGCAGAAATGTTTATTTGGATATTAAAGGACCTTCGGCTAATCAAGAAAAAATTATGTGGAACAATAATGGAAAAGTAAGTTTAAAAAAATATTAGGTAAAAACGGCAAGTTTTGCCTCTGCACTTGGATTGTCTTCCATAATTATTCAAAAGATATTTCTATAGCACTAAAATGTTTAAGGAGGATGCGACAAGATAGCCCGCGTACTAACAATCATTACTACAACCCTCTTAATTCATATATAATCCTATTGATTGATATTTAATGAAATATGAAATAGGATTATATGAACTTAGAGGGTTGTATTAATGATTTTAATTGTTATAATTCTGTAAAGTCATATTTGTTACGGTCACGAATCATATTTTAATCAACATACAACCAAACACTGACCTGCAAATTGCAACTAAACGTAAGAAAATTTAAATTTAGTGCATCACTCTTAAGTGAATTTTCAGTAAAATTCTACATTCGATCGTGAGTCTGGAAAGCAGAATCAACATCAGCCAATCAAAGCAAGCTTCCCTGTTAGGTTCTTCTATGTTTGAGTGCTCAAAGTTAGAAAAGTTATTTCTAGAAAATATTTGGTTTTAAACGCAACAAACTGGCGTGGCATGTTCACTGCTCTACATAATTATATTCTATTTAAGTATGTTCGTAAATATTTTTGTCATGGATTAAATCTCAATTTTTGTTTTGTTTTATTTGTATATAATGGCAATGGCTTCTTTTTAAATTTTATTTATTCAAAAATTCTATTTTTTGGGTTACTGATACTTTAAAATTTTAAATTACTTAATTAGTTCCTAATTAAGTAATTTAAAATTTTATTACCAACTCGTTAAAAGTTATTTAAAAACATCTCAATCTCTTCAATACCTCGGTTGATGGCAATAGGCTCGCCCCCTGACATAATATGTGGGTGTACACATGTGTATATATGTATATATTTTTCATGGTGCACCTCGAAAATTTAGTTGAATGGCGTGCAATAGGAGATGCCTATGTCCAGCAGTGGACTGCTATAGGCTGATGATTTTTATTTTATTTTATTTCTTCAGGATAACAAACAATTGCGCAATGCTTATTATTTAGGTACAGATATTTTATAAAACACTTAAGTACCTAATCACGCAACCAGCATCGTTATCCACAAATTAATCTAACTGTAAAATAATTTGAGTAAGATCCAAGCAAACTTAGCAAACAGTTATTGGCGCCGATTCTGTTGTGTCACAAACTAAACCAAATTCAAGTTCAGGCATCTTTCTCCTTCTATTTCATTAAGAAAATGATGATGATGATGATGATGATGATGATGATGGACCTCTGCCTAACCCTTTGGGGAATACAAGCGTGATGTTATGTTATGTGTAATTATGTTATAGGTTGTAAAATTAAGTAACGCTAAGCCTGGCACATACGTGGCTACTGTGATGGGCAAGACAAAAACATCTGTCGTAATAGTCGGCAGGACTGATTTCTTCTTTACCCATGGCTTCTCCGAGCTCAAACCCAAATCACTGGGCGATACGTCACTGCAACCGATAGCTGGTGAGTTCAATAATGTTTTCATTAAAATGTCTGTAAATAGTATACATAATAGTATAATTATTATGACTGCGTCACTGAGCGGAGTTCGCGCCAGAGATATTTGAACTTTCTGCGATCGATACGCTAAAAAGTAGAATAGAATACAGTACATCGCGTTTCGTGTCGTTCTGTTTGATCGCTTAGTTCTTCTAAACTACTCAATGGTTTTCTATGTGGTTTTCGCTATAATTTAGATACTTAATGTATTCTGGAAGTTTTATGTATAACAAACATTAATGTTTGACTTTGATAAAGCACAGCTCTAATGCTGCTCTAAGCTCTATGTTTTGACATATCAGCACCCAGTAGATCGCAAGTATTAGGAAGCAAGGGCGGGTCGCTAAGCTCACCGTCCGGTAAGGACCAGGCCCGGGACGACGCCGACGGCGCGTTGTGTTCCACGCGTGCCTCAAAAAGATGTCAGCACTAACTGACGGGGTCCGCTAGGGCCGATGCCTGCCAGGGTCGCGCGTTGTTCTAAAGAGATACCGTGCCCGCTGGCACAGGCAACTGAAGGAACACGGGTGGGTTTTAGTCAGCAAAAGTCTGACCCGTCCCCTCCCGTTTCGCCCAGAGCGGGAGAAGTTATTTGATAATTTCCCACAAAAAAAAAAAATATATATATAATATAATAATTAAACCTTCAGTGAGTTGCAGAGAGAGAAAAGGCCGCGTCGTACATGACCAGGCGACAACACCACAAAACTTCTATGAATATTATATTTTCAGATACCAACGTCCATCTGTCGATATCCGTCACTGATGATCATCACTCAGTGCAGATATTATCGGCGCAAATTTTAGACATGAATGAAAAGCCTATGAAAACCCCTGTGCCTCTGACAGAGATCTCTAAAGATTTTTACGTAACGGATCCGTTTGTGGCACCATCGCAAAGGTTTAAAATCGCCGTAAGTACCAACAGTTTAATATTATGTAATGAAACCGTGAGAATAAACTATTAACCACCAAGAATAGAACCTAAACTGTCTTCAAAATGAAAGAAAATCGCTGCTAATATCCTATACAATGCACTGTTTTATTTATAAATGGAAAGCATTTGAACTATCATTATGGTTACATTGTATGGTTTGTAATTTTGAATGTCTTTAGAGAGGTATTTCCGTATTTTTAAGAACGGTCCCATTCTAAGCTCAGTCTCAAGCTGTCAAAAATGTTGTAGGATATTTGACACTAATTATCGCTAAGATGACATTGCGACTACATTTTGAACGTTTTTTTTTTTTAAAAACATTGCCCCACATTAGGAATTTCTCCTGTATTGTGGTTTTTAATTACGGCAATTGGCTTTGTGTTTTATAACGAGAGTCACTTGTTAATCCAGTCATTTTGATAATTTTTAAACCTTCTGTTTACGGAGATATTGAAGTTTAAAACAAGTTTTTAATGTTACAAAGAATCAACTCGTTGCATGCAATAAGCATTTTTTCATATCAAAAATAAATTTCTTTTCCCAACAATTTATTTTTGTACAATGTTACTTACCCCGTTTTTGCCAGAATGTGAAGGGTTAGGTACCTAAGTATTTTTATACCCTGTGGGTATTTACCAAAAAATAGATTTTATTATAAAAAATCTGGAACTGTTTGCAACTTAGTAAAAAGACACAAAATAAAAAACAGTTATACGTTTTGTCATTTAGTAGGTTTACCATCATAATAGAAAGAAGCTATCATTCTCAAGAAATCTATAATTCAGTACAACCAAGATGCTATTTGTTTGTTTTAGGTGAATGGGATAGTAAAAGCTACGGGCAAAACTATAAAAAGGATTGTTAAAATCCCCATCACACCTGCAGAACCGCCGAAAAGTAAGTAGTTATGATTAGTTTATATACAAAAAATACAAGACGAAGACGAAAATCAAAGATACTGTTTCCGTTTTCATCACAATCAGCCGACCTATTCTGTAAAAATCTCACTTTGACGACATAGGTAAAGTGAGCTGTTAATAGCTTAAATCTCTAGCATCGGGTGGAACGATAGCTCACTTTAAGCTCACTTCACCTAAGTCCACGGTGAGATCTTTCAGAATAGACCGGGCGGCGCCCTTGACTCGATTTTTGTGGCCCTTTAAATATTTTGCTTCTTGGTTTTTGGTGATGAATACTTACTTTTTGTATACTTTTATATTTTTTTTTTTTTTTTTTGTATAGTTTTGATTCCTACTTGAAGTTAGAAAGTGTTAATCTCCTGATGCTCCGAATAAAAAAACCAATATATCTGGTATCTGAAATATGTATAAAAACTCTAACCTAGCTCTGGAGTCAGGCTTTCTAATTTTTCTGTAACCAATAATTTATTTATTGATTAACTTGTAGTTTTGCCGACTAATACAAGGCCGACCGTCGAAATAGCAGAAGGCAAGGCGATAGAAATAGAGTACAATAGCACGGTGAAGTTAACTTGCAAAGTGGTAGCGTTCCCAGAGCCTAAAATCCAGTGGATTGACAACAATGGGGGTCTTGTGCCCTCTAAGGTAACATATATATACACATACATACACACACACACACACACACACACACCCCCACACACCCCCACACACACACACATATATATATTTTTTTTTTTTCAGGCTCCTACTGTGTAATTAAGTAACCAATGTGTCATATTTACATATAATATTATATTTGATTTTATTATTTGTTTGGTATTACTTATTATGAAATATTATGTAACGTACATTGCTTAATGAATTAGTTAAATACAACGTGGAGACGACAAAACGACAATAATTTAAACTTCGTATATCTAATGACGTTCCCAGTCTGCATACAAAAATTCAACCAAATATTTCCAATATTTTATCACTGTAAAATAAATAAATTTTATCTTGTCAACGATTGGGAAGACCCATAGTACATAGGCAGCTATACGTGTCCAGACTGGACCACTCCACGAAGGTTGAGGAGATCGTGGAGTACATGCGTGTGAAGACCAACCGGACTTTGAGGGTAGAGACGTTGGAGTCGCGTCACAACACGAACTTCAAGTTGTTCGTGGTGCGTGTGCCGACACATCATCTCGAGAAGGAAGAGTTCTGGCCGAAGGGTGTTACCGCCGGTTTCGTGGCCGGCTTCATGACACCAGTCAGCGAAACACGACGCAGACACTTTGTGTGCGTTAGTTTTTACTTGTTAGTTTTTAGTGTAATTATAATGTAGGTATCTATGTATTTATAGTATTTTTAAGTCAAATTAATATTCTATTGTATGTGTTTATATGGGCCTTGATGCCTGAAATAAATGGATAAATAATAACAGTCGGCCCGTCACTAAATAATTAGATGGTTTGAAAAAATCACTTATTTGATTTCGATATTATGATTTATCTGCTAGTTTCAAAATATTCATTCGTACCAGTAATGCTAGTGTTTTTATTTATTGTCGTATTATCGTATCCACATTGTAATATCAAAATATTATCAAGATTCTCTTCTTCTCATCTTGGGCGGAAACTATCATGATGTCTTTAGTATCAAGACTGTTACAATTACAATTTAAATCGTATACCATTAACTTGCAGATGTCACTCCAAGAATATCCATACAAATACATAAGTTATATGGACATATCATACGCATCGAAAAAAGACAGATACAAGTGTTATGCCGTGAACGATCTAGGCAGGCATGAGACAACTATAAATGTTTTTGTAAAAGAACCTTTCACTGTTAAATCTACCCCTTCAGGTAAGCCAATGTAAATGTGCTGGCGACTGTACATAACCTACCTACATGGAAGTTCTAAAATTCCAGTAGCTAGAATCTTGTAGTGTTTTCCATAAAACACTACAAGATTGTAGCTACTGGAATTTTAGAAGTTCCACGAAACGTACGAAACGAAACGAAACGTACTTCCATAAGTACGTTTTTTCACCAATATGCTTGGGTCATAAAAACAAAAACTAATCGTTTTGCTTATTTATGGTAGTTTTTTTTCCAAACTGGACATGTAAATAGATTCGTATGCTAATTTTACCTGTGATAGCTACTTCCATATGACTATGGAAAGCTACGAGGTCGTAGCTTCATTATTGGTTCATTATTAAAGATATAAGAAATAATGACCATAAATATTTGATGAGGGTTTTTATACTGATATTTGCTCTTATTGTTGATAGGAATAACAAAATTGACCTACGGTACAGAAGGCACCGTTACTTGTGACGTCACATCACGACTTCCGATGGATATCCATTGGTACTACGCCAACGAGATGACAGGACAAACGAGAGAGATAGAAACATCTGACAAATACGTGGTATCTGCAAGTCGCACTCAACTAAAAATAAAGAAGATGGATTTGGATTTAGTTGGCAGATATACTTGCAAAGTTTCCTTGAAAAACAAGAAGGATGTGCAAAAATCCTTCACTACACGAGTTAAAATTGATGGACTAAGTAAGTACAAATTAATATTTTCGTTCATTTCATCCCACAAGATTAAACAATTACATCTATCAGTAGCATAATGATCCCATAGTATTCCCACAGCTGGGACACAGGCCTCCTCTCTTCCAGAGAGAGTGCTGTAATCTACCTCGCGGGCCCAGTGAGTGTTGGGCAGATGACACGTCTTCGAAGTGGTGGTTCTAGGACATGCCGGTTTCCTCACGACGTTTTCCTTCACCTTTTTGAGAGTAGTGGTGATGAAAATATTTAGGTACACCAGAAATATAGACAGACCTAAATAACGCAAGTATCACGATCTGTATGAAAACCAAGCGTGCCATTTTTTGACTACCTACTATGACGTCACAAGCACTATTTAGTTATGGGAAAATCAAATCGATTCAAAGACGGTGTCCCCTGGGCCTAGCACCAGCTTTCATGCTCACCCAGCTAGCAGTACACAGGACTGAGCGCAAAAGTGGCAGCTTACGATTTTTGTACATAAGCTGGTGCGATTTTTGGCATGTGAAGTAATTACTCTTGCGTCTAGGTGTATCTTTATCTGTGATTTACACAAAGTAAAGCATCTGCCTGTGTTCAAACCTACGCCCTACAACTCATAAGTCGTTACCAGAGGGCCACCACTGCTCTTCTTTTAATAATATCTTCTCACTTCTGATTCAGTAGATATACTATTAGCTCCATCGTCCAACAAAAAAAAATAAAATGTGTTTTTATTTTAGTTGTTCCTAAGGTACAGGGAGAAACTGAAAAAAAAGTCACCAAGGGTAAAACTGCTGTCATTGAATGCAAGTAAGTAGCAATCACAAACGTCGGTTGTACTTTGTATATACGGTGGCAGGGACACCGACGTGCAGCGTGTTACCATGGATTTAGTACATGATTCCGAAGCCCCTTGAGTTGAAACTATTCGTCGGTTATTAACCTTTTGACCGCCACAGCCATGTGTAGATGACAAACCAAAATGTGCCCAGCACGCCACGGTTCGACTACAACATGACAGACTTTGACGCCGAGGGCACGTTTTTGATTTTTTGACGTGTGGCGATCAAAAGGTTAAACAATAAATTGGCTGTTCCATACATTTAGACCGCGTAGGTATTTCACTTTTCTATGAAACAGCGCGTTTTTTTTATAATCGACGAACAATGTCTACGCTAGAGGGTCTAGAATCATTTGATGATTTCATGGTTACAGTTTACGCGTCGTTGTCCCTATTATAAACTCTGAAATGCTTATATCTAATTAGGTCGTCTTTTCAGAACATGGCTACAAATCATAGTTTTTATTTCATTCTTTCAGAGTTGTTAGCGGCCTACCAGCACCAAAAATAACATGGCAATTTGGGGGTAAATCAGGTTCAACGTTTACTCATTTAACTGGTTCTGAAACTGTGATGCGCATAACGAATGTGGAGGGCAAACACGAGGGAAAGTATAAGTGTGTGGCGGAGAACGCAGCCGGCAAAGATGAGCACGTCACGACATTATTTGTTCAAGGTAAATTCAATGTCGATTTCCATAACCACAAGGTATAAGGCTACTATACAAGACTACGAAGAACTTATGAACTTCTTGATATTTACAGATCTTCCAAAAATTACAACAAAAAGCTCTATGGTATATCAAGCTACTGAGGGGGACGCCCTTCTGAGGATTCCTTGCGTAGCAGTTGGTATCCCAAAACCTGTCATCGTTTGGAAGCTAAGCGGTCGTTACATTACTCCAAGTAAGATGCTAAAACTGTGTGTTTGCCGTCCCATAATATTTCCAGTCTAAATAATAACCACCTGCAGTACTCGGGCGTTACAGTTACATAATTAGCCTATAAAAATCCTACTACTGGGACACAGGCATTCTCTCTGTGAGAGGGAGTGGGCCGTAATGCACCACGCGAGCCCAGTACGGGGTGGTAGACGTCACATGTCTTCGAATTTTTGGTTCTGGGACAAGCCGGTTCCTCACGATGTTCCCTTCACCGTTTTGAGATCAGTGGTAATAAATAATTAACACAAAGTAAAGCGCCTGTCTGCGTCGGAACCTACGACCTACAACTCGTAAGTCGCGGCTACTACCACTGGGGCACCACTGCTCTCTGGCGGCACAGTGACCGGCACGAATTTTGAGCGCTCGAAGAAAGAGTGGGGACAATTTTACCATAGGTTTACAATGCGCAAACCGATTCCCACTCTCAAATCGAGCGCTGAAGATTTGTATCTGTCACTGTACTACTTATGACACATCGCGGTTTAGAGAGGAACTGTGACATAAATATGAGTGACAGGAACGACGGCGATGTCCAACAAAGCCCATATTTTTTTTACTCGACATTCCGTGTTCATCCCGTGGCTAAATAATAACAGCCGCACAGGTCGATCGATCAGGTTAAGCTACGATTGCCGTGGTTGGACTGTGGATGGGTGACCATCTTTACATATCGAGTCCCCTCTGTGCCTCGGAAAGCACGTTAAGCCGTTGGTCCCGGCTGTCATTTGTGGATCTTTGACAGTCTTACCAAAGACTTTGGGTTGTGGGGGTCAGATAGGCAGTCGCTCCATGTAAAAATACTGATATTCAGCCGCATCCGGTTAGACTGGAAGACGACGCCAACATAGTTGGGAAAAGGCTAGGCAGATGATGATGACCCTTCGTTCTAGTAGTTCTTCGTTGTAGGTGATTTCAGTGGCGACGCTCTCTTACGTTTCAGGTGCGAAGTATGCCATAGAGGACGGAACGCTCGTAATAAGAGATCCGAAGGTGAGCGACACTCACTCGTACACGTGCGAGGCGAAGAACGAAGCCGGCGCAGTCAGTGCGACGTTCAAAACGTACATTCGTCGTAAGTACTTTTGGTTATCCTGAGCATTTTATTATTAGCCTGTTATGTCCCTCATGTGCATAGATTATGCAAAAGTAGTGACCTAGACAGAAGTTGCTTTAAATTATAAAAATGCCATTTCATCCAGTTGCAATTGTGCCGTAGACAAAATGCGTGCAAACCATGGATATACCGCAGTTGGACTGAAAACTGCTGCTGTGCATCACAACAACACAGTATATGTATCTGCCGTTTGAAATTTCACACTTTAAAAATTTGCAATAACTCGGAAGATTGCCCGATTTCCCGATACGAACTTCATGGTTTTTCAAACACACGCATTTAAAACTAACTAGCCAATGACATCGGCGGCCCTCAAAGCAGAAGTATTGAGAAAACTACAGGTCCAAGTGAACTTTTTACACAAAAACGAATAAAGTTTTCCGTAAAAAAATATTGCCTCAGCAAATCAGGTCATTACTTTCGTCGTAATGTAACACAAACTTGCAATTAATGACATTTGGTGTGTAATTATTTACAGAGGCCCCAAAAGTATCAGGAGTTATTGCTAAGAAAGTGATATTAGGAAAGCCGGCTAGTATCGCGTGCACGTAAGTGTTTCAATACCATCAATACTGAAAGATACCAAACAACGCCTGGATTACCACTATAATCGACTACTACAGAATCTGCTTGCGAAAAACAGTTTTTATTGATTTATTTATTTAAGTAATACTTTAAGCACACAAATGCACAGATACGGAATTAATGCCATCTAATAGGTGTTTCCAGAACACGTGCTTAAAGCTGTTGAGTTATCAATCTTCTACACGTAATATTATGTGTTTACTTTTATGGATAGAAGGTAGAAACTGGAACTTGGAATAGCAGGGTAATTGCGTAACACACGATAGTGAAATGACACCCATTGCTACTTATCAGTAGCAATGGGTTTCATTTTGACAGTTCAACAACATTCATTGCGTTATTTACGTTGTTGAGCAGACACATTTTTCGAGCATATGGAGCAATGGATTAGCAATATGCTTCAAAATTATTCAAATTGAGAGTTGTAGGGTGCGGTAGGCAATTACTGTGATGTACGTAACTGTACTACTGTTTTGTTTTGAACTACAGAGTTTAAAACAAAAGCGGGTAATTAAGGACTGCGGAAATTGACCTTTAAGAGGGTAATAAGGGGGCAATTGGTTTCGGTAAAGAAACTTTAAGCTTGTCGCAATTACCTATCTACGTAACTATAAGGATCGTTACCATTAATTATGCAACAATACCTCTAAGAGTCTTGAATCTTTCACGGGAGAATACGAAATCATAATACATTCTCCGATCGTTTTAATCTTTCAGGGTCGAAGGTGAACCAAAGCCAACAATAACATGGCAATTTATGGAGAACTCCGGCTCAAAGTTTTTACCAATTCCCGGATCCGACAAAGTGCTAAATTTTCCAAGGGTGGAGAAAAAACACACGGGGCACTACAAGTGTGTAGCAAAGAATGAAATCGGAAGTAATGAACACATCACAACACTTGTTGTTGAATGTAAGTATCGTTTACTATTCTTACCTATTTATACAGAAATCGTTTGGGTATATGTCTGACTCTGTGCCTCTATAGATACTTAGGTATATCAATATCTGGTCTTACACGCGCGCCGAGTACTACTCAAGTACAGTAGGCACGTCAGTGGTAACAAAACCAGTATAAGCTGATATCTTATTCTATTGAAACTCCCTACAGCGGTGGGCCAGCTCAAGTTTACTGACGCGCAGCCTACGGTACAATGTACAGACAACAAAAGAGATAAGTATGCAGGATCGTCGGATATAGTTGAAGTTTAGTAAGAAACCGATGGATGTTGCCGACTGAAATTTAATTTGTTAAATGAGCTGTTTGTTTGTATTAATAAAATTAAATTTTACTCGAGAACATCCATCGGTTTCTTAGTAAACTTCTACAGGGTTATTTGTAAAACACCAGCAACCTCTTAAGAGGTCATTGTACTCATCATTATGAACAACTTTTACTATGGGACCAAACACGAAATAGCGAAAAAAAAATCAGCTGTTCCCTACATTTATGTTCGTATAACTCGTCAAAATGTAGGGAACAGCTGATTTTTTTTCGCGATTTCAGGTTTTGTCCCATAGTAAAAGTTGTTCATAATGATGAGTACAATGACCTCTTAAGAGGTTGCTGGTGTTTTACAAATAACCCTGTATATCCGACGATCCTGCATACTTATCTCTTTTGTTGACTGTACATACCTGACATTTTTTGACAAGACTTTTCTGTACAGAAATCATGGACGTAATATATATATTACGTCCATGACAGAAATAGACTAGATTTTTCTTTTGTTTCAATGGCTCGTACGTTGTTATGTACCCATCGTGGTAGTTTCCTTTTTGTGAATGACGTCTCGCAGGTCAAGCTAGGAGGCAGTTGGCTGCTTACCCGGTCTATCCTGTGGATGCCCTAATAAATTAATGCTTCTTGCCAGGGCAGAAGGCTTGTAAACTAAGCGACTACACTCTAAGGGCACCCCTGTGGGGTTGGTACGGACCTCGGCTTAGGGCGTCGCTGGGGCAGCAAGGGACAGGCTGGATCGAATCGTCTTTTTACTGAGATCCACCTTTAAATCCCTTTTCAATATGTTCCAACCATCTTCAAAATAATTGTCACTACATCTTTGACTTACAAGGGTTACATTTTTTTTCTTCTTGTAGTACGTACAGTACTGAACTAATCTTACTTTTACAGTTGCACCAGAAATCATTAAAAAATCTACAACAGTAGAAGGAATTGAAGGAGATCTAGCGTTAAGGATCCCTTGTGCTGTCGTTGGTATTCCAAAACCAGTTATAACATGGAAATTAAAAGGCGCCACTATTACAGCCGGTACGTAATTTATGAATACAACAAATTTAATTACTTAATTAGTATCTATCTATTTATACTAATAATAACGCTGAAGAGTTTGTTTTTTTGTTTAAACGCGTTAATCTCTGGAACTACCAATCGGATTTGAAAAATTTGTTTAGCATTTGATAGCCCAATTGATCATCAATAACATCACGCCAGGACCTTTAGCAGCCGAGGAAAAGGAAAAAAAAGTTAGAAAGAACGCTAAGCGAAAAGGCGATGCATTGCGATGGGGTAGGTCTGGGAACAAGAAATTTAACGCGGACGAAGTTGCGAGCAGAAACTAGTACCTATCCATACTTAATAATTATTAAAAATGCGAAAGTGTGTATGTCTGTCTGTTACCTCTTCACGCTACCGCTGAACTGATTTAGATGAAATTTGGTATAGAGATAGTTTTAGTCCCGGGAAAGGACATAGAATAGTTTTTATCCCGATATTCCCACGAGATCGAAACTTACGCGGGTGAAACTGCGGAGCGCTACTAGTTCAATATAAATATTAATGGTTGGAAAGGGGAGAGGAAGGCCTTAAAAAAGATGGATAGTGAGAAATGTGAATTATGAAAAAAAAAGGGAGTAAATGATAGCGTGATGGTTGGAGGAAGAAACGTGTTGCGCCGACCCCAAGTAACATGGGACACGGGCAGGAATATAATGATGATCAGAATATTTTATACAATTTATGTTAGACCACAATTATAGGTTATTCAGGATCTAACTATGTGCCTACCTATGGTGGACACTTGAAAGTAGCTTGATCACACCGATAACGACACCGATGTTGATAGCTTTGACAGCGTTCTATAATTCTTGAAAAAAAATCGTATATTTATCGTCATATATGGTGCAAACTAAGTTATTGCCTTCAAGTAGACAAGAATTATCGGCGCTCCAGTAAAAAAAAACATAATCTATCGAAACAAATAAGAAAATTGAAGTACAGACACCACCAGACAGATTGTAGTAGCTTGATGTGCTGGCGTCTGTACAAATTTTAGTTTCAATCCATCATCACAGATCCAACATGAAGTAAGTTGGCAACGCATTGAACTAGGGATATTTACCTAATATTGACCGTTCCTGCGAAAAAAAAGGCGCGCGATGACGTTACGATCGCTTGCTTACGCGCACGTATGTGCATTCCTTTCTCTAAATTTTCTTTGTAGTATGTTGGATTAGATGTTTTTTGGCGCACTTATTCAATTTCATCCTATATAGCAGCGAACCCTGCTTTATACTAAAAATAACTGTTGTCTGGTCATTATTAAGTCGCTAATTTCAGATTCAAAGTACACAATTGAGGATGGAGCTCTAGTCATTATGAAACCGACAGAGAAAGACTCTTCGCTGTATTCGTGCGAAGCTAAGAACTACATTAGTACAGCCAGAACTACGATCCAAGCAACAGTTAAAAGTAAGTTATATTATTGTAACATCATGACATCACGCCTGTAATACCGTAGGGTTACGTAGATGTGTACCTGTAGGTTGATAGTAACACCAACATTTCGCCAGCTATGCTTAAGCCCCTTGTAATAGGGGGCCTTATTGCCCTCAGTCGGGCACAAATCCAGACTCAGCACCCTTATTGCGTAACACACTATCAATCACAATCTGAATAATTTTGAAGCATATTGCTAATCCATTGCTCCATATGTTCGAAAAAATTGTCTGCTCAACAATGTAAATAACGCAATGAATGTTGTTGAATTGTCAAAAAGATTGCCATTCCTACTGTTAGTGTGTTACGCAATTACTGCGCGGGTTGCTACTGAGAAATTCCTGATGGAAAACCGAGTAATATTTGCTCGACCTGGGAATCGACACCAAGCAGGACCTCATGCTCGGCACTAACGAGGCAGTTATGTTATAATCAAATAGCCGATGCAAGGAAATGGTGGAATGGTTTGTAAATGACGAGGAAATCCCATTATAATCCACAGCACGGTTATGTTTTCCGTTTCCTCAACCGCAACGTTTAATGAGAGCAATGAATCGACAATTAACAATCAGGACTTAATATTTCAGCAATTAATATTTTATCAGAACTGCCTGTTTACTTGAAATGTTTTTAAAATATGTGTGTTATTCTTCTGCAGAGCTCCCCACGAACTTCGGCACAGAACATTTCGTGTACTTATTAGAGGGTGAAACGAAAAAACTAAAATGTGAAGCTTATAGTTCTGCATCCCAATCAATTAAATGGTTTATAGTAAGTATATTCTCATTGCTACAAAAAATATTACCTACTATAATTGTCGCGTGTAGGTACCTAGGTATGGCATAGTGGTCATTGACCCACAGACATTTTCTAGCATTTTTTTTTTCAAACAATGATAATAAGTCCGTTAGCGTCCTAAATCCTTAACTATCGTGATCTTCAACATTTTCCAAAAACAATACATAGTTTATTGATGGGGTTCCTGCCATTGACATACATATAATTACTAGCGTAAGGACCGGGCTAACGGCGCGACTAAATGGCACCAACGCGCTGGCCCTAAAATGACGGTTTTAGGGCCAACGCGACTCAGTTGACAGTGGTGCGCGCGAACTTCGTATTTCGAACGAAGAACTTCTATGTAAAATGTTCAGACGGGCGTATCCTTACTTTTGAAATCATTGGTTCCTGCGGAAGGGGAGGGCAATGAATATATTGCCATGCTAAACCGGGACGACTATAGGGAAAGTGATTTAGGTATTAATTTAACAATTTACAAAAGTAGGTACCTGTCAACAGTATTGGTCCTTGGCAGCTCTGGACAGAGAGAGGTGAAAAGAGAGAAGGGAGGCTTTTGCCCAGCACTGGGACTTTAAAGGTAAAAAAAAAACACCAAAGGCCAAAAAACAGTACCTAAAATCCAGTTTACTTCATTGTTCTTGTTGGATCTAATTACTCTGTATAAAATTGCAGTTAGTGCTATTTGTCTGAAAGTCGGGTAAATAGATGAGTCAATGATTTAATAATTAGTTTAGTACCTAAATATTTTTATTTAATATAATAACAAGAATTAATTTAAAGTGTCTTACTAATCTGCGAGTTGGCTTCGGCCCCTCGTACGCCTTCCAAAGGTCCAGGAGCCCAGGCTACTGAGATATATATGTAAACGAAATAAAAAAATAAGGTTTTTTTTTAATATGCAATATTAATAATTTTTTAGACAAAAGTACGCCCACAAACCCCGGACTCGTCGATGAGCACCACCTCATCGCCGCCGGAACTCGAATCATCAGAGACTACCACCGCGTCGAGCAAGGATTATTCCTCGACACCATGGCCAACAATTGTAAGTCAGCAGGGAGATGAGGGCTACCGAACATAATCAGCCTATAATTTTCCTACTACTGGTACACAGGCCTCCTCTCGATGAGAGGGAGTGGGCCGTAATCCACCACGCGGGCCCAGTGCGAGTTGACAGATGTCACGTATCTTCGAATTTTTGGTTCTAGGACATGCTGGTTTCCTCACGATGTTTTCCTTCACCGTTTTGAGAGCAGTGGTGATGAAATAATTTACACAAAGTAAAGCGCCTGTCTGGGTTCGAACTTACGACCTAAAACACGTAAGGTGCGGCTATTACCACTTGGCCACCACTGCTTTCAGTATAATCAGATGAGGGCTACCGAACGGCAAGAGGTTTAGTGGCAAACCGGCACCGAATCGGGTCCCCGATATCAGTGGTTGAGATGAACATCTATACATACTTATTATAAACTAGCTGACCCGGCAAACGTTGTTTTGCCATATAAATTATTTCTAGCTGAACGGCGCTATCGTTCGCGTGGTGTCCAACCCCTTACCCTATCCTACTCCTACCCTACTCCTACACTTCTCCTACCCTACTTCTACCCTACTCCTAACCTACTCCTACCCTAATCCTACACTACTCCTACCCTACTTCTACCCTACTCCTAACCTACTCCTACCCTACTCCCACACTAAGCTCCTACCCTACTCCTATAAGTAAATAAAAGTATTAAATACTATGTCCGTCTAAAACCGGATGAAAAGCCGGATCCTATGTCCGTCTCCTGGTTCTAAGCTACCCCAGATGAAAAGCCGGATCCTATGTCCGTCTCCTGGGATTCTTTATTATAACTTTGTGTTGAACATTAATGTAATAAACACATAAAACTTCCGGAATAAAGCGAAAAGTGACTTAAATTTTTAATATTATAGGTACAGGTCGCTTTTCGTGTCTGTTTGTGTGACCGCCTTGTGCTTCTGAAAACTTCTAAACTAGGCAAAATGTTTTGTTGAGTTTGTTACCTTGCATACAATAAAAAAAAATCGAAGTAGCAAAAATCGCGCGAAGCATAATATGAGGGTCGCTACAATCAAGTCATTAAAAAATCACATCATAAATGATTTTTTAACGACTTGATTGTCTGTCTAAGATTAACTAAAATATGGTTCTGCTTCCACAGACGACGGACGCAGAAATCAAAGAACCATACATACAAATAACCGATGCTTCTTTCACCGACCACGACGGTAACTACACGTGTCGTGTGAGCGACAAGCATGGAAACACACATACACATACTTATGTGGTGGACGTCGGTAGTGCGCCGGAGTTTTTTTCCGACGCTAGTTTAGCGCTTAGCAACTGGCGAGGAGTGCTATCACATATTACAGAAAACTGCGACATTCGAGGGAACGCGAAACCGAAGCCCGTCGTAAGTTTGCATTGCACTTGATTATTAAAACGCTATTTAAAATCGAAAAGATAAGAGTCATGCACTCATAATTATATTGACTAAAATAATAATTGACTAAAAAACTACTAGAAAAACTAATAGACTAAAAGGTATTCACAAAATGCTGAGCTATTAAAATAATGTTTAGACCACGTGAAAATACTTTGGAACCACTAAATGTTAACAACACACTATAAGCCCTGTAACTTTCAGGTTGAATGGAAGTTTAATGGAAAAGTGTTAACCGACCTAAACTCGGCAGGCCTAGGTCACTATACCTGCAACGTAAGCAACGTGCACGGATCAGTACAAAGAACATTTGAAGTCAAGTCTTCAGGCAAGTATCGATTAGTTGTGTCTTCACCCTTAACAAAATGTTGTACCTACCCCTCTGAAGGTAATCTGTCTACAATTATTGACATACGGTACTGCTCCGTGTGTCATTCGATACACCCGCCCGCGCACCGTTTAGAGGAGGCGCACGGTGTGCCACGCCTACCTAATGACTCAGCTGGGACTTATAAGTAGGAGTTATACAGTAAATAAATAAAATCAAGGATATAAAGTGCCCTACCTACTATTTAGGGTTCTATCCATCTAAAAACATTATTTTGTTACAGCATGTTTGATAACTAGGAACTTGGGAACTGCGCACATGCAATATATGCCGCTTGTACTAGATGACAAAGGATTCTGGCACACATTAGAAAACACGAATTATACAATAGTGGAACAAGAAGGCAAAATCACATTGTCTTGTCCGAGCCAAAAAGAGACGTCAAATACTTTCAAAAAGTTTCCTAAAAAGAACACATTAGAGGCATATTGTTATAAAGAAGACTATTTCATAGTAGAAGGCAAAAATTACAAGCTCTCAGACTTACAGTGCACTAACAGCATTCAACCCTCCGTTATCAGAAAGAAAGTGAAATGCTCAACGAAAACCTCCGAATTATTGAGAGTGGGCTACAACGTTTCTGGCTTCTTAGAAGCCTACGAAGTCTGTTTCGACACTGAAAAAAATATGCCCATATACACTCGCATCATAATGACTGAAACAAACAACAACGGTCCGAGCGCTGGCTACAACTGGTACACATACCCAGGAATAGGCAACAAAAACACTGAGAGAGGATTCACTTGTAACGACACGATGACGTCGTGTTGTTATAGTAAGTCCCAGCTGGTGAATGCTATAGACTTTAATGATGGCCCAGCTAAGAGGAGCACGTTCATCGATCCTCTGAATGCAATCCCGGTCTGGCTCCCTTGCAATACTTCAAAGGTAAGTGCTATTTTATGACTTTGAAATTAATAATAAATACCTACATGTTCACGTTTTTAATAAGGATCTAACAAGGATAACATCATGATGTTTTTCTATAGAGAAAATATCATCATATTATGTTTTTGTTCCACAAAATACTTGCAAATATCATGGTAACTCACATTATTTTTATTTTATACCTAAGTCTAGCCAATTTCATGAATTTGCTATTGGCAGTTTTGATTTAGGCCTGCTCTTAAGCATGTCTAAAATGAATTGTATGATTTCAGCCGTCATGGGAAAAAATTAATGATATGGTGAGATCCGTGCTGCCTAGCTACACTGAAATCGTTACCTGGTCTGGCACGCACACGTTGCAAGAGAAAAATGGAGCTATTATACCACGATATTTATGGAAGGTACATACCAGATTCTTATTACAAAACAACCCTACAGCCTACAATTTTATTTTAGAACAATATTCTTTATTGTCTGCCTTGTAGGTACATGGCCTTATGTCAACCATATGTATGATCAAGAGGACCGGAAACGTAGCGTTATAATTATGTCGGCGCCACTCAGTGTGTAATTTGCTTGCACTCGACCCATATTGCAACCTTGCAAAATTGTTTTATACGTTTTTTTTTATTTAGAAATCCAATAATACCTATGCAATGTTAGCTGACTGCCTTGTTGTTAGTCTAGTGGTCGCAAGCGCTATTGCTGAGCACGAGATCCTGGGTTCGATTCCCAGATCGGGCAGAAGTGTTATTTTTCCATCAGGAATTTCTCTTGAATAGCAGCTTGGAGTCTGGATTTGTGGCAACGTCCCCTACTAACATCAAACATGAGAGCTAAACATAACTGGCGAAATGTTAGTGTACAGACGCCAGCACATCAAGCTACTACAATCTGTCAAATTTCTGTAATAGATTTTCAACTTTATCGCTAAAGCATAAGGTTCAAAGTTGTTTGAGAAAATTTGACAGTTTCGGGTAGGTTGATGTGCTGGCGTCTGTACTATAGGTACCTAAACCTTTGCCTAATTCTTCGGGGATTAAAGATGATGATATTTATTAATTAGATGGTTCCGTCATAAATTCCTCACACGTTGAGACGGGCTTTCATGATGAAACTAATTTAATTGCAGGTGGTAAGGCTTGTCGACGACGAGGCCGTGGCCATAGTCCACGTTAACGATCCTAAGCCAATCGAAAAGGACATCAAATGCAGGACACAAGACGTTTGTGAGAAATATGAAGAGTGGTTTATTAGCAGCGACAAGTATACTTACTGTTGCTCACTGCCAGACTTCTTTAAATCGTTTGATATTCACGATACCGACATTGGAGGCAAGTTATTCATTTTGATTGATTGCACATTACCTACTCATAAAAATAAACAGTTTTCCTTGTCTGTTCATGTTCAATTAAGAACACAATTTTTTTTTCTGTACTATTTACAGTTTTGATGTTTTACAGAACTATTGTCGGTAGATTTGATTTTGTCTATCTAGAAAAAATGTTTTGAAATGTTTACCTATGCTGCAAATAATAATATCCTTTTTTAGAATCCATGGATGCGGTGCTGGATAAAATAGAAAAAAGTACCTAGACAGTTCCAGCTGTCCAAGTGCTATACATAAAGAAGAAGTAATAAGTATATATATAATACGCCATCTGGATTACACATAAAATCAGGAAGATATTACAAAACAATAGCCAAGTAACTTCATCATGTACTTTGTACACCTTCAAATATTATGAATGGTATTTAAGTATGAACAATAAAAACATCAATAATTACACATGTTTGTTTCCTTTTAACAGGAATTTAAAAGAATGGTAGGTACCCTAATTATTTCATAAGAAGTAAAAAGATAGCTCTTAGCTTATGTCATCACAATGCACCTCAACAACTCAAAAACGAATTAAAAACTAACATAAATAAATAACGATACATAAAAAATGTATCGTTAGCCATCATGTAAGGATGGTCATAGATATGTATAAACTAGAAATAGGAAAGGGCCAAGAATTGAGCCCAGAGGCACGCCCGTTAATGGGGCCACATGTTTGCGGTCTCTAGTTTAGATCACTAGGACCCCAAAGACATCGACCCATAAACGTTTATTTTTTGCTATCTGTTTGGTAGTTATGAAAGAACAAGATCAGCATCTTGCCCACGAATTCCGTAGTAGTGGTGTAATTTACAGATCAGTGTATTGTGGTCCACGCAATCAAACGCTTTTAAGAGGGCACAGAAAAATGCCAATTACCACATTTTACTTTTTTTTTTCTTTTACGAGGGCTAAACGTTCGCACGTTCTTATATGGATGGCTTAAAGAGTAGGGAAACACCAAAGAAACGATAGGTACATGGTAGGTGAAAAGATAATGGCTAGGGGATCACTACCAGCAAGAAGACTATTATAGAAGTATAGAAGAAAAAGACAACGTTGTGCTGACCCCAAATAATTTGAAACTATTTTTTTCAAAATGATAACTAGGTAGGTATTTTATTTTGTAAGGGAAAACGAACAATAGCATAAATAAACAGAAATAACAGGGAGAAGCGCCAGAGTAGCCCGCGATATTCAAATTGGTTAGCGTAACCAGTATGTAGCACAGCATGCATAGCACAGCTTGCATAGCACAGCATGCATAGCACAGCATGCGTACCACAGCATTCCTAGCACAGCATGCATAGCACAGCATGAATAGCATAGCTTGCATAGCACAGCAAGCATAGCACAGCATGCATAGCTGCCGTAGGTCGTTGGAATAACCATTTACGACCTTCATGGCCCTCACATCACACTAATATTATAAAGGCTAAAGTTTGTGAGTGTGTGTTTATATGTTTGTTACTTCTTCACGCTCAAACGGCTGGACTTATTTTAATAAAATGTTGTATGGAGTTAGCTGACACCCTGGATTAACATAATACGCTACTTTGTATCCCGATATTTCCACGGGATCGACATTTACGCGGGTGAAACCGCGGGGCGCAGCTAGTTCAGAATAAAGAACAACAGAATCGTACTATATTGTGATTTGTGATAACGGGCTACTATGGAACCCTACATTGTGCGTGGCCCGACACGCACTTGGCCGGTTTTTTTTAAGAATTTATTATGCGCGTTACAAGTTCATAGGATACAGAATAGTGTAACAAACGAAACTTATTTGACATGCTTAGCCCTAAACTCAGTCCGAAATGAGTTATTAGGCTGTGTCATTTTAATGCAGCTAATTAAAAGTCGGACTGTAATACACATTATGTCATACGCGTATTATTTCAGTACGGGCGTTTTCGACACGCATTCATGGCGCGTATCGAAGTACGCTTGTACTGTAACTATACTTTTTCGTGTAAAAAGTAGGTTCGATGTTGTGGCACTATGTTAAAAACTGCGCGCAGCGTTACGTTTCGGTGTAAACCGATCCTAAGTTAACAGGTTTACACACTGACCTCTTTATTAAAATGTATTATACAATGTATACAATGTAATACAATGTATTATAGAGCTCAGTGGGTTTTACAATAAGAGTTACTAGAAAAGAAAACATTCCCATATGTCAATGTTTATTATGTTGCAACACAAAAAAAAAAAAAATGACAATTGTGAATTGACATTTTGAATTTTTGACTTTGACATTTGTTTATTTCGCTGCCTGTCTCTGTGGCCTGTCTTGTCTGCGTATTTTGCTCTTCAAACGTAAGAAAGGCGATTAAAACAAAATATAAATTAATATACGAAAATAAAAGATGATCTTCTAAACATGTCTCGATCAAATTTGCCGCCATTCCTACTACAAGAGCTTCCAGATATTACAGAAAGTATAAATTATCCAATACAAAATGTTCAACGCATAAAGGTTAGTCCAAATATTCCCTACAGTATCTTTGGCTTTTGTTCAAAATAAATTGGCTAACTGTCTAAAATAGTCTGTACGATCTTTATTTAATAAACTTAACAGGTTGTAATAAAGAACTCTTGAAACCTCAATCAAGTGATAAATAATGTCCTATCAGATGCTATCACATAGACACTATTAAAAATCATTAAACTTGGTGATTTATTGTGTTTTTAAATTAAATCGTTTAATCGTATATTTTTGTTTTCCATTGAAAACACATGACCTAAGACGACCCACTGACCGAATATTATAATGATCTTGACAAACATTTGAAAGTGGCTCTATTATTTATTGAATGCACAATGTACACAACCTCATTTACAAGCTAGACTTAAACTAGTGAGTACATGCAGGGCTGTCTTAACCATACTGGGCGCCGGGATGCGAAAATCAGCCAGCGCCCCCCAATTTTTGTTTTATTTTTTTTATTTAATACTTTATTTAATTTACAACATCAAATTAAATTTTTCCGGATTTAAAATCGGCAATCTTTTTTTATGATATCGTCTGTTTTGTAATCAACTTTCAATTCAATAGGAGATAGGATTGACAAATTTGCCTTTAGTATTTCAATTTCGAGAAAGTTTATGCATGGTACGTCTATGTATAAGGATTGGCTTGCGCCCATTGACATATATATTACTAGCGGTCATGGCTTGCGCCCCCTAAGACCCTGCTCCAGGGTGCCACGCACCCCTTGCATCCCCGGACAAAGACGGCCCTGAGTACATGACTCTGTTAGGGCACAGAAAGATAACAAACTAATAATATTGTAGTGAGTAAGTATCCATTATCCATCATGTAAATTAGGAACTTTCACAATTAAAACATTATATTAATTAAACTTATATCTAGCTTTACTTATATATAAAAATATTATATATTAATATATAATTTATATTTCAACTCTATTTTAACATGTTATCTTCCGTAAATACTATCTAAGTAGGAAATCATGCTAGTGGGTGGAAAATAGTAATCATCCACAGTTTTGAAACCTGATATGTACTATCATTTTTAAATACTTAAATGCAATCAACTATGTGATGCTGGCAGAATAGTTGACATGGGCTTAGTTTCCAAAAAGGAAAAAAAATCCCCACTTAGTTTAATAATAGTAATTTATTTAGGCACATAATGGTTTTGTAGTACATTAGGGATTTACTAAGTATGCATTATTAATTACATGATGTACATGCAAATTGTTGAGTGAAGCGCTGCTTTCCTAGCTAGGTCACTGACAAATCTGTATTTTGAAGCTCCTATATTGGTTGAACTGCTCTTGTTGTTTTTGAGTTCATGGTAAATAAATCTATCATGTTAAATAAGTTGGGCCCAGTAGGTTAGTCTGTTGAAACTATTAGAGGTAGAATTTGTTGATTTTGGAGTTAAGTAACTGCATGCAAATCTTTTTGCCACAAGGTCTCGTTGGCTCAAGAGAATAGTATGTGGAAGAATCTAGGGATCCTTTGGTTGGACATTATAAACTACCAATAAATTATATTTAATGTTAATAATATTATGTAAAATGCTAAGACTAAAAGCCAACTTCAAGATAATAGATCATGCTCATCCACAGTTCAACTTCACCCACTGCTGGGCATAGGCCTCTATTTTCCAGTCCTTGGACGCCATATGGTCACAGCCTTACTCCACCAGTCATCACTGCGCCTTGCCAGGTGTCCTGTCCAACTCCATTTGAGTTCTAATATATGTTTTCCGGTATCGAAAGACCTTTTTATGTCTTCGATACCCAATATTTGGAACTTGGTATATTAATCTTATGCCATGGAGTGGTTCAACTTCATGTGTATGTAGGCGAGCCTTCAGACATTGTGGAATTATGGCTCATCTCAGACTGTAATCCAGTTTTCTAAATGCCCACCCCAGCTTGTATACTTCTCGATGTCTCTGTTTGTTGATGTCTTCTTCAAAAGTAAGAATATGGCCAAGATAAGACTATAAGACATGCTGGTCAACCATTTCTAACATTTAATTTCCCACTTTCACTTTCTTCAACAGAAGGATTGTAAATTACTGAATATGTGTGTCATAATCTTCGTCTTGACCAAATTCAACCTAAGCCGTACCTTAAAAGAGGTACCTATCATAAAGGTTTGAAGATTTTCTGGAGATATTTTATCAAATTTTTAAATAAAAAGCACTAGGTCATTTGCAAATCTTAAGTCAACTTAAGAAGTCACAGGTAGGCAACATTGATGTTAATATCGCAATAGCCCCAATCTAAACTGTGCCCGCTAGGACTGTTGTGAAACGTTTCAGTGAAATAGTGTCGCCCTGTCTCACTCCCTACTTGATCAGGAGACATAGATAGATGGGTAGAATACTTTTCCTTGAGGAGCTGGGGTGGATCGAATCATCGATTTTCCCACCCGTACCTACGCAAAATATGTACGTGCATTACCTTCGTGGAGTTGCGGACACCAGCCCGTGTTACTTACTAAGTACTTTTCATTATGTCACTTTTAATCATCATTTCAGCCGAAAGACGTCCACTGCTAGACATAGGCCTCTCCCAAGCACCTCCACTTCGACCAGTTTTGTGCTTCTCGCATCCAACTGGCTCCTGCAGCTTTCACAAGGTCGTCGGTCCACCTTGTGGGAGGCCTTCCAACGCTACGTCTTCCGTCCGCTCTTCATTATGTACACCATATAAATTACAGATATGAAATGTATTGGGATGATAATGACAATGATTTCTTGTATAATTTCAGTACACCTGTTTCGACATATCAAAATCGTTAATAGCATTTGGTGCTACCAGTGGAGGCATTTATGTATTCAACCGAACCCCGTGTGAATTTGTACAACTTATACCCAATAAGGTATGTGAACTTACATTATTTGACCAGTTTATGTTATACTGAAGGTACAGTCAAGGAGTAAAAATTTTAAGCAATTTTCAAAGAATTTTATTTCTCACATAGCGGGCCGTATTTTATTTTAAATCTTTCTAACATAGTGAGAAAAATATTAGATGCAAGTAAAAATTAACCTTAAACTACTTACCTACTTAACATATTTATTAAAATCCAACATTTTCCTTAAGTTTGCCGTACCTACTTATGTCATTACTTCCCAGAATTCGATCCTTATTAGCGACACTATCGAATGGTGTTATAATACATTGTTTTTTTTTTCAAAATCAACAGGTTTGATTCCTGGCTATAAATACTGATTTTTAAAAAATCCAATGATGCAGTTTTAGTTTTCATCAAAATCGGGCCTGAGACTCCTTTAAGTACTTTTCACTATTCCTCATAGTTTAACTGACTGATATATCAATGCACAACCTAAACCGCTGGTCCTAGAGACATGAAATTTGGAGGGTGTGTTCTTTGTGAAGAGTAGGTGTACTAAGAAAGGGTTTTTCGAAATTCCACCTCTAAGAGGGTGAATGGGGTGAAATTTCACGCGGACGAAGTCGCGGGCAGAAGCTAGTTTTATAGTATAACAACAAAACGAAGGGAAAACCGCTTAAGCAGAGGTAAACTTATAGTACATCCACATTCCGCCAGTTATGTTTAAGTCCCATGTAATAGGGGGCGAGCCTATTGCCATCAACCGGCCACTAATCCAGACTGGGCTGCTACTGTGTACTCATCTGCCTATAAAGCCTTTTCCCAACTATGTTGGGGTCGGCTTGCAGTCTAACCGGATGCAGATAAATATTTTACATGAGGCGACTGCCTATCTGACCTGCACAACCCAGTTACTGGGTAATACGATACCCCTTGGTAAGACTGGTTGTCAGACTTTCGGGCTTCCGACTACCCATAACGACTGTCAAAGATCCACGTATGACAGCCGGGTCCAACGGCTTAACGTGCTTTCCGAGTCACGGAGGGGTCTCGGTACCTATGTAAAGATGGTCACCCATCCACAGACTAACCGCGGCAAGCGTAGCTTAACCTGATCGATCGACCTGAGCGGCTGTTATTATTCAGCCACGGACCCATGGCTGTTAGGTATATGTGTTTTGGTAAAGTTATTCCGTTCCATTAATTGTGAATGTTCTTTAATGCAGTGCTTAAATTTCCAGGATGGTGCAATCACCCGGGTGGCTATATCCACAGATGAAAAACACATTGGTTTTGCCAATGGTAGAGGTTTGGCCACAGTTGCAGGATGTAACCAATCCCTCAGTAGTAGCCACTCTACCGTTATATCTAAAGAACACCAAGGGAACGAGATTACCGCCATGATTTGGAGCACCAATCATATGCTGTTCATGGGAGATGATGTGGGGAAAATATCTGTGTTACAGTCGCAGAACTTTATCGTAAGTAGTTTTTAGTGTTTTATTTACTAAGCCCCTCATCATCATCTGCCTAGCCTTTTCCAAACTATGTTGGGGTTGGCTTCCTGTCTAACCGGATGCTGCAATATCAGTACTTAATTTACATGGAGCGACTGCTTCTCTGACGTCCACAACCCAGTTACTGGGTAATACGATACTTTAAACTAAAATACTTTCAAAGTATTTATTTCAAATAGACACAGAAAAGGCACTTTTGAACGTCAACATTTACATTAAAATAGAATTGACTCTAGCCGCTCCTTCCAAAAGTGCAAGGAATTCCACCGTTAGTAGTATTTTTAATTGTTTTACAATATCTTGTTTATATGTGAAGATAATGAACCTAGAATAAAATTACTGTAAGTACCCTATTATTAGGTAAAATAATTACAACCCCTCGCAAGACTGGTTGTCGGACTTACTAAGCCTTTATCATTTCTATACTGCTGGTGTGTGGGGCTACAGGGGAATACGATTGATATACGATAAATAAATAGTTAAATGTTGGCCATGAACATTATTACAATTTTTCAGGCTTGAAACACGACAGATTAGGTTAGTAGGGATAA
Source organism: Oligia latruncula (assembly GCA_948474745.1). NCBI lineage: Eukaryota > Metazoa > Arthropoda > Insecta > Lepidoptera > Noctuidae > Oligia > Oligia latruncula. The sequence goes on from OX419700.1 coordinate 8,992,519, forward strand.
ACGGAATGACTACAATGACAAGCAGGATGTCGATTTTATATATAACAATAGGTATGGAGTATAAAGCTAATTTACATAACAATGATGCCCCACTTGTTCAGACATGAAAACAATAAGATAATATTCCGGTTTGACGTATAAAGTTAATATATATTTGTTGTGTATTCAATTGTTCTCAAGGACAATTTCACTTTAACACACGGAATTATTGTGGCAAAACAAGTACCTAATGGTAATAAATTACCTAAATGTTTCTTCTGAAGATAGGGTCTTCAGAAGAATATAAATCTATACTTACTATATACATACATAATACATAATCAGCCTATAATGTTCCTCCTGCTGGGACAAGGGCCTCCTCTCTGTGAGAGGGAGTGGGCCGTAATCCACCACGCGGGCCCAGTGCGGGTTGGTAGATGTCACATGTCACAAATCTATACTAAGTAATAATAAAGCTGAAGAGTTTGATTGCTTGTTTGAACGCGCTAATCTGTGGAGCTTCGGTGCTATTCTGTAAACATCTCACCGTGAAAACTTATGTGAAGTGAGCGTGGAGTGAGCTGTCAATAGTGTAAATTCTTAGCAAAAACAAACTCACTTCACCTAAGTTTTCACGGTGAGATTTTTACAGAATCGACTGGCTGATAGACGTATGAGCAACAGGGTGTAAAGTTCACTCATACTCTATAGAAAAGGGAGGATCCTCCGACCAGACGGGTGTTGTGTCTGGCGGGCAATTGCCCGATGATGCATGTCGGGCCCTTGTATCTATGCTAGTTGCGCGGTAAATTCTGCTTGCGAGATGCATGATTTTGCGTGACGTCAGTATGACGCGTTGTTCTCATGTGGCGTTGTAGATACCGCTACAAACTACCTAAATTCTTACATTTTTCTTTTTGCATTTGATAGCCGAAATCTTGAGGAAGGCTATAGGCTATTTAACATCACGCTAGGACCCCTAAGAGACGAGCAAAATTAAAAAAAAACAGAATGATCTCTAAGCGAAAACGAAGTAAAAGCGCGGGCAAGCGATGCGATGCGACGGAGTGGGTCGGGGGCACAAGGAATTTTACGCGGACAAAGTCGTGGGTAGAAGCTAGTATGAAATAAACTAAGAATACGATATTGTCTATAGTTAACTGGCTAAATGAACTTTAAATCTGTCAATCAATCTGCCTAGGCTCTTCCGGATCGAATCGGATGCAGCTGAATACCAGTATTTTATTTACAAAAAGTGGCTGCCTATTTTGGCTTCTGACAACCCTACTGTCAAAGATCTACTAATGATTTAAAATTTTAAATGAACTTAAAATAAACCTAGCTAAAACATAATAATCATAATGATCTTCAATATATTGAACATTATGATTTTTTTTTGCGATTTCACTGTACAATTACAATGATCTACCTGCAATCTTTAGGTTACAATATTGTTGCTTCTGATGTAAACCTATGCAAAGCAGTATCAATTGACAAGTCTCAGAAACCAAAAAACCTTCTCACAGACAGTAGGGGCTCCCATTATATGGGAACTGGAACAGTCGTATCTGCTAGAGCGATTTGTCTTACACTGCAACTGATGGAGATAGCGACCTCCTGCCTATTGCGGTTAATATAGAAGTAATTCCATTTTTTCAGGCCAAAACAATGTTCCAGAGCTCATCATTAACAATAATGAGTTTGGATTCTCGAATTTGTCAACTGGATATGAAATCATGCATGCTCCTTGTGTCCACCCTTACAAGGTGTTATATCTGTGATACGTCTCGAGAACAGTACCGACAGATAGGTCAGAAACTTCGTGACGGAGAGTATGGTGCCTGCTTCGTCAACAAGGAAACTAACACCGAGCAACATCCAACCAACCCAACACAAGACTTTACAGAAGTCAGAAAATATAACATAGTCGGTGATGAATCCGGTTTCGCTGTAGGCAAAGACCTGGAGAATACATTGATATTCTGTGCAAGACCATCTTCTAGAGTATGGGAAGCCACAATAGATGGAACTGTTATACGGACCCATCAGTTCAAACAAGTACTTGCAAAGAAACCAATGACACTCGTGTCAAATGAATCTTACCAGAATGAGAAATTCTTCATAGATGAGGTCGCCACCGACGGTGAAGGACAGTCGGTGAATTTCCCCAAAATTTTTGCAACAAACGGTGCCATATTTTCGTTTAGAAAGAATGCTTTGTATTTCTTAAATATTTATGATGTTGATCATACAATTTGGTTTGACAAATATAAAGATATCGTCGATTGTAAAGTATATCATGACATGCTGTATGTATGGCTGTCTAACGGCTCTCTAGTAAACTTGAAATATATGAAAGTAGACAAGTTCTTAGTCAAGTGTTATGTTGAAGAGAAATATGTGCTATGTGCAGGACTATGTGCCTTGTTTAGTGATTATTTGCTGGCGAATAATTTGTCACCGAAATTGCATATTTTAGTTAGTTTGAAAGATAAATTAGACAATGAAGCGTTGCTGAACAGCATTAAAGATGTTCTAGATAAGTTTGACGGTTTAAAGGCTAATGATGCTACTCAAATGAAATCGGGAATATACATAGTTGACAACACCTATCACGCGCAGTCATCGTTACTAGAGAGCGACACAAAACTAAACGAAGACTTCAAATTCAGCTCTCTACCACCAGAAGCAATACAGACGTTAAAAGATCTGAGCGTGAGTGTGTCTGATAAATTAAATAATAGCAAAAAGAAGTTAAAGGAAAAATGGGAGGACTTTGAAGGGAAAATGAAACACTTTAGCGTTGATAAGCACCAGGAAGTAAAAGACACACCGGTCATAGAAAGAAAAGAGACACAAGATCTCATAAAACAAATTGCAGCAGATGAAACACTTGAACAAACATCACTTGTATTTGATAACGAAATCATTTACAAAGAGTCTAGTCAAAAGGCCATAGAAGTAGACAATAATAGTTTAGAAAAAGATAAAGTGAACAAAACTTTATATCAATATTATAAATTAAGCATAGTTGGTAAGGAAACAGATCGATCGAATTTAGTTGCTACTATCGAAAATTATGCCTGTGATATTAGACGGATCTACACTCTTATGTTACAATTAGAAAATTATTGTGTTAATATAGGAGCTTTCGATGAGTCTAAATTTGTACCTAATAATATTTTTCTCAGTTACCTTAATGAATCACAGAAAAAAGATGAATTACTCGATTCTATTATCAAAGACGAAACATTGTACAAATACTTTGTAGATTCATGTATATCTGTGAATATGAAAAGTCAGAAACTGTCAAACATTGGTTGCGAATGTGGTTTCCCTCTGCCTTACTCTAGAACTCATCAAGCACCAATATTTTCTGAGCTTATAGACGAATTTATAGAGAAGCAGTGGTCAAGTCAAACGAGGATCCAATGTTACGATATTTGTAAACGAATGCCTTACTTGTGGAGGAAGATTCTTTATTTGAGGAGAAACGAAGACTTGTTGAATATATTGAGGATATTATTGCAAATGTTGGATGAAGGCTTACTACATTCTTTTCTGCCCCAATTTACTTTGGATATTTGGGAGCGCACCGTGCAGTTGTATGCTACACTACATGCGAATATGTGTTTAAATTGTTCGAAGAAGTTCAATCACATCTCTGTAAGGGATACGTTGAGTTGGGACGATGTTGGGGCACTTATGATCAAGTCTATCGGTGGTAAAAATGCTATAAAAGTCATGGAAAAATACGCGAGCCTTATAGACGAAGGAGCACTCACTGTGAAGTTCTACCACACGTGTCTGATGGTGACTATGTATGAGAAATATGACGTTACTATTACTGGACAGTTGACGGACACCTTGTATAGTTGTTATAACTTTGAAGACTCCAGGATAGAGGTAAGGGTATCACTTTTATGTCTTATGGTTTTTGTGCTTAGAATATTGCATCATTAGTGGCATTTTGTTGGCTTGCAGAATTTTTCTCTTAAAATAGATGGTTCCGATGCCGATAGATTAAGAGTCGACCTACCTACATTATTAATAATAATAAATAATTTCAATCAATTAACTCAGTCTCTAGCTGTGCTACAACACCTGAGGGGCAATTCCCGTAATTTTAAGAACTTTCACAGTCTGATGTCAGTCTCAATTCGTCAAAAATACCTATAATTAATTTTCCTTCATTTTGGACAAGTTTTTGACATTGATTGTCGCTGAGATGAGTTTGCTACTATATTTTGAACGTTTGTAATTACGAGAATTTGTCTTCTGGTTCACCGCATTTGGAACGTCTCAGAAAATTTAAAATTCTATCTTACTGAGAAGATACGGTAAGTAATGCAATTCTCCTCATTTTCAGATGTGCAGACTTCTGCGCAGCACCTTAAATGGAAAACCCAAGAACACAGCGCTACCAATAATTGCGGCAGCTAAGTCCAAACATTGGGGCCTGCGACCACTTACTGCGACCAAATCTACCGGAGACAGCGAATCTACTGAAGAGTACATAAAGGACGTATCTATCAGTAATATATTAGACAATTTATCCTTTATCAATAATAACGTAACAGATTGTGTATTATGTGGGTTGCCACTACAAAATATCGTTCTAATCAAAGATGGCGGACTCTGGGTTTTTAAGTGTGGCCATACTTTTCACGGTGCGTGTTTAGATTTGAACAAAGTGAAGCTATGTCCTTCGTGTTCGCCTGTTAAATGAATTGTATTATCTAAGGGCAGGCTTAGGCAATGAGCACAATTAATTTATTTTTTATTTGTCTTAAGGCTTGTTATGATCTTTTTAGTATAACATATAAAGCCAGTGTTATTTCTTTTTGCGTTTTTGGAATAAGTTTTGTTTGCAGCTTATATTATTATGAAATGTTGAAGTACCGTATTGCGATCTGGAACGACTTTCTGCTACCAATAGCTATTAAAATGGGATGTGGATCGTTGAAATAATATACAGCTTTTTACAAGGACCATACTCGGTACATATTTTAAAGAATACATTTTTGAGTTAAGTATTTTCCTGTATCGTTTTATTGATAATATTTTTACATAACTTTTTTGTAAATGCGGCCAAGTGCTAGTCGGACTCGTACACGAAGGGTTGAAGTACCACCGTACAATATTTGCCACTGCATATTTTTTTAAACAAGTTATCACATGTCATGTTGTTTTTATCACATGTTACAGCGGCCATAGTAGTCACTCGTGGTAGTAGACTAGTAGCACTAGTACACCAGTAGTCAGACACTCTGAAAATTTCAGTGTCTACCTATTACGGTTCCAAAGATACAGCTCTGTGACAGACGGACAGACAACGGATCCTTAGTAATAGGGTCCCGTTGGCACCCTTTGGGTACGGAATTCTAAAAAACGATGTATAAAAAATGGTGTAGCGCTATACACTCGTTCGACATCGCAAATTGTTGCAAATTTTATTAAGATCGTATTTTACGCAAAATAACTAAATTATTTATATTTATTGCTTGTTCCTAATAATATAATGTTTTAACGTAAATACATTGATGTATTATAGAGATATTATTATGAAAATCCAAAAAACTTCAATTTTTTAACAGTCTTATGATTACGAAAAATAAAGTAAGTAATATTATACAAGGTGTATAATTGTGTGTGTATATTTGTTGGTGTAATAGATTATTTGTATTTGACATGAAAAAAAATCAGCAGCTCCATACATTTAACTCGACAAAGTGTAGGAAACAGCTGATTTTCCCAATTTCTGAAATGGTCAGATTATTCCTATTTATTTTGCATAATCATAAGACTTCAAATTTTTTGGAAGGTTCTTGCTACTACTGGGTCTAATTTGTTTGAAAGTCACGACTAAAGTCATACACGGTGTACAGGGTTATTGGTAAAACATGAGGTTTTTTTTTTTTGCGATTTCAGGTTTGGTCCCATAGTAAAAGTGGTTCATGATGATGATTACAATGACCTCTTAAGAGGTTGTTAATGTTTTACTAATAACCCTGTATAAAGTGCCTGTGAAACCGGAGGAAGCGACTAGCTAACTATCAATGATTTTCTTGCTCAAAAAACGTACAAAAGGTTGTAGGTCCCGCGTAATTTAAAGAGATACATACATTAATAGTTGATCGCTAACTGATCACACCACTGGCGAGTACTCTTTTATCGCACCGACAAGAGCTATCAAAGAGAGTACTTGCTCGGCGACGTTCGCTTGGCGGTTAGAACAGTCGCTGAGAGTCTCACGCTTGGTATATATGCACACCATCAAGTAATGGCTGTTCGTCGTCGCTCTGATCCCACCATCGCCCTTTTACCACCGGACAACCAGACGTACTGCAGCGTACAATACGACCGACGTTACTTGGCGGGCCTGAGTATAGCGTTTGCGAGCTTTCGCGCATGTTCTCTCACTCACACTCGCCTCATGCCACCATTTGGTTCCTAGAAAACGTTCGTGCGCAGCCTTCTGCGCGAAGTTAAGTCGGTCGTATTGTTCCATCCACGTACCTACACTTGGTTGATATTCCAACGAGTCGTTCTCAGCGCTTCTCCTCCACGTTTATTATGCGCACAGCCAGTGTGAAACTCTCTGCCGGCCATTTGTGTTCCCTCCCACATTTAACCCGTCTGCCTTTAAAGCAAGAGTGAACAGGCATCTTCTGGGCACGGTCGTTCCATCTTAGACCTCATCCATCGCTTTCCATCAGGCGTGACCGAGTTCAAGAGCAGGCCCATTTAGCAATAAATAAAGTACTAGCTGCTTGTTGCTCGTCAACTTTACTCGTCTTTAATAGCTATATCTACTCGCTTCTTGTCAATCACCGGCGGTGAGTCAGGTGCCTTTTTTTTTTTGCGGATGGGAAGTCATCAAATGACCCCTCCCGCTCTGGGTGGAGCGGAAGGGAGTGTCAGACTCTTACTGACTAAAACCCACCCGTGTTCCTTCCTTAGCCCTTTATGTTCCGGGCCAGCGGTAACCCTTTCGGACAATCCCGTTGACCCGATATCGAGTCCAGACACAGACACACACAGACAGACAGGTGCCTAAGGCTGCGTTTCCACTAGAGATGAGCGAGGATGCGTAGCGAGGAATGTGTGTAAAATTAACCAATAACAACGCTAACTTAGTTCAAGCTATGAAAATGAAGCGATGTTATTGGTCTGTTTCACACACATCCCTCGCTACACATCCTCGCTACGCATCCTCGCTCATTTCTGGTGGAAACGCAGCCTTAGTCTAGTGGTTGCAAGCGCTACCGCTGTGCATGAGGTCCTGGGTTCGATTCACAGGTTGGGCAAAGTGGGTTATTCTAATAATACATTGTTAGTAGCAGGCCGGAGTCTGAATTTGTGCCGGGGTGATTGCAATAGGCTCGCCCCCTATTTTAGGGGACTTAAACATAACTGGCGAAATGCGGGTGTACTGCAGGTACATCAAGCTACCCGAAACTCAAATTTTCCCAATCAACCTTGAACCTTATGCTTTAGCGATAAAGTTGAAAATCTGTTAAAGAAATTTGACAGATTGTAGTGGCTTAATGTGCAGCTGGCGTATGGTAGGTACACCTCTACGGAAGTTTTCGGGGTAGCAGGCGTGATGTTACGTTTTGTTATTCAACGTAATAACTTAACAAATTGAAGTTATTTTCAAGATTAGCTATTCTGTTTGAAGATTTTCTTTGGCCTACCTACCTTGGTGAAGCGACGATATAAGTGTGCATAATCGTTATTAATTTGTTTGTCAACAAAGCTATTTAATGTATCATGTAGAACGTTTTGTTTTATGATATTAGGTACCGTACCTACGTAACGGTATTATAAACGCCATTAAATTTGTATAAAAAGTATTATATTTTGGGCTTGTTCTTACAGTCTCGACCGTAAACATGTCGAATATAAAAATTATGCTGAAGCATTCGAAATATTGATGATATTTTAATAATCTCATATCTATTATGTAATAAGGTACCCAAAAATTATTGTAATACCAAAAATAACTTGTATCCTATTGTAACTATGTACTTAAACAATTTTGTATTAGATCGTCTAACCGGCCTTTACATTAGGCTAAATGAAGTGCTTTAATTTAGCGTAGTGAAAGAGGTCTTTATTTAAATTAATTTTTGTCCAAAAATCAGAGATTGCTATTATTTTAACTACATATTATAAAAAAAAACCGGCCAAAGGCGAGTTGGACTCGTACATGAAGGGTTCCGTACCATAAGGCAACAAACGCCGAAAAAATCACGTTTCTTGTGTGAAGACCATTAATTTTTAACTTTATTTTATTTTTATTATTTGTTGTTTATTTATTTATTTATTTATTTATTTATTAAGGCACATCAACAACACAAACACAAACATTTACAAATAACAGTGAACAGAGACATGGACTAGTGTTTACGTCAATTACAGACGTGCACAGCATTCACAACAAAAAAAGAGAAGAAAAAACACAGCATTCACGTTACAAAAGGAGAAAAAAAAATAATAATAAAAATAATCAACAATATTATAAGAAAAGAAAAGAACAAAGAACAAAAACTCAAGCTAAAATCTCGGTAGCAAAGAGAAAACCTCATCAACTTAGACATTGAACATTGATTATTATTATTATTGAACATTGATCATTGATTAATTATTGTTGTACATAGACCAATTATATTATATTATTTTGACTACAGTTGTCTGCAGTCTTCAGTCTTCCCCTCATTAATAATCTTAGATCTGAAACATGCGGGATGGTCGTGAAAGATATCTAAATTGTAGATATTGCAAAAATTGTTGTACGTGGACGTTAGCCTAGCCATCGGAGAGTTTAAGCCCAAGTTGGTTTTATGACGAGGGACATTGAAGAAGGACGTGCACTTTCTCCGAGCATTAAGTTTAGGCACATTTATTTCAATGCGCTCGAGAAGTCCGCCAGATTTAAAAGAACCGTTAACAATACTCCGCAAGCATAGCAAGTCTATCATGCGTCGGCGCAGCTGTAAGCTTGACATATGGAAGAAACGCAGTCGCTCGTCATACGAGCATCTCGCACTGAAGCCAGTGGCAAGGAAAGCAAGTTGCCGAGTAAAGGATCGTTGAATTGACTCGATACGATTAGAATGAACCATATAATGCGGATTCCATATGACACTCCCGAACTCGAGTACGCTACGTACCAGAGCATTATAAAGCACAATCTTGGAGGCTGTATGTCTGAAGTCTTTAGTGTTACGTCTGATGAAACCCAACATTTTAGCAGCTCTTTGGACAATGTCATCACAATGCGGAACAAAACTTAACCTTGAATCAAGAACCACACCCAAGTCGCGAAGTTGTTCAACTACAGCAATCCCCACAGAATTGATGCGGTAACTTGATGCAAGTACCTTTCTTTTCCTTGTGAAACGAATGTGCTGGCATTTTGAAGCATTAAGCGTCATTCTGTTAGCACAGCACCATTCATATATACGGTCCAGATCGGCCTGAATCAATTCAACATCCATCAAAGAGTCAACCTGCCGCGAGATTTTCATATCATCCGCAAAGAGGAGACAGTGACAGTGACGCACACAGTCAACAATGTCATTGATGAATAATAGAAACAGGATTGGGCCAAGATGGGATCCCTGTGGAACACCAGAAGAAGCAATGTATTTCTTAGATTCATAACCAGCAATGACCACAACCTGCTCACGACTTTCCAGATATGATCTAAACCAGTCCAAGATTCCATTACTGATACCGTACTGGTTCTGGAGCTTGTCGATGAGCATTTTGTGGTCAACGAGATCGAAAGCACTAGCAAAATCTGTATACACCGAATCTATCTGATGGTTTTTGTCTACTCCTTCCATTACAGGAGTTATATATGACATTAGATTAGTTATGACTGACTTCTTCTCTTGAAAACCGTGCTGTTCCGACCGTATTTGGAACTTGGTGTGTTTTGTTAGTATGGCACAAACAAGACTTTCAAAAATTTTGGAGAAGGATGATAAAATAGATATCGGTCGATAATTTTTTACGTCACTGTTGTCTCCTTTCTTTAATACAGGAACGACACGCGCACGCTTCCACACTTGAGGAAAAACACCACTCTCAAGAGATTTATTAAATATCAGCATTAAAGGATAGGATAGAAGCGAGGCACATCTTTTAATAAATAGTGGTGGAATACCATCTGGTCCCGCTCCCTTATTCGGATTGAGACGCTTCAAGCAGCTGTAAACATCTTTCTCGCAAAAACTTATGGTGGATAGTTTACTACAGGTCGGCTCCGAAGCAAAATCAGTTTTGGCTTTGCGTGAAGAAGGTAAGTCGCTTTTTGCGTTGGTGTATACAAGATTGAACTGTGATGCGAATAGGTTAGCTATGTCAGAGCCATTCGACGAGAAACTTTCATTATTACTGTGCATTACTGAGGGTAACGCGTTACAAGAAGACTTTTTGTTTTTTATATAACTCCAAAAGGACTTTGGATTCTTTTTAAGGTTATTTTCGATAATACTAACGTAGTTTTTGTAGCAGTTATGTAGAAGTTTGTCACTAGCTCTTCTAACGTCCTCGTACTCGAGTCTATCTCTAGGGTTATTAAATTTACGACATTTGAGCCTCAATCTGTCCTTTACATTTAAAAGGTGAACAAGTTCGCGCGTGAACCAGACAGGATGGGATATACTTCTAGGCCTGCGTTTGGGTACGTGTTCTCCAATAACATGATTGATTACATCGTAGAACTTTGAGACCATGTCATTAACGCTTGCACAACTATCGAAACCTCTCGACCAGTCAACGCCCTTCAGATCACGCAATATTGTATTATAATCAGCCTTAAAAAAATTAAAGTCTGATCGAGGTACATAAGATAGTGTTGGGGTCAATGTTAAGTCTAGTACAATTTCAAGTGGGGGATGATACGGGTCAATTTTACTAACACAAGTTGTTGAAGATACACTACAGTTCACATTAGTTAGTATAAGGTCCAATATCTTACTTTCATGATTGACAATAGAGTTAATTTGTTGCAATCCAGTTACAGCTATAAAGTCAGTAAGTGTATATGCCAGTCTACTGTTATAGTTATCTGTATTGAGACCTGTGTTAGTACTGGGAATCATGTAGGGTACATTACTATCCTTAGACCAATTTATAAAACTCAAGTTAAAATCACCAACAATAAGGATATCATCAACAAAATCACTTACTCTATTTACATTGTTCAAAAAATTTCTAAGTACATCTATTTTAATTGGTGGAGGCATGTAGACCAAGCATATGGCAATTTTCAATACTTTACTGTTTTGAGCCAAGTCTATAGTAATCCAGATATCCTCGCATTCGCTCTCCCACCCGTACATTCTGCGTGAAGGTATAAGTCTTGACACTGCGATTAAGACACCACCGCCGTCCGTTTTGGAAGTTCGGGAAAGGTCGCGATCTCTTCGATAAACAATGTATCTATTGTCGACGATCTCACTATCCATAATCCTTGAGTTTAGCCAAGTTTCGCAAAACGTGATGACTTTGTAGTTGCATTGGAGAATATTATTGTACACATCGTTGGTCTTAGTGCGCATTCCGCGAAGGTTTTGGTAGAAGATATCGATAGAATTGAATTTTATAGTGGTTTCATGTAAACAATCCAGGTTCCCTTGAGAATAATTTATGAGTCCTTCCTAATTAAGTTGAGGGTTTCGAAGCTGCGAATGTATATAGCCTGACCCGTTTCGCTCCTTTTAGCGTAAATACGGCCATCACGAACCCAGACAAATTTGAATTCGGCCTCTTTAGCCTTCTGCCTCGTTGCTGCGTGTAGATGTTTATTGTGAGGACTTAAGTGCTCAGACACAAAGATCGGCTCCCGTTTGCCGCCTATGCCAAGGTGACGCGATGACAACTTGTCATTTGTATGGCTCCTGTTATACTTTGTGACAGCAGCCAGAAGGTTGTCACGTACAGCTCGGGTACGTAGTTTTAACACCACTGCTCTTGGGCGATTGCTGTCTCTGTTAAGTTTCGCGACCCTGGTGACGTGCTGTATATCTTCGCAGTTGACTGGGCATTCGACAGTTTTTCCAAGCTGCAAGACAACATTGGCGAGATTTTCAGTTTGATATTCAGGCATCCCAGTTATCTCAATGTTACACTCACGCATGTGTTGTTCTACCGAATTCAGCCTTACAGTCAGGTCATTAACATTTGAACGTAATTCAGCATTTTCCTTTTCTAACGTTGTTAAAGCGGCAATAGAAATTCACACTGTGAAATTTTCAACTGTTTACCTATTGTGGTTCATGAGATATAGCCCGCTGACAGACAGACGGACGAACGGACAGCGAAGGCTTAGTAATAGGGTCCCGTTGGCACCCTTTGGGTACAGAATCCTAAAATCCTAAAAATGTTGGACCTAATCATGGATTTGTGTTGTTCCAAATGAAGGAATCTATCATTTGAGGGGTAAAGCAGTCAAATCTTGCCACAGTAAAATAAATCTTTCTAGCTTGCTTAGTAGCGTATTTGCCTCTTCTTGTTCAATTTGAGACATCGGTTGAGTGAAATCATCATGATTTTGTAGCACGGTACAAGCCAATCAGAACGCTGTTCAGTTTACGTAAATTAAACACTGTTTAGCATAATCAGCCTATAATGTTCCCACTGCTGAGACACAGGAACCCCTCTTCGAGAGGCTGTAATCTACCACGCGGGCCCAGTGCAAGTTGTTAGATTTCACATGTCTTCGAATTTTTATAAGACGATTAAAAAAATACCCGCTTCGGCTGTCCTCGATTTTAATGTATATTCGATATGTCAGGTAGTGATGGCAAAGTATTCTGTTTGTGTTTTGTTTTCACTTCTGTCGGCTCTCACTCCCGGAGTGCCACTGTTTTTTTTTTGATCTGCCACCCTGTATAAACTTCATGTAGCTAAATGTAAAGTCCTTTAAATGACGAACCTTTAAGTGAAAACATGCTGTACATAATTATAAAAAATATTTTTGTATATGCGATGAAGTGTATCCATATCATGTAATAATTATTTTATTCTGATACTTGATGTATTTTGAAATCTATGAATGTATGAACAATAATGTAACTATATTCTTAATAAAATTACTATAATCGGTCAAATTAATTGTTATTACTATATTTATATATACTCGAATATACGATATGTGCAGCCAAGGAATTAAAATTATTAGCACTTTAAGATTAGGTACAGTCCTTTCACAGTTATTTTTCCTCTGACAGCGGCAACCCAATAGCTACCTTATTGCAACGAAAATAAAGATCACTGTGAATTTGAGATACTGGTCAATGGCAAGAACCCAACAGCAACCTTATTGCAACGACAATAAAGATCATTGTGCTTTTGACTGTGATGTAAGATCACTGGGAATGGATTGTAATTATTATTTTTCCGACTACGTATTGTCAAGATTTTGAACGAAATTACAGTTCAAAAAGGTGACATGCGCCGGCTAGTTTCGCTCCTTGACAGTACCTACCTAATGTTACGTAACTAATTACTCTCAAGCGATTTCGCAGTTGAAAATTTTCTTCTGAAAAATTTTTTTTCAGTCCTGCATTTAGGGCGTAGAAAATAAAACAAACCAATATTTTTTTATCATTTATTTTTTAATATACTTTTGGGTTTTGGCACAATTTTAAACAATGTGTCCTGGTTTACACTAGGTAATAAAACCTAACCTCTTATCTACTTACACATTTGAAACATTTTCGAATGCTAAGTAAAACTGCATACTAAAATGGAAATCTCAACAAATTATTGTGAAAATAGTTCAAAAAAACTATTAAAAATAACAACGTTTGTTTTTAAGTACGTAAAATATCAGTTGTGATGTTTAGAATTAAAGTAGGTAGGTACCTACTCTTTATGGCAAGACGCGTGGATGCTACCAAACAAATTGTTTTGTTACATTTGTTTTCTGTTTCAATAAATAAAAATAAAACTCGTCCGAGATCCTAACTCATACAATGGAGACACCAAAATTAAGTATCGTTCATTAAATAACCACAATTACTAACGTTTACATCAAAATATACGCGTATTTACATGAGTTCAACATAAAAAATAAATAATTTAACGGCACTGTTCTAAACCCTTACACATTTACTATGAATACACACTACTTATAAACATTAAGTTTCACATACACAGTAAGTTTTATTTACTCATACTAACGCTACGTCACGTCAATTACTGGCATACAGCTTTTATTTAAAGAAAAAAGAGGGGAAAAACAAAAACAAGTTTTATATAATTAGAAAAATAAATAACAAAATTCAAAAATGGCAATTAACGTCATTGAACAATTTTTTTTTAAGTTTTCTCGAAATAGGTATCTATACAAGTTTGTTTACTAAGCTATATAAAAATGTAGATAATATTATGCGTTACTACAGCTTAGTTACTATTATCTACTTATATAAATTGCACGATTCGATAAAGCGAATATTTGTTTATATTAATAATAGTTTAAGGGCGTTACATCACTTGATTTGAGAAAGTACTTATTAACATTTAAGATTTGACTAATAAAATGTCACATAAGTTCTATTCAAAAAGTAATGTTCAAGAAGGGTGTACAGTGATGATTTCCTTAGGATTACCCTCAATGTTAAAAAATAAATTAAATTTTCAGCCAAGGAAAAGTCATAAAGCTGCAGATACATTGCAATAATCATGTTCATAGGTTTATCAATTTACTACATTTAATATTATATTAATTCATATATATCCAATTAAGTACTTGAAAGTTTAGTTTAGTAAGGTGATGTAAGCCCTAAATTATCCCACTTTATGTCGGTGGGGTTCAACAAATCAATAAAAAGGAAATGTCTTTATGTATTAACAAATTGACAATTTCACAATTGACCAATTATATTTTTATTAAAAAATACTGTCAGGAACAAAAGATTTGATCTGTATCGGCACCACAATTTTGACAGTATATTATGAAAACAATATTCCCTCGACTACATTTTACAAACTGGTTTATAATTTCCCTTAGTTTCGTTTAAGATGTATATAAATACAATTTATATGTCATTGGCTATGTTGATTATTCCTTTAACATTAGGTATGTTCGTGTTAAAACTGCTTATCATAAAGGGTCTATTACCAATCTCAACTAGTTACGTCTATGAGTATTTAATCATAACCATTATGCATATAGATCTCACTGAATTCAAATAAAAACAGTTCCCGTGTTCAAAACACTTAAATTTTCAAGCAATCCGCTTCAAATTTTTGGTTTGATACATTTAAATTGCTTAATTGTCTAAAGCAGCTACAATACAAATAGAACTTCGCACTAAGTTTATACATGGCCACGCGATAGTCAAGATCCAAAGTACTCATTACAACTAACACTAAGAACTAATCTCTGAATCTTACACTAAAACCTTTAGCCGAACATTCGAATAAAACTTAATGTAATCTATCTACAAAGGGAATTTTACTTACTTATTTACAAAGAATTCACTTGAACCTGGTTATATCAGGCTAGAATCTACGTTATTATATTGATTCAAAATGATTTACTTATGTACGTAGATGCGTAGATATTTACATTTACTTTCTCTAATTATCTATGTGTTGGTTTAATACAACATTTGGCACAATTTCTTTTATAAAAGGGATCATCTATTTGTGCCAAAAAACTACAATTCTAGTCGAAACATTTTTAGATTATAGGTCGAACCTAAAAAGGGCGCTATTTACATAACAGGAGAACTATACACCCGCATAATACTTATGAATTAAAGAGTAATTTAAGACATTTTTACTAATTATATTTTCCAATTTGATAGTACCTACAGTATCTATAGAAAACGTATGGCTCGTTAAAAAGTCTTACACATTTTGAACCGTATAGATAGAATTTCTTTCATTAGGGTTTTCATTACTTTTCTTTAAACAAATTTTTCACTGGGAAAATCACTGCGAAAGCACACATCAAATATACGGGCGAAAGTGTCCAAAGTTAGAAGTTTCTTAATTCACTAATGGAATAATCTCATTATTAATAATCAGTATTTTATAAACGAGAGATCCAATTTGAGACACTGGCAAAAACTCACGAAATAATATAGCTACCGTCTATACGTGTGCCTCCCTTTGTACAGTCACGGCACGAGGGGGCGGGGTTGAGGGCTACACTAGAGATTCCTGCTCCAAGTCTTTATTAATGTAATCCAGAGTGTTCTAGAGTTCTAGAACTGTCCTCGTTATTACCAGGGGTGGTGAGAGGGGGGCAAGGAGAGGGGCGCGGCGTGCGGGTAGGGCCAGCCGCGCGCCGTTCCTCAATCGTCCTCGCGCGGTGACAGCGGCGGGGAGAACCCGGGGTTCATGTAGTTGCCTCCGTTGGGGGGCGGCGACGAGTTGGAAGGTCCCGGAGAGGCGAGCGCGGGCGGCAGGAAGCCCAGCTCGCTGCCGCCGTCGCGACACCACAGCTGCCGCATCTCCTGCCGGCGCGTACGCATCAGGTTTTTGTACTCGGATATCCGCATCTTCTTGCCATCGACTATGCATGTCCTTTTTGGTCTTGGTCGGTACCTGGAAGTGAAACGGAAAATATGTTGGCTTTATTCTGGTTATAATACAAAATAATAATTTTACAGAAATGTAGGTAATATGTATAAACCCTGGGTCGGAAAGAATGGTCTTGCATTTCTGTGGTCTCTAAAAAATTGCTGTAATCGATGTCGATTGCAGCAGTTCCAATCGAGGCAAAGTAGTTAGGTATCCAACGATATTAGTAAATAGGTGTTGTCAGTAGGTCGAACATTATGGGTATAATATAATACAGAAGTAAGTTTACCTATAATCAGGGTGCTTCTCCATATGCTGTTTGGACAGCCTCGACTGCTCCTCATAGTAGGGTTGCTTCTCAGCATTGGACATCGCCTTCCATCTGGCTCCGAGGATCTTGGATATGTTAGAGTTGTGCATGTCAGGACATGCTTTCAGGATCTTCCTGCGCTCATCCTTGGCCCACACCATGAACGCGTTCATTGGTCGCTTGATGTGCGGTTTGCCGGTCTCGTCGCGACGTGGTTGGCGGACCAGCTTCGCTTTCTCTGCATCCTCGGATGGCGATTGGCTCCATGATGATGCTGGAATGTTTAGATTTAATATTAGTAGGTATACGCTCTTGAGATATACAGAGGTAGGTACAAAAAGGATTAGATTCAGCATTGATAGTTTATGGGGGCAGACAAAACCGCACCCTAATTGCGTAACACACTATCAATCCCAATCAGAATCATTTTGAAGGATATTGCTAATCCATTGCTTCATATTTATGTTTGAAAAAATGTCTGCTTTAACAATGTAGGTACCTAAATAACGCAATGAATGTTGTTGAACTGTCAAAATGAAAACCATTCCTACTGTTAGTGTTACGCAATTACCCCGCTGTTCTAACTACCTTTTAAAGAATAATAGATACGGTATACCCCCGTAGGTATTAAAGATTACAGTAGGTGGTCCGTAGCTCAGGACAAAGATGTTGACAATTTTTACCGACTTCACAAAAAGGAGGAGGTAGGTACTATGTTCGGGTGTTTGTATGTTTTTTTTTTTTTTTTTTTTCTTATTGGCACCCAATCTCTAGTACGTAACTTGAAGAGGTCTATTCTTTGACAGCTCCAAAAACAACTCAATTTACGAATCACGCGATATCAATGCATCTAATCTGTCAATGAAACATAATCTGCTTGAGTGATAGCCTGTGATAGGTAGGTACCCCACTCTACATGCTATAAAGCGATGTAAAGAAATTCCGACGCCGTGGAAATATAAATAAGATATGAAAACGGTCTGTCGCACAGTTGCTTGAGTACACAATCGGAAGCCGCGCTTAGCTGAGCTATAAATTATCGCGAACTATGGATGTCGGCCGTAAAACAATCGTTAAACTGGGATTTTGTGACTATTTCAAACGTTTCCATTTATATCGAGAGAGTTAAAATTCTATTTGGTATTTTATTTTTATATTGGTAGAACAAATTTAATATCTATCTAAAGAATACAAAGTTGAGTGTACCTAAGTACTTTTTTTGTGCAGTACCGATTGTATTATTTCCCTTGTATTTACGGTTTAGCCTTAACCGTAAATCTTTTGGAGCGGTCTACGGCCGTGTACGTCATGTTCAAAGCTCCAGGCTCTAGTCTATGCTAGTAGGTAGTAGACTATTATGGCCCCCGCAGACAGGCACGTCGCGACTCTAGGAGAACAATTTCTATTAAAACTTTTGGAAACTGGAAATTGTTCTACCGGAATCACGTCGCACCGTGTCGCGTCGCGCCTATCTGCGTAACCTTTTATTCTTCTAGAGTTTTCTTACTGTACCTATCTTTTAACTTTTGTTCAATCGCGGTTGAGCCAAAACGATGGCTAAAGGCGAGTTTCACCAATGAAACTAAACGCGACAAGAGCTGTCAGTGTCATCATTGTTGCAGAATATTGACACTGACAACTCTTCAACGGTCCGCAATTTTTTTTTTGTTATAGAAATACTTCCGTTATTTAATTACTTATTTGAAGTTCCTACCTACATCTAACTTATAACTTAATATTAATAGAATCGGACGCCTACAAACCCATAATAAACAAAATTTGTGAACAAGCAGTCTATAAAATGACGTAAATTGCCTTAATTGTCATTAACAAGAGCCGAGGGATTATAATAAATTAATAGGCAGGTAGCCATGTGTAGTAGAATCGTGTGTTTGTATTTCTGATGAATTCATTAGAATAGATTATTGAAGACAAGATACACATAGGCTACGTTAAACCAGTATCCATTTACCCTTAAAGTGACAGCTTTCTAGTTGAATAAATTATGAAATATAGCAATTGATTGGATATTTATACCAGTATACCAGACTGACCTAATTTCTTGAGTAAATTCTTGCAACTTTCGCGATGATAAGTTGTTGTTGGCTTCATCAAATAGATTCTTAATTGAATTGTCGCTGTTCTATTAATATCACCAATACCTATTAAGCAATCTCAGGATAGTACAGGCTTTTCAATGTTCATTCTTTTGATCGTCTTTCACGACATCCTGGGTTGGTAGGTAATAGGTACCTACTTCAAGTTATTCAGTGTAGGTTTTGGAAACTGTTCAGCATGTAAGTAGGTACCTATGTAGAACGTACTTATACCTAGGTTCCCAAATACCTAGTAAATAATGCACAGGCGTCACCCAGATTAGAACAGAAACCATCGGGTCATCCAAATCTTTTGCAGATGTTCTAAACAGACCAGGACACATAATCAACTTCTGGAGGTGGGCTGGTTGGAATAACCACTGACCGTCGCCAAGGCCCACGCACAATTAATGTACCTGAAGCACTAATACTAAGTGCGGAAACCAAACCTTCCATCATAGAACCTAAGAGAAGAGTGAATAAAAATGGTCAAGCGTTGTATTGGAGCGTAAGCTGAATATGTCAGAATTTTTCTTAAGAATTTTAGAATGTAGATTTAAGAAGCCATATTTCCTATTTTGTCGTTCGAGTTTTCACGGTTCTCGTATTAAACGATAATTCATTGGTGTTTAATTTTGCTTTTGGGAATGCTTTATTAAAAGGTAGGCTGGTAGGTATAGACGTTTATGGTAGTTTAGGTGATCAAATTGTTTATTAAATAGTTAGGTAGGTATTTCAATCTCGAAAAGGCGAGAAGAATCAAAAGGCCTATTGTAGTACCTAATTGGTTGAAGTACCAGTGTTCAACTGTCAAAGAAAGTACAGTTACAAACAGTTATGTTAATGCTAGCAGATAAGTGCACTTCGCTACAATTCTAAAACGATCAGACTTAATCAGACAGCAATATTGAGTGAATTACGTCACGAGTGTCGTGCACATTAAATTTAGCACTAATCAAATTCCGAAACGATTATTGCGACCGCACATCCCCCCCCCCACCCCCACACGTCCAGCTATGTGGGTCACACTGGAACATGTCCGGCTAACATTTGAGCTGACGGATTCGCTACCAAGTGTCCACTCGATTAATAAGCCACCGCGGAAACATGCCGCTCTCAAAGCGCGGGACATTCCTCGAATTAATTTGAAGCGCTGTTAGATAATTTATAACATCCTACCGCCCCTGATATGCGCGCGATACACTTCTAATATGGACGCCGATGAGGACACTCTCGCGCACAAAACTCTTCCGCTCTTATTTTTTTGGCCATCACAATTTTAAATCGCGAGTCGCTATATGACGTCAATCTCATTTTATTTTAGTCCCCGTTATGCGGCTGTCACGCTAACAACTAGTATTAATGACGTTCGGCTGAAATGACGGCAATAATTAGCCGTTCGTGACAGGTCAAGTGCGGCAGTCGGTGATTCAGATACAGTTACAGGCCATTTCGTTTTATAGTGCAAGTCATTATGTGTTTTATCTAGAAATTTGCGTGACGTTATGACGTACTTAAAATATTATTTTACAGCTGTCATATTTATTGTAACATGAAAGTTGTGGAAATTATTTATATTCCTGTATAGATATTAAGAAAAGCCGGAAAATCTTAACTGTTACATCAGCATATAGTATTTGCATTGTAATGATCTAGGCCTTGGAGATCAAAATCTGCAGTGAGCTTGCGCTATAAATTCTTTCATTTTAGCACACCATTAAGATTCATAGATAATCTCCAGAAGGTTGTTGTTTGAAGTTGCATCAGCAAGCTTACACAATACAAATAAACTGTCGTGTTTATAATATTAATTTGTACTATGACTAGTGTGCGCGAGTGTCCAACGAGGCGGGACGGTGCAGTGAGCGGAAGTTTGTGTCTCCAGCGCCATCTATTTCACGTTTCACGCGATTCTCTTGTTTTAAAGGAAACGAAACGACACTTGCGATTTTGTAACCAATTCGGTTTGGGTTCGCGCCAACTATTTAAAGTAGATATTTTGTACACCATCTTACACAATTATTTATATGTATGAATTATTATAGTTTATCTAATAAGTGTAATTAATGTTCTGCAGTTTCTTGGCTACACCAAAAATAACGTTTAGAATGAACTCTCTGTGAACACCTTAAACAAATGCACTTTAAAAGATTGTCTTAACTTTTAAAATAATTGGAATGCCTTCGACCATTATTCTCGACGTGGAATGTCATCAAATCGCCGGGGCCCCGGGGGACGCAATAAAAACGAAACTTTATAAACTTTGTAACATAAAACTTGGGCCAGTAAGATTTACAGATGAGTTTCAAGATTACCGGCGATAATTAATATTTCTAAAGTAATTTACGTATCTCTCAATTTTGTCAGACTTGCATCTACACGAGATGTGTCGGATAGTGTCGGTGACGGACTAGATTTTGCTGTAGGTACAAGTTAATATCGTGTTATGCAATTATGTGACTTTCCGGGGTGTGTGACACGAGTGTGTCTGATGCTACGGTAACCTGCCTATCATTCCGGGTGTTGATAAGAGTCATAATCATGGTCATGTTTATCTAAGTGGATAGATACCTACCTATTTACACCACTTACCTACCGCAACAGTATTTATATTGATCTATTTACCTTTAATAGGTGTTATTCAAAGCTAATTGTCTCTTAATATCTGAATAGAACTAAGACTGAAAAGACAAGTCTTTGAAGACGTGTGTTAGGCAACTTTTTGCTAACAACCTGTTAAATTATTTGGCGATTTCAACGGGCAACACACTACATAACAGTAGCAATGGCTTTCATTTTGACAGTTCTATAACATTCATTGCATTATTTACGTTGTTGAGCAGACAAATTTTACGAACATACATTATAGCAATAGATTAGCAATAACCTTCAAAATGATTCAGATTGTGATGATAGTCTTTTACGCAATTGGGGTGCAGATGTCGTGTAGGTTGTCATGGTATGGGCATGTGTTACGAAGAAATGAGGAAAATGTCGTGAGGAGAGTTTTGAGTATGGATGTCGATGGCTATAAGAGTAGGGGAAGACCAAAGAAACGATGGATGGAATGTGTGAATGATGATATGGTTAGAAAGGGGGTGACTACCGAGATGACGACTAATAGAGAAGTATGGAAGAAAAAGACATGTTGCGCCGACCACAAATAAATTGGGATAAGGGCAGGAGAATGATGATGTCGTACCTAAGAGTTCTTGTCAAAGTATGGAACCTAAATGTTTACAGGTCATGTCAGGCAAGCATTTTTTTTTTCCTTCTTAGTTTTAATCATGATCTGGCAGTTTGAGTAGTTTATGCGGCCTACCCAAATGTCCTTTCTTTGGTATTGTTCGTCGAATCGTTGAGCTCCTTAAGTCTTGAGTTGAGTTGCACGATTTTTGACAAATGCGTGCACTGACTGGACAGGTCCTCTCAATCTGTGTGGTTCTTTCCTCAAAAGACCACCTCAGACATCGATCTACATGGTCTTCATATAACCTGACCAAGATTATGTCTGGACTTTAAAAGAGACTGTGACCTCTGAGTTTGTTTCGGCCTTTCTTCTCAGAGTAGTCAGATAGGAAACGCCGACTTCATCTAGTTTTAAAAAAACATGATTGACGTGTAAAAGTGTTTGTACAAACCTACTTACAAAAAATAAAATCATTTCATATCATTTCATCATTTCATTATAGTAGTAGGTATCAAAGATATAAAGGCCAGAGGTATCGATTATCACCTAGGCAGGTACAAACACACTGTTAGCAATATATTTGAGTAGGGAAACGCGATGAATCGTATGGCCTACATTTCAGTCGATATTTACCGGAGTACCTATAACTGTTTTACGGTGTAAGATGTATTAATTATATTTAGCAATTAAATGCGAAACATCAAAATGTTTGGCGGCGACACGGGACATTTCTTCATTTTAACATTTGCCGACTATTTATCTAAGAGTATTCCTTGTTTATTTTGGTTCCTAACATTTCGTAAGTACACGCAAATTTTGATATTAAAATTGATTTGGATTTACATTATATCCAGTGTTTGATTTGCGTTTGAGTTATTATCCAGTTGTGATTATAAAAGGAGGGGCTCGTGGCTAAATGTAAACAGTCGCACGGATCGATCGAAGGTTGCTAGCTACGGTTGCCGCAGTATGGTTCGTTGATGGGTGACCATCGAGACATGTCGAGACCCCTCAGTGTTTTGGGAAGCACTTTAATTTTAAACCGTTGGTCCCAACTGTCATTGGTAGATCCATTGATTGTGATTATAAAAGGATAATTTTCTAATCTAGGGCTTCTGTCCAAAAAATATGCACATGAAATCGAGATAGTTTTAAACAATGAGCATTTCATGTCCCAAGAAAAGTGTTTTTCTAATCTTCTTCTTGTTCGTGATCGTGTAGCAGGCACGACAGTAATTTAAATTTTGTTGGCCCCGAACTTCGCCACTTCCACGGAGTGATGTGGTGGCAGCGTAGAGGTCACTTTGGCTGCATGTTTTGGGGCACAAAGGGCAGGATGGGAGGTGGAGCATAGTTTGTGACACAACTCCATATACACACCCTGCTGATGTTCTGTCGAGGTAGACTTTAGACACATCTACCCACTTTTGTTCGGAGACGGTTCAGGGATTTCCAAATGGATATTTTTTTAGTGTCAAAAAATCGACTGAAAGTTACATAATCCATCAGAAAACAACATTTCAAAGGACCTTAGATTGAATGTTACTCATTTAAAAATCAGAACCCACAAAATTTATTGTTATTATAAAATTGTAACGGGAACTTTATTGTGATGTATTAATTAATTCATTGTTAATAGATGCAATATTTTAGGCGCTCGCTTCTATACAAATAATAAAGCTGAAGAGTTTGTTTTTTGTTTGAACTACCAATAAAATCGTTTTGCATTTTTGAGGAAGGTTATATGCCATTAACGTCACGCTACAACCCTTAGAATCCGAGTAAAAAGAAAATAAATCAGAAAGGAAACTAAGCGAAAACAAAGTAATAGCGCGGGCGATGCTATGCGATGGGTCGGAGGAACAAGAAATTCCATGCGGACGATAGTCGCGGACAGATACTAGTCTAATATTATAAATTTGAAAGTAACTCTGTCTGTATGTATATTACCTTCTCACGCCTACACCACTAAAACGATAAAATTTGGCAGAGAGATAGACTGCATCCCGGGAAAGGACATAGGTTAGTTTTTATCGACATACCTCGCGGGCGAAGCCGCGGGCGGAAGCTATTAAAATTATATTTTTCCTAATGACTGGGTCTTGAACAAGTTATGTAAATGAAAAGCCTATTATCATCTCGCTGTTCATGTTTATGATGTTGGAGCATTTTTATTGAATGAATTATGGGGTCAGAGGTACAGAATTTGCGGAATTTATTTACACGTGTTTCCAGCTGTGTTGTTTTAACGTACAGCTGGTTTTGTTAAAAAAGCTGCCATTATGACCGCGATCTATATATTACAGTAAGAGTTTGGTCAATTTCATGGCTGAAACATGAAAATTAAACATTTACGTATAGTTGACCTGGTAAACAATTTTTTTATCACTCTTTGGTTGAATGTCACTTGTACGTCACAAAACGAAAAGCTCCATTTGTCTGTGGCAGTTAGATATTTTCAAGTTTAGTGAAGTTTCAAGTTCATAAGAATTTGTTGTCAAAATTGTTAAAGCAATTATGAGATCTACTATACTGATCGACTGTTTTAGTTTTTAGCTGTTACTGTCCCGCTACTCATGGTTGAAACTGATGGCACGGAAAAAATCTTTTGTGACGATCTTTCTTCTCTCTGAGTTGAAAGTCGTAACATTTTATATGTATCATCTACGCACGAAAGCTATTAGTATTCCAGTGACATAGTTCCACAGTCCACCCAGAATCCGCGTTTAGGTAACAAGTGAATCAGATAATAATGATGACGTCATCAGCACGTCATTAGCGCGTCTTTGCGCCAAAAATATTAGTACGGTTGTCTAATCAAATCATTTATAGCCACAGTACACATTTAGCGGGTTTTAATGGGATCTAAAGCTAAAGAACAATCGCTTTCTGGAGACAAAATAAATACCTAAGGTGTTGGATAGCTGAGCTGACAAATAAGTACCTCTGTTAAAAATGGGCGTGAGCCAGTTTTCAGGCTGACTTCCCACCAGAGGTGTGCGATAAAACGGAGGCTGTCCAAAGAAAAAGCCTACCAATAAAAAAATTGCTTCTTATCCAAAATGTCATTGTTAGATTTTTAAATTCTTTTCTTTCTTTCTTTGCTTTTTTTTTTCTTTTTTTTTTTTAAACGTTGCCCCACACTAGGAATTTCTCCTGTATTGTGGGATCCTGTATTGTGCAAATTGGTAGATTTTTCCCTCATTCACCAATTCGTATTCCGTTATCTGTGGAAAACTAGCTTATTTGCGGCACAAATAAAACACAAATATATAGCAATAAAAATCCATGATACTCACTGTTGCACGGAGCATTATATTCTTCCTCTTTCGGCATATTATACTGGTTCTCTTCCATTGGAGGGTAGGGCACGAACCGCTGCATCATCATCTGCGGCGCGGGCGACGACGAGCGCTGCTTGCTCAGGTTGAGCGGAGTGTCGGGGTCCTGGGGGGGTGGCGAGCGAGCGCTCGCAGTGAGCTGAGCGAGCTGAGCCGTCGCTGACCATTGATTTGTTTGCATTGCCTAAAAATTTAAAAAGGAAACATGTGATTAGTTTGAGTTGGCATAGATAGAGTTAGAACATCTGGGTAAGCTAATGTAACTGTAGGATAGTGTTTAGCTATGCCTTTCGCACTTTTAGATTTTACTAGTACCTAGATAGTAAAGGATCAAAAATAATAATATGGATAGACGTGTATGAATAGACGACAATATACCTAAATAATCCCTTATCGTCATAGAAACTTATGTAAGTGAGAGAAACTGGGAAAAATTATTTCCAAATCTTAATAATTAAGTAATAATTATAGATTCATGTAGTCTTGCGATCAAAATAAAGTGGATCTAGACTAACGTGTCACGCATAAAATTTAACTGAAGAAACAATCACTATCATCAATGACATAACAGTAAAAGCAACGTAGTAGGTACGTCAAACAAGTCGCCGATGACGTTTACAGTAAAAAACTGGATGCTCTCAGCAACACAGGATTTGACGCATCTAATTATAATTTTACGTAACAAACACCGGTTGTTGTTGGTAATTAGTTCGAGAACAACTTTCGATTTAATATCACGTCTTCTGATGATTTTTGTAGTGGTAATATCGATTGCACTATTGAAGGTGTTGTTTGATTCAGGTATCTATCGATTAAAATCGTTTGGCAAATATAAACTCTTCAGTAATTTTGTGATGGCATTGGCATGTTAGGATAATGATAGACTTCAAAGCGGTGAAGCGGGAGGGGTATTGAAATATTGGCTTATGAATACGTGTGAAATTGTTTAGAGTTGGATTCATCAGGCTCATGCCCAATTTATTTATTTGAAACTATTGAAACACTTTGTAGCGAAACAGAACATCTAAAGTCACGAGAGAGTAGCTTTGAAAAACATGGTCTCGAAGAAAAATAGACCCAGAAGACCAAAGAAATGACGGATGGATTGTGTGAATATGGTTAGATAGGGGGTGACTACCGAGATGCCGACTAATAGAGAAGTGTGGAAGAAAAAGACATGTTGCGCAGACCCCAAAGAAATGGGATAAGGACAGGAGAATGATGATGAGTCTAATAGGGATAAGATAACACCAAAAAGCAAGGCAAAGGTAGCAAGAGCTGGTGAAGACGATAATAATAAATTGGTAACACTTAAAAAAAAATATAATACATGAAAACTAATTACATTATAGGTATAAATACCTAATAATTTATTTTTATTATTTTAATTTCAGTTTCTACGATTTAGATCTTTAACTTTAAGTAATAGCTATGTATCAAACAATAATTTTTATTTTGCCCTAACAGGGTCTACAACGGCTCTTAGCTCTAGCCTTTTGTTAACATCTTGTTTTTACCTTGTGGAACGCAAATAAATGTATATGAATATTTCTGTCTAGTGTCACATTTACTACATTATCATTTTGTCAAGAAATTGGTATGCAAACAGCAACGATCGAAGAATTTTCATTAGACAGCCCTAGCGAAAAGGTAAACACAATGCCAATTATTGCTGTTATTGAACACAGGAAATAAGCCAATATAGAGCTATATATCGTGATGGTCGCTTGCCAAATCAATTTGTTGCATAAATTTTCATCCTCGTAGTGATTACGTATTACATTTATAATTTGGTCGAGTTTTAAATTTGATGAGCCAGATACAGTTCGTTGGTGGTCTCATCTTTTCTGTAGGTAAGTATCAAATCTTCCTCTGTTTTTTTGACATCTAACATTACATTAACATGTATTACAGAATCCTGGCATTCCCCTGTAGGCACTACATTCATCTCAGAAAGAAAGACTTTGGCATCCAGAGGCTGACATTGTCATTATTCACTTAAAACTTTCTTTATAAAATATGTACGTTCACCATCATCATTATCATCATTCGGCTAAAAGGCGTCCACTGCTTGGCGCTCCTACAAGCATGGCTACAATAACTGGTCTTGTCTTTCGACATTCAACGGATTCTCACCAGGTCGTCGTCTGTCTACCTACACTCATTCAGTAGGCATTTCTATAATATACTATAGTTGCTTACGTTTTGTTGCTGCTGCGGAGGCCGCATCTGCTCCAGCAAGGGTAGTAGTCCCAGCGGAGGGCCAGGGTACATGCCGTGCCCACGCCGTACCATCTCCTGGCGACGCAGCTGCTCCTGTTGTAATCGCTGCAATTCCAGCTCAGCGGTCACGTTGCCGATATTCTGTAACAAGGAGATGAGATGCATTTAGTTATGGATTTTTGTTAGGTCGATGGGAATCAACGCATGTTTCGAAATTGTAGTTCGTGGATTCTGAAAATGGAATTTAATTTGGACGTAAAATTTTTCGTATGTCAGCTTATGGTCGTGAAGTACAGCAAATTGTATGTAATAGTTGTTATTGAAACGAGAATAAAAGAACCGCAATTTCATTTGCGTCATGTAAAATTTTGACTGTCGTGTCATTAATAAAATAACTTTATATGCACTAACAAAAGGCACCGCGCGGCGGCGACTCCATACGCGCCACGTTTTAAGCTTCGCAACTTTCTGCTATCAGTCTTAACGAGTCTCTCGACGCGATATTTGTTCCACACAATATATTGCACACTTAAGCACTTCCCAACACAAAGAATAAGCTAAAACGTGTGCACAAATCAACCGGCCGGACGGTCACTAAATCACGGCGACCATAAAGCGAATTCCCAAAAAAAGTACACCAATTAATTGCCTGGGAGTAGTGACGAATAACACAATATACATTTTATCGGCTCTTCATTAAGACAGTATTGAATTGTTAATGGTTGTACAGAGTAAGACGTTATAAGGTGATGAAATCAAAACAACTCGACGATGTAAGTTTCCGGATGAACGACGACGGCGCGAAATATGAAAAGGATTTGCAATTTTAAAAGTTTCCTGCAAACGTATAAATGCGCTTCTGACAGTGGGAATACATTTAAGTGAATCACTGTCGGCAGAGATAAAAAAGAAAAAGCGCTAATGGAAGACAAAAGCGAATGCATAAATAAACGTGACATAATCGTGCGAATAAAAAGAGCGGCAGAGTGTAATAGGCGTCCCTTCGGCGATACCGCGATACATCGAGCGCCACCGGTAATCGAGCAAGTTTTTCCATCGGCCTGACAAATTGCCGTCATAACCGAACGGATTAAACTTTTTATTAAAAACAACAAACTGAGCATAATGTATGGGCGTAATCGGCAAGGGACAGATGTTCCCGAATAACGTACGCGATTTATCTAATGTAAAAAGACTTTTATTTAATAGCTCTGCGGAGATGTCCTAGCAATTGGCGCTTATATTTTACATTGAATCGCCGTTTTGGCATTTCGACCGTATTTTGATGGCATTATTAATGTTAGAGATGATATAAAATGCGATTTATGATAGAGGTGACCAGCTGTGGCGTCACAATTTATTGTTGCACGACACAGGTGGGTCGCCTCGTCATAAATATGATATGGAAGTAAAACAGCCAAGATGGAGTGGCGTCGTTATACTGATTGAAACAATGGAACTGGTGCCAATGGAAATAGGTGGGTGTGATTTGGCGAGGAGCACCGCCCGATGTTCTGTCAATACTGATGACGATGGATATAAATGGAAGCGAAAACATAATTCTGTTATTGTGTCCTTGTCGCTTATATGTTAATAACGATTTCCTTTTCCTATATTTCTTCGCTAAACGAAATGTAGACAGTTAATCATATAAATATTATTAATGATATCTCTTTATTAGTCGCCCTTCTACCAAAGTATACAAGAGACCTTGACATAAAACTAGAGATCTAAAGAATAGTATCACTGTCAGATGTTCAAATGATGCGTGTTTAATATGATACCAACATATTTGAAAATTTATCAAAAATAAAGTTCTATCAAATGTCAACACATTTAATAATATAAGTATAACACGCAAGATTTATTGAATACGCGGTTAAAGCTACAAATCCCCGTAAAGCTATTGTCAATGAAACAGAATCTGATGCACAAACCCCTAATGATTTATACGAAACCGCGGATTAGCTTGAAAGCGTACATCAAAAACAATATAATTGAAGAATATATAGTGGACAAAGAGATCACAGATGAACACCGGACATACCATGACATAATTTATAATGTTGGCGCCGATATCAAAATAGTAATCCCACTTTTTAAATTCGCGACTAACGATATTGACCCTTAGGTGGTTGCATTAAGAGTTGATGATGCTATATGAAAAGATTAGGTGAGAATACATGGAAAGCTGTATAATGAAACCGACGTCACATTGACGTAAGAGATGCAGATCTTTGGGTGAAATCATAATATTTACTGTCACAGGCCGACGTGCTCTCATTTCTAGATAGATTATTCGAGTAATAGATTTAGGATTTCGGTAGTTTTCCTGGCGACTGAGATTTATCTATTAAAGCTGTTAAAGTAAGAAACTATTTTTGTGTAAGCCTTATCAAAGAGGTCGAATCTCATGATTTATGGAACGTGGCTGTCAACATAGGTATAGGTAAACATAATTATAGTGATGTTCAACATTTTATTTGCTTCCAGTAGTTTCAAGTAGGTAGACTTTTCTTAATTTGGGATGATCGATCACCGTATGACTTTAATAGTCAGCTTTATGTTAATATTTGATGACCTTTTATGGAAACGAGACAAAAATTAACGACTTTGATAAGTCTTGAAAACACACCAATAGTCTGTATGGTGACCCATCCTATTAGTAGCCTGTCTATCCACTTATCGAACCACAACGAACTAATAATTTATTTATGCCGTGACCCTAAAGTGTTGATAATTTGAATAATGCAATATAAAAAGGGCTTGATATGATTTGAAGGGTGCGCACGCAGGAATAAGGGCGTTACAGACAGTGCAATGCCATGACATATCAAAATGAATCGCTAATGCATGTCTGAGAACAAGAAATGCGTAGAGTTGCATCTAACATAAGTAATAATATGTTTTTGCATTGTCGATGATAAAAAAATGGGAGAAAGTAATTTTGACGCGTAATTTGTGAGTGGTTTTTTTTTGGTATCTAAAAAAAAGGAAACTATAAACTATATTTAGTCTATATAAAAAGCGTATCTATTAAATTGTGCAATTAGTGCTTTCACTTGTAAAACTTTTTGCTAAACATGAACTTAACTGACAACTGCTAAAAAAACCTCATAAAAAGATGAAACTCCACCCTTCTCCTGTGTTCTTGTTTAAATATGTTTTAATATCGAAATAGTTTGCATAATAGTTGATCATAGTAACAAATTCACTTTCAACTTAAAATGAATATTCGAGCTACTCTTTGATATGGAAATAAAACAATTTACCTACACACTTGTTGCAGCCATATGCCCTTTTTCCTATACCGCATACCGTTATGATCATTGAACCGACGATTTAGTTGCAGACGACGTTAATTCAACACTTGATGACAAAGATGCGAGAACTGTTTTACCACCTTCAATACAAAAGATAAATCTCGCAAGAAAACAGGCGTGCCCACACATACTAATTAGCTCAGAGCTAAAACAGGCGCCACTAATTTTATAGTAACCATAACTTGGAAAGCGTAGGTATCAAACAAAGAGACGGGTTTAAAATATGACATTAACGAAACACAAATAAGTAAAACATTATGACGTCCCCCAATTAAAGTGCCAGGGGGCATACAGGCTGTACACCCGGCGTTCCCCGCAGGAGTTCGCTTATCGCATGTTTTATCCCCGATGCGCATGAGTCGCAGTTTCGCGAATGCACTGATCTTATCTAATGTCCGCGGTGATTATGCATTTTGCATAATGGAATCGATGCGTGCTTTGTCTTCTTCGGACCCTGTTTTATATTTATAGCGTTAATATTTTATTATGTTTATTGTGGTTAGTTTGCAGAAATTCGTTAACGAGAGGTTGTTGCCACTGGGAAAAGGTTTTACGATAATGACAGCTTATCATTTTGACATTAAATTAATTTCGTGCACGATTATTTTACTCTCTCGGAATTGAGAAATAACAAAAAAACTACTATAAAAGAAGTCAAAAACTCCCTACCTTTGATTGCAAAAATCAGAATGACCCTCCACAATAGGTGCCCATTCTCAATCAACATGAAAGTCAAAATATTAAGGGTTCGCCCACTTCTGGCGTTGAATTGTTATTAAATCACACAATACTTGACGGTTGTAGGCGCTAATAGTGGCAGCCCTGTTAGAGTGGTTCCGAAGAGTGGCAGCCCTGCGGTTTCTTCAAATTAGCGTAGTGATTGGTATCGGACGACGGTCGGGCACGTGGCGGCCGGAATTAGGTGCCTGCCTATTGCGTTTTCATGTTGCTCTGCTAAAGGAAACTCTGTTAATTTCGTTGTTGTTTGTGATTTGGAGGATGATATTGATTGTCATTGTACCCAAGATTTTGTAATATCTTGATTTAAATAGTCTTCTTGGAGTTTCTTGCCTGTTCTTCTCCATAGAGATCTACGTTTTGGAATGGGCATTTTCAACTTTATGACCAACTGACCGACTCTGACAATTCAAAAGTGTCTGTAAATGGTTTATTTTTTTTTTCTTTTTTGAAATAAAGAAAAAAAAAATTGAAATAAATGCGTTGAGTTTGAGTTTGAAATAGGTGATACTTAAAAGTTAATGATTGCTGACTGTGTTATAGATTGAGTTTAACATTGGACACTTGGGGAACTTTTAATCATAATACTTGAAAGAAAGAAACAAGAAAGAAAATACATTTATTTAGCACAGATTAAAATACACACAGTACCTACATAAGGGACATACTTCAGATAAATCAAATAAAAAAGTGTAAAGTCCGAGGTAAGAAATAGCAGGAAAGTGTGTGTGTTTAGCAAAAATGCCAGACAACTAGTGCCTGACGCTGGTTTTCAACTGGACCTGCCCCATACTTGTTTAATGAGGATTCTACAGGAC
Source organism: Oligia latruncula (assembly GCA_948474745.1). Taxonomy (NCBI): domain Eukaryota; kingdom Metazoa; phylum Arthropoda; class Insecta; order Lepidoptera; family Noctuidae; genus Oligia; species Oligia latruncula. The sequence continues at coordinate 9,025,094 of OX419700.1, forward strand.
ATAATTTCCATTATTCTTTCACAATCTAAAATTACCTGAACTTTCAACGGGCAAAACAAAGAAAGCCATTATAATATGATCATAACAATTTCATTTGAAGTCACCTCCAACTCTATAGAGGTTTACAACAGCACCTTCCATTATTTTACTGCTTCCCTTCGACATGGGACATATCAAACAAGCGTAGGTAGTAAATCAAGAAATTAAGCTATTATGGCCACATCACAGGTCGGCGCTCCTTTTGACTTGAACGTTTTTTTTAAATACACGAACAATTTTTAGACTTCCGGACGACAACGCACGAAAAGTAACGACTTTATAATTTGAAACATGTTTTTGTTATCTATTATGTTTGAGAAAGCGTTTTTGGGAGGTTTTTGTAACGTTGCCTTACCGTTTTTTGGGAAAGAAAAAAGTTGGATTGTGGTTTTAAATGTGAGAGAACCGGAGACTTGTAGAGCTAAAAAAAAAATAATCAAAACAATAGCATATTACCGTTTTAATTATTTTTAAATCTTATTGTGCAAATGAGCAATTACAGTTTAGAACACAATGTCAGATAGAAACAAATTACCTACATAGATACTTAGATCATCATTCTGCTTATAATTTAATTTCAACACCATCCCCATTACATCCTTTTTTTTATAATATCCTCCCCTCCCAAAAACAACAGTAACAACCCAAAAATTACTTAAAAAAACACACCCTATCAAACTTAACATACCCAAAAAATTACCACTTCAAGTAACAAACATGATGTAAGTTCAAATACCTATAAACAAAAGCGGGTCGGGTCCAGCCAACCGATGACAGTCCCACGAGACCTTTACAGACAAACATCTATAACACCCCCCTTTTTATACCCCCTTTGCCTCTCCCCCCTGTCTTGCCTCATGCCTCTTGCCTCTTGCTAGCCCCGGATGCTCGTCCCACTTGAGCTTTTCTTTTATTCCTTGCCTACTCTTATGTTTATTTTTGTTTTCCGTTAGCCGGCGGAAATAATGGCGTTAGAATGGCGTGGATGTGCCTACTTTGGTAGGGTTTTGTTTCAGGAATTGTTTGGGTGGTATAAAACTGATAAAAAAAAGAAAATTATTCAACTTTCTCTAAAATCTTGTCACTCAAAGAAGGATTGGATTCTACTGCATAAACGTAATCAGCCTTCATGTTCCCACTGCTGGGACATAGGCCTCCTCTTGATGAAAGGGAAATTCCTGCTATTGAAAATTTGTGAAATGGAATTATTTAAACGGTGTGATGATCAAGTTAGTTTCTGAATGAATTGTCGATAACCGCATGACCTCATAAAAGTCATAGATGAAAGTTCAAAATCTTCATTCTTTACAGAATCTTTGACATACCTTATCTACAAGATCTCAGGGAGAAATACATCATTTTATGACACGACGATGCCACCTGTGCCAATTTCGCTGTTTCCGGAACTGCAATAATGTGTGACTCTCCATAAAACGTGGTTTATTTATACATCAAGACAAATACATAAAATAATCTATTTAGATAGAAGCAGGTACGAAAAGCAGAAAATAAAAGCGAATTTCGCATGAAACTCCACATTATTCTTTCGTATTCCCAAGATGACCTTTTGTAGGCGATAGAGTTGTGGAGTGGCGTCATTATTCTGTTCTCATTCAATTCTATATTTTACCACAATTTTTATTTAAAACAGAAAACAAATGAGCATCGTGCATTGAGAACAAACCAGCCCCGTAGAATGTACCTACATTAATTAAAGGCTTTACTGTTTTCAATTACGCGTTTTTTGTTTCGAGAATTCGTACTTATGCAAGTGTATTGAGATAGAAATTATGCTTCAGGAATGGGTGAAGAGTACTTAGAGCTTTTTTATGAAATTGAGGTTACAATGTTTATTTTAATAACTGAAAAAGAAAAACCGTTTCAAACCAAAACAACTAAAGATTTTCGTAGAAGGTATCGTATAATTTAGTGTTGATAGTTCAACCATCTACGACCAAATTTAAAGCGAGAGCAACATACATAATACTTACACTATTAAAAACAACGTTAAAATCTCATCAAGAAATAAGAAGACCCTCAAACGAACCGACATTACACCACTAAACCACACGACAGTGCAAATTGAAAATCATTGTCTCCACAATCTTTAACGGCTTAACAACTAAAGCATATACCACACTACACTTACTCAAAAGCTTTGTGCACATCAATGGCTGATGCCACAAAAGTGCGAAACCATAACGCGGTCGAGAGAAAAGATTAATAAAGCTTAGAACACACTCAACACCTGTCCTTTGTCGCTAATGGACCGCCTCTAATCTCAAGGGAAATAGTGCGGTGAGGAAAAATAAGAAAATATCGTTTATTTTTTTTTTGTTATTATGTTGGTACAATGTGTGGTTATATGATTGTTCTAGGGCTTTTGTTTGGTTGTTATTTTGCAAATTCATTGCACTTTACTTATATTCCATTTCTGACTATATTTGGGCAAAAAACAAATCTTTTTGCAATTAAAACTAAGTCCATGTAGGCCTGTGCCCGGATAATGGCAAAATAAAAAACATGCAATTACAAAAGTTATGGCTAGTGTTGCTACATATTTTTCTAGAGTTCCATTCATATTACATCATGGAAAAATGTTGTTTATGCTGCTAAAAGCATCTATTATAAATAAATCTAGTCCAACTTTAGTAGCCACAAACTCAAGGAGCTAGCCCTCTCCAGACTTGCCAAACAAGAAGCGTCCAAAAATTAAAAGTTACATTCCGGTTCCAACCGGTTTGAGCTGGAAATAATTGGAGGAGACTCGAGCTAACCACCCGGATGGGGGTAACAAGCGAGTTATCCGGGTAAAAAGGCAAGACCGGGTAACAAGCCGGGCGAAATGCAGTAACGAGGATGCAACCGAGCTTCTCTCAAGAAGTATGGCTTTGTGGCGTCAAATATTGGCGGGAGTGTTGGGTCAAATGTTGGTTGGCTTGTTGGTAGGAAGTTTGTGCAAAGGTATGTCAGTAAAATTTCTGCGGAAATTCGAAGAATATTTCGAAAATATTCAGATAAAGATCAGGGAGCTTTGGTCTTCAGTAACCAACTGCACTTCTTATAGAAGTGCAGTTGGTTACAGTTACGAAAACTGCATTCCTGTCTACTATGAAGTTTATAGCCGCGGCAACACTGTTTCCAATTATGAAGACGTTTATTAGGTTTACGAAGCAATTGATAATCTTCGTCTCAGGTACGAACATGAACACATTCATTATTTTCGTGATGTCAATCTGCCTAGCCTTTTCCCAACTATGTTTGGGTCGGCTTCCAGTCTCACCGGATTCAGCTGAATATCAATATTTTACATAAAGCGACTGCCTATTTGACCTCTACAACCCAGGTACTGGGTAATAAAATACCCCTTGGTAAGACTGGTTGTCAGACTTTAAGGCTTCTGACTACCTGTAAAAAGATCAATGAAAAAAAAGAAAGAAGAAAGTGTCAAAGATCGACGAATGACAGCCGGGACCAACGTCTTAACGTGCTTTTTGAGGAACGGAGGGGCCTCGATATCGGATCAGCGGGATTGCCCGAAAGGGTTACCGCTGGCCCGGAACATAAAGGGCTAAGAAAGTAACACAGGCGGGTTTTAGTCAGTAAGAGTCTGACACTCCCTTCCGCTCCACCCAGAGCGAGAGGGGTCATTTGATGATATACCATCCTCAAAAAAAAAGGGGCCTCGATATACCTACCTATAATGGATCGTCACCCATCCACGCAGAGACCGCAGCAAGCGTAGCTCAACCTTCGATCGACGCGTGCGGCTGTTATATAGCCACGAGATTAATTATTTTCGTGATCTCTATTTCTTTAATCAGCACGATATAGTATTGTAATTATTTACATTCAACAACTAGTAACTACTTCATAAAAATAACATACCTAGTCGTCCGTCCTACATACAACGTTCTAAGAAGTTGTGTACGTCAAAAAATACTTCATCTCTGTAAGTATACAAACAATTAATCATGAATATTCCAGAAAAAAAAATATTATTACTAACATAATTATAATACTTGTTTGAAAGAACGAGGCGGAACTGTTTCTCAGAATTCATCTTTTACAAAGTGTAGGTACTACATACGTTTTTATGAAATAAAAGTTCCCTGTAATATCAAATACTGAAAGATTCTTCATTGAGGTTAGTCAAGATAAAAGGTGAAGGTAGGGTAGTTTATACTGATATGGCAACTGAATTTTGGTTAGGTACACAAATTAACCTATTCTAATAATAAAGCTGAAGGGTTTTTTTAAGCGCGCTAATCTCTGAAAGTACAAGTCGGATTTGAAAAAATCTTTTTGCATTTGACAGCTGTATTCTTAAGGAAGGCTTTAGGCTATTTAACATCACGCTAGGACTCTTAGGAGCCGATCAAAAGTAAGAAATAACGGTAAGCGAAAACGAAGTAATAGCACGGGCGATGCTATGCGACGCGACGGCTGGGTGGGAAGTTTCACGCGGACGAAGTCGCGGGCAGAAGCTAGTGAATCGTAAGTCTTGTCTCGTATCGAAATGAGTAATGACAAAACTGCGAATGCTTTGGTAGGTAAACATTTTAGCCGGTTTGCAACATTGTTTGGGCTGCCTGCCCAAACTGTGCCTGAAAAATCTCATGCCCCGAATCCAACGTCAAATGTCTCTTCCTTAACAGCGTTTACGCCGTTCGGCATTTCATACAAACTTTCAAGCCCTTATTTTTGAAAATGTTCTCTACTAACTTTTTAGACCTTTGTATCCTGCATAGGCGTATGAAGTTTCATTAAAATCAGTTCAAACATAAGGGCTTGAATGTTTTGTATGAAATGCCGAACGGCGTAAACGCTCTTAAGACTGGTAGTTAGGGTTGGCTGAATGTATGTAGAAACTAAGTAACTAAACAATCTACATTATAAACAAAACAATACAAAAATGTAAATGCGTTTAATAAACGTCGGGCGTTTTATCCGCGGTCTGTTGACTGACATGAACACAATGATTCGTCAAACCCGTCAGTCTGACGGCCGTCATTCGGCGGCTGAGCGTGCGTCAGTCTTTTATTTATTTATTGTTTATTAAAACGATTATAATGGCTTCGATGATTGCCACGCTGGCTCTTAGACTATCAATAGCTTACTTTGTAGTTTTGGATGTGATGAACAGTAGTTGCAAATTTGATGGATAAATCGGATACAAAGGAAGATCGTTTACAAATTTCAAAAATTGTTTAGAATCTTATTTTTTGTAAGAAATGAATTCAACAATGGTAAGACCAAATTTTAATAAAAAAAAAACTGTTGTTTCAAAAAGAAAGAACAACCAAAGAGGAAAGAGGAGGAGAGGAGCAGGATAAGGGGGGAGTGTTGAGGAGTTTCCGATAAGGACCTCAAAATCATCATCAGTTTCTGTAAAACAAATAAAGAAAACAAACTGCAGTGCCAGTTCCAATCCAAAAGTAAAATGTCTAATATTAAGATAATTATAATTCAATCTTCACTATCGATCGGCACGTGCCTCTATTTATAAAGATATTAACCTTTTCCCGTCAACAATATGCGGTGAAATGTAAATATTTATTTTTTTATTCAATCCCACTGTATGTGCTGTGGCCGCGCAACTGAAGTTTAAGAATAGTTCACGAATAAAATTTGGGAAACGTACACAGTAAGCCGCCACTTGCCTTTAGAATAAACATAGTGGTCTTTGTGATCTACTGACAGGCATTACAATAAATGTACCGAGGAACGAACACTTAATGAAATAACAAACACCGATCGCTGTTCAGTGTTAACTATCAGACGTATTTAAATACTTCTTTCTATCTAAACACTGGGCTTTTGTCTATCCAACAGTGCGAGGGGCGATAAAACACCATGATGTATCTGTAGAACGATTTCATACCAGCATCGGTATTCACAACCACTCGATACGTTTCCGTACCGTATCAAACATCAATCAATGTTATCGTAGGAGTCCTCTAAACACTGTTCACAAGTCTGAAACCCGAAAATTTTGTCAGTTTCAATCAAATAGACGATCGTTACGAGCAAGGCAAATCAGGTTATCGAAATGTGTCATTTTCGATATGATAGCCTGTCGGATGGTTGTGAATAGCAATGCAGTAAGAGTGCGGAATCTAATGAAACATTGTTGGAACTGTAGCAGATCGAACGTTTGTCAAAACAAACCAAAAAACACATGTTTTTCAACCTGCTTCAGCTGAATGGAAGAATAACACGGAATGTATGATCTGCTTATTTTCTCTTACCAGTTGTAAAATTCATTGGAGAAAGAAACGGGTTGGGGCCATATATTATTTTCTAGGCTACGAGCACGCAGGCTACTATTGTATAGTACGGTACATAAACTACGCCATACCAACCATAAACTAGATGGTTTTACTGTATGAGCTTTCAAGTTTGAGATCTTAGCGGCATACCATATCGGAGAAGATGTGGCATAAAATATTTCATAATGCCCTAATTTGTTCTTAAGTGGCAAGACCAATTATGCACAAATTGCTGAAGCCAATTGTAATAAAATAATGTCCAGTTAGGGATTCTTGTATTCTGAATTTTATTACTTTAGTGCGTCAGAAACAATTGCATTAAAACGTGAAAAAATAATCATTAACTGAACGTACCTACCGATGATTCCGAATTTAAATCTCAATAAAGTTCCAGATTTGTCGGCCATCTTTATAATGCGGGATATCGCACAAAATGGCCGGTGTCATTTTAGGCCCGCAACGATTTTAATAACAACATCGCAGCTTTCTTTATTCGTTCTTTTGAAATCTCTTTTAAGCTGAAGTAAGTTTATTACTAGTCAGATCAGGAATTTCAATCTCACATCCTGAGTGAGACGTCTTTGATGTAACCGGTGTGAATTGATGGGGAGATAACAATCTTAATTGTTAAAGAAATAGGGTTGAGTTTAGTGTGGCTGAGAGATTTCATTGATGGTTCTTCTAAAAGTGAATTTGCACTCATTAATACTATGAATCTCATTCATTGTAATAGTGTGTTCGCAGAAGTGTCGACGTGCGTTATATATTGAGATTACGTACGAACATGAATATTCTATATTAATACCATGATCTTTCTTGTCACTTAGATCAAATAACAGTACACAATTTATTATGTGGAGTGTTGTGGTGCGTTGAATAGATAGTTTAGTCATTCTGGGTTGGGGATGTATCACATTCTCATTGTAAAGGCTCGCCCAACTGTGTTCGGACATCAAACCGGCTTTCATTTACAATTTTGGGGACAAATAGATGTAACTACAGTCAGCATAAAAGGGACATCGTTTGATTGATATCAAGTCAGTGTATAAAGCAATGGTTATGTAACATCAAATTAGTTTTCTGCAAGCTTTTGTCATTCTATGATAGGTTTCCTTTCATTACTGATACTCCTCGCATTTATGGCAGAATCAACAGCGTGTTTATCAGTCTATACTGCTCCACAGCTGGGACATCGGCCTCCTGTCTGTGAGATGGAGTGGGCCATAATCCACCACGCGGGCCCAGTAGTGGTAGATGTCATGCCGGTTTCCTCACGACGTTTTCCTTCACCGTTTTGAGAGCAGTGGTGATGAAATTAAATACACAAAGTGAAGTAACTGTCTGGGTTCGAACTCACGACCCACTGCGCAACCACTGCTCTGCACTACTATTCTAGTGATTTATAATATCAATATTCCCATGCAACACTAACAATATCATACACTATATCCAACCAACCAACGAAGTGCCGATTAATACGAATACTAACAAAAACCTAATTAAAATAGGAAATAGAATATAAAACATAATATATCATCTCGCTCGTATAGAATATCAAAGAAATATTATGTCATTATTTTAAAACTTGGTAGATCAAAGAAACAACGTCAATACGGAATGAGCGATCTTCATAATAACAGTTATAATGGGGGCTCTTGTAAAAAAAGTCTAAATTAATTTCCCCGATCCGTTTCTTGGTACAAAAGGGGCTATCTCTTTGATAGACTTTCTTGTACAGTCGCAGTCGCTCGCGGTATGCAAATGACACGAGGTTAGTTTTTTTTCCTTGTTAAAGGAAGGAAGAATGCTGTTAACTATGTTTTTGAGATTTCTTTGGGATTAATCATTTTTGTGTGACGTTCCATTTGGAGGAAAAACCAAAGATATGATTTTTTTTTTTAGTATCACCTCACAATTCTAACTGTCTAGCGACTAAGCTAAGGTTGTTGGTTATGTTTTATCTCAGCAGCAGCTCTCAGTCTCGACTTGTACCCGGTTGATGGCAATAGGTTCGCCCCGTATTATATGAAAATGAAACATAACTGGCGAAATGTGTAGGTATAGATACACCTGTGACCTTCGGGATGACAGGCGTGATGTTATGTTTTTCGTTTTATTATAGACTAGCAGCGCCCGGTTTCGCCCGCATACATTTCAGTACCGTGGAGAGATCGCGATAAAAAGTAGGTATCCTATGTGTTAATCCAGGAAATAGTCTATCTATGTGCCAATTTTCATCTAAATCTGTTCAACAGTTTACGCGTAATTGAGTAACAAACATCCAAACATCTTCACAAACTTTCACATTTATAATATTAGTAGGATATTAAAGTAGGATTTTATTAATAGGTCGCAATCAAAATTTTCCCTGATTCACACACATAAAATCTTTACAAAATAAAGTTATTTTTGGCCCTGACTGTACAACATAATAATTTATGCAAGTGGTCAGCGATTGCTGAATGGGGGCCTTTTAATCATAAAATGATTTTCCCCATACAAATAGATCCACCATGAATAGCTCGGGGTCTCTTAAGAAAATGTTAAGTGCATTAAATTCTGTTTAGAATAAAAATCAATTATCTTTACGACGACGTTTTTTCAAGCGGAACTCAAAAGGAATTATGCTTGGAATCATTTTCTGTAAGATAATAGACTTAAGACTATTCGTTTAATGAAAAAACATTTTATGTATCTAAGTATTATAAGTACTTACGTACTTACGATGTTTTTACGACTTAAATTGTCTACCTTGCGATTTACTTTAATTTTTCTTTAGGTAAATGTCGTTGAGGGGGAAGCGCTAAGGTAGCTCGCGAAATTCAAATTTTCTTACGTTTTTTGCAATTTGCTGGTCAGTATGTTGAACGTTGATTAAAATATGATTCGCGAAATATGTATTTACAGAATTACCTATAGGTAATCATTAAAGTCATCGACATAACTCTCTAAGACTAAATAATCCCACTGAATGACTATTTCATGAAATCTTGACATTTTGGGATTATACTAACTTAACAAGTTGTATTACTGATTCTAATGATTATTATTGTGTAAATACATATTTGTTACGGTCGCGAATCATATTTTAATCAACTTACAACTTAATACTGACCAGTAAATTGCAAAAACCGTAAAATAAAATGAATTTCGCAGAAAGAATTAGACATAACTTTACGCAGTTTTACGCTTGTTTCTTTTTTAACAAAAAATAATGCCAAGGGGTGTTACCCAGTAACTGGGTTATGGAGGTCAGGTAGGTAGTCGCTCCATGTAAAATATTGGTATTAAGCTGCATGCGGTTAGACCGTTAGACTGGAAGCCGACCCCAACATAGTTATTAAAAAGGCGTAAGTAGATGATGATAGGGAAAATATACCTTTTCTTAGAGGCAAGCACATCATAGGTACTACTATTCTATTTCAATAATTTATAAAGTAATCGACTTCTTAGATATTGTGTAAGTAAATAATGTACCAACTGAATGGATATCATTAATAACAGAAAACAAACACCGCGTAATTTGCTAAAGCTCTTACGAGTACACAATCATCAGAATTCGAATGCCTTTGATTTCAGAACGATTATGTACCGAACGCTAATAAAGTCACCATTTTATTTTGATCCCTCCCCTCACCCGCCCGCGCTCATTGCTAGGGCCACAGAGGGGTAAGCAAATGAAAATCCACGGCCTAACTTAAATAAGCATCTTATTCAATACAGAGAAATGTAAACAGACAATCAGTTATTTTAAAGATAGAATTTGAATTCGGGAATAAGGGGTGCGCGGGACGCGGGGGAGGGTGACACGTAATTTGACAAACGCTTTGAAACGACTTCGATAAGTAAAGCTAAAGACTTCGTGTTTGAATTTCAAATGTTAATTTTACCTACCTACGACGGTAAATTGTATGAATTACTTAATTTAGTAGTCTGTGTTGGAAATATCTAGATATAGGTATTATTGAGACATTATTGATTAAAGAACATGAAAATTAAGTTTAATTTGCATTCACCGGATGCCTAAATGATTATCTGAATATTTTGTCAAAAATTGCACGTAAAGATCTAAAGTAATAAAATTATATTATCTCATTTATTAGGACTTATTAAAACTTGTCAAAATTAATAACAGAAGCGTCCAAAACATATTTACAAAAAGCATGACAGGCTCATTAACATAATACCTGTGCCACAAGAAAAAAAAACAGAGAATCTATGGTTCTTATTTTATCTGTGACATTAATCTTCCCGCCAATTTCGACGAGGTGTTTTATAGGGTACGCTTTCCAGTCCCGCGGTTCTGTAAATGGAAAGAATTGGCAGCAAACAACACGCCCCGCTCTCTTTGAAACTGTCGAATGTAATCTGTTTTGTTAATTTTCAACGTCGTCTGTCGGTGTTTTTCATCTAAGCCCCGGGAAAAGGAAAGGTTAAGTTTTGTTTGCTTTGCCCCGGGAATTATTATTGAGCGTTTGTTTCAGTGCTAAAATGGAAAACATTTGTATTTTTTCTGAAGTGTGTATAAAAAACAATTTGTTTTGGATCTGATTGACTTTTTTTACTCGAATAACATTTTGATTCGTTGTTTTTTTATAATGGGTTTTATTTGCTTTGCCAGTTTCATTTATATTTTTGTGACTGTTTACGTTTTTACTCATATGTAGGTATGATTTAGAAATTACCGACATATGCTATGAAATCAGACTAGTAAAATTCTGACGTCAGATATGTAGACACCTACAAACTGTAACCATTTCTTTGATCGACTAATAACCAAAGAACGAACTCACACACACCCACCTAATTAAAATATCAGTACCTACACAAGCGTAAGACGGAATATTAAACCATTATGTATCAGGGGACTCCTTATTTGAATAAGCACAAATTGTCAAAGAGATTTTATCTGGTTAAACAAAGATGCTCCTTCTGTTAGCTTTTGGCCCTGTTTGGGGGTGCCTATTTAATGGGATCGGGTAATACGCTTGATGATGCCTACGATTTCGTTAACCCCCTTGTTAATAGGGGTTGTTTTGTTTCGCCAATCCGTTCCGCAAAGATAAGGACGGAAGATACGATTATGAAAATGCGGTCGTATGATATTGTAAGCAGCTTATTTGTTGTCATTGTTGTTAATACGGTTAAGCGAGATTAAAGTGTTTATTGCGTGCGGATTTATGTGGCTGTTGGAATAATATAATATGTTAGTTTTTGTGATTGGTTTTGATGTGCAATTGTAATTTTTTCGGTTTTCCGAAACGTTATTGATGGTTAGGTATTATTCCCTTTGAAAAAGTGACGCTTTACCTTTTTTTCTTGCTATTGGCAATGAATAAGTTGCTAAGTAGGGATAATAAATTCCCTGGAAAACACATAGGTATCCACACCAATTTCCATGAATAGTTTTTACAGTAGAGAAACGACAGAATTACCAACATGTTATCAGCATAACAGTAACTAGAACTGTTTTGATTCCATTTACTTGCTCTCATCAAACAGAGCAAATAGAAACAGCTCCTTCGGGAAATTAAAACTAACAAATAACAGCTAGCATCACGAAAAACACTGACAGGTAATTTAAGACTACACGTGTTCAATCTAAAAGCGCTTGCATCTAAAAATAAGAGAACTATCAACACTAATCACACTCAAAATACTCCGCGTTTGAACCGCAAACAAAAATAGTTTCCCCTCCAGAACATCTCAAAATCACGGACAATCATCAATTCCAATTACTAACATCCCCAACGTGAGAAAAACCCGACAAAACACCCAATCACGTCAACCACAAAGGCCGCTTTACACCCCTCCTTCCTTTTTTAAAATCATCTGTCCCCACCGTCATCGTGACGCAAGATAGCAGTGACGTCATTAGCGCCTGCCGCGTCATCCCGACACGATTTGTCGGCGTTTATCGCGCGATTTTTTGCCGCGAACGCGTGCTATCGCCACACGCACAATATGCGTAAATTTTTCGCTAGCTAATGTGTTGGAAGTAACTTTTGCGAGATAAGCGATGAAAGCAAACGCTGAACGCGATTTTTTGTTCGGTAATTTTCTGTAGGAAAACGTTTATGATGCGTTAATTTGAAAAGTGAGGAAAATGTTTCAGGATTAATGAAATATGCGTGAGCTAAGAATAAAAAGTAAAAGGTATAAGTATCTTATAAAATCAGAATACTATACAAAACTCTTCAGAAATAATAAAATAGACATCCAACCCAGTTACATAATTACAACGCAATCCGGCTGAAATCAACAAAGTGGTAAACAGCAAAAAAAAAAGCTCTGAACCTTTTTTCTCTCCCAAAATACTAACCCTTGCCAGCATAATGCGGAAATAAAATCATGACTTTAAAAACCATTATTTTCGCGGCACAAAGTTCGTTCGGATACGAGCACGAGGGGTAAACGCGGGCACTAAAAAGCACAAGAGCGCTTCAAATGGCACGCGTCACGGACCACAACAAACGAACGCGGTGGATAGAAACGACAATCGGTATAATTTTAATTAGAGAAAAATTGCCGCGGCGAAATGCGCAAGTACCGTGTGTACAGTCAGATAGTGTAGTCTGTGCTTTATTTTAAATAAATTGACAGATGGATGACAGTCGTCAATAAAATACATAAAGTATGGCCGATTTGTTGAAACTTTCAGCGCTGCTATCTGTCATAGTTATAAATGGCTTTTCTTTAAGTGCTTTTTCTTTTATTAAAGTTATGTATTTTTTCAATATAAATTAAAACTTAGGCTTACTGCTATTTGATTAAATTAAGGTTCATATTAATCAGACACAAGATATTGCTTCGGCTTTAAAAAGCCTTTTAGACTGGAATGCAGATCGCTTTTTATTAGTAATAAAAATATAATTCACAATTATCATGCTGACGGTAAAAACTCATCGGAACAATACTCGAGGAACCCTTTCTGCAAACAATTAGCGCACAAGTGCACTCGGAACAACGGCAATAGAGCGTCCCTCTAGCAGCTAGAGTGGTGCAAAAGCTTCCGACTGGCTGCAAACCATCGTGCCTTTGCCTTTACATCCTCGGTCGCCGCCCGTGGCTCAACAGCGCGTGCACATTGCCAGCCGCTTTTGTTTTTAATCTGTGGGAATGTATAGAATTTATGACTTTTCAAAAAAAAAAGAAAATTTGCCATTTAGTTGTTATCAAAGACTACAATTGTTATAAATATGTAGGTACTTGGTAGCCCACACTCTTACTCGAATTAAAAATGAAACGGTTTATTTCTCCTGAATTCCTTTTTTTTAAACCATCCCCTTAGGGGCAAATACTAAACGAGAGGGGTTTGTAAACCCTTTTTTATTTTAGAAAACCTTTTATATAACTGATTTATGGACATGACAAAAATTTTGATTACCTAATGTTCTACGATCCTGATAAGCTCCTAGTACTTACTTCTGAATGAAACAAAACATTGCGACATCGATATTAGAAATAGGTTTCAGAAGTGGGCGACCAATTGTATGTATTGACAGGTCGTTACTTCATTGTCAGCTGCTATCGCGAACTGTTATCGACTCCCTCGCTATTTTCACGACATGAGAAGATAAGAACCAGGCACTAGATAATACGCCTGCGTACTTTGTTTTTAGATCAAAATCATTAACTGAGAAATGTTCTTAGTTATCTATTTATAAATAAGTTAGGTACTTGAATGACTGATTGACTGACGGAAAACGTACAGCCTTAATCAATGAAAAAAGAAATTGAAAGGAGAATGTGTAAATTTGCATATTTAGGTGCTCATTCTTTTTTAGGAGATGCGTCCTTTCAAGGTCGAGGGTCAGTGAAATGGATATTTTGGAATTTCAGCCATGAGCGTCTCAAACGTGATGTTGATGCGAGTGAAATCGCGGGCAAAGAACTACTAAGTAGTTTCTTCCGCTAATAAAACAAAAATGATTACTTGCTTGTACCTAGTTACATTATTTACTTTATGAAACTTGAGGAGAATACTATCTTATACGACTAGAAATGCAGTATCCATTATCCGCCATTGTATAAAAGTAATTTATTTGACAGCAATAAAGCATTTACTTAGTTGTGCTTCCGTTATAATGTCTTTCTCTTGATTGTAATCATAGCTCCAGCCTCTTACTCCATTCCCCATATATTTTCTTTATGAGGAACAAATTGACATTTTCTCCGAGTAGCAAACACGATGTAAGCTTAGAATAAAGCAATAAAAACAACACAGATCAAATAACTCGACTTATCTGGATAACAAAACGAAATCCTTAACTATTACTCGAACCGACGAACATTCCAACATGTCTGATAAGGAAATGTTAATAACAAAACGTATGTAAGTATTTTATGTTAACGACAATGATGTACTCTTAATTAACATCAAGTTTCTTCTGTCCAAAAACAAGTGGCGTGATTCTCAGAATTGTTATCTTACTAATGTTACATTAACTACTAAATGCTAGGCAATAATTCGTTAAATTATGAGAATAGACCATTGCTAAGAACCCGAGATTAAAAAATTAAAAAAACCAGTTCTGATTGGTCAGCATTGTTCGTTTTTTAAAAGATGTTCTTATTTTGAATTTATAGAATGCGTTGGTCAAGATGGTATCGGGATTTATAATTTTTGGCTTGGTCTAATGAGGTTATAAGTAATTTGATATTCAAATGCTAATGATTTTTTAACCTTATAAATGAGCTTTCTTCAGGCCCGTTCAAGCTTGACGCAGAGTTTAATAATCACTTTTGAACAATATGAATCGTAAATTATATTTTTAGTAGTTTGGACACATTAAAACTAATATGGTGAGATTTAATTATCTTTTGACGACATAATTATACTGTCTTCTTTGAGTATTCAGTAGGAGGCCTAAATGGTGTCGATTGTTCCGTAAAACAATGTATAACAAAACGTACTCCAACTACAAACAATACTACCAGTCAATTTCAAAATAATAATAATGTGCTTATAACCTACTAATTTAATAAAGCCATGAATTATACTAAGTAGTTGTGTATAATTAATTCCCACAATGCAAACCTTTAAAGCCTCTCTGAACGTCTGAATCCTCAGTACATTGTAATTATTGGATGAAAGTAACCTGCCTGTATGATAAATGAGGCAAAGACGACCCGTCATTGTTCCACCAATGAAAGAGCTTTTGTCTATGGGCCGAGACAAAACCCTCGCTCGTTGTCTATGCCCCGCTCGGCTCAGTCCTTTGTCGACCGTCGCGGTGTATTGTCGTGCGATGCGTCGGCGGAATCATTAAATGTGTTTAAAAAGAACAAAGAAAAGCTTTGCAAATATTTGCGCAATTCTCACGGCATGAAATACTGTGCTTACATAATTAAAATGAGTCGCGGTATCTCTGGCATATTATTATTATGATATTTTACCAACTTTGCATAAACGTGGTTTTTATTGAAGGAGAGAACGACAGGAAATACATATTTTATAGCAATTTTATACTAATGCAAAACATAAAAAAATGTGTCCGATCAGATTAGATGCGGAGTTTTATTGGTGTGAATTTATTAAATGTTTTAAGGTTGCTCTCGATTATGAAAAATATTTCCTAACCTCGAATGAAACTGTATTTGAAACGCGAATGATTTACTGACAACTTTCAATTGCTTAAAAGTTAATTAATTCAACAATGTAAGATCAGTAACACACTGGAATACTAAAAAACATGAAAACAATACTTAAGAGCGGCCATATTGTGTAGAGATGCGCGAGCGCAAGCACAAAACCTCATTGTGCGCCCATATGGGAATATATCGCTTGTTTTGTCATCCTCATTGTTGCTGACAGACAGACGGACAACTGAAAAGACGGCCTTTGAATAGTTATGTAAGCAGGAAGGCACTTTGTGAATACTCTTAGTTACGAGGTTAAATATTCTATGCGCGTTTGTTTAATGTATCCGTTGTTTCAGCTTAGTTTTTTACATCAAGACGACTGCTATTTTTCGATTACATTTTTTTTAAATTATTGTATTTCTCGAGAAGATTTTGTATGAAGATTCGTCTCAGTTGAACGTCGTACCTACTGTAGATAATGTACAAAGCTGACCTTAGACCTTTTGCAAAACAACCGGCATAATTATGTGCTGGATTCTGAGATGTATATCCAGACAGTTCCTCAGGAACCAAATGTACCTACTACTATTAGGTGCACCTGTGAACTGTGCATAAAAACGACGAACGAACTTCTGAAAAAAAGTACTTTATTTTTTTTATCTTCAAATGTTAGCATAGCCAAAATTTCTGGGAAGCGCAAGCTTTTCCTAACTCTTTCTGACAAAGTACAATCAAAGAGTTTCATCTGTGTTTATTTTACAGTTATCTGATAAGTACGAGCTCGAGAAAAACACTACCGTATTCTCAATAGATGACCTTAATTTAAAACTGAAGGCAAATTTAAAAGAAAAGGCCAACAGCTCGATGGATACACCTGCATAAATCATTCAGCGGTGCATGCAAGTTGTACCCAGTACTTCTTCTCCTCATCTGCCTAATAAGGATGCGATGAGGAAGATGATACAACGAGAACGGAATAAAAATTCACCAAATATTCCAAAAGATCCGGCAGGTTGATATTTCCGAAACTTTTGGGCTTCTGACGACCCGTAACGACTGCCAAAGATAGACTACGAATGACAGCTCGGACCAACGGCTTAACTTGCCGAGGCGCGGAGGGGCCTCGATAATGTAACGTATGGTCACCCATCCACGAACCGAACTCGACAACCGTAGCATATCTTCGATCGACCCGTGCGGCTGTTTTTATTTAGCCACGAGCCCCTCATTCCAACTCAGTCGACGATCAAATTAATTAAACAAACCACAATCTCCGTTGTTTTGTCCACATTTCCAGTCCCGATCCCACCGTATTCATGCTAATAGTCCAATTTATCACTGAGCCGCTATCCAACGCTACTTTTAACACGGAAATCTTTTCCCTTCGCCTATTAACCGAGTAACAACTACTTAGAGACACCATCCATTTTGTTTTGGAAACAAGTTAGCTGCGATCATTAACGTTGGCGAGAATTGTGAATAAATCATATTAATATTATGTTATTTGTGTCGCCCCATTACGGATCTTCAGGGGTTTTAGTGAGAAACCTGATTAATAGTATTTTCACTACGGCTGATGGAATATTGTGACTGGTTATTATTTCTGCTGAGAAGATGAGAAACTCATACGGAAGCTTCTTCTAAAGTTGAGAAAATTTGGTGCTTTCGTGTTTGAACTTGTGCGTATATAATAGTTTTATGTGTCGGTTAGTTCTGACTCGTTTCGAAGAATTTCTTTACTTGCATATTATGGTCTATCTCACTTATTTATTTATCAGTATTTTTCGTTTATTTTTGCAATCTTATTCAATATCACACTATTTATACATTTTTTCGTTACTGTTTTCATCTGACACAAATTTATTTTATTTATTTATTTAAGTATGCATACCTACACACGTCCGTCACCTCACACATCAGGTCCAGTTGAAAACCAGCGTCAGGCACTAGTTTGGCATTTTTGCTGAACTGGACCTTTTTGGCGCAGCCGTGAGGCACACTTTCCTGCTAATTTCTTACATTGGACTTTACACTTTTTATTTGATCTTTATTTTTTGTTTTTGTCTGATGTAAGTATAATGTATTTTTTTAGTCTGTGCTAAATAAATGTATTTTCTTTCTTTCTTTATATAGAACATAAAATACTCTTTATTATGTAAACCTTAAAAGATACATACTACTACTAAACTACTACTTAATAAAGTGCTTGCAAATATTACAAAAGGGTGTGCATGGGGGCACCGGTGTTGAGGTGATAGAAACAGAAAAAGGTTATGCACTGAATTGAAATGTTTATGTAACTTTCAGTGTCAAAAAGGCTTAACAAACACACAGGTGAAAATGATAAGTGACAATTAAAATGTGTGTGACTATCAACACCTAAGCAATAAAAAGAGTTAAATTTTGTTGATGCTTTACCCTGCAGGCGCCACCGACGATATGCACCCAACGTTATCTCGTTACATCGTTTGTCAAGTGGGCTGAGAACATACTGATGGTTTTGTCCAATCTGTCGAAGCGTGGGACTGGACATCACCATGGTGTGAACTAGCTATTACCATTATTTATATTTTTATTCGATTTTTTATTGAACACTCCAAACACACGACAAATTAAATCCGACCTTGTGACATAACGAATAAAGTTTGATTTGAAACAGTAATCGCGGGGGAGTATTATCGAAGTTAATCTTTAACGACTGCTTTGTCACACCAGTAGGTCCGACTTTATTGCAAGATAAATTCCCAAATCTATTTCGGAAGGTACGCTTTTGACATATATATGATAATGTGTTTGTTGAAACTGAAGCCGTGAAATTAAAAACCATTGCTATAAGATAATTTTGTGTTGGATTAATTCACGAATTTTTTAAATACGTTCCGTTTTGAATATTTTGATAGCCGTTTTATTGCTCGCAGTCAAATAAACACATATTCAAGTGTGTATTAAGATTCCTATATGTTCCGAGTTACCGTTTATCGGCGTATTATTTAAATAAAAGCTATAAATATTGACGAAAAACTATAAAAGAGAATGTGTTTAATAGTTATATTTATGTATGAGCTAGGTTTAAGTTTAGTAACCAATAGTTTTTACTTGTTCAAGAATATTTTTATGCGCCCATATTTTAAGGTCAAAAAAGTGACAATGATCTTCAAATGACCCTCACCTTACACAATAAAATATAAGATTTAAAGTCGTTAATTTTATTGTCAACTAACTTTCAACAGGAGAATAATGTTGACATAAAACCTAATGGAATTCGCTGGATGCGAGAAGCATAGAACCAGTCGAAGATGAGAGTGATGATCATGAAGTCCCAGTAGAACAACTGTCATATGTCAATTGCCAGTGTTAAAAGTTAGAGAGTGATTAAAGAGTTAGCCTTTCGTAGAATACATTCACATTAGCAAAAGGTCAACGGGCATTTTACTTAGTTTTACTAATTACCAACTAAAACCTTTTTACCCAGTAGCAATATAGAGGTTGTTACCACTTTATTAACACAAAAAAATGTTGCACTCTAAAAAACTAAACAATGTTCTAACGTCAAGTATCAAGTCTTTATGTTCATTATACATTACAAGACAACTTGGACCACTTTTTTGTGTATCCCATACAAAAGAAGCAATGTGAATGTACTCCAAACAGTTAACTTGTTGTGGTGTTTTGACGACTGTACAAATTAACGCAGTGTTGCCATGCCTAATGGTCTTGAAGGCAATTAAAGGCACAGATTAAAAGTAAAACGTTGTGATCTCGAGTTTCTCGGTACATTTGTGGGAAAGTTTCATTGTTAATTACTTTAGAACAGCGGTGTTATATGACTTTATCAGATCTTAGTTAGTCCGTTGATGAGTCGGATTGTTTAGAAGAATTTACGTAGTGTTGGAAGCTTCCTCTTGTTTGGATCAAGATTATTTCTTGGTAATGTTTAGGGCCAATTATTTTTTCAATGACGGACGTGGGAACATTATAGGTACCTACCTACTGAAATATGTTTTCATAGGTACCTATTATAAATAAATGACATTTAATACCTAATATATTTCAGTAAAGTATTTAATTTTAGTTATAATAGTATTAATGTGGCATGTATTTTAATTTTTGGTTACTAACATAATTTTTAAGTATATTAACATAAATGTAGATCACTGGTGTCTCAATTAAATAAATAATAATACAATTTAGGTACCTACCGAAACTGGTTTCCTGAAAACTTATCTTACCGATAGCAGTCTTTGTGTTCGAACTTACCTGTAAACAAATAAAACACAATTATTAATCAGTCTGAACGAAGATTATAATATAATATAAAATAAACTAAACAACGAAACTGTAGGATATATTTTCATCATCCGGACCTATGGAAAATAAACAAAAGAGAGAAACATATTTCTATAATTAACAAAAGCCCTTTACCACCAATTGTGGTTTACATAAAGCTATGTAAGTAGGCAGGTAATTGTTATTTACCTTTATAAAAATCGTAAGGTTTGTTCTCAAGATCCGACCTGGTGCAATAACGGCCCACTAATGAGCATAATATTCATAATATTGTGCGGCTCAAAAGAGTCTTGTTAGGTCCACACACGGGTGTCGACAAGGTAGGACTCTATTAAATTCTAACGCCCTGGTGCACACTGTGAGCGGCAGCGTTTTCATAAGCGACAGCGGGGACGTTATGTTTCTTTAAACTTTTTTTTATGAAGGTAAATGTTGTAGGTACCGATTTATTTTTAACCGGGCGTAATATTTGCCTAACGGAGTTTTTATAATAATCATAATAAACTACCTAAAGTAAATTAATACCAAAGCTTCATTTATTTAAGCTATGATAGTGAAAATGTATTTATCACAAGCATTCTTAAGAGGGGATGCTCAAAACGACAGAGGAAAACATCGTGAGGAAACCGGCATCTCCTAGGACTAACAATTTGAAGACATGTGACATCCACCAACCTGCACTTGGCCCGCGTGGCGGCCCACTCCCTCTCACAGAAAGGAGGCCTGTGTCCCATCAGTGGGATCACTAAAGGCTGATACGATGCTTTTTCTTTGTTACTTAATCATTATAAAACTAAACAGAATATTAAAAGATAAAAAAATGAAAAGCTTTCTAACAAAAGTCACATCAACCGCCTATTCTTCCTCAGTCCACACCGCTCTTCGCTCATACCTTACACCAACCATCTCAGTGTTCGCGCATTACCCCGCAAAGCCTCCACACATGCGCCCTGAATGCACAAAGACATATAATAACATAAGGCGGCGCGCAATTAAAAAATTTAAGGCACTTTGTCGTCGCCCTAGCCTTTAAACTCCCATTTCCTAATGTGAACGCAAAAGGTGGGTAGTTTCATAAAGATTTTGTAGTTAGTGCAGTTTCCATTACGTACATTTTGTCTTTAAACATATGAAACGGTTTTAATGATGATGTCATTAATTTAATATTTTTATGAAATGGTTTATAAGTTTGTTTGAATGCGATGCAGAGATGGGCGGGGCTTGTGCGTCAGTGATGATGACTGAAAACTGTTAAAATTAAACAGTTTTCAGTCAGCATTTTGTAAAAAGTTACCAACGTAACAGTTAAATGTTGGTAACTTTTTACAAAATGCTTTATAAGAATCTGGATTGTTCCCAACTACCTAGTCAGTATTGCAATAAGTAATTATTATTACCTAATTCCTAAATGACGCGTTATTAAATTACCTGAAGGCCAATTCTCGTACTTAAAAACGTTCAAATTCTAGTCGCAATCTCATCTCAGCGACAAACAATGTCAACAACTTGTCAAAAATGTCTTTAAATTGATTGTATTTTTGACAGATTGCGACTGAGATTAGAATGGGGACGTTCTTAAAAATACAGGGTTTGCCCCTCTGGCCTATTCCGCATTCGAGTTTTACAACTCATCATACACAGAATTAGGTATTTTGGTAACAAACATTTCGGTTACCTTCAATTTCACTAATAAAACGCACCAATTTTACGTATAAAATAAAAATAAAAGTTAATTTATCGCCTATTTCCCTTATTAAAATGCGAGAATTTACATTTATTCGTGTGTTCCATTCCGTTACCGATGTTGATTAATGTCAATAATTTACTGGACGTTCGGGACACATTAATGTTGGCCCTTGGTTAATTTCCCTCACTTTATCGTGGCCCTGCTGACAACTGAAATGGCGATGACAACCCGCTATACGACACTGCGACAAAAGATATGTGCGCAAACCTATTTAGGGTGACATCGAAATCTATGTTTACGGATTTCTGTTTTTCTTACAACAAAAAGGTGTGACTGTTTTTGAAATATTCGAATTTATGGTCTGGTATTCGTGGATTGTGTATGACAAGCTTTCATCCGGATATTGTGCTGAAATTTGTTTGTGTTAATATTTCGAACTAATTTTAATAATAGAGAATTTCAACGTCTAGCTCAGCTCCTGTCAAAACTGCCCTCGAACGATGTTTGGGCGTGTCACTAGTCACGATAAAAAATGGTTTAAACTAGAAGCACAATATAATGAGCCATAAAAAAATATTGTCGCATATTTTCGTGCATTTTAAAGGATTTCACGTTGGCGGCTCAGGCATTCTCATATGTAAATTATGTCTGGTAATAAAGCCATCAGTAAATTACCGTCCAACTGTCTAGTTAGTAAAACTATCAATATTGTCTCGTCATTAAAATCAACGTGATTGCACACGTCATCGAGCAATCACAGACACATCGTAGATTAAATTTCATAGCATAATCAGCCTTAACTGTTCCCACTGCTGAGTCACCGGCCTCCTCCCTGTGAGAGGAAGTGAGGCATGATCCACCACGCAGGCCCAGTGCAGGTTGGTGGATGTTACGTGTTTTCGAATTTTTGGTTCAAGGACATGCCGGTTTCCTCACGATGTTTTCTTTCACCGCTTTGAGAGCAGTGGAGATGAAATAAAATACAAAGTAAAGTGCCTGCCTGGGTTTCAACTCACGATGCCACTGGGCTATAATTCTCACATTATAGTTCTCAATAAAAGTCGTGTCAATCGAGACAGTGCGTCAAATATTTAAATGAAAGAAAAATAACACTTTTCAATTCCAAACAGTCTATCAAAGAATGAAACTAGCTCAGATAAACACAGATTAATAAACAACAACAGAAGTGTCAGTTCGCGGAATCGTTGATGAGAATAAAGCGATAGCATTTCGCAATGGAAGAGCGTTACTCGGAAATACGTTACGATCTCATGGCTACGGATGCGATGCCTCTCTCTTTATTATTCCAATAACAATCCGTAATGAGTGCTCTGGTCAAACGTAAATAGCAACTTCATACATTTGAATGATGCCAATGTAAACTCTATTCTATGGATTACTCTGTACTACCGTTTAGGGTTATCGCTCCATTTTGTAATTCGTGAAATCGTAACACCTTGAATCGTATGAGTCAGAAACCAGACTTGGATTTAAAAACATTCATAAGCAATCATCTTTCAAAATCAGATCATTTTAATATTTGATTGCAAAGTATCCAACATCGTTTTAAATCTGTTTCATGTTCATCATGTTCTTGAGATTGTTTAACACCATATTTTTTATTCTACACAACGACCATTACCTTACAAAGTCTTTCACAAACATTGTTTGGCTATATTAGATTATTCATCATCTGCTTAGCCTTTTCCTAACTATGTTGGGGCCGGCTTCCAGTATAACCGGATACAGCTGAATACCAGTATTTTACATGGAGAGACTGCCTATCAGACCTCTACAACCCAGTTCCTGGGTAATACGATACCCCCTGGTCAGACTGGTTGTCAGAGTTTCGGGATTCTGACGACCAGTAACGACTGTCAAGGATCCACGAATGACAGCCGAGACCAACGGCTTAACGTGCTTTCCAAGTCACGGAGAGGTGCAAAGATGGTCACCCATTCTCCGACCAACCGCGGCAAGCGTAGCTTAACCTGGTAGATCGACCCGTGCAGCTGTTATTTCTCACATTAGTCGACTATTCAAATAAAATTAAATTAAAATAGGGCGGTATCGGCAGTCCTTGCTCAATAAAAAATCAAGTAATCGCATTTTGTAACCTAGGACATTAGCTCCTACAAAGACCACACAATATTAATTACAAAACGATTAACTTTTTACTATCGTAAGAGACATGGTTACATATTCATAAAATTTACGGACACCCCTAAAACCGCGGCCGGTGCACATCAAAGGCGCACCTCACACTGCCTAGTTTACATTGTAACCTCTGCAGGAATGTTTACACTGACATTAGACTACTGACCTCTTATGACACTCCGAGTGTGACGAACTGTCGACAGCGGAAATCGATGGTGTGACACTCACGAGAGTCACGACACTTGACATGCTCGCGTGAAATTATGCGCGTAAGGCGACCATGACGTGCGAAATGTAAGGATGGTAAAATTGAAGACTATTTTTGTATTTTTTACGTTGTTTTTTGAAGTGAAAACTTCTTTAGGTGAAAATTTAAAAACTTTCCAAATTCACTCTAATCTGCAATTTGTCCAAAAAGTTCACATAGCCATAAAAACGTACCGAAAGGTTTTATTTTACCAAAAAGTTAATAGGTAGATATAAAGTTAGCGGCAAAAGAACAACACACCTACAATAACCGATTTTCCAAGCATTGCATTGCAAAATACTATTCTATAAAACAAGATAGTGCTTCGAAATTTTGTAATTAAAGCACACACAAGCAAACTAGAATAAATTCGAGTAAACAAGCGGATGCTTCCCCTAAATACCGCTCTATATTAATGAACCTCCTTGTTTCTAGGTTAGAATGTGGTAGGCGTGTGTAGACTAACAATATTCATAATAATAGGATTTCGCCTTTGATCTGTCACATCGTCAAACGAAACGAAATTATGACAGGATATTTAATTTAGTTCAACCCTGACAATGTTGACGGTTCGATCTGTCACTGATATTCATTAAGAAAAAATGAACGCAGAATTAATGCCAGAGTTCGTGATTTATTTGCGATCAATATATTATTTTCAGTGGGTTGTCTACAACATGTTTTTCGCTACTGTTGTGCCATTTGCGAGTCGAAGAGTGAGCATTTTTTTTTCTTCCGTTACTAATTGTACAACATAACTCTTATTATAAGAACCACTTCTCATAATTCAGTCTACGATTTTTTGTTGCCGTTTTTAATACTTTTAAAGATTTAAGTCCCGTTGAATTAATTCTAATAAAAACTCGGCGCTTAAACAGTAAATCAGTTCATCACAAAACAGGCAATAAAGTCGAAAGAAACCTAAATTAAGAAATCTTAATGTAAAACCAGATTTCAATCAACATTACCGATGTAATCAAAACGAAAAAAATACATTTAAAGGCCAGCCAATAAAAACGTTTGTACAGAATAGTTACCGTGCGATGTTAAGATTAAGATAACAGTAATCCAAGTAGGTAACTAAATACATTTCTTTAATGCCCTGTTCTTACTTTACACAAACTAAACGTTTAATGAACTTTGTCTCGCGTCTTGAAAATTTGTGGTTATACAAATGATGCAATGGTGGCCCAGCGGTAACGGGCGCGACATACGAATTGTAGGTCGTAGGTTCGAACCCTGACAGGCGCTTTACTTTGTGTAAATTATTTCATGACCCCTGCTCTCAAAACGGTGAAGAAAAACATCGTAAGGAAAAATTTCCTAGGACCAAAAAATCGAAGACATATGAAATCCACCAACCCGCACAAGCCCGCATGGTGGATTATGACCCACTTCCTCTCACTGAGAGGTAGCCTGTGTCCCAGCAGTGGGAACATTATAGGCTGATTATGCAGATGATAAAAAACTTACTTACTGAACGGTAAAAAGTTCTGCTAACCAGTTACACTTCTCTGCTACCTGTTTTAGGTTAATCATTTTTTTTTAAACATTCTGGTGGCTGGTGGCGGCGGCGACGATTTTCGAAATGAGAGCAAATTACAGTTTTTTGTGATATCAATCATATGTTTCTTTATCAGTCTTACACAAAAAAATTACAAACTGATGTATCTTAAACACCCTTCAAAATTAGAGAAATAGAGTCCTATTTGCTATAGTTCGCGCGGAACTAGTTGGCCGCGCCTTAGGTATGTGAGCGGTGTGACGGAGGGGCGGGGCTGCTTTGTCATGACTCAGTACGTGTGTTGCGAACAATAGGCAACCCTGCCGCCCTCACCCCGTCCCCACCCAAGGTGCGGCCAACTAGTTTCTCGCGGACAACATTGAAATCTTTTCCCACAATCTGATAGCTTTTTTCTAAGATAAATATAGTTAAAAAAAAACATAAATCTATCTTTATTATCAGAATATTTAACCTGGAGAACTAATCGTAAAAATCACCTAAAAGTCAAAGACTGTCAGTAAAAGTGAAATTTATAAAACATAAAGAAAGGAATGCGCCAATATCAATCTAGCAATATACCTCGCGTGTTGACTCA
Organism: Oligia latruncula; assembly: GCA_948474745.1. Classification (NCBI taxonomy): domain Eukaryota; kingdom Metazoa; phylum Arthropoda; class Insecta; order Lepidoptera; family Noctuidae; genus Oligia; species Oligia latruncula. Next base: position 9,051,467 of record OX419700.1, read on the forward strand.
CAGGTTAGCCTATGTATTTTTAAAACACTATATATTAAAGAAAAACAAATGGAAAACTAGATAATAATATAATGTTTTGTCACAATAGAGGGGAGTGCTCGTAAATCCGTCTCGCTCGGCTGAAATAAAATCTATTCGAGTGTGGAATACAAAAGTAAATGACGCGCCGAAAGACAAATGTCGTATTATGTTGACGGAAGTCAAGACGTTGCATAAAAACGTATATTGAGGTAAAGCATACTAATAAATCTACTCGGTTTTATAAAACATTCATAAATCTTATAATCTGGTTTTTGAGATTATTAGGTGGGTACGCTAATCACACTTAATTAATTTTGACGAACAAGACCATAAAGATTTTGACTTATCATGTCAGTCATTCCATTTTGATCTATTGTGACCACTGTATATTTGCCGATGTATTTTAATAAAACAAAATTTAATTGATCTGTTAACTTATTTACTACTATTATTATACCTGCTAATTTATATGTGGTGTTGTTCCAAGATATAGGACAGGAAATGGTCGAGTATATTTACTTACACTAACCGACATCATTGTGACATATTTATTGTCATCGTTCTATCAACGATTGAGACATGATTATATAACTATATACTTTTTACTCATGTATCTTTTTTTTGCGCTGGCAATCTAAATCTTTCACCACTTGGCAATAAGGGGTGATATCGCTATGACCTTTACTTCGTGTCATAAAAAAATATTGTAACATGTTCTTGCTTTTTCCGAGATTTTTAATCTTCAAGATTAAGTAACCATCTTTAATATATCTGTTCGGAATCTGAGATGTGCAATAAAAGAGATTTATTAACATTCCTCCTGTAAACAATGCGCGGCAGATTTTGGCCGCATTCTCACTTTCGCAAAAACCGTGAATGTCGTCGTCACGTTACTGCAAAATTATAATATTTTGGCCATAATTTTCTAAGCTTTATGTCAACGCATTTAGCGTTGACGATAGGTTAACGACTTCGCAGGTCGACCACTCCGAAGATTGATACCCTAATTTATTGCACATTAAATTCTTACATTCAACACCGCAAGTATGTGAAATTTATGTTTCCTTATCTTTTCCTCACATTAAAAAATGCAATTTATTATGTCAGCTCACTGAAACAATAATTATGGTACTTCAAACAGAGTACGTTAAAAAGATCTATTTCTGTGAGGATAAAGAATAATCCGAAACACGACGGAACGTTGCGCATTCCCATACACACACCGACCACCAACAATGGAAGGCAATTAATAAAAACGGCTTTTTAAAAAAGGAACCGGGACGAAACGCGCGACTCCCGCGCACCTTACGTTAGCAGACTAGGGTTGGCAGACTAGATTATTGTTCTTCTCAAGACTTAGAATCTTCCTAAGACGACAAATTCAACCAAAAAGTTATTTAGAGAACGTAAGTTGAAGTGTTCTTATTTAAAAATAGACCTTCCTAAAACATAACTACGACATTATTTTAAATCATTGGTGATTTCTGTCAAAATACTGGCCAGGCTCAACTTTTTTTTCTATAAAATACTGATTTTGTGTATTTTTTCAGAGTTTAGCAGCCCTTTAAGTAACGCATCACGAAATATACGCTCATCCGCGCACTTCGCACGAGATCACGTTCCGCGCATTATTTTGATGAATTCCAATTTCGAACGCACCTACGCCATTTTGTTTTCTTTTCTTTACGGTCTTTTGTTGTAGGGAAGTCGTTAGGGGAATCGCATTTAAATTTAGTACAACAGAATGTAGAATTTAGAAAAAAATATTCTGTTTCATTTTTATAAACATTTCGCATGATACACATCACAATTTCTAAGCAAATTACCTTAAAAGCACTTAAATTCGCATTTCAAGACCATAACCGGCACTAATTCCAGTGTAAAACCGTCTTGCCACTATTAAAATAATACCAGGAGAAGTCGAAACAATAAAGGTAAATCAAAGCAATTAAAAATTCATCAAGTGTACAATTGAAGGAGATATAAACAAAAGTTTATAGCTACTATTAATCACACAGTTAAAATCTGGCGTCACTTTTGTAGGTGGCTATTGTGCGGTGTTCCTTTCATGTACAGTGTGACAACCTGTAATAAATCGCGAGTGTTGCCAGTCATCAGTAAAAATGTTACAAGAATTACAAGCCGGCCTTTTCAACTTTCAACCAATTATTAACAACTTACCTGGTTTTTGTTTTTAAATTTTTTGGCGTGGGTAAATGTGACGTGGTGTGATGTTTTTTTTTTTTGTTTAAGTACACACGGCGAAGTCTCACGAATGCACCCGGAGAGATGGGCAAAGATCGTCACTCACTGGACGCCTGAGGCAGGACATCGCCGTCGAGGTAGACCAACGCGAAGGTGGCGGGACGATCTAATAACATTTGCAGGGCCAACATTGCCAGAGATCGCACAAGACAGGGAGGTTTGGAAGGAAAAAGGGGAGGTCTTGGCCCAGCAGTAGGACACAAAATAGGCTAATAAAAAATAATAAAAAAGTACCTACACACGGCGACACATCAAGCTATACATTTCCAGTTTTAGCTGACCTGGCATTGTATAGGTTTTTCGTACAATCAGAAGCCAGCTTATACTGGTTATATACCTATTAGCTGGTTGTGTAGCCGTGCGTGCCTGCCTGCCTTTAGGGTCAGTTCACACCGAGACGCGACGCGACGCGCAGTTTTCAAGATAGAAATACAATTACAGACCTTATCTGCTACACTAAAAGGTACACAATTCAGTGTCTACAGAACGGTCACGGTATGTAAAGATGGTCACCCATCCACAGACCAACCGCGGCTAGCGTAGCTTAACCGGATCGATCGACCTGTGCGGCTGTCATTATTTAGCCACTGGCCGTATATGATGATTATGAAAGGAAAATTATTAATTTTGTTAATATTTGTTATGGGACGTATTCGCAAAATAACCAAATGAATGAATACGCCAGCATTATTACCAATATTCGGTCTTTTGAAACGATTCCGATAACTTTCTTCACTGTCAATATAATAAGAAAAAGCTTTTCATAATTTCCATAGAACCTCTGCTAATTAGCACGATACAGCCAACTGTCACAAAAGAGAGAAAAAGAGAATAAAAATGTAAAGCTTCTGTTTCCTTTCAAAAACAAAATACTGAAGATTTTTTTTTTGTGTTGAAAGAGAAAAAAAATAAGAAAGAAAAATGGAAAGTCCGATTCATCCGGGCGCTCGTTGCTCGGTGCTCTATTCAGAAACAACTTATTAAATAAATTAACCGCAAGTTGGTGGAAAAGGAAAACTAAGGCGGCGCACGTAGCTGCGAAGACGAAGCGGCAGCGATTTATGTAAATATATCAATAGTAAGTATCTACCTATCCGCTTTTCAGAAAATTTCAAGATAAGTACGGAGCTGCGCCCCGCGGTTTCACCCGCGTAAATGTCTATCCCGTGGGAATATCGGGATAAAAATTATCCTATATGTTAGTCTAGGGTGTCAGCTACCTCCATACAAAATTTTATCAAAATTGGTCCAGCCGTTTGAGCGTGAAGAAGTAACAAACATATAAACACACACCCACTCACAAATTTTCGCCTTTATAATATTAGTGTGATTCGCCCTCGCCCCCGCTAATCAGTGTGGCCACCTAAGCAGCCGCTCCGCTTCGCCGGGACAAAGCTGTTAATTCCTTAAAGCGCGACTCCATTCTGTTCTCATTCAATGCGGACTGTAGTCTGTGGCGAAGAAAGACCGCAAAAATAATTGGAAAGTGACGCGAATAACTACTGTGTAGTGATGGAAAAATAAATCGATATTGTTAACTAATTATTTGAATTTAGAAAGGTGACTGGTGTAGGATCGTGATGGTAACAAAAGCTAGAAGATTTTTCTTCAAATTTCTCTCTGAATATCATAATTATCTCTTGATACATCCACAGTCACACTCACACACACACACATCACACACACACACACATACATACAACATCATCATCATCTCACATCTTCATTAAGGATGTAACAAGAGATAATCCTTGAGCCACAGTGCGACCCGCAAGCCACATCACAGACGATGCGTCGATGCCTCACCTCTTGTCGAGGTCTCTGTGCAATAACACCTGCACTATAGAAGACCATTGCGAGACCAACGCTGGTACTGTCGAAGTGGCCGATTTCTGGTCGAAGCTTATTTAAAATAAGCGCTAGGATTTATTTACGCAAGCTCAAAAGCATATAGGCTCTTTGTTTGGTGAAAATGTCTTTACCAATAAATGCAGACAAAACGAGACAGTCACTGAACTCGAATTCAAAACCCACTATAAAACTCCAAGCAGCTTTTCTCTCCATGCACACAATTTTCTTTTCAGCGCATTTATCGATAAAGTACACAAGGATGTTCGCATCCCTACGTCGCCCCGGGAACGCGGCCCAGATTCCCAACTTTTCATCATTCTCCTTGCCTTCCCGGCTCATTGTGTCCGTGGGAACCTTTATTGCCCCCATAGAAAAGCATGAATGCCGGCCAAGAAAAGCATTTGTGTACTGAATACTTACAAAGAAGCATGTTTCAGTTGATTCCGTTCCTGTTTCAGACGTCTTTTCATTTCGGTATTTTCCGATTGGGGCAGCTCTATTGGCTACGGTCTTGTTTTGTATCGGTAAATGAGTTTCGTACTGCAGAAAGGTTAATTTACTTTTCAGTATGGTTTTGTTTGTGAACGTAGGAGGTCCTATTTTGGTGGATATTGTATGGCTTTTGATTGTAGTTGGTACTTACCTACATTTATTTACGGCTTTTTGTTAGAATTTTTTTGTAAACTCTTTTCTCATATCCTTATCTCTTGTTATTTTCCTAGTTATTACTGAAATACTACAGAGTTGCCATATAAGTACACGTAGGCCATGTATATGTGGTAATAGGTATTATGAATTATTTCAATAATTATGAAATAGTATTATAAAAATTAATTTTGTTAGATAACCTTTTTCCTTATACTACAATGTAGGTACCTACTCAACTTCAAACTATACAAACCACGAAAATAACACCATTTTCAAATCTAGAAGCCTTCCCGTAAACAATGAAAAAAAAGCAAAAGAATTCTCATTGGTACTTATTTGAAAATGCCATTCAGGGTTTTTCCTCACGAAACTTTTCCAGCTTCTTCGGGTAACTAAGCGTTCACTACTTAATTACGAAACAAGCCCCTTTCAACCTCGTGCATTTTCGTGCAACTTCGTCAAAAGGGGATAGACAATTTTCTTTTTTTTTGCACAACAAGGCTGATTTTCGTAAAACCTTTGCTCGGTGTTAAGGTGCGTGTAGCAGAATTGTTGTCATCATATAATATTAAATTTTACATTTAATTTGCTTTTGTTTAGATGAATGATGATAACTATTTGTAAATAAAAGCATTGACCTGTTCAATAAATCTTACTTGTCTTTAATATGGCAATAGACTGCAAAAATATAAACGTTCATGTATTATTAAAATGCAATTGATGCAAAGTGACACTTTGCTTACACAACCACCGACTAAGTAGCTAGTTTTTACTATCTTTTCATAAATGGAAAGGGTTTTTCAAAACTCCCGTTGGCAGATGGCAAGAAGCACTAAAAATGTACAAAACAGCTTTCTTATCAAAAGCAATGAAACTACAAAGTTATTAAAATGTATGTAAAGGAAATGTACGGCATATTTGATGGGCACCAGCAGATTAATACTGCCATTACAGGCTAGCTACCATTTAGCTACAAAGGTGAAATCGTGCTACTGTGAATGTAAGAAGATTATCCTATCTAGCTGTACCTAAATAACATTGTAAATTGTGTTATTGCTTTTAATATGTATGCAAATGTTAAGCGGGAGGTATCGCTGCTTCGAATATTGTCTAGGATAGGAAATGTGTTGGATTTAAATGAAGCTACCGATAAAATGTGTTCGTGGTACTATGAATAGTTGCTTGCCGATATTCTAACGTGAGTTTTTCGTTAGTTTGCTGGTCAGTAAGGTAATTAGTTGGAGTTTTGTAATGTAGGTATGGGGTCATTTTCATGCCTGTTTTGTCTGAGTGATGTACCTATGTATAAGTCTGAAGATCGATTCATCGATAGTCGATTGCTTATATATAGAATTGATATTGTTCCGAATAGTGGATTATAAGCATGCCGTGCGTGTGCTGGATTCAATTTCCATTGAGCCTGTGTGTTTAATAAAAGTAACATAAAAATATAGGTACTTATTGAGAAAAGAAAAATGTCTGCCTAGATTTTCCTATTCATAAAAGCAACGCCCTAAATCTCTAACGAGTAGGTATGTAAATTATAGCTAAACCAACACTATGTACAACAAACAATGAATTCATGTATTTTCCCAGATTTTTACAACCGCTAACGTTGCTCGGTATAAAACGGCTTATGAAAAACCAAACATCGTAAATGTCTGCGCTGAAACGACGCCAGTAAACGTCTTGTGCAAACCATAAACTTCTATTTATACCTACGTTCACCCATTGTTTTCTCAATGACGACTAGCGAATCAAATTATTGGCTACAACACACCAAAGGAAAAACACCCGTATTTTCAAGAGCTTTAGGTTATAATCGCGTGAAAAACAAATAGAGCTGCGCAGAAGTGGGGATAACAATTGTCTATTGTGTTGGCTATCTCTTTTGCGCATCGCGGCGGCGACTTTGTGTGAGAAGGACAGGTGTATAGTGCTGTTGCCTTCTCTCACAATGCTCGGTGGAAATGGGCACGCCTTTGTGGCGAGGATTTTCTTCTATTCGTCCGTTTACACCGGTTTAGTGATGTGTTATAAAATTTTGTGCGCATGTCTATTTGGTTATGATTTCACGGTGTAATGCTGAAGTTTTCCGCTTCGTGATTGTGGGCGGGTAACAATAGAGTATGTACCGACACAATACAATAGAATAGGTGTACATAAATACAGTCTTATGTTACAATTATAAATCCAGTGGCCACTGTTATTTTCATTATGTGTCCTTGAAAATTATGAATCCGTCATTTTCTGTATGAATTTTGGGTATTACAGCAGGTTTTAAAAGAAGATTTAAGAAAGTAAAGATCGTATTATCAGTTTGTTTAAACATAGTTATACAAATCAACTCAACATACTATTAAATTAGGTACTTATAAGAAGAAACGTACTAATAAGAAAAGTAATACACACGCATTTAAAATGTAATAATACGTACCTATCCCATTACTATGCTAATAAACGTAAAACTGTAATCGTAAATCGTCGCTATTTTCATATCGGTTATTATTACAATTTTCCGTAAAACCGGATTCGGTCGGACGCCGCTTCAAATTCTGCAATATATTCCATGATTTTAAAAGTGCATTGTCCCCAACCCTATTGATAGAGATGTGTTTAAAGGGAAATAGATCTTCCAACGAAAATGTAAGTTTACGATGCACAATTAGTTTTTATTTTGGCTTTCTTTATTCTTATGGAACTGTGTTTGTGTTCTACCCTAGATTAGCTTTGTTTATGAAATATATGATACTTATGCAGCCTTACGGTATAATTTACTATGTATGTGATTTTATTATAGAAACTATGAATTCTAGATAACGATAAAGCAAAAATACAAGAAGCAAAGATCGTAAAAAATGCACAGGTTTTTATGTTATTGACAAACTATTAAATAGCTGCAATAAATCGATTAAAACCACAGAGTACATTTAGTAATTTTAGTGCCAGCGTTAGGCAACCTCTAAGCTATTAAAATTCTACTTAAGATAACTTAAGTCGTGTTTCTAATTTGTGTGAAACATGTAAGCGGTTAAAATACTTAAATAGTGTATTTCGTGATGTATGGTGTGGTTCAGAGGAACAAATAGGGGTGATGGCGGATGCCAATCATAAATCGTTTCTCGATGACTAATCGTTCTGTCAGTAAACTAATCGATAAACTGTACATCGAGTGCGTGATGTTCTGTTTCGAAACTTTAAAGCTGGCTGTTGAAGTACCCAGTGTTCTTTAAATAAAAAAATATAAATATAAAAATATAAATAAAATAAATAAATAAATAATGACGGAATGTTGAAAATAGTATTTTTTTATCAATCGGACAGACTATATTGTTTTATTATATTTAAACAATTTTTGACTAGTGTAAAAACTCTTAATACAATAAAACGATGCCTCATCTCTTGTCGTGCTCTCTTTGCGAAAACTTCTGCACTATGGAAAATCTTTGTGAGGCTAATGATAACACAGTCGAAGTGGCCAAATTCTGGTCAAAGCTTATTTAAAACAGATAAATGGAATTATTGATACAACGAAGAAGAAGGAGAAGAATGCAGGCACATAGAAAACGCATTGACATTCTAAAAATAATCCTGCAGTAGGTAGGTATACTAGCGTTGATACTAAAACCGAGATTAAATAAACCATTTCGCTTCGGCTGTCGGTTAAAAAGGCACACCACTAACCACGTTAAAGGGCGAGTTACCACTAACTTTTAATATTATCTTTTTAAAGTTTTTTAATCAAAAACGTTGTCAACACACGTCTGTCCGTCACTCCTGTAGTTTTCTTTCAGAAACTAATTGGTCTGACACGGTTTAACCCCTCGAATGTGGAGGGATATATATATTTTTTAATTTGAAATATTTTTTTAAAGAGCAACTTGTTGACTCGCTTTACTGGTCGCAGTTGACGGTTAATGGGAAATGTCACCTTTTAAAAATGTTTCTGTTTTAGTTTTGATGCGACGGTTGATTCTTTGAAATTATTAAAAAAAAAATTGAAGCTTTTATATTTTGATTTAATATAGTAGTCGTTGTGGTAGGTTCCTGTATTTTCAGTAATATTTAGCATCGGGTGAGACAGCTTTTTAACCGACTTCAAAAAAAAGGAGGAGGTTCTCAGTTCGCCGGATTTTGTTTTATTTTTTTGGTTCTTTTGTTTAGGCTAGTAGGAGATGTACTCGTAAGTCCTTTCAAAGTTAGAGGTACCCCACGGTGGGCTAAAAATGAAGCTCCATAGACTTGCGTCGCTCAAAAATCAAGTACCTAACTTTGAAAAAAAAAAGATGCCAGCTGATTCCTTTACTTATTAGCAATGTTTTGTGTAGTGGAACTTTTTTTGATAAAGCTATTATTTAACAAGTTATCTGCGATTTAATATTTTTTTGTATGGAGCTGGACCGTTTTTTTTATTTTATTAATTATTCTTAAGCAGTCTCCAAATATAACTTTCCGTATAATAAAATACATCATTTATGCTATATTATCACTACAGAGCCTGAATCTCGGAAACCTTCGAAACTTGGGACTTTTTTAACGACAAATAAAAAAATATATTTAATGTTATTGTAATTTTAAAGTTACTAACTGCAATGTTATGGCCTTTCTTCTATACCCACCTAAGGCCCCCCCTCCCCCACCTACCTATCTACCTATACCTTAACAATGCAACTTACTCTAAACAACTTACAAATGCAACGTAATTTGTTTCTTTTCCGAGAAATAGATGCTAAAAACAAGTTGTAACAAATTTGTGGCATTTAATTCTAAAAAAGCTGCAAAGCTACGCGCAATTTGGTGAGTTCAAAGTTGTAGGTACATTAACTTTAAACCCTTAGTAGTCAGAGAAATAATAATAACAAACAAATTATGTTGCATTTGTAAGTTGTTTAGAGTAAGTTGCACAGACTTTTATCATCCCTCATCCCTCCATCACTCGCAACACAAATAACGGACACACAAAGATGGCCACCCTACTAATTTATTTGTTTTTAATTTTTAAAAACAGAACGAGGAAGCGGACCAATGAGACGCGTCCTCCGACTGATTGTCAATTAGCGACATCAAACGGGCTTTTTGCGAATTAAGCGGTTGTTTGTGTTCATTTTTTGTCCGGTAGCCGTCGCGCACTGGCGTTTGATGCGTTTTTCCGTTTATACGTTTCATTTTCATATTTCCGTTTGTCTGGCCCTATGGGGAGGGCACAATATAGGGTGTCTGTGTGCATATGGCCGATGCTTTCCATTTATTTCGGTGATATTTTAATTCGAGTGAGTGCCCTCGTAGACGGATTACATTTTTTGATGTTTGTTATTTTTTTACTTGGTCGCTAGAGGTAGGGTTATTAAATAGTGTAGGTTTTTGTACGGGTTTAAAGCTGGGGAATTCCTGGTGAAGTAATTATGCACGTCACGCCTTTATTTCTCAAAAGAATTGTACACTCACAACTCGCCCATATCAAGCAGTAGGTATGCAGTCCAATTTAGGTAGAAATTATGACTTCGTTTTGAATAAATTATGGAAAAATAAATGACCTCTACAGTGATGCCTACTAATAACTTGCATACTACCTTATTGAAAACTTATATGATTAGGTCTGCGAATTTAATTTGAATTGAAACTATGCGTATTGGCACGTAATTTTACATTGTTCTTTAGGCATCTTTGTATTTTAATTACCTACTCTGAATTTTCCATTATACACATACTTAGCTTTATTTTGAAGTCAAACTTTTAATGTTTCCTTATTTTCAGCAAATAATTTGTAATTTCAGCCGGATCATCCGTCAAAATGAAACACCAACGGACCAAACAAAACAGTCTGGCGTTCTAAAGACAAAACATAAAAAAGTCTATGAATCGAATGCGCCGTATCGAACGCTGTTCCGAATGCACCCAACACAGTCAACAAAGGGACGTTCTGAAAAAAACGCGCGAATACGAACGCGGCCCACCATTAGCCGCTCCCATTTGCACCGCTATAGACGGGCCTCTTCAATCTATACCGTCAACAATTGTAGGGCTGCTGCCTGTGTTGGCCAAATTACGCAGTTTTTTTAGGGCCTAGCACTCCCCTACATATCTACTTATCTTTTAGTTGATTCAAAGGATTGAAATTAGAGTAAGGTCCAGTATTTTATCTAGATTGACGACCACGACTGTTCAATTCTATTATAAATAATCTTCCTCTACCGAACATTGGCATGTATTAAATATTACAAATTAAGTATTTATTATTAGGAAAATAAAGAAAACCTCATAATTTTTTTCACCTAAAAAGATACCACCAAAGATAACTTTCCAATCGTTAAAATTACGGATCTCCATTGAACGGACGGAATTTAAATACAGCTTCAGAAAAAGAAAACATTTTTTTCTGGCAACCCTATACAGAGGGCATGTGATCGAGTGTTGTTCGAGTTTTTATCGCTGATTCATTAGTATGAGAGTGTCTTTGTTGCTGGCTGCACGGGCGCCGGCCCAGCACAATATGCATTCAACATGAAAATTGATTCGAAATGAAAGGATACACGCCATTGTATACATTGCTAATTTAAAATGAATGCGAGCCCAGTAATTAGGGGCTATGTAGCATTCGATGTAATCTATCTATTGTTGTAGGCTTTGTGAAGTTTCGTTTGATAAATATTGGAGTTATAGTGGAACAAAACATTTATTTTGATTCGTAAATAGATACTTAGTGGAAATAATAATCATAATATATTTGACAAAACTGTAATAACATACATTTTATCATAATAACATTAATCATGTTTCTGTAGGCATTATCGTACCGTAAAAACTTTCACACATACATCTCCATAGTAACAGCTAATTTATTCGTTCAAAGATTGAGCTAAATAAACATAAAAACAAAAAGGACAATGCTACTTGACAGCCTCGTCTAAATAACAAAGTCTTTTATAAGAACCACGGGCCCGGAACGAACGTAATTTGTAAAAAGGGTAAACAAAAAGTTGGAAGTTGAGGGAGGAATTACAATGAAATAGAAGCATGACCCTACATCGGCCCTTTTAAGATCAAAACCAGTTGTCAACCTTTGATTATAAACCTACTGTTTTGTTTTTTCTGGCTATAATAAAGATTACAATATTGGCAGCAGGTTTTAATTTGTTAATGCATGATTTATTAAGAGGCCAGTAAAAACCGTTCAAAAGGATTAACCGGTTGAATGCCGTAATTACAAAAAATACTTAAAAAGTCATTGTGTCTCGCGTGGATCCACGTTCGATACGAAGAGTGTTAATGCAGTGTTTTGATTAATTTGCTGAAATAGAGATTCTGCTTTCTAAGAAGCCAAAATTTTTCCCATAATCTAAATTTGACGTCTTTAGCACCAACCGTTGCAATGACATGTCCTAAGTTTTACTTTTCATATAATTCAGTACAAAGGAGCGTGCTTAACGAACTACGATGCATCATACATACATTAAGTTTAACTACGCAGAAAGACAAAACGCCTTCACAGGAAAGAAATTCCGCAATATCCCATAACAATTATCAATAGCATTGTAGAAAATTTATGTTATGATGTACAGTTGGACGCTTGTAAGTAAAACGACCATTTAAACGACACCGTGGACTGTGGAGCTGTCAACTCCATAAATGTGCATGAAATGGAACAATAACCACGAGTTTACGAACTGAACGTAAAGTTCCAAAACAGGAATAAACCTTCATTCCTTAGCCCTTTTCAATTCGTGACCTAGCATGCAAAACAGATGTCTGGCGCTAGATAAAAGCCTTTGAAAACAAAGTATTACCACTCGTTCCTAAGTGGGGTGGAGAGGTCAAACACAATTGTGTACCTCTATTTTAGTATTCTTGCTATTCTAATTAGTTAATAATGTGATTGGTTTTGCTTTGCGTTCGGTCTTTAGAACAATCTGGCGCTTAGTTCGGGCGTCAAGAACTTAGGTTATTACGTTTTTGTCCATGTTTAAAATAAACTGAGCGTATGATTTATGTACAAGGAAAGATATTTTATGAAAAATGCCGCTAAATTACTTTTAGGCACTACTTGGAGAAATCCCAATCAACGATTAACTAAATGTTCTAGTCTAGAGTATTTCTTGTAATAGCCAACCAATTATATCTTGATTGCATACTTTTCAGACATTTGATAAATTAGTACTAGTTTAATGTACAAAAAAGTTTAATTTAAATCGCAATTACTTAACGTTTCGACATTTTTTTACGTAAGAAGTAACTCAGGCAAGTCAAAATCAAAAGAACAAAAAAATGCATGGACATAACAAGTTCCACCCACCAAATACAGTCCAGGTAAACTGGTCAAGATGTTCGAAAATTCTAATTAAAAATCCCTTTGCCGCGGAAACAGAAGAAGACGCAATAATCCTGCACCTATTTATCTCGCGCGATGTTAATCCGACAAACTTCATTACAACAAGTTGGCAGCTGAAAACGAGGTCATCTATGTACTTTATTTTTAATACAAAATATGAAATCAGATAGTATTGAAGACGTGACAAAAATTGGTATCAGCCATTTTTCTAGTAGATCAAACGCGTCAACTGTATTCAGATCAATTTTTAATTCGTAAGCCGAAAGTGATGTGATATGTCTGATTGTTATTAATATCACAAATTATTGGGTCACCTAAAATTATGAATATGTTGAAATGTAACAAATTCTTAGACTAGGAGTCAGCTTGTTCATTCTCAATCTGAGTTTTAGCTTCTATTCCATTAGTAAAAGAAAACCTACCCAACTTTTTACTATCTTCGCGATTTCAAGTATTGTTAATACTTGTTACATCTCCGTTCAATTCATCAAAGACTTCTTTACTATTCTTACCTTGGCGTGTTCTTGTTGCGCCAATAGCTGCTCCCTCACCATCTGTAGCTGCAGTATCATCTCGGACAGCTGCCGCTCCTTCTCCAGCACGCTCTCACCAGCCAGTGCTTGCAAAGCTGCTGCGTCCAGTACTGCTCGTCGCTCGCTGTGGACAAGGAGGTAGGGTTTATTATAAGATGGAAGAGGAAATATTTGAAAGACTTTCTAAATCATTTGCTCCATGTGTCAGTTCTAGATCTATTTACCAATAGTATTGTTATTCCGTCTAACTTTATCTTGTTACTTAAATGGCATAAGGCCAATTCTCGTAATTTAAAACGTTCAAGATCAAGTCACAGAGTCATATCGGCAACAAACAAATGTAAAGAACTTGTCAAAAATGTAGGGAAATCAGAGGTATTTTTGACAGATTCAGTGAACGTTCTGAAAATTACGAGAATTGCCCGAGGACTAATAATGAAACTAAAAATGGTGGATAGTGTTACTTTTTGTTTGCTTAACATATTTAAAAAAGTAGAGTCACTGCGCACAGCCAGTGCTAATTTTCATACATATTAAATAAGCATTCACCCTGAAAACAGCAGTCCCAAATTACATACAATTCTCAAATTAGAATGGGAACCAAAAACTCACATATAAACAAGCGTCTGATGATCCTTGCACATAAAGTTTAATGCAATTTCGTAAACTAACATTCCGTGTTAATATGACGGTTTGGAACACAAAATGTATAACATTATGTAACTTTGTAACGCAGACGAATTCGCGTGAATAATTCATAGTGGCGGTAGGACGGTGGTGTTGTAGGATATCAACGACAAAGATTGGATGATGGCACGTCCTTGCGCTACTATACTTTTAGAACTCGATAAAGAAGGAAGAAGAAAGAAAAGAAGGACATGTTTTGGATTTGGGAAAATGTTTCCAAGTTTTCTAACGGACGCCACTATGGCTACTGACATGCGGATGCCATGAAATATAGTCCATTCAGAGCTAGTTTACCTATGATTTTGCAACTCTGTTCAAATCACAGTGATCTTTTATTCTCTTTCTGCCATTGACAAGTCTGTCAAAATCATTGTGATCTTTATTCTCGTCACCATAAGGTTCCTGTTAGGTTGCTGCTGTCAGAGGTAAAATAACTGTGTCGGTCCTTCTTCTCAGAAAAGTCAGGAAACACCGAACTCATCTAGTTTTATTAACATAATTTATTTTTGATGTGTAAAAGTGTTTGTACAAACCTACTTACAGAAATGAAATAATTTATCATTTATGTAGATAGTCTGTTATTGCATAATGACTATCATGTGTGATGATATAGATAGGTATTGATTTTCGATTTAAATAATAACAGCCGAATTACGAACTTATTGATTTTGGTCTTAAAATCTTCCAGCCAAGTAATTCCTCCTCAATGCCTTTCTCTCAATACCAATACGTTTGAAACTTTCAAGTCTCTTTCCCACTTTAATCTGAGTTCCGTAGTAGAGGCACGTTACTCCGGGACCGCAAACAAATGCATCAGAGGACGTCTCTGAATTATTAATGTTGTGGTCTGTACCAACCTCCTCTCTTTCAAGAGGTTATGACGTAACCTCTTAGTCTTCCGCTATGAATTCTATTGGCTTACATTTTTTATCACTTATTACACTGTAATGTGGGACTTTGAAGTTTTCTTTATTAGAAGTCTGTTTTCGGTTACGTTAAGCTAGATGAAGATTCTATGTATTGGAATATAAGGAGTTAAAATGTGGGTGACTCAAATTTTATTAATTTTAGAAAGTATTTTTAAAGAACTTCAAAGGAAATTAAGTTACTGTTTACTTATATTCATATAAGGATAATAAATTCAAATTGATTCATGATCATGCAAATATTACAAAGAAGCTTGGTTTTAATTTGAACTGATTCAGCAATTTTTGAGAAATGATCAGTGAGGCTCTTAATTGCAAAAACTTGAAGGCATGCAATTGTTTCTCGCTTGTCGGAGTGTTTCACAACCTTTTTATTTTCACGATACAAAAGATTGGACCACTTTCTCAAAGAAAGGGCTCATTGTGAAACCAGTTCGGTGAAATAATAAATTAACGGTACTTACCTAATTAAAGATCTCATTTTTTACTATGAACCAATTTATAATTCTTGAGAATTATGTTTGAGCGAAATTTTTGGGTACTCAGTGAAAATTGTGGAATGAATTTGTGAAATAAAGTTATCGGTATTAAGTTTTAAGATTTATTGGCTTTACAAAGTAATCAATCAATTGGAATTTAAATTGCGAAAGTATTAATCGACCTGTGTCTTCTACTGTCATTGGAACTTTCATTTTTTTTTTTCAAAATTTACACTGGACAAAGAAACTAAATATTACTAATAAAGATTATGATGACTTGACGAAATCTACAACTAAAGAGATTGACGTATTTGTACAAACCTACTTACAGAAATAAAATCATTTATCATTCGTTGCCAAATGATCTGAAAACTTTAAGGGAACGATGAAGTAAAGTAATCACAAATCCTTTATGTATTTATATCCGTTAAACATTAAATTATTAGTCATTCAATTATTACAGAGGGGCTCGTGGCTAAGTGATAATAACAGCCGCACGGGTCAATCGATCAGGTTAAGCTACGCTTGCCGCAGTCGGTCGCGGATGGGTGACCATCTTTACCCTTTCATCTTTTTTTTTTCTTTACATCTTTTCCCTCCGTGTCTCGGAAAGCACGTTAAGCCGTTGCTGCCGGCTGTCATTTTTGGATCTTTGACAGTCATTACGGGTCGTCAGAAGCCCGAAAGTCTGACAACCAGTCTTACCAAAGGGTATCGTGTTACCCAGTAACTGGGTTGTGAAGGTCAGATAGGCAGTCGCTCCATGTAAAATATTGGTATTAAGCTGCATGCAGTTAGACTGGAAGCCGACCCCAACATACCTAGTTGGGAAAAGGCTAGGCAGATTGAGTCTTTAAATTATCCAATAGGCATTTAAAAAATAAATCTTTATTTAATTTTGTAAATCATAAAACGTTTATTTTCTCTTGACTGTACTTACCTGTCAAACAGAGTAAACCTAGATAAAGTGGATAAGACAGAGATTAAAACAAAAGACGAACTAGCAGGGGATCGAGGGGATCGGGGGGTTCAGGTGATCAGACCGGAATAAATCAGCATTATGATGATCCAAACTCAGTTACCTACAGAATCCGAAGCAGCGTTCGCTTTATAAAAGTATGTACAGACGCCAGCACATCAAGCTACTACAATCTGTCAAATTTCTTTAATAGATTTTCAACTTTATCGCTAAAGAATAAGGTTTAAAGTTGATTGGGAAAATTTGACAGTTTCGGGTAGCTTGATGTGCTGGCGCCTATACCTACCTTTTGCGTTTCCTATCTAAAAACCGGAGTATTATGAAAAGCAACAAAAACTCGTATAAAATAAGAACAGTATCGATCACACGATTCAATTCATGTCACTCAATTCGTTTGCGAAATGCGTTTTATTTTCCTGCTCAGTGGAACGCCACTTATGATTTATTGTGTTTGTTTCTCTACTTGTAACCCCATAGAAATCAAACTAGATACGTTTGTGGGAAACACACCATGTTGGTAAGGAATTGGGTCTTTAATTGTTTGTCGTAATTTTTTTAAGGAAAGTGGAGCAGCTTCGGAATGGTCGCAAAAACTCTTTAGTAAACAAGATTTATAATATTTAGGTAGGTAGGTACCATACTTAAATAAACCTTAGAACTCAGAACCTTATCTCTTAAGATCCCCAAGTTAAGAAGGTTGCTAGGAAACAGTCGCTATGCAAACTTTTTACAATCAGCTCACAAAACTCTTTCTGACAGGCCTGTGTGCCAGACTGTAGGTGGGCACTTTATTAGATTTTTATGCTTATGATAGCTCACAAAAATCTTACAAAATATCAGTAGCAGCTATATGATAAGAGATGAGATGACGTTGACCCCAGTTAAATTACTAAAAAAACTAGATCGACGTGCACTAAAAGCCAAAAACAATACACTTAGCATTAACTACATTAGAGAGGGGACTCGTAACTAAACTAGGGTGAACTAATAGACCAATTCACTACCACTCGATGCTTCGTTTCGATAGAATCGATTCGATTATTCCGATTCGTGGCGCACTGCCTGCGTTAATTTACTGTTTATCGATGTTTGTTTTTGGAAGCTCTATTTTTTTAGCTTTTTTTGTGACGCGATAGTTTTTATTTTTAGTTTGATGCTAGTTTTATTTTAAACGACGAATACGCATTTATTTGTCGGTTGCCAATTACAGGGGATCATGTTTTTTACAGGCAGACAGTTGCCATCTTTTTTAGATACAAATAACAGACTGTGATTACAGAAAAACAATATCAGCATTGTTTTGATACTCATAGGGCCGGTTTCTCTGGCTTTTGATAAGTCATTTAACCAATCACAGCGGTTTTCACGTGCTTGACCGTTTGTCACATTAATTTTGCGATAATTTTCGTTCGAGAAACTAGCCCATAGAGAGTTGGACACGAGTACACATTTCCCCCCATCCTAGGACAAGGTTTAAGAGACAACATCGTGGTCTGTTAATAGCTTTGTTTGTACCAAAACAAAAGGTAAAGAGGTGTCTTGAAAATCTCAAGGGTTGCGTCGGGAACAGGGATGACGTCATTAAAATGGATGCAAGGGGACCCGCGCGATGAATTTTGACATTATACAGTGGGTTCCTTCTATGTTTGCGAGTAACATTTTTTGGGTATCTAGCATTTTGTGGTTATTGACCCTATTGTGGTTTGATTATGGCCAGATAGGTACTTTTTAAAGACAAAATTCTGAATTTAACTGTTGACTGAAATAATTAGGTTTGAACTAATTCCCAATTCCTATTTTCCCAATACATATTTCAGAATCTCATTAAAATAGACTAAGACGCGTCGATCACTTTTGACCTTTAAAAACTTCGCCAATTACAGGCAAAGGAAATCGGAGCACTCTATATAATCGAAGTCGGACTTTTAAAAGAAAGTCGTTAAAAAGCCGATCTGATATTACGGGCTTGTCACTCCCACCTGTCGATGGCGTGATTGTAAAAATATTGTTGCTGTGTACAAGAATAATGTCGTAACTGGTAGGTTTAATGTCGTATTTAATATTGGGGAAACAGCTGCAGGTTTGTGTTAAGAAGGTAGCGTTTATCTTTTGTTTTTTTATTTAGTTATTTTGGAGAAAATAATTATGTAGATTGTATAAAATTAAGTAGTTATCGAAATCAAATGATTTACCACTATGATTTTGCTGTCTAATCTTGATTTGAAATGCACAATTTTGTTTACCTATGTTAAAGCTTCTGGTAGGCTTCTGAATACCATATTGGGAAGGGTTGATTTCCCGGTTGTGAGGCATTGGAATATCGTTCACGGATGTGGAGGTGCCCTGTATTATTATCAAATAGCGCAATTGTAAATTATAATAATAAATAAATAATTAATAATTTTACTAATACCTATATTGTAGTTAAAAGTACTAATTATTTACTAACAATGTATGGAATGTTATTTAATTCTGAAAAAAATGATAAATAAAAGTAAAATTATAATCAGCCTATAATGTTCCCACTGCTGGGACTTAGGCCTCCTCTCGGTGAGAGGGAGTGGGCAAAAAGTTCAACTTACGTCGTTTTTCTAATAAACACGAATACAATTTTATAAAATCATTCTTTTAAAAAAATTCTTTGATTTCATCCCTACTTGGATTTCGATCAAAACCCTCAGCATCAAAGCTGCGAGAGAAAAGGAAGCAAATGAGATAATAATTGCTTTCCGTATTATTTGCAGACGTTTCCTTTGAGGGGCATTACCTATGGACTTGAAACCGTATCTGTGCGATAATTGTACATTAATTAGCTATCGATTTGAGGGTATTTAGAACTTTTTTCCTGAGATTTTTTGGGGTCGTTCTAATTAATTTCGGAATCACCCTGTGTTTTTTTTTATAATTATGTTTTTAAGTCTTTTTTTAATGAGATTATCAGAATGAAGTTTATATCATTGTTGGATATTTTAAATACAATAAATGCGACCAGTTTTTTTTTAATATGAATAGACTCGTACATTGCGTAAATTAATTGGGAACTTTAATAGTTCTTACACAATAAAGTAATATTGCATGGGATAGAATTTTTTCATTAATATTGTAGGAAAATATCACACGAACGTGACATTAATACCGTGGTTCGCAATTTACACACTTTTCGAGTATAGGTAGTCCAGAAACACCATAGGTAAATTTCATTATATCGGAAAAAAAACACGAAAAAAAATTGCGCGTGCAGCACCATATGATAGAAGCGAAAGTTCTTAAATAATAAAGAATAAAATACATTTAGTGTGAGACAGAGAGAGTTATAGCTTTCTTCTCTCTCATGTAACAAAATTTGCCTAAACGTGACGTGTCCTTGAAATTTCACTCTCAATTCTTGCCCAATTATCAAATCGCAGTACTTTTTAGGTGGTGATAGAATAGAATTCAAAAATAAAGTAGACAGGCAACTTATTTATTAAACGACAGTTTATCACCAATTCCTAGACAAGGCAACTTCTCTCCCAGTCTCATCTCCCACAATAAAGCGCGATTCATTTGTTTTTCACCGTCTGTCAACACGACGCACATAAACTATGCAACGAGAGGGTTGACGGCGAACAGTTTGTGGGCAACAATAAAAAATCCCTTAACGCGAGACAACGGAGGCTGTAGGGTTATCCGTCTTGTTTGCCCCTCGCGACAGACATGGCGGAGTAGTGTGGATGTGACTTTTCTAATTTAGTCAAATATCTCTATGAGAAGATGGAAGATGGTTGAACAAGTTATAGTGGCAGTAGGAAGGCATGATCAATGACGTTGGGGTAGACGGTGGACGGTGGGCGTAGTTGGCGGAGACCGCGGATTGGCAAACGTAAGGTAGCAGGCTAGGTGGGTCTTCGCAGGGTGACTGGTAGCAGCTGGATGAGAGTTGCCGAGAATAGAGTTAAGAATAGAGTTAAGAGCATGGCATGCAATTGGAGAGGCGATGTCCAGCAGTGGACTGCTGCAGGCTGATGATGATGGGAAGGCATGATGATCAATATTGCTTTTTAGCTTGCAGTTTCTTAGTTTTGTCGTTTCCTTTCTCAAACTTGGAAGTTGGTGTTCAACGATTTTGGTGTTATCATCAAATCAAAAGGAATTTCTAATTAGTTTCCTATCAAACGAGTCTTATAATATGGTATCCGAATCAGTGGTCATAATAATATGTCCATAACGACCACTTTCTTCCATCTAAAAGAAACGTATCCTACTTTACCTTTCCCCCAACAATACACTCATTACGAATTTAACAACTTGCTACCGACATACTCAGTCATGTAGCCCGTTTTTATTGAGTTCGTCATTGCTCGGCACCGCTCGGCAATATTCGGGCCTCCTTGACGCGGTACGGTACCGACTAGGGGGACTGATAGCATTTTAAATCAGGTTAAGGTCAACAACAACCGGATTCGAACTCTGCGCACTTTGATTCGTAAAAAACTGGCGAAAATGGACACTTTTAGATTTAGACCTTGTTTAGATGTCAAAGGTTTAGATATGTATGGAAGTGGAAATGCATGGCAGGGAAGTGTTTGAACTCGGAAACTGTATAATTTCCTGTAAGGATCGTTTTTGGACAAAGCTGGCGCCAGCCATCGGCAAAATTGCCAGAAGAATATATAAGCGACTGAGTGTGATGAAGAAGATGCTAGTCGATCTTAAAAATTCATTGGAAAATATAGTTTTCAGAAAAAAATACTGGCCGAAATAATTGAAAACGAAAAGAATATAGGTAGGTACATGAAGAGTCAGGCCACTATGTGAAATACATAGTATAACGAAAAGCACAATTCCAGATTTGTCAACCTATGTCCTAAATCAGAGAAAACTATAAATTGTAAAATAAAATAAAATAAAATTACGTCTCGATTGTAAATTGAAATAATGTTGTTCTCCGATAATTAAATAATAAATGTATACGATGTGGTTGCTAATAGTCCTGTTTCTTCGACTAAGTGATACTGCTGAGAGTGAAGCTACCATTAGAGGAAAATGATAGAAATCAATGAAGGGTCGTGGTAATTCCTTTAATAGTTCATTTTGCAGAAAGTTTATGTCATCATCATTGTCAGATTCTATGGTTTTAACTATCGGTCAGTGTAGTTCTGGCATCCAAATTTTTTCGGTATTCAAAATTGGAAATCGATAATTATGAATGAGAGAATTGAAACATTATGGAGTAAATGAAAGTTTTCCAATTATTTCAAACTATAATATTTACATAATTTATGCTAATACCTATTTAAAATAATAATAATATGTACATTTATATGAAAAAAATAAGCAAAATGATCATAGGGCATCAAAAAATTCGTCCGCATCGCTGTCAACAGGAACAGTGCCCAAAAGGCTGGCAGCATTGCCACGTTGTATGGCAATGCTAATTCTTTGGCCAAGAAATAGGCCAGCCCTCTGGTCACGTGAAGAGTCGACTATTTCATATTGTGATAATGTAGGTACTGTGTCGCTACATTAATCAGTTTTAGCCCTCTAAAGAAAACAAGTTATGGGGTTTATAGGACCTAAACAAAAAAAAAAACGCAAATTTTAGAAACAATAAAAGAATATGATCGATTGCAGTAAACAAAATCAGAAAAATATATGATATTCTTCAGGATATACCTACGCTAGATAGTGTGTTGAAAACATAATACAACTAATTTGATACGATAGAAAAAAATCATGAAGATACCTCTAAAAACTTTATTTTTACAATAAAAACCATACTAACATACATACAATCATTCTGATTTTTTCTCAGATTATTCTACAAGCAACATACTAAAATACTAGTGTTTTAATTTTTTTAGTCCAAACAATAGATTTTTGTATTACTTCATATTTTGCAATAAATTACCAGCGTTGTGTCATCCCGCTTCTCTTTCTTTTCTATGCAATTCGATAGTGACCGCGCTTTAGGTCATGTAAGCCCCTTAACTCTAGTGCTTATCAACTTTAAACGACCGTTTCCCACCACTTATCTTACTTACTTATCTTTTTTATAAATACTCTTTGATTCAGACTTTTCCTGTTTCGATCATTGCTTTCACCAATTTACGATAATACGCCCGCTTCAACAAAAACGGTCGGCTATTTTTCTATCCCCTCATACAAACCAGTTTTATTTATACGAAATAGTTTCGACAAAATCACTGCATAAAACACCGCTCAATAAATAAAATGGACCGAACCTGTCCGATTCAGCGTCAATAAAAACACATCCCAAATGTAAACGAGAACGATGCATGAATTCTTCATTTCAAATTGTATGGCCATGTTAGGGCATTATCATTTTTAGTGCTTGCCACACTGGTATATTCAGATGGAATTTTTGATGCACTGGCGACACAGCCGCGCTGCGATTGGCCGCCCTGAATATTGTATGAACCAATCACCGCGTTGCGCTTAACGTTGCATTCCAATTTGAAATCGTGAAGGCGGGAAACAGCGACAAAGTTGTGTGTTTTGCAATCGCGTGCAATAGGCATAATTTGTTGTTACACAATCAAATTGGTTTTCCG
Organism: Oligia latruncula; assembly: GCA_948474745.1. Taxonomy (NCBI): domain Eukaryota; kingdom Metazoa; phylum Arthropoda; class Insecta; order Lepidoptera; family Noctuidae; genus Oligia; species Oligia latruncula. The sequence continues at coordinate 9,074,736 of OX419700.1, forward strand.
AACAGGTATGTGGTGGCATAGCGCTGGACATAATTGGAAGGCCGATTATTGGGACGCGGTAAGAGAATTTCCTGCGTTTTATTAGTATTGTGAGTACATTAATGTCTTCCAACCAGTCAGCGCCCAGGTTAATAGTAAATTAAAGTGTAGTGGTAATTATCAATTACAAAACTCATGCTTTTTCTCGGTCTCGTAAAACCGTGTACTTGAAATAAAAGAGAACATAACACTAAAGGATACATAATTGATGAGTTGCTTGAAATTGTAGTTATGAATAGAAGTACCTATAATGTGGCATTTAAGACGTATTGTCGTAATGCAGAACCGTCGAATAGCGTAGTGCTGCAGAGGTAAAAAGGTTTTGCCGACTAAAGCCGCGAATATTGCCGTAACGTTAAAAATTCAAACCTCAAGGCCGGAAAAGTGCTAAACAAAACGGCTGCGTTCTTACAAGTCGATGTTGTAGATAACAAAATTTGCACGTACGAAATCTTAATTTTTTTCCAGTAACTATGTTATTGTTATAATTAATAATATATCTCGAACAGTGCACTAATTGTTCTGTTATTTATTAGCGGCCCAGTCGGCAAGATAACCTCTGCCACAACCGAAATTATTGTTCCTATATTTTCTGAATCGCTATCTGTTATATTGTTATTGTCTCCATTCGTAATTGGGGCGTGTGCCCGGTGAGAAGTTCAAAAAAAATTGCAGTCCTTTTTAGCCTGAGATTATAGTTCAATGGTCATTAGTTGATAAACTGATGATGACATTATTATCAAATGATACAGAGACGCATCTGTGGAAGCTTAGGCCAGTGCTTCGATTGGAAAAATATTTCTGCGATTTTGTGTGACATCTTTTAATCCTGGGATTAGATTTGTAGGAAAGACCTTGAATACAACTTAAATTCTTAAACTTTTACTCTTTTAAAGTTGAACAGTGTAAACATTAGAAAGGGAAGAAAACACACAATGATAAAAGAAGTATTATGATGTAATCTATAATTGTAAATGTTTTTGTCATTTTTCTGACACAAAACACAATCACTGACACATTGAACTGCCTATCAAGACACATAAAAATTTAGTGGCCTAGTAACATTCCAAAACTAAACATGGAATCAATGTTTCAATTATAAGCCAACTGCTCTCTACCGTAGAGTATAGACCAGGAATTGGAGCTAATAATAAAAAAGAAGAAAAAGAAAACCTAGTTACTAAAAACCGATTTAGCAATAACACGCCTTGCGCATGCTATTTCAAAAATAGACATGACATTCATAACAAATTGTCACACAAAACATTAAGATTACTAACATTCCAACAATGAAAACAATTTCAATTTGCACAATTGTAGTGTTCATGTAACAAACGAACAATTCAGTGAACAACGTGAGTTCTGTGTTCCTATGTGTGGGGCAAATCTTTGCAGAAGGCGACTTTGTGAATAATATAAAGAGTTATTGTGGTACACAAAGGAATATTGTCCTAGCCTTGTTGATTGTCTCTGCTCTCGTGACAGAGACATGTTAGGTGTAGTTTACCTTGAAAATCTGTTTTGTTCAAGTATTGATTCGTTTGAGTGATGGGATGTTTTGATATAGAATAGACCACAGCGGCGGAAAAATTGAAATTGGGTTGTGCTGTATTCTTTACTTTGCGATACTAAGCTTCTAAAAGGACAAAAATGATCGATATATCAACAAACCTATACCGTACTAGTTCAATTATGCAGTCATTCAACGAATTATCAGCTTCAACAAGCGTACGCATCGCTACGTTAATCCTATACCTTTTGGTAATTAAGGTATTCTAAATTACCTTCAAAAACATCAACTTTGAAATAAAATTAAAACACATAACTTATTTTGTCACTCCCATCATTATTCGTGTGTTAAAACATTTCTCATGGTATAAGAACAAAAACGGTTGGAACGCCCCCAGGCCTCCATCGTCGAGTTTATAAATAAGATATTCATATTAACTAATGTTACGTCTTCTGTAATCTGTAACATTATATTGTGCTTTCTGGTTATATATCACTGTACAAATTATGACTTTGTCTATTGTTAACGTTTTGTTGACTGATGGGGCACAAGTGAAGAGCTTTTAGCAGGTGGAAAAGTTGATTGAAATCGCGGTAGATGATCGTAAAAATTATATCTTAGCAACTCACCCTCAGAAATATTGATTAACCTGGATGATTTTGTTCGTTTCTATATAATCTAATCCCTTTGAATTGTAGTTCTGAGGACAATCTCATTGTTCTCTATTTCATTTATTTTGACAACATTATGTTGATGCGTGACAGTAGTAGGTGACTTCGTTCTTCCAAATTATAGGTGCTAGCTGACAGTAAACAGTTAAATGACTTTGTGTGATTAAACTTCACCTATTCATAAGTGTCTCCAATGATTCAACACTGAACACAATCCTAGGCCTTTCTCATCCAGCTTCTACCAGCCACTTTGTGAGTATCTTCCTTTATAGCCTTCATTAGCAAACCCGCTGATCTCTCAAACCTTACTCCACAATCCGAACCCAAAGCCAGCATAACGGAGATGGATTGTAGCACATTACGGGCTCACGTCTTAATCTCGTCGGCGGCTATTACGGTGCGTTTAATTAGTGCAGACAATAGCCCGCGCCGGCCTTAATAATACGCCAAAAGTGGCCCTTATTGTCTCTGCTATGACTTATTTATGTGTTAGGATTACAATTGTTTAACGTGTTCTATAATTGACGGTGAAATGATAATTATTGTTGTTGGAATGATGTGATTGATTGATTTATTGTTTTGTTTTACTTGTTTCTTGTTTGAAATTAGCTAAGCTAATCTCTAGCACACTTGTATCTGACTCACCTCAGCTGATTAGAGTTAGATTATTACATTTCTATTCATTATCTGTATAAGGTCAGTATTATTGGAACTAACCTAGCTTTTATCTGCATTAGGAGGATCGGTATTTCCCTTTCAGTTCTACCCGAAGTGATTATTATATGTATTTTGCATCCCACAAAGAATTTTAATTTGTATTTCAAATAGTGATGATGACGATTAATTAAAGAAATATTTCATTCATTATTTTCCTTTCCTTTATCACAAATGTTTACATCTCAATTGAAAACAGTCACGACTACGTTTCTCCTGGCAACGAACAACAACATATCCGCGACTACAATCAGAGTTATCAACAAAAGCTATTAATTACTGGTAACGCTACTGATAAGGTTGGCACGTAAATATTGACATAGATCACGCTTGACACCGCCTTAACCTTTGTTATAATTATCTTCTATTATTGAACATAATCTATAAGTATTTCAATCTGTTAGTAATTTGTGCATGTATCTGGCATCGTTTTATCTAACCATAAACTAGGTTTCTTCTTTCCATCACCATGTCCAGGGAGCCAACTCTATATGCACTAAGCCCGTATTATCTGCCAAAGTTACAGGCCTTTCCTACTCCGTAATCTGTATCATTTACGGACATAAGATTAGTTCGAGGCCCGAACTAAGAACGAATGACATCAATGAACTTCAACAGTTGTTCCTACTCTGTGTGTGTTTGCCTGTCCAAAAAAGTTAAATAAAACGGGTGTAGGATTCACTTCGAAGTTTCGAGCTACTTTCGTACGGGCCCGCATCTTCGTTGATGGAGATTTAGAGTAAGTTCCCAGTTGTGAGGTTATTATGTCCTAATAACCAACCCATTGGTCATCGCAGGATAATATAGTAACCAATACAGATGACTATGTTCTCCATTCTTATGAGAAATATGGATACCCACCTAGCCTATCCATATGCAAAGTATTGATTCTACTCGCAGCGAGGGCGCGTCGCAAGACACACATGCACTTACGTTGTACCAGGTGGGAAGCAGAATCCGGAATTCTAGACAGATAGCAGTTTTCTTAAAGCTATCAACATTAGTTATGCTCTTGAAAATTCAAAAATTTCGATGAAAATCTTCAATGATATTAGGGATCAGTCTGGTTTTAATTCACCGATTGCATGTCCATCGAACTTTGTTGCTAAGGACCTCAAGATATACATAGACGATTTACATTTAATTGCCCAAGATTGCAAAAAAAATGCGGGCAAATCTTGTCTGTATCAGATTTCACTGCAGATCCTACCTGGAACCCTATTAGTTCTGCAATTACCTTCTATAATAGTTCTATTTATATTGGCACCGCTAATGTCTCTGGACTGTTGATTAATCTACGGACTTTGATACCATGTTGAATTCCGGGCAGGTTTATCATACAACTAATTGCACAGAGTAATAATAGCAGATAGAAAGCCTAATAAAAAACTAGTTTCCGATCGTTATCCAGACGTTTTATCTCAATTATACTTCGGTTTATAAAGCTTTGATAATAAAATCATATTTTAGTGAGTCCACGAGTAGTCTGTCTGCTTTAGTCAATAAAGTTGGAATACAACATGGCGGATAAAATGGCGCTGTTTTCTGCAACATAGATAAATTTAGATGTCAATATTGAATTTGATAAAAACATTATTAATATTGATGATGACAGTTATAATAATAGGGTATTAGATAAAGTTGTTTAAGCCATTCGATTAGGCAAATATGGCTTTATAATGGAAAAGTGTGTAGGCAGGCATGCCAAGAGTTTTAGTAGAAACATTATTTTAATGTCTAAAATATTTTAACAATAACAACCTTTCTGTTGAATCTAAAACAAAAAAAAAATTAATCGTCGTAATTCTGACCTTATTGAGCTAATTGGTTAAATCCTAAAGTATGTTTAGCATATAGATCTTCAGGATTTTGTTTCGCTAATGGTATCGGCTGGCTGACTGATTAGCTAAGCCATACCTAAGCTTTTAATGAGACAATATCGAAGCATCTATGCGGACTAAAAGTCGAGCACATCATAAAATGCTAAAATAATTATTGTGCTAATAGATGATCTTGTTTGAAATCACTGTAAGCTTAATCTTAATTTCAAAGTTGAAGACATGTTTTTGATCACGATTGCGAAAGCAAACATTCCTGAACTCAACAAAGCCACGAAAATTCTCAAAGCGAACAATGCCTACTAAAAAGAGACTAAAACAAAACGCTTGACGAGCATTTAACTGCAAACGAGCATAATTAGTCCGGTGATAATCTCACGCTTAGCCGTTGTCTTAACGCATTAGCATCTTACCGACAATAAACGGTGGAATTGTCGCATTACACATTCGTTGAGCGCTAAGTGACGACTTCTAAGGAAATATGGCACATACAGACGCAGGTTGAAATATTAAATCTTATAATACATCATTATTATCAACAACTAAGGCTAAATACGACCCTGCCTTAATTTTAACGTCTTCAGCTAAATTTAGATTAACTTTGTAAAAATATAGTCCTATCGTAAAAGAGTTTTTCTTGTCTGTAGCCCCAGGCAAGACTTTATTGAAACTAACTTGTCCTATTTCACTTAATCATATTCACACTTAATAACGTTATTATATTCGAAAATTACGATTATGATTTTCTTATTTCAATGGAACTGTAAACCGAATAATTAATATTCATATTTATCGTCGACCGTATCATATTTTTTAGGCCCTTTACCATCTTCGGCCACAGTTTTAACAAGGATATTTAAATTTAAGCATATTGGTTTAATTACTACTTATGCTATTCTCCATTAAAGTTATAGGCTGTAAATAATTCAGCGACCACTTAAACTGGCGTTAAATTATAATAGCATTGGCTATGAAACTGGTAAGCAAACGTGCTGTAGTTTTATAAATAACATGTTTAGATGACCTTTTTATGGTGGTTATTGAACTATGTCATGATGGTATTAAAAGGTAACCTGTTGTTCACAAGAATATTGGTTTTTTGAAGCCTTGTTAACGATTTTATATTCAGGTGAGTCATTAATTTGATTGGTTTGAATAGAAATTCCATTTATCGGGTCAAAGTGTGTTATATTGGAGCTGTCTTTGAGTCTAACCAGACATAGTACTATCTCAGTTTTTTCTTCACCAATATAACATTTTTATAGCAGGTCACCTCTTAAGTACAGTAGCGCCTTTAATATTACCTCAACATCTACCAAGTACAATAAAAACAAAAAACCTCAAGCAAACCCGCTGAGCGCAACATACTAACGTCCTTTACGATTTCCGTCACCCGAACTCAGTGGACATACTTTAACGTCGGAATATCTATAAAAGCCTAGTAAAACATGCGTTTAACGCTTTTATAGTAAACTTGCGGTGGTCCTAACATTGTTTTTAATGTGCAGTAATATGGCTAATTAAATTCTGGTAAACGACTAACTTGAAATGGTGTAAGTGTCTCCGTTTTATTTTAGTCGTCGGCGGCAGTACTTGTTAGAGTAATGAAAACGGGTAGTGTGTTGCGTCATTGCTTTGTGGACGAAACAAAAGGGATAGAGAAATAGGCGTAATGTGCATTGGAAATATTGATTAAGATATTGTTTTTGATACATAGGTTTTATGTAAGATATTGTAATCTATAGAAAGAGTCGTTCCAATATTCCTACAATTCTGATCACTTTGGGGACTGATTTGCTATTGTCAAAGTAATAAAGTTGATTTGATCAACACCTATATAATTATAATAAACTAAACCGATGAGAAATTCATCAATGAATATAAAGGAATGCTCGTTTTTATTGGCAATAAACAATAAGTCAATGAAAACACATAATTTGTTAATGCAAATAAATTATGTGTCGTTAAATCGTTAATTTAATGTCTGTTTCTTTCTTTTCTTATCTAGATAAACAGGGTGCAGAGACATCGATACGCAATAATCGACGTTACCATGGACTTAGTATGATTTCGGACCCCCCAGCGTCGAAAATTTTTGTCGGTTATTAAAAAAAAAAGCTTTTCCCTATATTTTGACCGCGTAGGTATTGCGCTTTCGTAGGAAACAGCGGTTTTTTTTTAAATAACAGACGAAAAATTTCAGCGTAGAGCTTTATTATTAGCTGTTAGTAGGAAATACTAATTAAAACTAATCAATGACGCAATGGAAATCATACCGGACCTAGGAAACAAACCCTAATTTCACATAAACATATTATCACTAACGAGATGAATAATAAATTATCGTGTAATAATGATTTCCGTATATCTTTGCAAACAGACTGTAACAAAACAATGATAAATGTTGATGTAGGAAACTATATTATTGGCAATAGAAGAAGGTGACAAGATCAATTAGATGATAGCAATGTAATGTCTGACTTGTTAATGAGGTAGTGAACAATGATAGACAGAGGACAAGCAATTGTTACGTATGTGTCTATAAATGTAATTGATAGCCAATGATGCGGTTAATTTATTGTTGTATAATGACATTATACTGAAGCGGGAGAGAAGTCTTATCATTTTTGCAAGTAATATGTTTTAGAGGAAATTATATTGTAACTATTTATATAAAAACTTATAGATTATTTTCCACAAATCGATAAGGTATAACATCGTTTTGTGGAAAAATTATCTGATTTGAATAACTTTTTCCTTGGCGTGGCTACGCTTTGGCGAGGCCTATGTCTTGCAGTGGATGTCTTTTGGCTAAATGGCAAATGATTTTATTTCTGTAACTAGGTTTGTACAAACCCAAAACCAATTTTATAGGTACTACTACAACGATGGTGATGATAATGATAATTTGATAATCAATCTGTGTGTACGGTTACCGAGAGTGACGAGCTAAAGAACTCTAAATAAAACAAAATTTTACTTACTTGTTCTTATTGACAGGCGTGGTCGACGGGGTTGGCCTCTTCTCTTCCTTAATGGTACTATTGTTCATTTTCGACGTTAACCTCTTCAAGACGTCGTCCATAGAACGCTTATGAGGATTACTCAACGACAGAGCGCTGTTGTGGTTCAGCAGAGAATTGTTATTGTTACACAGTCCCAAAACCTTCGCCTCAGCCCCAGGACTACTGCATTCTGACGAGCCTCTCCTTCGAGTCTGCAGGTCGTTCACTTGATGAAGACTTAAGAAAGATGATGGGACTAGAAGATTATTTGTCATGTCTAATGTTTGCTCGAACCGTTGTTTCTTTGACGGTCGTTCTTCTTCGTAATTCGTATCCTCTTCGCTTATAGAACTCCTTGTAGAGCAACTGGGTGAGAACTTGTAGTAGCTGTGCTGCTCGTTGTCATCTGACTCCTGGTGGTCAGGGAAGTCCAGGTTGGCTGGGCCAGCTTCCTGCTTCTCTGTGTCGGCGGCACCTTCTTGCAATTTCGACGGTGGTGACTTTCGTTTAGATGACATGTTTCTGAAAAAGAAAGCGACGATTAGTAACTGAGTTATGTTGAAGAGCAATCAAAGACTAACGGGAAACATGTGACATTTATTAAGTCTGATAGACGTACTAAGTGCTGTCAAGACTCAGGACTGGTTAATAGCCAGTCAGTGACGTCAAGTGTAGAGATGTCCTAATTATCCAGCTCTATTAGCTAGCATGACTGTGCCCGTACAAATACTTGTTTAATGCAAAATACAAACACGGTTTACAAGCAGTATCACTGTTTGATCGAGATCTCAGGTCAGACGTCAAACGTAGTATTTGTCACCCAAACTCCCCCGACTAGTTACGAAACTCGCTTCGTTAAAGCACCTAATTGGGCTCTACTAATTGTACTAATTGCAGTTACTGCCTCCTTTGGACTTAAGGTGTCCGCCGGTCCATGTTACCAACCACTCGAGATAGATCCTTAAATACAACTTTAATTTCGTTGGTAAAACCTATTTTGTTAAGGATTTAGAAGGGCAGGGAGGGTCTTGTTATATTAGCAGATATTGTGTATGTGTGGGTGTTAGGTTATACTGGATTGGCCGATATCGTGTGTGGTACTCTAAATATTACGTGTGTGTGTACGATTATAGACTAACATGTGTACTTTGATGCTGATTTGAGTTGGAAACGTCTTTATTGATTGTGTTAACAAACAGTTCCTTTGCGCATAGTGTCTGGCGGCTCTGCTTTGATGTTTGTCTACGTATCTGCTGTAAGTATTGATGTGATTATTTTGAAACGTTTACGCGGTGTCATCCTTTTGCCGGAATGTTTCATCCTTTGAACTTCAGTGACAAATGAGGTAAACATATTTAGAAGATATCCATCGTTAGGAGTAGAGCTGTTTAGACTATTTTGCCATGGTCGCAATTTCTTTGTTAATGCAGGCACAGTTGTAGTCATATAAGTTCATAATCATCTTCTCGTAGCTTATAATTAGCTTCGTAATATAGTATTACTGAAATTTTGAAGAACAATCGCAAATATTTGAGCACTTTCCCAAAACGAAGTCAATCTTAACATACGTAATTTAAATGATTATTTCGGTAGTAACACTTACTGCAGCTATGACCTTAAAGTCCTTTAACACTTAATACGAGAACTTAAAAACTAGACTAAATTCATTAACAATTATTTACACACAGAACATTGTTTATGTTCCTAAGTTTACCCAAAGTCTGCGAAGTTGGGACAGATCTGACAAGTAAATGAAGAATCAACATTAAAATTTTAGGGTCTAAAGTACACGAAATGTTTAATTTAGTAAAAGTTTATATAGGTAATTAAAATAGTTTTGATTGACAAAATTTTGAAATTGAAATATTATTTGCAGTTTTGAATAAATTTGGTGTTATCTTGAGTATTTTGAATCATACTGAAAAGTGAAGTTATTTAAAAAGAAATAGTTGAAATTGCTTTTATTTTTGGATATGTACCTAAGCAGTGTTATTTTACAGCGGACGTTAGTAAAAAGGAAAAATAAAAATCCTCTAAATGACAAAAATTACACAACCAAAATCAGACAACAACGTACGATTCCGACTTTATCGATTTGTGCACAAAAAGATATCAAATCGATATTCACGTTCAAAGACCTGTTAGCACACTGCCATTGGCAGCACAAATTGTGTTAGTGCCCTTGAGACAAAAGGGGGAGATGGTGAAACATGAAGCTATGAAACAAATTAAAGCAGCAATTTTAAAATGCAAAAAGATCATTATTCAAATTATAAAAAGTCTTCAGAACTGTTTTCCACTGCTGTCTATATTTTTTTTTATCAAGAAATGGTAAAAAAACCTTTTATGTTAAGGCTGCATTGCGTAGCATAATTACATAATTATCTATAATAAAACTAACTAACTTTTATCAAGAATTGACTGAAGAGATACAATAAAGGCTCCTACACGCGATATAATCGCGCGCGACACAAAGGCACCGTTTGTGGCGCGACTTGCGGTGCCTTCGTGGCGCGCGCGATTTTATCGCGTGTCGCGTCAGTTTGAAGGAGCCTTTGACCACTAGTTTTGCGACCGCGCCGGTAGGCCTACTCGTATCAACAAGGTAAGATTTATTTAATTTAAAAATGCTCTTGTTAACACCCACCTGAAAACATTCTCCCTTCTATTCAAATGAACCATTAGATAATTTCAACCGCTTCGCTTGTTCGTAGCTCAGCGCCAATAATTCAGTTTGATACGGCTGCGCTTCGGCGCGGCTGTTGTCATAAAACGCAAAAATCAACTTATGTAGGTAAGTACTGTAAACGTTGTCTGCAAAAGGAACCTTTCATCATGAGGGCTGGTAAAAATGTACTTAGTTTTCTATTAAAAACTCTTAAGCTTGATTCATCTGGCTGGGATCTAGAGTATGCGAAAACAACTTACATATTTTTTATATGTTCTAATAAATACCTACCTACGTTGAATAAAAAAAAAAGAATAAACCATAGCAATTTGTCAGTACAGGCAGCAATGTCAATCAACACTTGACAATCGATCATTACAATCTAATTTCCGACTACACACGTCACTATTATTGAATAGTTCCACTCCTTGCAAACTTATGTTTCCATAAGATAATGCAATACCACTCTTATTCTCATGAATATTAGATTCATGAGAAAATAATTGAATAAATATGTCAATTGTAACTACTAATTTCCTTTTCATTACTGTCACAATGACGTCACGCGGTGGCGCGAACAATATGGCGAATCGGCGGAAAATTTGACAGGTCTATATTACGTTCGGAAATGTTTATTTCTCTTCATTTCATTTTCGCGTTTATGATAATGTGAGTCATAATTTCTTGTGATTGACATTTACAAATATCTGTATTATAGGTAACAGGAAATTCGCGTCAAATTAAATGCACATTATTTTTTAAATAATGTCAATGCTCATAGCATCGATCATGCCTTAATGTAATGTTGACTGAAATATATTTTCGGACGAATTTACACTCGTGTAAATGTAATTTTTAATTTATTTTATTTCAAGTGAGTAAGAACTTCATTATTATTCATATAATGTAATGTTTCAGCGATATTTCTTAACTAAGAGGAATCATATCAGAAGAACAGTTGCAACAGTTATTGATAAAATGAAGTAATCAGAAACAATAACTCGTAGCTTCAATGGTGCAACTCATTCAATTTGCACTGGGGTGACGTCACAATGACGTCATAGAATTGCTAGCAAATTGTTTTTGTAAACGCCTCCCCTTGTTAAATAGTTTGCTGGCGGTGATAAAAGGGTTATCTTTTGTTGAGAGTTTTTGTTTTTTTTTTAAACTAAACTTGAAGGTGATTGATTACCAGGTCAACTATTAGGTAATTAAGAACCAATTACGCATCTCTTCTAAAGGTACCTACCATTTTTTTTTGGATATACTTGATATTCTAGTAAGAATTATGATGAAATTACCAGATTTCTAGACCTACACTTTAATTTTTTTTAAACATGAAAATTTCATTCGGAATCGCATCCGCATGCTGTAATAAAAACCGTCGTAAGTACATACTAAAGTAACTTGACACGCGCAGGGCACAGCAAGGAATGGAGACCCTTCCGTTCAGAAGTCATGATACGGATTCCACTGCCATACCAACACATCATCATCTGCCTTGCCTTTTCCCAACTATGTCGGGGTCGGCTTCCAGTCTAAGCGGATGCAGCTGAATATCAGTGTTTTACATGGAGCGACTGCCTATCTGACCTTCACAACCCAGTTACTGGGTAATACGATACCCCTTGTTAAGACCCCCTTGGTAAGACTAACGTAACGACTGTCTGACAGTCGTTATCCTCGAATGACAGCCGGGACCAACGGCTTAACCAGCTTTCCGAGGCACGGAGGGGTCACGGTATGTAAAGATGGTCACCTATCTACAGACCAACCGCTGCAAGCGTAGCTTAACCTGATCGATCGACCTGGCTGTTATTATTAAGCCGCGGGCCCCTCAACCAACACAGCCATACCAACACAGTACCTATCCTCAATTACATCATACTCGTATCATCATTATTCACCAAAACTCTCCTTCCACCATTCTACAACATTCTTCCATCAACATAGGTACTACTACCAAAACAAGTCGCACCAACATATCACACTTGCAACTGACTTCTAATTTATACGAGATATTAACATGTGCATCCGTTTAGAAATTAATCAGCGAAGGACGGACGAACGGACGGGCCTTTAAGTAAAGGTAACTAGTGCCTAGCCCCCAATCTATCTGACGTAGGAAATTGCCGACTACCGTCTTAGATAAACGGCTAGGCTAAGGTTTCCTACCCGATCTGTGTATGTAGGTAGGTGCCTATTAGAGTGTCATCTGGTGTAACTAAGTTGTTGGAACTCTTGGAGATTTGTTGATTGATTTATTGAATTGCTTTTGCTTGTATGGAAAGGTTAAATGTGGCTTTGGAAGATGAGACGATGATTTGAATATGTGCAACTTATGTGGTATGGATTCATTGTTAGTCGGATCTTCAAAAGATTCCGGCAGTTTTTCCCAACTATGTTGGGGTCGGCTTCCAGTCTAACCAGATGCAGCCTTTTTACAAGGCGAGACTGCCTATCTGACCTCCACAACCCAGTTACTGGGTAACACAAACACAATCCTCCTTGGTAAAACTGGTTGTCAGACTTTTTGGGCTTCTGACTACCCGTAACAATTGTCAAAGATCTACGGATGATAGCCGGGACCAAACGGCTTAAAGTGCTTTCCGAAGTACGCAGAGGTCTCTGTATGTAATGGATGGTCACCCATCCACGAAGCGACCGCGGCAAGCGTAGCTTAGCCTTCTATCGACTTATGCTTTTATTAAACGAATTTCGGTTATAAGTGTGCAAATCTTAAGCTATAATCAGTTTCATTATATTTTCCATCGTTTACGGAAAAATTACATCAACGCAGCCAATGGAAGCACTTCGAAAGGAGCCGTCATAATAAAAACAACTCAAATCAAATAAGCGAATAAAAGTCCCGGAGAGTCGGTCGAGCACAATGAAAATAAAAATTAAATAGAAAAATATTGTGAAGCGTCAGTAATTGAATGAGGAACGAGAAACATTTTCTTTCCCTTGGATGAGAAAAGAAGAAAAAAATCGTCGGCAGAAATCTTCCTGTAACGGAATTATTCCTATTCTATAATAAGTTTATTCACAATAAGGTGGAATAAAATGTTTGTAGCGTTCCTTCAAACCGGAATAAATCCTATTTTCTTGTTTGTTCGTTAGCATTCCAATTTAGTTCTAATTTGTTTCGAGAATTTATTACTTTATTGGTCTGTAGTGTTTTAATTTTTTTTCTATATCCGTCCAATGTATTGGAATTGTGGAACAAGATACCTAATAGGTATGTACCTTTTCCATCCACGTGTATTAGGTGCATCCACGTGTATCCCAGATAAACATATTCCCAATGACGCATCTATTATCTCAGAAAAATCAAACATAGTTTCATATTTTCTCAATAGCAGCCCGATGAATGCCAATAATTTGCCAGAAAAAGTTATTTCAAAGAAAAACACGAAATGACATGTCAAAACAAGCGCTGCATCGCACAATTGGCTCCTATTGAGTGAAGCGAAGGGAGGTGGAATTATCGACGGCAAATTACAAGAAACCTCCCTCGTACAGAATCCCGAACAAAATGTAGTTCCAAGTGTAATAGTCGATGAATGTTAGGGCTACTAGATGTGGCTTCATTAATAGAATAAATTAGAAAACTTACAAAATGTTTTTCATCCGTTTTGGTTTGTGTGTCATGTTTTAAAATAGGAAACCATTTATTTTATCCCATTTTAAAATAACTATGACTTGAACTGCCAACTGGAAAGCGATAAACTCACAAAAACTTTTTGTTTTATATACTTTTTCCGAACAATCAATAACAATTGAATATTGTTTAGTTTCTCTAACCGCAGATAAAGAAGAAAACCATCAGCTAAGCCAAAAGTCGTTAAATCTAAGTTTACAACGTGTTTGAAAAGGTTCCAGAAAGCAAGCATAAATAATATAATATAAAAAAATATAAGTGTAAATAGTGGATATTAAACATGTGGACGAAGTCAAAACATCCATTCCATTCTGAAATGCTTATATAATTTGTCATGTGTAATAAACCAGAAACCAAAACTATGTCTATGTTTTGTCCCACACCACTTACTGAACCTTTTGATCTCCAATAAAGTAAATTTCTTTTCGAAATCGAAATATTACTTTGTACTAAATTGTTTCTATAAAACGATTACTGTGAGGCAAATTGAAAGAATATACCTACGCTACGTAGCTAGTTTACTTTCCCTTGCTAATAGAATGTTATATGTTTGTAAAGAAAAATGCAACACATCAGATTTATTGGTACTTTTCTTCACACCTACATACCTACCTCTATTATTTAATACATTATTTGTTGCCAATATGAACAGGTGTATTATATGAAATATAAAAAATAATATTGTACTTTGTTTTTTTTATTACGTTTTTAATTTATCCGATATTATTTTGGGTCAGTAGGTGATGTCGTTTCTAGTGAAATACATATTGTTGTGAACATTTTCTTGTGTCTGACAATGGGGGAAATTACCCATTGGGTGCGCGACAACGCGAGTCGAGTGGGCGAGCCGGCTCGCTAGTATGGATACTCATTTATATTTAAATATGATCATTTATGTGTTTTATATTAATGGCTATTGAGTCGTTAATATTTACATAATACGAGATTGTTATACAATCTCCGTGAAAAATTGGAAATTTCTGTCTTTCTGATAAGTATCTAAATAGGTACCTACTTACTGTAGGTTGGTAGTGTTTTGTCAAAAACTTTAGTATTTTCATATGTAGAGTGAATTTTCACGGTTTTCGTTTGCGATTTAACCATGACAAAGACAGCTCTGCTACCAGAAAATCATAAGGCATTTTGCTATGGCGGATTTTAGATAAAGCTTATGTTCATCTAGACATCTATTACCTACTTGTTTGCTTGAAATTTTAAATCAAGGCCGGGCAGATAGTCGCGACACGACACTACTAGAACAATTTCTATGAAAACTTCGTGGAATTTGTTCTACCCAAACCGCGTCGCGCCTATCTGCGACAGCTCTCAGCCATTACCTTTCGTCATAAAATAAACAGTTCTCCAAGCAGAATCCGTCTCCACACTAACTCCCGACCCTCGGAGGGCACTGAGACGCTTTATGATTACTCGGTGACAAACAATGCAGTTAATACGACACAATGCCCAATCACCGGCCGCCATTGTTCGGCACAGGTTGCTACTTTGTGCCTTTAATCACGGCTTGGGCATTTTTCATGGCAATTGATTTTCTGTAAGAAGAAAAGCCTCTGTTGCGAAGAGGGAAATTGTATTGAACTGTCTTACCTGCAGAAACGAAATTAATGCACTGTTTTATTCTGTCATCATAATATTTTTTTCAACACACTTGCTCGTAAAGTGGCTCTTATTGAACCGCTTTTAGGTCCATAATGCAGTGTATTAAAAACGCGTCTATAATAGGCTATTTGACTGGTTTCTGATAAACATCTCAGATTATTTAATGGTGCCTAACGAGCCCACAAAAACCTATTACTTCAAATTGCATAATGTATTTCTTTTAGAAAATAGTAAATAAAAATGTACTGTTTAAATAAGCCGCCAAAACGCTATCTTTAACAATATGGCGTCGTGACGTCAAAATACACGTAAACAAACGTTGAAACGGTCGAGATACTAGACAAAAGTCATCTGTTCTGTCAACGATAGACAGAAATTGACTATATCATGACGTCATCATAAGTTCAGCCAATCCAGACCGTTTTCGATTACGTGGCGCCAGATTTAAAAAGATGAAGTTTTTTCGGGATTTTTTTAATAAATAATACATTGTTTTGTAGTAAAATTAATGCAAATCGATTTTAAAAGCGATAATCTATACGAGTTTCAATAATTATGACCTTATTTTTTACATTGTCAAATAGCCTATTCTGGAAATACATATACATTCGACACATTTTTATGATGCAATTTCGTTTATGGATTAAAATACAGGGCAGTGGTGACAGTGGTATCGACCCCGACCTACGAGTTTTTTATTTATTTATGTATTTAATTTTTAGTTTATCCTCATTACACATGAAAGGCTAAGCAGCCGTTCATGTGTAATGAGGATAAACTAATGTATATTATAGTCACAAATCATTTTTTTTTTATAGTGCTAGCTAGCACGGCGCGCGGAAAAACAAAACCAGCGCGCCATTTTCCATACAAGTTAATATTTAACAATACAAGTCGGTTTTTTTTTCCTCGCAAGTGTGTTGAAAAACGTCGTATGAAACGCGTGTGCTATGCGCTATGTTAATCATAGCACACATGTATCATAATGTACTAATAGGTATATTTTCCTTTCAGGTGAAGAAAACAAATGAAAATATTTAGAGTACTTATCAACTTATTATGATCTCAAAAAGACTCTTTACGTGTGGCATCTTATGGCCGCCATAGACGTTCAAGTAATTTGATCAAACAGGCTAGTTCAAACAGTTTGGTCAAATTGGCATGACCTGAAAAGCGACCACACACCATCAGGTAGACTTGAAGCGGTGTCAGTTCAGTATCGAAGCGGGCGAAGAGTGGTAGTGCTTCTTTAAAATTTCTACAGATGATGCTTTAGCAATTGTTGGATTGTTCAGTTCTATTTCTTTAAGTTTTTCTATTAGTTTACAATAAGCAGCATTCCGCTTATCTCTGTTATGGTAATCTTTATTTTTGATGTTCCATAAACAGGTTTCATTTCGATATATTTGTATGAATTCTTCTAGTACATCGCGATTCGACATATTGCAATACAACACGTCCGCAAGGGAACACTTCCGTAGGAACAACTGAGCGCTCGCAACACACACACTCAAAATTTTAATCAAACAGTTTGAACAAACTGTTTGGTCAAATAAAAATACGAAAATTCATATTTCTTCCTTCCATTTGATTCCTCATTAAATTTGATCAAATTTTACCACAGACAGTCATGCCAATTTGACCAAACTGTTTGAACTAGCCTGTTTGATCAAATTACTTGAACGTTTATGGCGGCCATTAGGTAATTCGATTCCTTGCTCACTGTCTTAAGTTCCTACGACCAGGAGACCGATTATTGCATAGTACAAGCGAAACTGTGACTGCTCACAAAACGACACTATGCCACAAAATATCGCTCTCCACCTTACTACTCCAATCCTCTCACAACATCAATAAGTATAAGATATAATATCAACAATTAAGGCGTATACAGACGGTACGACACGGCCCGGCGATTTTCCCTAAACAAGCCCGTCTGATGAGTGTCATTGTGTTCCTTAGGTCACTGCGAAATGAATTGCTAGCGAAACGAACGAAATGAGAATGTAGTGCAGCTAAACGCTATTCAACGCGCTCACTTGTTTCTTTTTGCATTTTTTCATAATGTCGGTTGTCTTTTCATGATGTTACGTAATTTTTTTTAGAGCGTAGTTTTAAGAGTAAAAAGAAATGGGGGCAGTGCTGTCATTAGTCTGTTGTAATAAGGTAGGTACTTGTGTATGTATAAATGGTTGAATGAAAGCTATAGTCATCCATATTGTTATTATTATTTAAAATGTCTTATTTGAAGTATTTCGGGAGTCTTGAAGTATTTCGGGACACTGGGGTTTGGACCTTTGGAAGGCGTTCGAGGGGCCGAAGTCAACTCGCAGAGGCCCGTTAGATATAATTTGGTGGAGGCGTCGGAATAATAGTAGACAGTACTGAAAAGAAAATTCGAAGATTCAGGATGTAGATACGGTGGAACATAGTCATAGTTTTGATACATGAATGGACTATACAGATTAATTCTTGGTTAATATAATCGGTTTACTACTAAGTAATTAATCAGCCTGTAATGTTCCTACTGCTGGGACACAGGTCGCCTCTCTGTGACAGGGAGTGGGCCGTAATCCAAGCAGGCCCAATGCGGGTTGGTAGACGTCACATGTCGTATAATTTTAGGTTCTTCTAGGACATGCCCGTTTCCTCACGATGTTTTCCTTCACCGTTTGAGAGCAGTGGTGATGAAATTAATTTACACAAAGCAAAGCGCCTGTCTGGGTTCGTACCCACGACATACAACTCGTAAGTCCGGGCCGTTACTACTGGGCCACCATTGCTCACTGATTAGGTACTACTAAATATGTAAGTACAATGCGAAAATTAATATCATCAAATTATTTTTTTATGATAGGTAGGTACAGACGCCAGCAAATTTTCAAATTTTCCCAATAAACATTGAACCTTATGCTTTAAGGATAAATTTGAAAATCTATTAAAGAAATTTGACAGATTGTAGTAGCTTGATGTGCTGGCGTCTGTACTTTGTCATAAGCCAGCTGCACCAAAACTCAAGTTTCAAGCACCACCTTTGAAATTCATCACTTTTTCGATGCAAAAAACGTAGACTTTAATAAATGCCAACTAATTAAAAAAAACCTACCTCCAAATCGATGGAAAATAAAACCATTTTCCATCAACTTAAACACAAAAACCAACAGTAAAAGGGAACAGTGGATACAAAATGGCGAAGTAGAAAAATAGTTGAACATAAATGAGTGGTGCTTTCGAGTCAAGATGTACTCCAGAGTTTCGCAAAGGAACGCTCACAACTGAGGAATTTGGTTTATGAGAACTACTTCAGGTTCCCCGATCCTTTGTACAAATGAATAAGTTTGATTGTTCGGCGATGTGGCTGGAGTTGTGGAAATAAGAGGCTTGGTGAAGGCGTACTTTTCATATAAAGGATAAATGGAAATGTTATTATAAGTTTCGTGGTTATGAAGGCTTTACGGCTTTGAAGTCTAAACGAGGCGGCACAGATGGGATTTGTTTAACTAGCGGAGATACCAACGAAGACAATGAAGTAAAACATCTTGTAAAAATCAGGACGCAATTGGGCAACGGCACGCTATGCTCAAACAACAAAATCACCTTCAGTAGCTTCGATCAATAATGAGCCTTACAGACCGGTGATAACATCGGGCTGTAAGGCTCTAATTTCCTAGTATTAAAGCCCTCGTAATAATAATATCACGAGGGCTTTCCGATTAAGCTATTCAAAGGTCGTGGTCGACTTGTAAAAAAACAATAGCTTCCATTGAAAAAAAGTCATTGCCCGACCAAAAAATTTTTATTGAAGCGCAAGTTGTCATTCAGCTACTGTAAACATCACTTTGTTTACACTACTCGTCTCATCTCCCTCCCCTTCGGATAAAATAAACAAGTGCACATCCTTTGACAGTGCAACACAAACAATTGTCCAAATCATAAACAATGGTTTACATCGCAAATATAACCCGGGTCCCGCACAAAGTATCCCTATGTATAATGAACCATTCATTCTGCCAAACAAACTCCAACCAACCATATGCAATAATTCCATACAGGACGAGCCAATACGATAAAGCTGTAAACCCCTATCATGTTACAAAGGATTCTAAATCCAAAATAGATGGCAGTAAAACCGAGAATTAAATGACTAACGTAATAGATGTAAATCCTTGGTTCGCTGACAAAGAACAGAAGCGATTTCACGACATCAAAGTGGAATACGACATATTACGCTACAAAATAAACACCAGAATAAATACATCGAAATGTTTGTTCGGAAATATTCGGCAATGGGGGTGATCATATTCTAAATTATCTGTTAAGTGAGGGTAGTTTCACAACCCTTTTGGCGGCAGGATTAATTTGCTGTTTGTGTACCTACGGTTGTCTCTGTGAACGGATTTGCAATTAATAAGACTGTATGATCCTTCTGTTTGTTCATTTGTATCTACATACCTTCCTATATATTGTGAATCAGACATTTCTATCCGCAAACATGAACATACAATAATAGCAGTATTAAAACTTTTCTAACGAACCCAGATTGTTCGCGGGGCGTCTGCGTTGACATCCGAGAGCAAGCTCAAAAATGGTAGGCTATAATTTGCACATAAAACGTATCCGAATGGCAATGTACGTGATCACTTATTCGGTGGACTCACAAAGCGAGCCATCTTCATCTGAAAGCAGACTGTGATTTAAATACATTATTCTTGTAATAACAGCCGCGTACCGGACGGAGGGAGCCCTATTGAAGTCGTAGAATACATTATTTTAATTCCTACCACCTCTTTGTGACCCCATCAGGGAATTAATGGATTCAAAGCCTTCTCTTCCGTTCGACAAAGAATAATTTACTAAGTAAATGAATGGACAGACAATCGCGTTAGAACCCGAGTTTTGTTTCGATTGTAGATTAAAGAGCCGTAGTGGATGGTGAATCTGTGAAAGGTGCCCCTTTCAATCTGAGCCTTTGTACGCGTTATCACTGTTAATTTTGGAAGGTCAATGAATAAAATACATAGTAGGATTTCATTATTCATCTCCGAGCTTTGATTACGTTTAACATTCAGTAAAATAAAGGTTATTTTATTTTTTCGTAGGTAGGGCGTTTCAATAAATACTGATTGAAGTTTGTGTGAGGTTCTATTAAGATATTGCATCGTGAACAGCGAAGCAATAATCTAAATTGAAATAGGTTCTGTCTAAGATTTACGGAGTTGGTCTCAATTCAGTATTCATTGAGAGCGGTAGAATAGAGGAGCTATCGAGAATTATTGTCGAATCTCAGGGGCAATGCGACCCAGTCGGAGAGACTCGACTAGGAAGGGCACTATTGATGTTTTAGACTAGTGGCATTCGCTTAAGTGCAATAGTTTTACACATCTCAAAGGAATTTTGGTCTGATGGCTTTCACGATATTATATGACACTTACGTATTTCTAACTTGATAGTGATTTTGCATGGATTTTGCAGAATTATATTTAAAAAATACGTTTCCAAAAGACTTCGTACCAGTGTTTCTCAGCAATAATGAAAAAAAAAACAAGCTGTAAACAGGAAAACTGGAATTTATTAATTTTACAACTTTGGGAAAACCTACAGGTGTAATTATGCATTTTCCTACAATAACAATATTTAACATTAAAAGCCTAATAATTTACTCTCTCGATCATAGTTAATAAAATATTTAATCCTGAAAGCCACTCCACCCCTTCCTTGTAAACCGCGAGACGTCGGCGTGGGCTAAGGGGTAGCGCAGTAGATCGAGTTAACCCCTGGGGTCAGTTATTGTGTCATCATAGACTGACATCTTGCCTTACTTGGTACTTAAACAGTATGATCTATATTAGTTAAGTGATTGGTACTCTAGAGATACAGAAGGATATTTTTTTGGAATAAATGATAACATAATCATTACGGATGCACTTGCAAACAAGGAAAAACATAAAATTATATTGTACTTGGCCAAGCCATTAACATTCCCAAAGCACAATGTATAAAAACTTTAATCAAGATAATATTTACATAATATGAGCTAACACTTAAATCAATACCTCATATGTGCATGTTATGAGAAAAGAAGCAAAATAGTCACAGGGTATCAAAAAATTCGTCCGCATCGCTGTCAACAGGAACAGTGCCCAAAAGTCTGGCAGCATTGCCACGTTGTATGGCGATGCTAATTCTTTGGCCAAGAAATAGGCCAGCCCTCTGGTCACGTGAAGAGTCGACTAACCGCTTGGCGATATCGCGAAAAACCAAGTGGACACTCGGACCTCATGGCCCGTGTTTCAACCCGAAATGGCTCGAACATACGTATAACTGCCAATCAGGTTGGAATATTAAGCACAGTTGTTAATTTATTTATCTATTAGCTTCAGTTTGCGACTTCGCTAGCGTGTTTTTTTTTTTGTTTAAACTTACCTAATTAATACATATACCTACTATGATACTCGGCAATACTGTAAATTGCCATTAGAATTTTCGGAATCGGATCAGTAGTTCCGAAGATTACCCGTTACATACAAACTCACAAATTTTACCTTTTCGACAAGCGTTAGGGAAACTAAGGTTTGAAATTATTAGTAATAAAACATTACGTGATAAGTTTCAGCTGAGCTAAGAGGTCAATAAATCGTACCTATTGAAAAGAATCATAATAAATACCTTCTGATTTATCAATGCTATAACCAAATTAATTAAATAACACCTCCTCAGTCCGAAAAACTGAAGTCAGTATATTTTAGGCCAGGCAGGGTAATTATTGCGTAACGCACTATAAGTAGCAATGGCTTTTAATTTTGACAGTTCAACTACATTCATTGTGTTATGTAAATAAGTTGTTGAGCAGACAAATTTTTCTAACATATAAAACAATGGATTAGCAATATCCTTCATACAGATTCAGATTGTGATAGTTGTGTTACGCAATTAAGGTTCATCAACTTCACATTTTCAATTCGGAAACCGGGTAAAAGTTTTCTTTTCTTTTCTTACCTACAACCTACTGAGAATTTGAGTTGAAAGTTAAAACGGTTAATTTGAAGCAGTTTTTCATTAAATTCAAACCGTAGGCAAATTTTTCCCCACAATTATGTAAAAAGCAAGTAAAAGTACCAAGTTTGTAAAATAGGTACACTGTAAGTAAAATTCTTAAATAGAAACATGACGAAGTATGAAAAAAGCTCCTACCAAAAACCACAAAATTCAGTTTAACACGAAAACACACAGGGAAACGTGGAAAGTTTGCATCAAATAATATCGAATGATTTATATATTATTCATCCGGTTGGTTCGGGGAAGCCACTACACCTTTGTGAATAATTTAGGTAGTAGACACATATTATTTTTGCAGGGGCCGGCCGCTCAGCGTTTGTCCTATAAAATATTATCATTTGAGGTTAATCCATGAAGGACAACATGGGGTGGATGTGTCGCTCTTGACAAAATATAAAGGTTTTTTTTACTTTAGTGGGATGGGAAAAGGACTTTTTGTATCTTAGAATACTGAATATTTTTGTTTATTTAAGAGTTTTACCCTAACGCAATTATAGTTTCAATTCAATACCAGTGCACTCAACAAGTAATTAACAACCAAACAATAGACCAAACTAACTGCTTGTTTGATACAAACACAAACTACACCGTACGCGTCCAAATGACATGGAATCAATCTGCCGACACAATGGCTCAATCTGCAGACGTTCTAACTGAATTACTTCAGAAACCTACGAGTTACGACTTACGACTAAAACCATTATTAACCCCTTTCAAGTCACAATCGCAATTTGCGGTTATTTGTCAACCCGTTAATGCAAAGTAAACGAATTTGTTTAATATTTCGGCTTTATTTTGTAACGTTAACGCTAAACGTTACGTTTGGTTGCGGTTAGTGATTGCTTAAAAAATGCTTGTTTGTGGTTAAAGCATATTGTGATGGGGTTTTTATGTTCTTGTAATGTTAGTAAGTGTGAAATGTGCGGCCGTTTTGAAGATCTTGTGTGTAAATGTTTTGTAATGGAACGTCTGAATGCACTTTAATTTGATGTCGAATGTTTAGACGAGATTGGGAATGAAATAACGTTAATCTTTTCTCGTATGAAGGAACTTTATGAGAATGGCAAATGCCGTGGTAAAAATATTGGACAGACAGCAAGGTGGTAGCCGGTATTACTGCCCAGAATGCAGGACGTTCATTTAAGAATCGCCTTATATGCTATGGAGCAGGCCAGTGGTAGCAGCCGCGACTTACGGGTTGTAGGTGTAAACTTTGTTGTTTTAAACTTTGTGTAAATTATTTCGTCACCACTGCTTTCAAAATCGTAAAACAAAACAAAACATCATGAGGAAACCGGTCAAATTTTTGGTCCTAGGACCAAAAATTCTAAAACATATGGCATCTATCAACCCACACCGGGCCCGCATGGTGGATTACGGCCCGCTCCCTCTCACAGAGAGAAGGTCTATCCCAGCAGTGGGAACATTATAGGCTGATTATGCTTATGCTAGATGCTATGCAAACAAAGCATTTATAGAGATACGAGCTGAATTATCTTGGAATGTGTTTTTCGAGAATTCTATGCCAAATTAGAAATATCAAAACAATAACATTAATATACCAGGACTATTTCACCACAATGCTTTGAGCAGCTTGCCGTAATGAACGTGGCATACAAATGAATTAGTCCCTGAACACGTCAGCGGCAAACTGTCTCCAACATTAACAATTGTATAGAACAATACGCTTTCGCTGAACTTCAGAACAATAACAATACATTATTGAAATGAATAGAGCCACACAATATGTTGAAACTAAGCGAAACTACACGAACTCAGGAATTTCCAGAGAAGTCAGGCTAGAAATTGTAAGGTTATATTATATATTCAATATGTAGTTAGGGTAGTATATGGAGACTAAGCGCCTGCTTCTGAAGAATAATAATGCATGAAGTCAATTACTAATGCAAAATTTCTTCATCCTTAATGCAATATTAAATATATAATGAGCGATAATGACGGAGATACGATTGAAAATATTTTATCTGATCTCAAAGACAGAGAGACAATGAATAAAATATGAAAAATCTATAAAAATACCGAAACAGCTGTTTCGAGGTGGCTCAGGAAACAGACACATGGAAGAATTTCTGGGCCTTTGCCCAGCAGTGGGACGGTGTAGGTTAACTAATAAAACAAATAGACACAATAATGCAACTGATGACGATTGTAAAGATTTTGTTACCGAATTACTTTTAGAAGAAACTTTATCAATTATCGAAGTACCAACAACAGGATAAAAGCACCCAACTATAGTCAAATCGAATAATTACATAATTATCTTGATAATCGTGTGACCAATGCCTTCGCAATAGACTTGTTTGAACCCAATAAGTGTGAGATGAAGTGGAATAATCGATCCGACAAACAAGAGGGCTCCGCGGTGCGTCGATACATCGTATACGATTCGATACAGACGTTCGAATTAGAATCGATTTCCGTGACGTGTTCACTTTGGCTTGTTATGTTGTTAGGAAGAAAGGCTGACGTTGTTGTTGTTGTTTGTTTTTTTAAGACGGAATTGGAATGTGCTAAAGTTTTCCTAGAACTGAGATAGCTTACTTTTTTGCTTTCATTCACATCGTTTGCTTTTTGATGATTCGTGCTATCAGCAAAGTGGAGATGAGTTAAATGGAATTGTATTGATGTTGAACAATTGATGTTCCAAAACATTAACACGAAACCTCAACCTAAAAATTATGAGAAGAATAAAAAAATCATGTGTTAGAATAACAATGATATACAATTTTTTTCTTCTTACTAATGAACGTAGCGTGTAAGAACGATTGTAGCAGTCGCCTGAAAGACAAATAACTATTCAAATTCCTGAAGTCACTCCCATGTATTAAAGTGCACATTACAGAAAGAACAGTTATTATGCTTGTCCTATGATGTCCGCAATAAAACACAGCATTGATTGTTGACATTTACAATCTTGACACAAACATTTTGTTTCCCGCGCGGAACGACATTAGATACAATTTTTTATATCTTCCTTTAGATTTTAATGAAAATATCGGACATTATCAACATCCAATGTCTGGGAAACATTACGACTTCCATCGGCTCTTAGACATCAAAAAGAATGTTTCTATCGATAACCATTGATTAGACCCTCTTGTCACATCAAAGACGAGAGGGGTCTATTGTGTGACCTCCAATAATATTTCCAACAATTTTTCTCAAATAATTCCTATAGTACGTTTCTTATACAATAATAGGATCAAACACGAAAGCTCTCTGATTGTAATTGAATGGACAACTCGTAATGATATTGACGTGTGGAGTGATAACATGTTTAATGATGACTTTGACGATCTGGTGATAAATGATGTGATTTTGTTGGACACATACCAAGTGTTACAGCCTCTTAAAATTATATATGATATACGAAGTAACTTTTGTAATAATACCGGACACATAAGTAATCCTGACGAATTTTAAAAAAGGTCAAGATTGGCATAATAAACATTAAATCTTTGCTAATGGCACATTAACGTATTATGTATTGTCATTTATATTCTTTGCGAAGTGAATAACACTCCTGAAAATTGTTTGACTCCGTTTGAAGTCATGCAGCATGACGCTGAACAGATTGTCAGTTTATTGCACGGGACAACGTTTTATGCACCTTGAATCTTCGAGCTGACTTCTCAACCATCCATCATGATAAATATATTATTTTACTTATATTCATATATTATACTTTTTAGAAATGAATACCTAATCGTGACAGGAGCAACAAAAATCCGTGACTATTTCAAAAAAGTATCGTTTGATTTGTTATTATAAAGCAGTATTGTTTTTGGCACTACCGCCATAACATCGCTGGTCACTTTTCACGATGTCCACACTAATAAATATCCTTCACTCCTAAATGGGTTCGAAGAAAATAATAAATAATTATCATTGACTTACGCGTTTTTTTACAAATTTAATGTTTTAGACATCAAAGAGGCCTGAGTGGTGTGTGCAATAATTGGTCAATGTTAGGAGGCAACGACGCATGGCCTGCGCACACGCAGTGCCAAATTGAAAATGGCGACAAAAAGAACATTGTTTATGTGACGCCTTATTAACGAGAGATTTATCGTTTACGTTCCTCTTAAAAGTTTTCTGTTGTTATTTTTTTGACGTTTTAATTGTGAACCAGATGTTATCTTGGAGCTTTTGCTTAGCTAAGAAAAAAATAAGCATAATATTTAAAGAATGAATTCTACCACAAAATATATTAAAATAAAAACGGCGTCTAATTAAATAATGAGCTCAGCAGACCATCCTGAACACAATCGGTCAATGTTTCAGATACAATTTTTTACTTTGACAAATTAAAATTACCTAACAACGTCGCATGCGACTTTTACAAAGACACATGAGCCATGCAACCGACTAGCTGTCACCTCCACAAATATTAAGAGCCCCCTAAAATACAGGACGTGTCTATATTAACTGGAGTATTTGACAGCAATAGAATTACGAGCAAAACAGCAATTTTTATATCATTAAGTCGATATATCACGGAAGATATTCACGAACAAATAGAATGTGATGTTGGCACAAACCACACACAACAAAGAGAGTGATAAATAAAATTATGGTACGGTGACAGGGCTGTCAGTAACAGGAAAATATTCCACACAATCTTCATTATTATTCTCCAATATTTTGTAACCGTTAATTTTGATCTAAAAGAGTGTCCGCGGAGTTTCTTGCCCGTTCTTCTCCATAGGTACCTACAACGCTTTGGAATGGGCAACTAGCTTCATCTTTCTGACTGACCGACCCCTTGACAATTTAAAATTGCCCGTAATTGGTTTATTTTAAATAAATCCTTTGAGTTTTTGAGATTGTCGCACCTTATTTATTTATTTATTTATTTTATAATTTATGTACACACAGTAAAATACATAGGGATATGACATAGTTATAATTTGAGTAATAATTATGATTCTGATGTAGCTCCTTATTCGGAGCCTGTGAATGAAGAATTTCATATGAGTTGTCCTGTAGATAAGTAATTTTATACAAAATTAAAATTACTTTTGGGTAAACTCGGTCAGAATGAGGAAACAGATCTATATAATAACAGATAACTAACTCTTACTAATAATACAAGGTGGCAGAGAGATCGATGCATAACCTGTTACCATGGATTTGGTACACGATTCTGAAGCAATTACCGCGTCAACCGCTTAGGTATCGCACTTTTCTATCAAACAGCAGTTTTTTTTTATAACCAACGTACATTTTTTTCACTAGGTCTAGAATAATGTGCTGTATTCAAGGTCACAGTTTGCGCATCGATGTCACCAGCCTGTATAAAAACTGTCATGATTTTAAACAATTATAAAATTCAACAGGTTTTTTAAAGGGATAGCCTGAGTTGTATTCGGTCTTTCGGTCTGTGCCAACCCTAGACGAAAACAACTGACATTTTCACAAACATTGTATGAATATCGGTGCCATATGCACTGGCCTAATATCACGAGCGTCCATTGATATAGTTAGTCCTTTTAGTATGGTGATAATTAACATATTACCCGCTTCTGGGATATAACATGACTTGCTCAGTAATAATACTGCCAGTGTACGTAATTTCATAGTAAAATTGCAAGAATGAGATCATTGTGTGTGTAGGTATCTATATCAATTATTGTAATTGATTATTATTTCTTGGAGAACATTGGTAGTCTTCGCATACTGATTCAGTTTATCGTTTAGTATAGAAATAGACAGTTACTGTTAAACACAGGAAAATGTTAACAACTTCATTTTTGACCTGACTTTTATACATTGTGTTATTAGTATCTTATTTTTGGTCGCGTACTTCATTATACTGAAGGTCGTGTCCCTAAAAGGCCTTCGTGGCTTTATGTAAGTACGATATTCTTCCACTCAGCTCGGTTCTCGGTTTCTCTAAGGGCGATCGTAACAGAAAGTCCAGTGAGGGCGGTACTTGGTCCACTTGGTTACTGACCAGTGGTTAGGTGTTATGAGTCTTGTAATTTCATATTCAATTGAGACAAGAAAAAATTTGGTTCTTTGTACCCATCTATCAGACTAGAGAAGACGATTGTGGTTTTAAATCTAAAGATGACAAAAGCAAAAAAAAATGGTAAATCTGAAGATCGCTCTAACATTAGGTACTTACCGATGAGAAATACTTAAACATTTTGTTCAATTGAAAATAAATCTTGTTAGTCATCCACTAGTAAAAAATATTGCTGACAAGATTCTGTTATTAAGAATAACAAAAAAAGCATATAGGAAACGGATGTTGTTATATTTGACTTTGTGTCTGCATATTATCTGTTTAGTTTTCAATAAAAAATTCACCAGACGTACATTAGTTTTCAAAAATAATATTCTACTGTTCGAATAAATATAATCGTAAAATTGTTAGTTCAAGGATTATAATAATGTCTGTTGATTTTAAAATTAGATGTAGGTACGTTTCATTGGTTGCCTGAATCAACTTCTGTTATTAGTTTCATTGCCGTTATAAACATTATACATAAATGAAAATACTATAATTCATAGGAGGCAGTAGTCTTAATCCTCTTTCCGAATTTCGGACATAGTGACCAATCTCAACGAAGATGGGCCCAATATGCAAGATATATTATAATAGTGTAGGTACAAGTGTGTACGCAAACACAGGTGCACTCTCTGTTCCTTTACTTATATCTCTTATAGGCCGATGGGACGGCAATCCGACATGACCCGGCTGCTACTAAGATATATCTGATGGAAAAACTCAATAACACTTTGCCCGACCTAGAAATCAAAACCTTCGTTTGCGATTACGAGAACAACGGGTCAGTTCTAATAACAAAGTTATAAAACCACTCATTGTACAGACGCCAGCACATCAAGCTACTACAATCTGTCAAATTTCTTCAGTAGATTTTTTTATTGCTACAACATAGAAGGCTCAAGGTTGATAGGGAAAATTTGACAGTTTCGAGTAGCTTGGGAAGGGAAGAAGACATGTTGCGCCGATCCCAAATAAATTGGGAGAAGGGCAAGAGAATGATGATGATGAGTCTTCATTGTTTTTAAATAGGTACGATACAAATCAACAGTAATTAAACTTTATTAGCAGATAACCTACGTAACATTTTCACATCGTCTCGTTTCACATTTACTTTGAATTTTTTTGGCAAAATAAATTTTCCTTTCTGTTG
Organism: Oligia latruncula; assembly: GCA_948474745.1. NCBI lineage: Eukaryota > Metazoa > Arthropoda > Insecta > Lepidoptera > Noctuidae > Oligia > Oligia latruncula. The sequence continues at coordinate 9,104,705 of OX419700.1, forward strand.
CATTATTAATTCAGCAGAAGGAATTTCTTTAACTGCTTTCAGTTACTAGGTACTACGAATCGTGAAAATTTTATGCAAACAATTGTACTTTTCCAGGAATTTCATTTATACTTTTCTAGTTCCTAAGAGGTGAAGCCAAAGCTTACGAATTGATCAATAGAGTAAAAAAATATAAACAGAATGATGAATATGATGATGCAGTGTTTAACTTGAATGTAAAAATCTTTTAAAAACTTGATAATGCAAATTCATTGCATAATAATAAGATAATAAGAACAACTAACAATAAGTTACAGAACAAAAGTTTACAAACAAAACAGAAAAATATTTGATAAAATGTACCGTTATCACCTAATACTTTGTTGTTTTGTGGTAAATAGGAAAATACCGCGCTCTTAGATAACCTAGAAAGTCAAGACTGGCTTATATTGTTCGTTTTTGAACTTACGTTTGTACTGGTTTTGAAAAACAGGATAATTCACCATATTGTTATTGCAATTTAAATATTGTTAGACATGAAAATTACAAATCGTGAGTCATCACATAAATATTTCTAAATAACCACGAGAATTGAGCTGAATGGCGTACATCTGGAGAGGCCTGTGTCCAGCAGTTGACTGCGGTGATGATGCCCCAGAGGACCCAAAAGTTTAAGATCAGTCCCATTTAAGAAGTGATGAAGTGTACAGATTTCCTTGACAACCAAATAATAACAATTATAATAGCTTGCGCTGATATCTACTAACCTAAATTCACAAGCATAATTTAATTGATAAACCAGACGAAATGGGAAACAATAACTCCATTTAAACTATAAAAAATATAATTATCTTTGGGTCACTGATCGGCTGACCCATATTTTGGACATTCTGTAGACATATAAAGTTATGGATTCTTTCATAATAACTTACTATTAGTAGCAACTGATTAGTTTCGCTCGACTTGCGGCAAATGATAATAAAACACTTGAATGCTGCAGGTTTTTTTGATGTGATGTTTTTACTTAATGCAAGGTTAAAATTATATCTAAAATAACAAAATAAGTGTATAAATTGATTGCGGTTGGTGAGATCCGCGAATTCAGAGATAAACTAACCTTGAACCTAACAAAGGCAGGCTTAGTTTATAAACCAGTGTTGCTGGACCTGATTTTACCTTAGGAAATACCCGCCAAACTACCCAGGTATAACATCTACTGAGATTAATCATTCAATTGAATCAGACAAGCTGTAATACAACGGAACGGACAAACGGAATGTTCCAACAGGACAGCTCATGTAGAAGAATTTAACAAAACCAAATCGGTCAACTTGAACTTGCCCAGCAGTGGACCAACAAAAGCATTGTGAGGAAGATGTAGCATTAGCTTTTGTTCACACCCCAGCACGTGTGATCCGACTACCGGCCCTCAAAACGTCATTATTTGCATACCAACTGGTTCCGTCTATACGATATTAATCAAAGGTTTTATTAGTGAACATCAAAGAATAAGCACAATGCTAAGATCTCTTATAAGGTACCCTCAATACTATTGTTACTTTTGTCTGAGGTTGATTTATGAGCGGCCACTGTTGTTGGCCCAACGTATTGTGATGTCAGTTTTTGTTCGCCCGCCGACATTGTACTACCCCTTCGACGGTCCAGCGCGGATGCCTTTATTCAGGTTGATCTCACTTTGATGCTTCTAACTCGGTACAATGCCCTGTGTGAGTCACAACAGATTTTACATGTATGGAATTTGCATAATTCAAGATGTCCATGCTCGCGTACATAGTAACCGTTCTAATGGATTTATTTTTGCTTTTGACGAGAGATTTTAGAGGATTCGTTGTATTTCTGATAACACTGGTTATTTATTCACAGAGTGTCTTGGTAAAACTGTTATTTCTTTACTGTTATGCTTCAACATAATATATAAAAGAATTCAGAATTATGAAAATATGATTGCATCGCCACCCTTACCTTTGAATACTTTCAAAACTGTAATTTCTGTAATCATATCATAAAAATTCACAAGTAACACCGATTTTAATTTTACCTTCCCATCTTATAACCCTTTGTCCTTCATCAAGTCCTTGACCGTCCATTGTGAGCATTGTGCAACACAAAAGAGCGGCTGCGATTGAGCCCCGCATGTAATTTTCATGGTTCGCTCCTCACATTCACGCTTCTACATCCACTCGCTTCCAAATCATTACGTTCCTTACCTTTGTGTCTGCCTTCCCCGTCTTTATTACGCGGTAATATTTCATTGTACACATCTTATTCTTTATTAGACATAGCATTGTGAGCACTCTCTTGATTGGCTCTCAGTTTTTTTTCAACACTGTTTTGAGTAACGTTTGCGTCATCAATACTAATGATTGCAACCGGTAGCACAATACTTATTGTTGTGCCGGTTTTTATTTTGTCTGTACAGCTTTTTTCTTCATCTTCAGAATTTACATCGTCATTACATTTAGTTGGATTTTTATTACTATAGTTTAGTAACAATAAAATATTGTTGGGATCAAACAAGAGTCTGTGGTTTGCGGTGCGGGGCTTACCGACTGATCAATAAATATGTCAAACTGATAAACAGTTTGCATAGATTATGATATCCCAATTATACGACGTGATTTATTCGTGAGTATTGACTTCATTATGTAATCTATTCTAATTTTGAAGATGGTTTGTGAATACGTGAATAGATATTAATAGGAGTATATTAATATAATATGTATTAATGTAATAATTCTTAGTTAGGGAAATATAGGCAAACAATTTGCGACTAAAGCATTCTTCAATTTGATTCCATAACTTGCAGCTGTATACGCAAATAAAACAAGAAAGCGTGCTACATATGTACATCCATAAAAAAATAAACCATCGATACAATATATAAAATTTGATAGCTCTATATAAAATATAATGTGTAAGAGATCTTTGTCCGGGCAAAGTTTTGTTCATAACGAAAATTGAAGTAATAAAAGTTTCATTATAATCTCAAAGATAGCAGAGCAGTCGTATGATTGAACACCGTGCAAGAAGTGCGCACGACCATCTCCGAACGTAAGGGGGACTATACACGCGCGACCCAACAGCTGTTTGAGACTGGACAAATATAAATGTCCTTGGTACATGAAATTTTGTAGACCAGATGTTTGTCATTTCATTTGATTATAAATAGAAAGAAGATTTTAAAATTAGGATTTGATTAAATTAGTTTTATTTGCTGTACTTCATTTTGTTGACCCTTATGTTCTTAAAAGTAGTGGTGGCCCAGTTATAACGGCCGCGACTTACGAGTTGTAGGTCGTGGGTTCGAATTCAGACAGGCGCTTTACTCGGTGTAAATTATTTCATCACTGCTGTTCTCAAAACGGTGAAGGATAATATTGTGAGGAAACCGGCATGACCACAGAGAGGAGGCCTGTATCCCAGCAGTGGAATTATTATAGGCGTTATGCTAAGAAAAAGTGGAAAGATGGAAGGGAGGCCTTTGCCCTGCAGTGGGACAACTCGGGCTTATAATAATAATAATATATGCTAAGACCCCGATTTTCTTACACGTGTCTGATGTAGGTATCATTATTAGGCTAAATAAATTAAACATATTATAGGTACCTAATATCGAAAGCAATGAAACAGAAGTTTTATGTAATCCTTTACAATAACTCAAAATATTATCTAACTTCCGTGATTTCCATTTACTAATTTACAGTAAATAAGGGTTTAAGTTAAACTGACTAGTCATTTTCATTCGCTATCCTCGTGTTAGATTTTATAATGGTTGTCATTAATAAAATCTGTAAATTTAAGCTAAGCTTATTGAAAGATGTCACCATTAAATTAAAATTGTGCGTCAGATTAGAACTTAGCTGTTAATCCTATTATATCTTAATGTTCTTTATTTGCTTTACATATTTAATGTATAATTAGTGAGATTCATCCTTTATGGTCGGCGGAGACTGTCTTTTTCCGTCTTAGATCTCCATCAGATAGCTCAATGTACTATGTCCTAGTCATATCATCATTCCATTGGATTTTTCTATCGGATTTTTTTTTTCAGGTTTAGTTTTCACCAAAAACGCAGCGACGTTACCAGTCACCGTGTGTAGAGTTCTTAACAATCTAAATCTGTACACAATCCAGTCATAAAATATGGCTCCAACAATAAAACAGAAGTGGTCCGTACTACTTCAACACTGGCAAAAGTGCTCTATATTCTTAGAAGGATGAACTTTTTATTACCATGCACTGTTTAATTTCTTCTAATCCAACAGATTATAGTGTATTTTTGTACGTCGTTTATTTCTACAATGTTTTTGTTTTACATTTTATATGTGCTATATTTTATATTGTTATCTTTCTGATCATTACTATGCGTAGTAATAACTTTGACTGTTTTTGGTGAATAAGTATTTATATTTATTCTGGTATTTGTAAAGATACCCGCGGCAGATGTTTTTGCAACTTGATAATGAAAAGTTATGAGGGTTTGGAACAAGAGTAGGTGTCAAATTTTATAGATACCTAATCAAAATTTTAGAAAAAAATTTAGGGCTCCAGATACAGTTTTCGATTCAAATAATCTAGAATTTTAAGTATGTATGTCGCTCTCATAATATGTTTACCTATAAATACATTTTCCTCTATAATGTCTACAAAAAAACTGCCGATATACCTAAAGCTAAATCCGAACAACAAAGCACCTACATACCTACCTAAAAATTATATAAGCATCTTACATTTAACTAAGAACAAAGTGCTACGTCACTGCAGCCAGCCACTAAATAAATCAGACGAGAACAATATTACCCCTTTATTATTATTTTTTATGAATTATCGCCTACATCTGATCTCTTTTTATTTTCTTTTGTGTAACCACCCGGTAGCATTCATCATGTTAGCATGTTATTGTTACACTCTTTGTAGTGACGCCCCTAGATGCGAGTCGATTTTTTTTCTGGTTTCTGTTTTATCGATAGTTTCAGCTTCAGTATCGATTAATGTTTTTTAAGCTCAATTGAGGTATTCTTATAAATAATTGATGTCTAATTTATTATTATAATTTTCAGTAAATGTCCCCAATTCAGCGAAATCCAATTAGACAACAGTGATGTTGTCTCTGTATTTCTTGTGTTGTGACATTAGTTTTGTAATTCGTTTCACTTTTTCCGATGGCATCCCATCACGTCGAAGAAACTCGTGTACAATCGGTTCCAAATATCGTATGCTCCCATCTCTACTCAACATTAGTCATAAGAATTCGTTTTGTTCCACCGGCACGGCTCATTTGTGCGGATTAAGACGCCCTTGATAATATCCAAGATGGATTCTGGATTCCAACACATTCTTTCTACATCCAAGAGATTTGTTGGATCTTAGAGTATTAGGATGCAAATGTGTCTTGTAGCAATGCATATTAATGTCAACAATTATTATTGTAAATGTATGTCATTTGTTTCTTGTAATTTTTGCTTGTTTTCGTATGTGTAGTGACTGTTTGTCGTTCTGCAGTTGAGGATGATATGATTATTATTTAGTTAATTGAACCAGCATCATTATTTTTGCTATAAATATCTAGTTGTAGCTGAATTATGCCTACTATTACTTGTCTTCTGATATGGAAAGCTACTACAGCACAAAGCTCGTCATTACAATATGCTATAAATTTCAGCAAAACATCTTGTAATACCTTTATCTCAATTTCTCACCATTTACTGAACTTCGACCCCACCATCCAACAATTATAATCACAATAATTAACCACCATTAAGACGACGAAATGAATTTCTCCGACATAAAAAATAATAATTTTACGCATCTCCGAGCAAAGCTATGAAACAACCAGTTTGTTTATTACGAAACGGTTTCATAAAGTGTTAATAACAACAAACTAGTAGTTAGAGTTAAAGTAATTAACGCTAACCTTACATTATGTGCTATTAACAATAAACGTGGACATGCTGTTAACACACATATTGAGAACGCCGGCGTTATGGATTTTCTAATAGCAGCCGTGAATGTATGAATCCAATTATATTCTGTAGTTGAATTTCCTGTAGGAACTAAATCAAAGAACAAGAAAGTAGTTCACAAAGATGATCAAGAAAATGTAATAGATATGAAGTTTCTATTAGTAGAATCTATTACACGTATAGTTGCTGTATCATTTAATTAAGATTCCGAAGGTAAGACAGGTATTTTTTCCCTTCCAAACGATAGTATAACCGTTGGCAACACAGAAATCGTCCACACAGTCATGAATGAACGTTTATAATATGTTATATTCGCGTTCACAAACTGAAATAAACGAGCGAACGGAAACGGCCGTAATATTATTAGATACGACAATTCTATTATTTTTATTCGTAACATATCTTGGTAGATTTATACGTGAATCTGGCTCGGCTCGGTATGGTAATGATTCCTAGAAGCAATGGCGTTTTACACCTAATTGAAATTCTTTAATGAGATCATTCATGGAATATGTTTTGTTTGTTTTGTGGGATATGATTATGCGTTTGGAAACTTTGAATGTGTTTTCAGTTTCAGTAATAAGAATTTTAGATGAGCTATTCTTTTCTATATGAGTGTTGATTGTTAACGAAAAGTTTATATACCAATTTATTGTACCCGTATACATTTTGAAATCTAAGAATTGATACCATTGCTAAATCATTGACATCAATTAGGTACCTATGCTCATTACAAAGTGCTAATCCGCCTAGTTTTTTGTCATTTCCCTGCCCGCAAGCAAACTTTTATAAATAGCAAGTGAAAATAAAAACTCTTGCAATTATAGGTGCCATTAACTTTAAAAATAAATGCCGCGCTCCATGGTCTTCCAGTTTCAAATATTTTGGCGCCGAAAAAAATGACATTGCGCATGCCGGTCGAATTTATTGAAAATAAGTCTTGTATCGCTTTGATCCATATGTAAATTATAATAAAAACCTATGGATCCCTGAATATCATCAAACATGTAAAAGAATATAAATTTATAGGTGATAGGAACATTTGTGTTCTTATTTTTGGTGGGCAAATGTCGTATGTATGACTGGGAGCATCTTTCATGTGGATCGCTACGCATTATTTATAAGAAACACTGTTCTGTTCATTGTTTCATAATAAAACATTAATTTTGTCAACGGCCACGGCTGAACGCACCGCGACAATATTAGAACTTCCGTTCGAGAAAAAAACGTTCGAGATTCGATAAAGTGTAAGCGAATGTGACCGCTGAAGTATTTTATTGTCATACTGAATTGTTCTATCATACTGAAAAATGTGATTATGTCTGTATGGTTAAATTATGTTTATTTTCCAAGCTCACATTGAGGAACATAAACTTGAGAATAATCCTAACGAAAACGAAAGATCATTTCCGCCCAGATTTTTATTTTACACCGTAATAATAAAATAGTATAGAGATAGTTAATGTATTCAAATAAAAAAATCTTTTTAACAATATAAAGATGAAAAAGACACTTAAAAACTTCCAAGCTTGCGGTCTCACTTGAAAATTCGTTGGGAACCGACGCAAATGTCGTGTTCGATTCAAAAAGTCACCCGAACGGTTTCGCACACATGCAAATCTTGTACAACTCCCAACAAAAACAAAAAGCTCTTCAGAGGGACTCCGACAAAAACAAAACTACACGTGCAACTAAAATGGAAGCAAAAAAGGTCAACAATATGCCTAATCTACAATCCGTGTCACAGGCTAAAGGTTACGGAAGGTTGGACAAAAAACCACCACAAAACGAACCATGTTCAGACGAAATCGACCGTAAGACACTCATAAGTGATTCGATTTTATATCCTATTTCATTCGTTTTAGGGTTTAAATTAATTATGATTTTAGGGACAGGATCTGAGTGGCATTGTTCGTACCTTAGGGAGTAGTGACAACAGATTTTTGTCTTTTTTTCACTCATTTCACATGTGGCATCGCAATCCTGGACGATATGTGACACATGTGGCGGTTTTAAGTTACTTCACAATAATGACTGGCTCTTCAGTTTCTCATGCCTTGGAGCTTGGAGCGTCCATTACGAGATTTCGGTTGAGTCTAATTCTAACTGGTGTCAATGCACCTTTCTTTTTGATGTTCACCTTTTACAGTTTTTAGTGGAATATGATAGCTCTGGTCATCAGTCAACAGGTGATGTTTGTTTTGCTATTCGTGACAATTCGTATTCTTTCCAGAATCTTATAATGCGTAGGTGGGTCTTCCAATAGGTGTTGTTGTTTCTGTTTCATCTTTTGCTATATTCATATGAAGCATTTCTAGCTCTTAAACTTCATCAGACACTTTTTCACTAAACTCAAAAGAGTTAAATTCCGAAAGAGAACTTAAAATGGCAGCCAAAATAGCCCGAGCGCTCCCTGCGCTACATCATCCAATATTTTAACGACACAAAACAAAACATATAAATAACCATTGCACAGTAGTAACAACTACCGTAACGTATCTGGACAATAAATTCAGATGCAGCCATAAATAGACCAATAAAAATTATTTTACGATACACGAGTGAGTTACATTAAGACAATGTTGAGGGTACATTACACAATGAAAACATTATGGTTTAATTGATTTGGCCACAATGCTCTTTATGTGAACACTGTGCGTAACAAAGATGTTATTGTCTATCAAGCAGACGTCTGGAAATACTTGACCGAAGACAAAATGGCTTTGTACCGATGGCAGGCGCCAACGGTAATTTAATATGGATTCTAATTAATCAGGTTTGATTCTGGTGTTGTGTTTGGGCAGCGTGGGATACGTTGAGGGGTTAAATTTTTTGATTGGCCGTTAGATTAAAATGTTGTTGAAGTAGAAGAAAATATTGTCTAAAGTAGCGCCAACTTGCATATCGTTTAAAAACCGTAGTTTTTTCTAGACGTAGCAAGATTTTCGTCATCCAGTGTAACTGAACATCCATCTTCTATTATTTCCAGAATTAATAACAAATAGTTCATTTGCGGACATAGGTATTAACGTATTGTTTGTTAAAATCCTACCTGAAGTTGAAAAACTGATCAGACCGCAGGACAGCAGGCAGAACCTACTATAATCTTAGGCTACTTATTGTATTCTAGGAAATAAACACTTACCCACACATAAGTATCAGATTATTCTAATGAGGTTTACTGTGGGGATGTTATTTACCTGAAAAAAATACATAATTTTTTATTATTGAAAAGTATACATATAACATAATACGACAATATAATAGGTACCTACGATTATTTTCGGAAACAGTTTTATTTTCTATCATGGGTTTTTCCATAGATATCCGAGGATTTTCCCTTTTCCACATTTTAGTGAGCGTCAAGATGACGGGATCAAGTCCCCAATTTGAAATGTATCACATTAAAGTGTTTGTACTACATATATGTACTATTTGTACCCTAAACAAGACATTTGTAGGTACCTCTAAAGGTAAAGGAAGTATGTCAAGACGAACACTTTAATGTGATAAATTTTAAATTGGGGAATTGATCCCGACATCTTGACGCTCACCACATTTTATATTAGTGGGAGACGAGATTCAGTTACCACTTCCTTCAAGAAAATTGGCAATATTTTCATATTTAATAGGAGACATTATGGAACCCGCAAGTTATTAAAAAAGTGAAACTATTTTTTTATGGTTGATCTCATTTAATAAATCCTTGTGGCTCGGAAACGCTTCACAAAAAAAATCAATACCTACATTAACTCAATAAAATCTTAAATGAATTAACAAAGCACCCACATGGGTCTCATAAAAAATGGCAAGCGCAGGATTCGAATAGAAATTCGATATTATTTTTTCCCAATACGCGATGCGTCCAGATGTGTTAATGCACTACATGTGTTCAGTTTATCTCCAGTACAATACGGCTGGATGCCTGCTCATGCCTTGTCTTGCTTGAATTATTTATAGATACCATTCCATCTTTTGTTTAATTATAATATTATTATGATTCATTTTTTTTTCCATCGGGATCGTAGACTGGTACGCTTTCGAAGCTGTGCCTTATCAGTGACTCATTGTTTTTATTAAGGAATTTTTGTAGGTTTGTTTTGCATTCACATAGAACGACGGTTTATTACAAACCTTTAGATATGTTATTTTTTAATTTTCCCTGATCTGCTAATATAGTCTTACCTCTTTACCAATAAACGTTGTATAGCGTCTGTATAGTTACACAACGCTTTGTCTTCTTCTTTCAAAATTCAAGTTACTGACGACAGACAGAGAGAAATCGGTGTGTAACTATTCATCTGATATAATACGTTTATAAGTAAGGGTAATAATGTTTTAATCTCTCAATATCATCAAAACAACGAGTAAACTGTTTACTCAAAAATAATATGCTTAAATGTACAGGTGTCCGTGTCTGTTCTAAATTTTTGACGTTAGCGAAAATGTCAATGCTGAAATAGAATTCAATGGAATTGAAGGTCCAAGAATTTAAGAACTTGCAAACCATAGCGATGATAAGACAAGTCCTACATAACTTAACACTCACAATATTAATACTAAATCTTTCACTCCCATAACAGTCCCCCTTAATAGCCTTAATACAAACATCATTATTCAGCCCTTACTTCATCCCCATCTTAAATCAACTGATGTCAATGATCAGCGTCGTTAAGTATGCACGACGGTATATCAAACTGTATACCTCCAGTATAAGCAGACCTCTGCTTGTATGGAAAGACTTGACAGTGCGAGGCCAGCTTAAGTTGGAAATGTATAGCTTGATATGTCGGCCAAAGAGACATCTGAACAATAGTTTTAGTGAGTGTAAAATGAACCGATACTTGATAGTTTCTGTAGAGCTCATAAAATCTGTCGTTAATGCCATAAAAGGGAAGAACCGTGTGGAGGGAGTTATGTTCAGGAAATGAAGGAAAAGAACTCTTTATGAAGTTAGCTGATGGTTAAGTAATGTTAAAATTGGAGTGTCCCTTGGCCTGTAAGTAGCTGTTGGAAAGGAAAATTATGTAAACAACAAACAAGAAACGGTATTGCAGCATTTCAGGCACTGTAGGCAGTTAATTGTTAAGATAATTTTGATATACTTAGCAGGAAGGTAATTGAAAGTGTTTAGTATAATATAGCCAGTGATAATCTCGCCATTTCTTTACCATTTGAATAAATTAAATATAAAAGTGGAGTATAAAAACTCAATTTGATCATTTATCATTGGAATTAAGCTACAAACTCGAAAATGCAGTTTTTATTGCAAATAACCTACACACTTTTTACTTTGCACATTTTGCCAAATGTCAAGCAAAAGCAAAATGATTTTTTTTAAAGAAAAAGTAATTGAAATATCTAGATAGATGATTATATAGTAAAAAGAGAAATGCGGTATAGCAAATACTGGAAGAGAATTTGCAGTACCTATTTCCAGAGTATGCCACAGAAACAACCTCGTCAGACGCCTGTCTGTGAACGGAAGTCCTATAACAAACGCCTTGGATTATTATGATAACATTTTTGACCATAAAATTGAAACTATTACGTACATAGACGCATAATAAAGAGTTTTACGAGCTAACATCGAACGCAAACTAAATATCTACAGGATGCAGGATTATCAAACAATGTATGTATGGCTTTAATCTAAGAAGCAGTTAAAATATTATAGCGTTTTTATTATTATAGATTTTGTAGAGAATTGATATCAAGGTTCTTCAAAATATATATTGAGGTTCCCTGAGGATGATATTTACACAGTAGGTATACATGTTATCCTCAGTGTCCCTATATCTAGCAGTGGGATGGTACAGCCTAGAATAAAAATAATATAGGTAGGTGGGCAACAGTTTGACGTTGCAGTGGACAAAGATCATAAAGTGCCAATAATTGTGGCAGAAGACAACAGTGTCAAAAGCAGAGATGATGTCCATCATAGTTTGCTAATGAGAATTTTGGATATAAAGACAGGATCCTATTACCATTCATTGGACATGAAAGATTTTTCTAATGATCTTTGTTAATCTAGGTAAGTATGGTTTTATACTGATAGCGATATGATACGCGGCGATCATTCTCCATTCAAGCTCATAAAATTATAGTAATTTATCACATAATTGTCTCTTAAACACTATTCTTAAGTGCATATCAGTATGCAAATTAAATTATACAGTAATAAATTTGCTACCCCCTGTTCATAAAAACATGAGTTCGTTAAACGCTTAATAAATCTTAGTTGTTAATGTCGTGTTCTTTTAAACAAAGGGAGATTATAATCGATTTAAAGGTTGAACTACATAAAAATTTCTTCATCATCATTTAGTTCACTCCTGAATATCTATAAATATTTTCTTTTCCGCCACTCCTAAAAAATCATTTTCTATTTATCGTACTATCCAATCATTCAGATTTATACAATCTTACTAGGTTGCTTATCTATTTACAGCCTTAACTGTGAAAACCGTGATTCCTATCTCCTTGCCAGGCACTGTGACCACCAACAAATTTCTTACATACGTCTTCGAGAAATGCTATTAATAAAACCTACCTACATTGACTTCTATAATAATAAAGTCATAATTTCCCATCTGTCCAACAATATTATCATAATAACCAAAACTGAATTAACCTTTCCACTAAACCAACACGTGCAGCCAGATTTTCCTTCAGGTTTTTTCCAGAGCCAACGATATAATTATTCGATTCTAAATCAATCTCTGTACAATACATGAGCAATATGTCAATCGATTTTGTTCCGACAGGCATTTTTCTCTCGTACAAACAAACAGACGTCGGTTCGATAGTAACGTGTTTACTTTCAAACGTCACTTTAGCTATAAATTATAGGGAAATCACATTAATCTTTGTTTGTCTCAATTTTGGAGAGATTCGGACTATCGTGGGTATTACTGAGAAGTTTGTAAATGACAATACTAAAATATTATGAGGATTTTCTTGGAACACGTTGGAATGAAATAATATCATCGAGTTACACGTAATACTTTAATAATAGAAGATTATAATTAATCTGTTGATCAATACTGTTTTAGTCCTGTTGATTTTCTTATAATTTGTGCACATGTTCTTTGTTCTAGTTTTAGCAGGTGTAGTGCGATATATTCACAAATTATTGTATTTGTTAAAAGCACATCACTCCAAATCGATTTCTAATTCTACCAACATCGATCCCACAAATATTAGGAAAATCATCAATAATAAGATCAAACTTGACTCGTAACTCGAACAAGACCCTCTTTCACACGTGTCCCATAAAGGTATTTCTTTAGAACAGGGTCGAATGTCCCTCGACAATTGTACAGGAAACTCTTTATTTTCTATATCCACGCAAGAGAAGAGACGGCACGTAGAAGACTTGCATTGTGAGCTCAATGTGGAGATGGAAATTATATGGTTCGTATTGATAAGACTGGTAATAATATTAGTTGGACAGAATATGCCCTACGTATTCATATTTTGTACTTTATACGTACTATTTTGGAAACTCCATGTCGAATCTCACTCGAGTGACAATGCGATTCTCAATTGTTTTTAAAGTCAACTGTCGCGGATTTACATCATTCGAGTTTTGATTTGAAGTGATGGTCGGAGAATAACCCTACCAAATACACTCTTTAGTATGATGTATAGGACAGGATCATTGTGTCCTATGTAAAAATGTCCTTTCCTATTTCTCTTGTCTCTCTCTAATCACTATTGTTCTATTAGGGAGTACTATCAAATCTTTTAATATTAGGTATGTCTTTTATTGAAAATTTTTACTCATTTGGCAGTCGCCCCATCCTTGTTATGCGAGTATGAACAGTCTTCGGGTATTATTCTACGCGTACGAAACGCTGACAGGCAGATGCGATGGATGGATCTACACGGAAATCGTAATTAGTTTTAGGTTCACTGAACCTTCTAAAATATTACTGGCTACCTACAAGAGAATATACTTACATGAACAAATTATTTAAATTTGCCACTTTTATTTTTTTCCATTAATGAAGGAAAGCTTATTTTTCATAAACGGCTAGCTACATTGTCGCGATAAAGCGAACTACACTTCGCGCGCTCTCTCTGTTGTACAGTGAGATATCGAGTTGGGTGCGAAAGAGAGCTCGCGATGTGTACCTAGGTCGCTTTATCGCGACAATGTAGCCCTAGCATAACCAGAAAATCCTACAACGACGAATTTTTTTTTTCCGAAAATAAAAAAAAATGTTTTACAGTTGTTTATTGATAGACCCAGATTGATAATAATAATAATGAAAAAAAAAAAATAAGCAAAACGATTCCTAAAGGACATAGCAACAAGCCATCCGAGACAAACACATGAGAATTCAACCAACATTACCGATTTGCCTGCCACGAAAAGCATATTCCACTTGGCACCGTCAATTCTTACCCCACCAACAATGGCACTTCCTTACCATTCTGTAGTCGCCCTCCAATAATTGTGCAATAACTACACAATAAAACACGTGCTAGCAAACAGAAGGGTTCCGTACAACAAATAATAGGGACACCTAAAATGCACACCTACTGGGGATTCTTTCGTTCGGCTGGGAATGGTACAAGTGATAAACTGAAGCGGAATTCTACGAGCATGTGAATCAACTGGAAATTTACGTCATCGGTATGTGTTAGGACTTAGGACAGTTAATTATTTTTTCGCGACTACGATGGTGGTCCCATGGAGAGAGTTTTTCAGTTTGATGGTCTGTACCCCATAAATATAGAAGAAAAAAAAAGAAGAAACACCTTTCTGAAATATGCTGTAGGTAGCTATAGGAACGAAATACCTACTGGCCATTGTAAAGACTAGAATAAAGAGGTATACCGGTTTAAAACAGCATGGAACCCTCTCGATGGAAACCCCGAGGTGGGAAAAACCCTATCGCAGGTATTTCTATTTGAGGTTTTCCAGTCGATTGCGCAAACTTGTTTTAAGTGTTTTGAATTGTGTTAACTGGTTCAGATCTGTCGATATTTGGGAGTTTATATTCTAGTGTTAGATTTATCTAAGGACCGATTTAATTTGTAAAAAAACTTTTATCATGAAATTACTACTAGGTTTGTCCATCACAGAAAGATTATAGTGATTTTTGCTGATCCTTCTAAATCAGTTAAATATACTTGCAATAATTCCACTCCTATATGTCAAAGTCAAATCATATACCTAGTTCAATTAGACCATTAAAAGGCACTTTTGAACATCACAAATCACACAAAAATAGAAGAGTTGATTCTAAATAGTTTCCCCTTCCAAAAGGTTACTTCGTATGAAGAAGAATAAGCGAGAAACTCCATACTTACTCAAGAACAGTACTGCTGGCGTCCGAACCCACGACCGGAGTTTTAAGCCTGATTTTGGGACGTTGTTACTTGACTATGAATACCTGCCGGTGTATTCTGGTAAAAATCTCACCGTGAAAACCAAGGTGAAGTGAGTTTGCTTGAAGTGAGTTGTCATTCTACTTAATAATAGGGATTGACAGCTCACTTCAGCTCGGTTTCCACGGTGCGATTTTTACAGAATAGGTCGGATGTTTAATCCGCGCGTCGCTTATAACTTTCGAACCAATTCCTCTTTGTACTTTTCTAAGACTCAATGAAAGAAACGGAAGGCGTTGTCTACGGGAATCGTGGAATTATTTGAGGGTTAAGTCGAAAGGGCGCTATCCATTGTGGGGTCGTCAATGAAGTTTATTTAGCATAAAATTCTGTTCAAATAAATTTTAAAGAGGTGTTAATGCGTTTTGTGAAGTATGTGTGTAATGTTTGGTGTAGTTACGTGTAATTACTATACCATACTAATAATAAAGTTAAAGAGTTTTTTGTTGAACGTGAAAATTTCTATATATATATATACCAGTCGGGATGAAAAATCCATACTAATATTATAAATTCGAAAGTAACCCTGTATGTTACCTTTTAACGTCTAAACCACTGAACGGATTTCGATAAAATTTGGCAGAGAGATAAATTGCATCCCGGGGAAGGACATAGGATAGTTTTATCCCGATATTCCCACGGGATCGACACTTATGCGGGTGAAACCTACTAATATTATAAATTCGAAGGTAACTCTGTCTGTCTGTATGTTACCTTTTCACGCCCACACCACTGAACGGATTTCAATAAAATTCAATAGAATTAAAAAAAAATAGAGATAGATTGCATCCCGGGGCGGCTCTCTGCCAAATTTTATCGAAATCCGTTCGTGAGATAGGATAGTTTTTATCCCGATATTCCCACGGGATCGACACTTATGCGGGTGAAACCGCGGGGCGCAGCTAGTTCTTCATATGAAGAAGTCTATAGGCTATTTAACATCACGCTAGGACCCTTAGGAGCCGAGCAGAAAGAGAAAAAAAATCAAAAAGAACGCAGGCAGACAACCTGGCAAAGCACTATCATGACTTCATGAGTCATAAACATAACTGACTCAGTCAAAAGGTAGGTACCTATATTTAAAACAACTCTTTAGAAATATCCGTATTCCTTTAAAAATACTATAGCCTTCTTTTCATCAGGTAAGTACCTAAAAGGCACCACAATAAGGACGTTATACCTAAATGTATTATTCACACCGCACAGTGATCCAAATCGACAAAGCTGAGGATAAAATACGAAAATTCCATTCAATAAGCATACTACGTATTTCTATTACACATGGTATTCACAATGGGACGAACAAAGCGGAGACGTGGAGGGAATTAATAAAAAAAAATCGAGGGCAAAGGTAGGGTGGCGGTAATGCTGCCAGTTTGAGTCAACCGAATGTCACAATGGTGACGTGAGACGTGACCTACCTATGTGATTTGGCCGGGTAGTCCCAAGTATTTGTCTTGTAAATCGGATGGGTGTGTCGGATAAGATTCCTAATAATAGGGTTATGGTGTCTTTTTCTTTTTCGGATTTTTCAGCTGGGAAAGTTTTTCGAAAGGAAGAGTGAGAATTGTTCTTTTTCGAATTAAATTTAGATCGTTTCAAAGAGTTTTGAAGCAGTCTTGTCTTCCTTAAAAATTGGAAAGTAGAAGTAGGTACCTAAGTACAATATTGTGAGGAGTCAAAGTTTGACGGAACGCATAGTGGACAAAACTAAAAAAAAATTAAAAAGAAAGACAAATATTTAAATTCAATATAATTCGGTACCTATCAATTCTATCCCAGAATTCTATCCCAGAAAATATAAAAAAAAATTAAAATGTAAATTAATATTTAAGTAACCAATTACCGGTTGTATAATCGCATATAGAATCAACACGAGAAGTACCTAATAATATGGTCATTAGCGAATATTAGCCAATTTGTTGCAATGTAACAAATGTATTCAAATTAAACATGATTGCCTGAGATTACGACATTGCTTCTTAGAAATTATAAACCTACTGCTAACCCATTGAGTGATAATATACAGGGTTATTGGTAAAACATTAACAACCTCTTAAGAAGTCATTGTACTCATCATTATGAACAACTTTTACTATGGGAACAAACATGAAATCGCGAAAAAAAAATCAGATGTTCCCTACATTTTGACGAGTTATCCGAAAATAATGTAGGGAATAGCTGATTTTTTTTCGCGACTTACACTAAAGAAGACTTAAATGGTACTTACTTACCTACAAACTACAAATTAAAAATAAATGACCTTAGGTAATGAGCACATGAAACAAAAATAATTAAGTTCGAAATTTCGAAGAACATTTAACGAAATCAAAACCTATTTCAAAAAGCATTTCGGTCAAAAGTCAAAACCAAAAGTTGTTTATTAAAATCTAAATGAAAAACCCACTCAAAACACATTACAGGCAGCACCCGTTATCTTGAAAAGTCATAAACATTAAAAGTCGCATCGTGACCACAGTGTTTGATTTAAAACATCTGAGGACAAAAACCACATCCTATAGATTTTATTAAAAACTAATAAATCGTCTATTAAAATCAACCGCATCTTCAGTTTTACGAACTTTTCGACGTTGCCTATTTAGTGTCTATGGTTAAATAGATCTATGGTTACTTTTTTTATTAATATTCGTCGCATCCGGTGCATGCAAAGGTTTATATTCGATTGGATTTACGACTGTTTTCATTGCGCGGTGTTTTAATATAAATACGTTGCCGGTTTCCTGTTGGTTAATAACAAAAATAATATTTATTAAAAACAATTGGTGTAGTTATCCTAGTTACTGGAACTGGTACGCGTTTATTATTGTAATGTTTAAGGTTTGTGGGTGCATACGCCTTCCTGATGTGCTTTGACGGTTGTAAAGTTGCTAATATCTGTGTAAATTATTACGGAAAGAAAATAATTAAGTTTGTGTCGCATTGTATATAGACATGTGCCTGTTTTTTTTTTACTGACACCTATTACAAAACTACTTAAATAAAAATAAAAAAAACTAACAACAACCAAGTTGACCAACACCTGAAGAGGCTTTCATTGGGCAGCTGGATCAAGGGCTTGATTTAGAAAGCAGTATTTCTGGACACGGTTCGCATTGTCAGGTTCCTCTCTCAGGAGCCCTAGCTTGGACCCCGATCCCGATACCGGTGGGCAACTATTTTTTATATGTATTTTTAAATGTTTTTATATTCTAATATTTACAAATGTAATTTATATGTATTTATTGAAATAAAGGAGATAAAATAATAATTAAGTTTTTTTTGCAACAAAAGTCCAAGGGGAAAAATATCGTTATGCGTTGTCATCAAATATATAAAACAGTGGCTAACATAGTTACTTAAATTAAAATCCACAGCGATTTTTAAACAGTAACTCAATTTAACATCCCAAATAATATTCCGCGAAAATTTCAATTCTTAAAAGCGGAAACTTAAAGAAGTTAACACGCTTTCCTAGAATTCTCCTTCTTTTATCTACTTTCATATTTAATAAGTGTTGATCTTGCCTTGAAGTTGATAGTAGCCGTCATATTTGTTTTACCCCATCCAGTGAAGTGTACTTAATATTACCATTAAATTCTATTGCTCATTTCCGAAACAGAAAAAAGTCAATAAAAACAAAACTGGTACAAGATCTATCATTGACACTATATTTTCTCTAAAATTAAAAAAAAAAAAACATCAGTGTAAAAATTACGGATCAACAAAAAATACGTTTACGTAGAATGTACAGTCACTAGCATAAATACGTTACACTTACGGAAGATTAAAAAGCGATTACCTCCTAAAGTATTCCTAGAAATTTTATGGTATTCCGAACACAGTATTTTCGAAACCAAACTTTTATGAAAATATATGTATATCACAATGTTGCCATCGAAAATTTAAGAGAAAATCATTTTTGTATTTTGCGTAAGTGAAAGGTATTTACGCGCGTGACTGTACTACATATATCGAAGAGTACGTTATGTATGTTCGTCTGTGTGTATGTGACTCGTAAAACGGAGGCGCTAATTGATGAGTGTCGTGGCAAGCGGTGATACGCCCTGCATTTGACAGCCCGACAACTGAACGAATATCCTATACCTACTAATGCTAGACACAGAAATAGCTTAGAACATTCTTAGCACTCATTACTATCAAAAATACACGATACGAGTTTGTATGGAATAATTTGCCGTATCTCGACGTAAAGGGACTCGACATAAAAGGAACCATTCTTTTTAAACACTGCGGTCTGTTTTCGGGTTCCGTACCCAAAGGGTAAAACCGGGACCCTGTTACTAAGACTCCACTGTCCGTCTGTCTGTCTGTCACCAGGCTGTAATCTCATGAACCGTGATAGCTAGACAGTTGAAATATTTTCTGTTGCCGTTATAACAACAAATACTAAAAACAAAATAAAATAAATATTTTAGGGGGGCTCCCATACAACAAACGTGTTTTTTCTCTTCGTGTGCGAGTCTGACTCGCACTTGGCCAGGTTTCGAGTAAGTGTTGAACAAAACATTAGGATACGTACTGGTTAATTGTGTCTTTTTTACCAACAAAATCAATCCTTCAACTGTTGAAAAATCAAAATTTTCAATAAAATCAATTATAAATTTTGTTGAAAATTTAGATTTTTCAACAGTAGCTCAACTGTGGCTAATGACTCCCAATTGAATTTCTATTGTTATAAATCAAATTTTGTTCAAAATATATTATCTATCTATCTTCTTATATATATATTATATATATATAAAATGGTAAACTGACTGACCGACTGATTGTTGATATATCAACGCACAGTCTAAACCTCTGCTCCTAGAGACATGAAATTTGGAGGGTGTGTTCTTTGTGAAGAGTAGGTATCCACTAAGAAAGGGTTTTTCGAAATTGCACCCCTAAGAGGGTGAAATTTCACGCGGACGAAGTCGCGGGCAGAAGCTAGTTTCATATAAACCTACATACCTACATGGGCACTTATGAAACCTCAAAAGCTAGGCAAACGGTTCCAATTCGTACTTTCCTATGTAGAAGAGTCTATCCAAGAGGAAATAATTTTGAACAATGATGTGTTAAGAGGAGCCCGTGGCTGAATAATAACAGCCGCACAGGTCAATAGATCAGGTTAAGCTACGCTTGTCTTAGTCTGTGGATGGGTGACCATCTTTACATACCGTGACCCCTCCGTGCCTCGGAAAGCACATTAAGCCGTTGGTCCCGCCTGTCATTCGTGGATCTTTGACAGTCGTTACGGGTAGTCAGAAGCCCGAAAATCTGACAACCAGTCTTATCAAGGGATATCGTATTACCCAGTAATTGGGTTGTGGAGGTCAGATAGACAGTCGCTCCATGTAAAATTCTGGTATTCAGCTGCATCCGGTTAGACTGGAAGCCGACCCCAACATAGTTGGGAAAAGGCTGGGCAGATGTTGATTAATCGCTTGAGCCCCGCTAATGAGACACAATTGATTTTCTATTGTATCATACTACATAGGGTACGCGCGGGGCTTGACCGGTTTAAAGTACCTAATTCTCTTATCATTTACAAGCTCTCTTATTTACCGTGATCGTGTTTAGCAGTTCTAAGGGCGTTAATTTTCAACCTCCGTCATCTTAACACATTATCTTCTGCCCAGCCTTTTCCCAATTATGTTGGAGTCGGCTTCCAGTCTAACCGGATGCCGCTGAGTACCAGTATTTTACATGGAGCGACTGCCTATCTGACCTCCACAACCCAGTTACTGGGTAATACGATACCCCTTGGTAAGACTGGTTTGTGGTGGTGGTCAAGCGATTAATGATAAATGATAAATTATTTTACTTCTGTAAGTAGGTTTACAGGTATGTTTTTAAAACTAGGTGAGGTCGGCGTTTCCTATCTAACTCTGAGAAGAAAAGCCGAAACAAACTCAGAGGTCACAGTCCCTTTTATTAAAGTCCAGACATAATCTTGGTCAGATCATGTGAAGACGATGGAGGTAGAATGGTTTTAAAACAAAAGGTTATTGTCTTAAGCGAAGGCCTACATTCTTATTTATTTTTAGAATATTTTCTCCTCCGTACCTACTTGTGAGAAGAGTAGAAAATATATAAAAAGACTAGCTTCCCCCAGCGGCTTCGCCCGCGAGGTATGCCGATAAAAACAATCCTATGTCTTTCCCCGGGATGCAATCTATTTCTCTGCCAAATTTTATCGAAATCCGTTCAGTGGTTTAGGCGTGAAAAGGTAACATACAGACAGACAGAGTTACTTACGAATTTATAATATTTGTATGGATAGCGTATCAGAGAGCTTAGCGTTACAATATACACAGGTTAATTAAATCATTTCCTGCAATCGGTTCGTTAAATTAAAAATCCGCCCAGATACCTACTACAGATACTTGCATACAGCGTGTAGGTAGTACACAAAGTTCAATAAATTAATTTTCTCAAACATACCCTCATTAAGAAGACAAAAAGTCCCAATTAAATAGTACCGAATGCGTGCATACTTTATTTCAAGCGCCCAATCGTATTTCTCGAGACCTCACTGTCGTTAACAAATTGACACGTTTTTATTACTAAAAACAGGGCATCATTAAATGAAATTTAAGAACGGAATAAACAGTGCTCTGAACGCCGAACGATTTCGACAAACAACAGATCAATTCCCGTTAATTTACCGCCTACTTAATTTTTAAATTTAATTGCGGTAATTTCGAAGTCAATTTACCTCGACAACAATGCTGTCGCAGTAAAATTTTACCATTGTGGCGGTCATTGTAAAAGTTTTACCGTTTGTTACCGCTTGTTATGTAAAGAGATACCTACCTCCAATTAAGGAGTGTCACTTGAAATTAGGTGTTCAGTTCAACCTACTTGAACATAAGTAATGTATAAATTATTTGAATCTGGCTGGCCACTTTGTTTGTCTATGGTCTGACTGAACTAGTATTTTTTTTTTCAAATTTGTTTTCTTTTGAATTGGTTGGTACATTGTGCTCCAGTTACTAATTTGATCACAATCAGCTTCTAATGTACCCACTGCTGGGACGCAGGCCTCCTCTCGGTGAGAGGGAGTGGGCCATAATCCACCACGCGGGCCTAGTGCGGGTTGGAAGATGTCACACATGCCTTTGAATTTTTGGTGCCGGTTCCCTTACGATATTTTCATTCACCGCTTTAATATAACTAATTTAATAAATTAGTTACCTACATATTTTAACATTTTCAACAGCAATCTTATTTCCAACAATGAGACTCTGATTTATTTTAAAAATACTATCAAGTCACCTGTAATATTTAAGTAACAACAGGTGTTGCTGAATTACAGAATAAATAAATAATAAGTTTTATTAAAATGTTCGTAAGTAATAAAATAGTTATGAAGACATGTAATTAAAGAGATAATGAGGCTCAATTAAGTATTTAATATAAATAAGTTACTCCAAGTGATAATCTTTATGTAGTATTATTATTTAGTTTATTATGTTAGCCTTATAATAACATGGTACATAATGTGTTCTTGTGTCATAATTTCTCAGTAAAATGAAATAAGGTTTGTAATATTATGGAAGTTATTAGGTAAATATTCGGGAGTTTTGGTTTACGCACTAACAAGTAAAATAATTATGTAAATTACAAACTACCTATCTGTGAGAAAACCGGGTAAAATCAACGAATTATTTGAAAAAAAATTAACACTAGTCTACAGAAAATAATTGCAAAAAAAACTCCAAATCGCATCGACTTTAAAATTTACTCCCTCAAAAATAATGCAGTTAAGATTTACCTATTGATCACAAATGCCTGATTTCGTACAAATAAAAACTTTATAATAATTCAAGCAAACGAAAAGACGACCCACTGACCGAAGAATCTATTGTATCTTGAATAAACACTTCCGAAAAATGTCAAAGGTCACAAATGACATGTCGAGTAGGTAATGCAAACAGGTTTCTATACAAATGTACACAATACTATTGCACAGTAGGCATTTCATTTATAAAACATGTCGCCACAAGAAGATTTCATATAACGGATTAATAAGATAAAAGAAAACGCTAACGTTGTTTTTGTCCACAATTTTTGACCGTTGGCCCACTGTGCAAGTTGTAACTTGTCAAGGAAATTGTAAAATTTTATGTAACTTTTAATTTTGACCAAATGTGACTTTTAATAAAAATGCTTTTTATCAAGTCTTATTAGATCTAATATTTATTCAAATCGTACATAAGTAATACGTAAATTTTAGATAGGTAGGTACTGCAGCAAATCTACTCACATTGAAGTAATAAAATTGCCTAAAAGCAGCACAAAAAAAAAACTAAGAAACAAAATGTTTACTCCAAATTAAACTTCAATACTTTACACTAAAAAATAAAAATGTTAAACAAGTAATTTACCTACCTTCAGGTACAATACCATCGTTCCTCTTGCTTTTCCAGACATCAGAAAAAATAGAAGTGCGACGAAAACTTATAAAATAAAAAAATAAAGTGTAACAAAACTAATACAACACGTTAAATCGTCCGATCACACCGTTTCTTTGGCATTATTTTCACAATCATAATTATCTAGTTCTAACTGTTTAAGTCACAAACTAAAAAATAACACACAAGCAAAAATATAACACAAAATAAAAACAATAGTCCAACACAAAATATTCGCAGTAACGTTCGAGTAAAGAGTTCGTGCGACCGCTCCGCGATCGAACGCGTTCGAAAATTTGAAATAGGAACGTGATACACGTCTTGTGAACGCGCGGCGCCGATACACAATGCTGGCAGATCGAAGCGGGTCGACAATACGCGCGCGCTACAATACCGCCCCCCGCCCCCCGCCCCGCTCCCACGTGCGACAAGGACGCACCGACCTAATGTCACTGCCCTATGAACAATGCCGTCCTTCGGAGCCCTGTTCTCTCAGAAAATGAATCAAACATCATATTTTGACCGCGAAATCCACATTAGCACACTAGGAACTTTCAGCCTGGCAGAAAATTCGGTGCAGTTCTATTCATGACAACGCTTACAATCAATTGTCTATGCGGAATAACAGCTTTCATCTCGCGGAATCTATACAAAGCCGTTCAGCCCATCCTTTTCTAGCGGCCAATGTGTGCGTGTCGGACGGTCGCGCTCTCTCCCGCTCGAGCGCGCGCGGCCGGCTAGGCGAGGTTTCATCTCGCTCTAAGCTCCGCCCTGCGAACGTCTTTGAGTGTGGCGATCCCGCACAGTGTGCGTACCGCGGTGAATAGCCGGGCATTGTGAAACCATTTTCGCACACCACAATGAAACTCAGGTGGGTGTGCGCTCTATGAGGGCGTTTAAAAAGTCAATATAATCTCCGTTACGTTTGTATTTGTAGAGAAAATTTTCTTTATTCACGAATGTTGGAGGATCTAACTGGGCGTGTTATTGTGCCATTGTGTCGTGAGGCGTGGCCACAGGAAAACGTTCTATTGTATGCTGCTCCGATTGTGCTATTGGCGAGCTCTATTGTTGTGCGGGACGATTTCCCACCAAACCTGTAATGTGACGTCGAAATGGACCGAATATCTTGATGTCAACGTCTCTTTTGATATTTGCATACACAGCTATTAATCAACGACGATGTCATTCATTCGGAATTGAATTACAAAGACACAATGATACGCGTAAAATGAAAAAAGGAAAAAAAATAAAAATTTATTTTGAATGTCAATGTCAAAACTTCTATTTATAACGGAGCACGATTTTAGAGTAACTGTACCTAACTGGGACGCTACTACAACGTAATCCCTGAAGATCTCGCCCAATTCACGGTTTCTAAACAATTTGAAACCAGCATTAAATTACACTGCTGATTTTAGTAGTAAAATCGAATGAAAATGAAGAGATTTTGGTGCCTACTACGGTATCAGAATCGTGCTCACAATAACTATCAAATTATTTGAATACAACATTAATAAAGATAGTCATTTAACGGGAACGTTCGCCAACTATGAATCTTGTACCACTACACTACCTACATACATGTTAAATAAGACAGTTACTCTCAGTAGGTAGGTACCTTAAATTCATGAATATTCAGGAATGAACTTGATAGCATAATTTCTCTCGACTGCGGCGTTTCCACGTGCAACTTTTGAAACGTTATCTCTTTAATTATCACTTTTTAGAGTTCCGTATTCATAAGGTGCCAACGGGACCCTATTACTAAGACTCCGCTGTCCGTCCGTCCGTCACAAGGCTGTATCTTTTGAACCGTATTAAGACACTTACATTTTTTACAGAGTTTGAACTTTTATGGTCACTATAACAACAACCAATAAAAATTAAAGGGGTTCTCCATACAAGAAAAGTGTTTTTAGAAAATACCTATTGTACGGTGGTACGGACCCCTTCGTGGGCGAGTCCAACTCGCATTTGGCCGATTTTTAATGTAGATTGACTCTTTATTTTAGTTCAAACACTCACTTTACGACACATAGTTATTTTATTATACGATTAAAATGTAATAAAATAAAGATTAAAATAATATAGGTAATATAAGAAACTCGTCAAAAAGCAATTTATTTTTTTGTAAATAATTTTAATATGTTACAAATTAATGAATCGGTGTGTATGTTTAGCTAATTAGTGAGTTAATTGACAAATTCCCATGATTTTGTAAATTAAAAAAATCTAATATTTATTGGATTACCTAATTAAATTCTTCTGTAAATCGTTTTTTTTTTCCGACGGTGTACCGTATTCGAACCAATGTGCAAGTTTTTATTTGCCTTTTACACTTAAAATTAACGGTACACTTATATTAATTTGATTTATAGTAAGCTATTAAATTAATTGGATAAACCTTAGGTACCTAGTAGCAAAATTTTTTTACCACGTTTGAATTAAATAACGATACAAAAATCCTCTCTTTGGTTTAGGTAGCGGTTACAAGACTGTGAATGTCGAGTTGAGGTCCTGAATTTAATATCGTCATTAGATTCTTTTAACAATATTCGGTCTGACTGCAGTTTTTAGTCATAATAAGGAGTAGCTTTGTTTGAATATCTACATCATCTGCCTAGCCTTTTCTCAACTATGTTGGGGTCGGCTTCCAGTCTAACCGGTTGCAGCTGAATACCAGTATTTTACATGGAGCGACTGCCTATCTGACCTCCACAACCCAGTTACTGGGTAATACGATATCCCTTGGAAGACTGGTTGTCAGATATTCGGGCTTCTGACTACCCGTAACGACTGTCAAAGATCCACGAATGACAGCTGACCAACGGCTTAACGTGCTTTCCGAGGCACGGAGGGGTTACGGTGTGTAAAGATGGTCACCCATCCACAGACCAACCGCGGCAAGCGAAGCTTAACCTGATAGATCGACCTGTGCGGCTGTTGTTATTTAGCCACGGACCCCTCTGAACATCACAAATAATGTCACTAAATGTCGATCTAGGGCGTCCACTCCCCATAGACCCATAGGAATAAATCAATAAACACGTTATGT
This sequence comes from Oligia latruncula, assembly GCA_948474745.1. Taxonomy (NCBI): domain Eukaryota; kingdom Metazoa; phylum Arthropoda; class Insecta; order Lepidoptera; family Noctuidae; genus Oligia; species Oligia latruncula. The sequence goes on from OX419700.1 coordinate 9,131,548, forward strand.
AAGTATATATTCCAATGGTACATACAAAATCAAATTTTACGTGGATGTGACGCATATTTTTCGCTAATTTGTTCTTTTTTGTGTTCTTTTCTTCGACATGTTTACCCCAAATAAACGAATTTTCTTTTTTTCTTTCTCTCTTTTCTTAAATGAAATTAGATCATGTATTCCTTTGAAAACATACTAGGTACTCTCATAAAACATACCTTTGAGACCTTTTCCACCCAAAAACATACATAACATCCACCTTTTGTACTCAAAGGACAAGAAACCTTCCTTTGAGGACAATGTGACCCACATAGACGCGCACGCGTGTAAGAATGTGTGTCTCGGGGGGTGTCCCCCATTCCCCCATCCCCCATATGTGGGGTATTATCTGCCGGGGTCGGGGGGGCTGTGTTCCAGGCTTTTATTAGCCCCCGTACGGGGGTAAATTACTTTTTGTTTGATGGTTTGTAATGAGTATTTGTGTGTTGTGTGGTATGGAGGTTTTAATGATTTTTGTAAGATTGTTTTGGTATATGTAAGTTTTGGAACGAAGGTACTTATCACATGATGTTATACTATTAGGTCTCACATCTCTGCAAGACTGCAATATGCTGAGTTGATTGATTATGGAAAAAGAGGAGAAAACTTCAAACGTAAACTGCCTCGTTGGTTTAGTAGTCACAAGCGCTAAGTACTGCTGAGCGGTCCTGTGTTCAATTCCTAAGTCTGGCAAAGTTTTATTGGGATTTTCCTTCAGGAATTTCTAAGCCCGGAGTCTAGATTTGTGTCCGGCTGATGGCAATAGGCTTGCCCTCTATTACATGGAACTTAAGGAGACTACATGACCTAAAGCGCGGTCTTTGTCGGACTGCATAGAAAAGAAAGAGAAGCGCGATGGCACAACTCTGGTAATTTATTGCAAAATATGAAGCAATTAGGTATCTATTTACAATTAATCTACTGTTTGGACTAAATAATTAAAACACTAGTGCTTTAGTATGTTGCTTGTAGAATAATCTGACAAAAAAACATAATGATTGTTGTATATTAGTATGGTTTTTATTGTAAAAATAATGTTTTAGAGGTACCTATTTTCATGTTTTTTTTCTATGGCTTCAAATTAGTTGTATTATGTTTTCAACACAGTATCTACCTAGCATATATCCTGAAGAATATCATATATTTTTCTGATTTAGTTTACTGTAGTCGATCATATACTTTTATTGTTTCTAAAACTTGCGTTTTTTGCGTTTAGGTCCTGTAAGCCCTTTAGTAAAAGTGCTATGATCTGGATCATGACGATCTAGCTCTCATTCGCCAAGTGTGCAAAGCGAAATGAAATTTGTGTCAACCAGTGGGGTTATTACGTAACACTACACTAACAGTAGTAAAGTCTTTCATTTTGCCAGTACAACAACATTCATTGCGTTATTTACGTTGTTGAGCAGTAAAATTTTTCGAACTAAAGAATCAATGGATTAGCAATATCCTTCAAAATTATTTAGATTGTAAGTGTATTATTTTAATCGCAATTAGTGTGCGGGTGTGCCATAATAACTCTCGACTGTTTTTCATTTGTTTATCAAACTCAAAGCATTTATTTCAAATAAACTAATTAATTATTTTTGAATTGTCAAGGTAAATTCGCCTTTGAATTATAAAGGTTGGTAGTGGATTTAATATTGAATTTGGTCCCTATTTTAAGAATATACTTAGTGTTATTTTTTGCTTTTAGTTACCTTGTTTTACAGTGCGACAAAAAAGGAAATGTTTTGTTTTCTCATTAGGTATGCACGACGACCGTAGATATCCGACGACGACGTATCAAGTTATCCTCCATTTCCAGTATAAGCTGACCCCTCAATGTACGAAAAGCCGAGGTCAGCTAAAATTGTAAAAGTATTAATAGTTTGATATGTCGTCGTGTGTACCTACATGTTTTGTTATAAAGTTTACACAATGCCAGTCCCCCATTAGTGACGTCACTGTCCCCCTTAGTCATATCGTAGTGCTATAACCATACCTACCTACTTGGGTTAGTGAAATTCTCACGCTAAACCACAAACAACTAAACGTCACAAAACCACAAACTTACAATTGCCAAAGTTATTTTAAACAAGACTCAATAAATAAACAAAACAAAATTAAAGAAAATACCCAAGTTACAGGTAAAATTCCCCCGTTGGCCCGCCCCCCTTTGTCCCACTAATGAAGATTATCGACTAAGGAAGCAACCGAAACCGGGGCCAAAGCAATTACTTGATTGGGTTCTGGTGTTTTGTTTATCCCCCTTCTCCCCCAGAGAGTGGGTCTGTTTGACCCGACCCTACTCCTTTACAAGTTCGTCAGTTTCAAAGATTATTTGCCCGTAAAGAGATTTCTGAATTTTGATAATGTTTTCTTTACCTTGTCTCTGTTTTGATTACCCATAGACGTTTTAATTATTTTGTTTCCGATAAAAAGTGGGATTATTTTGTGGTTTTTAGATTAAGGACCGGTTTTTAATGCTTATTTATTACTCTAAAATTACTATATTAGAGTCAAATTATAATGAAATGCAGTCTCCACTAAGAATTAAGATTAAATAAAATAGTCGTAAAATTAGAACATTATTAATTTAAATACAATACAAATAAAGATGAAATAATCCGTCTTTTAAATTAGATGAATGAAAAATTAAATGCAGTTTAATTTATTTAAAGTTATGTTGCAAATTGGTGAATCAAATGCAATCTCCCGCAAAATCAAGCTGTAAATTATTTTTATCGCTTTAATTTAAATATTTATTTCAGGACATATTTAATTTTCCATAAAACATTCTGTCACAAAATAGAACACGGTAAGCACCAAACTTTTGAACGAAAAATATCGTTTTATAATTAAATATCGAACTTCTTCCGTTCAAATTCCGAAGTTACCCGAACGCCGAAAATTTAAAACTGGAAGCCGCTTCACCTTAACCGATGTCAAGAGAGGGCGCGCTGGCTAATTGGCGTCACTTAGCGCGTCCGCGGCCTATCTATTTAAAGATCTTTGCCTCGCTTTGAATCTAATCCGCGCGAGTCCATGTCTCATTGTGGCATTTCCGCCTCTGTTGCGCTCAATGGTGGCTGTTTTTTTGTTTAATTAGGACTTGAGACTGGTAGCTGATTTAAAGGTATTGTCCGTTTTTTTGTCCGGTAATTCTGTTGGGACTTTACTTGGATGGCTAGGTTTAGAACTGGTATTGTCTGTGCTTTAGTGGGAGATTTAGTGATTGTAGATTTTATATTGCTGGATTTAGGGTTTACTATAGAAAAACTACAGTTTCTTAAGCCTATCGGTCATTAAGTATAGAGTAGGGGAGACCGAGGGGTTTTGACACAGAGGTGATTTGAAACAACACTGATTTCGCGGAATTTAAAACTGTTAGCGAGCTAGCACCGACACAAATCAGCCGCTCTCCACCACCCGCCGGGCCCTGCAGTTCGTGTGCGTGCCTCTGACGCGCGGTTGTGTAGTTGTGGCTGCCACGTAGCAAAAATCGTGAAAAGTAAGTTTTAAACGTTTTTTTAAGATACCTGTATTTTGATAATGCGTTTATATTTTAGCTTGGGTTTTATATGTTTCGAAAGCTCATTAACTAACGATTGAAACCATGGCGTTGGTAAAACTAATTTCTTTGTGTTTTGCTTCTGGATTTTTGTTTGTTTATAGATTGGGAGGATTTTTCACACTGAGGGGATTTGAAACAGACTGTTTCAACTCACCTCGCTTAAGATTTGTATGGGTGATTGCTAATACGGTGTGGTTTATGTTTTTTTTTTTTTTGCCAATTTTGTTTCAGTATGCCTACTGATTATAAAAGGAAGACTAATGGAGGTATGGCGAGTCGCGAAATTTACGATCTCGCCGTAGAAGAAGTTCCATTGCGTCAGAAAAGTCTGCGTGATGCTGCTTCGAGCTACAACCTCAACCACACTGACCGACAAATCCGCTATCTTAACTGACACTCCTGTAAAGGATGAATTAGCTGCAATTGAAGCAGCTAGGACTACTAAGAAAAAAGTTTAAAAACCTGATTACGAAGAAAAGAAATCACATAAAAGATCCAAGCCAGAAACTAAAACTAAAAAGACCAAGATATCCAAGAAAAAAAAGACGGCGAAATAATAAATATGTTAGAATGTTTTATTTCAATAAATACCTTCAAATTATATCGTCGTTTCTACTTTACAACCCTTAATTCTACTCATATATCAAGTGTTTCAACTCACCTCGACCCCTGTTTCAACATACCTCGGTATGAGGGGAGTTGAAACAAAATGTCTTGTTACATTAAAGTTCATTTTTCACCACCAAATTCATACTTACACGTTATTTGTGACAGGTAATTTGAAGTGTAAGAAATGAACTATCGATTGGCACTACACTCATACGATTAGTGTGTATAGAATTTTATATATGAATTAAAATGTCAAAATTGTTTCAACTCCCCTCGGTCTCCCCTACGTACGACACTTTGTACTGTCTACTACACAATTAAAAAACATAAAAAACATTTCTATGAAGGTATGTAGACTTAATGACTGTAGACTTACTCCATATTAATATATACGGTAGCCTTAAGAAACCGTAGCTTTTCTATGGTAAACCTTACAACACATAATAACGGGTCTACACAATTTAGTACTCATATACGAGTGTAACATGTAATATAATTACGTTGTACGGTAGTATCTAATCTTAGAAAGTTAAGTCATGTAGGTAATTTAACTTGTCGTAGTTTCAAACAGGTACCTACCAAGTTAAGTATTCGCCGTATCTATAATTAGCAGACTTATGTGTTAAGTGTCTTAAAGATAAGTTAATTTTATTAATTAAAACGGTAACTTATTTATAAATGGGAATGAATTGTCTTAGGACAGCAGAATACTTTTCATTGGTGATTTTATCTGGGAATAATATTTCTTGTTCTGTCTTTCTAGGTTCCTTGACGATATCTCGTCTGTCTTTATTAAACTTTAATTCACCCCTTCCTTCAAATAATACACAACTCGTCAGTTGATATCAACCCTCTCCTTATTTTCCACATAACGGGTTCATTTTCACCCTTCCGTTTTCGTCCCCATAACATAAAGTTAGTTTGATGGGAAACTTACTCCTCACTGAAGGGTTTTCCATGCGGTTTACTTTTATGATGGTATTAGGTAAGGAATTAGATGAATTGTGCCAGGATTTATTATCACCCTTTTGGTCTGAGGATGACATGCCAGATGTGTCACGATTTAAGTCTAGTTTTGGAGTCATTGTAAGGTCGTTCTGAAACTAAATGATCATCAACATAAATGTATCATCACTATAGTCAGATAGGCAGTCACTTCACGTAAAATACTGATATTCAGCTGCATCCGGTTCGACTGGAAGCCGACCCAAAATAGTTGGGAAAAGCAGGCAGATATAGGTATTGATCGGAATTTTAGTTAGACTATCTACACTAAGATGTTAATATAAATCAGTTATGTATGAAGAAAGCTACCTAAGGAAGGTAACTCAATCTGTACCCTAATTGCGTGACATACTATCAATTGAAATTTGAATAATTTTGAAGTAGGTACCTAATACATTTCTGATCCATTGTTTGTTTCATATGTTCGAAAAATTTGTCTGCTCAACAACGTAAATAACGCAATGAATGTTGTTGAACTGTCAAAATGAAAGCTATTCCGACTGTTAGTGTGTTACGCAATGTCCCCGTAGTAACTTGTAAAGGATTTCTGGCAGAATCCCTAATAATTCTTATAAGAGGTGATGAGAAAGACATAAAATAGTACACCTTCTCCACACACATATTGACGTAAGAAAACATACCTATATGAAGAACCTTTTACGAAACATAAGGCTTTGATGTTCTACGGCCGCCTTTATTAAATTCCGCTCGTTATTAAATTCCTTGAAAGATTATCTTTACATTTGATACTTAGATAATATGTGATGTTGCTATATATTTTAGTAAATAGAAGACTAGTGGTGGGTACCTTCCTAGTTGAAAGACATGACATGTGACATTAAGATATAGGATGAAAAAAAACACAAGTAATTAATTTGTTTAGAGGTGCCACCTGGCTTGTCAAACATGAGTTAAACAGTGTCATTGTTTAATGGAATTCTGAAGGTTTCATGAAATTCTAAGAGACCAGATGACATTTTTTCTTGTCTAACCTAATTTCATCTAGATGTTACAGTCATCATCATCATCATCATTTCAGCCGAAAGACGTCCACTGCTGGACATAAGCCTCCCCCAAGCACTTCCACTTCGACCGGTTCTGTGCTTCTCGCATCCAACGGGTTCCTGCGGCCTTCACAAGGTCGTCGGTCCACCTTGTGGGAGGCCTTCCAACGCTACGTCTTCTCCACTCCAGAACCTTTCAGACAGGAATTCTTTCCAGGATCTTACAGTATCTGTTGCAAATTCTCTTCATATCCTGATAAGTTGTTTAGTTAGACTCCTTTATTTTCAGGCGTGTCATTAAAATCATCACCACCATTCCACGCGTCAAAAACCAAATCCATAGTTTTTGCGCCAATATCACAAACCAATAATGGCCCAACATTTGCATCTGTTTAATCACAAGCAACTGGTTAACCAGGTACAGCGTGTCCACTTTATTAATTATCTTATCTGTCATCAACGACCAACCAGGGTATCGTTGACCTTTGCTGTCCAATCATTACTTTGGCTAGAGAGACCAACACCACTGGTTCCCATGACCCTGTATTGACCTTACAAAACGGTTAGTTAATTTATTGAAAAATTAATACTGTTTGTGGGTAAATGAAAGTGAGTGTTTATTTTATTGTTTCCAGCAGTGAAAGTTGTTGTAGACACGAAGCTTGAAAATGTATGTGTTGAAGCCTTTCCTAAGGAGTTACTTATGAGCCTATTAGTGGCCATCTGACGTTACTTAAGTAGTAGTTTTTTTTAGTAGGTTGTACTAATGAATGAATTGAAACTAATTGGTTTTTTCTTTCAGTTTCTTTTTTGGATGATGTTCAAGATATTTCCTCTACAGTAGTTCTAAAATTGAATGACGCTCCGGACAAAAACCACATAAGAAAAAAAGTGTAAGAATTAAATCACTTTAAGCAAACTTTTCGGTCCAAAAATAAGACCACACATTAACTTAAAACATCCTCGATCACGAGTGACAATAATAGATTATCACACAAACTTCAAACCAAAACAATATCAACAAAATAAATCTATAAAAAGCTTACATCAATCCCCAAACGTTTTACGTACCTACATTTGACGTAAAAAGTAGGTAGGTACTAACACGTCGAAATGGCACCATTAGCCGTACTAATCTCTATTTGTGGACCCTCTGCAACATTACCGCTGTTTCGGTCAACGTTTTGCCTAAATCCGGGGTACCGTAGGGGATGTTTCTTGTTTCTTCAAGGTTGTGCATCATTAGGACCTACTAGGCTAGAAGAACATTGTTTTAATATTCACACTGGAGATGATTAAATTGAATAATTTGTCACCATCATCATTTTAGCCGAAAGACGTCCACCGTTGGACATAGGCTCCCAAGCAAATAATGCTGCGACCGGTTCTGCGCTTGAAAATAAACCAATAGTTTGTGTTGTGCCGGAAATACTTAACTAAAACTTCTCCCAGCTAAGTTTAATGTGAGATATCTGATTTGGATCATATTTTTTATTAATATTAGTAGTTTTTTTTTCATTATTTTTAATTATTAGTAACATCCTAACATTGATTATATGAACCGGAAACGATCTCATGTAACAAAAGATGAATACAAAAGACTTTGTGATATTCCTGAATAGTAGGTAAACCAGTTTTCAGCTACGGAACCGAACCCCTTATGACCGACACCCAGCTGACCAAGTTTTAAACGATGCTTTTACGGAAAAAATAAGTAGCTGCCATTTCCATTTGGGACGCCTAAGTGGGCGCGATCTTTTTTTTAATTTATTACCAGTTTACTTTCTGTTTTAATGTGTTTTTGGCTTTTAAAAATCGTCTCTTTCCCGATTTGATTTTGTTATATGTTTACTATTAAAATTGTATTTTCTGACGCTTATATCTCTCTCTTTGAGTTTTAATGCTTACGTTTTTTTGTAGATTAACTCCAAAAAATTGGATGAGTTTATCGAAAAAGCTTCCAAATATTTCATCATAAACGACTAGCATAATTTGCTTAATCGAGCATTTTGACTAACTGACATAATTTATTGACTATCCTTATCGGAATAGCAAATAAAACAGAGATTTCCTTAGCAGCAATTGAACACCCAAAACTCCAAATAAAATCTAATGTTCTATAAAAAAATATAAGAACTGTTGGGCGGTGCGTCCCGCCACGACAATAGGGCATTGTGTGGTAGGCGTGGCCCATTGTGCCAGCCAGCCAATCAGGGCGTCGTATTCAACAATAGCGCACCGAATTGGAATGCCGCGTCACTTCTATTGTCGGATTGGCGATGTGCGAGTATTGTTCCGCGTTTAAATTTTTTGATTTGGCATTTACCGTGTTCTATTTCTGTGTAGGTATGTTACTTTGTGATTGGGAATCGGTTTGGTTAATTTTAGATATTTCGGGACGTTCAAGGAATAAATGGATAGAAAATTGGTAATGCTGGTTTGTCTGTAATTATTTAAATTAAGTAGATAGGTACTTGTGCTAAGTGCTAAATTAATTAATCATCTACTTCTAACTACCTAGGTACCTATGGGGTAGGTATTCCAAACGACACAATATTACAATTAAGTACAGAGGTAGGATCTACCTAATAGGAAAGTCTCTTCCCTAACTAACTGGGTAGGTTATCCCTAAGTACAGGGCACCACAATTATACAGCCAATCCACTAGGTACATACACTTACAAAGAAACCACTTTATACAAACACAATCTAGAATTCCACTAAACAAATAAAGAAAACAAAAGACAATCGCTTCCACGCCATTCAAGTCAAACCAGACAGAAATTCCTCGCAGAAACAGAAATAAACTAAAAAGATTCATTGATAACATCAACAGTATAAAAAGTCCTAATAATAGTCCCTAACTAACATATTCACAGCACTTAACGCCTGTTCTTTAACTAGCTTTAAATAGAACCTCTATTTATAGAACCTACATAGAAACACGCCTAATAAGTAGGTATGTCCACCGCTTTACAAGACAATAACCCGGAGTTAACGCGTTTAAGTTACGTCATCTTAGAATTTTTTGTGCGATGTTAACGTAAACGTGAGTATTGTGCTAAATTAAATAAAGACTCATTGAGGTTCTTTATTTAAATTTACACAAGACGGTAACGAGCATCTAAATTGCAGACCACGTTAAAGTTACGCAGCGAAACAATTTTTATCCCAAAACGAACTAAAACGCAAACGATAAAAAGCGATCCGCAAAACGGACTTCAATATCGAACACGCTTGACTACGTTAACGTTACGTGATCGAACGATTTTCCTCACAGGCCGAACTTAAACGCGCTAGTCGGAGTTTATTGCCGTCTGTAGTAACGAGAGCACTCATTAAGAAGTGCAATAGGCATAGTATCTGTGACCGGATGTTCGGAACAGGTGTCGCTGACTGCCCCACCCTGTACCACGCGAGCGAACGATAGACGATCGATGGAATCTTTCGTTTGGAATGGCTTTTAATGCCGTGGTACGGGGGTGGTGATATTTTGCTAGAAATGTTAAATATTTTGTGGAGTTTTTGTAAACCGTGGGTACTTTGTAAATCTGAGATTGGGTTTAGGATCAAGGACATCTGTTAGTATTTTATTATCAGGCCAAATAGGTCTTTGACTTTTCCATGTGATTTTGAGGCAATAGATTACTAAAGATTACCCTACATTCGTCTGTGTGTGGACTTAAAGAATAGCACCACCCCATACTTCCCGTGGGTGTCGTAAAAGGCGACTAAGGGTCGTACCGGAGAATGGGCAGCAGCGTTATCTATGCATTCCACCACCATACCATACTGCGATCACCAACCCGCCTGCCAAGCGTGGCGATTATGGCAAACCCCCCAAGAATGACAAGCACAAAAAATACTTGGCCTCTAGTACCCGGCGGCCTGCCTACCCTTGGCTACGGTAGCGGCCAAGGCCACGGTGAGGCAAAGGGGTGCTAAGAATCCCCGGAAGAAGCACAGAACCGGTCGAAGTGGAGGTGCTTAAGGGAGGCCTATGTCCAGCAGTGGACTTCTTTCGGCTGAAATGATGATGATGACCCTACATTTTGTAAGTAGGTACATAATAGTTATTGATTTCATGGTAGCTGCCATCTTTGTAATACTCCTTTCCCAGCTGATACCATCTCCTAGTCACGTTCTACATTGGCTATAGGTCAAAATATTTCCAGGACACCACTTAAACAGAAAAGCTTTTACTTTACTTACCCATCCTTTCTTTTATCCACAAAATATATTAGTTATTTCCTGTAGTTATGTAAGCAATCTTTATCTTCTCTCTAATCTTTTTTGCTCTACTAAGTAAAACGTTAAGAAACATTACGTCATGAATATAAATATTCCAAACGCAACTTCAACAGAATTCCCTAGTTTCTAGAACAGCTAGAATACCGCATACAAAGAAGAATACATTCCTCCTGTATTCTGCAGCTTTGCTTCGTTTCAAATAAACGACTCCACACACACAGGCAACGGTTAAAAACCTTATTAACCAGTTACATTTGACCTCCCTTTGTCCCTGATACTGCACAGAAAATGGAGGACAGCGGGGAAAAGTAATGCATTTTCATGGCTCTTCCTTAAATGGACATTGTGTTGTGAAACACCAACTTTACACTGCCGTTCCATTCAACCATATTCAATCGTCCTAAGGTTGATTGTCATTTGTTTTGTTGTTGAGGTTAGTTTGTGCTACATTTCGTGGTACATGTGCCTCCTCCTCACACTCCTGGGCAGGGTGCCCACCCCCCAAGCAACGTCTTGGAAATGTTTAGTCTTGCCTCCATACATGTTTTGTTTGCCTTTTATTCTCCGTCTCTTTTATGTGGGAACAGATAGATAGCTACATTTTGTGTGGCTGTGTCAACTTTCTGAAGGTTTTGTTCGAGAAATGTTCGGGGAACCTTTTCAAAAGTTTCTGTTTGATGGTAAGGTTGGGAGAATTATTACTGAGAATGGGAGGTAAAGAAAAGAACATGAGTATTGAGTCTTTGATGATGAAAATACAGTGTTTTTGAAGCCACGCCTTTGTATTATGGTAATACTTAGTGAAAAGTACAGAAAAACCAAGTAGGTATGATATCCTACTATATTTTCATTAACGGCGAAATAGGATCCTGTCTATATTACCCTCTGTTGGATAAAATGAATTGGTATGTTTGGTGAAAAGGTCGCGTTCTTAACCATTTTCCAATAATTTTGTATTGACAAATTACATTAATACCTACTTCAGAACCCATAGTGCCACCTGTCAGCGCATGCATGAACTACAAATGTAGACCAAACACGTTACACATCAATGTTTGTAATGAATTAATCATGATTTTACCACTTACGATTATTATCAACTCATTTTTTGTGAAATCTTATAACTGAAAAACTTTTTCAATGAAGTACCTACCTATTCATGACCATTGACGCTCTCAACTCTTACTGCAGAAAAATCTTTGAATTCTTTTTTTAATTTTCGCCAAAACAGATCGTAAAATACTAATTAAAGCGCAGGCCTTACTCTGGAAAATTGCTGCTAACATAACATAAAAATAGAAACAAAAGTGAGTAAATAAGGGCAAAAAGAGGACAAAAATTCCATCGCATGGTTGGGCAGAGGACAGAGGACATGGGGGAGGCAAGAGGGACCAAAAAGTAAAAAGTGGGAGGAAGAAGTGAAAAAGAGCAGCCGCGCCTTTGTGTGGCACCCTCCCAGGGTACGGTCAGCAAGAGAAGCAGAATTAAAAGTATTATTATTGCATTGTTTTACGTTATTTATAACGAGCCTTAATGTGGTTAAATGTAGTTTGAGAAATAATTTACTAAAAATGATACCGGCCAAATATTGTCCCACCAGAGCATAACGCCTTTCTCATACAGAAAAGAAACTCTTGCTATATACTTGGAAACCTTTGAAATTGGTAGGTAATCTAATTACAGTTACGCAATATGATTATGATCGTAAGGTAGGACGCCCTCACGCTAGGTGGAGCGACGATCTCCGCAGGGTGGCCGGTAGCAGGAGGATGAGAGTTGCCGAGAATCGAGTTAAATGACGTGCCATTGGGGAAGCCTATGTCCAGCAGACTGCTGTAGGCTGATAGAGCGTGACGAAATGCGCAAGCACTCCAGTTCCCCGGCTAAAGGTAGCAGCAGGACACCGTGTGGTTTTAGTCAGTACCTAATAGTCTGACAGATCCCTTCAGCCACCCCAGGGTGGTGGACGACCATGAGGATTTCCACACGATAAAAAAAGGCTGATGATGATGATGATGAATATGCGTATTTGGACAGATTCATTTCCTGAAATGAGGTGCAGTTTAAATAAAATAAATAGGTCTTAATATTGACATAAGTACAAAATACGATCTTTTCTCAACAAAAATTGAAGATCGATAAAAACATGACGGTCTTCTATTTCCCTATTAAAATCCCAATTAAGTTAACAAGATTTTATTATCATTTCAATTAGCAATTAAGTAAAATGTTTCACCGTTATTCCCATTTTCCCGTTGGAAACTAAGAAAAACAAAGTCACAACAAAAATAAATTGATTAACCCATGTTTATTAAATTGAACACGTCGGAACGTGTTTTTTCCCACTTGTGTCAATATTACAACTATTTGGAATTTATGTAAAATAAATTGTTTTAATTGAGAAAAGTGATTAATAATTGTGCTGAACGCCTCAATCGTTTGGGGCGTTAATTATTTTATGGTAAAACAAAATTGCTTAATGCAAGAAATGGTCGGTTTTTATTATGAATATAAAGAGTTATTTACATTCGTTTTCACGCTGGGGAGGTGGTGATAATTTGAAGTGAATGTTTTATTTATGCGTACTTTTTATAGTGTTTACGTACCGTGTTTACTTATTACGGCGTAACTGAGAAGGCCTTTTTTTGTGCCAATACAATTTGTAGGCTAAAGTTATACAGAAGTCACGTAGAAAACTTATACAGCCTGGCAGGGACATCTTGTTCCCATGGATTTAGTACATGATTCCGGACTGCTCGGAGTCTCTTTAAAGGATAAAACCAGGAATGAAATTATCCGGATAATAACCGGAATTACCGACATAGCTTACAGAGTAAGCAAACTGAAGTGGCAGTGGGCTGGCCATGTTTGTCGAAGGACCGATGGCCAGTAGAGCAGACGAGTCCTGGAGTGGAGACCGCGTTTCGGCAAGCGTAGTGTGGGACGCCCCCCAGCTAGATGGACGGACGACCTAAAGAAGGTGGCTGGGATAGACTGGATGCGGAAGGCGGAGGACAGCAGGAGGGATAACTTTATCCTACAAATTAATTTATCATTTTATTTTATGCTGAACAACAAAATTACTGCTGATGGCAAAAATAACTCTATACCTACATCCTCAAGAAAAGATGATCTTTAAAAAAAACCATAACATTACGCTTGTATTCCCCGAAGGGTTTGGCAGAGTTGTACCTATAGTACAACTACTTGGGATGCATGAAGAAGCCTCGTCGTGTAGCGCAGTTTGTTTCGCCAGTTACTCAACTGAACCTGTGACTGAACCGAGCGCTCGGTGCATTCTGGACAGGTACACCCAACACCTTATTTGACGCGCCAATTCTTCCCTTGCGGTGGTAGGGCTAACGCCCGCCTGGTTTGCGACCACCCTCCCACCGGAGTCCGGCGTCAAGCAGCCTGCTAGGTTTCGTCGATGCGTGGGAGTTCTAGTGCCTTAGGCATCTTCTGGGTTCGCTCGTTCCATCATAGACCTCATTCATCGCTTTCCATCAGGCGTGAGCGAGTTCAAGAGCGGGCTCATTAAGCAAAAAAAAAACTACAATTTGCAAATCATCAAAAAAAAAATCACGAAAAATAAAAGTTAACGTAATTATATTTTTTCTGCTATCGCTACATCACAGATACAACTTTGTAAAACCCGACTGTGGGGGAGGCGAAATTAAGAGACACTTTGTGTCGATTCATAAAGGAATGTTTACATGCATACCTACTACGTAGCGACATAATTAACTTTCTTATTATACTTATATATGTATGTATAGCTAGCTCAGTTTCAGGTACCTAGCTAGCTTTCTTCGAAATTGTGACGAGATTTTTGAAAATTTTAGTTCCTAACACTAAATTTTCTAGTGCAAGATTAACATGAAAAACTGGTACATTATCTCTTTTTCCTGAAACTAAGAAGCGAAGAACTCTTTTCAGCGGCTAAATGATATTTCACAAACCTGATTGCATATCATTTCATGATTTCACATTTATCAACTTATGAGCAGTCCAATACAATAGCTAGTTTCATGTTAATGTACCTAACTAACATTATGCTGTTTTATTTCTGACAATATTCTTCTCAAACAGTGTCAATTCGGGACCCTATAGGCTCTGCACCACACTCTATCTTAATTGACGGTAATAAATCAGCAGTTGCAAAAAAACCTTGAAAAACAATGGCCGACTTCGCAGCACAAAGAAGCTCATTAGCTCATTACACCTGCAAATCTGCCCTGCAAATTACCACCTTCAGGCCGTTCGTCAGCGCCAAGAGAAATCAAAGAGGTCGCCAAAGCAAATAAAGGAGCCATGATAAATGGGAAGGCGGTCGAAGTGACGCGATTCGACTGTACATCATAATATCATTGGCAGCCGCGTTTAATGTGCGCCTAATCTATTGTTATTTATAGGAAGGTGTGTGTAGTATATGGGGAATTTTGAGAAGCGATGTCAAACAAAGAAAGTAAGGAACGAAGCAGTGTCGTGTTTTTGTGCTGTACACAACTCTTACAGTCTCCAACATCATTCAAATGATCGTCTTTGTAACTTCTATACTATTTACTTATAAATTATATTAACCTCCATTTTCATAGAATTTTGCCTTTTCGTCGCTATTTAGGTGCTCATTGAAGGAATCCTGTATTCCCACGCATATTATTTTAGCCCTCTTTCTCTTGTTGTTTATTTACAAAGCGTTCAATTATCAGTTAAGAATCTGGCTAGGTACGGAAGCATTTTCAGCTTTGTCGTTGCATTGCTGCATCTCGGTGTGAATTCGATAGGAAGCACAATTTTTTTTTTTAATCTTAGAAAGCTTCCCGTTTTCTCATTTTCATGTAGGTATATCCTCTGTCTGTGGAACTTAACACTTTTTTCATCATAATTTTAATTAGTTCATCTGAAAACCTTACATATACTACAAGTCACGTTTGAAGACAAAACGTGGTCACTTATGAATGAAACAAAAGTGTTCCGGTCCATCGCAAATGTCACGCGGAGCTTCAGGAATATATTATTATGAACAATAATAATAACGGGAGCGCTAATGTTTATTGTTAGTTTCGTCATTATTTGTTTCTATTGTATAATAAACATTGGCTGGTATTATAATTGGGTTAGAAATAGGTCGTCGTGTGATTTAAGTAATTAAATTGGCATTGCTATGTGCAGTAGGTACAATATATTCATTCAGACTAGTACAAATATGTAGGGGTAAGTTATAACTGACTTTTAAAAATATTTGACAGCCACCGGTGTCTGTTGCTAAGACGCTGTCTCATAATAATAATATGACAGGATTATAATTGTAATAGGATCTTGAGGTAGTGCATACGTTTTTTTTTATTTGCCTTGATTTTGGAGTCTACAGGCTTCTTACAGCTGGAGATGTATTTATAGAATGGAAATAGAATAGAATACACTTTATTATGTATCTACACTATAATATAAATTACAGACTTATTTATACCTATATAGAAATTATGTTATTATTTTTATCTGGTTTTAATTACTGAAATTAAGGTATCTGATCAAGTAATTACATGGGAATTTAATCACTTGATCAGTGTGCTGTAAACTACCTACTGTTAATATTACGGTCCATAATGTAAACCAACCGAAACACAAGAATAACTAGTTTAACGATTCCAGTTTAACGACACAAAATAAACGGCACGACCCATAATTTTATTATTATAATAGTCACAGCACATAGCATTGTTTATGACAAAACAATAATTATTAAATTAATAATGGCATTTAAAATAAAATTCGAAGTTTACGATTAAACATAAATGTGTAATTATGGAAAAAATATGTTGCTTTAATAAATCTTTAGTACAATAATAATAATAAATATACGGTGGCCAAAATACATGTGGCATTAACATTTGACACCGCAGTTTAAGTGCGTCTTCGTCGCCTAATTGGTCATAAATTATTATAATTTGCTGTGCTGCCCACCCCGGGGAGTTTGCGTCGTGAATATGATTATTAGATGGGCTAGCGAAAAAAAAATGTGTATGATTTATAGACCGTAAGCAAAAAATCTCCACGACCAAGATGGTCGTGGAGATTTTTTATTTCGAATTTTGAGATTTCCTGGTTCTGGTTTATGCTAAATAAAAATGAGCTCAAATAGAAGTTAGCTACATACTTAGTAAGTATAATTTTCTTCTTTTTTCGTCCTGTGGTAAGAATCAGGCAAATGTCATACCCAGATTCAGGTTAAGATTAATTATAAACTGACGATGTATGAGTATACTCCACTCAGCCAGCGTCATAACACACATTGTTTTGTAATGCGTCCGCGAGCTCTCACAATAAATAGAAACTCCATTACGCCCAAGAGAGACAATACAAATACCAACCACGTGAATGCAATAATTAATACCTGCCCTAGAATTCTGAAGCACTCCGATATAACCTCGATGTTATTTCAATAAATACGACTGATGCCAACAATGAGAGGTGCTTTGACAGCGGCATCCGTTTCATGTGTGACTTACGGTCGTCGAGTCAATTGTCTGTGCTAAATCTGTGTTCAAATAAAACTACAGTTTGGTCTTACATTGTAGGGTAAGCGAGGCGAGTAATATTGTTATGGTGGAGCATGAGTCACAATTATCAGATGAACATTGTGTGGGATTTTTTGGGTTTGTTAGAGTACCAGAAAGCCGGAAGAGTTTCTTTTTCATGACTGAGCGTCATCGCCAAATACTGCCGTTCCCAGCGTGCCAATATTGTTATATCGACAGGCGAGAAAACTCAGCTGCTAATAATACTGCCAAATACGATTGGCCAGTCACGTACGTGTTGTCATCTGATCACGCGCTGTGATATCATCACGAGATTTTTCCATTTTCAGAGACTGATTTGGTTATCTAACTATAAGAAAACTGCTGAAGTAATTTGTAGGTTGTATTGTAGGGACAAAAAGTACAGATAAAATGGACATCTGTATTTTTTATCACCCATAGAAGTTCAGAAAGAGAAAAATGGGTTTTTGGGCAGGTCCAAGCTTATTTTCAAATCTTTCCTTCGTATCGCAACCAATCGCATATCTCCATCTGCATGGCCAATCTAACTTATCCGAAGAGAGCTTAGTTCAAGGTAGGACACTTGTTTTATTCATTAACTCTTACATTGTTGTTTTTCGTTGACACCAGATGACAGACCAGTAGGGGGTTTATGTGTTTCGGTGAAATGGTTGGTAAACATTCAGTTGAGTAAGTCATAAGTGGAGACTTTTTGGTTGTGGTGGAACAAGCTGAAGACTAAAATGGAATTATTTCTGTTAGGGATATTGACGAGGGTAATTAATATGTGTCTGATGGGAGTGATGACGATGAAGAATCTAATAATCATAAGGTTCTTTATGTAACAGTCTAAAAAGAATTACATATGAGTAAAATTCTAATAGAAAACTTGTTAGAAATGTGAACGTTTTGTGTTTGGATAGAAGTAACACTGATTTAACAGATGTGAAGAAGATCCGGATAAAAGAAAATGTTTAACTATCAAAAGATTCCAATGTTCATAATACAGGAGTTTCCAGAAAAAAAATGATTGTGTGTTCTTTTTACAATTCTATTGCTACGTTTCTATCCTGCTATTCAAATGAAAACTATAGTTAGGTTGCTTTAAGATATTGTTTCGCTTTGATCCTCAGCACGACTCCTGCAAGAATTGACACTCCCGTACAAATGAAGTACCTATTAAAAAAACAAAAGACGCGAACACCTAAAATAGTCATAACAAGTATTGTAAGGCGTACGACACTGCATTGACATCCGCATTTATTACTGACCATCATTCTCAGAACCAGACGAACGACAACAATGCTAGCCTGTTTGACGACTTGTCGCAGCGCTTTTATTGGGCTCTCTACTGTTTGAACTCTCCTCCTGTTACTGTCTTACTACCATGTCTTATGTCTCACTGATGTCTTCATTTGCAGTCTTTTTAGGTTTCTTAGTAAGACTATAAACTTGCTTCAGTCTCATAGGACAACAATGAAGTATTGTGTCTCTTTGTAAATTGTCACTGGGAGAGACAATAAAATGCATCTGGACAATGATTTTCTCTTAAAGATTGTATGGTTTTACAATTAAAATTTTATTGCCATGAAATCCTCTTTTCTGCGGTAGGTGATAGCGTTCTCCAGTCAGGTGATACCAAAATACTGCGATTACTAAACACACTATCTGATTTGGTAAATATGGCAATGCTCTTTATTATTTCAGTCCGATTGGATAGTATACAGCCTGTCTAGCAGTAGACATAACTAGGTAATAAAACTGATCATATAGATACAAATACTCGTATCTTATAAGAACTGTCTACTCACTGTCATTGCTATTGCATGATTCTGGTTCAAGAGCAGTTTCACTTTCATTTTATTCTTCTATACTTTGCTTGTATTACGTTACATGTAACTTGGCGAAGAATTGTCTTCTGAGATTCAAGACGGCATGCGGCAGCCAAGTCCCGAAAGGTATAAAAGTATAATGATCAAGTTCCTATATCATAACTATCGTCAGATTATTATATTTCTATGAGGAGACCACCAGCACTTTATCAGCTGTTAAGGATTAGTATAAATATTTCACTTACAATACATTCATCGTTGTCACAGTCCATATATAGTTTAGTTAGTGGAGCGTGCGCCCGCGACTCCTGCGCATCGTTTCCGCTTATTATTGCACCGCGCACCGCTGCGCACTGCTTTGTTTGAATATCATACTCATGCTCTTGTGTATTGGCTAGTTAACTATATTCATTGATTGCGTTAGATCAGTTTTCCTTTTGTAAGAACTGTACTTCTGGTATTTCTATATACTCTTTTAAGTAACAAGAACATTCTAGACAAAAAATATTACCCTCTTTTTTTAGTTCAGTCGCAAGAGTGATTTATTTATTTATATTTATAAATAACAAGTAAAACTGGACTCAAATATGTTAGCAACAATATTTCTTAAGAAGTACGTTAGTAAACTTAACCTACACACTGCATTGCAATATACATAGTTCATGCGAATCCCTGCTACAAGCTCAACACCGATATGGAAAGTTTGCAGCAGCGATTCACATACAAGCAGTCCAGTCAGCTCGCGATACACCGCAATAATTGGACCAGCAGGGAGGTGCATCTTTTTTGCATCGTAGCGTAGAAGCAATCGTCACGAGCTTCAGCAAACATCCCTGAAGCGCTACAGAAGGAGAACAGCCCCATCAACACCCAGAACGCATTATTTTATGGATTGCGAAGGGCGTTGTACGATTTTTCAGTGTAATCTACCCACAGGCTCGCGTTTATTAGATGTGTAATGTGTCATGCCATATTGAATCATGTGCGATGCCACTATCTGTAAACTTTACCCTACTTGCCCTGCTCATGAACTTCTCTACGAACAATAAGTTTGATTTTGGGGAATACATTGCAGATTTAGAAGTTATCCAGTAGCAGAGACTTTTTAAATCAATAACTGTTACCAATTTATAATAACCACTCAAGTGACGTCAGTATTAAATAAAACAATCTCCTGCAAAACATAAAACAAGACCCACCAACATAACATTACCATCGATACAGCTTATTTTCCTGTGCACCTAAAATTCACCAACCCTACACACCCAATAAGATTCTCATACGTTGTCATACCAATATGACCGATCAATGCTACAGTATTATCGCCGCTTGCGCATAACATTTATGAATTATTGTGCTCTATTTCTGGGCCGGTGCGCGCTTAAGAATGGTCGGTGCGTTCGTTCAGATCGTCTCTTGTTTTGTGAAGACCAAGTGTATTGACACTGCAGATTCTGTGTTGTGATTTGATTTGTTTCTTTTACTACTTCAGGTTTATTGATTTTGATTTCTTTGAGAATGTTGTGGTTGTTTCTTAAATTATTGTTACTTATTCTATTTTAGCTAATCTTGATCAATTATTTTGTTTACGTGTTTTATCTGAAATGTGTTTTTAGGTATGTATAGCTGCTTTTTTAGGTAAAGTATATGTTATATAGCTACGATACCAATACAAACGAAATCACCAACCAGGGCAATAAACAAAATATAAAAAACGAATAAAATAACGATAAACCAATACAAACAAACTCGGCGGTACTTATTCAAACCGGCTGAATGGACATTTCATTTTAATATCAATCAGCGGGCAGTCCCAGCGCCATATCTCATGCGCCGCATGCAATATTTTTTCAGCACTAATGGCGGATGTTTTGGCGCGAACCGTCCGCGCTTCCGCTGCGTCGCAACTCGCGCGCACAATCACTGCATCCTGCGTACGTGCAGGTTACGTCGCTTCTTTTAACAGTTCGTTTAATCTTCATTTGTTTTTGAGGTGCAGTGAAATTCGTCATTTGTTTGCGTGGTGGAGTTTTGGAAGGGTTAAATATTGTTAATGTTTAGGAAATGGAAGTTGCTTGATTTCCGAGTGTGTAATTTGAATTTGTGTAAACTGTAAATTAATTAGACTGATTTTCCTTTTTTTTTCTTGTTTGATACTTGTCTTTGAGTAACATTTTGATACTTGCTTGAAATTATTAACCCGAGAAAGTGTGAATGCTTTTTCTAAAAGCAACATTTATGATTTTTGCATTGTTTAATCTGAAAAGATGATTCAGTTTTTTCTTTTAGAAAACTTCGAATGCAGAAACAATAAATCGATGTAAAGTGGAAATACCATGGTATTACCATAATCCCCTCAGTAAACCTGTTGAACGCGATGTATCCGCCGCCGATCAACAAGACAAATGTTTGCGAGTTCCAACCCCTATTATTTAGGGGTGCATTGTTTATAGGGTTGAGAGTTCTTAGGGGAATTGAAATATTTCAAAGCGTTGTATAAAAACGACCTTTTCAGGTAGGTAATACCGTATTGTCCAGTCTGACCTGTGGTTATAAAAATATGAGACTGTCATCGGCATGGATCTACATCGAAATCAACGTAGATGGTGGAGCTTCTGCAAATCGCTAAGTAGATTTCATACTAGTTTTTTATTTCGCCACGTTCATGTATACCTATCTATGTAGCTCTGTAGCTAATAATCTTTCACCTACCTCGAGTACCTATACCGGTGACGATGTAGGTACAAGACAGCACAATCTACAAATATTGTAAGGGCGTGCACTGCAAGTTATTCTTATTCCTTCTACTTTTCATTTTTCCAACCTGCCTGATTTTATGTTCAACAAAAAATAAAAGAACAAACACAAAATATCATGCAAATACTTTACCATAACAAACAGTGACAGCCCTAGCAACAAGCGATGACTTCCACTTGTTGCTCCCCCAACAATAAGCTAGGTCAGTTTAATGGCACTCAGGGCTGCCACACGTAATGTGGAGTTGTCACGCGATGCTCTTACCTGCAACAAGGTAATTGTTTGATTAGATAGAGTTTGGTGTAACTGTGATGGGCTTTGGAGTTAGTTTGCTGTTTAGTGATGTAGTTTGATGTAGCTGTAAACTCGATTGGATAGTAAGTAAAGTCCTATAATTGTGTGTGACAGATTTTCGCAGGCTTATAATGTAGATTCTAATCAAAGAGGAGTAAAAGGTAGTCGTAGCGTAATGATTAAATCGTCATGGATAAACACGAACAAATGTTTACTTCTTGTCCGGCCTTGGTTCGAAAACTACAAAGCTCTTTTTCCATTTCGTGAACATTAGTTATTGAAGTACCGCATATCTCCGATAAGCACAGAGGACTCAAGACCTGTCAAAAACGTACCACTATCATTACAAAAAGTCAAGGTATTCTCTGGGTAATTTACCTACAGACAAAGTACTAACAACATTGTCTATTTAAAACAATTTCTCACGCGAATATTTTAACGTTACTCGCTTAAACTTTATCGCCGTGTTAAATAGGTATAATGCTGTGAACATATTTGGGAATACAATCTAGTTTACGATAACACGGCACACAACAAGGTTCGACAAGCGATTGAGTTGTTCCGCCCACGCTTCGCATTGTATGCTAGTACGAACATGCTTCGAATAATGTTCTACGTGCATGCGAAAAATTATTCGAAGCGTATTTTATGAGCGAGTTTTAGAATGTTTAAAGTATTAGGTGCTTGTTGGGGTGTGTGAAATGTTTGAGAAAATGGCATTGGTATTTTGTTGCACAAAAAACATAATCCTTCTTGTAATTTGGTACTGAGAGACTTTCCTTTTATGTGTGTAGTAGGTATGTATTGGTCAAATCATGCAAGATGAATTAAAATCACTTGCTCTTATCCTACGGAGTTGACTTTTTACAAGTTATTATTGGAGACAATAACTTTTATACGAGTAACTAAAGTTAGTTTATTTTTGTCCTACTGATGTTTTTTTAACACTTATGTTATTTTTACCTATCGCTTTATGTGTCTGTTGGAATTCAGGACCGAATTTTTATTTGATGAATATCTTCCTATTTCAAAACTTCATCAATATATCAGGACAGATTTCAGGAAAATCTGCAAAACCTCTCGAGCCTTAAAACCAAAGGGTCCTAAACCTCTCCATGGGGCGGTCTGCTAAGATTTAATAGTTGTAACACTCGGCAATTGTCGTGTCAACTTCGGTCGAGATCGGCTTTACTAGGTTTTATGGTTGTCGTGCGCACACGCCGCTGTTCGCGTTTACTTGGGGATAATATAATTGTCTCTGTCCATAGATATTTATTAGATTGGCGTGCCGTGAATGGGCTGTTTATGTGTCGATTAGTGAAAACGATGTAATTAGACAAAGCGTTATTTATTTGTTTTATTGAGTCTGAACTTTGTTAAGTGTAGGTGTTACAGCGTTAAGGAGAAAAAGTATCTTCTTAGGGTTGGTTTGACTTAAGAAAATAGTGCGTGCAGATGCAACTTAATAATAATATGAAATATTTAACATTTATTTATTCATGTACACAAAAAGACTATATATAGAGAAAAATCCAACTATCACACTAATATTATAAAGGCGAAAGTTTGTGAAGATGTTTGGATGTTTGTTACTCAATCACGCATAAACCGTTGAACAGATTTAGATGAAATTTGGTATAGAGATAGTTTGAATCCCGGGAAAGGACATAGGGTAGTTTTTATCTCGATATTCCCACGGGATCGTAACCTACGCTGGTGAAACCGCGGGACGCTGCTAGTACTTAATAAAGATAGAAGAGCATAAAGGTACTGGTTATTTTAACAGAAATTAATTCTAGAGGACCTGCGACCGGAGTATATTAATATGAAATGATTAAGATTTTTGTGTACCTAATGAAAAGTGCCATCAAACGAGCATTATTATTGATAGCCACTAACTGCCCCCCACGTAATAACAATAAAACTTCTACCGACTTCTTTCTTTGACTAATTCAATTAGAAATGCATTGGTATAACAAACTCCTAATTTTGATATAGGAGAATTATGAGGTTACTTACATACAATAAACTCACACCTTCTTTCAATGGGGCTAAGCCGAAACTATAGAACGCCACCTGCTACAATCCTTACATACTTCTTTTGCCTTGTTTACGTTAATATTGGGCCTATTTGGCGCAGCCGTGAGGCACACAATACTAAGTATATTTTAAGATTTTTTTCTTTTTTTTGTGTGAATATTGTGTGTCTTACTTACCTCGGTCAAATAAGCATTTTTTCTTTCTTTCTTTCATACATCTGGTCATACACGAGGATACAACTAGATAATAAACCAGCATCCAAGTAACATAGAGATATTCAAGCACTCACAAATATCTCTTTCAACAACAATCTGAACACAACCCAACACTCATTTCCAACCACTCTCGTACTTAAAACACAGCTATAACACCATAACAGGCCCTAAAATTATATGCAACATTTACTACAATAGTTTCTTCCAACATATGACAGTTAATGGATTCATAAAGTAAAACAAACGTAAAACCTTGTAAGGGGAATCTCTTTGCTAATCGGGATTATTTATCGTCCGTCTGTTTGCATACAGACTGACTTAACAATAAAAGTATTTAAGGGGGAAGCGCCAGGGTAAAGGAAATTCAAATTTTCTTACGTTTTTTTGCAATTTGCAGGACAGTGTGTTAGGTTGTATGTTGAACAAAATATGATTCGCGACAGTAACAAGTATGTTTTTGCTGAATTGTAATAATTAAAATCAGCAATACGACCCTCTAAGTTCATATAACCTTATTGATTGATATTTCATGAAATACTGATTCATTATTATATTATATAACTCACATACACACACATAATCAGCCTATAGTGTTCCCACTGCTGGGACACAGGCCTCCTCTCGGTGAGAGGTAGGGGGCCGTAATCCACCACGCGGGCTCAGTGCGGGTTGGCAGATGTCACATATCTTCCAATTTTGGTTCTAGGACATGCCGGTTTCCTCACGATGTTTTCCTTCACCGTTATATATAATTAGATATGACCTGCAAATTGCAAAAAAACGTACCTAAGTAAATATTAATTTCGCGGGCTATCACTAATGTCGTGATTTCATGAAATAGTCATTCAATAGGGTAATAATAATTATGAACTTAAAAAGTTGGATTGCTGATTTTAATGATTATAGGAAATACTGTAAATACATATTTGTTACGATCGCGAATCATCTTTTGATTATCATAATTGCAAAAAACGTAAGAAAATTTAAATTTCGTGGACTACCCAGTCGCATTCGCCTTAAGTTACTTACGTTAACTTTATAAGTTCTATAACTTGGCGGAAAAAAAATGGCTTAATAAGAGCGGCGAAGGAGGATGAATAATTTTTAGTAGTACGTTTGGAAGTGCCGATGGTTTTTTGAGGCGAAGTTTTAACAACGCGTGTTGATGGTGGAGTGGTAGTAAAAATAACATTCGCCGACTTCGAAATGAGGATATTGATGAACTTGGAGCTATTTTTCCATCGTATTCTTCCATTCTTGTGGTTTTTATAACGCCGACCTATAGTTGCATATATAATACCAGTCTATTATTATCCTGCTTTAGAACAAAGGTCATATCATACAAAAAAAGAATGAAAGAATGATCATTGCCTATATCACAGCACTGTTGGGTTATTATTTTGTCCTTGAGACATTCAGCAAGATTTATGCCCTGAAAGTGGTAATCGCTTCATCATTTAGTAGGTAACTTTAGTATTAATGGAGATTCAGAATATATTTAGGTAACTCAAAACCGACCAAAATGCTTATTACTGCACTTTAGGCTGAGGTGGCAGTATAGCCATAACATTTTATTCCAGTTCCAAATCCTTTATCATACATGTAATTTTTGTAATGTATTTGTAATTTTTTTTTTTAAACGTTGTCCCCCACTAGGAATTTCTCCTGTATTGTGGGTGCGTTTAGAAACATTTAAATTCACGTACACAAACAGCCAATGTCTAAAGTGGATTACATTAGTCATACTATATTTCTGGATTCCTATATTCAGTCTTTACAAGACTCAAGTATTTTTTAATCATTTAAAAACCTTTTAACAATAAACCGACGTACTTGTAAAAAATACGTTTATTATCACGGCGGCGAGGAAGATGAGAGCGGCAGGATGACTGGACCAAAGTAACGTGAATATCTGAATGAATCGCACTTTCATTGATGGAGATCCAGAAATATACCGCGCGTGAGTCGGTGCCCGCTACTGACTGTAGATTTATAAATTTAATAGAGGGTTCTAAATCTAAATAATACTTAATAATGATCTTTTTTTCAAACCATTGCGAATTCGCACAAAGTCTTTTAACGATAGGGCTGCATGGGATATCAAAAGTCATCACATAATATTTGGTGGTAACTATGAAGTGATGAACTTCACCATTTGATCCTTTTAGAAAACTAGTAGGTGTCACAAAATATGACAACTGCATTTAGGTATAAACCCTATAGGACATGTTGCGCCGACCCAAAATTAATTGGGATAAGGGAAAGTGAATGATAATGGTACTCTTGTATCTAATCTGCGTTTGCGATTTATTTGCCAAAAATGTAAACAAATACGGGTTTATGGAAAAATAACTTTAGATCATACACAATAAACTTCAATTTACGCTACAACTTCAAACATTTTTATAACTTTTTCAATAATGCTAGTCACTCTAAAATTAACTTAATTGTCATCATTGAAATAAAGTTGATATTTGTTTAACTTGAAATAGGGTGGAGGTGTGCAGCACTGCGCACTTTTACTATTGTATTATGCTAGAAGCACATAGTTATTGGAGTACAATATCTGCAACAGTTATTACAATTGAAGTAGCTATTTAGATGACCAACATGAATTAAGACCGTTTACGCCGTACGGCATTTTATACAAACTCAATCCCTTGTTTTTCGAAATGAATGAATCGATTGATTGATGATTGATTGATGAATCGATACAAAGATCTAAAAAGTTACCTAAGAACATTTTCGAAATGTCTTATTTAATAAAAAAAAGATAACTGGAAATCTGTTTCTATGGAAAATTTAAAGTCGGTCTAATTTGCCTGTAACACTATTTTTCGAAAATGTTCTTAAATAACTTTTTAGACCTTTGTATCCTGCATATGCGTATGAAGTTTCCTTAAAATCGGTTCATTCATTTCGAAAAACAAGGGCTTGGAAGTTTGTATGTAATGCCGTACGGCCTAAACGCTCTTAAAAAATTGTGGTAGGCGTCTCTAACCTTCTTTAGTCTACTTTGTCGGAAGATGAAGTGCGATGATTATCTGAGGGCATATCCTACCGGTGTCTTATTGTTCGTGTTACAATGCGCTGAGCAGACAATGAATACTGTCTTTTACTTTTAGGATTGATTTGAATGTTCTGTAGAACAAATGTTGTGATTTGTACTACACGTAACTAAGTATTGTCTTGAATAATTTAAAATATAAATGTCTTTGTTAGACTGCAGACTATCTACTTCTGAAGCAACAGTAGGTGTTTTTATATCATAATCGTATATAAACTGATCAGTTTAATTTATCCATAAATCCTTGCGAAATTCAATTTTTTTTATGTTTTTTGCAATTTTCAGGTCAGTGTCAGGTTGTATCTTGATCAAAATATGATTCGAGACTATAACAGGTACGTATTTACAGAATTAGAATCATTAATACATCTTTCTAAGATAGATTTGTACCATAAGAACAAATTTCATATGGAAAAGTGCATATGGAACCGAAGCTCGAAAGTCTGACAACCAGTCTTAGCAAGGGGTATCGTATTACCCAGTAACTGGGTTGTGAAGGTCAGATAGGCAGTCGCTCCATGTAAAATACTGGTATTCAGCTGCATTCGGTTAGATTGGTAACCGACCCCGACATAGTTGGAAAAAGGCTAGGCAGAGATGATGATATCGTACTTATCCAATAACACTTAGGTAGGCACACTTACTTAGATCCACATCTTGTACTAGACATTCCATTTTAATATAACAAATATCAGTTAGTAATATCTGCACTTCAGAATAGAAATGCAAATGGAACCTCGTAACTGAGAAGTGACAATAACAGATATTGTTCTAACTTCTATCTGATCTTCCGGGTAGCTAACCATCGGCCATTGGAGGCGATCAGGCATAAAATCTTAAGTTTATTTTAAGAGAAATTGTTTATTAAAATAACAGTTGTAAATGCTATGTTCGAAGACGAGGAAGACATCTTTCGTCAGTCAAATGACACGCCAGAATTATATGATGCTAATTTTCAGAGACCTATTTTCGCTTTAGACATTAAAGTCGATGAAACTACTGGAGAATATATATCACGTAATAGAGGAAAAGATAGTGTAAATGACACAAAAAGATCATGAAGAATCAGCGCAGCAGCTGTACTGTCACACCTGGCTGCCAGATATTTATGTAAATAGATCACCCCTGATTAATAGCAAAGAAAATGGGCCAAACGTTGACTGGCCTCTACTAAGTAACTTCCGCTGAAATTAAGAGGCCTCATTACCACATACTTGAGGACTGACGAAATTATATTCACTCACTAGTTGGCCGAAGATACAACGGTATTGCAAAACGATGAAAAGGACCTTTCATTCAGGGAATTCTGTTCGAAAGACAGAGATGCAGATATAGATAATTTGAAAGAGAAAAGGGGATGGTAGATGTCCTTAACTCGATTCTTGGCAATTGTCCACCGGAAGGCGGCTTTTAGCAATAAGACAGCTTTGAATATGAAACTGAAATACAAAGCCGGTCCATTCAGTTGGTTGACGAGCACTGTATGTAATTGACTCGGAAAGGTCAATCCATTGCGTGCAATGCAAGGGTTGATCTTTCTACTTGTTATTGTCCTATAGGATTACTTACATGTAGTTTCTAGTTGACTGGTTCTGTTAAGATTTCACTATGAAGTGTGAATGACAGTTTGTAAACGAATACAGTACATACTGTCCACATTCCTCTACCCACTGCCAAATATATGATATTTAATATAAATGAGATGTCAAAACATGTATGGCTAATAGATTTAATTTTATCAAAACTCGTCGTTTCTGTTCACGTTTTAGAAATAAAAACGTTGCAATATTGTTTTGATTGTAAACTTGATTTATAACGAGCCAAAGTCACAGCCAAAGTGCTACTACAAAGATGTTTTCACATCAAACGCTTATAAAGTTGTTTTTATAACATTGCGTGCTACTACCAAATACATTTTAAGTCGCAATCAATCAGGCTTTGTCTGACTCCTCTATGGAATTTTAAATTGGATTCCTGTTAACAATACAAGGATTAGTGTGGTCGTACTTTTGTCCGCCATTGTACATCTAAAACTGATGTTACCCATGCGTGTTACTACCGCATCGATTGGTTTGACAACCACTGCTGGTATAGTTAAAGCGATCATGTGACAATGTCAAAGAGAATAAGTAATGTAAGTTGTGTTTATGGGACTTATCGTTTTGTACAGAGTGTTATAATACCAGAAACAGTATTTTACAGTGCCGATCGCTAGCTTCAATGGTGTTTAGGATTATAAGTTATTTATGGGGATTTTGTAGATGAGTCGGTAACGTTTTGTAGTTTCAAAACCTGTTCCTATAGGGGACAGATAAAGTTGAAACCATTTCGTTGACAGATAGATAATATAAATTGAATTTTAAAAGATACGTAAGTGTCCTCACTATAATAGATGTGGTGCATCTAATTTGGGATTTATTGAGGAATTAGTGGAAATAGGAGGATTTTTGTGAGTCAAAATAATTGAAAACAGCTGCAGAAGCTTAGGTTCGGGAGCTAGGTGTAATCGCGCCAGTTTTCTAAATTAGTATTTTGATAAATCTTAGATATTATATTGTTGGATTATCGTTTTGAGTACATAAACTGCCGTATGAATAGCAAAGCATTAAGGCTCCCACAGACAGGCGCGACGAGACGGTGCGACGCGATTGTGGTAAGTAGAACAATTTCCATGAACTTTTCATGTACATTTTTCTACTAAAGTCGCGTCGCACCTTAAAAACCAGTCTTGATTGTTGAGGGACAAAATTCTAGTGTTTAATTGGCCACTACGTGAAAGGCACAGTAAAAATAATTATTGATAGATGACAAAAGCCGTTGCCATAGTCGGACCATTCTGTAAAAATCTCCAAATCCATGAATACGTGAAGTGACCTTGATGTGAGCTGTCATTCAAGAGAGCAGTTGTGGGTCAATGGCCGCGACTGTTTGAACCCAGACAAGCATTTTATTTTGTGTAAATTATTTCATCACCACTGCTCTCAAAACGTTGAAGGAAACCATCGTGAGGAAACCGACATGTCCAAGAACTAATAAGTCGAAGACATGTGACATCTCCCAATCCGCACTGTGCCCGCGTGGTGGATTACGGCCCACTCCCTCTCGCCGAGAGGACGCCTGTCCCCAGCAGTGGGAACATTAGAGGCTGATTATGATGAGTTGCTATTCCAGTTCAAGGATTTACAGCTCACTTCACCTCAGTTTTCAGGGTGAGACTTTTACTAGACCTACAGATCAAGATAAAATTTCTAATCCCATCAAAAACCAATACCCAGTGGGCCTCCAGTTCAGTTTCCTGCTCATTGACATATCTATATAAAACATCCGATACGAAAAGTGAGCAATAACTAAAAAAGTAGCAGCAACACCAGGGCTCCTGCAAAAGCTTTTACCGAAGAAGTCGTAGTAAAATATTATGATGCACATAAAGAGTATACAATAAGTTACAGCACTCGCTCGATTATCTCTTATTTGTTTGTGTTTTATAGCGGTACTGCTCTCCGTTTTATAGCTTTTCGATATTATTTCGCGTATTTTTTTTCCAATGGGCTACCGCGACGCTGTTACTCTATATGGACAGACTACCATGGATAAGACGTCGAACGCCGACGGAGGCGCTCATGGTTAAATAATAATAGCCGCATGGGTCGACTGTAGGTTACGCTACGCTTGCCGAAGTCGGTCCGTGGATGGGTGATGGTGTCTTCGAAAGCATGTTCAGCCTGTCATTTTAGATCTTTGACTGTCGTTACGGACCAGAAGCCCGAAAGTCTGACCACCAGTTTTACCAAGGCATGTGCTTTGTAAAGTACGTTAAACTGTTAGGCCCGGATGTCATTTTTAAATCTTTTTCAGAAGCCCGAAAGTCTGACAACCAATCTTACCAAGGGGTATCGTATTACCCAGTAACTGGCTTGTGGAGGACAGATAGGCAGTCACTCCATACAAAATACTGGTATTCGGCTGCATCCAGTTTGACTGGAAGTCGATCCCACCATAGTTGGAAAAAAGGTAAGCAGATGATGACGATCATGGATAAGACGCCAAACTAACCAATAAAATGGACAATTGAACGTGTACCATGTGACCGTTATGGACATAGTTACCTACTAGGTTATGCCTAAAATGGCGGCGTTTATAGCTGTAAACGGTGGTGTAATGTTGACTTTATTGCAATCGAATAATTGTTTATGGTCTCAATTTTATGGTGTCATGTTATTGTATTGTTTATAGGCCAATATGCAGCTTTAACTATACTAGTTTGAAGATGGTAAAAAGTTAAACTTTAAGAATAGCATTTTTCTCCTCTGTCATTTCGGGACGATCAATGCGGGATTGAAAAGATAAATCAGTCAAAAAAACTGGTACTAGCAGTATTAACTACTGAAATAACAATGCGCTGGTTCTTGGTAGTAAAACAAAAGTAGGTATATATTCTGTCAATCAAAAGTATAAACTAAAAGGTAGAAAAAGCATAAACAAAAGGTTTATAAAGGTAAAATGATAAAAGAAAAGACTTGCACAAGCAGAGCAGTCTGCCCAGTCTGCGCTCAACGATTTTGAATGACAACGTTATTACAAAATGGCTGCCATTTTTGACAATCGACCATTTTCATCCAAAAATAAAGCCGAAAAAAAAGTCGTATCTTCAAATTTCGAACGTCACAACGCACTGTCCTCTCCACAATACCACTTGGGCCTATCGGGCATTTGAAAAAAAAAATGTAAAATCACCCCTCGGCCAAAGAGTGCCATAAACTAGTCGGGCTCGCGCGCCAATTAAATATGAATGTGCTGGCCCACTCTCATTACCACGTAAAATTTTTAGTTGAATCTACCCTCTTTTTGATATTGTGTTATACGATATTGGATAGGTCAGTTGTGTAAATTATTGATTTGAGGTATTGGTTGAGTAACGATGGAATTTGAGGAGAATGGGATTAAAGGAAAGAATTGGTCTTTTAGGTCGTCTTTTGAATGAAGATAGTTTCTTGTTTTGTGAAACTTCAAGGGATTTGTCTTTTGTTTCATATTTATTAAGTAACAAAATAATTATAAAAATATATTTAATATGCGTGCAAAAGTATATTTTTTAAATAGTCACAAAGCATGAGTGACTTGAATTAAAAATAAACATTACAATGTGGTATAATAATTAATGACTACTTTTTGCTATTAATAACAGGTAAATACGAATTCTTTTGATTATCTTTATGGAGACAGTAGACACCTCTATTATAGATTTTTTACTCAAAAACCCCACCTCTATATCATAGCAAGAGTTCTTAATACCTATAGCCAACCAAACTACATATACTCACACTTTAACAAAAAATCGACCTTATTACATCAAAGAAAGTCCTATCTACAATTTCAAGAACCGCACAAGTAAAGTATGTCGAGATATACAGGGGGTGTGATAATTGCGAAGTGAGACAAAGTCGCTTCAAAGGTATTGTGGAGGTTGTATAGACTTTACAGGCCCTTAAACATTTGAGTTGATGTCAACCACACTTTGTCGTGCCGTAATTATGATCCACCTCTCAATGGGACACCCTGTACACGCACAATGCGTCTTACAAAACGACAAATTAATGAGGACTTTTTTTGCAACAGTTGTTTTGATTTAAAAGTATTGGTACGACTACAATACTTGATTTTTAGGGTTCCGTACTCAAAGGGTGACAACGGGACCCTATTACTAAGCCTCCGCTGTCGTCCATCCAACCGTCCGTCCCGCGTCCGTCTGTCAGCTGGCTGTATTTCATTAACCGTAATAGGTAGACGGTTTAAATTTTCACAGAGTGTGTATTAATATTGCCGCTATAACAAAAAAATAAATTAAAGTTAAACATTAAGAGTAAACTAGTCGCGAGCTCGAACTCACTGGTGGTCATGGCCAAAAAGCACGCTCTCTTACCTGGCTTCGTGTCCGACAGAGCTAGTATCAGTGATGAGCAGTTTAGACGCTAGTCTACACGAACAATGTCTAGTTCTCACGCACAAAAACACCGTTCCGAATTGATAGGTGCGTAAGAAAATCGAAAAGTGCTTCGGAAAATCGAGTTTTATGAAAAAACCACTGCATAAATCAATTACAAATAAAGTTTATTGAACTCTTCGTTAACTGAGCCGTGTCGGTACGGACTTGGTTTTGAAGATTTTACATATCTTTTATTACGTATTTACACCCAAAGTTACGTTAAAAATAGCAAGAAAAACGAATCTTTTTTGGCTCATAACTTTTTAATGGCTTTTTATTTTACTATTCTGTTTCCGTACAGACAACATTAATTATAAGACAAAACGATATCATGTTTAACATTGGATGCACATTTGTATGGAAAAAATATCGACTAGTGGCATCATACATGGGCTTTATCCAAGAAACGTGTTTTGCCTTGTTTTGTGGAACCCTTCATATGCGAGACTGACTCGCACTTGATATGTTTAAATAATGTATGTATTTAGTACCTCATTACACTCCTTTTCGCTTTCACGGTTTCCTTAATGAGTGATTGTTGTTGCCTTAATTACCTGTTTTTCGACCTTCGTTTTCATGGTAATGCTTTGAAGGGATATTCTTAACAGGACCCTAGTGACATTTTTCTGGGATAAAGGCATTTTTTGTTTAAATAAGTTGTTTACAAACGTTGAAATGGTTAATAAGTACATTTATGGTTGATAAATAACTTAATTGCAATAAATATCTCGTTATTTGGACATAATAATTATTAACGTCGCGTCGTAGAAGAGCCAAAAGTGTTCAGGATGACGCAAATTACCTACAATGTCTAAATAATGATTAAATACAAAATTAAAGACCTGGGTCATTCTGTTTGTTTCTGTTGCAATATTGCTTCTGGCTTAAAGTTTTTTTGTTGGAAGTTTCTGTGTAAATAAATCAAGCGGTGTTTCACCCTTGTAAGTGTAAGGGCCATAACACAATACACTCAATACGACGTCGCATCGTAGCACGTTGCGATTTGCGACCAATGGCGATGTTGGTATAAACAATACAATATGTTTAGATAAAAAAAAAAATTTATTGATAGTATTCAGTATTTTCATTTACCGTTTTTAGGTGTACCTAAACGTGAACGGGTACGTTGCGACATCGTATCGTGTGTATGTGTTTTGGCCCTAATCTATCGTCCATTCAAACTTATGTTTCAAATTAATATTATTTCAAGTTAAAAAAATATCAACTTTAATAGTAATTAAGTTAATTTCAGAGTGACTAGCACTATTGAAAACGCTATAAAAATGTTTGAAGTTGTAGCGTAAACTGAACTTTATTATAGAGGATTTAAAGTTATGTTTCCATAAACTCATATTTGTTTACATTTTTGGCAAATAAATCGCGAATGCAGATTAGTTACGAACCTACCTAGATAACTCCAATACTACAGCCACAATATTCTATGCAAACTGTCATGTCGCAAGCGCAACAACACCTACCTACCCTTTCATATAAAGACGTAACATACCCAACTAATTACAAATCAATACAAAGTAACGCTAGATTGTATCGTTATAATCTGGCGAAGCTCGGCGACTGTCAAGATCTCAACAAAACCGAAGTCAGTGGTATAAAAGTGAATGATTAATGGCTTCTCGCATTAGGTTGCGGATACACCCTCGTGCGGGTGTGGGATGTGGAGGTGCGTGTGGAGCTTTTGAATCAGCGGAAAGTCAAGAGCGAGATGTTTTAGCGATATATTACATAGTTCCACAGTGAAAGGATAACAACTACAAATACCTAAGCGGCACGGAATCTTGACCAAGCGCCTATCTCCCAAATAGTCGCATTAACAACAACTTTATGATTGTTTCTTATGAGGGTAGGTCAAAAAAATGTTTTGTCTTAGTTCAAAAGCCCCATTCATCAAGTTGGAAAGCATGGTGACTTTTAATTTTGATTTGAATCGTGTCTCTTGAGCGACTAATGTGTTGTAAAAGTTTACGGTTAGCTTATTGAATTGTTGTGGGTTTGTGCTTTTTATTGATTAACTGATTAATTTATTGATTTCTGCAAGTTCATTAGGACACTCGCAACGTCGCAAGACCTAAAGACTGCTTGGAAAAGTTAACACTGGAATAGATGCCATACATCGACATTGGGTACCTAAACGTACACGATTCCTTTGATCTTCTCTTACTAAACGTGGTAATTAAAAGAGTCGATCAGAAGGAGGAAATATTGATATCTAATATGTAAGCAGGGTAGGTAATGCCAAAAACAATTTCAACAATATTATAATGAAACATGTTCACTGCATGTTTGTAGGAGGTGGCGTTCCGTGGTTTCTGCCCAAGGGAAAAAGGTGTGAGATTAAGATTGTGTGATCCTTTGTGCAATTAATCTGTAGTTTTCAATATAAGAAAGAAAAGTATATAAGTAAGTGAGTAGTGTGTGTCTGTGTGTGTAGTAGGGGTATGTGTGTGTGTTTTAGTGTGTTTTTTTTTACTAATAATACCAGCCTATCATTGTCCAACTGCAGAACTCTTCTTATACAGAGAAGCCACGAGCATTGGTCACCACGCTTCCTCAAGACGGGTTGGCGATATCAGACTTATGTTAACTATTACTCCAGGTATTTCCATTACCTACGTCAGTAATATCCAAGATAAAACCCAGAAAATTAGTAGAAAAAAAAACAAATTATCAATATTGTTCAGATCGCTAGTTTAGTGGCCCACTTTCTTTAACACGTCAATCGATTTGAGAGTGTAAACAGCAGTCGCCCTTTGTGCCTACCTCCTTCCCTCTACGGCTTGAAACAAGCTGTACGAGCTGTATCAGTTGCTAGCCTGCTGTTTGTTGCTAAGCTGTTTGTTTGTTCATGCTTGGATCGATGTCTTAGATTGGGGCAAGGTGGATACAGGGCGAGTATGACATTCAATTAATATTTTGTAATAGCGTGAATATTATTAATTTAGTTTTGTACAGGTAATGATGAGATAAGTTTTAACAGCTTTTCTTTCCATTGTCATTGCCTCGCTTTTTCCCAACTATGTTGGGGTTGGTTTTCAGTCTAACCGTACGTAGAGCGACTGCCTATCTGACCTCCACAACTAAGAAGACCTTCTTTTGGTCTTCTATACTACTAGATATTGATCTAGTACCTATGAAAGAAGGTCTTAAAAACATATTGATGTTTGGACTTAGTACCTATAGCATAATCAGCCTATAATGTTCCCACTGCTGGGACA
This sequence comes from Oligia latruncula, assembly GCA_948474745.1. Classification (NCBI taxonomy): domain Eukaryota; kingdom Metazoa; phylum Arthropoda; class Insecta; order Lepidoptera; family Noctuidae; genus Oligia; species Oligia latruncula. The sequence goes on from OX419700.1 coordinate 9,167,963, forward strand.
CAGGCCTTCTCTCGGTGAGAGGGAGTTGGCTGTAATCCACCACGCGATCACACTGCGGGTTGATAGATGTCACAGTCTTTGAATTTTTGGTTCTAGAACAGTTTCCTCACGATGTTTTCCTTCGCCGTTTTGAGAGCAGTGGTGATGAAATAACTTACAGAAAGTAAAGCGCATGATTGGGTTCTAATCTACGACCACTCGTAAGTCGCGGCCGTGGGCCATCACTGCTCTTGGACTAATTATAATAATCTAATGAAAGTAATCCTAAAAATTGGTTGTCTTAGTTTATTTGTATAGGTACCCACTATAAATGTTAAATAACATTAACGATAAGCCTAACTCAAACTTGGACATACACACTGAACACTTTTACCAAGATTTTTTTAAATATTTTTATAAAACTATGCGCTAATTTAAAAACAAGAGATCAAAAATATATAATGCAGTAGCTATTTAAGACACGTAATAAATATTAAAAATTAAATATGAATATAATTATTGTAATAGGTTCAGAAATACACGTTGCACGAGTATACTTTGTCACTAGTGTCATAATGGATTTAAAAATAATCGGTTTGTTTAAATTATTTGTTTCCTACGTGACTTTGTGTTAATGTTTGTTCTTTCTTTTATGATATATTCAATATTGTATTGATATATATTCTTCGTCCTCGAGGTCATTTTTACTTTATATAAATCATATAATTTATATTTTTCTTGTGTGTTTATCTAGTTTATTACTGTAAAAATGAATTATGTCTGCTACTTTTAATTCTTTGGTGATTAATAGAAACTAATAAAGTGTAGTTTATTTGTGGTATTCGAAATATTTTTGTAAAACTGTGTCGTTAATAATGCTGAAATGAAGTGTGGAATTGACATCGGTATGCGAGTATTTTGAGATTAGGACTCATCGTAATCTTACACGCAATAAGTATCTAAATGTCTTTTAAATAATATTGATAGAGTTTACGTCGTTGAAAAAAATGCAAGTTCACTAAAAAAATATAGTAATTTATCATTTCCAGATATGGAGGGTTTGTTCTTAGTCAAAAAAAAAATTACCTACCTACTCGTCATTGGAGAATAACCCAAGTTTTCTAGTTAATGTTTAATAGAATTATCAAAGAATAGCTACACCCTGTATAGAAACTGTATCACAATGTTTTTACCCGATTGCGCCTGAAGGAGGGAAAAAACTTAAAAGCTAAATCAAGCCCATTTTAAATTAAATAAAAGTTGGAAGCAGACGGAACCCATACCATTTTTATTATATTTTAAAATTCAAATGGGTCCCGCCTGCTTCCAACTTTTATTTAATTTAAAATGGGCTTGTTTTTAGCTTTCATTTTTTTAACTTAAGTTTTTTACCGCAGTCGGGTTTTTTATTTTTTGTAATTACTTTTTTTTCCAATTAATTATGAGTTGTTTGATTTTTAAAACGTTTAAGAAAATAGTTTATCGGTACTTTACTTTATCAACATTGTGTTTGTCTTTTTGTGTATCTAAGAGAAAGTTGTTGATTGCAAATTTGTGTAACTCCTTATGTTCTATTTATTTTTAACTAGCAACGCCACGCTGTTTCACCCGTATAAGTTTCGATCCCGTGCGAATATCGGGATAAAAAGTAGCCTATAGGTATGTTAATCCAGGGTGTCAGCTACGTCCATAATTTTTTTTAATCATTATTGGTCTAGCCGTTTGAGCGTGAAGAAGTAACAAACATATAAACACACACACACCCACACACCCCCACAAACTTTCGCCTTTTTAATAATAGTGTGATACTTAATGAGTAATTGTTTTTTCTTCCGAATAAATAAAATCTCATAAACTTTCTTTACAAAGTATAATGTACGATCAGCATCATTTACAAAATCTACCAACAATATAAATCTAAACAATAGATCTTCCTCCTAACAGCTCATCTCGTGAAAGTCACCACGCAAGCCAGGTGACCGCTAGGTCAGGAGCTAGGCAGTAAATCCGAGAACGTAATCATTGACAGCAGATAATATCATAAGTCATAAATATACGCGCTAATCGAGTGTCAAGGAGAATAAATATGACGATAATATATTTTAAATTGTGTTTTAACGTTATTGTGCATTTCAGAAGTAAGATCAATCTGCCTAGCCTTTTCTCAACTATATTGGTGTCGGCTTCTAGTCTAACCGGATGCAGCTGAATACCAGTATTTTACATGGAGCGACTCCTATCTGACTTCCACAACCCAGGTAGGTCTACCAGAATCTCATGGCATAAAAAAAAAACATTGTGATTTTCTTATGGCAATGTCAATCCATATGAAAATCACTTTTTTTTATGCCATGAGAGTTTTGTAGACCTATACTGAGTAACACTCCATGGCAAGTCTGGTTCCGATTTGGGCTTCTGAATGCCCGTAACGACGGTCAAAGGTCCACGATTGACAGCCAGGACCAACGGCTTAACGTGCTTTCTGAGGCACGGAGAGGTCTCGATATGTTATGGATGAGTCTTCCACGAATCGACCACCACAATGACCACTTCGATCGACTCGTGCAAATTCAGAAGTGATAACGGCGGCAAATGGTCGTAAGTACTATAGCTGGTTCAAAAACAGGTAGTTTTCAACCGACTTCGAAAGGATAAGGCTCGCAAAATAAGTTTTTATTAGACCCAAAGTAGGTATATTATGAGCATTTTTGAGCAAGAAGATTGGCCATCTGTTATTATGTATAATATTTGTTTATTTTGCTGACTGGCTTTTCACTGGGCTTGCATGTCCGTTAAGTGGTGCTTGAAAGTGTAAAAATACGCTTCGTGTTTTCTGAAAATGTGAATGAGCACACACGGATGGATAGTCATGATCGAGGACGCCATTTTTTGTGATGTGTACAAAATAAAATAAATAAATCATACTATCAGCTATCTCCTCATATAGCTCCTAAAGTGTCCTTGGTCTTTCTTGCCCATTCTTCTCCATAGAGATCTACGTTTTTAAATGAGCAACTAGCTTCAGCTTTCTGACTAACCGACTCTTTGACAAACTCAGAAGTGCTTGTAAATGATTTATTTAAAATAAATGCTTTGAGTTTGAGTTTGCTCTTGTCCTATAAATAACGACAAAAACCCAATCACATCTCTGGATAATTTAGAAAAGTAACTTATTTAAAAAATTGCAATATTTCATGTAAATATTTTATTAAAAAAAACACCGATCACGGTCACCAAAAAAAACAGATAAGTATAAAAAAAATGTTTCAAATCTCGAATTGTAACCCGTTACTTATAATAGTGCTACAATAACACATAGCTTATCACATTTACATATTTTATACTAAAATATTGATATAAGCTTTGATTGTAAACCCGTTCCGTGGTCACGACGGTCATTGCGACCCGGTGTTACAATTACAATAAATTAATCCGGGACGTTTTGTTAACAGCCGTTTTAGTACCGATCTTAGGGTCATTCCTGTACCGGTGACAAGAAGACCGCACATCTAACACTGGATTTATGCTCGCTTTTGTAGAAACACGGACGTTTTGTTTTTATGAATGGGTTGAAAAGGGATCCTTTAATGACTGTAGGTAGATATGAATTTTTCTGAATATGACTTTACTTTAAAAAATACACATCCGTTAAATATAGTAATAGTGGTGGTGTTAATAATAATAATTAGATGTAAAATAATATTTTGAATTATGATTTTAATAACTTTGTATTTTTTTTATTTATGCAATGCATTCATAATTCCATTTTATCATAGGTATATGTCATGCAATCATTTAAGACTTCGTGTGACTGTCCAAACAGCTTTAAAGTAAAAATAAACGTAAAAGCAACTTATTTTTATCCAAATCTCATTATCCGCCACAACTATTTTAATTCCCACGCGGAACCACAAAGTTTCACAAATATTTGGCCTCACAACGTCACAGCCGCAATCAATTGTCCTTGCGACGACTGCATAAATTTCGCGGTACTAAGCTCGCCTCTAATTAACCCTAAACAGACGCTGTGCCTCGACCGAGGACGTAAATCACGAGGCAACACAGAATGCCTCGTTGTCTTTAATTGAGCACTGAACTTTATTTACGCAGTTTTGTTTGTCTGTGCGGTTTTTCACAAGTTTAATTTATAGAAAAAATGTGCTCAGATAAAATTTTTTATGTTTGTATTGACACGCGATATTAATATTGAAATTGTAAATTCAGTATGCTATGACTAATTATTACATGGCAGCGCATAAATTATTTATAAGCTGTTATTAATTTATATGACTGCTTATGGAAATAATATTAATTTCTCATTTATCGGTTTGTGTGTTTTTTCTGGTGACAAATCTTGTAAATATCATAGAACGTTATTATAAGTCACTCGTTTCATCAAAATGCCTATTGGTTTCCATTTTTTTCGTAAATGCTATGTCTCTCGGTTTAAATATATCAGTGTTTTATAAAGAAAAAACACAACAATTGTTCCAATAAACCACCCGACTTAAAATAACCCGCTAACAAGGAGCGACTTCATGAAATGCGAACGCTAGTAAATTTCCTTATTTCACTGGGAAAAAATTCAAACGCAAAAGTTCACAAGGATTTGTTTTGAGCGGGCAAATTTGTGGCTTAAAAACGTCCGCAGTACTTTATTGTTATAATAAAATTTCGCGAAATTATTTGGCACTTGTTTCGGACCTGATTTAAGCGTGCCTCGCCGCGGCGCCTCGTTATACAGCGCATTTTAAGGGTTATTTAGCTGCAGCAACATAATGCAAACAGGTGCTGTTTGTTTTTACTTTGTAATTGTTGTTTCTTACATGTGTTTGTGGTAATTCGACATAGTAATTACAGTACTTTCATTTTATAGGGTGTTTTCGAGTAGCCATTAAGTTTTTGATAATTTTATCGACGTAGACCTGTACTCTATCGCGTCGTGAAAGGTTACACTCTTCAACGAAAGGTTAAGTACACCTTTCATAATTTTTTGTTACATTGTTTTATCTATTTTGTCACTCATTATTTCCTTGTTTTTTGTCATGCCTGATATTTCTGGTAACATTTGACGCGATACACGTTGACATTGCTCGGCTTATGTCACTTTTTGATTAGGTCATTCTTGCAAACAACGTGTTCGATTTGACAGTTCTTAAGTGCAATGAAACAAAAATTTTACCATACGGACAAAAAAGTAAAGAATGTTAAGAAACAGCTTATTCAAAGTCATGCTTTGTTTGCATCGGAACGCAAGGGTTATGTCGAAAGTAACCTGAAAACTAATTCTGTTCAAGTTTTTGGCAAGTCACTCATTCGGCACAATTGCTTTTGAGATATATTTCTTTACTATTTACTGTTTTAACGTGGAACTACGAGCTTCGAAACTTCGGAGTTGACAAGAAAAATCTAAAATTGTCTGATTGTTTTTTTTCGTAAATCACTTTAATTGTGAAATAATTTGACACTAACAGCGTCCCGCGGTTTCACCCGCGTAAGTTTCGATCCCGTGGGAATATCGGGATAAAAAGTAGCCTATATGTTAATCCAGGGTGTCAGCTACCTAATTACAAAATTTTATCAAAATTGGTCTAGCTGTTTGAGCGTGAAGAAGTAACAAACATATAAACACACTCACAAACTTTCGCCTTTATAATATTAGTGTGATAAAAATATGTACAGTAACTTGGATTCGCTTAAAATAAAAGCCTTCTTTTAGAAACTGGACAATAGGTAGCAGACAGGTAAGTAATGTGGCCATTACCTACCGGTCTAGTATTAAGTTTTGAGAGGAAAGTTTTAAATAAGAAAAGTTCAATTTGAGTTCATTCACATTGTAGCTAAAACAGTTGGTTTTTTAATAAAGGTGGACACCACATTGATCCCATGGTAATCCTAATGATCCATTCATATTTTTACCTAACGGTGGAAACATCAGTACTTTACACAAATACATCTACAATGTCCACTTTACTCAAAAACCCTTGAAATTTTACACACAAAAAAATTATAACAAACAAAAAACGACCATAGATAGTTTTTATACATCCAAGCGACGTATTATCTAAGTAACTTTCAAACTTAACCTATTAACTATGTTTTTAGAAGGCCTTCTCGTCTATGATTTTGCAAATCATTGAGCCTAATTAAACGGCATATTGCATTCTGTTAACCGACTGTGAATGGTTAAGTAATGGTTTAAAATGGCTTTGAAGTAACAAAGGTAAGGCAATTAGAATTTGTATAGAGTTGCAGTTTTTGTGTTTTGCATTTTTATGTTTTGTATAAGGTATAGTTAAATGTTGATCCTGTAAACCGTGTCTTCTTTTTTTATTAAAACTCTCATAAGTAGGTTAGGTACTTTGCAGACTAAAAACATGAGTATATATGAGTATGTGTCACCACTGCTATTAAAATGGTGGAGGAAAATCATCGTGAGGAAACCGGCATATCCTAGAATAAAAAATTCGATGATATGTGGCATCTACCAACAGTACCAACCCGCACTGGGCCCGCGTGTTGGATAACTGGCATTACAGCCCACTCCCTCTCACAGAGAGGAGGCCTGTGTCCCAGCAGTGGGAACAATATAGGCTGATTATGAACAAGTATAAATTGTGCATCCGAGCATGGTAGCAGAAGGAAAATCATGGCGTTTTATTTTATCACCAAGACAGCCTCCCTCCAGACGTCATCCCTGCCAATTTCCTTACGAAACAAATTCATTATAAGCTTATACTTACTTTTACTGAATATAATTCCTGTCAGTCTTTATCTCTATAAACGCAAATTACAAGCCAAAACCAATATCGTAAAAGCTAAACCATTTATTTCCTTTTAACATTACGAGTTACAGTTAACAATTTCCATCAATTTCTCGTAACCACAGATATTATACAACCTACTTGTAATAAATACGAAAGCTACTACTTACTAATAATGCGTGGGAAAAACTTAATTCGTCGATAAGAAAAACGGAACAATATTTTACGATTACCATTAAGAAAATCGAGTGCTATAATCGGTAAAATTACATGAATTGGTATAGTCGTTTTGAATGACGAACGCGCGGATTGTGAGTTCTATCTCATCGATATAAAGTTTAAATTATAATGACTGAAGGCGCGCGCTCGTGTAATGCCAGAACTAGTGATGGGTCGAGAGAATATGCTCTCACGGAGAATGTTCGCCGATCGAAAATATTCTGCGATATTTCATTTTGACGGATTATATTTTCGGCATATGGAGATTTTTTTTTTTATTGCCCTAGCCGGGGCCACCTATTTAAGGTCATTGGTGTATCTAGCTGGGGAGCTAGATACACTAATGACCTTAAATAAGTGGCTGGGACGGACTGGATGTGGAAGGCGGAGGACAGGGTGTTGTGGCGCAGCCCGGGAGAGGCCTATGTCCAGCAGTTGAGTGCGATAGGCTGAGTTGAATCTCACCTTACGAAATTTAAGAGAATTTATGTGAATTTTCCTGGAAATATTTTCGAGAATGTTCTCGCTCAGAAGAATTAAAGTTGTAGAGTAGGTAGATTATTTTGACGTCAACTTCGTGGAACGTTTAAATGAACTCAAAATTGTTACTATAAAAATAAATCGATATTTTCGTAAACTGATAGATTAATAAAATTCTCGTAAACTGTCTTCCAAATGAATATTTTCGAGAACTCAACAGTAAACTCACTAGGCAAACATTCCCATTTCTCTAGGGAATTAACCATCACTAGCCACGACTATACCTAATAGTTGTAAGCCATTTACATAATCATTATCCACGTTAATGTTTTCTCGAAGCAATTAATACCAATAAACGTAGATATCAGGTAGCTATAGCAATAAAAATACTAAAGGAACCACTTAATTTTACAACTGTGACAATGTATGGCACTATGGGTGGGCCGATTGTCTATTTTGAGAGAGACACACGAAACCAAGATGGTAACATAAATAAGAAGTTTTTGGACAATTAATATCGGATGCTCCCTTGATCTATCGTTAGATTGCCTTTATATTTAGATTTAGTGCACTTTGAGCACGGTTTAGATTGCGTGGAACTTTCCTTGCCAGCTGTTTTCCTGGTACTTTTGCGGACGCCCAGTTGTATTGATGTAATTGATGCTGTGGGTATATCAAACCTAGGATTAGATTCAAAACACCTTTAAACATAATATGACAAAGCATCATGCCTGTAACCTCAGAGGGTTGTGCATAGGTGTACCTATGGTAACACCCACATTTCACCAGGTAAGTTTTAGTCCCATGTAATAGGGGGCCAGCCTATTGTCATCATTCCCTGGGAAAAACCCAATAACACTTTGCCTGACTTGGGCTGGAAAACGAATCTAGGAGTCACCTTAAAAATAAAGCCGAAATGTCGTATCTGCCTTAAGTTACATAAACCTACAAAATATATAAATATAATCAGACTACTGTTCCCACTGCTGAGATACGGGCCTTCTCTCAGTGAGAGGGAGTGGGGTCCACCACGTGGGCCCAGTGTAGGGCGGTAGATGTCACATGTCTTCGAATTTTTGGTTCTAGGACATGCCGGTTTTCTCGCTTTCCTTCAGCGTTTTGAGAGCAGTGGTGATAAAATAATTTACACAAAGTAAAGCGCCTGTCTGGGTTCGAACCTACGACCTACGACTCGTAAGTCGCGGCCGTTACCTCTAGGCCACAGCTGCTCTACATAAATCTAGATTACATGGAAATGGAAACTTTCGGAAAATATAAAATGAATTGCCTTGACACTTAAATAACAGATTACATTAAAATAATTATGTAAACGCATTAAAAAGTAAAAGCAGACATAAAATTAATATTTTCACATACTTAGATATATTCTGATGCAATTAATTTCCTTCATAAAAAAAATAAAACTAAACGAAAAGGTCTAAATCTGTCATTCGGTGATCTGTTTTCCGTTGACATAAGATTGGTTTTCGTATGTCATAAATCCTTAGCCGCCCAAGAAGAATACGTTGGACGTTTTCCGTGACAGAATAAGGCAAATTGTTATTATATTATTGATAGGTTTCCGTCGACTAGAGTCAACTAGAAATTTATTATAAAAAGAGGAAATGCTTATAATTTGACGTCGTGTGCATGAAAAATTATATATCTTTTGTCACTTAACAAATACGTTGTATTAATGATTTGAAAAATTCTTGTCAAAACTAATTTTTAATTTAGATCCATATTTTTGGGTGATACAACTCTAATTCGATGTTACACGGTAGTCAAAATGCATTTAATGTTATTAAGAATCATACAGTATGATTTTTTTTAAAACTTCTAAGTATGCATTATCTTTTTGGAAATATTAAGAACTGGCAGCGCCCCGCGGTTTCACCCGCACAAGTGTCGATCCCGTTCGAAAGACACGTGGCGCCATCTATTATTATAATAACGTTATTGTTGTTTTCCTCGGGAACAGCACTTTTTTCGGGATGAAAGGTCCCGATGTACGTTTCTGTACACCTGACAACGTATATGCAAAATTTCAGGATGATCGTTTCAGTGGTTTAGGTGTGAAAAGGTAACAAACAAAATTACTTTCGCATTTATAATATACTAGCTGCGCCCCGCGGTTTCACCCGCGTAAATGTCGATCCCTTGGGAATATCGGGATAAAAAGTAGCCTATATGTTAATCCAGGGTGTCAGCTACCTCCATACCAAATTTTATCAAAATTGATCCAGCCGTTTGAGCGTGAAGAAGTAACAAACATATAAACACACCCCCACACACACTCACAAACTTTCGCCTTTATAATATTAGTGTGATTAATGTATGAAACGCAAACATTGCGTCTGGCAGAAACCAAATTTCATGATTCAATAAGTTTCTTTTTTTTGTGAGAGTACTTTGTGTCTTACTAAAAATGGTGGTTTTGTGGTCTTTGTGGCAAAGACCTCGCCTTTTTCCTTCCAATTCTCTCTATTTTTACGATCACTGGCCACGGTAAGATAAAACATAAAAATTAAAAAAAAAAACAATGGCAGACCTGATGACATTCTGTCATAGGTTTAAATAGTGTTTGCCATCTCTCTTAAATTAACCGATATTAGATACTATAGATGTTTATCCAGTAAAATTAGGTAGCAGTAGCTCCATGTAAAATACAGGTATTCAGCTGCATCCGGTTAGAATAGAAGCTGACCCCAACATAGTTGGGAAAGGCTAGAAAGATCGTGATAATAATGATGACATATATGTGATATATATGTGTAAGTATGAACTATGGAGATATAATCCGTTATTCCGACGAAGACACTGTTTCTCAACAAACGGTAGTTATGAAAACTTTAACATCTAATCCACAAACATTATGAAACGTAGACAGAGTAGGTAATCTATAGACTCATGGTATCCGTGTCACTGAAAGGGACAAAAAATTTTGGCAATCTTCATCATACTATCATTTTTACAGCTTACTACACTGCAAATTACCATTTTCACAGTTGTGCAAATGTAATATTATTGAATTATCCACGAAAAAGATCTTATTTTCCGTTTAATGGCGGGGTAGTTTTTATTATTTCATTCATAAACGTCAAACTTGTTGTGCACATTGATGTGCTTAGCCGACACGCAGTAAGGGACAGAAATATTCTTACTCTGTCTCTTTTCTTTACTAGTGACGTTAATATATTTCTCTTTTACTTGTGCGAATGAAAAATAAGATATGCAGCAGTTTATAGTTTACTCTGTCTACGTTACGAAACATTCTACCATTTGTCATAAGAACACTGATGAAAATACATAATGTCATTCACACAACGTTATTGGTATGTGAAATGATAAATCCAATAAATACATGTTAATTCCGTTTAAACTGTTATTACTTGCAATATTAGATTTTAAATAGATGGGTTTATTCATGTGATATTTATAATAGCTTCATAACGACTAATGCAAACGATAATTTTGTCGAAAGACCGACATTTACCCAGTTTCAGCTTGATATATTGGTGAAGTAATATCAAAATTATATCGCGCGTTCTGCTTCATTCATTACTGTTTCGTACATTTTGATTGTCATTTAAATAAAAATTATTGTAATATTTTTAATGTAAAATAGGAAGTTCATCGTCTGGAACTACAACTTCTCAGTAACTCTCTGCTATAGTTTTCAAAAAGGTTAAGTATTTTCATTGCAAGTTATTTACAGAACAGCTCAGCTGTTTATAAACTAGCTGAGACCCGCGGTTTCATCTGCATATGTCTCGGTCTACCCATGTGCAAAATTTCATCCAAATCCGATCAGCCGTTTTAGCGTGAAAGCGTAACAAACAAACATACAAAAAATATTCTCCATATTATATAAAAATATAATAAATATTAATATTGAGTTTACTTAATATTTATTAATAGATCACCTGGTTGATCAACACAAACATAATGTAATAGGAAATACCAATCCTGGAAACTAGTGAAAAACTGCTTATTATTTTAGCAAAGCAACTTCTGACAACCAAGAAACTGACAGCTCCAAGGTAACAAAACAACACGTTACCACAGTTGAAGTATTGTGTGTCCAATTAGTAAGAGAACGAACCAAAAGCGGGCGTTGTCTAAAAATATATAAAAACACTCTGTTACCATTTGTCACGGAACGCCTTATATTTATCAAGATACCGTTCCGCATCCGATGTACAGGGTGATCAGTACAGTTGATTGTATATTATGTGCTACAAAAATATCTGTTGAAGTTTTTCTCAAAGGCCATGTAGGAGCACAGGAGCTACTAGGAAGATATAATAAACGGAGACTTACAGGATGTGATCAGTATACCTTACCTACCTTCTGATGATAATGGCGAGTGCGATATAGAAATATCAGTGTATGGTAACAATTTAAGAACACAACTAATGGAATGGTAATTGAAAATGATGAAGAAATGTAACGTAGTGTTAAAGATTTGCTCAGGTCAACATCGTAAATGTCGGTCAGAAATACCAGTTGATAACAATTTTTAACTCAACGATGATGAGACAGCTAAAGAGAAGGCTACCGAGAAGGATGAATATAGTAAAAGCAGAGATGTAAAGGATGTTTTATTATTATATTAAAGTATTGTTAATCGTAAATGTGGTGCAGAAATACCAGCTGGTGGTAAGGTTTATGTCAAAGGTCATGATGGAGCTAATGAAAAGGTAACTGAATAATTATGTTGAAGGCAGGAGAAGTGAAGACATACACAAACAGGTTATTTTGTTGTTTAATTCCATACATAAAATATTGTTACATAAAAGTACCAGCTGGTGGTGATTTATCATTTTCATTATCTAAGTCAGATTCCAAATCATTCCATAAATTAAGAAGAATGTTCCTCCCATAAAAAAACTCATGTCTCCCTCCCTGTATCAACCAGAGCATCCATAGGAATAAACACGGTTAACATTCCTATAAACAAGATTGTTGCAGTTCTTCGCTGATTGATGGATGCGCTCGCGCAGTCGCTATTAGTGACGGTTTATGGGAAAAATAGTTTGAAAAAAGAATGTAAAAAAGTGTATTCCGTTTTAGAAACATTGTGTTTTTAATTAGGTGATGTCGTTGAGATGTATTGATTGATTGTTTTTTAATAATTTTTATGATTGGCGACTTTTGCTTGAAAATATCGATAGGATTTGTTTTGAATTTAGGAGTAGTAAAGTGATAAAGATGAAGTGATGACCGAGTCTAGAGATGATGAAGTACGACAAGTACTTAGGTGAAACTAAAATAAACTAAAAGAAAAAAACTGACATGACAGCTATCAAAAACTAAAACCCAAACAAAAAACATATTTTTATCAGGAAAACAGCGGAACTATTTAAAACGACATTATCTAATATCTTTATTTCAATGGCGCGCATCGTGCATCCAATATATCAACGTGTGAATCCCACAAATGTACCGCGGAAGCGACGCACGCGCGGCTTATGATAATTTGTATTTTGGGAGCTCGTAATGTTGGGAATCACGTGTTTTTTTTTCTTTTTTTGTGTTAGTGCATCTCTTGGAGCATGTTCATGTTGAATATCGACTACAAGTTTTTTTATATGATAGAAGCAATATCATTATTTTATGGTTTTCTGTTTGTATGAAAATTATACTGGCTTTAATATAAGTCTAAAATCACCAACCTGTCTTGAGCAAGCGTGGTGATCAATGTTCGTGCCTTCTCTTTAAGAGAAGAAACCTTTGCCCAGCATTGGGACAATAATAGGCTGGTATTATATTATACTAGCAGCGCCCCGCATTTACACCCACGTAAGTTTCGATCCCGTGGGAATATCGGGATAAAATTATCCTATATGTTAATGTAGGAAATGGTCTATCTATGTGCCAATTTTCATCCAAATGTGTTCAACGGTTTACGCGTGATTGTAACAGTGTAACAAACATTCAAACATCTTCACAAATTTTCTCATTTATAATATTACTAGCTGCGCCCCGCGGTTCCAATGTCGATCCCGTGGGAATATCGGGATAAAAAGTAGCCTATATGTTAATCCAGGGTATCAGCTACCTCCATACAAAATTTCATCAAAATTGATCCAGCCGTTTGAGCGTGAAGAAGTACCAAATATATAAACACACCCCCACACACACACACTCACAAACTTTCGCCTTTATAATATTAGTGTGATTAGGATAGTAGACTTTCCATCATCCATAGTACCTACTGTAATAGTGTCATATGAAAGCATCCAAGGAATAGAATTTACATCCCTTCTTTACAACTAGATAATAATGTGAACCGGATTTTGTCTTTAGAAAGCCATGCTAATGCACTATCAGGCCCAAATTCTGAAACCATGTCATCATCGTCATCAGCCTTATACACAGTCTACTGCTTCTCTAATCGTACGCCATTCATTTCTATTCTCGGCAACTCTTCTCTATGGTAGCAGCCACTTTGCGACCATAAAAAAATATGCAAACATAAAACACGACTCTAAACTAAAAGATTCACTTCACTCACATCCAGATTCATACTTGACCACTATTCAAGAATCCTCACAATTCAATTCACTTCTCATTAGCCTCATAAACAAAAACAATAAACTATCCAAAGTTCTATTGCAATTAGCGGTTGCAGTGTTGCGTCATAGACAATCGTAGCAACAGTCGGGCCACAAATAGTTGCGTGTGGGCGATGCTCACCACGCTCGACCGGGAGTGGTGACACGGTAAATATTAATATGTTATTGTGCATTAATTATAACAGCATATGAGCTGTGAAATGTTGGTTTTTGAAGCGGGAAGTTGCTGACCGAGACATTGGGTCATTTTAATAAGCTAATGAATTTATGATCATAAATAGTCATAAGTTTTGAAAATGTGGAAAAGAAAAAGTGAGTTTTTTTAAAATGCACACGTCATTATGTCGTAGATAACTTTCTACGGGTTAGGTAGTAACCTGTAAATTTTCATTCATAGTGTCAAAATGTGATTTTTGCATGGGAGAAATCAAATTGTATGTGGTATCGTATATAACAATTTGATTTCCCCCGTTCTAAAATGTAATCTAAAAAATCTCAACGTAAAAACTTAGGTGAAGTGAGTTTGAAGTGAGCTGTCGATCCCTAGATTCCCTAGCGTAAAGTAACAGGTTAAAAGCCGATAGATTCTGTAAAAAACTCACCGTGAAAAAAGGTGAAGTGAGTTTTAAGTGAGCATTCCCTAGCGTAAAGTAACAGGTTAAAAGCCGGTCTATTCTTTAACAATCTTACCGTGAAAAATAAGGTGAAGTGATCTATCAATGGCTTACATCACGTGGGATTACACTGACAGCTCACTCCACGCTCACTTCACCTAAGTTTTCATGGTGAGATGGTTACAGAATAGCAATCAGCTGTTTTGATATGGATGCTGTTAAACTCGCTTGAGGGAAATAAATTAGTTCTAGTGTGTAAAATGACGCAGTGACTGCTATCCATCTTAAACGCACGCTAATTTGTGAATTCTTCATGAACATGAACATTTCGTATGCTGCAAGATACGCGGAAGACTTGCACTGTTTCATTTTCTTACTGAAAATACAAATATTTTTTCAACATTCTCTTCTCAAATAATAACTCTCTATATACTTTGTTAGTTATGCGGCCATGCATTAAAATATCAAAGAAACTTTCGAACTAATAACTCGTTGTAACAGCCACACAGTGCCAACAATACTTGCGGCATACACCTCGATTTACGCGACATCGCCTGCATTCACGAAATACTAGAATCACACGAAATGAAGCAACAAATTGGACGGTAGCATACTGGCCTAAATATCGAGTGTTTGTCGACGCGTCTTATTATTCTCTCATAAATGTTTGACGTGTATTTTTCAACGCTCTTCAATATTTTTGAACGGCTATTTTCGTTACAAGACCGCCTCCTTCGTTTGTGCAAAGATTAGAATAGTGTCGGGATATAGATGCGATATTGTTTTTTTTATCGAAATTTAAACCAGGAGAAAACAAACAAGTGAATAGAATTTCTGTTCCATGTATTTTTTTTCAATTCTCAAGTTTGACAATGCTTCCCTCTTACTAGTTATGACGTAGATAAGCTATGGTTTGGTTTAACTTTGGGAAATGTAACGGATGAAAACCAACAGATAGTGTCAAAGTGTGAAAGAAAAACAAAGTGTAGGTGCACCTTCACACAGAGTTGGAAATTATAAAATAATGTATGCAATAAGTCAAAACCATTGATAGGTAACTAATAACTGTGTTAGGTTCAGGCAAATGGTGTCAAGAACAAAATCATATGCTATAAGTAGGTAATTTTATTTAAAATTTTTCCTTCACGATTGTTTTTTTACAGTCTGTTCAAATCAATCATCATCATCATTATTTCAGCCGAAAAATTTCCAATGTTGGACATAGGGGGATGAAAATTGCCGAATGTTTCCGAAACTTACCAGGAATGTTTCCAATGTTGCCGGCAATATTGGTCAATATTGCCGGAAAGTTGCCAAAATTGCCAGATTACATAGGTTTTTTCAAATGCAATTTTTAATGTTTATGCGCTAATGAGGTTTTATGTAATGGTGTAATTATACGTATTACTAGTAAGCCTGTATGGTATATTGTTAATTATACTTAATTTATAATTGTCAATGCAAATATGTGAAGTTAAAGTTAAACTAGGGCACTGGTAACTTCATGATAGCTGAACCCATAGTTTTTTGAGAATTTCACTTATACATTTTATACACACATAAAGAGGGTATTGATACCGAATAAAATAAATATAAATCATACAACTATGTAGTGTTCTTTTGTATTTTTTTTACTTTTCTTTAAGTAACTTCATCTGTTTGTATTAACATCGATATTCATCTATTTCTTCAAGTCTGATAGTGCTGAAATTATTAATACTTATGTAAGTCTGGTGAGAACGCAATATTATGATAATACTGTGCCAGCCTGATGATGGAGTTGGAAGGTGGTCATAGGATCTACGCTCTGATATACGTAAACCTACCGAGATTGGGCTCGTTAGATTGATCTAGGAGAGTACGTGAGTTTTAGATGTATTCAACCAAATTCTAGTCTACCAAATTTACCGTTAAGTATGCTATTATTTGAAAATTAAATAATACACAGGGATTTAATAAAAACTTAAATTAAAATTTAGGGCTCCTTGACGGAAATGAAAAGACAAGCGAGCACATTGAAAATTATGTAGCAGATGACGATTAAGTTATGGATGAATCGGAAATGAAAATACAGAAAGTAATAATAATAATATCCCCACCGACGTATCTCTAAGTTGACGTCGTGGGTGAAAAATTAGAATAATAATAAGTATGGTTAAATAAGTGAACAATTTTTAATCAAAATCTCCTTCAACTAAAAATGAAAGAAATATGCATAAGTAGATAGGTACCCTGATACTTGACTTTTTTAGGGTTCCGTACCCAAAGGGTAAAAACGGAACCCTATTACTAAGACTTCTCTGTTTGTCCGTCCGTCCCTCCGTCCGTCCGTCCGTCTGTCTGTCACCAGGCTGTATCTCAAGAACCGCGGTAGCTAGACAGTTGAAATTTTCACAAATTATGTATTTCTGTTGCCGCTTTAACAACAAATACTAACAAAATAAAATAAATATTCAAGGGGAGCTTCCATACAACAAACGCGATTTTTTTGCCCTTTTTTGCTCGATATCAATAATGGCAACAGGTAGGCACTTGAAATATTCACAAAATACTCAGTTGTATTTTTACTTTAATAATAAATAATTGACATTAGGCTATTGTAACTTAGATAAATTACAAACTGACCCACAAAAAAAAGTGAAAAATAAAAACTTTTTTACAAAAAAAAAACAACCGACTTCCAAAAAACACTATAAAGTGAAAAATAACTTTAATTTCGGAAGTCGGTGGCAAAAAACTAAAATACAAATCCAAAGACACCGACTTCCGAAATTAAAGTTATTTTTCACTTTATAGTATTTTTTGGAAGTCGGTTGTTTTTTTTTGTAAAAAAGTTTTTATTTAAAAAAAAAAAAAAAAACACCGTCGAATTGAGAACCTCCTCCTTTTTTGAAGTCGGTTAAAAACTAAAATAAAATAAATAAATATTTAAGGGGGCTCCCATACAACAAACGTGTTTTTTTCGGCGTGTTTGCCTTGTGGTACGGAACCCTTCGTGAGCGAGTCCGACTCGCACTTGGCCAGTTTTTTGTTCACACTACCCCTTGTACCCTTATTTTGATTTACTTTAACTTAAATGTTGAATAGGTACTACGTTGGTACCTACGTTACCCCACACTAGTCGCTTAGCTACTTGACAAATCGTGCCGTCAAAAGAATTTTCAAAATCGGATAGGTAGGTTTTGGGAAAATCGCGGACATACAAACAAACAAACTTACATACATACATCGATCGAAAAAAGAACCTCCTTTTTTGAAGTCAGTTAAAAACTTGTTGTTGCTGATCAAATCGTCTTGCAAGGTTTGACCCTTTTATACATACAGATATGTATACATATACATGTATATACTTTCTTACATACAAGTGTAGCTACTAATAAGAAAGTAGAAGAAAAAAAAATTATGATTTCTCTAAAATAGTTATGGTTTCATCACCAATGAAGTATCGTGGATAGCTTGTTTCTTTTCTTTAGTTTATCAGTAAGAAAATAAATGCAAAAACTAAAATTTTCGGTTGGATAATGTAGATAAGCATATAAACTATCACCCTGCAAACAGCTATTTTATCCTACTATGCAATTATATAAAGAAAAATATGTTTTCTATTTACACGTTTCTTGCCAATGTTGCCGGCAAGTTTGGAAACATTCGCGGCAGTTTTGGCAACTTTCGCAATATTGCCGGCAATTTTCATGACTACATAGGCCTCTCCCAAGCAACGCCCCTTCGACCGGTTCTGTGCTTCTCGCATCTAACTGATTCCTGTGGTCTTCACCAGGGTTTGGGCTCCGCTCGCCCCTTTCGATTAAAATGTTCCACTCACCCCGTTTTTTAAAGGGCGAGTAGAAAATTGACATTTAAATAATTATTTTGGCGTATCAATTCGCCCCTTGGGGCATTTCCTTTGAAATTTTACGAAAAATGGTATAGTTAGACAGAAAAATGCACACATTATTTATAACGCCATATTTGATTAGTTTAATCATTCTATTTGTAATCTCACAAACTCGTGACACTTGTGATAGTATTTGCTACCTGGCGAGTAATTCATCAACTCTTCCTACATGCCTACGGCTCATTTAGGACGATTTTCATTCTGCAAGTCTTCACACGTTTTCTGCCTACGCGACCATCTACAGCTAATATCACTATCTACATTTTCACACGTCAGTCACAGCGTCGTTTTGTGGGCTATTCTACAGCTCTTTATTGTCGCTAGCCCATTGTTTATTTAAACAATAACTGGACACTTTATGGCGCCGACGGTTTTTACGATTATAAACTATGCCTACATGTCATCTAGTTTTTTTCTTCCTAAATATTTTATTTTTATTGTCCCAAAAGCAAGTGAAACGTGACCACATGATATAATAAATTCAATTTTTTTGTCATGTAAATCGTAAATAACGCTGAAATTATGGCTGTGTTTAGTAATAATAAAGAAAAAGTTTTTCTCGAGAATGCGGTATTTGATTTAGTGTTGAGTTCCCCTCGTATTTTTGTTAATATGTGGTTTATTATTAGCACATTGTTAATGGCAATTAATGGTGCATCTCACGGCGATAAAAATGTCGACAGAGTTTAAAAATTTAGTTCTATGATTTTCTGAGAATGAAAATATGGATGGGGCATTCGGTAACGATTTCTATTTTAGAAAAAAAATATCATAATGTCTAACAAAAGTCTTACCCTACTTACAAAATTTTAGTCGCGTAAATTAATAGAAGGAATTCAAATAACAGACATGCAAGTATTTGTAAGATTATTAGCGACTAGCGAAAGAGAATAACAAAAGCCATTTCTTCTATTTAACCCCGTTGTTTTGACGTGCCGCTCTATTCTGGTATTCGAGGAATCACTAACAAATCAGCACCTGTCACTTTTGTTAACGTATCCACGAATATCCGAGCCATTGTTTTAAAAGTAGAAAACAATTCAATCTTCACTTTTAAAAAATCTTGTGTTATTTTTGTTCGTCTTTTAAATGGCTCAGCGTATTTTGTTATAGAATAACTCACGTGTTCGGGACATAGATTATGAACTTTAAGAAGAGTCAAATAAGATTCAAATTGGATGCTTTTCTTGTAGGGATGTCAGATGTTTTGTTTTTAAAATCGTGTTGGAAACATTGTTGTCGCCTCTACAATAGGCCTGCACGCGTTGACAGTTGATAATCGAAGACAGACTTAACGAAGACAATGGAATTTTCAGTATTGTTTCAACTGAGTGACAAATTGCCGTAACGTGAATTTTTTTCTTCATTTTTCTTGGCACATTGTTCCTTTTCGTTATGAATAATAAAAATAAACAGAGCTTTCTTTTTTTCTTTTCTTTTATTCGTTATTTACGGCCGGTGTTAATATTAATAT
Source organism: Oligia latruncula (assembly GCA_948474745.1). Taxonomy (NCBI): domain Eukaryota; kingdom Metazoa; phylum Arthropoda; class Insecta; order Lepidoptera; family Noctuidae; genus Oligia; species Oligia latruncula. Next base: position 9,187,969 of record OX419700.1, read on the forward strand.
GATATATGGGATTATTACTTTAGAATAATTTGTACGCCTCCGTGGATTAAAGTGACTTTTAATTTTATTATTTACTGCTTTTGTCTTGTGTGCGAGCTTACCCGTTGTTTTCTCGTTTTTAAGTTGAAAGTTTTACTTGCAGTAATATTTTATCTTGTAATCACAATATTTTTGGCAGATCATTTTTTGGGAAATATTTTACAAAGATGAAAAGGCTCATCTTACTAAAAGAATGATGTTCATGAACTTCTATATCTTTTTGACTCATTGTGTCTTGTGGTATGCTTAATACCAAACTGTATTAACATATAAATTAAAGCTGAATCTCTTAGTTTATTTTGGTCCATTATTTTCCTATATACAGGTACTTTATCATAATCGTATTGTGCACTTCTTTGCACGATGTGAATCTTCTTCTTCCATTTATCTTAGTCCCAGTTCTATCTAGGGTCGGGTCTTCTTGTACAGCTGCATCAGGACGATGTATCCTGGGTTGTCATAGGATCGATACTGGACCACCATGTAGCGGGAAGCACTTCCCAGGGGTTTCGTAAGGATTTTCAGTACAGTTTTTACTGAGAAACTATCATTTCTCTCTCTGTTTCTATAATGATGTCTGTAATTTATATGGTGTACATACTATAGAGTATTCTATTCTATTCTTTTCTCATTACGTGGCCGTACCATCTAAGCATGCTTTCTTTTAGTTGGTCCAATGTGAGTGAATACAAAAAAAATCGGTCAAGTGCGAGTCGGACTCGCGCACCGAGGGTTCTATGTAAATAGAATCGTGTCTCGAATATTTTTCCCGTTTTTTCGTTTCACAAATCTATGTAGGTACTTATTTAATAATAAGTACGTTAATTAGTGTAAGCAGTTAGGTAATGTACAGCTACATTCACCGAAACCTAACGAAAAGATAAACTGGATTGAGGGACCACCATAACTTTGCCGTAAGTAAACTATTGTCCCCATATATCGATATAGGTCGCGATTATTACCAACTGCAAAATAAATAGGTTTGTAATCACCCAAAAACATTTTTTTTTGTAATCTAACTAAACATTCACGGTTTTCGGATTTTTTCCTTTACTTGTGCTACATGACATTGCTTCTTGCCAAATTTCATGATTCTATGTCAACGGGAAGTACCCTATAGGTTTTGATTCCCTTGCGAGTGTCAAAATATGCGGCATAAACGGAACATAAACGTCTGTATCTTTTGATTGCGTTAACTTAGAGGTTTGATTTTTTCACTGCTTCAAGGAATTGCAGCCTTGAGTATTTCATATTAATTTCAACTTTATAACTCCACGCGTTCCTGAGAAAAAGGGTCTAGACAGACGGACAGACAGCCGGATAACGAAATGATCTTATAAGCGTTCCGTTTTTCCTTTTGAGGAAAAAACTAAGGTTTCATCAGTTGTCTTAGTTTGTTTGGATTTCCCGTCAATACAGACGTGCAAAAGAAGTAAGATTTGAGTACTTATGCACTAATCTTTCTAATACCCATGGAATTCCGTTGTATCGAAACAAAAACGTGAAATATCTATCCACTTTATCATTCCATGAAATATCTGATGCTTAGCACATTGTTTTCCTATTCGGACAATGACTTATTCGCCGCTTACGAGAATCGTCTATCGTTTTAGTTCGTTAATCTCGGAGATTACTCCGTCAAGGCGGATGTCACATAAAGTACACTTTGACACATCTCGAAATACGTGCCGCGTATGTTTACACTAGGACATCACTAGTTGAGAAAAATTACAACACCATCTCATGCAATATTGGACTTTAAATGGTAAAGTTACGGTAGGAATTCAGTTGGGTGAGCTTTCATTTATCTTTGCACCAACTGATTGGATTGTCATAATGTTCGAATTTGAAAATGAGTAATAGTTTTTGTTTTTTTTTAGCAAATATTATAGAGGCGAAAGTTTGTGAGTGGGTGTGTGTTTATATGTTTGTTACTTCTTCACGCTCAAACGGCTGGACCAATTTTGATAAAATTTGGTTTGGAGTTAGCTGACACCCTGGATTAACATTAGGGTCCCGATATTCCCACGGGATCGAAACTTATGCGGGTAAAACCGCGGGGTGCAGCTAGTTATTATTAAATTAGGAAAAATTAAATACGTAACAACACCTATTAATACCAAACTGAAGTTTCTTTAATCATTACCGTTTTTACTTCAAATGACGCTCTACTGGTGTTATGTGCCAACTAAATATATTGCTCATAGGTACGGTTATTATTATAATTACTTGTCTCGCATAAAATAAATTACTTGTATTTATTAAAAACCCCTTGAACTTTTAAATTGCGGTTAGAAAAATTTATAAGAAAATTAAATTGAAAAAATACTAGACATAATTCAATGTCAATCGTAGACCGTTATAAAAAAATATATTAAATTAGGTAGATACTCGTAAAACAAATTGTGTTGAAAAAAAAAAGTTTTTTTTAATTGAAAAATTTCTTGAGTTGTTTGGTTTCCTCACGATGTTTTTCTTCACCGTTTTGAGAGCAGTGGTGATGAAATAATTTACACAAAGTAAAGCGCCTGTCTGAATTCGAAACTTCGATTTCAAACTTACGACTGTGTGTTTGCCACTGGGTCACCACTGCTCTATATATTTTGATTAATCACTCTAATTTACAAATTATGAAATTATTTTTTTTGATAAGTACTACAATTTATTTTGCAATTAAAAAACAAAACAACTATTTTATTTAAAAATAGTTACAAAGCGGAAAACAATACAAAACATTTTAGAATTAGAATATAGGGCAGGCACACACTGGAAAATTTGACGTCATAGAGAAATAATATGTAATAGAGAAGTGAAGCGGGCAATCAATCGTTGTGCAGGAGCAATTAATAAATGGCTCACAGCCATACATTTTAGCGCTCCGTTGACGTCAAACAAATGTTCTAGGATTTTTTGTGACAAGTCTTTAGCTTCATAATTCTTGTCTAATGTGACATACTGATTTGTTTTAAGGCGAAGTTTTAGCTTTTAACTAAAAATTAAGTTTAGTTTTATAATTAAAAGTTGGATTAATATGAGCAATTGAAGTAATAGATTATATTTGTGAAGTTATTAAATGTGAGTAGGGTGGCCTACATACCTACGTATTTAATCAATTATAGGAATAAAATAATTTATCTAGCAATAAAAAAACTTGTTACGACAAAACACGTGCCTGTTTTAAAAAAATATTAATAAAAGAAAAATTACACAACTATTATTTGCTTGTTACGTTTTTGTACAAAAAATTACCAATTGGTTTTTTAAAACAAACGTTTAAGTTGCACTTTGAATATTAATAACTGTTTAGCATATTTTTCGAATAAAATCTTTGGAATCCATTCCACAAGAATCACATTCATCTTAACACAATGTTTTGAATATTGTCACATTTATTATCGTAATATATTTTTATACAGTTTCTATTATAGTTTTACAATAATAACAGTATATTATTAAATTATTTCAAATATTTGTTTAGTTCACTAAATAGTATTTAATTGGTAATTTGTCAGCTAACTATAAACTTTAACACCAATACAATCGTTTTAAATGATTCACGAGAACAATATTCTATTAAATGTGTATTATTATCTGAATAATTGTGTATCTATAAAATTGTTTAAAAATACATTTGTTTTTCACAAAAAAAAAAAACGTTTTTAGGGTTCTATACCCAAATGGTCCGTCTGACCGTCCGTCCTCCATCTGTCACCGGGCTGTATCTTTTGAAACGTAATAGGATTTTCATAGAATTTGTGCTACTATGGCTGCTATAACAACAAAATATAAAAATTATTATAAATAAAGTTAAAAATTAAAGGGGGTTAAATATTGTACGGTGGTACGGAACCTTTGGTATGCGAGTCCGACTCGCACTTGGCCGCTTTTTTTCTTTATGGTAATCTCAAACTAAACGAAATCCCTTAAGGTACAGTCAGCAAAAATATTACATGCAGATTAATGAAACTAAAAACGTTGAATTTATTAAGTATACGGTTTGTGACGCACCATATTAACCGAGTGCTAATTTTACTCCCACAAATTGGATATTCAGTTACGATATATGGCCAATTTTATGTTACGCGCGCAAATTTCGATTAAGACGCGTCGCCTTTATGTTTTATTAAATGTAGTTTATGGATCTGACTGTACCGTGAGTGCGAAAAAGTTCGCCTTTGATTTGGAAGTTTGCGAATTTTGTGTAGGATTTTTTGTCATAATAGGTTGTACATATTTTATTATGATTGGATTACCTTTTGTGTCATTCAGATTACATTATTGTGTATTTTTTTCTATGGTTTTGGAATGCTTCTTTTAATAATAGCCTGGGAGACCGATTTCGGTTTTAGTGACCAACCTCAATAGATATTAGCCAGGTACTCAGGAGATTATAGTGCACAAGAGTGTGCGCAAACACAGGTGCACTCTCTGTTCCTTTACTCTCATAGTCCGATGGGACGGCAATCCGACACGACTGGGGAGAGGTCACGCGCAGGACCAACCGCTTTACGTGCTTTCTGAGGCACGGGGGTATTAAACCGCCAACTTCCAAACTCCGGACTGTTACTAAGAAATTCCTAATGGAAAACCCAATAACATTTTGTCCGACGCGGGAATCGAGCCCAGGACCCGACGCTCAGCAGTCGCGCTTGCTACCTCGAGACCAACGAAGCAGTTCTTCGAATAGGTGTCTACCAATGAAAGTAATTTCTGTCATCTGCACTTTACTGTGTTGTGTGTGATCATCTTGTGCCTACACAATTGTCAAGACTACAATATAGTCTTAGCAATTGTGCAGGCACATGACTACATTGTAGTCTTGGCAATTGTGCAGGTACAAGACCACATTGTAATCTTGGAAATTGTGCAGGTACAAGACCACATTGTAGTCTTGGAAATTGTGCAGGCACATGACTACATTGTAGTCTTGGTTATTGTGTAGGCACAAGACTACATTGTAGTTTTGATAATTGTGCAGGTACAAGACTACATTGTAGTCTTGGCAATTGTCCAGACACAAGACTACATTGTAGTCTTGGCAATTGTGCAGGCACAAGACTACATTGTAGTCTTGGCAATTGTGCAGGCACAAGACTACATTGTAGTCTTGGCAATTGTGCAGGCACAAGACTACATTGTAGTCTTGGCAATTGTGCAGGCACAAGACTACATTGTAGTCTTGGCAATTGTGCAGGCACAAGACTACATTGTAGTCTTGGCAATTGTGCAGGTACAAGACTACATTGTAGTCTTGCAAATTGTGCAGGTACAAGACTACATTGTAGTCTTGCCAATTGTGCAGGTACAAGACTACATTGTAGTCTTGCCAATTGTGCAGGTACAAGACTACATTGTAGTCTTACAAATTGTGCAGGTACAAGACTACATTGTAGTCTTGGCAATTGTGCAGGCACAAGACTACATTGCTGTCTTGGTCAAATTCCTGGTGGGAAAATCCAATTACCTACAATTTGCTCGATCCGGAAATCGAACTCAGGAAGCTCATTCTCAGCAGTAGCGCTTGCGACCTTCCTAAAGAGTCTGAAGTACCATCAAATACAGAAACCAGAACGTAATAGATCTTAGAAGAAACCAAAAATACGCAAAAAAAAAAAACAATACCTACACACGTAACCCTCTATTCAGGGATCCCATCAATAACGGGTACTCGCTTTGCACCTCTCCCCCCACTTCCGACAAATTACACCCCCTTTCACCCCCAAACGCGTCAAGTATGACGCAATTATTGGCGCGATCCATCATCGGAGACGTGTAACACAACTAAATAATTTTCGGGTTAAACATTTCATTCTGTGGGGTAGAACAACGTCGCATTCATAGGGTTGATGAATGAGTGTATTAGCGGCTTTATAAAGTTGTGTTTACACTCACTTTATAGTGAAATCAAGTTTAGAGCTTTGAAATTGTCAAATTAAGCATGTTTTACACGAGTGTCGGATGACAACAGTCCTCGAATAGCCATGCTATGGTTGTATTAGTTTTATCAACGCCTCCACATCCTCAGCATAACCAGCCTACAATGTTCCCACTGCTGGGACACAGGCCTCCTCTCTACGAGAGGGACAGGGCCACGCGGGCCCAGTGCGGGTTGGTAGATGTCACATCATGTCTTCGAATTTTTTGATTCTAGGACATGCCGGTTTCCTCACAATGTTTTCCTTCACCGTTTTGAGAGCAGTGGTGATGAAATTATTTACAAGCTCGCGTGGTTAAAAAAGAGCGCGTGCTAATTGAAACTGAAATAATACCTACTGAAGCTTTGTTTTTCATCCGTAGGTATAAGTAAATACATTTCATTTGCTGCAGTGGATTACGATTGACTTAATTGTTTGATCTGTATACCGAAGTAAATGTGATCATCTTTTATTTTTAATCACGATATTATTTACATAATATAAGCTAATATACTTAAAATAATAAATAATAATATGCACATGTATATCACACTAATATTATAAAGGCGAAAGTTTGTGAGGGGGTGTGTGTGGGGGTGTGTTTATATGTTTGTTACTTCTTCACGCTCAAACGGCTGGACCAATTTTGATAAAATTTTGTATGGAGGTAGCTGACACCCTGGATTAAGATATAGGCTACTTTTTATCCCGATATTCCCACGGGATCGTCATTTACGCGGGTGAAACCGCGGGGCGCAGCTAGTAAAAAAATAAAAGGGATAAAGAATCATAGGCATCAAAAAGTTCGTCCGCATCGCTGTCAACAGGAAAAGTGCCCAAAAGGCTGGCAGCATTGCCCTGTTATATGGCGATGCTGATTCTGTCTGCCTGTAAAGTCTGATTGTATAATTTTCTTGCGCACAGCCTACTTCCTACATTTTACATCCATACCTTGACATGACCACTTTCTATTTTTACCGGGATCTTCTGACCCACGCCGTAACCTTTGCCGACGGAAATCTGACTTTATTACGACCATATCATTTCCTGTGTCAACACCGTATGAAGTGGGCACTCGTTATGACACGTAAGGCCCGCGCGACTATTCTGTGAAAATCTCATCGAGAAAACTTAGGCGAAGCGAGCTGTTATCCCATCTGAGCCAATCTATATTCTGTAGAACTCAGCGTGATAACTTAGGTGAAGTGAGCCTAAAGTGGGCTGTCAGTTGTGTCAATCCCTAGCATCAGGTTGAATGACAGCTCACTTTAAGCTCATTTAACCTAAGTTTTCATGTTGAGATAGGTATTTACAGAATAGCCCCACAGCTGTTTTGTAAATATCTCACCGTGAAAACTTAGGTGAAGTGAGCTTGAATGAAGTGACCTGTCATTCCACCCGATGCTATGAGTTAACACTATTGACAGTTCACTTCGAGATCACTTGTTTTCACGGAGAGATTTTAACAGAATTACAGAATAGATCAGCTGATGGTAGGGGTTGACACTATTGACAGTTCACTTTAAACTCACTTCACCATGGTGAGATTTTTACGGAATAGCACCGCTGAATTTTTTAAAGAATTTTCTATTTTCCGTTATTCAAAAAGTACAAGCATAAACAAAACATTTATCCAACTTTATTACGAAACGAAAACCTTTCGTAAAACAAATTATCCCAGCTACACAATAGGCTTTTCTAATATCGGAGCGAACAAAGCGCCCTTTGGGTTCGCCCCATTCAGTTGGCGGCAATCCGTCAAGAGATGGCGCTACAATAGAGGATTAGCTGCCGTTATTACATCACCTTTGTGGCTGAAGTCCGTGTTATGATCGAGAGCTCAATATTAGGGATTATCACGGCTTCCCCATTTTCTTTGGGGGTGGGAGTGGGTTTAAAGTTCGTGTTTTGGGGTTTTTTGATTATGGTGGCATGGTATTCGCTAAATACTTGACCCTCTGTCTACTGTGCCGTCAAATGTTTTTAAAATTGTTTCTTCTTTGTTATTAAAGGATAAAACAAAACGTAAACAGAAACATCACAAAAACCTCAATAGGTTTGTCCGGACGTTGAAACATTTTAGAGCAATCTAAGTACTGAGAATAAAATAATTCAAGTAACTTAAATTTCATAGAGTAACTGCAACCAGAAAAAACTGGCCAAGTGCGAGTCGGACTCGCACACGAATGGTTCACACACAGACAGACAGACGAACAGTGGAGTCTTAGTGATAGGGTCCCGTTTTTACCCTTTGGGCACGGAACCCTAAAAATGCTGGGTGACATTAGCAAGCGCAATGTATAGAATACAATGACATAATTATTTTAATTAGCTTGTTAATAATTTGTGAACTATGCAGCAAATTCAAGAACATCAGAATAAAGCTGTACACACACCGCAAAACCCATAAACCTATTTTTCTTACTTTCAAAACGTAAGAAGGAAAGCTCACAAAAGTTTTACAACAGAAATATTTATTCGATAATACGACACGAGTACAAGTACCTACTTATAATCAGAGGGTAGTTGCAGGGGGTGTAATAATACTCGGCTTACAACGGTATTACCATCGCGGAAGACGACTAATATTTGTATGGCTTAGGATCAGTGCACAATGAACAAAGATGTTGCGGGTTTGACAACATAGCCAAAATGTGTTGCATCCACACTAATATTATAAATTCGAAAGTAACTGTCTGTCTGTCTGAATGTTACCTTTACGCCTAAACCACTGAACTGATTTCGATAAAATTTGCCAGAGAGATAGATTGCATCCCGGGGAAGGACATAGGATAGATTTTATCCCGATATTACCACGGGATCGACACTTTTGCGGGTGAAACAGCGGGGCGCAGCTAGTATTAACTACGTTTCCTCAAGTTTTTTTTCCTTCACCGATGACAGTAGTGTCCAAGATAAACTCGGAAAGTACAGACGCCATCACATCAAGCTACCCGAAACTGTAAAATTTTCCCAACCAACCTTGACCCTTAAGTTTTAGCGATAAAGTTGAAAATCTACTAAAGAAATTTGACAGATTGATGTGCTTGGCGTCTCTACATATGATAAAATTCACAAAGGTACTACCCAGATTTGAAACAAAATAACATGAAGTAATTTTCTTTGCCAAAGTAAATACTCCAGTCTAACCTCCGCCTTATAGCAATCACTCTTAATGACACAATACACACACGACGTTCACCCCGCGTTTGATTAACACACGGCCATGTTAAGGCTTCCGTCTCACCGTTTATAACGTGTCTTATACCCTGCTGTGATCGCCGCCATCTTGTCTCAAGTGAGAAATGGAGAAAAGACATACATACGTAATGAGGATACAATATTGAAGACAGTTTAATAAAATTGCATACTTTTAAATGCTATGTAACTTTTGGAGACTGATTTTATTGGTGACTAGCTGCGCCCCGCGGTTATACCCGGTCTCGATCCGGTGGGAGTATCAGGAGTATTTAGTCCTGTCATAATACAGGTCATGGTCTATCCATGTGCGAAATTTCATCCAAATCCGTTCAGGATCTTTAGCGTGAAAGCGTACAAAACTAACAAACATACAAAAAAACAAAACTTTACTCTTTATAATGTTATAAGTTTAGACTAGCTTCTGCACGCGACTTCGTCCACGGGAAAGTGCTTTCATAGAATTCCGAAGTGATTAGAGATGATAGTCCTTTGACTCAGCATTATAAAATTATGAGGTAAAGTAGGTATCTTGTGGGATATATTTTGTATTACGCAGACATGAGCTTCCATACCTACTCTATTTTTTCCATCTACCCACATCGAAAACATAAAGTACATATTAAAATACCCCAGAAGTCATAATTTCTCTTGTACGCACAACTTGGATTAAGATGCACCAAAAAATATCACAACTGATCCGAAGTTATAAGCCAAAAATGTCAAAAAAATCATTAAATCATAACGAAAAACTGACTCAGCTGTCATGTTATGTAAACACTCGTGTTTCTGTCTTTTACATATGACAAAATTATATAATTTACGACAAATCATATACGGAGAATTTTGTTTATAATATTGTCACGGAGAGAAAATTATAAAAGTATAATTTATAGTCGGGGTAAACAACAATCGTATATAAACTAATAAAACGTGTCAGCGGCAAAATAATTGGGCCAGAAAATTATTATAATATTATAAATAGTTTAGTCTGGGTGTAATTTTGTAGTGTCGTACGGGAACAGACCGCGGTCGTAACTCATAATTCTGTTTATAGCGCCATTGCATCCTTGATACTTGCATGCGTTGTGTTGTTGTGAATTTTAGGATGCAAGCGTAACTAACAGGGCAGAAGATGTCCAAAAAGTCTGTTTATTCATTGATTTCGTTGTTCCCAGTACAGAGGAGGAAGAAATAATTATGAAATATCCAGAAGAGTAGGTAACTAAATAAGTACGGTATCTAATAGGTATAATTATAAAATATGTAAGTAATGTGCAGTTTTATAAACCAGTGCAACTTCGATATCCCTTTAATAATAACCAATAAAAAAGTCACTACACTGCATACGTTTTGGTTAACTTTACTTTTTTTTAACTTCAAACTTTTTTGGTTGAGTTAATAAACCAAAATAGGTCCCTACTTATTTTGGATTTTGAGATCGTATCTCCGTTTGAGTTCAAAATGAGATACAAAAATACTTTACAATTGATTGTACTCTTAGCACACCAGTTATTGTGTGAACATTCATTACATATGTATTTAATAACAAAATAACAGACAGTTATCTCCCAGATAAGTGTTACTAATGAACATTTGTCGATGCTCACTGTGGCTACGCTAAAGATGTTATCGTACCTGTCAATTTTTAAGATCCATATCGCATTGTTGATTGCCACTGAAAGGCTTATTAAGTGAAAATGTTTAAATGCCTAGCGAGATAATAAGAAATATAACAAAGCTGTTGAGTATAATGAAATGACAATTTAAAATATTTTGGTACAGTTACTAACGGCATTTGCGGTATCAATAACTAATAATAGTGGACTACTATTGATGCTCAGGTAGGATAAAAACATCTACGAGAATCTAATACAAAAATAGTGACTTAATGGGTCCGTCTTTTTTAAGTCGTTGGTGAATGCAAGCGAGAAATACTATACGTCGATCAAATTCAAATGGGATATTTTTTTGCTAACGTTATTTTTTATTTGTTTTACAACTCTTTTCTAATCTTTTTAAGTGTGAATTGGTTATTAATTTTTGTAACAGTTATTAGTAACGATAAAAAAATAAAGGGATAAGACAGATAGTTAAAATATCAAAATCACTCGATCCGAGCACAAATGGACAAAGATTTTATTGTACTTGATATTAAAATAATTCATATAAATAAAAAGCTCTTGTTTATTTCGACAACCAAAACTTGATGATGCGACGTGCAATAATTTGATAGTTTTATTGGTTATCAACGAAAAAATATCATGAAAAGGCGGTCTGTTTTACGATTTATTGTTTATTTTATATTTTGTTTCCGTCTCTAATAAATTAAGGATTTTTTTTCTTGTCATTAGCAACAGATTCTTTCGAATTCTTTTGATCTTTCCAGTTAAATTGGTCCGTTAATTTCTAGTAGATTTTTATTAAAATGTTTTTAGTGTTAATATTAAATAATGCCCAATTACTGTCAACACTAAAGAGTTGGAGGTCGCAAGTGTTACACTTTGTCTAAGCAGGAAACATAGATAATAATGCATAAGTAAATTATGAACAGTTACTCCTAAGGAAATACGCTCCAGTTGCAGTGACGAAAAAACATGGTCTAATAATAATATGTGTGTAGTAATGTGTGTGTTTTTATGAATATTAACAATGATGTCGGTTGATTAATAAAAAATACTTGATTGGTGGTTGGGTCGAGTCGATTATAAAAACTGAAGTGTCACCCAGTTCCTTGCGAAAATATGCAGTATATGTTTTTTGGCTCATATTAACAGCTATGCTTATTAACTAGCTTTAGGTACTTTGGGTTTTTGTAGTGTTTTGTGTTACGTTTTTTATTGTTTTTTTTTTAATTACACTTTTTTTATCTGAACTTTTTTCTTTCTCATTATGATGATGAGATAATTTTACGCATTATTTTTTTATTGGTACCGTTAGTAGTTTAAATATATCCACTTAAAGTTTTGGAACCGTTGGGATAGGAAGTGACATGTTTACTTTTATATTTTATTAATAAATAATTATAAAATTTTAATAGATAGTTATTTTAGATTCAATAAGAAAATAGTTTGATCAAAATCTATAGAACTAGTAGTTTTAGATTTATACTTATAAAAACGAGCGACCGGTACCCTAATCGCGTAACACACTATCCAATCACAATATGAATCATTTTGAAGTATATTGTTTCCATTGCTTCATTTTTTTTCTTCATTAGCTTCCTTCCATTACCTGATGTAGTTAATAAAGTCATATACTTATCTATAATTATATTTCAACAGTATTACATAAACAAGTTTTCACCATATTTATCTCTCTCTGTTAATAACCATGACACATAGGATACTTTTTATTCCGATATTCCCACGGGATCGAAACGTATGCGGGTGAAACCGCGGGCGCTGCTAGTTATACACATAAACCTTCCGGAATAAAATTGAAATGATAGAGAAAACTGTCACGAAAAGAGCTTTTAACTTAAAATATCACTATCTCTTGGTCTTTGACAGAGGCTCAGAAGTCCAAACTCAAGGTTTGCCAAAGAGCGATGGAGCGTAGTATCTTGAAAATTAAACTCACCGACCAAATTCGCAACACCACAATACGCTCCAAGACAGGTATCGCCGATGTTGGCGGCAAGTCTGCGAGGCTGAAGTGTGACTGGGCGGGTCACACTTATAGGATGCATCCAGACAGATGGGCCAAAGTCGTCACACAGTGGGTGCCTGAAGACGGGCGTCGCCACCGAGGCAGGCCTAAGAAACGCTGGCGTGACGATTTAGACTCGTTCCTAACCGACTGGACGGAGAAGGCACAGTATAAGGAAATGTGGAAGGAAATGGGGGAGGCCTTTGCCCAGCAGTGGGACAGAAAAGGCTAACATAAAAAAAAAAAAAAATCACTATCTCTAGATAAAATAAGAATCCGTTACAAAACTTACACCAACCGATCACCATTAACAACAAAACCCTCCACTTCTCGCCCAGTTAATAACAAATTAACAATATATAGCTATCCAATCAGCAAGTTCAATTCAAGTTAATAAGTTTTGTCTGTGAGTTAATCTTCCGGTCAGTAGCAGTGTGTCCTAGGGATTATATTGGCAATCTAATCAAACTTGCTAGACTGTCCCAGGGTTTATGAGTCAGTGGATTAGGGGTGATATTATTGTGTTATAATTAGTTGTGTCGGAATTTATGGAAGCGGGAGTTGTTATGTGCAGTTTATGGAAAGATTGGAATGGTAAAAATTGGTGTAGGTATAGACAAAAATGTATGGTTAAACAGTCGCTAATCATTACTTAACTTTAAGGGGCTCACAGGACCTAAACACAAAAAAACGCAAGTTTTCGAAACAATAAAAATTTTATCGACTACAGTAAACAAAATCAGAAAAATATATGATATTCTTCAGGATATATGCTAGCTAGATAGTGTGTTGAAAACATAATACAATTATTTTGATACGATAGAAAAAAATCATGAAGATACCTTAATAAACTTTCTTTTTACAATAAAAACCATACATACAATCATTCAGATTTTTCGTCAGATTATTCTACAAGCAATATTAGTATATTGCTTGTGACGAAACACTAGTGTTTTAATTTTTTTTGTCCAAACAATAGATTTTAAAAAATTAAATAATTGCTTCATGTTTTGCAATAAATTAGTAGCGTTGTGTCATCGCGCTTCTCTTTCTTTTCCATGCAGTCCAACAGTGACCGCGCTTTAGGTCATGTAAGCCCCTTAAGCAGCGTTTATAAACAAAGGGGACAATGATCAATCAGGAAAAACTTCAATGCTTGCCACATTATGTTTGTAAATAAAAAGTACGAAACGGTTTCTGAACAATCTATAATTACACTCAAAAAACATCTTCCACTTCGATGACGTCTCGCGGGATTTAAACCCCTTCTGCAACCGTAAAAATAAAGTTCATAAAATACGAATTACCGTCAACCCTTAGTCTTCAGAGGCCATTAGAATTCATAAATAAGTCCAACAAAAATAAACGGGACAAAAAACACCCCAACAATTAACAAATTGGTGGCAGTTTAGGGTTCATCTTAACCGCTTCCTACTGTTGTAACTTGAGTGGTCGTTTTTTTTTAATTTACTGCGGTAATTCGAATCTTGAAACAGTAAATAGTGACAATTATATTCAAAATATAGGTGGGTTATATTTAGAACCCCTATAAGGCACCTGCCCCACAGACGGCGACTAACGAGAAGCGAGTAGAGCTAGCAACTAAAAACGAGTTCGCGACGCGGCGACGAGCGATTACTCGCTAGTATGCGTATGTACGCACGGCGATACATCAAGCGGACGGACGGACGGAGCGTAATGGGTAGCTCACCGTCTGATCAGGCCCATGCCGGAGGGCGCGTACATGTTCCACGCGCGCCTCAAAGAGATGTCAGCATCATATAAGGGGGCCCCTTAGGGCCGAAGCCTGCCGGGTCAGCGGGATTGTCCGAAAGGGTTACCGCTGGCCCGGAACATAAAGGGCTAAGGAAGGAACACGGGTGGGTTTTAGTCAGTAAGAGTCTGACACTCCCTTCCGCTCCACCCAGAGCGGGAAGGGTCATTTGATGAGCTGACTTATGATTGTGCGAAAACCATACAATGCGAGGTCAGCTAAAGCTGGAAATGTATAGCTTAATGTGTCGCCGTGTGTACCGAGCATGACAGCGAGTGTTCTGCCCTCCAAGCGAGCGTCGCAGAGTGAGTACTCTCTTTGATAGCTCTTGTTGCAGCGACAAACGTGTACTCGCCGGCTGTGTGAACGGTCAGCAATCAACTATTATTCTAAATGTATCTCTTTTACTCACTCGGGACGTAAAATTTTGTGAGTTTCTTGAGCGCGAAAATCTTTGAGCACTAGTCGCTTCCCCGTCGGCGCCGGTGGGACAGGTGCCTTATGAAGTAGAATGTTAAATATTTTGGACAAAATGTCACTTGCTGCATTAATTTTTGACACTGATGTCTATCTTTTTTTAACGAAGCTGATAATGAATTAAATTCATTACCAGCTTCGTAAAGATTCACAGAAATTATGCGAATTTTGCATAATTTCCGTGAATCTTTACTGCTTTATCTTGTAAACTACTTGACTATAATTTGTTACAAGTCATAGCTCGTGTTAAGATTAGATAAAAAACTAATAAACTTGACATTTGAAATATAAATGGTAGAACGTTTGAATTGGGCAATGCAGTAGAAATGTGATTAAAATTATTGACATGAATATTGAAACACAAAATGTCAACACATCTGTCTTATCCTGTCATGAGTAATTTTAGGTTTTATCGTTGAAAAAGGTGACAATATTAGCTGGCGAATCGTCATTTTTAAATAATAGGTATTATTTTTGCAATAAAAAAATGTGTATTTAAATGTACCAATTGCTTAATACTTACATATTTCTGGAGATGTCGACTCGCCCAGAAAAATAATCGCACACATAAATTAACTTCGTGCGAGTCGCCTATAGAAAAAATAATATTATTTAAAAGTGACGATTCGCCCGTTTCGAACGAGTAAATTAGTGCGAATCGACTAATAAGCCGAGCTTTAGTACCATTATTATGTTACCGTGAGTGCCAATTATAAGATAATCTCTCTGCTATTTAAATTAGCAGACGTGTGTGCAGTTTTCTACTGACTGTACTTTGGCTGACGAATTAAATAAAACTGACGAACCGACGAAAACTGGCAAACACTGGAAACTGTCGAGTTAACGCTACTGTCTAATCGGTAAAACTGACGAATCAGTGAAACTGACTAATCAACGAAACTGGCGTATTAAATAAACTGACGACTGAGGGAAACTGACCAGTGTTAGGCGGACTCGAAATTAAATGAAATGTTTATTTCTGTAAGTAGATCTTTAAAGGTACACGTCATTATTGAGTTGTTCATTATTTTAAAACTAGATGGCGGTGGCATTTCCTAGCTGACTGATGCGAAATCTGATAAGAAATGCTATAGGTACCTACCTACCTTGAGCATTTGTACACTGGATTTTGTCCAGTAACCAGTAATTACCAGAAAATCAAATGCTGTGGTTGCTGAATACAAACAATTTACCTACGTACAGATCAAGCTACCCGAAACTGTGATATTTTCCCAATCAACTTTGAACCTTATGCTTTAGCGATAAAGTTGAAAATCTATAAAATAAATTTGACAGATTGTAGTAGCTTGATGTGCTGCTGTCTGTACATCCTTCCGTGCGCTAAATACCTGTCGCCGGCTGACGCTGAAAACCACCGCTGGGGCTCTGTCTGGCATAGGGTTACAGCATTATGCTGAGCGATGGCCGTTTTGCGTAGCTGTGACGCATATTTGCCTCCAACTGGTTCTTTTTTGGTCTTTTTTCTTTGCGTCATGTTCTAAACGTATTTTCTTTTTTCTTTGCGGACAACAGCCCATTATACAATACAATAGCTACATTTCAGTCTATTCTTATAAGGAATATAAGGCGTCATGTTCTACCGCAAATAATCGAATTATCTTTCTTTCTTTTACGCGCTCTAAGACTTGGAGTTGCGGACACCAGCCCATTATACAATACTAGCTGCGCCCCGCGGTTGCACCCGCATAAGTTTTGATCCCGTGGGAATATCGGGATAAAAAGTAGCCTATATGCTAATCCAGTGTGTCAGCTTCCTTCACACCAAATTTTATCCAAATTGGTTCAGCCGTTTGAGCGTGAAGAAGTAACAAACATATAAACACACACTCACAAACTTTCGCCTTTATAATATTAGTGTGATAGTGTGATGTGGCAATAGCTAAATTTCAGTCTATTCCTAAGAGGAATACAGGCGTTACCATAATTCCCGTACAATTAATACTTCCACCAACGTAATCCCGAACTCCAAATCCTTCCTCGCAACTTATTTTTTACAAATCAAACATCTGTTTGTTCTTCCATCTATTTTGGGACTTCCCCTGACATTGTCCCGCAATTAAGGCGTATATTCATTTTAACTGCCGGTCATATTTCTATCTATGTACCAAACATTTTTATGCGATGTTTTTTGCCGTAATTAGGCATTTAATTGAGTAATTTATTGGTGTGTAGCAAGCTTTATAGCTTGTTATGGGCAGGCACGGCCCGCACGCACGATTGAGATTTTTATTTAGAAATTCTTGCGTGTTAATGCGAAAGTTTGTTTAAGTGTTTGTATGTTTGTTAACGTTTAACGTTTTTACGGCTAAACTACTAAACCGATTTCGATGAGTTTTTGTATATTTATAACTTGGTTGATTGGTGGTCTATCATGAAATATATTGGATTTTTTTTCCCGGAAAATTAATTATTTAGATAGGTACTTTATTCGTGGGCGTGACTGGTATTTTATAAAAGTTGTATATTTTATTGTGATTTTGTATATGGTTTTTTCCTAATGTGGAAAATTAAGTACCTATAAGTTAGTCAGTAAACTAGCTTTAATTTATTACATTGCCTGATTAGTTCACTACATTGCAATAAGTAGAGCAATTAATTGAGAAGTTATAGTTAACGGTTTTGGACGGAACTTTATTACTGTAGCCCTGTAGACGTATTTTCTAATATTTATGAATGAAAAACCAGCGTTATGACGCAGATTTTCTATTTAAAAAAACCTAAGTTGATTACCAATTTAGGTATCTACATAAGTACAGTCACGAGCACTAATATGTCAACAGTTGGCAACTTTTAATCGCGATTTTTTTTTGAAATAACGAATGCGTTGAAATACGACACTTTACACAAACCTATGGGTTCGAATATACTTTGTCCGTAATAACATAAAATTTCATTCAAAACTAAAGGAGAAAATCGTCTTTGAATAAAGCCGAGTGTATACATAGTTATGCTCGTGACTGTACATAACTATAAACAATTTTGAGCCACAAGATACAGGCGACGCTTAGTTTGTGTCTCAACGAATTTGGCTAAATTGATTTACTGATTATTAATTATTTATTTTATTCTGTAGGTACCCTTTTTCAGCAAGCACTAAGAAATTACGCATATTGATACTTCTCGTAGGTTTTCAGTTTTTCTGCCTCGTCGGTCGAGTGAATGCAAGCGCTTCTGCTGAGCATAAGGTCTGGGTTCGATTCCCGGTTCGAACAAAGTATTAGGTACAGGGGTTTTTCAATCTGGGTTTTTTCAGTAGTAGCCCGGAGTCTGGATGAGTGCCCGGTTGATAGCAATAGGCTCGCCCCCTACATGGGGCTTAAACATACCTGGCGAAATGTGGATGTACTTTAGGTACAGTCGCCAGCACATCAAGCTACCCGAAACTGTCAAATTTTCCCAATCAACCTTGAACCTTATGCTGTAGCAATAAAGTTGAAAATCCATTAAAGAAATTTGACAGATTGTAGTAGCTTAATGTGCTGGTCGTCTGTACACCTTCGGGGAATACCTACATGCTTGATGTTATCTATGTTATTCTAAGTTAAGCTAGAACATGTAGAAAGAAAATGCCACCGTATTAAGGCATCTGCCTTCTAACTCAAAGTAAAGGTAGGTACTTCAACCATTTTCCAGAATTTCTCCCAAACTTTTAATACTCATATAGTGTAAGAACTTCCAATACTTTAATATCTGCAGGCTGACCTACATCGGAGATAAGCGCCGGTCGTGTGCACTGGGGTTTAAGATGGCCGACATTGCATCTCAAGTGTTACTTCCCTTAGAATTTACGTTAGTGTATGTAAGGCTTTATGTTCATACATATTTGCTTTGGTTTATTATTTTATGTTGATTTTTGTTTGAATTCGATGTTGGTCGTGTGGTAAAAGTTAGGTTGTGTTTGGTTGAGTTGAAACCTTCCTAATCCAGACTGTATGAGGTAAGGTATATTTACCTATTATTTACTTTTTTGCTTTTCTATTGAAACTAGAGAACTAACGGAGAGCAGTGGTGGCCCAGTGGTAACGGCCGCGACTTACGAGTTGTAGGTCGTAGGTTCGAACCCAGATTAGCGCTTTACTTTGTGTAAATTATATCATCACCACTGCTCTCAAAATCGTGAAGGAAAACATCGTGAGGGAACCGGCATGTCCTAGAACCAAAAATTCGAAGACATGTGACATCTGCCAACCCGCACTGGGCCTGCGTGGCCCACTCCCTCTCACAGAGAGGAGGCCTGTGTCCCAGCAGTGGGAACATTCTAGGCTGATTACGTTACTGAAACTAATGTTGGAAGAGGAAAGTAATGGATGATTGATCTCGATATAGATATTGCAAAATCAGAATAAGAAAGGCACACTGCGCATACTACAAAATAAAAGACGATTTAAAACAAACAGGACATAATTTAATCGGCAAACGTGAGGTGGGACGCCCTCAAGCTAGGTGGAGCGACGATCTTCACAGGGTGGTAGCACCTGGTTGAGAGGTGCCGAAAATCGAGTTGAATGGCGTGCAATAGCACACAGCAGCGATTCACTGCTGGACATAGGCCTCGACTGCTGTAGGCTAATGACGACAAAAGTAACATACTTCATCATTTTATAATAACATAACACTCCACAAAAGATACATCTCTCACTAAAAACGCTTTTTCAACACTAACCAAAAAAACAAAACAAGAAAAACTTAATCCGTTGACTAAAACATCGCCCCAAAAGTAGTTAAAACAATAAATATATTTCACGTCACTCACATGTCTGAAAGACAAGACTAAATGAAGCGAAATATGGTTATTGTCATATTATAATGTCAAAGAAGAAAATGATTTTAATACGGTCTTAAAATAAACCTGAAAGCTTCAGGCAGCTGAATTGGATACGTTAGGTGTCGAGTTGCTTCAGCAAATAAATTTTAGTTACATTATTATGATTTTAAACAAAGGGAGAGTGTTTCTTTATGATGAGATGGTTTAAGATGATGCATTTGACAGGTTTTAAGACTGACTAAGTAGCAAAATGGAAATGATGGTCTTTTGGCGAAAGTTGTGAAATTAGATAATGGGATTTGAAGCATTACTGGTCATCTCAATGGATACTTTCATATCAAATAGAGATAGGAGAAGAAATACAGCTTCTTTTTAAAATGGTCCCGTCTGAGCATAATTTTACCCGCTGGTTTACCCTTAGTTGATTGGTATATATTATTGGTAGCTTTTGCCTACAGCTTCGCCTGCAGGAGGCCGGAAATAATCCCACAGGAACGTACTACCTAGACAATAAATATCCTATGTCTTAACATAGCTTAGGTCTACCTGACTGGGCCCAAAATTTCATCAAAATTCGTTCAGACATTTAGGCGTATAAAGGTAACAGACATACAGGGCAGCGAGATATTATACAACACCTACTTCATTGGTTTTATCTTTGTAAGACTAAACAAAAAGTGTTCCTGCTAAATCCACAATATTTCCACTTTGTATCATCTCTATATTTATATTTACTTAACCAAAACACATCACAGACATTGTAGAACAAGCTTTAAGAACTTAATTGCTGTGTACAAATGCAAATGTCAGCTTAATGAAGCTCGTTGACAAATCAATGTCTTTTTCTTCTAAACTTAAAGCTTCATCTCGTGAATTTAGACATCCTTAGACGCTAAGGGTGCTTGCATAAGGATGCAGGTTCCCAGTACGGACATTTTGGAACGAATCGGTACTCATTGGTGCGAGTAAAAAGGTAACATCAGAGATTGCAATGGAATATTTGCCCTGCCCGCGTCAAAAGATGATGACGTCACTTCAGACACAAGGCTACAGAAATTTGACATAATTGTCATGGAAACGTCATTATTATTGTGTGGGTACTTTTTCTTGCAACCTCGTACGTTGAGTGAAAATCTAACGATTTAAATCTTTGCGTCCCATACTTTCTGCATACGTGGATTGATTTATACCTGTCAGTACCAACTTGAACCGACAAATCGGGACCGGAAAACCTGTATCTTTATGCAAGCACCCTAATACTAGAGGCAGTATTCAGTAGAACATATAGGGTAGCTATAGGTGCGCGCGCGCAGGCTAGACCCCCGTGGCGCGGCGCATCTTGATGCGGCTAACGAGCGCCCGAACAATGTCTCTATTAGCTTATTCTGGAGTTTTAGATCAGGACTGCGGAAACTGTAGAGGTGTGTGGTGTATTTTTTTTTGCAGTGATTTCTGAATTATTTTGAAAGTTGATGTCGTGAATATATGACGACACCCACTGAAAAAAAACTATGGCTTTGTTTTAGGAAAATATGATATCTAAAATGTTGAAAAATATGAGGCTCTATTTCTACAGTTCAGTTCCTATTTATTATTAATCTGAGTATTATTATTTTCATTTAAGCTATTAGGTAGTTTATCTAGCTCGTATTGTACGCAGCTAATTGTGAATATAAGAAGTCATAAAATAGCTAGAAGCATAGATTTATGAGTCACTGTATATTTTATCATACATTTAAACTTATTACTATGAAGTAATTAGCGTTGTTTATAATATACAACAATAGTTAATAAGAAACAGGTGATTTCGCATCTTGCATCACGCATTATTCTAAAGTAAAAGGAATTTTAATAGGATATTCTAGGTTGTAAAATATCCATTAAATACGCAGTATTTTTAATTAGGTACTAATGGAATGTTAATTATTTTGTCCTGTAATAAAACATCTTACTGCGTAGGTACCATCGCAGACACTGGTGGATGACCACTTTTCAACCTAATTACTACACCCTTATTATAGGGATGAAAAGTGGTCGGCCGCTATTGTCCGCGATTGTACATAGTTTTAACTATTCCAAAAATGACCATGTTGTATGTATATTGATTGCGAATTAGCTACTCTGTTTTAAAACTAAAGAAAACTGAAGTAATAAATTGTGAGTGAGTCAAAAATAATTCAAGAAGAATAAAAAAATCGACTCCACATATTTCCCTGTTTTATGAAACAAGACCCGATCCCCTTACTCCACTATGCAAATAAAGTTAGTAGCAAAAACAAAGCGAAACACGGTAATTACACTTGGTGGAAAATTAACTGACATCGATACGGCGTACATGCTCTGGCCTGCACGGTATGGACGTAATGAGTCGAGATATCGGGCCTTTTTGCACGCCAGTGTATTTAGAGAAACATTTTTTTTGCACTGAATTACATTTTAATGAGAACAATTAAACGATTTTAGTTGGAATGAGTGTTAGGTGTTTTTTGCACGACAGTGTAGTTCTAGAACCGTTTTGTATATTTTTTATAAAGTGAAAATAAAAGCAAATGATACGGTAACCTGAAAATATTACAACCAAATCCATATTCTTTTGGTTTTCATCCTGCATTCAAATAAACACGTCTTCCAAATAAAATTGACGTACCAAATGCCACAAAAAACGCAGTGTATTTTCGACCGCTATTTATAAAATAAAGAAACGCGATCTTTTCTGCATTTGAGGGTTAAGTTAACCCTGCGATCGCCACATAAATCTGCTGCAAAAGGGTTGTAAATCCAGCCAACCCCTTCCAAGAGTAGTGATGGACGACCACCAGTTTATTTTGACCCCTCTCCCCTTTCTTCCACTTAATAATTTCGGGTTAAAAGGGGGTTATTGCATGGATGGCCAGGGGTCAAACATAACTGGTCGATATGTATAAATACGAATAAAAATTTCAAGGAGAACCGAAGATATGTTTCGTTTCACCCTTTCTAGTCTATTTTGTAAATTGATATTGGTTTTTTGGACCGTTTATCTTTGGGGGCGTAAAATTTTAATTTGGTTTCAATATAATTGCCTTTCGAGAACGTTTTAAAAATATCAATAGGTGAGGTAGAATTCAATCCGTCAGAAATAAATAGTTATTGTTAGGGATAGGTACAGGGGCTAGTGGGTTAATAATAACAGCCGCGCGTCTCGATTGACGGTTAAGCTACGCTTGCACCGTTCGGTTCGTGGATGGGTGACATCGAGAACCTTCCATGCCTCGAATAGCACGTTAAGCCGTTTGTCCCGGCAGTCATTCGTAGATCTTTGACAGTTGTTACGGGTAGTCAGAAGCCCAAAAAGTCTGACAACCAGTCTTACTAAGAGGTATCGTGTTACCCAGTAACTGGGGTCAGATAGGCAGTTGCTCCATGTAAAATACTAGTCTTCATTTGCATCCAGTTAGGCTGGAAGCCGCCCCAACTTAGGAAAAGACTAGGCAGTTTGATTGTTAAGGCTAGGTACAGACAAATTTATTGACGCTATAGGACACCATATAATAAAGTTAGTCTTATGAATTGCAATTTTATAATAATTCATCATTTCATTCATTGTATAACTAAGCACACCACAACTCGGTTTTTTAGCTACAAAATCAAAACCCAAAACGGAAAACATTTACGAGTATGTAGTTCCGACACATGTTTGCTGATACAATATCCGAAATCCCAAAATATCAAAAAAAAAAACAAACCAAAAAAAAAGTAAATATTTCCATCCAATCGGTTTCTATTCCCTTGCCCGTGGGCTATTTTTTACTATTTTTTAGAGTTCCGCAGGTGGAAACACGACTCACCATTAAGGTATTGACGCGGGTAGCCCGCTCCTTTACGGAACCCGCAATAATTCACAAAGAAAGCCTACCGACTGTATGGGAGCCGTGTTTGGGCACAGAGTAACTAAAGGAGGCAGAGACGACGTTTATGGACTTTAATAGTGTAGTGTCAAAAAAAAGAGTATTCTTGTACAGATTAGGTGGATGCATTGTTAAGCCATACAAGATCCCTTGTATGACTTAAAATCGCTTAAAAAATCTGCGTGATTATGTTCAATGAAAGAAGGTAGGTAATACAATAACGAGTTGCAAAAAAAAATACATAGCTGAAGGTGTTTTTAGGGTTCCGTACCCAAAGGGTAAAAATGGGACCCTATTACCTTATTACTCCGCTGTCCTTCTGTCTGTCACCAGGCTGTATCTCATGAACCGTGATAGCTAGACAGTTGAAATTTTCACAGATGATGTATATCTGTTTAAGGGGGGTTCCCATATAACAAACGTGTTTTTTTTCGGCGTTTTTGCCTTGTGGTACGGAACCCTTCGTGTGCGAGTCAGACTCGCACCTGGCCAGTTTTTTTTAAATAATTTAAAAGCCGGTGGTCATTTGGTCCTTGTCAGTTCTGGACAGAGAGAGGTGGAAGGAGAGTAGTACGGCCTTGGCCCAGCAATAGGACATCAATAACTACTAATAAAAAAAAACTAGGTAAAAGTCCTATTGAAAAAAAAAACAATTTTTATTTTCAGTTATACCATAACCAACGATCCAGCACCATCACTAAATAGGTAAATTATGACCACTAAAAGTATATTATGCCTATTTTAATAAAAAGAGTTTATTTATTATGTTTCGATCATTTCTACCAAGTAATTTTTGAATGGAATTTCAATAGATTAGAATAAATTACAAGTTTTAACGCATTTATTGTTCTCTACAATAAATTCCATTTTAGTGGGCCTTGTCTTATGATTGACTATCAAAGTTTTTTTTTCTGTTAGAGAAGCTCAACTTTTTATAGCAACGGCGAGTACGCAGTTAGGTATGTCATGGGCATAAATACCTTACATTTACGCAAGATTAACAAGTATTGATAGAAATTTTATGGTGTTACGAACATAGTACAGACGCCAGCACATCAAGCTACTACAATCTGTCAAATTTCTTTAATATATTTTCAACTTTATCGCTAAAGCATAAGGCTCAAAGTTTATTGGGAAAATTTGATAGTTTCGGGTAACTTGATGTGCTGGCCTACCTGTCTGTACCTATACTGAACACTAAACTATTATGAAATAGGTCTTTCATAAAAGTTTAAATCGTTTTCACATGAAAAACACTTTTGAAAGTTGCGTAAAGGGCTCACGCACACACGGCTAAGATACTATAATATTTTATCTTAAGATACAATATCGCTCGCCATACAATTCAATGGACCATTACACACGACGAAGATAATATTTATTTCATATTTAAGGGGATTACAAAAGGATTACAAAGATAAAATATTATAGTATCTTAGCCGTGTGGTAGCGCCCTTAAATGTTAGACATAAATTCTGCTCGTGACTGCTCTAAAGATAAAAAAAAACCGAAGACAATATTTTCTACTTTTCTTATTGACACATTTATTTTCAATATCATAGTTGAAGAACACCTATTATATCATTACAAAAAGAGTTTAGTTATCTCTCCTCTACGTATTCACACGAGAAGTGTGTGACAGCTCCTTCGTCGTATCGATTTTTATTTATGTATGGCATCTTGCAAGTTAAACTACAAGGTTATCGGCTGCTTAACCATGGATGTATTATTAAGCCAGCCAGAGCAGGCCTCCAGCCAGGGCAGGCCTCCAGCCAGGGCAGGCCTCCAGCCAGGGCAGTCGTTTAACACTGTAAATGTTTTTTTGTATGTCTCTGTAACAACCTACTCTGTGGGCATCAAAGACGCCGCCAGTTCGCATAATTCAGCGCATACAGTATGCACTGATCGGCATTTTATCGGCGACGTCGGGGGTGCCCGTAGTTTATGTAACCGATATTCTCTATTGAGACGTTTCTGCAATATGTTGCTTTGTTAGTACAATTGAAAGCTTGCTGTTTTATTTATTTTGTAATTATTTGAGAATTTTGAGATTGTGTTTTGTTTTGAATAAAGTGATGCATTCTCTTCTTTTTTTACACGACTAACGCGAAGCCGAATCGAACGTAATCTGTACGTTGTATGCCTTAATGACTTAGTAATGACTTGTGACTCCGGCTATACGAAAACCGAAAAAAATAGACATTTAAATCTTGTTTATTTTAGATTGCGTTTTAGTCGTAGTTGGCTTTTATTTATTTAATACTTTAAGCACACAAACCTAAAGGCAGACTTTATGTCGTTACTTACAGTCGGGTTCTTATTTTTACCTTTTTTTTTATAGTGTCTATTGCGCAAGTCAGAAGAAAATAATGAGTATGTCTTATCAGAACTTCAGACAAAAACTATAGATAACTGAATAGTATCACCATTCCTCAATTATCTACTTTTTAATTCGTAGTTTATGGTGATAAACAGTACCTAAACTATTAAGTATAAATATTTTCTGAAAAAAAAATACATATTGTTTTTTTATTATTTTGCTTCTATTTTCTCACGTTTGACGTCAAAGTCATAATAATAGTTTAATTTACAACATTATAAAGCAGTAAAATATGTCACATACACAAATATAAAAACGTAGGCAGGTGTCATAAAAATAAGTTTAGTATTGTAATGTAATACTTTTTGAAATGGGGCTATTATATTTGCTAATTATTATTATTTATGATAGTTGTAAATTATGTTCTATGTAGACAAGATTTTTATGAAGCGTTTACTCAACTTCTATTAATAAATTACATTAAACTTAGCAAAATAGAGAAAAAATAAGCATTATTTGTTTCAAACATTTAGAATGAGTTGGTTTTGCAGTTTTGTATAAAAACTGTTTTTTTTTCGATATTTCAGATTTGGTCCATTTGTAAAAGTTGTTCACATTTATGAGTACTTTCGCCTACTGAAAGATCTCCAATAAATTAAGAGTGAACACAGTACATAAACAAATAGTAATGTTTTGTATTCTATAAATATTATAAATAAAAGACACTTTTCGTGTCTGCCTGTGTGACCCGGTTGTTCTTCTAAACTACTCATCGGATTTTGATGCGATAATATATTAATTTGAACTTACTTAAAATAAAGAAATTTCGATTATTCGTCAAGTCGTTAAAACCGCGCGAAGCAGGGGCGGATCGCGAGTGATTAATAAACAAATATGATTTTGTGGTCTCTACCTACTAACCTCTTATCGTTTTATTTTATTACACACACAAATACATATTTTATAATACCTACCATCTTTACCTACCCAGTATTAAAAAAAAAATTAAATAAGGTTAACTATACATATAATTCAATTTAGAACTAATAAAAAAAATCCATTCTATTGTGGTGAATGCTAGCTTAGATATTTCTAAACAATTCTCCGTTAGAATTATCTAAATTATCTATTAACATACGTATAAGTTTTTTATAATAACGTATAGAAATGTGGTGTTTCGATTTTGTCAAAGATTCTGTCAAAGCCTCACTTTATTTTTAATTTATGGTCCAGGCAAGGAAAATATGAAAAATAAATAAAATAATTATGTTTAAAAGTAAGTCTTTAAGCATATTAAAAATCTACTTGTAAATTGGACTTAATTACAGGATTAGGTAAAGCTAACGTTTCCTAGGAAAGCAGTTCCGTCATATTAAAACGGTCATCATGAAAATCTGTCATTTTCACCAGTATTTGACATTAAGGTGTCAAAAAACGCTTTGTATTTAGACAGCTGTTATTGTGTGACCGTTCACTGCTTTCTCAGGAAACCGAAACATAAGCCAAGAGAGAAAAAAAGTTTTTGGTCCTCATACTAAAAAAATCATTTAAATAAATAATATTTTAACCTACATATCTTATTATTCTGTGGGAAAAACTGAAACTAATACAACTTAATACATTAACTAATAGTGTTGTCCGGAATCTTTAGAATATTAAAAGAGTTAAAACCTGTCACTGTATATCATCAAGGCCTACAATCATTTATTAAGCGAATTATAATAATATATTAACACTACGCTTCCCAGCTTTCTTTTGATTAAGAATTAATTGATCTAATGTTTGTGCAAATGTTTGGGTCGATCTTGGATTAAAATCGATACCAGTTTTTTCGATTCTAAAACGTCCCGGGATTTAAATAAATACCAGTATTTTTGGTAAAAAAAAATTAAATAAATAAACTTGTCATTGGTATTATTTTACTAGACCCCCATAAATAAAAAAAAACTGGACGCAAGAGAATAATTATTAGCATGAAAATCGCTTAAAATCGAGTCTTCAAAAAAAATTACGTAACACATCCCGCAAACCACATAATACCTAACCTTTTTACCACAAAAAACAAAAAAGTCTCTAAAAATAAAAAATAAAAAACAACAAGCAGCTACTTAACCCTACGATTCGGAAAGCCGATGTAAAAGGCCGGTTGGACACTACTCGAAAATTTATGAAGGTGAAACACGATTATGTTAATATAACTTGTATGTTCGACATATTTGTGATTTTCTCACGAATACGGCGACATTTGGTCTGCCTATAATGTCATTGAACCCGGTGAATTTGGTTGTTGGATGCGTGCATTCTAGAAATAATAATCATTATACGTTTTTCGTAAACGATACTGCGGTTTTTTTTTGTTTTTCCGTTTCTCTGCAGTTTTTTTTTTTATAAATCGGATTGCTTTTTTTTTCATCATACATATATCAGTCGCGGTTAGTGAATAAAAGGTTAAACTTTTCTGATTTTCCTCAAGAAAACTTTTTGCATCGTTAAATGATGCTATATTATAAATATTACATTATTTACATAATACATGGCGCAACTTTTATGTCATTGATATTATATTCTTAATATAATCTGGGCCGGTCCTAAAAATAACACTGTATGAATAATTTGCGTACCTATCCATTATATTTTTGCAATACTTAAAACCTGCAAGCTCAATAATCGTAGATAGGTTTTTCCACACAACTTTTTCTAGATACTTCAGCTTTTTCTCATTGGACGAAACCGACACTTTTTTGTAAGTCTGCCATTAGATAGGAAACCCACAAAGGCGCGTGCGGTATAGTAATTAGCAAATGGCCAAAGATCGGGTACCGATACCGATACCCTTTTTTATTTCTCCTTTCCCCTCACTATTCGGTTAGATCCTTTGGTTTCGGGAAAAAATATAAAAGTGAACGGCGTGTGTATACGATTACTCATCAGGACTAGATGAAGTAGTTATTTGACTTTGAATTTTGTTTTTCATGATGTTTTTCGGAATTACAGCAGTTTTGTTTCAATTAACGCTGGTTGGTCAGTAAATTAATACGAATAGGAGAGGCAAGGTATCTACTATTTTTTTTATGCCAAGCATATCTTTTTTCGGTTGTCAAATAAAGGAAAATCATAATGACTTATTCAATGAAAAAATAAGGCAGGTCATCGATGTGTGACACAATAAAATGCATTGTAATATTTTATTAACCCGCTATTTTTAACCAGTTGAATGTTTATGCTTATCTACTTGATTAACGCGTTTACAGCTCGAGTTATAATATTGTATTTGCTTAGAGCTTTTGAAGGATCAACTAGTTACGATAATTATGTAAAAAGTGCTTTTCGTTCGTAAGTATGCATAATTCTAAGCAGTTTTAACACTAAGTGCACAGGCCCGGTAGAGGTACATAAAGTGGGCATATGGGGTCAAAGGCCATAGTTATGCATAAGTAGTGATAGGTACTGGCCAATGAACCCTTTAGGAGGCTCCTTTTCTTACAGGTAAGTACGAGAACCGAGAGAATGGTTTACTATAGTTTCACAGATGGTTAAAAATACACAGGGTTATTTAATGGGTCACCTATATTTTAGTGACCTCACTAAAAAGGTACCAGTCAGTTTAAGTCACCTGACTTAAATAAGTCTATTTGTATAAAACTTTCAATAGCCGCGATTTGATGTTACTTTAAACGTTTTCATCGTGATGACTAGCTTAAATTCTTTGTTTTAATCACGACAAGTATAATTTCTAAAATAACTTTACCTAAAAAAATAAACTATTTACCTCTTTCTTTTTTGCAGTGAAACACGAAGAAACTGATTGTTATACGAGTAGGTACATAAAAGTATGATTGTAGAAGTATTGATTACCGAATATAACAATTAACCAAAAGCAACATAACATTGTTTATGATTTTTTAATTACTTTTCTTCTTAATCTAGCTCTATTTGCACGATGAATTTTACGACCAATTAAAAAAAATATTGAAAGTAAGGAGGTCTATAATAATCAAGTAATTTAAGGCAGTCGTGAAGAAATAACAGACTATAAAATATTACTTACTTCATGAATTTAAATGTTTTACCCACATTTAACAACGGTTTAATCGATGGGTAAATGGTGGCTTCTATGGTAGGTAACCTTAGGTGCACGATTGACCTTACTAAATGCTCCATTTGCTTACTATAAAAATCGTGTCTTTGATATGAAAGCTTATTCGAAATTGTTCTTTTTTCTTATTGAATTTGCAATTACAACCAATATCAAAGCCACAAGTCTTAGTCGTTCTTTATTTATTTTTCGATAAAAGGTTTTTTTTTACTAACCATGTGTTTTATCCAGACAGTCCATTCTGTAAAAAAAACTTAGGTGAAGCGAAATTCAAGTGATAGTCATTACACCAGGTGCAAGTAGACGAGCTTCTATTTGGCAACGATAACTAAATAATTTATTTGACACCCACTATTTTGTTACATGCCCTGCCTACACCAATTATACAAAATATTTACCAAAAATATTTATTTTAGTATGTAGAGCAAACACATCAAGTACTTCTATATTATATTTTATGCCGAACAATTAAAATAACATAGCTATACATAACAGTAAATTTATTTTACGATATACCTATTTAAATACAATTACCGATAACTGAGATCACATCACTATCGTAAATATCTTATTAAGACGTAAAACACCACTAAAGTTACTGATCCCAGAAGGTCAAAAACTTGTATAACTTGAACTCTTGATTCTCATTGCTTGTTGTCACGCGAGGTATTGTAAGAAAAAACATTATTTGGGATACGCACAGGAAATACAAACAGTAAAAAAGGTGTATTTAAAACTTACAAAATAATATATATATAACAACCAATAAAATGAATAAACCAAAAAAAAAGACTTGTGCGAAGCCAAAAAGGCTCCTATCTCAGCATAATGCTGCGATATTTAAAAAATAAATGCTGCAGCATTAGTATTCAGAAAAAAACAAAAACAAAATCAAAACCAGGCTGAGAATCAGCAATTTTTAACCGACTTCAAAAAAATGGCCACTGAAACTACTCAATAATAAGTATTTATATATTAATATGGTTGGTTTAGCTGAGTATTCACACAGCCGGCAAGTACTCGTTTGTCACAGCAACAAAAGCTATTAAAGAACTATAAAAGATTCGCTCAGCGACACTCGCTTGGCGGGCATCGCCGAAAGAGGACAGTCCCTCACGATTAAAAAATATCAACGAAATTCACTTGGTGTAGGTACCTCGATACAGTAAGAAGACCTGAAAAGCCTCCCTTTTCAGCCTAAGATTCCATACATCACATGCGGACTTGTGAATCTAACGGTTAGGCTTTTAAATAGAGAACTATTTATTTAATTTATTCAACCAGTTTCATGTTTTTATAGTCAATTAACGAAGTGATTGTTAGACTTATATTTAGCTGGCGTGTTTTATTTATTTCGAACAACAATTCTTTAATATATTGGAGGCAATCAAGGTAATTATGAACCTACCACCTACAATGGGAATGGATTCGAATAAAATTCTTGATTTTCGAGTTTCTTCTAAATTGGCAGGCGCCGTTCATTGAGAAAACCGAATTAGCCTAGACACATGTTAGACGAAACGCATGGTTTAATGGTATCTAAATTGCTCTGACTAACAGAATATTTATTAACATAACCTATCATCACGCCTGTAAACCTCGGGGGACAAGGCAGACGTGTGTTTGTAGCAACACACACATGTCGCCAGTTACGTTTCCCATGTAATAGGGGGCGAGCCTATTGCCAATAATGGGGTACGAATCCACACTCCGGCTGCTACTGAGAAATTCCGTATGGAAAAACCCAATAACACTTTTTCCGACCCTGGAATCGAATCCAGAACCTCATGCTCAACAGTGGTCGCAAGTGCTACTGCTTGCGACTACTTGCGTTAGGTACCTACGCATGGCAAAACTTACCTTTTTCTAACTCATCCCGAAGATCTTGAAATGAATTTCACTTCGCGATTGTATCTGAAAGTGAAAACATTATAATTAGTTATGAATAACGCAATAGTGACATAATAATAAAAAAAAAATAAAAAAATTTGTCCAGCCTTGATTGTCAAGGGTGGCAGAAACTGGACAGCTAAGACTCTTAAAACCCTCCTCATCTAGAAGAATCACGTCACACATAGCGCATAAAAGATATCAACCACTAAATGTTAAACTCAAAGCATTTACTTCAATTAAACCAATTAGGTACAGTCACTTTTGAATTGTCAAGGAGTAGGTCAGTCAGAAAAGATGAAGCTAGTTACCCATTTCAAAGCGTAGAAGGTTCCTATAGAGAAGAACGGGCAAGATCCTCCATGGACTCATTCATTATCTAACAAAAACAATATTTCTTAATACATAGATAGACACGGCGTCAATTAGCGTCAGTAGGTACCTATTTCCACCGTATCTAAGTACAAAAATACGTACCCGTGAAATACATTAGCCACACAAGTTTTCAATGAAATCGTTCTTTCTAAAAAAATCAAAACAAATATATTGGTAGATCCAATATTTAAACTAGTCAATCACTGAAGTTTGCTGATGATACCGTGAAAATTGTGATCACACGCATGCCGTCTTACATTCTTGCGTTGTTTACTTCGGAATAGAAAGAAAGAAGACAAAAACTATGTTTATTTGCGGTAAGCAATATGCAGAGAAAGAACATAAACACAAAAAAAATAACGAGTTGGAGGAAAATATGCGTCATATCCACGCAAAATGGCAATTGCTCAACATAATGCTAAGAACCTATGCGAGACAGAACCTCAGCACTGGTTTTCACCGACAGCCAGCGTTAACGAATGAATAGAATGCTGAAGATGTTTCACAATGTTAGTCAAATAATCTATCATATTTGTTTTACGACTATCACATTTCCTTTACGAGAAATGTGCATGTCTAATTTAAAGAATTCGAACGAAGAATGTGGATCAATCTTCGAATTCTCTAGTTATTAGGTGGCGTCAAAGCTATAAAAATAAAAATCAAATTCTTCTGCATCTAATATTATCAGCAAACAAGCTATAAAGACACAAAATTCTTGCTTAAAAGATTTTGTATCTTTATATAATTTACCTATCACAATATTATATTTTTTATTATCATTCGGTGATTCGGTGGTATTAGTATTTTTTGGCCCAAAAAGTTCCCCTAGTGTCCACGAATCCGCTTTTTACCGACTTCAAAAAAAGGAGGTTATTTAACCAATGTGTCCTGCCAACAATGATCTACGTTGATGAGACATGGAGGCTCACAAAGGAGACTGTCCATCGCATTGACTGCACAGAGGACCATGGAGCGAGCGGTGCTTGGCATAACCAGACTAGACGGAGTGCGTAACACCGAAATCCGTCGTCGGTCGAAAGTCTACGAAGTCGGAGACAGAGCGAAGCACCTCAAGTAGAGTTGGGCAGGACTCTATAATCTAGTTAGACGCGGAGATGGCTGATGGAGTAAAGCTGTAACAGAATGGTGGCCAAGGTTAGGCCCAAGAAACCAGGGCCGTCCAACAGTGCGTTGGGATGATGAAATCGTCAACGACGCGGGAAACACCTGGATGCATGCACGGAAACGGGAAGTATGTCAGAAAAAAGGGAAGGCCTGACTGAGGAGAGACCTAGCAATAGATGACTCCGGGCGGAAATGACGATGATCATGAAGATTCGGTGGTGTCCACTGGTATGGAAGTGTGAAATAAATAGCCATTCAGTTTTAGTCAGTTGTTATTTTCAAAACTCGTGTTCTCTCTTGACCTTCTATAACTACTTAACTTATTGCTGCCCTAATAACCACACTGCTACGAATATTATTCTCTTAAGGGCGAATTTCACCAAACTTTTATAACTAGAATAAGTCTTACCCTGAGAATAAATTTTGAATTTTTGACAGTTTTTCTATACTAGAAATGTCAGACGTCAATTTTATTTCACCGATAAAAGATATCTGAGGGGTAATTCTCGTAAATTTAAGAACGTTCACAATCTGATCTCAGTCTCAATCTGTCAAAAACACCTCTAATTTACCTACATTTTAACAAATTTTTGACATTTGTTTGTCGCCGAGATGAGACTGCGACTAGATTTTGAACGTTTTAAATTACGAGAATTGGCCTTCTGAGTTTGGTAAAATCAGCCCTTAGTCACACAAATAACAAAACAAATACACTTACAGGTAATATCTATCAACGAATCAACAAAAAGCTACATTTAAATCGCAAGCAATCACTCTCCTTTGAGATGTACCGTGTGAATTCTGTTCGAGCCGCGGTTGCCGCAATCGATTCTTAAGACGATAATTTTAAAAAGTGATTTTGAAAAAATGCAAGAACAAAAGTGCCGCCTGTCTTTCGAAATTCGCAGATTACAGCGGCATCTGATAAACCAATAGTCGTGTAGTCATGCAGGTGTAGATTGGCCAGTGATTAGGTATTTTTTTATTCATAATTGGTTGGAACATACTGGTTTTGTTTCTGAAATGCTGTCGTCTAGATTTTGGTAGGTGGTGGAAACTTTTGGGTGTTGAATTTGATTCGTTATTTCATTTATTTGTGCAGAATCACGGGAAGTTTCCATTAGGTACATTTGTTGTAAGTTCGTGATTTTTTATACAATAGCTAGCAATAAACAGCTGGTGTTGTTCTAGTTTATATTTTTACTAGAAATTACAGCAGTATTTCGTAAAAAAAATGTCATAAATACGTTAAAATATTCGTATTGCTGATTTCTTTGCGTATTCGCGTTGCTGAATTTTAGGCCAAAGATACTAAAAAATATAGTATTATATTTCAGGAGTCATTTTTTGCCGTCGACACGCATTAAAAAAAAGGAATTAAAGTATTCGTATTATAACCAATACAAAACACTGGAACACCCTAAACCTCTACCTAACGTCACGAAGGGACAGAAATGACCGTTTATTTTTTGCAGAATTAATCACCCACTATGTTTACAAATTCCGTCATTCACTCAAACGTTATCAGGCCCAAAAAAGGCCCTCCAGCAACACAACGAAAACATTTAAATAATTACGAATATCTCGGGTCCAATTATCGGCGTCCCGCGCCAATGCTCTGCGGGCGGACTACAGGAGACAAAGTGTCGAGATGAAAGGCACCGCCGCCGATTGTCGCGGCATTGTATCCTCACTCGTTAGTCCGGCATTATCGTATCAAGATTTATTTTAACGATTAAGTTTGTGGTACAAGGGAGAAGTGAAAAGCGATTTGTATAATTCAAGACTGTACTGAAATTGCAGAACGTCTGAATTACAATAAGAAGTCTTCTTCCCAGTTTTATGCTGGTCAGTTCTGTCCGAACTAATTGTGGCCAAGTTCAATAAAATTAATAAGAGACACAAAAACTTAATCTAAGATAGTCTGAGTTTCAGATTATATTCGAGAAACATTAGAAGGTCAGTAATCTCGTACTTAAAAAACGTTCAAATTCTAGTCATAATCTTATCTAAGCGACAATCAATGACAATTTAAAGACTAGTAAAAAATGTAGGTGGTAAGTAAATTAAAAGGTTTTTTTGACAGATTGAAATTGAGATTTCGTTTTTAGTAATACAAGTCGCTAGTCAAGATTGTCCCTAAGGTATTCGCTGCATGAAAATATTAAAATCAGTTGCTGCCCACAAATCTATGTTCATCACAGTTATACAACTCCATTCTAAATAGATTTATCGCACTAATATTATAAGGGCGAAAGTTTGTGAGTGTGTGTGTTTATATGTTTGTTACTTCTTCACGCTGGATCAACTTTGATAAAATTTTGTGTGGAGGTAGCTGACACCCTGGATTAACATATGAGCTACTTTTTATCCCGATATTCCCACGGGATCGACATTTACGCTGGTGAAACCGCGGGGCGCAGCTAGTTCTCACATAAAAGCATGATCACCCTATAATGTTCCCACTGCTCCTCCTCCTCTAAGATAGAGCGAGATGTTGGGGTAAGATTCTCACATAATTATGCCTATTAGGATTTACACTTTCACTCTCGCACACAAAAGTGACAGCAATTCCTAAATCGCTCCCGCTTCCGCCTATAGCCTGGAACCGCCTTAAATTCAACGATTAACGCTTATAGCTTCAGTCATTAAGCCACAATTGGGCTGTGTGCACCTTCACAATTATAGACCGACGGCCATTGTATTACATGAAACAATATGCCTGTTTTGTAGACTATTGGCTATTTCAATGGAAATAATTCCGATTGAAATCAAGGATTACGGATTTGTACAGAAATTATAATAGTTTGAGTATTAATCATGGTCGTTAATTGAAAAGCTTTGTTGGAGGTATCGAGACTAACACACTATGTACTTAGGTATTTAGTGATTATTGTATCCTTTAGCCACTGAAAGAAATAAGCAGTAAATAAAAATGAAAAACATTAGTCTGAACTGCTTTAAATAGTTCCATATGAGCCTAACGTTCAAAACAGTATGTTTACTGATCCGAAAACAATTAAAGCTTGAGGCAAAATGTTACCGTCATGACAGTAAACTTTAACGTTTTAAGTAGCTAAAAGGTCACAAAATTAACTGTTTTATTCATTTGGTGATATCGTTCAAACTATTGAAATTTACTTACATTACAGTAATGGTGGTTTTCCTTTCTTTTTTGTTGTTTTTTTCAGTAAATAGTACGGTCAATCATTAAAAGTTTCTGTTTTGTCTTTTACTGTTTTACAAACATTTCTTCTTACTGTATAAAGTCAGTAAGTCCTAATGAAATCGCTTTAATGTGCTGTAGTAAGAAATTATTTTTTCAGCGTACATGTAGTGACTACCGTATACCTACAAGTACTCAGATATGTTTTTAGCCAGTAATAGACCTCCAGACCAAATTTCGGCCATTGACGGCCAATCTTAGCGAAGACTAGCCATCGGCGTGGGAGATATTATAGTGCACGAGACAAGTGTGTGCGCAGGTACAGGTGCACTCTCTCATCCCTAACTCTCAAGCGCAGGCCACACCGCGAGCTGGCGGGCGGACGGGCTGGCAATGGCGGGCGAGCATCGTTTCACCTTTTTTATCGTGACAAAATTCAAAACTCCTAAAATGGGTAAGTAAGAGTAAAGATGTAGGTCTGTATTAAGTACTTACACCACATTGCGATTTTACGATTCTAATATTACAGAATGGATACGTTTCTGCCTCTTGCAACAATAGCAACCAAATAAATTTACCTACAGTTAGAATGTTGTAAAATAAATATCCATTACTTTCAAAAGGACTAATAATTGTGTTTTCGCATTTGCAGCTTCTGAATCCATCACGAAAATATTCATTCACAGTACCTACCATAAGCAACCAACATTGTAGGTACCAAAATGCGGACTCCCCAGTAACATCCTATCAAAAACCGATACAGTACATTTTATTACCCCTGGCTTTCTTTAAAATTGAACCATTAATTCGTCATCCATGATGTCACTGACTTATAGCACCATTGTCTCTTATAAGGACCGATATTTCACGATCCAACATAGCAAATTGCTTCATTTATAACGGAAAGGTACCAAAAAAGTGCTCACGGTACCTTTTGACGGTACACCAAGTATTTAGGTTAAAAGGCATTGTAAAATTTTATTTGTGTAATGATTTTTAATGAACATTTTCAAGGTCTTCATTTTGTCAAGAAAATGTACTGTTAACATAGTTTGGATGTGAATGAAAAATGTAGGTATGTCTTCTTTAATGTTTTTATTTTTTCCTGAAAGGAAACTGAATGCTTTCGATAGATTGACAACTTAGCTGGTTGATACTGATACTCTTACTTTGAGATCAAAACACTTAAGTTGGTAAGTATACAAATATTTGTAATACTGTTCATAACCATCAGGTATCTTTTTTTTTCGGGGGAAACCTTCAAAAGGCACCCGGTTTTAGTAAGGTAAAAATCCAACACTCCCCGTGTTGGATTTTTACCCCACTAAAACCACCCCCGTGATCACCATCAGCACATAGGGGTGGTCCCGGCTCTTCTTAAAGACCAATTCCGGAACCCGCCCGTGCAAAGCCATCTGGTAGGTAGGTATAGACGCCAGCACATCAAGCTACTACAATCTGTCAAATTTCTTTAATAGATTTTCAACTTTATTGCTAATGCATAAGGTTCAATGTTGATTGGGAAAATTTGACAGTTTCGGGTAGCTTGATGTGCGTGTTTACCTACTACATTGCGGCCAACGAGATAATGTGTTCTTGATATTTGTCAGTTTCATACAAATTCATACGTGGTTTGCGATTTTGATCTTTATTAGCTACTAGAATTGTCGCACTGACAGGTGCAAGGAGCGCAATCTCTTGACTTGAATATTTTCAAAAACCTAGTTTTGTTCATATCCCTGCCTAACCCTACACTGATTCGAGGCGTCCTGTTATATTAATTTTATTTTGAAAAGTACCTAAAATGCATCTTTAATCTATAATTTCAACTTCCTTAACAAAAACCTCAATACACTCTGCAACTAAAAACCACCATGTAGATACAACCTGAATAACCATCCACCCAGTTATTCCCTGCCTTACAACATGCAAGCAAATATGATTTTTCCATTGATGGGAACTTTCAAAAATCTATTTCCCGTCTGGACGTAGTTCCGGTGGGCACACCCTGTTATTATCCTAAAGCCATTATGTTGCTAAATGGAAGGGTCGAAAACGGAATTGTTTTTGGCGAATTTTCGTGTGTTGTGACGAGTTCAGAAAAGGGTTGTTTTTGGCATATAGTTTATTTTGTTAGTTTGCAGAAAGGAGTTATTAAATTGAGAAGTAAAAGTTTTAGAATATCTATATACTAGTAATAAAGCTGAGAAGTTTGTTTCTTTGTTTGAACGCGCTTATCTTTGAAACTACCGGTCGGATTTGAAAAATTATTTCTGTTTTTCATAGTCCCATTCTTGAGGAAGGCTATAGGCTACTTAAAATCATGTGAGGAGCCGAGCAAAAACCAAAAAAAGTCAGAAAAAACGCTGAGTGAAATAATGGCGCAGGCAGGCGATGCGTTACGACGCGACGGGGTGGGTCGGGGGAACAAGAAGTGTCACGCGGACGAAGTCGCGGGCAGAAGCGAGTCATTGCAAATTATGGTGTTTTTTAAATAAATTAGCAGGTATGCTGGAAGCAATTTCTTTAGAAGTAAGCATCACTTTAAGTTTTTATGTGTGTACATTACATTACTGTTAATATAATAAAATAAATACTTAAATAAAATATTTTTTTTTACACAAATACAATAATTATCGTAATAAACGACTTAATGTAAATTCGATAACAAAACAGTTAAGACTCATTATGCGAGCAAGGTATCATTAAAATACTTTAATATCCTAATAAAAGATTTAAAACAACCTTATTTTAAACCCGACACCCCGCCAAGTAACATGTACCTATCCACAATTTCCCGACCCACATTCAAAAAGACTTAATAACATCGTTAAAACAAAAAACAAACGATATGTAATCTAACCAAAATTATTCTGTACTTTTAAATATTCATTTTAGTCGAGCTACATGCAATTATAGGTTTCGAAGCGCCGCACACGCACGCTAGAGCTGCCTCCCGTTGATACGACAGCTTATGTGAGAAAGACAACAAATTATACCACATTATGTCCTATGACGAACGGTTTTAACGCCCAATGTAAAACTACCTTCGTTAATTTTGTTTCTAACCAAAAATGTTCAGAAAAAAATCTTTTATAAAGACTATGTTACATTGGTCAAAATGTTGTATCAAACAAATGAATACTAAACACAGTCTATAGGGGGGCTTTAATTAAATAATTTCTTTACTTTACATAAGCAATCAGGTGTGTTGTTTAGCATACAAATTGTTCTAACTAATGTTTATAGTGTTGAGCTATGGTGGCCTTTGTAATATGAAATCCGATATGAAATAAACGAGTTATAAATATTTTGAGGTTGTAAATTGAATTTTGAATTGGATACTTAATGAAACGGTTATGTTAATTACAAGTTGGGTTTAATTTAGTCTTTTCTCGATGTTAGTTGTGTACTGATGAGCTTTAACTTTAATGCGAGAGTTTTTTAATTATGATAAAATAAAGATAACAATCGGTATGACTGTCTTTCTTAGGTATACCTACTTTTTAGAAAAAGCTTTATAATTCAATACTGAAATAGGTGCTTTGATTGATATGAAGATACATATCATCTGCCTCCCCTTTTCTCAACTATACCAGATATACATAGGCACAGGGGGGGTTAATATACAGGGTTATTGGTAAAACATTAACAATCTCCTAAGAGGTCATTTTACTCATCATTATGAACAACTTTTACTATGGGACCAAACCTAGAATCGCGAAAAAAAATCAGCTGTTCCCTACATTTTGACGAGTTATACGAACATAAATGTAGGGAACAGTTGTTTTTTTTTTTTTCGCGATTTCAGGTTTGGTCCCATAGTAAAAGTTGTTCATAATGATCAGTACGATGACCTCTTAAGAGGTTGTTAATGTTTTTCCAATAACCCTGTATATTAACCCCTTGCTAATAAACGTATTATATCAGATGAATAGTTACACACCGATTTCTCTCTTTCAGTCGTCAGTAATTTGACTTTTGAAAGAAGAAAACAAAGCGTTATGTAATTTATACAGACGATATACAACGTTTATTAGTGTATAAAACAAGAAACTTCACGCGGACGTAGTCGCGGGTAGAAGCTAGTTTCCAATAAATACGCGGCTTACACAACACAAGTTTGTCCATTCTTTACACAATTCAATGAACTTTTAATCCCATATTTTAATCTTGAACCCCACCACCAGCAAGACCATTATTTTCTCCGTATTCCTCGTCACAATAAAAACAAGAAATACGTTTCATTTCTACTGATTAAAGTAACACTCTATCATTGACATTTAATCCTATGTAAATTGGGTGTAAAGTTAAGCATAAAGTATTGTCAATGATTAAATTTATTGTGAGTCTTAAGTTTTTTTATTGTTTAAATTATGTTTCCAAAAAAGTTTTGGTTGGCACATTTATTTTGGGAGTAAGTGGTTCGAAAAGTCAAGTTTTTTTTTATCTCCTATGGAGTTTGTAAGCTGTCAGCTAGGAATCTATAATTTACATCAGCAATTAACATGCTCAGGAGAATATGTTTATTAATAAATACTAACGACTACGACTAACCGGCGTGATAGCGTAACCTTACGACTTACAATGGCAATTGCAATTTTGGCCGTTCAACGACATTTATTACGTTATTTGTGTTGTTGAGCAGACCAATTTTTCAAACTTATGCCAATGGATTAGCAATTTATGTCGATTTTTTTCGGATTGTGACTGAAAGTAATTTGTTACGCAATTAAGGTGCGGTTGGCACAGTCTGTCTCTGTGATGTGATCAGACTATGCAAGATCTGCAAGCCTTCTGAAATTTTGAACTACGGTGTTTTATTTTATAGCATGGCTGCTTGTGTATGTGAGTTAAAATGTTTGTAAACGCACCCACAATACAGGAGAAATTCCTAGTGTGGGGCAAAGTTTAAAAAAAAAAAAAAGCATATTTTATTCAGCATAGCAGTTCCTAATCAGTGCGTGAGTAAACTGCCATTGATAAAAAGAAAGAACTTCAATTTTACTGCAGAAAAATAAGGCTGTCGTAAAAAGGCAGCCGCCATCTTAGATTTGCATTTTGACCTCAATATTGGCTTCAGTTCCTTCGAGAACCATGTAAATTATCTCTTTCTATTACATAAATGAAAAGTCGCATGGAGCATAACGCTTTTTCGTTACGTGACAATTTCTCCCATTTTCCTCCTATCGCAAGGTCCGTAAAAGAACTGCGTTCCAAAACTAACACGCGAAAGACACTTACCTATTAAAAATCTATACTAATATTATAAAGCTGCAGAGTTTGTTTGTTTGTTTGAACGCGCTAATCTCTGGAACTACTGGTCCGATTTGAATGATTCTTTTAGTGTTGGGTAGTCCATTTATCGAGGAAGGCTATAGGCTATATAACATCACGCTACGACCCTTAGGAGCCGCGCAGCGTGTGACACCGCGGGGAACAGCTAGTATATTATAAAATCATAAAACTTGAAAATTACAAAATAAATTAGACACTTAAAAATACAAGCGTCGTTCCCAACACTGTTATAATTTGATTACCCATAAGTTTATCAAGCGGTTAAAATGAACCTCTCCACCGTTTATAGAACCATACTTTCTTTAATATTACCATTATTAATTTACTTAAATTAATTTATTAATATCATAAACGCATGAAATAATTAGATGCTTATAATTTTGTCATAAAATTATGAGTAACTACTAAAACGTCAGTAGAAGAGTGGGTCGCGGCTAATATATTGCTAAATGATGGCCATATTAAAGTCTATGGTGATACTGTGAGGCTCC
Organism: Oligia latruncula; assembly: GCA_948474745.1. NCBI lineage: Eukaryota > Metazoa > Arthropoda > Insecta > Lepidoptera > Noctuidae > Oligia > Oligia latruncula. Next base: position 9,230,460 of record OX419700.1, read on the forward strand.
CACTGTTTTATGACGACAAACGGCATTCTGACCGTCTTCTGGAATATGCTAGAGTCATTAATAGGTAGTTCTGTTAATGCTATAGTTTATTGCTTGCTAATAAATTGCCCTTTGTATTTCATGAGTCTATGGGTAGTAAGACCTACTATGGACTAAACGTCACCTCCAGCAGGGTAGTTTAACAATATTCTTTGCGTTGTTTACGTTGTTGAGCGGACAAATTTTTCTAACATATAAAGCAATGGATTAGCAATATCCTTCAAAATTATTCAAATTGTGATTGATAATGTTGACCATGTTCTGTTCAACCGTCATCCGCAAAGACATCATTCAAAGGAGCCCCTTTGAATGATTTCTTTGGGGATGAGGACTTAGATTTTAAACCTAAGTTTCCATCTTGTGTTTCGCTTGCACAATTACGTTTGGCGATAAGTCTGCGAGGCTGCAGTGGGACCAGGTGGGTTACACCTATAGGATGCATTCAAATAGGTAGGCCAGTGTCGTCACACAGTGGGTGCCTGAAGACGGACATTGTCACCGAGGCAGGCCTAAGTAACGCTGGCGTAACGATTTGGAATCATTCCTATCCGATTGGACAGAGAAGGTACAGCACAAAGAAAAGTGGAAAAATATGGCGTTGACCTTTTGCCCGGCAACGAAACAATACAGGTTAATTTAAATTAAATTAAATCAACATTTACGTCTATAGATATGCAAAATAAATAAGGATTAGTGTAAATGTAAATATCTTTTCTAGTTTTGCTATTTGCTTTAAGCTGACCACCTGTTACAAAATACAGCCAAATCCAGTGATGACTAACATCTTCTCATAACCCAAAATAGTGCAACAAAAAAAAACCATAAACTAAAAACAATATTAATAGCTTAACACAATCTTTTTAAATGTATGACAAATTAATACTTATCTCTACCGAAACGGCCCAAAATCAATTTCTCATGGGTCACTGTCCATGCTATCTGAGGTCACATGAGCTATGCATAAATACATTTTAAAGTAGCAAACATTTGAAAAGTTTCCTCGGCACAAACAACTTTAATTTTACATTCTTCTAAGACCTTCTTTTAATAAACGTAGGGGTTATTTTCCAGTGTGCTGTGATGATGATAGTGTGGTGGTAACACGGTTATAGGTAGACAGACGGGCGGGGAATGAGTTTGTGAATATTTCAAATGCAATCTTAAATCGTTGCCCACTATAGGTCCTATTGTTCTCGCAGGTGGTTATGTACGAAAGTTGCTCTACTTTGAGTGTCAGAATTCTTTTTTGAGGGTTCCGTACCCAATGGGTAAAAACGGGACACTATTACTAAGACTTCGCTGTCTGTCCGTCCGTCTGTCTGTCACCAGGCTGTATCTCATGAACCGTGATAGTAAGACAATTGAAATTTTCACTGATGATGTATTTCTGTGGCCGCTATAACAACAAATACTAAAATCAGAATAAAATAAATATTTAAGGGGGGCTCCTATACAACAAATGTGTTTTTTTCGGCGTTTTTGCGTTGTCGTACAGAACCCTTCGTGTGCGAGTCCCACTCGCACTTGGCCAGTTTTTTTTAGATCATTTTTATGGCTATATCATTGGTCCAAGTTTATCTTGGACTTCACTGACATTGGTAAAGAAAAACATCGCGAAGAAACTTGGACTTTACAGTTGTTATACCTAAGTCTAAAATCGCCAACCCGTCTCGAGCAAACGTGGTGATCAATGCTCGCCTTCCCTGTATGAGAAAAAGCCTTTGCCCTACAGTGGGACAAAGGCTGGTATTATTATCATTGGTCTAATAGATGTTATATAAATTGCCAAACTGGAGGTCAATAAAATTAAGCTTGTACAGACTCCAGCACATCAAGCTACTAAAATCTGTCAAATTTATTTAATTGATTTTCAGCTTTATCGCTAAAGCATAAGGTTCAAAGTTGATTGGGAAAATTTTACAGTTTTGGGTAGCTAGATGTGCTGCCGTCTGTACTACATTCGGTAGGCCTAAAATTACTACACGTGTCATGAATGGTTTGTGCTTTATAAGTCCTTGGCACGTGCTTGGCCCGTGACAAAGCATGTTTATAAATCTTTACGATTAGAATATTATCTCTACGATTTATTCCTGCACCCTAATTGCGTAACACACTATTACTCTCAATTTGAATCATTTTGAAGCATATTGCTAATCCATTGCTCCATAAGTTCTAAAAATGTGTCTGCTCAATAACGTAAATCACGCAATGAATGTTGTTGAACTGTCAAATTGTAACCCATTGCTACTGATAGTGTGTTACGCAATTACCCTGCTGGTTTATGTTTCTCTACTAGAATATTTTTTTCTTCTTATGTGTCTTTATTCTAATGAGTTTTTACTGTTTTATAGCAATACTCATCTCTTAGTGACATCAAACATGTGACATCTACCAACTCGCACAGGGCCCGCGTGGTAGGTAGCTTACGGCCCACGACCTCTCACAGAGAGAAGGCCTGTGTCCCAGCAGTGGGAACATCACAGGCTGATTAATGATTATACATTTGTTAGATCCAAGACGATTATGAAATTATTACGAACATGCAAAAAATTTAGTGAAAATTATATAACGTGTTAGGTAATAAATAATTAATTTCTAGCCGTTAATTTTTTTATTACAAATATTAAGCTACTCTAACCACTTTCATTAATCATGGATCATAAGATCATGACAATCCAAAATTGCTTAAATTAATTAAAAAAAAAGCTTGATAAAAAATAATAATTTAATTATGAAATTGATTGAACTCTAATCATTCTCTTTTTTTTTTTATTTATTACCGACTTCAAAAAAAGGAGGTTATCAATTCGACACTTTTTATGTAATATTATTAGGAACTGCAATATATTCACATATTATGATAATCTGTTAGGCCTTCCAAACAAAAATACAAAATTTTATAGATGTACCTATGTTTGTCCACGCATTTCTCCGCAACTACTAATCGGATCGTGACCATTTATTTTTTTATTGGCTTACGTTTACTTCAACTTAGGGAATAGTGCAAATTACATCAAAATCAATTCAGTAATTTTTAAGATGTGGACGAATACGTGTAAGTGTGACGGCCTGACTTATTGATACAAGCTACGGATGTAGTGTCAAAAGGGAAAACATCTCAAAACCTTAGCCAAATTCTAGTGCAATATTCACAACAATACTATTAGGTACCTACTTATTGTAAACAAATATTCCAGTTTTTACTAAAAACTAAAATTACTTTTTTGCAGACTGTACATGCTGTGGTGTCCTGTAAATGAAAGAGCAAATGTAAAATAACCTTTTGTATTATCGAGATTCCAAATATATAAATAAATCATACAAAAAAATGGCAGTTTTAATAAACGAAGGTAATTTTATCTACCTACTTTAATATGTGTTTTTAAAAAAAATGGGTAAAAAACGGGACCCTATTACTCAGATTTCACTGTCTGTCCGTCCGTCTGTCGGTCACCAGGCTGTATCTCAAGAACCGCGATAGCTAGACAGTTGAAATTTATTTTGTCACAGATGATGTATTTCTGTTGCCGCTATAACAACAAATACTAAAAACAGAATAAAATAAATATTTAAGGGGGGCTCCCATACAACAATCGTGTTTATTTCGGCATTTTTAGGGTTCCATAGTTCCTACAAGGAACCCTTATAGTTTCGTCATGGCAGTCCGTCTGTCTGTCTGTCTGTCTGTCGGAGGTTTTGCTAAGAGCCCGTAGTACTAGAAAGCTGTAATTTTGTAGGAGTTTGTATATCAATTACGCCGACAAAGTGGTAAAATAAAATTTTGGAAAATATTTTTTTTTAAGGGTAGCTCCGCTACATGTGTAGTGGGGATGAATATTTTTTTCGTTGTCTACCCCATCGTATGGGGTATCGTTGAATAGGTCTTCTAAAATGACTTGGGGGTTGCTAAAATTATTTTTCGATTTAATGCTCCATTTACGAAATATTACACTTTAAAGTGCAAATTTTTGTTCCAGTAGGGCGTCCCCCCCTCCTCTAAAACCTAAACTGCTAGCTTGAAAAATCTGGAAAAATTCACGGTGATAGTGCATTTCATGAACTTTAAAGGAAAATTATAGCGGTTAAGATAACTTTATTAGTTTAGCAGTAATAGTCGTTGGATATTTTTGTACCAAATACAAAATCCTTAGCATTAATTAATCCTCTATAGTGACTACGATGAAGTAGAACTGCTTGTTTATAACGGGTAAAGACTTGCATTGAAAATCAAAATATGTTTTTTTTTTATATTCAGAATAAAGAACAACAGAATCGTACTACATTGTGATAACGGGCTACTACCGAACCCTACACTGTGCGTGGCCCGACACGCACTTGGCCGGTTTTTTTTAAATAAGACTGTAGACATCTATAAGTTCAAATGTCAATATTAATGTCTTGCTACAGTACGAAGATTGATAAACATTTAAATATTTAAAACGATGTAATCACTCAAGACGACAAGCTTTCTACTGGAACAGTGCATTTAGTAGCTGGCCTGACAGCCTGAGGTATGCCGTTCCTCAATTAACTATTGTCATGTAAAATGGCTGATTGATTGCAATTTAGCAGAACCATTATTTTATTTGTTATTTTCTAGTATCGTGTTACTCTAACTGGGTTGTGGAGGTCATAAGGCCTACTCTCACATACCGTCAACGAAGATACGAGGCGGTCAGAAAATAGTTCGATACATCAGAATGAACCTTGAGGGGCCCGTGGCAAAATAATAACAGCCACACAGGTCGATCGATCAGGTTAAGCAACTCTTGCCGCGGTTGGTCTGTGGATGGGTGACCATCTTTACATACAATGACCCCTTCGTGCCTCGGAAAGCACGTTAAGCCATTGGTCCCGGCTGTCATTCGTGGGTCTTTGACAGTCGTTACGGGTAGTCAGAAGCCCGAAAGTCTGACAACCAGTCTTACCAAGGGGTATCGTATTACCCAGTAACTGGGTTGTGGAGGTCAGATAGGCAGTCACTCCATGTAAAATACTGGTATTCAGCTGCATCCGGTTAGACTGGAAGCCGACCCCATAACAGTTGGGAAAATTCTAGGCAGATGATGATGAAGACATCAGAATGAACCTTACTCCCGATTATTTAACTTTGTCGGACGGGCAAAAACACATCGGGAGTAAGGACAACTGTCAAATCGTGTTGTCATTCATTCTTAGTTCGGGCTCCGAAGTAATCTTATGTCCGTCGGTAACACGGAGTACGATACGCCCGTAACTTCGACCGAAACTGCGGATTTAGTGGTTGGAGTGTAGACCCCTAGATAGGCAGTCGCTCCGTGTAAAATAATGGTGTTCAGCTGCATAGGGTAAGACTGGAAGTCAACCTCAACAAAGTTGGAAAAGGCTAGGGAGATGGTGATTTTCTATTATACCTGCTTCCAAACTTGCTAAATTTTCTATATAATTGAAATATAATAATATAGTGTTACAAAACAGACTTAGGGCTGATTTCACCAATGAACTTGAACGCGATCAAGAGTAAAGTTGTCAGTGACATAATTATTGTGGAATATTGACACTGACAGCTTTTGAACGCAGTTTACATGTACTGATCACCTTCACTTCCATTGGTGAAATTGGCGCTAAAACGCATTATATCAAATTAATAATTAAAAGGGGTATAATTTCAAACGTCGAGTTTCCGTAAATGTGAGTGTAATATTAATTGTATTATGCACATACACCTTCTGAAATCAATTCTCTAGGTGATTGTAAAAACCAAATCAAAATCTTAGAGGCATCAAAATCCGTTGCGTAGTTCAGAAGTACAACACGGTCACACAGACAGACACATAAAGCGACTTCATTTCTAATATGTATAGATAAATTTAGATAATTGATAAGGTGTACTTGATCAAATACTTAACTGAAATGGGCATAATTCCAACTACGAAACTTCCCATTTCAACAGACTCCAGACACTGAACTAGTCCAAGACTTCCTACAGTCACAAATAAATCTCCCACTACAATACCAACGGAAATAAAACACATCAACAGTACAAAGCTGCGATTTATAAGTCAATGTGGACTGCAACGCAATCAACAACCAGTTGCTGGCACAATGCTGCGCTGAAGGGCCGTACATAAGCCTGTCGAACCTTATCCATGTTTATTCTAACATGATTTGCTTGATCTGGAAGTCGATCTGCATCTAATCAGCCGTTTAACTTGCATTTAATTCAGTTTATACTTTAACTATTGGTTAACTAAACGACAGTTCTTATTTCTTAGAAAATAAAGTTGCCAATCGTGTGGCAATTTCGAGTTTGAGCGTAAAATTAGCAGCAGCTATGGTGTTAATTTTGTATTGATGAAACTTACAGATGTAAGTTATGAAGTTGGTTTAGTAATTCTGTTTATTTTGAGACGAATCGTTCGGTTACAGGCACAGTTAAGATTATGAAATTTAAAATTATTGTTAGGTTAGTGTATTTAAATGGCTTCGTTAATGTTAAGAGACTCATAAACTCATATAGTAGTCAGTATATAAGAATATATGTCCGTATTTAATTATTATGCTTTTAGACAATATTATGTACAATGTAATTATTACACAACTAACTATATAAACTAGTTACTAAGTTAAATGACTAACTATACTAAAAACAAAAGGACACTTGGCGTCGAAATTATTTACTTAGTTATTGCCTTTGAGAAAACATTAACTTCAAAACGTAAAAAACTTTTTCCAGCACTATTTAGTGCTTTTAAGTGGTGTTTATGTGCGTGTACTGTAGAAAGTAACAAACACTTTTTTCTAATATATTTTTTATAAAATTAAAGTAGAGCACCTTTCATACCGTCACAGCCTCCCAAGTCAACAACTTGTCACCGCATTGCGTTGTGGTTTGCTAAAAACAAACAACAATAGAGAGGCTCTCTCCATACAATATCCTTTGTCAACCTTTTTATCAGGCCGCCGGAAGAGCGACAACCGTGGAGTCGTTATTAATATGATATAAGTATATTTTTTAATAATGATAACTTACCAATTTTTTTGAAGGCACAGGCCACAGGGCTCTCCCCCTCTCACACAGAGGAGGCCTGTGTCCCAGCAGTGGGAACATTATAGGTTGATTGATTATGTTATGTCACTTATTTTTTGTTTTTAAGATAGAAGATCAACCATAAACAATACAAACCATAATAAATTACAAGAGATTTTTTTTGGAGTTACCCAGGGTCAGTTTAATATGGACACGTACGTACTGAGAAGAATTGATTTAATTTTAGGTCTCAATTAAAGGTAATTACTAGATAGATAACATGTAATTTAGTAACCATGTAACAAAAAACTGTCCTTAGGTACCTTATAAGCAAAATATGTTACTCTATATCAATGTCTAAATAAACTACTTAATCAGCCTATAATGTTCCCACTGCTGGGACATAGGCCTCCTCTCTGTGAGGGGGAGTGGGCCATAATCCAACACGTGGCCCCAGAGCAGGTTGGTTAAAGTTGTTTACATAAAATGCCAAAGCCAGGCTAAAATAAAAGACGAGTTTCTTCGTAATGATTATCACATTTTACAGACAAAGACATAAACTTGATACATATCTGTTTTGTCTGCCCGTCGCTTTGAATCAGTGCAAATAAAATACCCTTCATACATACAAAAGGTTTCTAAAAGCAGACATGGATCGATCCATCAATCAAATAAACAAATGAACGCTACATTAGCTTGTTTCCTTGTTGAAACAAAGGCAAGTGAGGGCACGATACCTACAATACGACCGACGTAACTTGACCGGCCTGAACACAGGCTCTAAGAACTTTCGCGCATGTTCTCTCACTCGCACTCGCCTCATGTCACCATTTAGTTCCTAAAAAATCTTACTGCGCAGCCTTCTGCGCAAAGTTCAGGCCCGCCATGTTACGTCAGTCGTATTGTACTTAGACATAAAACAGTTTTAAAACTGACAGACAACACAACGTAAACCACTGAAGCAACAAACTTGGAAATGGCGCTCCGTACGTAGATAGCATTGCGAACCCACCTTACCCACCACACCACTGGCCATTACCCCTGGTGGTATGGTGGGTCTAAAACTATACCTACCACTGAGAAAATACCTAGTGTTGTGCTAAACTAGTTTATTACAAATTACCCGGATTTTTGTAGAAGTAGTGTAGGAGTAGGGTAGGAGTAGGTTGGGAGTAGGGTAGAAGTAGGGTAGGAATAGGGTAGGAGTAGGGTAGGAGTAGGGTAGGGTAAGGGGTAGGACACCACGCGAACGAAGTAGCGCCGGGCAGCTAGAAATAATTTATATGGCAAAATTGTCCGTCTGTCATCAGGCTGTATCTCATGAACCGTGATAGCTAGACAGTTGAAATTTACACAGATGATGTATTTCTATTGCCACTATAACAACAAATACTAAAAACAGAATAAAATAAATATTTAAGGTGCCTCCCATACAACAAACGTGTTTTTTTCGGCATTTTTGCCTTGTGGAACGGAATCCATCGTGTGTGAGTCCGAATCGCACTTGTTTTGTCCCACTGCTGAGCAAAGGCTTCTCCCAAATCCTTCCAGACATCCTTGTTACAGCCACCTCGATGCACCCCTTGCGGTACGCGTCTAGGTCGTCTCGCTACCTCTTCATCCGCCGGCCTCGACGGCGCCGTCCATTCTTAGGCACCTACCGTGTGGACATTTTTGCCCAGCGGTCACTGAGTCATCTAAAAATGTCTCATGTTCACAACATGTTGAGCAAAGTCACGGACAATAACTAGTCACATACGAGTAGGTACAGTATAAAACATAATACATTTAATTTCATGTCAAGGTTTCAAAGGCATTCAACCTATATGTACAGTGTCTGCGATGATTTGCATAATCTTTATCTAATTGTTTTATTCTGTACATATATGTGTATGGTATCAATTGAGGTTGATTTCTTAAGTGATAGGCTATTTATTTATGTATGTAATGTGTGAATTAACTGGTATACTTGTTATCTGATCCATGTTTAAGTATTGGTTGGTGAATAGTACTGTTATGTGTTGTATTAAGTAATAAGTGGTATTGGTATAGTTTAGTTATTGATCTTGTAATTGTTTTAACGTTTGTTTATTCAGTGTCAAAAACAAAATGGTGTTATCTTGATTTGATTTTTCAAATGATAATTTTTCATTCTGTGTATTTTTTTCATATTTTGTTTGTGCTTTTAAATGTACCGCTAAATCGATGAGTATTGTAATGTGTTCAGATGCTCAGCTTGAAAAACAGCAGCTAGACTCTGCTACAACCAGAAAAAAAAGTTGTTGCACACATACACCATTCTAATTCTATAGGTATTTCTGAAATAAATTGAAAATATAAAATAAATCATCGAACAATAACATGTCATTGGTTTTAGTCCAGCACTTCGCTTCAAATCTGGCGCAAGCATTCAAGCTTCGCGAGTGGACGCAAGTGCACATTGTTACCTTGCATACCAAGAATAACATCTTATCTGCACTCTGGATAACATTGAAGTTGAGATTCTGTGAGGTTATGAATAGGGTTGAGTTTTAAATGGTGGCTAGCTGGTAGTTACGATACATTGTATCAATCAATAAAATTCTATCTGCTAATCTTACAGCAATCGATTTGATGTCTTATGTTGCAACTTTAAAGATCACAATTCCGTTGTTTTCTAGTATGCAGTTAAGGCTTTTCGTAGAAATTCGTAGGCTATTGTTGCGAAAAATTGATTTACGTACAACATCTGTTAAAAGCGTACCTGTAACGTTATTTTATATTGTTGTTTAACTTATGTTAGTATGTAGGTCGTGTGCAGGTGCTTAGCCAAAAGTTTTGCAAGTGCGGTAATGTTTACCGTTGTTTATTACTAAGATAATTCACTGGGAAACACTGCGAGTGAACAGTGTTGTTTTGAAACTAGATTAAAATCTTTAGGCTCATTTAGTGGGAACTTAACTCTAAGTACCTGATAACATTGACACGGCGACAATAATAGAAATGAGCTGTTTAAGTTATGATGTTGTAATCATTCCGTTTGGTGATTATTATGTTAATGTCTTGATAAAATATTTTAACTGGGTAAAAGATTGAAAGGAACTAGTAGGCCTATACTGCTGCGGTTTCATAATCGAAGTAAAGATGGCAGTAAGGGCTGATTGAACGCTGAAGACCAAACTGGGTGCCGTAGTGAAACTTATGGGAGACCTATACATAGACGTGAACTTTTATTAGCCGGGATGTCTAATTAGACATCTAGCAGGCCTGGTTGATATCTAGCAGGCCTTGATTGACTTGTAGTGAGGAAGTTATGTAGGGATATAGGCCACTCGGGGGGCAGCGAATGTACAAGTGTCTCCCAGGTCCCCGGACTTATAGTAGTAGAAGGAATAAAAGTTTTAGTCGGTAGGGGTCAAACATAACCCCCGTTCTTCTCAGACGGACGGTATTCTGAAGGCTTTCCAATAGTAAAAAATAACCACTTAGTACCTACAGAAGCATAATCGCATTCATGATCATCATCATCATTTCAGCCGAAAGACGTCCACTGCTGGATATAGGCCTCCCCAAGCACCTCTACTTCGACCAGTTCTGTGCTTCTCGCATCCAACGGGCTCCTGCGGCCTTCACAAGGTCGTCGTACCACCTTGTGCGGCCTTCCAACGCAACGTACTCCGGAACCTTTCGGCTCCATCGGCCATTTGTTGTGTGAGCAATATGCCCACTGCCACTCAAGTTTGGCAATTCTTCGGGCTATGTCGGTTACCTTGGTTCTCCTGCTGATCTCCTCATTTCTGATAATCGCATTATCCTATACCTTTAAGACAGGCTAAATCACTGATGATGAAGACATGAAATTTTCCAGTTTGTTGCGTATTTGTTTTCCATGGCAGTTAAGAATAACCCTTACAAAACAATGTTAGCCAAATGCCTATTACAAAACCACAAACCAGTCCTAAAGAAATCCACGTCCGTTCCACAAACGTAACACAACCAGCCTCCTTTGCATAATTACATTTTCTTACGCTCTCAGATATGTCATGCTTATAATCGTTCCAGATACGGGAAATAACATAAGATTACTTGGTAATTAGTCTAGTTTGTTACCGAGTTTGACTTTAAATTAAGAGCGTTTACGCCGTACGGCATTTCATACAAACTTTCAAGCCCTTACGTACTTTTCGAAATGAATGAACCGATTTTAATGAAACTTCATACGCATAAGCAGGATACAAAGGTCTGAAATGTTAGTAGAGAACATTTTCGAAAAATAGTGTTACAGCCAAATTAGACCGATTTTAAATTTTCCATAGAAACAGAGATTTCCAGTTATGTTTTTTTTAATAAGACATTTAGAAAATGTTCTCTACTAACTTTTTAGATCTTTGTATCTCTAAGGTATTGTTTTTAATGAGCAAAATAGATGAAAATATATAGGAGTTGATTCGGAGCTTTCAGTTATGTTTGGTTTAGATATTTTTGCTGAATAAAATAACATACCTATCAACCATCTTAGTTTAAGTTAAAATAATACAAGATAATATAATTTATTTGTCCAAAACATGAGTATATTAAACACACACAATATGGCATGCAAGATGTTACATTACATTATACCAGTCATGTTTTGCCCTGTGTACAGATAGGTAAATAGGTGAGTTATTTTTTTGTGATTGACTTACTGGATGGCATAACACTTTGTAGGAATATAATGACCTGAACCATGTCAGAATATCAATAAAAGTTTACGGAGAGCTTCATGAAAACTATCTTGCAAACTTATCTATACTTTATGGTTAATAAACAAGACAATCGTAAAGATATTATCTGTTAAACATACGCCAGCACATCTACTACAATCTGTCAAATTTCTTTAATAGATTTTCAACTTTATCGCAAAGGCATTAAGGTTCAAGGTTGATTGGGAAAATTTGACAGTTTCGGGTAGCTTGATGTGATGGCGTCTGTACATAACATTAACTTGTCTTCATCATTTATCATATAACACTCACTTTTATCATCATATATCTAACATTATGTCAGATAACAATACAGCCACTTTTCCTCTCAAATGTCAAAGCTATTGACTAACATGATGAATTCATCGAAAAATCGTCGGGACAAATGAACAAACAACAATTACATCACAACGAGCGATTGTACTCGGTTCGTACCGAATACCGATTAATTTATCGATTCCCCGCCGTATCGGAGAGGCGACAAGTAATCGATCATGATCGAGAGAGGCGGCGAACTGATCGATTGTTTTATAAGCTGTGAATAAATTAAAAATCGGATAGTTATCGTGGATAATGATGTATAAGCTTGTTTGATGGAAATTCTTTCTTGAACAAAAGGAGTTCATGGGAAGATGGCGCCACCGCCATGTTTATTTGTTTGTTACATTTTCGTTTTGTTTAAAGCCCTTTAATCGTCGATTGGACAGGTTAGTGTGAATTCACACAAGCGACACCCGTTGACGATAGAGGCAAGTGCAGCCGTCGACGCGTGTCGCTCGTGGTTTTCAAGTTCTAACTTAACAAACAGCTGTGCTGCTGGGGAGTTTGTTGCGCCACTTATTCTTCCCAGCTAAACTACTAGGAAGTGGTGAAGGGTGGGCATTATGGGGAACTGTCTTATGCAATTTTGACGTTCAAAAACTACTGATTCTCCACCTAGTTTGAAAATGACTTTTGTTTTTGAAGTGAAAATTTCTTTAGGCGCGTCGGGCATTTTTTGAAATGGGAAAACAACCATTGAACTCGCGCCACTGTTACCGTAAGCGACACCGCGCGTATTTTGTTTATAAGACGATTCAAAATATACCCGCTTCGGATGTGTTTGGCTGTCCTCGTGAATGTAATGGCAAAGTATTCTGTTTGTGTTTTGTTTTCACTTCTGTCGGCACTCCCGGAGTGCCACTGTTTTTTCTTTGATTTTACGAATTAGACGCTTATAGGTGAGATTGGTCCATATTGGTTCAGGATCGAGTTGAGTGGAAAAAGGAAAGGGAGGCTTTTGCCCTGCAATGAGACAGTACAGGGTAATTATTATATACTAGCAGCGCCTCGCGGTTTCACCCACATAAGTGTCGATCCCGTGGGAATATCGGGACAAAAACTATCCTATGTCCTTCCCCGGGATGCAATCTATCTCTCTGCCAAATTTTATTGAAATCCGTTCAGTGGTTTAGGCGTGAAAATGTAACATACAGACAGACAGACAGAGAGAGTTATTTTCTGGATTTACCAGCTTTGTTGCTTGCTAATTTCTATGAATTTCTCCGAGTAGGTATTTGCTTGCTTATGTTTGTGTTAAAAGTGGGTCGAAATTAAGTAAGTATAGTGTACGGGTGTAATATCATCAAAACGGTAATATTTTCTCATTGTTTGTCTTATTTCGTTTTAGTAAGTTTACCTAATCATATATTTATTTGTGCTTATATTTATATGTATTTACGTAGGTATATATTATATTCATAGTTTTAATAGGTCTATGCGTATCTTTATATTTAAAATATTTATTCCTCAATGTTCATGATTGCACCTACTACTGTTTGTCTCTGCATCACCCAAAGGTTGACTGGTAGAAAATGCCTATGACATTAAGTTCGCCTCTGTACATTCATGTGCTTGAAGTATTAAATAAATAATAAAAAACGGGTGGAGTCTCAAGTTCTCTCACTTGCAAGTAACCGTTGGACTATTGTAGCTTCTATGCGTATTGTTTTGACATGTATTGAAAAACAGGTTTGCATTACTTGCGATCTAAGCCTAGCTTCGACCTTCGATTTTTTAACGCGACAGGTTTTATGGCGTACTGGATTTTCAACTCTCCGTGTTGAACCGAGCATCGAGAATCCAACAGTACATCCCAGTACGTCAAAAACACACTGTTGGACTTTCAATTTTCGGCGCTAAGCAGAGCGTCCAAAATCAAGAAAACAAAAACTGTCGCCCGCGGGTCAGAGGGCTTATCTTTACCGATAAAACTTCTTAGCTTCTAGTCGAAAGTTAATATATTTATTAGTCACACTGTGTAATCAAACACACATGGATTACATCATCCCTCATATTTTTACAACAGAATTCTAATCCTATCATTATTTCGAAACGAAACACTAAATGCGTTCCCACAAAGTTACATAAGATTTCAATATTACAACTACCGTGCTCAGTAAATCAAATTAATGTTTGGATCAATATTTAGTCTAATAAAAAACTATATTACAGCCTGTCTGAATGTCATATTACCGATGTATTAACTAATTATTGCGCAAAGTATACAGTTTAGGAGTGTTAAAGAGCTCGTCATTTTATTTACCGACTTCACAAAAAGGAGGAGGTACTATGTTCGGATGTTTGTATGTTTTTGAACGATTGATTAGTAATATTTTGACGAACAATTTAGACTTTCACACTTAACCCTTGTACCCACGAGCGATTTTTTCACACAAATCTTAGTCCAACTACGCATGGGCGATTTTTTGACGCGACGATTTTTTGTCGCGCACTGGGTTTGCAACTCTCAGTTTTGAGCTCAGCATTGAAAATCCAACAGAGTGCAACCCAGAGCGTCGACCTTTGAAGGTTTCTCCTCTTTTACCATAATCAATCAACTCAGCTTATTGCAGTCCACTGCTGGACATAGGCCTCTCCCAGGCTGCGGCACAACACTCTGTTCTCCGCCTTCCGTATCCAGTCCGTACCAGCCACTTTCTTTAGGTCATCCGTCCATCTAACTGGAGGGTGTCCCATACTACGCTTGCCGATACGCGGTCTCCACTCAAGGACTCGTCTACTGTTCCACCGGAAATCGGTCCTTCGACAAACATGGCCAGTTTGCTTACTCTGCAAGCTATGTCGGTAACTCTGGTTCTTTTCCATAATCATCGGTCGGCTTCCAGTCTAACCGGATGCAGCTGAACACCGGTATTTTACATAGAGCGACTGCCTATCTGACCTCCACAACCCAGTTACTGGGTAAGACGATACCCCTTGGTAAGACTGGTTGTCAGATTTTGGTTCTTTTCCATAATGACCATAGGTAATTAAATCGGCATTAATTTATTTATCAACACAAAAAATGCACGTCCAACCAAGGCCGTTACCTCCATAGGTTCCGTTACATTTACGTTTAGGTTACACAAAATCAATATTTATTTACATAATTAATAACCAGATTGTATACGAAATTATTGTGGGAAAGTCCAAAAGCTAAAAATAAATTTCAAAGCATTTGTAATAGTGTGACAGGTCACGCCACCTGTCGCAGATACGAGAACTACCGTTTTGAGGTTAATAGACTTAAAACATAATGATAATGATGAATGGGTCTTAATTGGCGTGTGATCATCGTTTAGAATAGTAGCTTTGGCTTGTCCGCAGTGAAGATATCTAAATCAATCTGCCTAGCCTTTTACCAACTTATGTTGGGGTCGGCTTCCAGTCTAACTTGGATAATGAGATATCGAACCTCCACAACCCAGTTACTGGGTAACACGATACCCAAGTAAGACCTTGTGAGACTGGTTGTCAGACGTTCGGGCTTCTGACGACCCGTAACGACTGTCAAAGATCCAAGAATGACAGCCAGGACCAACTGCTTAACATGCTTTCCGAGGCACGGAGGAGTCTCGGTATGTAAATATTGGAACAAAAAGCATTCCTTTTGGTTTGTGACATTTGCTTTCAGAGTTTGATTCTCGTCAGCATTTAGAAAATCAGTAGATTATTACCGACTTCAAAAAAAAGGAGGTTATCAATTCGATACGTATGTATGTAATATTATTGGAATTGCATTATATTCACATATGATGATCTATTAGGGCTTCCAAACAAATATACAAAATTTCATAGACGTATGTATGTATGTATGTATGCATGTATGTATGTATGTATGTATGTATGTTTGTCCACGCATATCTCCGGAACTATTAATCGGATCGTGACCATTTTTTTTTATTGTCTTACATTTTCTTCAACTTAGGGAACAGTGCAAGTTTCATCAAGATCGATTCAGTAATTTTCAAGATATGGACTAATACGTGTAAGTGTGACGGCCTGGCTTATTGATAAGAGCTACGGGTGTAGTGTCAAAGGGAAAACATCTCAAAACCTTGGTCAAATACTAGTGCAAAAACTAAAAATTACGAAATAAAAAGTAATTTAAAAAAATTAAACCGACTTCAAAAAGAAATTAACTCAAAATTATGAAATAACTTTAATTTCGGAAGTCGGTGGCATAAAACTAAAATACAGATCCCAAGACACCGACTTCCGAAATTAAAGTTATTTCATAATTTTGAGTTAATTTCTTTTTGAAGTCGGTTTAATTTTTTTAAATTACTTTTTTTTTTATAATTATTATGAAAAGTTCTTCATCATCATCATCAGCCTATAGCAGTCCACTGCTGGACATAGGCCTTCCCTAATGAGCGCCATAGCGCCCTGTCTTCAGCTTGACGCATCCAGCATCTGCCTGCAGTCTTTCGCAGATCGTCCCACCTGGCCGGAAACTTCTTGAATTGTCCAAATTGGGCTAAGTTATGATCCAAAAGTT
The DNA here is from genome assembly GCA_948474745.1 of Oligia latruncula. Lineage (NCBI taxonomy): Eukaryota > Metazoa > Arthropoda > Insecta > Lepidoptera > Noctuidae > Oligia > Oligia latruncula. Next base: position 9,247,051 of record OX419700.1, read on the forward strand.
GTCTTTAAAAGATCGCTTTTAGCGCCCATTGTGTCACCCTATGTAAAACTACATTTATATCTGATATGCGCATGTTGTACCTACCATAATAAAGAGTTTTCTTAACGTTTTAATTTTGACATTGCGTCCCATCACAAGAATACATCCTGTATATAAAAGTTGGGCTACTTTAAGGTGACAATACTATTGCACACTCCGACACCCTTTCGAGGATTAATGTCACAACCGTTATCCGATGGTATGTTATTAAAATAACAAGTCATACTACGAACAGTAAAAACTAGTTTCATACTATTGACTAATTTATTACCTAACCACGCAAGGTTTATTTTTTATTAGAATAGCTTTGATTTAGTAAGTACTTGTTAAGTGAAGTTATAGCGATGAAATCCGGCCAAAGCCTGGGGGCACGGCTAATATTTATATTATAATTGTGTTACCCAATGATCGGTTTTACGGTTCCACGGGCTACTACTATTGATTTCTCACAATAAATTATGTTGAGCGCAAAGTGGAGCAGCTTGTCTTGCGTACTAACACTAGGTCTCGCGTCTACAGGGTGTTTCAATTATAACCGGGAGACAATATAATTACTTATCTTGTTCTAAAAAATAATTGGTGTGATAAAGATCTGCTATTGGGTAGATTGTTAGTGAGGACATTAGTTGTCATAGTGACAAAACAATTGCAAAGTTGGTAATTGCTAATCATTGCATTGGCCTGATTTTTGATTAGCAATAAATGTTGTTCTTGGTATTTGATATATTATTATTTTATTAGGTTTAAGCCAAGTCAAATCTACTTTAAACATGAATGAATTAATCATACATCTAACTCTGTTAATTAATTTAATCCTATTAATTAATATTATAAATGTGAAAGTTTGTAAAGATGTTTAGATGTTTGTTACTCAATCACGCGTAAACCGTTGAACAGATTTAAATGAAAATTAGCACATAGATAGGCCATTTCCTGGATTAACACATAGGATACTTTTTATTCCGATATTCCTACGGGATTGAAAATTACGCGGGTGAAACCGCGGGGCGCTGCTAGTAGTTAATAAAATGCCTATGACTGGGTTTTTACTTTTTTGGTTACTTCCCACATACAAAAATAAAACAAACTGACTAAATAGGCGTTTAGTTTAGATTTCACCGTGGACTTCACCAATTCACTTTCTATTTTAATTTATAGTCTTGTTTTTGTCACATTGTTTAGTAACTAGTAGGTCATTAGGCAGTTAAATTAACAAAAACTCGGCTGTTTTTTTGTCTAAGTAGGTAATATAATATATAACCAATACACATTTGTTTTTTTTTAAACCAGTACATAGTTAAAACCGGTGGGCTAACGTTAGATCGGTTATGCACTACATCCGATCCGAATCCGAATGAAAGATCCGACTTCAATCCGAATTGGGAATGTTCTAAATTCGGACGGATAGAGCTCGGATCTAGTGCGCAACTCCTCATATAAATAGGACTAACTTCGGACCGGCATTTGTCGGATTCTGATCGGATGTAGTGCAGAACCGCTCTTAGCCCAAACTAAAAACCAGACTCTCAGGTCAGAATGATTACATACAAAATTAAGGTTATCTGCATTCAGAACCCAACCGACTTCCGATTTTAATCCTCAGTTATTCCAGAGTGATGTCTTTTTTGGCATCAAACCATTATGGCCATCATAACCCACGAAAAATATGTAAAAAAACTTCCAAATACTCATAGTTAAAATAAAAACCGGCCAAGTGCGAGGCGACATAACATATTTTTATTAAACACGTTCCTTTTATGGGGACCCCCTTTAATGTTTAACTTTATTTTATTTCTATTATTTGTTGTTAGAGCGTCAATAGAAATACACACTGAAAATTTCAGCTGTCTACCTATTACGGTTCATGAGATACAGGCCGCTGACAGACAGACGGACGGACAGAGGAGGCTTAGTAATAGGGTTTTAGTAATAGGCTTAGTAATAGGAGTAATTAGGGTTCCGTTAGCCTTTGAGTACGGGACCCTAAAAAAATTTCATAATTTTCGAGTCATCGTATTCCTTAAAAGTCTACACACTTACACAGTAATGTTTAATAGTCTCCCACAAACCAACCGTAAATTTTCACACACGCTATACATAGGTACACACGTACGCGCCCACATCCCGCGTCAGAAAGTGGACGCTCCTCGTTGCGCAAACGCAAAACAATCGAGAGTTGCGAACATATTAGATAACTGGTTTTTTGTTTGAAGCATAGAGTTAGAAATGTGTAGAGAGAGGAGGATAGAAATTAAAACAAATAGTTATTAAGATTTCATTTCTTCTGTCAGGCACGTGGAAAGCAGCCATCAAGGACGTTATAGTGGGGCTGACTACCCGTAATCCAGTGACAAAGACGATGATGATCTAAGGTTATTAATAGGTAATTGTAAAAGCCAACGAACGCATTGCTCGCACAATGAGTTCAAAAGAGCATTATTAAAATCACCATGTTCAGTTCAAATAACACAATACGTATATAAGTTTATGTTAAGTTTTACATTTATTTTCTATGTTCTGCATAAGTATAAAAGTAGCCTTTTGGGCACTGTTCCTGTTGACAGCGATGCGGACGAATTTTTTGATTCCCTATGATTATTTTGCTTATTTTTTCATATAAATGTACATATTATTATTATTTTAAATATTAGCATAGATTATGTTAATATTATAATAGTTTATAAGTTAAGATTTATTTATAAGCTTCTCTTTTACTGCCACCGTTTTTACTTTCAAAGCTAAAAAAGCTTTCATGTTTCTCGAATTGCATTAGTATTCTTGGTTTACTGAGTAGGTATATTGTTCGCAGAATAGATGGCCGATGGGGCCGAAAGCTTCTGGAGTGATGGCCGCTTACCGGAAGACGTAGTGTTGGAAGGCCTCTCACAAGATGGACCGATGACCTTGTCTAGACCGCAGAAATCCACTGGACGCGAGAAGTACAGAACCGGTCGAAGTGGCGATGCTTCTGGGAGGCTTATGTCAAGTACTGGACGTCTTTCGGCTGAAATGTAGATGATTACTTAGCATTTTGAGGTACATTTTGAGCTCCTTGTAAACAAATAGCTAACAAGTAGCCCAACAAAACATCTCCCCAGATATATATATATAACCCTCCCATAAAGGTCGATCCCGTGGGAATATCGGGATAAAAAGTAGCCTATATGTTAATTCAGGGTGTCAGCTTCCTAAAATTGTATTAAAATTGGTCTAGCCGTTTGAGCGTGAAGAAGTAACAAACATAAAAACACACACCCACACTCACAAACTTTCGCCTTTATATTATAGGTGTGATAAAATAAAGTGATTGAAGTGATTTCTAGTAGTACTTAGTAAGATATATATTTTTTAATGCCTCATCTAGCCACTCCTAACTCTACATTCCCAAACAGAAAGTGTACCACTCCAATCTATCGCAATCTACCTAATTGATTGTTATGATTAGTTATATTTATTGGTCTAGCATTATATGAAGTTCAACTATATGTGTCGATGGTTATAGCAACATTACTAACAACCACTTTGTATGTGGCCATATATTATGGCCTAAACTTAATACGATTGATAATTAAAAGTCATTTGATATCGAAATATTGAAGAATCAATCTGCTGATATTTATGACTTCATTTAAATGGGGTTCCAAATGAAATTGTTTTTCGAAATCTTCAAATTAATCGGTTATTGGTTTGATAGTATTAATGTCCTCATAGTAAATGTCCTAAACCAAATGAAGGTTTCATTCATTTTAAAGTTTTGTATTGCGTTTGTTTTTCTTGTTACCCTCTACTCTAATGTAAAACGATTTATTCCGGTTTGGGGGCCTAAAAAGGCCACTTTGGCAGAACCATACAAGGATAACATTATGAATCATAATGGACAGTTAACTGTTAGGTTCATCATCATCATTTCAGCCGAAAGACGTCCACTGCTGGACATAGGCCTCCCCTAAGCACCTCCACTTCGACCGGTTCTGCGCTTCTCGCATCCACGGTTAGGTTAATCGTATCAAATCCAATTGGTGAAGGATTTTTCAGTTTTTTTTTTTTGACTGTGCTAAAATACCAATCAATCCAATCCAAATTCAATCTCAATCTCTTTGATTATACCTACGTAGTGCAGCGATAAAAAGAAAAACACGGACTGTCTTCGCCATATTATAATTCATAATGTTATCCTTTTATGGTTTTGCCAAAGTGGCCTTTTTAGGCCCCCTGATCCCCTGAACCCTCCGCCACCCCCTCTGCATGCCCTGCTAGTCAATGCTTGTGAATCTCAAAAATAGATGGGAAATCGAGCTCAAAACTTCTCAAGTCACACCTAAATTATGCCTAAACTCGTAGTTGGATTTCCAACGCTAAACTCAGCGCCAAAAGTTGAAAATCCAACAGCGCGCTTTTATTTAGACATGTGTGTCGCCTGGGGTTAGTGAAAACGGGCAATAGCCCACGTTCAAATGAGCGATTTAGTTACGCGACAATATTTTTTCGCGTATTGGATTTTCAACTCTCGGTATTGAAGATTTGGCTTTGGATTCTTAATGCTTAAGAATCCTAAGCCAGATCTTAAGCAATCCATTCCGCGAAAAAAATCGCTTAATGCCTTGACTGCCACCGCGGTCACCGGTGACCGCGAACAATAGATTTTCTATTGTGTCTGTGGTCTGACAGTCAAAGTGTTAATGATAATCGCCCGTGCGAACCTGCGTCACTCACTAACAGTAGCAATGGCATTAATTTTGACATTTCAACAAAATTCATTACGTTATTTACGTTGTGGAGCAAACAATTTTTTCGAACATATGAAGCAATGGATGAGCAATAGGTATCCTTCAAAATTATTCAGATTGTGATTTCAACAACTTCTGACCCCGTGACATTGACAACCAAACGTCAAGCAGTTTGTAGTGTGTTACGCAAATACGATGCTGAGCTTCCCAGCTTCAGCTTCTTCCTTCCCAGGTCGGCCAAGGCGTGACCTGGGAAGAAAGAACTAAGCCCTAACGAACCGCATCAATTTTGCATCTTTATCATAACAAAGTCGTGATTCCAGCATCGTTAGACGTCTAGAATCTTTTAGTACGTGCAAACTATCAATATATGATTAGTCATAAAAGATAAGTGCAAGCAATCCTAATGAAACCCCAGCACACAATGCATGCACCAACACTTCATTACCATTATTAGTATTATTATCCACTCGTGACCACTCATCATGACTATTAAAAATCTTCAACAATAATGGCCACCTAATATTTACCTGTTTAGAGTACTTAGATATACTTATAACTAGCTTCTGCCCGCGACTTCGTCCGTGTGAAATTTCTTATTAATAACCCAACCCACCTCGTCGCTCGCGCTATTCAAACTCAAACCATTTATTTCAATTACGTAAACCAATTACAGAAACTTTTGAACTGTCAAGGAAAGTCAGTCAGAAAAATATGAAGCTAGTTGCCCATTCCAAAGCGTAGTAGGTGCCTCTGGATATTACAACCCTTTCGCTTATCGTTCTTTGTGACTTTTTTCTTTGTGCTCGGCCCCTGAGGGCCCTTTTTTTTTTGAGGATGGGAAATCTTCAATGACCCCTCCCGCTCTGGGTGGAGCGGAAAGGAGTGTCAGACTCTTACTGACTAAAACCCACCCGTGTTCCTTACTTAGCCCTTTATGTTCCGGGGCAGCGGTAACCCTTTCGGACAATCCCGCTGACCCCTGAGAGCCCTAGCGTGATGTTAAATACCTATAACCTTCCTCATGAATTGGGCAATCAAATGCAAAAAGATTATTTCAAATCCGACTGGTAGTTCCAGAGATTAGTGCATTGAAACAAACAAACAAACTGTTCAGCTTTAATAATAGTATAGATATAGATAATATACGTATAATAAGTAATACGTGATGCCAATGTCAAATAACAATGATCAACCTCTGATCCAGGATGTCGAGGTTTTACATCAAATCTTATTTTGATAATATGATAATACAAAAAGTTTGATAGGACTGGGTCGGTAAAATGCTGCATGAGACGTTTCTGTCAATCGATATGTAGTGAAGGGCCTTGGACTTTGGGTTTAGACTTAGACTTTCTGAGCACATAGAAAGATAGGTAATTAGGATCAGCGTTACTCCAGTAGTTTGACATTGTAAGACACTGCACAACTGTCAAACTATAAGTGCATGATAGAGACGAGAAAAGTCTTAGTCGAAGAACGAGCTAAATAACGTTTACAGATCTTAACCTTAGACTTAGAAACTTAGACTAGATGACCAAAAGCGGCATAATTGCGTAACACACTATCTAATCACAATCTGAATCATTTTGAAGGATATTGCTAATCCACTGCTTCGTATTTTGGAATAAAAAATTTGTCTGCGCAACCAGTAAATAACGCAATGAATGTTATTGAACTGTCAAAATGAAAGCTATTGCTACTGATATTATATTACGCAATTACCCCGCTGATCTATCAATAAATTATGACTATTGTAATTCAAAACAGGTTAGACGATTTACAAGTTTTTACTTCCTAAATCTGAAAGTTGGGATTTCAAAATGGCTGAAGAAGGAAAATCTTGCAGAAGACTTTATAACAAAATTAGAGAAGGATGAGTGTTACTGTTTTATTTATATCTATACTAATATTATAAATAGGTAAAGTTTGTGAGGTTGTAAGGGGTAATCTCTGGATCTACTGAACCGATTTTGAAAATTTAAATGAATATCAGAGATTTAAAAAGTGGGGGCGGAGCGGCTGGCGGGCGGTACGAAGTTCGGTGGGTCAGCTAGTGTATTGAAAATTAGAATTTATATTTAATTAAAAATGCTACTTATACAGGGTTATTGGAAAAACACCAACAACCTCTTAAGAGGTCATTGTACTCATCATTATGAACATATTTTACTATGGGACCAAACCTGAAATCGCGAAAAATGAATCAGCTGTTCCCTACATTTTGACGAGTTATACGAACATAAATGTAGGGAATAGCTGATTTTTTTTTCGCGATTTCAGGTTTGATCCCTAAGTAGAAGTTGTTCATAATGATGAGTACAATGACCTCTTAAAAGGTTGTCGGTGTTTTTCAAATAACCCTGTACCTATAACTTTCCCAATCCTTATTAACAAGCCTACATAATTATGTTTACATCTCCTAACGATTGCGTAGTGTTAAGCAGCATTTTAATGCCCGATAAAGTAACAATACGTTTCAAATGTTATTATGATGAGCTGTTAATTAATTATAATTTAACGCATCAGCTAATTTAACAATACTTGTCAAAACTTTTAATGTAAAGGTTATTAACGTGAATTAATGAAGGAGTAAAACGAACATCCTATTATTGTTTTGGTTCTAAATAGAAAAAAATTAACACCTTCAATTTCTGTTGATATGGACATAGTAATAATTTCATTTAGATATTTTGCTACTATTATGACCAATCAGAGCAGTGGAATCCCAGTGGTGACGGCCTTGACTTACGAGTTGCAGGTCGTAGGTTCGAACCCAGACAGGCGCTTTACAGGTGTGTAAAATAATTCATCACTACTGCTCTAAAAACGTTGAAGGAAAACAAATCGTGAGGAAACCGGTATATTCTGGAACCAAAAATCGAAGGCATGCGACATTTACCAACCCGCACTGGGGCCGCGTGGTGAATTATGGTATACTCCGACACACCGAGAGGAGGCCTGGGTCCCAGCAGTGGGAACATTATAAGCTGATTATGAAGACAAATTATCGATTCTCCTTGAAAGGTCTCCTTATGGTCATCTGCTGATCTAACGATACTTAATTAGGGCTATTTTCTTAGGTGTGTGTGTGGTGGAGAGCGGGGTGAGGCCCTTGTCCACGGCGACTACATCTCGATGCATCCCCACGTCGGTTTCTAGGAAACATTCCCTGAGACTACATATCTCGCGATTGTGGAGGGTCTTAGCGTTTAAAAACCTCGACCTCCACACTTTCGCGGGATATACAGCCTCATTAGCGATGACCGTGGGTGATGCATTCGATTTGCAGTCAGCAGCGTACGGACCCTCCTATCCAGGGCGTCGAGTTCGGTCGGAGTCCATTTGAGTATGCCGAAAGAGTACATCAAAACCGGCATGACTTTACCTTGCCACGGTAAAGTTTTTAACGCATGTCCAGATTCGTAGACACTTTTAGAGGTTACATACCTCACTGGTTCTGGTCTCGACCACAGAAATATAAATCTTGATATACGTCAGTCAGTCTGACCCAAGTTTAAGTTTTTAGCAGTCTGTCTGCACTGTCTACCGCAAGTAACAGTTCCTTTGAAGTTTTTGTTATAATAACGGTTTTAGCTACATTTATAATGTATAAATTGTGAATAATTTTAGACAATCCTTTAGATTGGATGACCGCTTTAAATCCTAGACTGATAGATGACTTCATTTAAATAAATAAATTCTTTGAAGACTTTTAATTATAATGATGCTGATACTCAACGAGCAAAAATTTGTGGTACCTACTTAGAAAATTTATTTAAATGCTTTGAGAAAAAAAAAATTGGGGCCAACAACCCTAAAAAGTCATATTTTTTTTTGTTATTTTATTTAGGTATCGATACTTATCACGTCTGCGGAGTTTTACTAGCTAATTTAATTTGACCTTGAATAGTCCTCTTCACTACATCCGGCGATAGTGACTCAGATTTATTTTCTTTTCTTTTTTAAACTTTTTGCACTACACAATTGATAAAATATTTAATCATAAATATCCAAGAGAGAGTCTATAGTTTATGGTATTTTAGAGTATTTACTAGGTATCATGTTCGTTTCTACTCACGATACGAGTAACCTGCAAATGGCGGCAATCAAACCTGCATGTAGCAATATGTGGGGGGTTAAAGATCAGGACCACGGATAGGTGATGGGGTTTAACGGACTATCGACTACAATATCTGATAGACAATCAAATAAGAGCACTGACTTATATTAATAAGAGTCTTATTAATATAAGTCAGTCTAGTACTCATAACACAAGCTCTGCTTAGCTTGAGACTAGACGGCGTTGTGTGATAGTTGTGGAATATTATTATTATTATTATTATTATTTTCTTTGCAAGACAGTTACAGACAGTCACAGATCAGCAAAGATTGCAAGTAATTTAACGTGTAAGATTTGATTCGAACCTTTAAAAAAGGACGAAGTCTTGATTCCCCTGCAGTTCCATGATAAACTTAGGCCCGTATTATAGAACCTCGCTCAAATACTACGCTCTCTCTACTTTCCGCGGCCTTGACGGGGTCACCACCGTCTGATGGCAGACGCGGTGGGGGAAGAGGAGTGTTGGTATGACGTTCTCCCTATCCTCTGCGGCTGAAAATTGTCAGGCGGCGGGGCCAATGACCTGACCCGTCGCAGGGGGACCAAGGGTGTCCAAACAAGAGGTCGTCTGGCGCCTATGTGCTGGTTTGATCTCTGTGGTGGTCACGGCGTGCTATGTGTTCTGGTCCGCCGGTGATGGGGAGTACTCCCCAGAGGAGGGTCCGGTGACGGACAGCAGCGGCGGGTTCATGGATGAGTGCTAACGCGTGCCCGTGTTCCCGCCATAAGCGGCAGAGGAGGACACCGTGGAGTTTTAGTGGGTTAGAGTCCCACATAACTGCACTATCTCCCCGTGGTAGTGCAGAATGCATGAGCATTTCTACACGTAAAAAAAAAAAAAAAGGTTATGTAATATCGCCCGCCCTTAGAGCCTTGAAAAGAGTTTGAATGTTTAAAGGCATTTTAAGAGTGTTAAAACTTTTGCTGAATTCAAATTGGCTGGTTGATTTGAACCTAACCTGAGTCCAACAAGCCCAAAGCCAAATATAAACATTCAGAAAAACGTGAGAATAAGACTACAGGAATCTTCTCTCATAACCATTATCTAAGCTCCTCATTCCCAGACAGGTGCAAGACAAGTATATTACAATGTAAAATTAAAGTCAAAATACTGTACCAACTCATCACATCATGCAAGCAATCTAGCGTACATTAATTCTTCATCCTTGATTGACAGTTGATGTTTCTATACTCTCCTATGTCAGCGCATAAATATTAATCGTTCATCGATATTGTACCAGGCATGAATATTATTTCCATCTACAACTAATAAATTAGCCTTGCCGCCTATTTTTTAGCTCGAATTGAGATTGGTACTTTGTAATAAATCGTCTTTTTCGTGCAGAATAAGTTTTGCTCAAAAAAATTTGCAAGTTAACAGCGTTTATAAATATGGCTTCAATATCTTTAATACAGGGTGTTGTGGCGCAGCCTGGCATAGGCCTTTGTCCAGCAGTGGACTGCGATAGGCTAAGTTGATTGATTCAATCATCAGCCTCTCCTTTTCCCAACTATGTTGGGGTCGGCTTCCAGTCTAACCGGATGCAGCTGAATTATATATGGGGCCTATATATACTGCCTATCTGAGCTCCACGATCCCTTGACGCCCCCTCTCCTATACGATACCCTTTGGTAAGACTGGTTTGGGCTTCTGACTACCCGTAACGACTGTCAAAGATCTATGAATGACAACCGGGACCAACAGCTTAACGTGCTTTCCGAGGCACAGAGGGGTCTCGGTATATAAAGATGGACACCCATCCACAGACCAACCGCGGCAAGAGTAGCTTAACCTGACCGATCGACCTGTGCGGCTGTTCTTATTTAGCTACGGGCCCCTCTTTGATTGATTGAATATCAGAAATTATGTTAAGTACAACCGGACACAAATCCGGGCACAAATCTTCGAGACAGAGGTCAATTGTCAAATCCGACTCGGCTGCGCAGCGTTTGAGAAGCTATGCAATATCTTCTCGGGGACGAGACAAAGACTCTCAGGAAAGACTTTCGTCTTGAGTGGTATGCGGTATATGGGAACATACCGCAGTGTCTCAAGACGAAAGTCTTTGACGTTTCCCTGCGTGATCGAATCAGAAATGAGGAGATCCGCAGGAGAACCAAGGTAACCGACATAGCCCGAAGAATTGCCAAACTTAAGTGGCAGTGGGCAGGGCACATTGCTCGCAGAACAGATGGCCGATGGGGCCGAAAGGTTCTGGAGTGGCGACCGCGTACCGAAAGACGTAGCGTTAGAATGCCTCCCCACAAGGTGGACCGAAGACTTTGTGAAGGCTGTAAGAACTCGTTGCATGCGAGAAGCACAAAACCGGTCGAAGTGGAGGTGCTTAGGGGAAACCTATGTCCAGCAGTGGACGTCTTTCGGCTGAAATGATGGGCACAAATCCAAGCTCCGGGCTGCAACTGAGAAATTCCAGAAATTAACACTTTGCGCGACCAGGGAATCGCACCCAGGATCTCATGCTCATCATCAAAATAGAAGGGAAAATTATTGTAACTGTAACTAAGACCGTCGATGCTTATTTTAAACTTCACGCTCTCGTAACACAAAGACTTGAAAAAACAGTAAAGCTAACAGTTGAAGCGTTTCGGAATATTAACAAGAGTGTTCGAGCTCTTGACCTCCGCGAAATATTTCGTATTGTAATCATTGTGCACCTGATTGAAGAGATACTTGTAATAAATTAGAGACTCGTTGATGTCAATGACAATTTTGAAGAAGCGCTCATTAGAATGGTAGCGTTGTATAACTCGGAGTGAGCGAGTAGTTCGGTGAACAATGTTTGGGAAAGAAGTTAAGTTTATTATTATTTTGTTTTTTTATCGTCATTCTAGTAAAAATTCAAACAAGATTGTACGAGTACTACCTAATTTATAATAAAAATTTGTTGTACTAAAAATGTTTATTTTGTGCTTAATTGTACATATACATTGGACGAGTTGGGAATGAGTCGAAATACAGCATGAAACGAGTTAAGAAACTGACCAGTTGCACAACGTGACGTATTAGTGAATGTGACCTATTAGGGATAGCGACGAAATAGCTCATGTGACGAATGGTCATCAGATCCGATAGTATATAGGTAGACTAGCTGACCAAGAGTCGTTGAGCTTAGAGCAATAGAATGATCAGAAAATCTAAAAGTACAAAGTCAACAATAGATGAGATGTAGACAAATGATCATTGACTGTAAATAACGGTTCCTAAAAGAGCGGTGGCTGCTCTAAAACTTCTGCAATTTAGCGGCGAATGACGTCACTGAAACGGTATTTATGAAAGGAAGATAATGTGATTTCCTACAGAGCCGTTTTTGACACTGTAAGGTCAAACCCATCGTGAAAATCGGAAAACATCGTGAGGAAACCGGCATATATCCTAGAACCAAACATTCGAAGACATGTGACATCTACCAACCCGCACTGGGCCCGCGTGGTTGATTACGGCCCACTCCCTCTCACTGAGAGAAGGCCTGTGTCCCAGCAGTGGGAACGTTATAGGCTGTTTATGTAAGTCAAACCCCGCTGCCAACATTTCCATGGTAGCCGTCACTGCTGTATTATGGCGCTCTTCGAGGAAAAGAAAACAATTGACTCTTGACATTTTGAATTTTAGCAATCATGCAGCATCGTATTTTATTCACAAAGACAACAGTTACATTTTACAAGCTAATACTAAAATATAATTATATATATTATACACAAATATATAATAAAACATTAAAGAAAAGGCAGGAGCTCATTGGGCATCAAAAAATTCGTCCATATCGTTGTCAATGGGATAAGTGCCCAAAAGGCTGGCAGCCTTACCACGTTGGATGGCATTGCTGATTCTTTGGGCTAAAATTAGGCCAGCGCTCTGGTCATGTGAAGAGTCAATTGAGTTTAATTTTAATAGAGTTTAGTTTTTATTTCATGCAGTTGAGTTTAACATTATCCCAACGTTTCTTGCCAAAGAAACAACAAAACGATTACTGCAAACACAAATCACATCATAAAGATCTTTCACACCATCACACATCCCACAAACTAATCACATACACATATTTGGTAGTATGTAGGTGGCATTAGAAATAGTGTACATTCTGTACATGTTAAGTAAAGTTCGTACTTGACAATGCGCCTGAGTGCTCTCGACAATCGGTCTGAATTACGACACGAACGGGCTTCGGACAAATAAAATTTTAGGACCGTCTGGAAGTAAAAAGTACCGTTGGATAAATATTGGCTTGGAACATCTGTCGTTAGAACGAAATTAGAAATTGGTTAAGAACAATAGTTCTGTTGACTGATGACCAGTTAAAGCAAGCTAATAATTTGGTTTGAAGATGCAAATTAATGTTAAGTGGTTGGTGAGATAACAATCAACAACAAAAAAAGGGGTTCTTACTTTTTTATGTGGTTTTACTCAAATTCTTATTGTTTTACGAGGAAAATAGCCAGCTCTAGACGAAAGATAGTTGAATGACTGTGCGTTGGACGGAAGAAAAGAGATTTGTTTCCAAAGCGAGACCATTATTCGGTCTTGTGTGTCATTTCCTCTTGGTCTGTCACAACAAACGTTAAAAATGCACAAGTAGCCAAATACAATATCCATGACACTCAAAATTGAAATACGAAATGAATATGCGTCGTAGGGTAAACATACCAACTATGGACGCTAATCAAACAAGAAAACTTGCTGTGTGTCCGAAGTATCGTTACGGTGGTCCAACAATTGTGTGGACCACCTCAGTTGTCGCGTATTGTGCGCAAGAGTTTGTTTTCTTTTGTTTAAGCAACTTTCACAATTAACCTGTACATGCGAAAGGTATGTCACAAAAGGTCTACTTGGACTTAGACAAAGCTGTTGACTATAGTTTTCGTTAGTCAAAACCTTTTATGGTATGCTATTTCAACTCTATAAGCGCGATTAATTTTAAGTGAAATCGTGAAAGTGGATAAGGGACCGCGTATTATTGTTGTTGCAATAAGAAGGAAAGGAAAACCTGTTGAAATTATTCATTCAAATTAAAACTGTCTAAGTAACTTGAGACTCGCGACAACTCCTTTATTAAGTGGCAATAATATGTGAGAAGATGAAAGTGTTGTTTGTGAGAGAATCAAGTGAAGATGTGATGGCATTTGATTATTTATTTATTTATTTATTTATTATGGCACTTCAACGACTTACTCACTACGACATACACAAACAAAAATCACATACAGTTTTAGGAATTGTGAGTTCGTCACTTACAGAAGTGCACAGCACTAGCACAGAAATAAATAGTAAGTACAAGATAGCGTTAGTTGAATTACACAATATAAGTTGTAATAATGTACGAATGTAATAGTAAAAGTAGAATTAAAAATTATAATGAGCAATGTTAAATGAAACCTTTATTCTAAAACGATGAATAATTTTAATTACGTAAGAGAATACTGGAAGGGTTTCGTTCAAAACGACTTTTTTATACGTCGTCACCCTCCTATATCGCATCGTGGTTGAGATTTGAGCTCATCTTTAGGTCACCTATAGGGCTTCTTTGCTACAGCGTCTGCGGGGTGCTAAGAATGGCATTCTGAAAATCATTGCTGCTCGATTTGACTGCCCCATTCAAAAACACTGGGTAAGGTTAGTGAATGGTTTTATATAGTAGTCTACATAAAGAAAAGTACTAATAATACTAACATAATTGTAAGCTAATATTGTTGCTAATAAATACTAACAAGATATGGACTTTAATTATTTGAAATAAATTATTCTATTCTATTCTTTAGGGACATTGTGAACAAGATGCTTGTTCGAGCACAATATCTGCTCACTTTGTTGTATTTAATTAGCTTTAAGAATACCATCACATTTTTCGTCAGCTACTAGTCAATTCTGAAGTCTAAGAAATGTGTCGTAATTGTTAAGGTTGTTACCTCCTTAAAAGAGATGGGTCTGCTTTAACGAATTCATGAGATCCAATTCGTGTTTCGAAGAATCTATAGACACTTTGGATATTACACAGACACCTCATCGTCCTAGCCTTAGCACAGTATAATCAGCCTATAATGCTCCCACTGCTGGGACACAGGCCTTCTCTCTGTGAGAGGGAGTGGGCCATAATCCACCACGCGGGCCCAGTGCGGGTTGGCGAATGTCACATGTCTTCGATTTTTTTTTCTAGGACATGACGGTTTCCTTCACCGTTTGAGAGCAGTGCTGATGAAATAATTCGCATAAAGTGCCTGCTTGGGTTCGAACCCACAACTTACAACTCGTAAGTCGTGGCCGTTACCATTGAGCCACCTCTGCTCTCGCCTTAACTCTGTTTGGTATCGCAGCATGTCTTCTTGAATCATCTCATTCATCATCAACATCACCTATCTCCCCTATAGTCTTTGCTTTATAAGAACAAGTTTCCACTGCCACTTTTATACCATACAAATATTTATCCGTAACCCTTTTGCCATCGATGGTACGCGCCTAACATCCAACATGTCGAATCTTCTCTCGCGTTAGACAATGACGGAAACCATCTATAAACTCAACTGGAATTTGAACCTCGACCTTTGACCGAGAAAGCAAAACTACTGATGGGGCCAAAGAGTCATATTACTTAACAATAGAATTAAGTGTGGGGAATATATCTTATTGGAGACGTCTTTTATTGTTACGTTACGTCATGAGGTTAAGCAACATGGCTTGCGGTTTGGAAGATGATTGGGGGTCTGTGGTTGGTCAAGGACATTGTTGAGGTATTGATTGTAGCGTTATAATGAACAGTGAAAGGTTTGTCGTTAGATTATAGTAATAGCAGCTGTTCCTAGAAATGATTGTCTCGACTGCTTGGTTGGTCTAGTGGTCGCAAGCGCTACGGTTGACCATGAGGTTCGGGGTTCGATTCCCTTGAATGAAATTCCCTGAATTTCTCATTAGTAGCTCAGAGTTTGGATTAGTGCCCGGTTGATGGCAATAGGCTCGCCCCCAATTAAATGGGACTGAAACGTAACTGGCAAAATGTGTGTGTAGGTCTGTCTAAACCTTCGGAGATTGCAGGCGTGATGTGATGTTATGTTATGTCATGATTATGACCGACTGAGGGACATATTCTCGTTTAAAATAGTGATATACATTATTATTATAATGTTAAGGGACCGTCTCCACGAGCGAGAGAATCGCGGCGATAGTCTCGCCGTGTCATCAAATTTTCGCCGCGATGATATCGCCGTGTGGAGACACGTTCTAAGAGTGTATATGTAGAAATACGTGGCACGACGATAATATCGCCGCGATTCTCTCGCTCGTGGAGCCGGCCCCTGAGGTTGAGCTTCTAGCTTGATTACCGACCAGAAGGCCAATTCTCGTAATTAAGACTACCAGAAGGCCAATTCTCTAATTAAAAACGTTTAAAATCTAGTCGCAGTCTCATCTCGGCGACAAGCAATTGTCAAAAACTTGCCAAAAATGTAGGGAAATTAATTCTAATTTCCCTAAATTTTTGGCAAGATGTTCGATGATGGTAAATAACTCTATTTTTGACAGACTGAAACTGAGATCGGACTGTGAACGTTCTTAAAATTACGAGAATTTACTCCTCAGGTGTTGTAGTAAATGGTTAAAATTTAAAGTTTTTTGGGGTTAAAATCAAGTGTTGATGTTCAAAATCATCGGACATTAATTAAATTTATTTGCTTTTTTAACCAAGAACATAAACTTTTTATTTCTCTCTGCCATTAATTGTTAGAAATAGGATATTTTACCACATTTGTCTAGCTCGCTTATTATTTTTAGAATACAATTTGTTGAAAAAAAAGTGATTAATTACGATTCCATGATTGCATTTTTCTGTTGTCTACTGTCTAAGCAAATCTATAAAAAAATATGACATCATCCATCCCAAAACCGTATGCATAGTGAAGCTCGTTAAAAGAATTAATCGATTCATATTATTCAACATCGATACTATCTTTGGGTATCGATAACTGTGTTAGCGTAAAGATTAAATTCGATATCAGATGTTCGATGATGGTAAATTGATAGTAAAAAAGATTATCTATAAATTATGCCTACTAAATTCAAGACATAAGTCTTGAATTTAAAATGAAGATGAATCGATACAAGTTGCATATTATTTATCAAACACGATGAAAAACAATTAAAAATCTCACTACAGACAGGACTTAAAACCTCTAAAATAAATTGTTGTATACAACGGTGGTACGATAAAATATCGACCACGAGTGACCACGACTGATGTATTACAAAAGCAGACAAAAAAACGTCATTAGGTATGTACCTATAAAGGAACTCAGCGAGAGGTCATAATTCAATGATTGTCTGGCGAGTAAAAAACTACGGTAACTGACCACTCCAACACTAGTTAAAATTCTTAACTTGTTAAGAAGTTGTACATGAAATCAAATGACACCAGAGAACTCATTTATATGCATCAGGAATTAATATTAAACAATTGCAAAAATATTTTATTTATTTATTTGGTTCACCAACAATTGTCTACACTATTTTAAGCAATTTAAACAAAAGCAACAGATCGGAGTAAAGTGCAACAATCACATAGAGGCAAACTCTGCATGCACACAAAACAAAAAATAGAAATAAAGGACTATGTGAATGTGTATGTGTTGCGTGTGTATATGTATTCACTGATTAGATTAGAACTAAATAAATTAGTTAAGTAAAATATCGACTCTTTTAAGTAAAAAAAAAAAATACCGATAACTATGCATTAATCTACAAATCCTCAACCGATTAATCTCAGCACTAGTGAAGTACATAGTCATACAAAAATAAACAACAATAATTCAAAGGCACTCAGCGAGTTGAGGTCATGCGCCATTGTTTGATAGGTAAAAAAGTTCAAGTGACCACTGGACCAGCGTAATTAGACACGTCGTTACGACGTAGTCTTTCAAACACTTCTAATGCGGATTTAAAACTTTTTGTTAGAGAAATTCTAGTGTTATTATTTGGGTTTTTGTCTACAATAGTATGGTAGAAAAAGTATTGAAGATGATACTTACTGTCATCTTGTTGGAAACATTTTAAAACAAAAAAATGAAGTCACTTTTAATCAGAGATCAGAAATTATAGTCAGTTATAGCCTATACTATAATACAGACACTTCTACTAATATGGCCAGGTCGTAAATGAAATAATGTTGACAAGCTATTTGTGGTGTTTAGTTACAAAATTTAAAAATCGACTATCTCCATTCTTCCCTGAGGTTAAAGGTTTTGGAAAGGTCTTGTATTACTAAAGCTTATGTAATGAGGTGATCATGAGTCCGTTTACCTGTCCTCTTGTTTGACTGCCCATTTGGTAAAACAGCCCAACGACAGTTTAAAATAGAGGTCAATATATTATTCAGCAGTGGACATTTACTGACTGCAATAATCCCAATAAAACTAGATTACCTGATAACATTATCAAACTATAATACACTGATCTTAACTAGCAGACAAAACAAAGGCGCCAGTTATAATGGTATAGAAACTTTAAAACGCATGTCAGAGGTCAAGCATTATTTTATGTTAATGCATAGTCCGCCTCAGCGTAAATCAATTATACCGCGTGACCCGTAGAGGTCGCCGGTTCGATTCCCGAGCAAGTTGCGCTTTTACACCTATTAGTGTTGTGTAAGATTAGAATGCGAAATTATTTTCGCTGTGAACGGGTAATGATCGTAATGAGCGTCTGTGCTTTCATTATCAGGTTTTAGAAAGGTCAATTTATGGGCTAGTTTATGGGGTCTGGTTGCGTGTGGGATTTTGTTAGTGTAAGGGTGTATTAGAATTAATTAATGTTTTGGAAGAACATCGTGAGGAAACCGGCATATCCTAGAACCAAAAATAATCTAAGACATGTGACATCAACCCGCACTGGGCCTGCGTGATAGATTACAGCCCACTCCCTCTTACCGAGAGGAGGCCTGAGTCCCAGCTGTGGGACATTAAAAGATTTGGAAATATAAATTAATCATTGCAATAATGGACTGTTAAAAAATGGATTAGTAATAGGAAACATATCAACAGACCGGGTTAGGAACACGACCATCTGTTCCATAACAAAAATAACTGATGTCACTTGGAAAGCTGCCACGCTAAAATGGAACTGGGGTGGACACATCTGCCGCATGTCAGACGACCAATGGGCCAAACTTACGACCCAATGGCAAGCGACATCACGGCAGGCCCAGAAGGAGATGGTGGGATCAGCTGGACTCTTTAACAAGACAGGTCTTGTTAGCTAGCTAGCTAAAGACCAGGGTCTTTAGCAGCTTTAAACAGAAAGGAGTGGAAAGAGAGTAGGGAGGCCTTTGCCCTGCCGTGGGACATCGCGGGCTTTTAATAATATCGGCAACATATTATAATCTAGGAATAATCAAAATTAATAAAAATCTTGAAAAATTGAAGGATATGTTACCCGTAAGAGTCAACAAGACATAGGTAGGTAGGTACTACAAAAGTTTTAAAAATATCAATAGAGATTGTAAATATTACGGTGATTCAGTCTATGCTGAACAATTATTTAGTGTTAAAAACTTAAAGATAGAGAAATAAAAGAAATAAACGTATTATATCAGATGGATAGTTACACACTGATTTCTCTCTTTCATTCGTCAGTAATTTGACTTTCGAAAGAAGAAGACAAAGCGTTGTGTAACTATACAGACACTATACAACGTTTATTAGTAAGGGGGTAGTAGTTATGTATTTATTTAAGTATACATTTGTTAATTTTTTTTCATTGTAAGTGTAGGTCTATTTAATATTCTAGTTTTAGACTTCACACATTCATATTTTTCTATTATTGTTCTGACACACTATTGCCTACATGTTCTTTTATACTTCTCCTTTTGCAGGTCTGCTGGAAGAAATTTCTTAAGAAATAAGCAGTACCTTTGTACTCAAATTATATTTATGTCCTATCCCTATGTATTTTACTGTGTGTACATAAATTATAAAATAAATAGATTGTAGATGAACAAACACAAAATAGAGCAGTTAGACTAGTAGTTAACAACTAGTAAAACAAAAGAACTTGACGAAGATATAATTATAATACCGCAATAACCATTTCCTGTCGACCATAAATTATTCGCATCGAATCAAAAGTAGCACATAAGTTTCTAATCTCATAATTTAATTAACTCCGAGTTGCAGGTTACTAACAAATAGTAATCATGGTAACACGTTTGCTGTTCGACCAACTTGAGGCTGGCCTGGGAAATTGAGAAGCTGAAACTTGTTTTCTGATATAGGTAGAGAAGTGAGATGGATTACGTAAATAGTGATAAGGAGCCGGATCACACTGGCAATTCCCATATTTAGAGGGAAGGTACATAATGCGGACATATTAGGGCACATAGGTTTGTGTGTTCCGGACAGGTACCTACGTGTGGCGACGAGGACAGCCACGGCTGCTGGCGGAGCCGCGCGATCGGACCAATCTTTTAAGTGAGGCGCCAGTGATGCGTTTACTTTGCACTCTCAACCTCATAGCTAGTGACACGGACCTATTTTGTTGTTCTCTGAGTGAATTCACAAAGAATGCATTGTTTGTAATAAGTTACAAAATTTAATTATATTATGGAGTTAGTAATAAGTTAGGATAAGAGTTTAGATAAATGTACACTATCGCAATGGGTTTCCCTGTAAGGATAGATGTAAGTTGGGAATTAAATAAATAAAAAAGATTTTTTTTTAAGAACGTTCGCATTCTAATCTAGTCGTTCACAAACTTTCGCCTTTGTAATATTAGTGTGATTTGAATTTAGGAGCGTTGCCGAATTCAAAGAAGCTTTGCTGAGCTGTGGTTTCTGTTTGCCCCCTGGGAAAAAGGCGAGTTTGATTGAGTTTTTGGCAACGTTGTTTATGATCCTTTGGGCGCATTATGTCCAATTCGCAAAATGTCCAACTGTCCAATTCTCAATCGGTCCAGTTCGCAATTGGTCCAGTTCGTAATTTGTCCAGTTCGCAATTGGTCCAATTCGTAATTTGTCCAGTTCGCAATTGGTCCAGGTCTAGGTGCAGGCCATAAACCTGAAGAAAATGTGTGGTATAGCTCAACATAAGAGTGGCCTATAACGTAGGTAAACTGCGATGCGCTAAATTCATTGATATACACTACAGAACATAGAGCTTCTAGGTTAAACCCAGCAGAAGTGTAGACAGTCACAAAAAACATGTGACAATCACAAAAAATATTGACAATTTCGATGACAATGCTTGCCAAATCAATAGATGATGATAGTGTGCTTTTAGTATTTCATTGTTGGTGTTCAAAAGTCAAAAAATGCAAGATCATCTTGTTACTAACATACCTACAAACATTTTTAATAAGACATTTCAAAACACTACGGAACATGTTCAAAAGGAAATTTATTGTAATTGCACATAACCTACAATATTAATACATGAACTACAAAGGAGGCACGCTTTATTCCAATGACTATGGTATTTTGAATGCCTACTGTACGGTCAACAAAACAGTGAGGCTACCGATTCACAAAAGGAATTTTTATTGCTGTACCGTGGGCAACAACAATGGGCTCGTGATGACTGAGCAGTTTATGGTTGATAATCTAATTGTCAGATTGTATTGTGATTTGTTGATTGTATCGACACTAGTTTTCGATGTAGCGCCAGCAAACAAAAGTTATTTTGAGAAAATAAAAGTGAAAATCATAAATGACTGTTGTAATATTTTATAGTCTGTGAATTAGCTTGTTGTTTAAATACAAGCCATCACACTGCCCGATGGTTTTCCCATCCGCAAAAATTACAAAATTCCATACAAACTTTCATTCCCTATTTAACCCCTTTAGGGCGTAAATTTTCAAAAATCCTTCCTTGGTGCTCACTTCCTTTATACAGGGGTTATTGGTAAAACATTAACAACCTCTTAAGAGGTCAATGTACTCATCATTATGAACAACTTTTACTATGGGACCAAACATGAAATTGCGAAAAAAAATCAGCTGTACCCTACATTTTGACGAGTTGTACGAACATGTACACAAATGTATTCCTTTTACTATGGTTGGTCCCATAGTAAAAGGAACTATTGTGCTAACCTTCATGCTTGTCTTGTAGACCTAGTGGTTTAGACTGTTCGTTGTTTGTCAGTAAATTTAAGATTTTTATTAAAATAGATAAATCGAAGCCATCATTTTCTTATTTTAAAGGGTACTGTTACCAAAAATCGCCGCTGGTTACTCCAAACGAACATGGAATCTACCTAATTAAGTCCACTTTAAACGCAACATTATACAAAAATTTCAATGTCTTATTTCATAATGATTCTATTAGGCCTTTGTAGGTGTTACTAATGAAGAATAATAACATACTTAAGTTTTCTGAACGTTTTTGTAGCACTACAATGATTGTGTGGGTAGATAAATATAGTTTAACATACCGATTACGATACACTAGAAGATTTTATGGGTAACGAAAACAATTTCTTTTGCAATAGTGAGTGTCGTAATTTTTAAGGCCGTATCTTGCATTGTTATTTTAGTCAATGGAGATTTAATTTTTATTTATTTTATGGTGAATGTTTTCAAATGATATAATTATATTGACATGATCTTATAAGACCTGTCCCACTGCAGGGCAAAGGGCTTTCCTCATACAGAGAAGGCACGAACATTGATAATCACGCGTGTGTGTGTGTCACACTAAAACGGCTGGACCAATTTTGATAAAATTTTGTATGGAGGTAGCTGACACCCTGGATTAACATATAAGCTACTTTTTATCACGATATTCCCACGGGATCGACATTTACGCGGGTGAAACCGCGGGGCGCAGCTAGTTAAACATAAATCCAGCGGGGTAATTGCGTAACACAGTATCAATCTCAATCTGAATAATTTTAAAGCATATTGCTAATCCATTGCTTCATATGTTCGAAAAATTTGTGTGCTTAACAATGTAAATAACACAATGAATATTGATAAACTGTCAAAATGAGAGCCATTGCTATTGTTAGTGTGCTACGCAATTACCAAGCAGGTTTCCTCATGATTTTTTCTGCACCAAAGTTAGTAATGTCCAAGATAAACTCAGAAAGTTATTGTTCCAAGATGACGTCATACAGAATTTAAAGTTTTTTTTTAGAAAAGGCAGTGTGATGTTATTAAAAAAATGCAATTTGTACATGTGACTTTTTTCATTGGTTTTATTTTTCTTTTACCAATAATTTTTTTGCGAACACTACATCATCTGTGAATGATTACTCAGTTCTAAGACATCAACGCATCAAATGTTTAACAAAACAAGAATAACTTATCGGTAATAACGTATTATTTGCTAGCAAACACGTCGACCTTATAATAATATTGTCATTAGCAGACTAACAAAGTAGAATCCCAAGTTTTTTACCTCTAATCCTATGTACAATAGGTTGTAACCTTTTTTTTTTCAGAATCATTAATGTACATTTAATATTGAAAGGTCGGTGAACTTTTTACAATGTCGATTTTTGCTGTAGAGTAACGATATTTTGATGGTTATTGTATTATTGCGAAGTATGTCTGTATTGAGATTTTATCATGGGAGAACATTTTGAGTTTTTTGTAAGTCTAGTATCGAGTTCAATATTCACCTGCATGGGTTCGCAAAAAAAGACCTGAACATTTGGAAAAAAACCTTTGTAGGTACTTACTGGCGAACGAAAGGTCTTCATCTAAAAAAAATATCGGCAATCATTATAGTTTATACTTTACAACAATAACATAAGAGTTACATTAGAATGACTAACAAATACCACTACGTAAAAAATATCGTGAATGTGTTCCTTTACCAAACTCTTTAGTAATACCTATTGACGTCAATCGGCCAGCTTTTTTGTATTTTTGACACTAATAAAGTTTTAAAGCCTCCTCTTTTCGTAATTTTAAGAAAGTTCAGTCTGATCTCAGTCTCAATCTCAGTGTCAAAAAATACTTCTAATTTCCCTACATTTTGACAAGTTTTTGACATTTGTTTGTCGCTGAGATGAGACTTCGACTAGATTTTGAACGTTTTAAATCACGAGAATTGACCTTCTGGTAGTCTTAAAACAACTTGCAATCGACCTAGAGGGTACTTACTCCTTAACAAGATCCGTTACATGTTTTTAAACTAAACTTCAAGCTATATCAACACTTTAAAATCCGCCATGACACCTCTCTCTACGCGCAAAAAACGCATCTTCAAAGAATGGTTCTTCAAACCATTCGCATTCTCTTTACATAACATGTATGAGAACAATGAATATAAACCTACTAAATTAACACATGCTTCATTTGATGATCACACTTTATTCCGCAAAGGATTTTCAAATTAGCAGCATTCAGCAACAGTTTTATGTTACCCGACAAGATACGGTATGTGCTTTAGTTGAATATTAAAGTTTATACGCCTATGATTTTCAATTTGTTAGCTCAGCTATGTTTGATTTCACACTGTTGCCGCGCTGGTTGAGGTTGTGGTTCATGTTAAGAGAAAAGGCGATTTCAGAGAGGGTTAAGCAGCCTTGGTTGTGTCGCAATGTCGATAAAAAAACATTTTAAGATTGCAATAAACTAACAAAAAGTTTTAAAAGAACTACTACTTCTGCTTAGCGTGTCGGTGTTTTTAAAATTATTTGACCCAAAAACTAAGCAATTATTACTTCCTGACTTTATTTACTACTGTCTAGCTTCTGCGGCTCGTAGTTAACTATTTGCTGTCGTTTCGGGTCTGTGTTTTCCGGTATCTAATAAGTCTTGTTTTCTATCGAAAAACTGCATTATAATATATGTCGACAGACGTCACTCTTTGACTCTCAACATTCAAACGCAATTTACCTGTCATCAAACAAAACTCAATATCATTTCTAGACTTTCGCTTTCCGCTTCTAACTTGCACGCACATCATTCTGACAGGTGCTCAGTGGGTCCGTACATCAATCACGGATGAAACAATCGTGCGGGGTCAGCAGTTATATCGATGACAGATTGTCAGTAACCGCGGCATCCGATGTAATGCTTGGTAATTCCACATGTCATGCTCACTCGTTTTAGTTCCGCTACAAAAAAGGCATGTTACCATGTTTTAACGTTTGTTACTATGACCTCAGTTGTTGTCGGTGCGTTAGAAAGCTGGGTTTTGTGTGTGAGAATCGTGGCTGGGTTTTATAAGGTTTCTTTATTCTAGGATCTTAAAAGTATTACCTGGCTATAAAATGTCCATGTCCGTAGAGATTCTTGCCCGTTCTTTTCCATAGGAATCTACTATGATTTTGAATGGGCAACTAGCTTCACCTTTCTAACCGACCGACAATTCAAAAGTGTTGAGATAAAGGCTGCAGTCTAATCGAATGCAGCTGAATACCTGTATTTTACATGGAGCGACTGCCTATCAGACCTCCACAACCGAGTTACTGGTTAGACTGTTTGTCAGACTTTCGAACTTCAAACATCCACGAATGACAGCCGGGACCAACGGCTTAACGTGTTTTCCGAGGCACGGAGGGATTTCGGTATGTAAAAATGGTCACCCATCCACAGACCAACCGCGGCAAACGTAGCTTAACCTGATCGATCTACCTGTGTGGCTGTTATTATTTAGCCACGGGCTCGTATAACATTTTACCTACCTCATATACCTACCGTATTGTATTGTTTGTAGCGGTATCTACAACGCCACATGCGAACAACGCGTCATACTACGTCACGCAAATCCTACATCGCGCAAGCAGAGTTTACCGCGCAATTAGCATAGATACAACTGCCCCGACATGAATCAAGGGGCAGTTGCCCGCCAGACAAAACACCCGTCTGGTCGGAGGATCCTCCCTTTTCTATGGAGGTTGAGTGAACTTTACACCCTGTTCCTCATACCTCTATATGTTTTCAATACCTATTTTATTTCAGCCGTTAAAATAAACTAACCGGACCAACAGTTATGATTATCCTAAGTTTTTGCAACCACATCGATAATCAAAGATCTTTGATTACGCTAGCTCCGTGTTATAATTGTACGTCGAACATGATTAATAGTTATAACCAACAAACAATGGACTGCTGACCAGGGCACCTTGAAATGCACACAATATAATGAACTTCTATTAGGTATTTTGCATATAAAAGGTTATGGAGTAACAATAATAAATTGGATTTGTACATAATGATAATACACGTTTATGTTTATTTATTGCCAGTGTTTTGAAAGAGCAAAGGGATCTACGGGTTTGTTTTAAATTATACAGTCTTATGTTGTTTTTAATAGAATTTTTATAATGTACTAGCTGCGACCCGCGGTTTCACCCACATAAGTGTCGATCTCGTGGGAATATCGGGATAAAAAGTAGCCTATATGTTAATCCAGGGTGTCAGCTATCTCCATACCAAATTTTATCAAAATTGGTCTAGCCGATTGAGCGTGAAGAAGTAACAAACATAGGTATAAATACACCCCCACACACACACACACTTTCGCCTTTATAATACTAGTGTGATAATTAGAACAAGAAAATATTAACTCTTTTATTCATATAGGTTGCTTAAAGTTAAGTAGTAATTAATATTTTTTTTTTTTTTACTTTTATAAAAAACGTTGCCCCACACTAGGAATTTCTCCTGTATCGTGGGTGCGTTTACAAACATTTAAACTCACATACACAAACAGCCAGACCCGGAACAACTACTTGTAGGTCATACAAATATTTGTTCCGTGCGGGAATCGAACCCGCGACACGCAGCGCAGCAGTCAATCGCTTAACCACTGCGCCAACCGTGCCGTCAATTTTTCAATTAATTATCAATTGTATAACTATACATTTTTGACGTTTAAACGTCACTTAGCTTTAATCATCGTTTATAAAGAAACCCCTGTTTTTAACAGCACATGTTGCTTTTACCTTTAAAGTGTTGTCAGATTATAGTAAATTTTATGATATAATGTCACGCCTATTTTATGATGTAATGTCACACCTATTTTATGATATAATGTCACGCCTATTTTCCTTGAAGGGTTAAGCCGAGGTGTAGATATAGTAATGTAGTAGAGGTATTCGTAAAAAGTCGTATCCGTTTCTCGAAAATGTCATGAAGAGTTATTTGCTAAAAAACTAAAATGATAGATTGTGATGAGAAACATAACCAAAACTTGACGATTAATATAATTATCAATCTACACCCTATCATTACTCAATCATTTAACACGAACGAAAAGGAAATAAAAAAGCGAAAATTTAATTAAGTAATTTATTAGATAATATTATTACATTTCAGACGCGTAAGTTAAATCAAATCTGCAGTATCGATTAACTGAATTAGATATTATGATAGATGACCTTTCACGTTTCGGCTAGTCACCATGTGATACCTAGGAGAGAGTGACAGGTGATCGAAGCCATCAATCACGCCTAACCTATACGTATCAACATGTCTTAATAAAATCGTTACCAAACTTTGTGTAGATACTCGTCAAGTTTTTTTAACGTTACCCCCCACACTAGTTCTCATGTCTGTGGCTGTGATTATAGATGTATCAATTGGTACTAGAAAAAACCAACAAATTTAATAAATCTGCCTAGCCTTTTCCCAACTATGTTGGGGTCGGCTTCTAGCCTAACCGTATGCGTCAGTGAGCGGAGTTTGCGCACCTGAATTTTGGGCCAAAGATGTTTGAACTTTTAACCATTGATACGCTAAGAAGAAGAATTTGATTAAAATTTATAATGAAATCATCATCATCTGCCTAACCTTTTCCCAACTATGTTGGAGTCGGCTTCCAGTCTAACCGGATTCAGCTGAATACCAGTATTTTACATGGAGCGGCTGCCTGTCTGACGTCCACAAACCAGTTACTGGGTAATACGAAACCCCTTGGTAAGAAAAAAAATTTAAAAAAAATTATAATGAAATCTGGTTCAGAAATTATTTAAATTATTTATTTATTATTTCATTTCAAACAAAGAATTCTGATAAGATTTTTATTATTTTGTTATTTTTCGAAGCTTTTAGTTATGAGCTTATTAATTGCTTAAATAAGCAATTAAGTAAGCGTCGAGGCACTAAATCTTATCAAAACATGCCTTTAATTTGCCAAATTGATCCTCTATTCTCACCTACCGTTTTACAAAAATTGAGATCAGTAAACATTAACATGAATATTTTAGATCAGGTAACATTATTTTGTTTTCTTCAAAAACTTTGCATACCTACATAGAAATCTAGAAACCATAAAATGAACTTAATAGGTATATAAAATATCGATGACAACTTACAGCTTTCTCGGAATATATTCTGAAGGTGAGGTCAAGGCCGAAAAGAGGTTTTAAATAAGTAGTTTTAAATAATTTAAAATTCTTTAAAAGGTGACCCACCGTCTAACGGTGTCTTTGAGTTATTATTATTAGAAGGTGAATCGTCTAAGTCTTATATGATCATGGAATATTGTACAGGTTTTAGTGAGAAATATATGGCTAATACATATTCTATTATGTTTTTTTTTTATTGAGTGGTGTATGATAAATAGTTTTGTGGTAGCTTTCCTTTCTGTCTTTGGATGCTAATAATGTTAACGGCTTTGCACTAAGAAAGTGATTATTATTACCATCTATGGGGTTTTTAACTTCTTATGGCTTGTGGCTAAGTAATAAGAGCCGTAGGTACGGGTCGATTGATCAGGTTAAGCTACGCTTGCCGCAGTTGGTCCGTGGATGGGTGACCATATTTACATAACAAGACCGTCTGTGCCTCGAGCAAAGCACGTTAAGTCGGTGATCCCGGCTGTCATTCGTGGATCTTTGACAGTTATTACGGGTCGTCAGGAGCCCGAATTTCTGACAACCAGTAACTGTGTTGTGAATGTCAGATAGACAGTCGGTCCATTTAAAATACCTACTAGTTCTCAGTTGCATCCGGTTAGACTCCCGGATCCCAACATAGTTGGGAAAAGGCTAGGCAGATTATGATGGGGCCTTTTAATTTCAAAAAGTTTACAGATTTCTAAAAAAAGCCTGACGCGTAAGCCTTTAATTTTATTGGAACACTTTTGTAACTAAGTATAGCATTTCACTGGGGGTAGTGAATGAAGTAGAGTCTGTTGACAGTTATTTTCTCTCTTCAGCAGCAACCTTAAAGCAACTCTACTGTGATGAGAATAAAGATTACAATGAGTTTGACAAACTTGTCAATGGCAGCAACCCAACAGCAACCTTATTCCAATGAGAATAAAGATCACTGTGATTTTTACAGTGATGCAAAATCAGGGGCAACTAACTGTTAAAGGTCTGTAGAAACGTATCATCATACACTTTTCATTCATGATTATTTTTTATGCAGCCATTAATAGGTGCAAGATGTAAAAACATATAACTCCCACACATCATTTATTTAAACACACAATTTAAATTAATATATAATCAATTTAACAATATAATGCTCCGTCATTTTAACGGTTTTTTGCTACTAACGACGGACGCAAAGGGCGAATGGTTTAACCTCTGACCAATGGATGTCATAAGCGTGTGACATCTATAAATTTGATATTAAATATGACACTTTATTTTAATATAAACAACTTTAAAGTTAGAAAGCATGACCGCTAGCAATTTATAGGAATGCCCATTGGAATACGCTTTTCAAATTAAAGTAAAGTTTATACAACAAAACGCAGGTACTTAACGCAATTTATTAATTATGTATACAAAGTGTAAATTCAATGTAAATAAATTATCTTTTAACAACTTTAAATAGCTTGTACAAGAGAGAGACAAAAAAAAGAGGTTGACAAAAGAGTATCTACTTCTTGTAAAAGTAGTTAAGTAATTGTCATATTAAACGTACTACATCAATCAACTTATCATTGTAAAAGTTCATATAATTAACAGACAACTCGACCTAACACTTTAAAAATAAAATAAAAACAATTAAAACGATTAATTACTATTGAATAAGTAGAAGAAAAACCTTCCTTCTCTTAATGTTTCTGGGGTAGGTAAGCGCTGGTTTACATAAATAAGAACTACGAAATAAGGGGAATTAGCGGGGTAAATTCGTGACACACTAACAGTAGGAATGACTTTCATTTTGACAGTTCAACAACATTCATTACGTTATTTACGTTATTGAGCAGACAATTTTTTCAAATATGAATCAATGGATTAGCAAAATCCTTCAAAATGATTCAGATTTCAATTGATAGTGTGTTACGTACTTAGGGTGCATAACTCTGTTATTAGATGCAGAAAAGAAAAAGATCCAATTCCAATCAGTACAACTTGAAAGTTTTCTAGATTCTAAAAGAACTAATTCACTAATAAATAAGTCTTTTCCCAGCAACAAATCGCAAAACACAGTCCAATAATATCCCGTCGTTTATATCTCAAATATTTATACAGAATCACAGCTTCTATCATGACAAAATGACCGTCACTTTTCCACCGATATGACTCATACCACCTTTTGCTTACCCAATAAAAGGTAAAAGACACAATGACCCAATCTCAGGCTCATTATTATATAAGGGCCCGAACACACGTTTGACAACCACACAACAACGACAACACGTGGACGGGCGCTAAATTGTATAAAAATTAATAGTTTATTGACACAGACCACATATGACAGTTATATTCAACCGTATGGTCGATACTGACCACATCAAGTCCACGTCACAGCCACAACGCAACCATCAGCGAGACCGCGCACTAGCGGCCGGCCACACCGCAAACACAACGTTACGTTGCCGCGGCGACACTGTCACAGCCGGAGTCGATCTTTCTGTCTGCTAACACTAACCACAACGTTACCACATCGCAACTACTAACGACAACACAACCACATCGAAATTTTGTACTAAGCGCAACTGCAAGAAACGGAGGCGACACTACTCGTATTCACCACTGCTTGCCCACATTTCGTCGCTTCGGTGTGGTGAGAGCAGTGATGGCCCCGACTCTGACTTACGAGTGTAGGTCGTGAGTTCGAATACTTCGAAACCAGACAGGCACTTTACTTTGTGTATTTAATTTCATCACCACTGCTCTCAAAACGGTGAAGGAAAACATCGTGAAGAAAACGGCATGTCCTAGAACCAAAACTTCGTAGACATGTAACATCTGCCAACCCGTGCTAGGCCTGCGTGGTGGATTCCCTCTCACAGAGAGGAGGCCTGTGTCCCAGCAGTCGGAACGTTATAATAGGCTGATTATGGTGTGGTGTGGTTCTGGTACGTGTGATCGGGCCCTAAAAGCTGTTCGCAGTAGGCAATCGCCTGCATGCCATAATAACGACAATATACTACAAGATACAATGTTAACTATGGCTAAACAGTTACATCCTTAATCTTCGGTATATCTGTTTACAGGTAACTGTAAAAGGAGTTAACTACATGTCTGTGCAACTTATTAACGTGGGACTGGATGTGGTTAATAATGTTAGGTATAGGTGGAGAGTAGTCTTTTTGAGCGTGGTTTAGAAGATGGAGATTTGTTAGATAGGTTTGTTTGTCATCTAATATGTGATTTTCGTGCAGGAATAGAATAGAATACTCTTTATTGAGGATGCCTCAGATTATGAATTATGTTTTTTTTTCTTGAATTATTCCCATGTTTTAATAGTAACTGCTATTCGAGGTGGAGGCAAATCCAACAAATCAAATATCATAAAAATCTGTCCAGCCGTTCTTGAGTTATAAATGGTGTAACTAACCCGACTTTATTTAATTTATATAGATGATAGTATAATTATATTAAATCTTGACGATTCAGCTACGAAATAAGTTACAGATCACGTTGAAACTAACAGTTATTAGAAAACAAACGTAGTACATTAGAATAGTAATGATGGTAAGGATTATCAAGATTTATTTTAGAGAATTTCAAGACCAGTGGTTTTTTACCCATACTAATATTATAAATGGGAAAGTGTGTCTGTCTGTTACCTTTTTACGCTTAAACCGCTGAATCGATTTAGATGAAATTTGGTATAGAGATACTTTAAGTCCCGGGAAAGGACATAGGATAGATTTTATCCCGATATTCCCACAGGAAACTTATGCGGGTGAAACCGCGGGGCGCTGCTGATAACCTATAATTGAAAGCAGTTTTCCATTATCAAACCACACTCAACCTAAACCGCACTCACGCAATAGTTTCCCCATCCTTTTGACACATTTCTCAATCTCTCAGTCCACACCTTTTGGTTGTCACACTTCAACCACTTTCTTCCACAAACCACGCTCAACTCAAGTAAAACTGCAAGCCTCATCCAGGTACCTCTTTACCGGTGCCTCGTTCACACAGCCACCTAATCAACGAACCGGGCACACTTGTGTGCGTTGTCATTCTACTTTCTACATAATTTTTTACACTGCCAAGTCTATAGTGCAGGTTCTAATATTAATTTATAGTTCAAACATTGGTTTTCTTTAGAGCGTTTACGCCGTATGGCATTTCATACAAACTTTCAAGCCCTTGTTTTTTGAAATGAATGAACCGATTTTCATTCAGGAAATCTGTTTCTATGGAAAATTTTAAATCGGTCTATTTATTTATTTATTTAAGGATTACCAACGAGATACATTACAATTATCTTTTACCATTATATAACTTGTATAAAATACATAATGCACACTCAATTACAGATAACAGCTTAGGTCTAATTTGGCTGTAACACAATTTTTCGAAAATGTTCTTCAATAACTTTTTAGACCTTTGTATCCTGCTTATGCGTATGAAGTTTAATTAAAATCGGTTCATTCATTTCGAAAAACAAGGGCTTGAAAGTTTGTATGAAATGCCGTACGGCGTAAACGCTCATATGCTGAGATAGGAGACTTTTTTGGCCTCGTAAAAGTAGTATTTTGTTCATAAATTGTTTCTCTATGTGTTAGTTTTTCTATTTCCTGTGCAAGTCCTGAATAAATACTTTTTCCTTTCTTTCTGACTTTCTTTTCTCATGCAATGTTTTTTTTTTTGTTTCTATTCGATCACAAAAATATTTCTGCTTGTGAATATAAATTGATGATTAATTTTGCTAGTAGCGGTTGTAGTTTGATTAATAGAATAATTATAATGTTTTGTGAATTTTAATTTTGTGGAGTAGGAGATATTTTATAATAAAAATCTTTAAAAACTACCATTCAAGATTTAAATGATATCTAAACCATTAGAAGTAAATAATTGCCTTACGGTATACGGCTACGTATTTACCTATGCGTATTAAGTATAACCGGCTCATTGGGACACAATACAATTAACAAAAAAAAAATAAGCTACTTTATTTGCCTTAAATATTCTTTCTAATTAGCATTCCAACTCTCCATATTTATTATTTATACATTTTTATCCACAAGAAGAATTGACACCTTCTAATTTTTTGTTATTATAATTCATAGTCAGGGCTATGAATAAATGTCACATATACAGGTCTGGTCATCCGCACCATGTTTGCTTTGTAGTCCGACTGAGATAGCATCTCGAGATACGTCTCAAGATATATCGACTATTGTAATCGCTTATTAACCTGTAACTTTGAGTATGGTAACATAATTAGTTTTAAGTAGCGCTGTAGGTATTTTGATAAAATGATAAGCGTGTCTTAGGAGAGATAAGATCGATACATTGTTGACGGCTAGATCACCTGGTGTCTTAAATATTTTATAATTAGTAGGTATGAAGTTTGTAGAGTTGCTCATTATTTTTCTAGGTATGTCGATGGCTATAAGAGTAGGGGAAGACCAAAGAAACGATGGATGGAATGTGTGAATGGTGATACGGTTAGAAAGGGGGTGAAGAGAAGTATGGAAGAAAAAGACATGTTGCGTCGAACCCAAATAAATTGGGATAAGGGAGGAGAGTGATAGGGCAATCGGGTTTTTAAATGAGTTAAGAGTAAGAGTGCTAGAATACTAAGCAGAAACTGTTATTAATGATAGGGAAATCGTCATAACATTCAATACAGTAGTTTTTGGGATTCCGGGGCACATACAAATAAACACACAACATCAAGAAAATAGGCTATTTGACAATGTAAAAAATAAGGTCATAATTATTGACACTCGTATAGATTATCGCTTTTAAAATCGATTTGCATTAATTTTACTACAAAACAATGTATTATTTATAAAAAAAATCCCGAAAAAACTTCAACTTTTTAAATCTGGCGCCACGTAATCGAAAACGGTCTGGATTGGCTGAACTTAAGATGACGTTATGATTTAGTAAATTTCTGTCTATCGTTGACAGAACAGATGACTTTTGTCTAGTATCTCGACCGTTTCAACGTTTGTTTACGTGAATCGTGACGTCACGACGCCATATTGTTAAAGATAGCGTTTTGGCGGCTTATTTAAACAGTACATTTTTATTTACTATTTTTTAAAAGAAATACATTATGCAATTTGAAGTAATAGGTTTTTGTGGGCTCGTTAGACACCGTTAAATAATCTGAGATGTTTATCAGAAACCAGTCAAATAGCCTATTGTGATAAAACTTAATTTTGATGATGTGATGAAGCTATTACATTTAACTACACCCAAATATGCCTTAAAATCGTGAGAAACACTTTTTAATTCCATTTTTATAATCCAAAAATGCCATTCCCAGATCAATGTTAGATTAGAGATTACTGATTAGTGAAATATACACATTCAATGTTATAAAATCAAAACTAAATCTTCCATAAGTAATATATCGGGCCTTAATTACATAAACAGCAATAACAAAACTCTTTTATTACGAGTCGAAACTAAACGGAAGTGATGATGACATAAATATTATGATCACGCTCTCACTTGACACTTTGACTTAACATACCCAAATTATATTTGCCGTATTCACCACGGTTTTCCAACCACCGATATATATATATTTAATAGCCACATTAAAACCACTCAAAGGGCCCGCACCAAAGATGCATACGACAATTAATTAGCTCGTAAATTAATATGCAAATAAAAACATTAACAAAAAATATCGACGTCGCGATAGGGAAGGGAAAGACATCGTAACTAATTCCACTAGTTACGTACCTACTTTGAGCAAGTGGTACGATAAATATCGATGGTCAATAACTCATTTTAATTGAATCATTCCGGCTAATAGTGCTTTCTAGACGTTTGACAGCACCGTCATTAGATACATGATAGAGACAGAAGACTGGATCTCGATTAATAAGTACGTCGTTTTGGTTTTAAATTCAGTATACGTTTTAGTGAAATGTTTATCTTTTTAATGATACAAAGATTTTTATTGTCGAGATAGACGATTCTTAATGAAGTTGTAATGTCAAAGATTTTATCCAAGTAAAAGTGGTTAATCCATCGTATATTAGAAACTTTCTATCTTATCTCCTCATGACTCAAACATGTTATATATTACTCTAAACGTTTTTGCATTTCTAATCCTGATTTCGATAAAACAAAAAATTACAACAAATACTGTGCACCTCTTTTAATTTATTTTCAAAAACAAAAAAATGGCAACACGTTTTCGCTTCGCCATAGTTTAAAAAACGAAAACGTAGAATTGAAATACGGCCTCGTTTTAATTTCTGGTCAGTTCGCGGCGAGCGACAAATAAAGTGGCGATCTCGAGATGGTTATCTGCGGACAAATCGTCGTGTGTGTTGCGTACGCGCAGCGGTGAGAACCTAACGCACCTGTACCGGTCGGCGGGCCGCTAGGGATGGACGAGTGTCGATAGTTTTCAAGTTGTTTTATTTAGTTGTATTTTTATTTTGAAATATTGTGCATGTTTGTGGATGTTTAATATTTATGTATAGACTTTTGGGAACATTAGTAAGTAAATTAAGTCACTGATTATCCTAAGAAATTGGGCGTAAATAAAAATAAATATTTTCTCACGATAAAGTTATTTTTTGTTTTCTATTTCAATTATACTATTTACTGGAAAAGATTAGATATATTACAATTATTCTTTTAAACAAAACTTGCCTAAAGTGCTATGATAAAATACTAAAACCTGCTTACTTTAAAGTAACAACAGCAAACATAACCAGAAAAGACACAACCACAAACCTATCAAAATCTAATCTCCCATTTATCGACATCCAATCCGCTACCGCGTTATCGACAACCGATCAACTATCGATATCTATCGGCATTACCCCTAGATCTCACGCAGCGCCGTCCCGGTCCATCGGGCCCGTTCGTTGCGAGTCACATCATAAATCACGCGCTAATAGCCGGTAAACTCATTCGCTAATCCGAATCGAACAACTGCGGGACGACCACGAACATTGCGCGAACGCAACTCGCTGTTTTTTCCATTGGAAGCTTCGGTATAATTATTTCAACGGAATAATTAGTTGGTATTAAGGAGATGTAGGCTTAGTTTTTGATTGAAATGATTAAAATTACGTTCACATTAAAAAAGTTTTATTTACATTTTAAACTTTTTTCGTATAAACTTTAACACTGGTAACACTAGTTGCAGGGGTCAAACCGCAGTCATTCCGTGTAAAATACAGATACTGTTTCTAGTCAGACTGGAAGCTTACAAGCAACCCAGCTTATGAGAAAACACTAAGAAGGTGATGATCCGTAAGTTTTATATGAGGTGGGAAAGTTTAAATAGTGATGGGACTATCCGTACTTGTTCATAGATAACTGGTAAGTTATCGGTAATTGCAGGTTTATATAGAAAGTAACAGTATTCGAAGCGTATTCTCTTTAATGAATAGCACAAGTTGCTCAAGCTCCTAAGATATTTCATTCAGATCTTTGTTTATGTCAAATTATGGTAATTGATTTAATTAATTGGAGGCTGTACTTAGTTGCATACCGAATTTTGTAATCTGTTTTAATAGTGGAATTATGTAAGCTGAAACTGATTTCAATATTGGAAGTCTTTGTTATATAGAGTATTCTTGTTCCTAAAAAATTTTTAGTAGCGTGTTCTTTTGGAGATAGTACATTAGTTTCGGACTCGAACAGAACCCTAAATCTATACTTATGTAATTCCAACCTAAACTATCTAATCTAAACGAATATTATTAAAGGAAAATGTTTATGTTTTGTATGTTTGTTTGTTACGTTATAACGCTAAAACGGCTGGAAGGGTTTGGATGAAATTTGACACATGGGTACATCATGAACTGGAAAAGAACATAGGCTATTTTTTTCCTGGATCGTAACACGAAGCATAGCATAGCTAGTAATATTATAAAATGTAAAATTTGTCAGTTTGTATCTTCGGAACTACTGATCCAATTCCAAAAATTGATGAACACAATAATTTGTTTAACACTAAATAAAGCTACAATGAAGCTCAACTTTACTGTTGATTACTTTCGATACCTGTAATGTTGTGTAAAGTTATATTAAGTGTCAAAGCTCTACTTACTTGAAGAAACTATGTTGAACATAAAAGTGTGTGGGTGGTAGGTTGATAAACTGCTCTGTGTAATGACAGGTTATTATCGCCTATCTCTTGGTACCTAGCCTTCCTGCCAAAGCGTCGGAATCCCTAGCAAATCTACACTACCAATATATTATATTAAGAATAGAACTTTCTTTCAATGAAATACGTCGAGAGACCTTCAAACAGTCAATTTTTTTTTATTATTGTCGTATTCTTATTCTAAATATCCTGGTTCATTGGTTGACAGTGTTATTTAGTGGTCTATCGTCATTTGTTTTAGATGTTTTCGTATCATCAACTTCTGTTTACTTACCTTTTTCATTGTTTTGAGAGATTTATCTTGCATTTTTGCAAATAGTAGGGTTAACCAATCTTATTCTTTGAAAGCTTATTGTATTTTTTCCAGCACACGTAGCATGATCACTTTTATCTCTTTTCTACGTAGCATATATCTCTTTTTATAAACATTGTCATTTCTTTTCTTAATTTTTGACATCGCGTTGTAGAAATCTTTCCACAGTCCATTCACAGTTATTTTACCTCTGACAGCTGCAAGTCAACAGGAACCATAAGGTTGCTGTACAACAACAAAAAGATCACTGTGATTTTGACAGCCTTGACGGTAGCAGCAACCGAACAGCAACCTTATTTATTGTCACGAGAATAAAGATCACTGTGATATTAACAGTGATGCAAAATCAGCGGTAAATTACCTGTGAATGGACAGTACAATCTGTGATTTAGTCCTTCTTTTCCTCGGTGGTCATGCAACTCGTGCAGGGCAGCTTCAATTAATATTAAAATAACTCCAACTAGTTGCCTCTCGATGCAGTATAACCCACGTACCTGAAACAATTAAGTCTGGATGTTAGAAAACGGACGATCACTTTAGAAACCTGATTTCTTCAACTGACTTAGGATAAGCCTTCGATTGAGTAAAGCTTGGTTTCGTAAACGACGCAACGGTTATTAAAGGCAGAATTATCTACAGATAAATTGAGGCAGGCCTATTTAGGTACTGTCAAAGACTGAAGGTACGTTTTTAACTGGATTCCAGGGTTATGTTACGTTTAATGAAATTGGTCTAAATTGTATCTAATCTAGAGATTAGTAAAGATTGATTGATGTCATATAATTAGATGTAATATACAATATGGATCGATTCGTAGGAGACAAAACAAATATAATTATGGTTGGATTGTAATATTTTAAAGGCAATCGCTTTATAGTGAATGAAATCGCCGTAATTAACAAAAGAGACTATCTTTAATGCTAGACCACACAGACAAACGTCTAACATAAAATAAATCGCCATTAATTACTCAACGCAATAAAAGCGGTGACAAATTGCAAACGTAACGCCTTCGAAGAAAGACAGCCATCCGTTTTTCCCGACTTTTATGACTCAAAAGGCTTATTTCCTTTCGCCACAGAAATAAATTTAAAAGCACGTCCTTTAAATTATCGTATTGCCAGTCTCTTTTTGAAATCTAAATTTACTTTGCGCAACGACAATTCTAGTTTTCAAGCCAGTGCACAGTGTAGAGATAAGGGGACGTCCTACGCTGTTAGATGGACAGTAACCGGTCCAGTCTGATTGTGAAGTATAATGAAAAATACCGCTCGATCTGTGGCTTCGTTTAGACATCGGTAACGGGTGTGTTTCTCGTTGTGGGAAAGGAATTATAAGTAATTAGTGTGGGGATTTGTAACTTTTTGAAACTTTTAATGATTGCACATACTATTTACTGAAAAAAAAAGAGAAAACCACCATTACTGTAATGTAAGTAAACAATGGTTTGAACGCTATCACCAAATTAATAAAATAGTTAATTTTCTGACCTTTTAGCTAGGTACTTGAAACGTTAAAGTTTACTGTCATGACGGTAACATTTTGCCTCAAGCTGTAACTGTTTTCGGATCAGTAAAAAATACTGATTTTGAACGTTAGGCTTATATGGAACTATTTATTTTGTTTTGTGTCTCCAGTAGTAGTAGGTAGAGGCTTCACGATGAACGACACATTGGGCACCTTTCGGCTGGATTAATTACACGACTACTTCTAAAATGAGTAGTTTAAAACGATCCAATCCATGGTCATCAGAACACTACATACTTAGTTCATGCCTCGAAAAAAAACACATTTAAAATATCTGGATCGCATTCGTAGCATTTATGACAAGACAAATTAGTGTATCTACTTAAATAAAATTATTCATAAACTGCTAATTTTCTATTACTATTTTACTTTCAACATCAACCATGGCAATCTATTTCGCATACCCGAACCCGTATCATCTTCAATCAAACTCCTCTCATACCGCGTCGTTTAAAAACCCGGTTTTTTTCAACAAAAAGTTAAAAACCAACCCAAAAAATCTCATCACAATCGTGACGTATTAAAACGGACACGTTCAAATCGGGCATGAAAATAATAACCCACGAATCGCTCCTGATTATAATTGGTGGGTGCTCTTGCGCCGGTCCGCACGCGTACAGTTACGCTATAAACTATCATTAGGGCGATGCGCACTTTGTGAGGAAATTACCGCGGTTTTATTTGTTAGGTTTGTGAAATTGAGCATTGCAGGGTTGCCTGTATTCTTTTTATTAAGTTGGTTTGAAGGTAGATGTGAGGAGATAAGTTTAATGTCGTTTTTGAAAGATTTATAGTTGTAAGGCACCTTGTCTTTGGCGTTGTGCTGCTGATTTGTGTCCTGAGATATTTTCTTATTGAATGTAAACATACTTATGTACTCATTTATAAACTCTTGCCTGTTGCCGGTGTCACAAGTTTTTTTAAATGTTTTTCAACAAATTAAATTAATCATTGAATTTTGTGTTTGTGCTCATAAAAGTAAACGAGCGGCACGTTACAGCGACGCGTCGGCGGCTGCAGTTGTGCTTTTTCATTGTCTTTTCCACCTTGAATAGCATTAAGAAGGTTTACGCTACCAAATACATTTACAACACTTCCTAGCTGGTTAGTTTTTGCGTTAAATTTTTTCTCTCCATCCTGTCTTCCAACATTAAATTCATTAAAGCCACCGCTACTGTTATTTATATTAATTTTAACAGCGGCTCTTTCAGAGGAATATTCTTTCCTTATAGCCCATAAATCACCAGCATCCTCCCAAACAATACTGGCAACCCTGTCACACAAGTCCATACATTTTTATGAAGGTAGTTTGCGATTTTCCATAGTCAATAAACAGATTAGGTTGATTGTTTGATTTCGACCGATCGATCAAGTTGAATATCTAATTCGTTGTTGATTGTAGGTACCTCTATTGTGATTCGAAGCAGGCTACGGGATTGAAAAGATTGTAATTGGTATTATTGCAATATTGGCTAACGTTAAAATTGCTAGCCTTTTGGAGGAGTTGATTAAACGGTTGTGTTTTGAAATGCTTAATTTCGGCGTTTTGATTATAAGGATTGTTTCGCAGGAGGTGAGTTTCATCGGTTTATTGTCATTTATCTTTTCCTTTTTTTCATTGATCAATGGATGATTTGAAAATACTTTGCGCCAATATTCTTGCATTTCGCTTTGAATATATTTTAAAATTAGTTGCTTTGCCTTTTCTATTGTTTTGTGTATAATATTGATTTTTCTAAATATTATATAATGTTTTTGTATTTTTGTAGATTACAACTTCTTCAACATCATGAGAATCATTAAAAGATCATGGAAGCTACAGAGATTACTACAGTGCTTTTTCTTTTTCCCAACTGCTAAGAAATCTCTATGCTTTGTGCTTCCTAATTCATTTTAGCTGAAGATACTCCAGGATTTCCCAAAGATACATAATGTCTCTTTGTTGTTGATTGTACATATTGTCTATCGTCTATCGAGATTCGACTCCTTATTGGAATATTGGCGAACGTTAAAATTGCCAGCCTTTAGGACGAGTTGATTGAGTGGTTGATTTTAAATATTGTCTTGAGGGACCGAATTTTGCTTTTGTAGTATTGTCAATAGTGGTTTTTACCTGGGCAATTATGTGGTTAATTAATAAACTATTTCTGGTAACTATGATGATGAGTAGTTCATTTGTAGATTTTAACTTTACAGTCTCTTTTATTTTTGCATGTGTTTGGTATTTTTAAGTTGTGTGGAATTTCAATGGAAGCTCCATCAACACAGAGTCCATAGTAATATAGTATTCTGTTGAATTAAAAAAATCAACGAGAGCAGTGGTGGCCCAGTGGTAACTGCCGCGACTTACGAGTTGCAGGTAGTAGGTTCGAACCCAGATAGGCGCTTTACTTTGTGTAAATTATTTCATCGCCACTGCTCTCAAAACGGTGAAGGAAAACATCGTGAGGAAACCGGCATGTCCTAGAACCAAAAATTCGAAGACATGTGACATCTACCAACCCGCACTGGGCCCGCGTGGTGGATTACGGCCCACTCCCTCTCACAGAGAGGAGGCCTGTGTCCCAGCAGTGGGAACATTATAGGCTGATTATGCTATTATGCTAAAAAAATCAACAGTACTCTTGATGACTGATGTTTTATCACGGCATGGGTAAAGAAGAAAGATTTTCTGATCAGGTTTAACAGAAAGTATTCCAAAGCATCCCATAGACACATTATCCATACCTACTATAATACACATCGTCTTCACGACATTGTTGAAAACAATTTCCTCCTCGCAAGTGCCGTGAAGATAATTTGTATATGATTCAATTTTCTACATAGTAACAAAATGGACTTAC
Organism: Oligia latruncula; assembly: GCA_948474745.1. Classification (NCBI taxonomy): domain Eukaryota; kingdom Metazoa; phylum Arthropoda; class Insecta; order Lepidoptera; family Noctuidae; genus Oligia; species Oligia latruncula. The sequence goes on from OX419700.1 coordinate 9,289,032, forward strand.
TGTAACACAATTGCTCATTCATCTGTCTGCTCTTCTTGGACATATTTATACACAATTTCCTGATCTGATAATGGGCATATAAGCTACTGTTCACTGGCTTTGTAATAATGGTTATTTTATCTTCAGAATGGTTGTATACCTGCTTTAGATGTTTAGCTGCTCAATACTGGATCAATCCTAGGAGGTCACTTTGACCTTTTGGTTTTTCGTTTCTTCTTCTTCTTCGTGTCGCTGGCACGACAGTATTTTAGATCTTGTTGGCTCAAAACTACGGTTTTCGCTAGAGTAACACGTCGATACGTTTTGTCACTAAACCAGCCAAGCTTTCATCCTTCTTCTTATCCTCCTCACCATCTTTTTAACATTATGATGATTTACCTAGAAATACGTGTATGCCAAAAAAGATCTAACAAAGACCTTTTTGACATACACGAATTTCTAGGGTAGACAATTGGAAATCCTTCAATAATTTATCATGTTAAGATTAATTCATAGCTGTAATTTAAACAATACAAGTTTACTAAGACATTGAAATGACCATTATTTTATCAAAACCACAAATCAATTAAGGAAATCTAAAGCTGTGGAGTACCAGGCGCTCATAAATCCACCGGGCTACACAACGAGCAGGCGGCCACATTGTGAGGTGACGGAATGGCTTGCACGCTAACATTGGTTTTACGACACGTGTGCACTTGAAACTTGTGTGGCATTGCTGAGCTAAAGATTTTAGAAGAGACTCGGCATTTAGGATTGAATATCCAAGCTATATATATACCACCAAAACCAAAACCAAAATTGAGTAATTGGGGATTCCTAGCATTAGGTATCTCGTCAAGGACAGGTAACCTACCACTATAACCGGCCCTATAGATGCCTCACAGTAGCACATAGTGGCCAAACAAAAAGCGTTGATGAAGACTCTCTAATTAAGATAGCAACATAATACTATAATTGTATAGCCGTGTGAGTTAATTTGACTTGACAATCGGGAATAGGCACTTCCAGAACCAACGTATATATACGTGAAGAGAAGAAAACTGTCCCTCAAGTCACTAATGAACATGCTGTAAAGATTCATCTAACACTCCATACTACAAACTTACTTAACAATCTATTCACAAGTCACTTCCATAACATCTATATTTCCGCGCAAATCCTTGTACTCGTACGCGGCCCTTCTATGACATCACGCTATTGTCCAGCGCTAGTGGGCAGACAAAAGCTTGCAAGTGTGCGTACGACCTGCGCATGAGTGCGTTGGGAAAGACGGGCGTTCAGATGTGGCAAATAGCATTGTTGTTATTCTACGGAAAGCTGTTTGAGTATTATTCTTAGATATTATTGAATTTTGCGTACTTTCTTGATTGGTATTTCCTTTAGCTGTTTTGGCACCTGAGTACCTATTCAAGAGGTAACGCTAATCTCTGAGATTTTATTTGTCAGTTACGTAACAGAAACTTAATACTTAACTTTATAATGATTTCCTTTAAATTAGTTAAGTGAAATCTGACAAGAAAAACAAATTCGATAAAATCTTACGTATCAAATACCACAGCTTTTGTCGCGAGAGTAACGGTGGAGTTTCTTGCCCATTCTTCACCATACGAACACTACCTTTTGGAAGGGGCGACTAGAATCAGTTCTGTTTTATTGTAATTTTTGAAGTTCAAAAGTGTAATGTGCCTATTTGAAATAAAGGATTTGAATTTGATTTTGACACTGCCTTGCTTTTACGTTTAGAGGTCAAAATCTTTGGTCTACATGACCAAAGATTTCTGCCTCTAAACGCATCTCCTCTTCAGAACCAGGGCCGGAAGACTGGTTGAATATTCGTAAATACTGCTTACTACCTTCGCTACTGTTTTATAGAAAAGTGAAACCTACACGTTAAAAAAAAATTTTATAACCGACGAAAAATTTCAGGTTTAGAATCATGTACTGAATGCATGGTTACAAGTTGCGCGTCGATACCGCTACTTATCACTCTGTTTCAGCGATAAGTAGCGACATGGGAGTATCATGTTGATGACATGCCTTCGTAGTCTGGCTTGTTAAAGATATTTTATGGGTTTTCGTAATACTTTGCAAATAAATTGTTCTATAAATTAGAAAATCAGCTTTTCAACCCATCAACGCCTATAAAATCAGCCTCAAACTTCAACGCAGAGGCGTAAGCGGTCGTCCGTCATAACCATCCCACGTTGTTTGTCTACACACAAACAATGGGAGCTGACAGACTTTAGTGTTTGTTGAGCTCTGTTTGTTCAGACTAAACGTTGCGGCAGGTAGGCGGTTACGCAAGTATTGTGGGTTAGCGACAATATCGGTGTGGTAGGCAGATTCAGGAGACTGATTTAGTGTGGTGACTATTGTTTTGGGAAAATTTATTTGGCTCTATTAGCTTTTTTATGTTATAGAGGCTCGCTGGGGGCGGTAGTGCCTAAAAGGAACCTATTCAGTCGACACTTAAAGATTTCTTGTTTACCTATAGGCATCTGGTACATACCACAGACTCAAACTCACTCACATGACTTGAGAAAAACTCTGGCGAAAGCGCCAGGGTAGCCCGCGAAATTATTTTTTTTTTATATTTTTTTCAATTTGTTGGTCAGTATTAAGTTGTACGTTGATTAAAATATGATTCGCGGCCGTAAAAAATATGTATTTACAGAATTATAATCATTAAAGTCATCAACACAACTCTCTAAGACCAAGTAAATAGTCGTTCAGTGGGATCTGAACGACTATTTCATGAAATCTTGACATTTGGGGATTATACTAACTTAACAAGTTGTATTACTAATTCTAATGATTATAATTCTGTAAATACATATTTGTTACGGCCGCGAATCATATTTTAATCAACGTACAACCCAGCAAATTGCAAAAAACGTAAGAAAATTTGAATTTCGCGAGCTACCTTAGCGCTTCCCCCTTAGTGGTTTAAGTATTTCATTTTAGACAGTCAGTTAGGCTTTTAGCATTGGTATTTGAGTGCCCAGGGTCCCTGAACGTTCAAGAAGGTTCTTGGTGTCAATCATTTGTCACTCATGGATGACTAACACTGAATTTATTTCTCACTAAACCTAAATCACCGTACCTTAAGCAAACATGGAACAATAAACAGAACTAATTGAAGGTCAAGTTTAAACACTCGACATTCATCTTTACATGCACATCACATACAACAAATACAAACTTCTCATACATGTATATTATGTAGGTAACATATCTGACACCATACATTTTATTACATACATTGTTGTAAGTGTCATTTGCGCTTAGCTAACACGTAACACGTAATTACTTTATTTATTTAAACGAATACCTGTAACATTTATTTGGTTTATTAGTCACAGGTTTTTAATTGCATTTTTGTGTGAGGATTTTTTATTTTGAGCTGGCAATATCTGCCGTCACCTTTACTATTTTCGCTTTCATGGCGATTGTTTTAATATTATGAAATTGCGCCTGGTTCACTGCTCTCAAAACGATAAAGGAAAATGTCGTGAGGAAACGGGCATGAGACATTTCCAGACATGTGACATCTAGGTACCAACCGCACTGGACCCGCACTATTGTTTCTGGCACTTACAAAACAAGAAGTCCTATAAAATCTATTTAATCTACACACGGACTATTAAAGCAATGTATTAAATCTGTCAATAACAATGTCTACCAATAACTACCATAAAGCTATAGAATATCCAGAATGTTAAACTTATCATCATTATCTCTGCTTATCGCAATCCAATCTCGACATAGACTTCTCCCAAAGAACATTTACGTCAAACCAAGAAACATAACAGGTACTTACTTACATCCGTAGGCGTTCCCAAACCACCATCATTTCTGTCAATACTAATTTATCACTAAATACTACCATTATCGGCCAAAACATCATAAACAAAAAATATCATAAAATACATGAATACAAACAATTAATAGTAACCCGATCCCCGAGATTTCATTAGGTAATAACTATCAGAGAATCGAGATAACAATGGAACGCTTGAACACAGAATAGAGACACAGAATAGGTAGACTACAGAAGGATAGTCCTTACTACGAGGGAAAACAGACGCACGCACACACACATAGACCCGTAATCACGGATAATTAAAAACTATCTCAAACAAATGCCAGTCGCGAATGCACTCGGAACAAGAATTCGGTTACAAGAATTGTTGAAAAAAAAGTATAACAGCATTGCATGGTGTAAACGCGGGATAAGAATAAATGTACAAAATGATATAAGAGTAGTTGACGACATCAATAAATAGCTTTAAAACTTTGGTGAACACTAGAATACTACATGATGAAGTTGTTTCTTTACCTTTTGTGGCTGTTGTGATTCAAACACAGTATTGATGCCGAATAAAAAAATAACAGGTCTTTTTGAACTCAAGGAGTAGTAGGTCTTTAGGAAAGTTGAAGCTAGAGGCCCGTTTCAAAGCGTAGGTTTCGCAATACGTGAAGCGTGTCTATGTTTGCGTGCGTTTCTGCTCGTCGTATATAAAGCCGACCTTCTGTACCCATTTAATCTATGGCCTGGAGCAGCGGTCGTCAACATTCCTCGAATGAATGGTGCATTAATAAATCGAGGGGTCCCATTAACATCTAAACGTAGATGTTGATCAAGATTTATGATAATGCTCGCGACAAGATTGAGACACACTTGCTCATGTGGTTATGTAATGTTTCGATATTGTTTTCTGATGTACAAACGCCAGCACATCAAGCTACTCGAAACTGTAAAATTTTCCCAATTAACTTTGAACCTTATGCTTTAGCGATAAAGTTGAAAATCTATTAAAGAAATTTGACAAATTCTAGTAGCTTAATGTGCTGGCGTTTGTACGTAGGTGTTTGTCCTGTGTTACGCAGGTTTGTGAATAGGACCGGATTTTAAGACACTAAGCATATGAGCCTAATTTTTTATCCTGTCTACCTTTGAGCTGGTTTTTGCATTACTTGTAACAGATGTTTCATCCAATGATGAAAAAGAGTTCAGAGCCTCCACACCATTCGGATGATGCATATTGAGATTTAACATTTTTATTGAAAATGCCTACTTTCAGAGACCACTTCTTCTTTTTCCTCATCATCTGACTAGCCTTTTCCCAATTATTTTGGGGTTGGCTTCCCTAACCGGATGCAGCTGAATACCAGTGTTTTACATGGAGCGACTGCCTATATCTTACCTCCACAACCCAGTTACTGGGTAATACGATACCCCTTGGTAAAACTGGTTGTCAGACTTTCGGGTTTCTGACTACCCATAACGGCTGTCAATGGTCCACGAATGACAGCCGGCACCAACGGGTCTGCGTGCTGTCCAAGGCACGGAGGGGTCTCGGTATGTAAAGATGGTCACCCATCCACAGACCAACCGCGGCAAGCGTAGCTTAACCTGATCGATCGACCTGTGCGGCTGTTATTATTTAGCTACGGACCATTCAGTTCTTCTTTTTTTCCTATTTAGTTGAAAAGAGCATCAAGGAGTGATGATGGTATACATTGGACAGGTAATCCAGCTATACCACAAATACTGACTAACCATTCGGTTTGAGACCAACTATTCTCTTAAGTTCTTGCCAATAAGGGACACGAAAGTATACCTACCTACTGTAGGTAATTATGTATTTAGACGTTCGATTTATAGTGGTGGATCAATTGATATTCGATTATTTGGCATTCGATTTGGCATAGTACACCCAATATCAGGTAGCAATAAAACATACGAGATTACATTATTGGACACAAAGAGAGATTGAGATTTTTTTGTTTTTTATTAGTATTCTATTCTATAATAAAACCTCCTCCATAAAAGATTCGAGAAATTTTAATTTCACAGACACTAATAAAGTTTAGAAGGCTACATTGAAATACGTTTTGATTGTCCGTAATACCACATCCGGCGGTGAACTGTAAATCAAAAGTGAAGGTGTGAACACTGGCCACTTGTACTAGTTTAAATTTAATTAAAAGGAATTGTTGTAATTAGTGGAATAGGTAATATCTTGGTTGTTGTTCTATTTAGACCGTCTTTTGTTTTAATTTTAAGTAATGCAGAGGTATTTTGAGAGGTAAATCAATATATTTTATTTCACATAAACGTACATGGGCACTTATGAAACGTCAGGAGCTAGGTGCACGGTTCCAATTGGTCGTTTCCTATGGAGAAGAAGCCCGGAAGCCTATTGCCATTAACGGGGCACAAAACCAAATACCTGTCTCGTGTCTCCTACTAAGAAATTCCAAACAAATCCAATAAAATCATCAAACCTTACCGCAATTGCTCAATACTTGTTCAATTAAATCAGATCGGATCTAATTTCATCATTCTATGATTTATGGGGCAAACAAAGTGACTTTAATTGACTGTCACCATAAACCAGTTGGGTAGCCTACACTTACCTTTAAAATATTATATATTATACTATTGTATTTAACCTTGGAGATGTAATAGCTAAGAATGCTAGATTAACATTGCGCTCCTTACCTTTTTAGGGTGGTCAGAATTGTACGAAACTATGGAATTAGAGTCGTGGGAACTGGACTTCTTACGCATGGCCTCGATGGCCAGAAATGAATGGTTTTATTTACCAATAGTACGAAGAAGAGAAAGATGCTTAGTTAAATGTGTGAGCCTTTGAGGAAGAGTAGAGTGACTATAGTAACTGGTGGCGAGTAATTTACTTGAATTGGGCTTAATGCAAAAGATTTTTCATTAAGATATAAGTACAGCCGCCAGCACATCAAGCTACCCGAAACTGTCAAATTTTCCCAATCAGCTTTAAACCATATGGTTTAGCAATAAAGTTGAAAATCTATTAAATAAATTTGATGTGCTGGCTTGATGTGCTTGCGTCTTTACTTTTAGCTGACTGTCACTTAGGCCCTGCAACTCTAATCACTGAATGCATTTAGCGCTAAACTTATCACACTAATATTATAAAAGCGTAAGTTTGTGAGTGTGGGGGTGTGTGTGTGTTTATATGTTTGTTACTTCTTCACGCTCAAACGGCTGGACCAATTTTGATAAAATTTGGTATGGAGGTAGCTGACACCATGGATTAACATATAGGCTACTTTTTATCCCGATATTCTCTCGGCATCGACATTTACGCGGTGGAAACCGAGGGGCGCAGCTGGTTTGAAACATAATTCTGTATCTGCCCTCTTTAAACGATTGACAGGAACAAAGGGATGATTTTGATATGTTTAGAGCTAACAATATTGAGTGATTTGCGGTGCAAGCAAGCATTCGCTTCGCAGTATCAGTCACGTCAGTATAGTTTCCAAGTATCATGCTGCAATAGCCAACGTCCGGTCCCATAGCAATGAGCTCGCCCCCCATTACATGGGACTTAAACATAACTTGCGAAAGCAGGGCGTATTTTTGTCACCTTTGCCTAACCCATTGGGAAATATAGGTAGTATGATAAGCATGCAGCAAAATAAAAAATAATAATAAAGAAACTGTCCAAGTGCGAGTCGGACTCGCACACCAAGGGTTCCGTACCACAAAGCAAAAACACCGAAAAAACACACGTTTGTTGTATGGGAGCCCCCCTTAAATATTTATTTTATTTTGTTTTTAGTATTTGTTGTTGTAGTGGCAACAGAAATACATAATTTGTGAAAATTTCAACTGTCTAGCTATCGCGGTTCTTGAGATACAGCCTGGTGAAAGACTGACAGACGGACGGACAGACAGCGAAGTCTTAGTAATAGGGTCCCGTTTTTACCCTTTGGGTACGGAACCCTAAAAAAAAATTAAAAAAAAATTAAACAGCAGTTGAGAAAAGAACAATATCTCGAATCAGAAACACACGAATAAACAACAAAAACCAAAGTAGATGAACCAACTAGATGCGCGTACGACGACCGGCGACATCATAATCCTACATCTAAACTACACCATATCACCTATCAATACGGGTACATCTACTGCGCCTGAGTTCACGTGCGTCAAACTGACCACGGATATAGAAACAGGTGCGCTCATTGTTAATGATCTGATGCTTAGATCCGATCTGATTTGGATGACATTTTGTTCGGAATAGAGTCGCCAGGTAGGTTGTTTTTGTTAGGATTTTAGTGACGTTTGGATTTACTGATAATACAAGTTGTTGTTTCGAAGTAAAAAGTTGCTGTAAAGAAGCGTTAATAGGTACAGCAATGATTTTTTTTTTTTTTTTTGCGGATGGGAAGTCATCTAATGACCCCTCCCGCTCTGGGTGGAGCGGAAGGGAGGGGGTGTGTGAGGGAGTGTGTGTGTGTACAGCAGATGATTAGTTTTTTTTTTGGTCAGGTTGTTGTCATATTTAAGGCATTGTTCAGATGCCAGCACATCAAGCTACTACAATCTGTCAAATTTCTTTAATAGATTTTCAACTTTATCGCTATTAGCATTAGGTTCAAGGTTGATTGGAAAAATTTGACAGTTTCAGGTAGCTTGATGTGCTGGTGTCTGTACAACATTATACTTATTATTTTTTAGTTTGAAAACTAACGTTTGGGTAACAAGTCAACTGTAATTATTCATCCAAGGTGCACGGGAACGGGCACTTAGGGAAATGACATACTTAAGGCGAAAGCGCCAGGGTAGCCCGCGAAATTTTTTTTTACGTTTTTTGCAATTTGCTGGTCAGTATTAAGTCGTACGTAGATTAAAATATGATTCGCGGCCGTAACAAATATGTATTTACATAAATATAATCGTTAAAGTCATCAACACAACTCTCTAAGACCATGTAATCCCCAAGAATGACTATTTCATGAAATCTTGACATTTGGGGATTACACTAACTTAACAAGTTGTATTACTGATTGTAATGATTATAATTATGTAAATACATATTTGTTACGACCGCGAATTATATTTTAATCAACTTACAACTTAATACTGACCAGCAAATTGCAAAAAACGTAAGAAAATTTGAATTTCGCGGGCCCCCTTAGCGCTTCCCCCTTAAGCAAATATTATTTAGGCTTTCACTAATAACCGTCCTACTTCCTGTCTAAATCTTGGTTACTCTACACCGACCTCCTTATAGTAAGATTTATCTCTTGTCCCAGAACAATGCAATGCTATATAACTTAGTATATAGCGTCGCTTTGTTTGAATTATGTTTTAATAAGCTACGTGCTCAGATTAAAGCGTACGGATGTAAATTGCCCTTAATATACTGCTGTTAAATGGCAGTTGGTCTTTGTAAAGGTTGCTGTGTAATGCAGTAGCGGGTTAGTGAGATAATTTATTAGCGTGTGCTTAGGCGACAATATATTATCTTCTTCTTCTTAATATATACCTAAAACTCAAAGGTGACCGACAGACTGAGTGACATAGTGATCTATCAACGCACAGCCCAAACCACTGGAGGGATCGGGCTGAAATTTGGCATGCAGGTAGATGTTATGACGTAGGCATCCGCTAAGAAAGGATTTTTCGAAATTCCACCCCTAAGACGGTGAATGGGGAGGGTGAAATTTAACGCGGACGAAGTCGCGGGCGGAAGCTAGTTTAATTATAAACTTTGTCATACCTAGGTAATACTAATTAACTTGTAACTTCAAAAATTGTAACCTAATAAGATTTTTGTGAATACAAAAAATAAACATTATAAAAATTCATTACAAATTTCAAAAATTCTCAGTAAGTATAGTAATTTGGACCTTGAAGTACCGGGGGAGGCCTTTGCCCAGCAGTGGGACAGTATAGGTGGAACAAAAAAAAAATTTGAAATTATAAGGAGTAGGTTACAGGTATTATTTTAACAATAACTTTGTCTTCCAAAAGGTCTTACGTAAAAATACTGTTATCAGGATTCTGGTACCTATGTAGATTATAATACAAGGAAAATTAAATTAACTGACGAAACTCCGCAGACGTGATGGGTACATACACCTGTAATGATAGTTGTAAGGGAGTTAATAAATAAGTATTTATCTTAACCTGATCAAACAATAAAAAACCTATTTTCTCAACTTATACTACAAGTAGGTAATAACACCACAAGCGAACTATCCAAAAAAAATCATGTTTTTTTTTTTTTGTTTTATCGTGTTCAGATATCGATAGTCACGTCTGCGGAGTTTTGCTAGATAATTCAATTTGACCCTGTATATCTACTACAAAAAATAAAAATAAACCTCACGTTAGTAATTAAAGCAACGAACGCTTCTTAACAATAAAACGTTATTCTTAATCCAAATTCACAATACCGAATTTAAAATTTCACGACTTCTGTTACGTGAATCGATTTGAACGCACCAAATACGAATCGATTGCTGAATCGAATCGTAATCGTAAATCGAATGAGAGTAGCTACCAAAGTGTAATGTCTATTAATCAAGGTACAATGCTGCTTTCTAGCGATGTGGACAAAAGTAATTTCACTCGGAATAGGTTATTTATTCGTATAGGGCGGACGAACAGGTGTTCTTGTCTGTATACAAGGTGTTGTCTTTGTTTCATATTTTTTTTATGGATGTAAAAAGTATTTTTTGTTAAAGTTATTTATCTAGCCTAGTGCAGAAAGTTTGGAAATTGATTTTGTGTTAAATTTATTTATTTGTGTTAAAATTATGAATTAAATGAGCGAAATAGGCCACTCAACGAATGACTCAAAAGGAGGTGTAGAGTGCGTGAATAGAATAGAATACTCTTCCGGCTCACCCCCTAGACGCGGGGACTTTTAGTATGTTTACTCCCTAAGCACCCTGAACAACTTTCTGAAGAAATCGCTTAGGGCCCAGCTCACGCACTCTACAACTGATTTGTTAAGTGGACTAAAATGAGGTGGAGAAAATTGTTATCATACAATTTCCTCCACCTCATTTCCCTCATTTAATTAATTTTTTTTTTCATTCCTTCATTTTATTCTCTTTCTCATTCCCCTCTCAAAGAGAGGAGGCCTGGGTCCCAGCAGTGGGAACGTTATAGGCTGTTTATATATAATGTACAATGACTAACAAAAAAACTCGCAATAAAGCATCACCATGTATATTGAACTTAGAAGACGCTCTCCGATGCCCAGGGAATAGTTATTAATTTGGAATTTGTTACAGCCTATACTTAAGCCACTAGGTACCGCAGTTACGGCTCTGCGCATAAATATGAATACATCACACAATCGCCGAACGCATTATATGCAGGTACTTACTAAACTATACAGTTATTATGTGGGTAGTTTGGTAAAGCTTACCTTAAGTATGTGTAAATCTGTGAACTTTACGTTTTGGACGTTTAAACGTCTCTTAACTATAAGTTAAGTCCCTTTGAGTTAAATTATTTGAGTCATATTTAACGCAAATAAACGTATTTTTTTACGTTTTTTTTTTTCGTGTTTTTTTTTTTTCATTCTTTCTATTTTCTTTGTTTCTTTCTAAATTAGATCATCAAACTGGTGAACTTTCTCCATGGGACCAATATCGTAATCGCGAAAAATTTATCAACGGTCCCATAGAAAAATTCAATACCTACTCGACCTAAACGTATGGGACGGCTGAATTTTTATTCGCGATTACAATGTTCGTCCCATGGAGAAAGTTGTTCAGTTTGATGGTCTCTACCCCACCCTTAAATTTGGCTGGTCTTCGAAAACTAACCCTGTATAAATCCATACTAATATTATAAATTCTGAAGTAACTCTGTCTGTCTGTCTGTATGTTACCTTTTCACGCCTAAACCACTGAACGGATTTCGATAAAATTTGGCAGAGAGATAGATTACATCCCGGGGAAGGACATAGGGTAGTTTTTATCGTCATTCCTTGGAGGCGAAGCCGCGGGAGGCAGCTAGTAATCTATAAAGTTTAATAATTTATTGTAAACTAATCGATATGATCCTAATCAGCCTATAACGTTCCCACTGCTGGGACATTGGCTGCCTCCTGTTTGTGAAGTGGGCCGTAATCCACCACGAGGGCCCTGTGTGGGTTGGTAGATATCACATGCATCCGAATTTTTAATTTTCTTTCGCCGTTTTGAGAGCAGTGGTGAAGAAATATGGAAATTACACAAAACAAAGCGCCTGTCTGGGTACGAACCCATGACCTATTCGTAGGTAAGTCTGGGCCGCTAACACGCGGCCACCACTGCTCATAATCTACCAAAAATACCCTGTTCATTAAAAAGTATTGTATTCGAGTCCGCTCTCGATTCTGAACAAACTAGTTTCAGGTTTACAGTTATTTTAATTATACCTTGTAGAATGTAATTACCTAAGGATGGAAAATTAAGCAAGCTAAAATAAAAATAAAATATTGGCAAAAGCTGTTTGTATCAATGCCTACATGAATAATTCCAACATCAGTTTTATTTTATCAAATTCTTAGAATATCTTTAAGACATTCGATATTAATAATATTAACAAATTCTCAGCAGGCTTAAGAAAGATAAAGGTGAGAAAATTCGCAACACGGGAGGATGAAATTAGAAGAATTTTAATTAAACCTCTAAACGATTAGGAATCTAAAATATTACCTTGATAATAGTTACCACTTAATCCTTTATAGTTTTCGAGAATTACGACCCAATAAAAAGTGACCCCTGACTGTGAGTAAAGTCTTCTCCAAGTGAGGTTTACTAAAAATGGTCAAGGTATAAAATTCCGGTTCACACTCGTCGAGTTTTTTTTTTATCTCAGACAATACGTTTTTGTTTTACGACGTCGACGGTCAGCTGGGTTTCTAGCAGGAAAATGATAGTAACATATCATAGCGATTACTGAGAAGCCAGTGTGACTAACAAGATCCAGTCATTGTTGTGGTATCCATAATGGACGAAATTCTTGAGAATTTTTTCTCCGTCGTTTTAAAAATGGCTCGGAATTTTTGGTGATTGAGCTAAAAATCTAATCTAAAATAAAAACATCACGCTTGGAAATCCCAAAGATGTATAAATAGTGATGATGCGCTCCTACAATCAGCAAATTCAGTTACCTATGTTAAAATTTCTATTGGACTAAGCTAACTGGTCGTTATAGTTGTGTGTCGAAATCACAAATATTTTATTAACATTATTGTGAAAGTCATTAAACCTACATTATTGCACTACTTGGAGTCTCATTAAGAGAGGCCCCGTGAACATCAACGAGGCCACCCCTTCGTTGCCAGCATTCTACAAGTTCTACATTTTGGTCCTTCGAGCCGGATTTAAATCTTTGGATTAATTTGGCTCAAATCCAGGTTCCAGGCTTTACTGAGTGTAGCGGTATCTACAACGCCACATGCAAACAACGCGTCATACTACGTCACGCAAATCCTACATCGCGCAAGCAGAGTTTACCGCGCAATTAGCACAACACACGACGCACACACACACACACACACCACATCCGACGCACTGGAGCATAACGCAGCGCCACCCGGACTCACTGGGAACATCGCAGACAGTTCCGACTCACCGTGAACTATGCGGCAACCGGTTCCGACTCACTGGAACCTCAGCTGGCCTGGCAAGCATCGCAAGATACAAGACTCAGCCCACTATCGACCTCCGGTCTCCGGGGTTGCCCGCCAGACCCTACACTGAGAATTCATTAACGGATAATAAACCCAAAAACATCTATTCATCTTTCTAAACATCTTAGAATATTGTTTTCAAAAGTACCAATATTATCCATTAAAGATACTGCTATAAATGCAACGTCAGTAATCTTGTTAACTTCACACATATCCCGCAGTACGCTGTGCAGCATACCTACTAATTACTGAGGCGTTCACGAGATGGAATAACAGCCTGTCTCTTCTCAGACACTTTAACCGTGTTTGCAGTTTTTAAACATGTCTTGTTAATACTGTACTAGCGAGCTTCGAATGCTACAAGAAAATTTTCTATTAAGTCGTAAAAGTTGCTCAATCAAAAGGAAAATCCAGTCCATTACATTGTCAATTACCATAATTTTAATTTCGAAAAACCTGTTTATTTTAATTATTAATTACTATTTTCCGATAATTTATACTAAGTGCCCTATTTATAGAAAAATACACAGGATACGTCACATAGTCAGTAATTACAATCATTACAAAACGAACAAAAAGCTAAATAATTTTCCTTTTAGCCAACACTTTCCCCAAGACGTAATTCACCATGAATCATAACGATAATTACCTGACTACCTGTCTTAGAAAATCCACAAAGATTCCAGTTGCGAACCTACTGGTTTGGTTGAGAAAAATCTTGCTCGACGCAGTGTCGTAATCACAAAGGAAATGGTCTAAGCCTGACTTGCGCAAGCGCGTAACTCGGATGTTGACGATTACTGCACTGCCGCGGGTGTTTGCAAGTCTAGTTACTGGCACGTTTGAACGGGGCATTGTTGGGCTGATTTACGAGGTTGTTGCGAAATTGTTTTGTAACTAGAAAAAAATACTGATAAGTATATTTATTTTTCTGTTTTTGATGCCTTATGATTCTTTCCTTCTTTTTACATAAGTATGTACACATTGTTATTTTTATTTTAAGACTGTAAATTTATAAATGTAGGTAAGTACATACATATGATACATTATGCCACTGTATTTTTTGTTAAGATGGTGTTTATTTTTTAGAAGATCATAAAAAAAAATATTCTATACTGAAATGAAATAATGTAGAGACCTTCACATTGCCTTCTAAGATTGAGATTAAACAAGACCTAAAGTATCGCAATCTAACAGTCTGACACAACTTTGTATAATTGCAAGAGGCATTTTAAGCTCTACATATCATTGGTGTTGCAAATATTCCAAGCTCGTAAAGGTAAACGAGCTTGAAACTAAGCTCTATAAGTAGAAATTACGAAAATCCACAGAACCCGGTTTTAAAACCCAATCCGAACGAAACAGCCGTTAAATTGAGATTAAACCATTAACTTCTTCACGGTAATATGGGAGACAACTAGACACGCCTTTATGTCACAAACTGGGGACATTCACAAACAAACTAACTCTATAAGCTAGTAATAAAATTCTAATTAATTCATTATGCCGACTTTAAATACAAGCCACAGATAATGACATGTTTCAATCGTGATCCACTACAATGTAAGTGCCGTTGGGGCGAGTGGTCAAGCGAGTTAACTGGAACGGTGTGAACGAGGCTCTGTGAAAGTGGACAGGGGAGAAGCACAGATAATTTCTATGAAAATGTGTTCTTAGGCCGCACAATTGATAGAAAATTGCTGGTAAGAGTGGGGCCTCTGTGCGGCAATTGCTCGTAGGTGACAGTTACCGCTTTTTACCTGAAACAAAAAAGGATAACGGGTATTAGTGTTGTCATTACGCTTAGCAATTAGGAGATTTTACCGTTTAATTTTTGGACACAAACAAAAGGAAAATAATTACTGTGGTTGCAAATCTATACAAAAAAATAAAATTGAAATGTCTGTTTGTAATTTCAAACTGCTTTTTACTAAATGCATCTGAAGGTGTTTACGATACTTATAACCAAAAATTAAATTTTAAAATTTTTGTTTGTCTGTCTGTTTGTTCCGGTTAATCTCCGAAACGGCCGGACCGATTTTTATGAAATGTGGTATGGAGATACTTTAAGCCCTGGGGAAGGACAAGGATACCAGGCGTGCGAAGCCGCGGGCGGCAACCAGTGCGAAATAAAATATTTATAATCTGAACACGCAAAAATGGCAATTGATCGATTTTTTTTTTAATTTTGACGTTTCAGTTACGTTCATTGCATTATTTGTGTGATTTGCTATGAAGCAATGGTATAAGAATATCCTTCACAAACCTCGGCACCCGCGTGGTGAGGGCGAAGCCGCGGGCCCAATTAGTTCGTAATATGTGTATTTTCCATCTTGTTCTAAAGATAATTGCAGTAGCGTTGTCAAGTCAGTGCAGATTGGCATCGTAATCCCAGTCTAACCATATGTCATTTCTTTTTAGACAAGCTTTGTCTACAGATTAATTTCGTACACGTCTAAAAGCTATACAAACTAACGCTAACTAACTTCTAAGGGCCTGTGCACACCACGTTTTTTAAACGCGCCGTTGACGCGCGTTTTAGAAACGTGTGTCGTCGGCGCGCTTTTATCCTACAGAGCAGTGCCTGCCAGTATCTGACTTGTGTGCGTATCGCGTCTGTATCGCTACAAACGCGCGTCAACGGCGCGTTTAAAAAACGTGGTGTGCACAGGCCCTTAATGTCGTCTTAAGTAGGTGACTAAAGTATGACAATAAAAAACGTCCAAACGATTTCACATGCCGATATCATTTCTTGTCTATCGTTAATTCATTACATATGACAATAAAAAGACAAAAAGCGGGCCAACTCGCGGCCATTCATATGTCGTAAAAAAACACTATAAAGTATTATCTATATAAAAAAGTTAGCGGTAGATTGACATCTGTCCGTCCGAGCTGCCTCATACGCTCGGTTGGGCAAAATCGGGTATTACAATTAAATTAAAAATCAATCACGTGTACACCACTGATAAGTTTTGTAGCGACAGCAGAAAAAATGTCAACCAGCCAGTTTTTTGTTTTTTAAGTGTTTGTTTTTTGAACTTCGTTTGGGTACAAACGAAGTTGACAAAAGAATTTGTCGTGTTATTTTTGCAGTGATAATTATCATCTACTTAGTTGTTATTTTTTAATGAAACTAGTAGTTAGGTATTTATTTTGTAAAAGTGACTCAATAAAGATTATCTATTCTAAAGATTCTACAAGGTTTAAATGTTGTAAAATTATACAAAATCGTAAATCCGACTCCCACTTGCCACGTTCCACTTATTACAATGTTTGCACGACAATTTTACGCATTCCGTCATCGAGCTGTCAAATTGTTTGCCGCCATTTTTATTTTAAACTTTATGGCCTTTTGCTACTTAAATTCAGTCATAAATCAAACGTGATTTTTATGGTGATTAATTTTGTTCTAAAGCTTTCTGGCCTGTTTTCTTTTAACAGCTGTGTTCGGTATCTTAGGGGACATCTTTATAAATAATAGGATTAAATACCGTTTCAATTAAAGTTTTAGGCATAGTATTTTCCGCTTTAGATCGTTTATTAATGTGTATATTGTGACGTATAAGGAGCGTAACGCGTAATCCGTATGTTTTATATTTTTTTAAGGCTGACTTATTTAAATGAGACACTGAAAATTTTGGACAAAAGCTCCTCATAAATGCTACTTTTTTATTACGTCTAAGCGTGTGAATATCACCAAAAGACAATCAATATTAATACTTTATGTTACCTAATTGAATCAAAAAATCTATATTTCCTCATCATAGAAAAAGCCCTAAGCGAAAAAATAAGGCTACTAATTGATAAACGATCATGATGATAAAATGTGATTTATTTCTGTTATTTCCTTAAAAAAAAAACACTAGAAGTGTGAGAAGAATAGTTTTATTATTCTACACAACTAACACTTTCTCTGCTAACCCTACTTAAAGCAACATAATTAATGGTAGAATGATTCAATTGAATCCGCGGTATGCGTGAGTTTCCTCTCATTGTGGCTTGGCTTTCTACACACCTCCATTTCATAGCAAGGTGTCACATTGCCCATTATTGCCCAACTATGTCCAAGTATGTCCAACGCTGCTGTTGATAGATAGTGACAGACGGACTGGAATGCCGAAGGCTATATTGTTTTAATTTATATTATAATAGCTGTTAATTAGATTTTCGAAGATAGATGGGATTTTGTTGATTGGTTTAATTTTTGGAAGTAGTTTTTCAATCAATCGGTAGTCAACGTGGTATAAACTTTGTTTCAAAGAGAACCTATTAGATTCACCCGAATCCGTTAGAGCTGGGATACAAGAGACTATAACTTCCCTTGATGGCTGTCTTTAGCATAGTTTTGTGGAATAACTGGCATCTCCTGTCTAACGCATTGGGAAACTTAATAAACCTTTCGAATAATGCATAACATGGAAGTTTCTAGTCACAATCACATGCAGCCAAACAGATTTACGCAGACACTGCTATGAATTCTCTTTTATGGTCAATCCTTTGTCACTCTAATATATTTGTTCTACATTTGCCTCACAAAGTTCGCTCCCAAATCTTATATTCCTGTTTCTTCCTACATGTTGTTCCTTATTTGCATCAGTGCTTTATGATTTGAAACTGCTTTTTCTATCCATAAAGCTTATAAACAGAGGAACTTGCCTCAACGAACCTACAAGCAATAGACGACAAACTTGCTACAGAGTAATTATCCATCATTATACTTTACTAGTGGCTATAATACTCTGAATACAGCTAGCACTATGAAACGGTAAGGAAAAGCAGTTGATAACGTTATTATAATAGGTTCCACTTTTTCTTGGGTAGATTGGAAAAGCTTGTCTAGCTAGGCAACGCCTTTAGGCAAATGCAGGGTCCAGATAATGTTTTCCTTTATTATTAACTAACGATCCGCCTCTGCTTCACACGTTTTACGACTTCACAAAACATCGAGATAACTGTATTACAATATGTTAGTTTAATATTAATGTAATGACCTCATACAGCTCAATTAGAGTGTTGAA
Source organism: Oligia latruncula (assembly GCA_948474745.1). Lineage (NCBI taxonomy): Eukaryota > Metazoa > Arthropoda > Insecta > Lepidoptera > Noctuidae > Oligia > Oligia latruncula. The sequence goes on from OX419700.1 coordinate 9,307,531, forward strand.
GTTGAAAGCATAATACAATTACATAACATACATAATCAGCCTATAATGTTCCCACTGCTGGGACACAGGCCTCCTCTAGGTGAGAGGGAGTGGGCCGTAATCCACCACGCGGGCCCAGTGCTGGTTGGCAGATGTTACATGTCTTCGAATTTTTGGTTCTAGGACATGCCGGTTTCCTCACGATGTTTTCCTTCACCGTTTTGAGAGCAGTGGTGATGAAACAATTTACACAAAGTAAAGCGCCTGTCTGGGTTTGAACCTAGGACCTACAACTCGTAAGTCGCGACCTTTACCACTTGGTCACCACTGCTACAACACAAAACATACAATTACCAAAACTTAATTTTTTTAAAGCTATTTTATTACGAAAATCGTGTTGACCCAAGCAGTACTTATTGCCTTGAAAAAAGATTTAATTTTCATTGGGTCAATTAGCGGTCAGTACCTATGCCAAAATACAAAAAATAACGATTTAAAAAAATGGAAACTCAATTCAGTAGTCAATTATGAACAAAGTACTTTCAGGACTTGCGTTTATTCCGTTACACCTGGAATACTTACCCCCTTACTAATAAAAGTATTATATCAGGTGAATAGTTACTCACCGATTTCTCTCTTTCAGTCGTCAGTAGTTTGACTTTCGAAACAAGAAGACAAAGCGTTGTGTAACTATACAGACGCTATAGAACGTTTATTAGTAAGGGGGACAAACTTTTCGAAATAAATTATCTGGCAAAAACCGCATTAAAATGCGTTGCATAGGTTAAGGAAGAAAGCGGTCACAAATATAGACAAGAAAAGTGACTTTAATATGTATGTATAATAGATCTTCGAGCTATTTATCTCCAAATCAGTTTAAAAGAGAGGCAAATAAAATCACTTTTGCCTAAAACTTATAGGAAGGGATAGCAACAGACAGTTTTCCTTTCAAAAATGTTGATTGCACTGTTAGTGATGCATGATATTATAATTTTATAACACAGTTGCAAAAAAAATCTCAAGTGTGCAAATACGTTCTCGTGAAAGTTAGATTCTCAAATAAATTTTTTTAGGAAGTCCTAATGGCATTACATAGCTGATCAAAATCTATTTGTATATGTCTAACCAACCAGTTTCAGAGAAAGCAAAATTAGACATTTGTGGTTAGACCTAGTAACCACAAATGTCTAATTTTTCTTTTCCCAATATTTACGACTTAAAAGTAACCGGTAGCCGACATTCCTTCTCACGCAAATTATGTAAAATAAATTCAATAAATGTTTCGTAACCTTAATTAACGCAGTTGAAGTTCCAATCAACAACGTTTTTTTTATTGGTACGAGAAAAATTTGTAACACCATAAACATTGTTCACTTTTTAATTTTATGACTATGGGCTCTGTCAATCATGCGGAGCCATTAAATCGATATACTATGTAATCTTAGTTATTTAAATACTTTCGACAAAATCACTCCCAAAGGCGAAACGGTGATGTAGTGTATCTAGTGTAGTGAAGCCCGATGAGTTATTGTTGAATGTGTGCTTTCTTTGTTAGTCGATTTACTTTAGTTTTTACAGTCGACGAGAGAATGCGTTTTTGACACCTGTCAATTTTATACAAAAGAATACGTGTTTTGTAAATTTGATTTTTATTAACTACTTGAATTGTCGCAGTGACAGGTATCAGGAATACATTCTCTCGAGGACCGGCGGGCGAATTGCGTAACATATTATTATCAATCGGAATCGGTTTCATTTTGACAGTTCAACAACATTCATTGCATTATTTACGTGTTGATCAGACAAAATTTTTCGAACTTATGAAGCAATGGATTAGCAATTTGCTTCAAAATGATTCAGATTCCGATTGATAGTGTGTTACGCAATTAGGGTTCGGGATATAGGTAGGTTATTGTGTGACAATTTAGACTTATAGACTCTAGTCTAGGGGCCAATATCGCAAAGGAAAATTAGTTATCGTAAAATGAATGTGATAAAATTAGCAAAAGCGCGTGTCTGTGCCTGGCCGTTAATAAATCATTCGACCAATCACAGTCGCTTACGCACACTTGATAATTGGTCATATTAATTTTGCCATAATTTTAGTTCGAGAATTTGGCCCTATAGTCTCGGGCCTCAATCTTTGGCACTATATCAGAATGACGACTAATCTAGCTCTTTAATTGTAGATCTACAGAAAAAGAGCACTAGCCATATTAATCATCATCAAACTCAGATTTACTAGCTAGGCTGCGATTGATAGAAAAATAATAACGTTTCCAATCACAAAAGACTTGTTTCAACCCATAAAAACTACCATCAGATCCATCGATAAAATCGTTTCTTTGTCGATACTATCAAACAAAAGCCGACTATCGAGCGGTAGGCGGCACAACACTAATGAAAGCCGTTATACCTAATCACTAACGTTGTAAAAGCTATAATTTTGCAAATTGCCGCCACACATTGACGAAATAACTTTATAGGTAGCGCACATTATGAAAGTAATTACACTTACATACGGGTTGCCGTATAAATAGATAGATAGATAGACATACTAGATAGTAAACTTCAGTACATAGTTATTATTTTAGTAATTAGAAATCTGAAGATATTATTATTATGGTATTTGGATTTTAGAGTTCAGTTAGGTATAGAGTTCAGTCGTTACGGGTAGTCAGAAGCCCGAGGGTCTGAAAACCAGCCTTCCCAAGGGGTATCGTATTACCCAGTAACTGGGTTGTGGAGGTCAGATAGGCAGTCGCTTCATGTAAAATACTGGTATTCAGCTGCATCCGGCTAGATTGGAAGCCGACCCCAACATAGTTGGGAAAAGGCTAGGCAGATTATGATTTAAGAGTTCAAAATTAATTTGGCTGAGTTTGCACTTTTGAATCATTCTTTCCTAAACTATAGGTACGGGATGTAAGGAACTGATTGATGATTCTGCCCCCCCCCCCCCATAATTCAGCACAATATGATTCTAGACGCACCAGCTAAGATATTTTTTCGTCAGTTATAACAAAAATTAAATTAATTTTAATGTATTTTTTTTTATTCCCGTTCGTCACTTGTTTTTTTTTTTTGGGTGAGAATTCATCAAATCACCCCTCCCGCTCTGGGCGTAGCGGAAGGGAGTGTCAGACTCTTACTCTTACTGACTAAAACCCACCTGTGTTCCTTTATGTTCCGGTGTAGCGCCCAGTGGGACGTCGGGGTGGGACGAACGGGAATACACGACTTAGTTCCAGAGTAATCTGGAGTTTTAGTCTTTTTAATGAAAAATTATTTACTGTAAAGGCTAACTGTTTTGTGACTCTAGAGAAATCAGCACTTGCTTCAAGATCAAACACAAGTTTCAAGATCTCCGAGTCGATAGCACGGTGTCAGTAAGTTTAACCAGCAAAGAGACAATGCGTTGATGTAATCTAAGCAGTAGTTTGTTTTTTATCTTCAAGACACATCAAACAAAACGTTTCATTGGTATTGATTACGTATGACAAACATTTTGGTGAATGCTCACTAGAGCATTAATTTCGCGACGGGTAGTCCGAACCAAACTGTATTACACATTATCAAGTTTCGTTCTCCATTCACACCTTAACGAAACATCGAAATGCTTACATAAACAGTTTTACATCATCATCTGCCTAGCCTTTTTCTAACTAGGTATGTTGAGGTTGGCTTCCAGTCAAACCGGATGTAGCTGAATACTAGTATTTTAGATTGGGCGGCTGCCTATCTGATTTCCACAACCCAGTTACTGGGTAACAGTTTACCCCTTAGTAAGACTGGTTGTCAGACTTTCGGGCTTCTGACGACCCGTAACGACTGTCAAAGATCTACGAATGGCAGCCGGGACCAATGGCTTTACGTGCTTTCCGAGTTTTGGTGTGAAAGATCCACGGACCAACCGCGGTAAGCGTAGTTTAACCTCAACGATTTATCCAGGCGGCTGTTATTACGTGGCCACGAGCCCCTCAACAGTTTTATATCTTTGCTAATTTATAATTACAGTAACAGAGGTCAATGAAAGTACCGTAGAGATATCAACACGACTTAAATTCAAATCGAAAACTAAAATAATGGTTCACGTTACACCGTATAGGCGGGACGAGCAACCAACGATGCTTCGGGGCCAGCTTATTGATACTTTGATATAAATTACCTATACAATAGAAAGTTATCTTAAATCATGCCTGCGATATAGTAATTTGGGCGTCCCAATAATACATTTAATTCTCCATTTCTAATTGAAACAATACGAATGGTGGCAATAAATTGTAAAAACTGTCTGATAGTATAATTGACCTGCCTAGGACCGCGTTGGTGGTCAGAATGATAGATGGTAATGTTGTGATACGATTATACTAAACAGTTTTAATTTCTATTACATGTGTTGATGTGTATCAGTTTTTATGATCATGATGAAATGATACCTGATGATAGATCTTTTCACATAAGTAGGTACCTTTCTACGATGATAATTACTTAAGCTTGTTTTCAGTATTCATAGAAGGGTCTATGTTTATTTTGTACTAGCTGTGTTCCTCGGATTCACTTACATAAGTCGCAATCCTGTGTGAATATCGAGATAAAAAACATCTTCTGTCCTAATTCAGGTCTGCTCTGTGGTATACTCATGAGCCCATCAAAATTCGTCCAGCCGTTTAAGCGTGAAAGCGTAATAAACAAACGTACATACAAAAAATCAAACCTTTTGTCTTTTTAAGTTAAGATGAGGTCCTCCGCCAATATTACATGTACTTATGTGGTACACGTTGCTTATGTGGAGGCTTCAGTGGGATAACAAGAGGCTTAATTGTGGACCTTCTATAACATTGATTAGTTAAGTATCAATGACATTCACTTTTAGTTGAGTTTTTAATGGATGAAGAAAAAGCCGCTTTGTACAGACGCCAGCAGGTCAACCTACCCGAAACTGTCAGATTTTCCCAATCAACCTTGAACCTTATGCTTAAGCAATAAAGTCGAAAATCTATTAAAGAAATTTGACAGATTGTAGTAACTTGATGTGCTGGCGTCTGTACCTACACGTCACAGTTTCTTCACGGCACGTAGCGTTTTGAACGCGCCGTACCTACAATAATCCTGTACGCGGCTTCGGCGCCGTGCCGTAGTGTTTCGTCAACAAGTTCGTAGCCGACCGCATACAGCAGCAGCAGACGACGTGACATTGCGACATGTAAATTACGTTGTATTAATTACATTAGTTACATTGTACCTTTACATAGTGATGCATACGACACTGTCGACCCTGCCTACATACGGCGAATAAAACGTAGTATTTCACGGCAAAAAAACGTGTGTGTACAAACTAAATAAAGAACAAAAGTCAAACAGAATCAAGAAAGTATTTTTTCTAATAAAAGTAGCCATACAGTAAAATCCGATATGTAATTATAACCTAAAAAATCTATTAAGTCTATCTAGATCATCTTGTCTGACAAACTTCCGTTCAACCTTTTGTCTCCCACACTTTCATAAAACCTCATCAATCAACCTACACACACACACACATTTACACACCTCACTGACACACACACACACCTACCAACACTTACAAACTACACAATTAACTTTTTCCAAATGTCAATAACTGTTACTGTATACAATCGTAAGCCGTCAAAGACCATCGAATTAATCCCTGACTACCAGGTGGAAGTACCAATTTGTAACCATGATTGATAGTAATCCCTTAATCCGAGTGTCTGTCCGTCCTAAAAACTTACTGTTCTGGCTTGTGACGGTGATTTGACGCCTTGATTGGACTGCAAGTCGTTAATTGAAGATGTGTTTGATTAAGAAGTAGGTGAATGTACGTCTTTATTGTGCGTTTGACTTCTGAAGTGGTTGGAGATTATATTAAGGCTGTTTTGTTCATAGCATAATCAGCCTATAATGTTCCCAGTTCCCACTGCTGGGACACAGGCCGCCTCTCTGCGAGAGGAAGCAGGCCATAATCCACCACGCGGGCCTGGTGTGGGTTGGTAGATGTCACATGTCTTCGAATTTTTGGTTCTAGGACATGCCGGTTTCCTCACGATGATATTATTTACACAAAGTAAAGCGCCTGGCTAGGTTCAAACCCACGATCTACAACTCGTAAGTCGCGGCCGTTGCCACTGGGCCACCACTGCTCTACACACACCACTCCTCTCTGTTTTGTTCATGGTAAGTGGAACTCTAACTACCGCGTGTAGAAAAGTTGAATAATCAATTTCTAAACCATAGCTTGAATGGAAGTATAACAAGAAGAAGAAGTACTACAAGGTAGTCTTGAAACTGCTGTAAATCCTTTCAAATCTCATTGAAGTTTGCATCTTAGTTGCACAAGTTATAAAGACTGAACTTCTTTAGGGGAAGCCCTATACAATAGGAAATTAAAAAAAATAGTCGGGAGATGTCGTGGGACACCCGAACGAAGTTCCCTTCGCCTTTGCCCAAGTGTGCAAATGAGATCCAGATCGAAACGTTGCAAAAGTATCGTGACTGTCAAACTATTATTTGCTAAAAATGCGGCGAAATGGGACTTCATCAAAAAAAAATCAGTAGCTGACTTACTTTTCTGAACCCCTTTTGTGATATCAGAACAAAAAACTCTATAAAACATCGTAACAATAACAACAATTTCTACGGAATCACTTCTCACCTAAACATTTTCTAAGCTCCACCGCTCATCCACAATCATTATAATCATCGGAATATTAATTATTAACAACTCATAAGACAGGTGTATCTTAAACACAAATAATCTTCTCCAATAACAAAAAATATAATTTGCGATAATGTTACAGCTCTTACTACTTTTATTTATTAACATTTTTTATTATTATAATTTTAATACTCAACAGTTGGCGTAAAAAACGATTTTTAGACCGTCTAGACAAAATGACAGGTTATTACATGAATTACAACTATGATCATGTACATGTGTGGTCATAAATAATTATTAACGGTATATATTAAGTGTGGTTGAACTAAATTTTATTGCTATAAGTAATTGCTACGAATAAAACGGATAGTAGCGAAGTAGCGACACTTTTTGTACTCTTTTAATCTTTAAAAATAATTATTTTAATCTGCCTTTATCTTCGCAGGTTGACAAGAAATGGGGTACCGATGACATTATTTCTTTAGTGATAAATGCTAATTGCTGATGCTGTTATAATTGATAATTCTTTACGTTTATTGGTTTTGATAATGGCCGAAATTATCAATGATATCGTATTTTTCTCTGGTGATTGATCTTCTTGAGCAAGCGTTTTTTGTTCAATTGGAAACTTATCGAGTATTTTGTAGGAACCTTTTTGTCGCTTGGGTCGATAGCCTACCAGAAGTTTTATGGTCACCTGCAAACGAAGGAGGTTGATGATATATTTCTTTTTTATTAAACTTAGACACCGGCCCACCGCCGACGAGGAAGGGAAGTGCCTGGCTATCGACTATTTTCTCGCTCAAGAATTGTACAATAAAGAGAGTTCTCGCCGGCACTGTGACTAGTCAGATATCTTTAAGGCACGTGTCAAACCGCGGACAAGGAAGCGATTAGCTATCGACCATTTTTTTGCTCAAGAAACGTAAAAGAGATGTAGGTTTCGAGTCAGGAAATGAGATGCATAATTAATGGCTGATCGCTGACTGTTCACTCTCTTTTTACTCGCTAATCGCAGCGACAAAAGTTATCAAAGAAAGTGAGTACTTTCTTTGATAGCTTTAGATTTAGCTCAGAGACGCTCTTCTGACGGGCAAAATACTTGATGAAAGACTCTCGCTTTGTGCATATGCTACCAGCAAGTGACTGGGCACTGGGCAGTCTTTCTACTCATCGCACTCGCGCACTCGCTCATAGCCCAGCGACAAAACTATCTGAACTCGCTGCTCGTTGCTCGCCAAGTCAGTTTCTAGTTGCTAGCTCTAAACTCTTCTCGCTAATCGTCAGCGTTGGGACGAAAATCTCATGTGATCGTTTCCCAGCCACCTATCTCTCTGATGTGTAAGTTATATATAATATAAAACTTAATGCCAAACGGTACGACTATTGTAACTAAAGGATCGATCGAAGACGATCAATTTTATCTTAGCAATTGGATACGGCTACCACGATACGAAGGCGAAAAGTTATAGTTAGCATTAAACAGAGTTCTTGCAATCATTTTTGTAAAACCTTTTGGTATCGAACATTTTGAAGTAAAATACGTTGGTATACCTAGATTTAAAATTAAAACAGTTTTTTATTCCCATCATCAGCTGACTAGCCTTTTCCCAAACACGTTGGGGTCGGCTTCCAGTCTAACCGGATGCAGCTGAATACCTGTATTTTTCATGAAGCGACTGCCATAGACCTTAACAACACAGTCACTGAGTAACAGGATACCACTTGTACCTGGTACCTGTTACATTGGTTATCAGAGTTTCGAGGCTCCTGACTACCCATAAAACTGTCAGAGATCTACAAATGACATCCGGGGGACCAACAGCTTGACGTGCTTTCCGAGGTACGGAAGAATTCTGGTGTGTAATTGATGGTCCACGAACCGACCTCAGCAAGTGTTGCTTGACCTAGAAGATCGACCCGCACGGCTGTTATTATTTAGCCACGAGCCACTCCCACTTTTAAGCTTCCATGATTATTAATTTTAAAACACTTTCACGTCCGCCGTGTTAAAACTCTGTTTGCACGACGATCAATAACGCAGCGACCAACGAACTCCATACAATATTTACTCATGTAAACTTACACCGTAATGTAAACAAAGCCTCGACATCATACTTTAAAATACTCGAATAATTTAATCGTTTGCTTGTCAATTAAAAAGCCTTAAGCATCGATCTTTAAATCGATACACGTAGGAATCGATGTATCGAGTCGAAGGCCCCATGCGTCTTTCTAAAGTGTCATTTGATTTTTATCGCAGAGATAAGGTTGATGACATTATTTTTTTTGTTAACGTTAACAGTGACATTTGACCTGAGATCCGTGAGAGTCTTTGTTTGTTGGGACTGTGTCGTTTTTCTTTTGTTTTTTTTTAAAGAATATTCTTTTGTTTGAACATGATTTGAGAAGGATGAGGATTTATTTCCATTGTTGTTCATATTTACACGTTCGTCGTTCAATTGTTTAAAGAGAAGTTATTTAGGAATATAATTTATTTGCATTGATAACATCACGCCTGTATTTTTCGAAGGATTAGGCAGAAGTGTACAGTGAAGGGCCGAAGCCTGCCGGGTTAGCGGGATTGTCCGAAAGGATTGTTATCGCTACCCCGAAACATAAAGGGTTAAGGAAGGAACACGGGTGGGTTTTAGTCAGTAAGAGTCTGATACTTCCGCTCCACCCAGAGCGGGAGGGGTCATTTAATGATTTCCCACAAAAAAAGAAAAAAAAGGGGTCTCCCCGAAACCTAACTGTGTATAAGTATGCAAGGCAGGACTTGACCCAGTGGGCCGTCTTCCCTGAGGTCAGCTAATAGTTCGGGGCTAGAATATAACCATTAAACGGTCACAGATAGAGACCAAACTCAGCGGAGTAATTGCGTAACACACTAACAGTAGCAACGGCTTTAATTTTGACAGTTCAACAACATTCATTGCGCTATTTACGTTGTTGAGCAGACAAATTTTTCGAACATATGAAGCAATGGATTAAGACTAAGCTCTATATAACAGAAGCGAGCCTATTGTCATCAACCGGGCATACATTCAGACTCCGGGGTGCTACTGAGAAATTCCAGAAGGAGAACCCCATTTTGCCGGACATTTTGCCGGACCCGGGAATCGAACCCAGGACCTCATGCTTAGCAGTAGCGCTTGCAACCACTAGACCAATGAGGCATCCATTACTTAACATACCAGAAATTATAACGGAATTTTTAACGTTTCGGGTACCAAAATCAATCTTTTTAAACTACCTACTACTTCAAAATATGGTGAAATATGTCATCGCATCGCACAAGAATATTTATTTACCACCTTTTTTAATACCGCATTTAAATAAATACATAATCAAGTTAAGCCTAGTATACTTTACTAGCTTCTGCCCGCGACTTCGACCGCGTGAAATTTCTTGTTTCCCCAACCCATCCATCGCATCGCCTGCCCGCGCTGTTACTTCGTTTTCGCTTCGCGTTCTTATGTCTTTTTTAGGGTTCGAATCCGTACTCAAAGGGTAAAAACGGGACCCTATTACTAACACTCCATTGTCCGTCTGTCCATCTGTCACCAGGCTGTATCTCATGAACCGTGTTAGCTAGACAGTTGAAATTTTCACAGATGATGTATTTCTGTTAACAACAAAATACTAAAAACAGAATAAAATAAATATTTAAGGGGGCTCCCATACAACAAACCCGTTTTTTTAGGCGTTTTTGCCTTGTAACACTTCGTGTGCGAGTCCGACTCGCACTTGGTCAGTTTTTCTTTTTGCTCGACTCCTATTATAGCCTTCGTTAAGAATCAAATGCAAAAATAAAATACTAAATCCGACTGGTATTCGTAGTCCCAGAAATTGGCGCGTACAAACGAACAAACAAACCCTTCAGCTTTATTATTAATATAGATGGATAGTTAACAAATCCCACTGTGAAAATCATTTTTATTTCACAAAACATTTTCTTTCCATTATTTTAAATCATATTAACAGGATGTTGTGATGATACATCACATATAAATTGTTTCATGTTTTATTAAAACTAATCGAGTTTGTCATTGTGTGACGTTGATATTTCCCGGACGCGAGAGTTGCGTAATTGTTACAATCTGTATAAATTAAAGTGATGAAAAATTGTGTGCTAAACTTTTATAATTATGACATTATTTTTTTGCTGACATATAAATTGTGTGGCAGTGTATACAGGGTTATCATAATGATATTGTAAACGTGAAAGGTTTTATATTTAGATGTTTGTTACTCAATCATGCAAAAACGGCTAAACGGATTGGGTTGAAATTCGTCACTTAGATGGCTTATAACCTGTATTAATACATATGATACTTTTTATTCCGGTAGCATGTTCCGGTATGATAATTTCCGACCTCCATGCGAGTGAATCCGCAATAGCTAGTATTTTAATGAAACAAGTTTATAACTTCATCGAAAGACTAAATCTTCACCAAGAAAACTTAGAGCGTGTAACACTGAACTGGCGTTGTCTTTTGAACTGTTGCGACCAGTGCCCGATTAGCCCGTAAGCAAATTAAGCAATTGCTTAGGGCATCACGTCTCGGGGGGCACCATAAGGCAGAAACAGCACCGAAACAGTATTGACTAGCACATGAATCGCAAGGCTGTATATCAGCAAGATATAACAAGACCGAAAAGTCACTCTAGAGATGTGCGCCAATCTTTACAAATCGCTCGTCGATGTTTTAGAAAAATACGAGGCGACCAGTGGATAGGAGGGCCTACACGAGTGGATTGCTTATGGCATCAAGTAGTCTTAATCCGGCACTGGTTGCGACATGAAAATATTTGTGTTATTGCAGCTTGCTTGATGAAAAAAACACACTGTATCTAACTGCAAGAAAATCACGCCGTACGAGTATATCAGAAAACCTAATAATAACGAAGCAAATAAACAGTCAAGATTATTACAATAATCTTATTAAATCGTACAATTCTTAACGTGTAAAAAAATCTAACATTTATACAACATTTTATTCAATTTCCCTAAAACTTGCTACAAATGGATATTTAAATATATATAAAATATGGCCGATTATGTAGAGAAGGTGCTTTTCAACAATGTAGCGAGCGAATAGAGTCATCTCTACATTTATTTCGGTTACGGTTTTGAATATATTATGGTGTTTTTTTAATAAATATTTTCCCACAAAGTGTCGAGGAATGTGTGTAAGTAATGTGTATTGTTCTGAATCTAGAGTTACGTTTGGTAGAGTCTGGTAGAGCTGTTTCTCATGATGACTTGTGTAAGTAAATTGTAGAGAAAGTTCGATATCCGGGATATTAAATGTTAAAATATTTCTATTTGTTGTTAAGTAAGCTTTGTAGAGACATTCATAGTTGACTTTAAATTGTGATTTCACAAGCTTTTTGTACCTACATACCTTGTAAGTTCTATGTAGTTCTTTGACTACAGTAGATATTGTATTGAATTTTCTTATAAAGCGGTATATAAATAACGCTTTATTAAAAAAAAGAGAAAATTCAATACACGGGTAGAGAATTGATGGGTTAATCTCAGTCATAGATATCGTGTTTCATTAGTAGGTAGGTACTAAACACTACGAATGTCTTGACTTTGGCATTGTATTCAAAAGTCAAACACTACAACATTAATTAAAAACCGGCCAAGTGCGAGTCGGACAAAAAAAAAAGTTTTTTTATGGGGACTAAAAGCACCTAAACGCAAAAAAGGCAAGTTTTTTAATGCCTAAAAGTATTTATGATCGACTACAGTAAACAAAATCAGAAAAATATATGATATTCTTCAGGATACATGCCAGTTATATAGTGTGTTGAAAACATAATAGGTACAACTAATTTGATACAATAGAAAAAATCATGAGATACCTCCAAAAAAAAATACGAATATACTAATAATATGGTTTTTATTCTGAAAAGAAAGTTTTTATATTATATTTGCTATTTTTTTCTAATTTTGTTTACTGTAGTCGATCATATACTTTACTACTACTACTTGTAGAATAATCTGACAAGAATACTAGTGTTTTATTTTTTTTGTCCAAACAATAGATTTTTTGTAAATAGATAATTGCAATAAATTACCAGCGTTGTGTCATCGCGCTTTTCTTGTTTTCTACGCAGTCCGACAGTGACCGCGCTTTAGGTCATGTAGTCCCGTTAATTTTTTACTTAATTTTAATTTTTATTATTTGTTTTTATAGCGGACATAGAAATACACACTATGTGAACAACACAACAAAACTGTCTACCTATTATGGTTCATGAGATACAGCCCGGTAACAGACAGACGGACAGACAGCGGAGGCTTAGAAATAGGAACCCTAAAAAGCAAGAACAAATATAGACAGTCACCTAAACCTTGTTAGACGAGCAATTAAAACAAAAGTTGATCGAGGTCATAACAAAATGGGAGGTTGTTCATTATCAACAAGTCCAAATAATAAGCAGGTGATGAAACCCTTACACTCTTAGCTTCATTAACCAGCTTCAGAGTTGAGCCACACAAAGAACATAAATAGTATAATTTTAACTACTAAAATCACCGTTTTGATTTACGGTCAATTTTACACAGGCACTTATAACTCTGTTATTAAAATTTAACAAGGGAAACTAGAATCCCATACAGTTACAATACAAGCCAACACCAAACCAGTGTAAGGTGAGCGGCATTATAAAGAATCTGAAAGGACTGTGTAGGTCAAAAGTGCGTGGTCATAATTCTCAAGCTTCCAGCATAAACTGATCTCTAACAACGATATCATTGTATGTTAAGAAGAGGTCTCAGTTAAATTGTAGGGGTACCGCAAGGAGTAATGTTATGCGGTAATGTTAAATCTAAGTTTATAACTGAATCTTCATTTACAGTGAGCGCCGGATGGTATAAAACTACTCCACTCTATGGAGACGGTATTATTTTATGATCCTTAATTAATATAATTATGGTCAATTATCGTTTTGTTGTTAATAAGATAATTTAATTGAGGCATATAATTAGCGCACATTTCTATAAATTTTATGGTATGGCTTTTCGCATTCATTGATTGAATTAATGATAATGGGTGAAAATTACTTGATTAACCAATTTACGAAGGCTGGTTGATAAAAAATTGTAATTTTTATCATAATAATGATGCAGCAAATGAACACATTGGTATAATAAATTAGGAAGAAGCAAATCTAATTGAAAATTCAGAAATCTATGACGATATTATTAGTCCTTAAACAAAGGTGACCTAAGCTCTGCCATCCATGGAAGTAATCATAAGAAAATGTATAACAATAACAGTACCACAAAACATCTGTCATACCTTCACGACAATTCCAGAATTGAGGTTCATCCTAATGAAGCCCACACGCCACATCCATCATAATCAAATCAAGTTATCAACCACCAACTAGAGAAACAATTTGTGCACAGCAAATGTTCCAAATTGGCTTGTTGGCTAGTTGAGAAACAGGTGGCTGCCGTGGTCCATTACCATTGTAAATGTTACTGCAATTTTCTTCCTTCCTTGTCCATCAGAAAACTTATTACGTCTGTGATTCAGTGCTTTGAGTATGTTAGAAAAGTTACTGTACTTAGTTTCTTGGGTTGGAATTCTGTGCTTTCTTGGAAAGTAGTTCCCGATTAATTTAGTTGATAATTTCATATGGGTTGCTATCGTTAGGAGATCGTTTGATATTGTCAACTAGACGATCATCAAACTCTATTATTATGATTTTGATAATGTTTTTGTTGGAAAGGCCAGACTAATCAAGTTATCAAATTATTTTTTCTCAAGCTTTCATACATCGTACTCCCTGCAATTGCCTTTTGATTTTCTAAATGGGATTTATGTACTTTATCAGATTCATCACCCAATGCTTTACGTACCTATAGTTCTTCACCTAAATCTATAGGTACTATCTGTGATAATACAATATGTTATCTTTTTCCCTTTTGAAACTGTTTATATATCTGGTTCTATTGCAAAGTACCGCTTCGCTTCCAATCAAACCCCTGCCTTACAGTCAACTTGGTTCGGATCGTAATCAATATTTCTATTACCTGTATCCGCTTGTTAGGATCCTCTTCATTTAGCTTACATCCGCTGTGTACTTTATACCTCTACTATTGTATCCCATAACGTTTGTTTGTAATGAGCCCTAAAACAAGTATTCGTTAGGAAACATCTTTTCTAGTTTTTATGCTCTTGCTGTACATATTATATGTAGACACGTAGTTTTGGTTTTGAAGTGTGGACTGTATGCGCATACAGCATTCAGCAACCTGTTTTAAATATTATTTAGTATGCCATAACTAACTGTTTTCACCTTAGTGGTTGTCCAGTGACCAATATTGATGGATGCCTAGTCTGTTATTATCATTCGTTTTGTAATAGTGTTATGTAGATGTAGAGAAATCGCTATAACTATACATTTTTCCAATGTATCAGGTCGCCTACTCTCTTTACATCAGAAAGGTTGTATAAAGAACAGAATCTCAAGTAATGAGACACACACGTGGGGGAACCTACATTTAACTATTTTAACATAAGCGATTTCCAATATTTTGCGTATTTAATTTCATCACAACGGCTCTTAAAACGGTGAAGAAAAACATCGTGAGGAAACCGGCATATCCTAGAACCAAAAATTCGAAGAGAGGAGGCCTGTGTCTTAGCAATGGGATCATTATAGGCTGATTATGCATATTAACCGTTACTGTCCAGTTACATTTCATTCAAAATGAGAACAAACAAAACGTAAAAAGAAAACCAAAGCCCACAAATTGACATGTCACACTATGACGTCACAAAACCCGAACAAAATATCAAAAAGTATTATTACACTGTCACTTGCTAAGTGGCGTAAAAAAACGAATGAAATCTTTAACAAACGACTGTCAAACTGGCTGCGTAGGAGTTTAAGAGACACCGCGCGGGGCTTTTTAACTTATTTGTCAATGTTGTCGATCCGACAGATGCGGTGTTGTGAAAGGGCCCTAGATTACTTTTATTTGGTGGGAATGTGACTCTGTTAGTAGCTGTTTTTCCTTGTTTGTTGCTAATGGTTAACTGATGTATAGTCAAAGTATAGGTAGGCATATAAAGTGTAAAGTGTTAGGTTAGAACGAATACAAATAGATGATAGTTGATTTTATGTTTGCAGCAGAAATCTCCGATTTGCTGATCGCAACTTACTGTCTAGAGCAGGTTTTAGCAGCAGATTATAATATCAACCCCACATAATATACAGGCTGACTTGTAATTTGACGTATTCCTTCCAGGACGTGATTAAGCACCCCATAAAGCCTAAGCAGGAATGGAATAACTATGAAGGCTATTCAATTTGAGAGTTTAAAGGAAAGTGATATTTAGTAACGAATTCTGGGAATTAAAAAAAAATACCTAAATGAAAATTGGGTTTTCTCGAATTTCATGAATTTTTGTCTAGACTTTCCTTAAAAGCCCTGTATATGTCAAATTACAAGTCACCCTGCATATCTACCCATAAATCTACCTACATGAAGACTTTTTTTTTTCCGGATGGGAAATCATCAAATGATCCCGCTCTGGGTGGAGCGGAAGGGAGTGTCAGACTCTTACTGACTAAAACCCACCCGTGTTCCTTCCTTAGCCCTTTATGTTCCGGGCCAGCGGTAACCCTTTCGGACAATCCCGCTGACCTACATGAAGACTTATGGGTAGATACGCCCTAGAAACTACCGAACCTTTCGTGATACGAACCTAGCATTGTATTTTACGTCACAATTGTCTAATACTTATAATACTAGGTAGTAAACCATCCTTACAATCTCATAGGCTATCAAACGGTTCATTAGGTCAGGCATATGCAAATGATGGCCCGACTTATTTCCTATAAGGAAAATATTTTCCATTGAATGTGTTTAATAGTGAAAATTTGCTTGTAACAAAACTCCACTTAGGCAGGTCGGTTGTATCTCAAAAACAGTTAATTCTCTTTTACTTTCATAGTTAATATTATTATATTTCGATTATTTGTGGATGATGATTGGTTAAAACTGTGTTAAGAATTTAAATGTTAATTTAATGACTAACTGACAACGACCACTTTATGTTTCTAATGTGGTATTAGTTTCGAGATATGAGAATTGTGGAAAACGTTTTAAGATTATATTAATGGTCGTGGGAAATTACTATATCATGACGTCAGACGGTAATAGTTACGTTTCTTTATATCTATGTATGTACTTTTAGTTAAAAAAATCGCATCATACACGTGATCAGTAAAGTTTCTTAAAAATAAAGATATTTAATGTATGAGACAGAGAGTTATATCTGTCTTCTCTCTCATGTAAGTTTAGCTTCAAACATCTTTTAGTTTTTATAGGAGCACATTTCATGGTAATTTTGTTGGATCAGTTATAATAGCGTCCTGCAAAAAAACAAACGTGTGTCGAATCATGAAGTGAAACTTTGGTGGCACGCAAAACATGGTCCGCCATAAGGCGTAAAATCAATCGGTTGAAATCATTGAAGCCATTAGTAATATTTAAGCTTAGATAGAACCAAAGGCAGGCCATATTAGCCGTAGAACCGATGGCCGTTGCGGTAGACGTGTTCTTGTATGGAGGCCGCGAAATGGCAAACGTAAGGTAGGACGCCCTCAGGCTAGGTGGAGCGACGATCTTCGCAGGGTGGCTGGTAGCAGCTGGATGAGAGTTGCCGAAAATCGAGTTGAATGGCGTGCAATAGAAGAGGCCTATGTCCAGCAGTGGACTGCTGCAGGTTGATGATGATGATAGATCTCGTTTGTTGTTTGATCTTTAATCTGCTTTTTTGCTGGGGAGTTTGTTGCGCCACTTCTTATCCCCATCAAAAGCACTAGGAAGTGGTGAAGGGTGGGCGTTTTGGGGGACTGTCTTTTGTAATTTTGATGTTCGAAAAGTGCTGATTTCTCAGCCTAGTTTGAATAAATGACTTTTGATTTTAATCTCTGGCTTTACATCTGAAAATTCTTTTAAAATTGAATGTTCAGCTTTTTAGGTGCATTGCTTTATATAGCATTTGTCATTCGCAAACAAAATATTACTTTATTCATTTACATTTTGAACGACCAACCGTAGTTCGACCAATAAATTTATTGTGCATCTTCCCATACACAAGATGACAAACTGCCGTCTTTTGACATGATTATTCTATACCCAAAATCAACATGGATATTAACAAAATATTTATTTACTAGTAAAGTTCAAGAGAGAGAAATCTATTAAATTTTTGTCATTTATAAGCCACATATCATTCAAAATAAACTGTAATAACTAATAAAATGTGGATTTATATTTTCTAACTAACTCAATGGCGCTATATTAAACCATTTATGCACATATATCATAGGAGATACTTTACGCAATGCCACAAAAGGGATTCTTAGTCGCATTTCTGGATTTTCTAAACGTGTCCAGGGATTGAATTGTTTGTTTTATCGAACATGTTATCTATACAAGGTGTACAAAAACAGGAAACCTCTTGCGTTTCTAATGATGCACACTGTTTTTTAAATAATTGAGCCACTTTGAAGTTTCTCGCCTTTCCTCACAGTTGATGGCAGTAACTAAGCAAGGGCACCCCAACCAAATGGGTTAGGTAAGGTTAGAACTGTGACCAACCGCGCGCGACCCGAGCGACCGCTACATCTGAGTTGACCCCAAAATAGAGTTAATTTGAGGTTCACAAAAAGAGTTCAATAATATTTTTAGGAGTGCAAAATGCGAATTATTCGAGATTACATGCATATAAAAACTACTTCAAGTGCAGTTATCATAATGACTTAAGTTATATCTTTAAAGTCATCTTAAGAATTTCCAATTTCTCTCTGAGCCAAATCAAAAAATTGAGCGATTTATTACCATGTCAATGTCTACTGTTTGCGATTACCTACATAGAACTAACGTTTTAAGTATCAGAGTACCCCTTCCCGACTTTTACGACTCGCCAGTAGATAAACAACTAATAATTTTAACTTTTTTATTCCCAATTCGGTATGTAAATTTAGAAATTTTATAGCCTTTAAGGGAATAAAAGTAAATAGGTATCACATGGATTTTAACGAGTAAAAAATAAAAGTAAGTAATTCATTTCGCGATTTTAAAAGTGACATGGACGAATTAAGCTATTATGAAGAATTAAGATTTTTTGGGATTTAAATTAAACCAATACCTACTAATATTATTAGGTGAAATAACTCTGACTGGTAGTCACAGGCACTTATTTCGATGAAATTAAAGTGTTGTATCTATAAGTAGCTTGAACGCTTGATTATAAATATATACATCAAAAACAACCCCATATGGGGTGGAACGGGGCGTTCAAGTTAGTTTGGATAAAATCCACACGGACGAAGTCATAGCCAAAAGCTAGTATTTGTAAAAACAAGTACCTACCTACTTAGGTAGAGCACTTGACTTACAATTAAAACGAAGCAAAGATTTTCACCCACGCTGTATATAATCTGATTTGTTTTCAAGAACAATAGTTTTAAGTGCAGTTACGGCACCTGACATGTGTCCCAAGTAAGACATTCGGCCTACACAGTATTTTTGTGTTTGTATACAAGTTTGTTACGACGTGATTATCCGGTTATTTGCATGTTTACTGAATCGATGATGAGGATGGACATGCAGTATACGTTGGGTTTAAGTATTTAGTTCGAAATATAATTCATGTTAGCAGAGTTAGAGTAATGAAGATGAAGAGTTTGTTAAGACGCGCTAATCTCTGGAACACCCAGTCGGATTTGAAAAAAATATTTTTAATTTGATAGCCTAAATCTTGAGGAAGGCTATTATCATTACGCTAGGACTATAAAAATGCATTGCATGCAATTGCAAAATGAAAAAGTCAGAAAGAACGCTAAGTGAAAACGAAGTACTAGCGCGGGCAGGCGATGCAATGCGACGGGGGGGTCAGGGACCAAAAAAATCCATGCAGACGAAATTGTGGGCAAAAGCTAGTTGATGAAATAAAATGCAAGCTAAAGAGAGAATTTGTTATTTAACTTCAATTATGCACACTACCCGTACAAAAACTAATATTATAAATTCGAAAGTAACTCTGTCTCTCTGTCTGTATGTTACCTTTTCACGCCTAAACCACTGAACGGATTTTGATAAAATTTGGCAGAAAGATAGACTGCATCCCGGGGAAGGACATAGGATAGTTTCTATCCCGACATTTCCTCGAGATCCACACTTATGCTGGTGAAACCGCGGGGCGCTGCTAGTATTTATACATTTTGTAGGGTTCGACTTCCATCCTGACCAGTTGTTGCAGGAAAACAAATTAAAAGAAAATCTTTCAGTTTTCTTCGCTTATGTACAATGTAGAATTAATAAATATTTTCTCTGAATAAAACTATGTGTAAACTGTGTAGATAATGGCTTGGCAAAAAAAATGTAGGTAATAATAATTTAAATATTTTTTACGCTACTACACGCAAGGTATGTAGATAAGTATGTTCGATTATTAGTACCTGCGCAAACTAAAAAACAAAAACTAATTAAAATAATGTAAGTTTTCTTCAACATAGGTTTTACGAGTCACTAACTGCATATTAAGTAGGTTTTTTTGCTAATAATTATTTTAAGCACCATATTTTTATGGTTTTTATTATCCCTATATATAAATTAAAAATACGGCCAAGTGCGACTCAGACTCGCACACGAAGGGTTCTGTACCACAGCACCTACAATATTCATCAACATTTATATTTAGAAAAAAAAACTCGTTTCTCCTCTATTTTATTCTTATTATTGTAGCTATAGTAGTTACACACTCTGTGAATTTTGAAATATTTACTTATTACGGTCAAAAGATCCAGCCCTGTGACAGACGGACAAGCAGCGGAGCCTTAGTAATAAGGTCCCGTTGGCACCTTTTGTGTACGGAACCCTAAAAATATGTTACAAAATTGCTACTTTTATGTACCTAAAGAGAAATACCTATTAAAATAAAGATAATTATTTTGACAGGTAGGTACCTAGTCTTTGTAATGACAGCCACCTTTTAAATTAAAACTACCTATCATAAAACTTACCTATAAAGAAAGGTCACATTGCTATTTTAATAATCAACTACTTTAATTAAACATCCTTTGGTTAATTGAGAACCAAACCAACCCAGTAACCCTTTGCCCGACCTGGAAATTGAACTCAGGCCCCACACTCAGCAGTAACGCTTGCAACCACGAGACCAACGGGGCAGTTACCTATTAATTTAATTAGACCCTTTATCACTAAGATGTTAAAAAATTAAAAATCGAAAACAGACTCATTTAATCTGCATTCGCAATGTATTTGCCAAAAATGTAAATAAATATGAGTTTATGGAAAAATAACTTTAAATCCTTCTTCATAAAGTTCAGTTTACGCTACAACTTCAAACATTTTTATAACCTTTTCAATGGTCAGTCACTCTGAAATCAACTTAATTACTTACCACTAAAATAAAGCTGATATTTGTTTAACATGAAATAATATTAATTTGTAACATAAGTTTGAATTCTCTATGCAACTCCAATATTTGTTCTATAATATTCCGTTTATTGCTTACTGTTTCTCCCCCATTTAAGTATCGTCGAAGCAATAAGTACCTACTTGAGAGCAGTATTGTTATCTTCCCACGTATTGCCTTAAAGCTCTAAATGGTCAACACTAATTTATCTGAATCTTAAAGTGCCACTAGTCGATATTTTTTCCATGCAAAATTCGGGAGAGTATTACTCCACTGTTTGACATTTTGTGGGCAAAGTTAAACATGATATCATTTTGACTTATTATTAATTTTGTCTGTACGGAAACAGAATAGTAAAATGAAAAGCCATTAAAAAGCT
The DNA here is from genome assembly GCA_948474745.1 of Oligia latruncula. NCBI lineage: Eukaryota > Metazoa > Arthropoda > Insecta > Lepidoptera > Noctuidae > Oligia > Oligia latruncula. The sequence goes on from OX419700.1 coordinate 9,329,051, forward strand.
ATGAGTCAACAAAGATTCGATTTTCTTGCTATTTTTAACGTAACTTTGGGTTTAAATAAGTAATAAAAGAACTTTAAAATCTTGAAAACCAAGTCCGTACCAATAAAGCGCAGTTATCGAACAGTTCAATAAACTCTATTTGTAATTGATTTATGTAGTGGTTTTTTCATAAAACTTGATTTTCTAAAGCACTTTTCGATTTTTTTTACGCGCCTATCAGTTCGGAACGGTCTTTCTGTGCGTGAAAACTAGACGTTGTGCGTGTAGACTAGCGTCTAACTGCTCATCACTGATACTAGCTCTGTCGGACACGAAGCCAAATGAGACAGGGTGCTTTTTAGCCATGACCGCCAGTGAATTCGAGCTCGCGACTAGTTTACTCTTAAGTAGGTATCTTTACTTTCTTGCCTGTTCTTCTTCTTCTGGTAATTTTTCATACATCTACATAGTTTGCGGTCTGCACACAATTATGACAAAACTGCGTCAGCTATGCGAGCTAAGCTAACTAAAATTAGCTTAGCTCTTGGTCTGCAACTAGCAATAGTATGACCAATATCTGTAAAGCGGTAAAAACAAACGAAATCTTCTGAATAAGACGCATTTCGATACCAATAATGGAATTGCTAAAATACTTAGAAACAAAAAATCTTCAAAAAGTTAAACTGTGGAAACTACAGGTGTCGAAAAAATGGCACACGGTCACATACACACATAAATACCTACAACAACGTACACATAGGTTCAAACAAAAACACAGACACATCTCGTTAAGATAATTTTTGAATCAGAATCAGCCAAGTCCAATCCTCCTGTCAAGTCTTCACTTTCAGACTAATTGATCACAAGGTAATTAATTCTAAAAACATAGAACCCTTTGTTCAAATCGAACCGTATGTCATATATCATAATGTTGATTTTTAAATAACATATACAACCCAATTAATCATACAATTAAAATGATTTGACATGTAATTCGTCACTCATATGCGCGTACCGAAATTTCTCTAATAAAAAGCTATAAAGCTTTTGTAAAGCACAGACGGGCAACAGTTTGACCACTAATACCTAATTAACTTTTTTCCATACCGGACCGATACAACGCGCAAGAGACCCGAGCGCCCCTCCCGACCCCCGTACTGTTACCGCTCTCGCCATCAAAGCGTAAGTACCACGCGCTTACGTCATCCGAGCGAAGTCTCAAGTTCACTCTTGCAGATTGTAGTTGTTAAAATTAATAAGAAGATAAGTATTTTATTGATCTTCTTAAATTTTATTATTGTTGTTTTTAGATAAAGGTTCAACCATAAACGTAAGTAATTAAAATAACGCTAATATTTGAGACTGAACACAACAATTTATTACATCTAACGAGCTAACTTGATACATCTATAAAATCTGTAAATGAAACACAGTAATCGCATAGATTATGCAAATTATATCAAAACATGTATCTGAGCATCTAAAGACAGCAACATTGTAGCAACATGAATGCAACCTGACTTAAGGGGCTTACAGGAACAAAACACAAAAAACGCAAGTTTTAGAAACAATAATAATAAATGATCGACTACAGTAAATAAAATCAGAAAAATATTAAAAAATATTAATATATTAAAAAAAATATTCTTCAGGATATATGATAAGTAGATAGTTTATCGAAAACATAATACAACTAATTTGATACGATAGAAAAAATCATGAAGATACCTCTAAAAACTTTATTTTGGTTTTTATTGTAAAATAAAAACCATACTAATATACATACAATCATTCTGAGATTTTGTCAGATTATTCTACAAGCAAAATACTAGTGTTTTTATTTTTTTGTCCAAACAATAGATTTTTTGTAATTAAATAATTGCTTCATTTTTTGCAATAAATTACCAGCGTTTTGTCATCGCGCTTCTTTTTCTTTTCTATGCAGTCTGACAGTGACCACAGTTTAGGTCATGTAAGCCCCTTAAGTCAGAATGTTCGCTCAGTCGTTTAGGACTTGTTTTACAGAATACAGGCAACTGTTTAGTAGCCACACTGTTGCCATAAAGTAGCCCGTCTGCTTCCCCAGTAAGCTTGATTATGCACTAACAATAAAATAAGTCGGTCAGTTCCATTCCACCCACGGTTTCTCTTATTGGATAAGACATTGTATCAATGTTTCTGCTTAAAATGCGTAAATCAATATCTATACTAATAATAAAGCTGAAGAGTTTGTTTGTTTTTTGTTTGTTTGTTTGAACGCGCTAATCTCGGGAACTATATATCTAATCTTCCTTCTGCATTTGATAGCCCGATTCTTGAGGAACGCTTTAGGCTATTTAACATCACGCTACGACTTTTAGGAGCCGAGCAAAAAGAAAGAAAGAACGATCAGCGAAATCGAAGTACAAGCGCGTGCAGGAGATGCGAAGCGACGAGTGGATGGGGGAACAAAAAATGAATGAACACGAATGAAGTCGCGGGCAGAAGCTAGTAATGTTATAAAATATATAAATTAATGTGTCTCTAATACCTGTGTGTTTTTCTTTTACCTGTGGATCGCACGCTTTTGAGAATAGGCGCAGTTTTTAGTGGCAATAAGCTTGTGACATTTTATGTTTATACGTTGTTTCGTTTTGTCACATTTTAGATTAGGTTTGTAAGTAAGTTTATGTTGAAGATTTTTTACTTTAAACTTTCCTCAATGATATACATAAAATTATTGCCGTATAATGTTCCTCTTTTTGTTAATATTGGTATTCAGCTGCATCCGGTCAGACTGGTAGCCGACCCGAACATAGTTGTGAAAAGGCTAGGCAGATGATGGAATGTTACTCTTTCTGAGTTTATCTAGACATTACAGACTTTGGTCAAGGAAATCATCATGAGGAAACCTGGACTTATCTAAACTAATATTATAAAAAAAGAGAAAATATTTGATTTTTTGTATGTGTGTTTGTTACGCTTTCACGCTAAAACGGCTGAACGGATTTGGATGAAATTTAACACATATTTAGACCATGACCTGGACTAGGACATTTTATACTTTTTATTTCGATATTTAATTTCCACGGGATCGAGACTTATGCGGGTGTAACCACGGGGCGTAGCTACTAAAGTTAATACGAGTCTGGAATCGCCAACCGTCTTGAGCAAGCGAGGTGCTCGATGGTCGTGCCTTCTCTGTATGAGAAGATGTCTTTGGCCTGCAGTGGGACAATAATAGGCTGGTATTATTATGTTATTCTGTTCAGCTAAGGCATGTTTTGTTGACAATACCTGTCACAAAAGTCTGTCATATTTCTATTAAAATGTGATACCAATTAACAATTAAATTTCCAGTGTCAGTGTTAATATTGTAATCAAAAACCAAACCTGACGCTGTAAATAAACTTATTAGTTTATGTGTTGTAATTGAGGTTATGATATCAATATGGATTATCCGTTTCTGACCATAAGTTGCGTCTCCCACGATATCGTTAGTCATTGTCACAATCACCACGGTAGGTGCCCATTGGCTATTATGATAGCTAGTAAACTGATCGGCAAATGTTTTGACGCTCCACGATAAGTTTTGAAACTGGAACAACTCGTTTGAAACAAAATGGATTTGTTTGTTTTCGTCGATTTATTTGATACATCATGGGTGCTAAACATTTGTTCGGGACACATTCGATTTGGACGTACATTTGTTGTAAAACAAAGCTGACCCGAAGCAATTACTACACATATTCTGCTTTCATGCGGCTCGTGCTGATCGTCAATCGCCGTTCGGCGGCATCTACAATATTTTAATCATGTTTGGGTCGGCTGCCCACATTTCGACCTAATCTGATGTAGGTATTCAATTTTGTGCAGCATGCCTAATATTTTTATAGTCCTTTCCTTATAATTTTTTGTATTAATTAATTAGTTAATTTAGTTAACAACATATGACGTATTGTTTCTCAAAGTGGTGCAATACTTCTATAACCATAGTGTTACGTCATCACAGAACAGGTGGACCACTCTTCTAAAACTATAACCTGTTATGGAAAGTTGCTCAGATTTACGAGCATATTTATTTATCTGAAGTTTTTAGATCTAACCTTTTAGATACTATCTTTATTGCATACTTATTTGACTTCTTGTTTATTTCTAACATAACCTTTCATCGCGCCTTTAATCCCAGAAAGGTTAGGTAGAGGAGTACCTACACACATTTCGCCAGTTATTTTTAAGGTTCATGAAATAGTGGGCGATCCTATTGCCATCAACCAGGCGCAAATCCAGACTCCGGGCTGCTACTGAGAAATTCCTGATGTTAAACCCAACAATTTGTCTGACCTGTGAATCGAACCTAAGACCTCATGTTCAGCGGACGGCGAGCAATAGGTAGCTCGCCGTCCGGTAAGGACGACGCCCGAGTCGACGGCGCGTTGTGTTCCACGCGCGCCTCAAGGAGATGTCAGCACTGATTGAAGGGGTCCGCTAGGGCCGATGACTGCCAGGGTCGCGGGTTATTCGAAAGAGTTACCGTGCACAGGCAACTGAAGGAACACGGGTGGGTTTTAGTCAGTAAAAGCCTGATATGCCCGCTCTGCCCAGAGCGGGTGAAGTTATCACACTAATATTATAAAGGCGAAAGTTTGTGAGTGTGGGGGTGTGTGTGTGTGTTTAAATATGTTTGTTACTTCTTCACGCTCAAACGGCTGGACTAATTTTGATGAAATTTTATATAGAGGTAGCTGACACTCTGGATTAATATATAGGCTACTTTTTATCCCGATATTCCCACGGGATCGAAACTCATGCGGGTGAAACCGCGGGGCGCAGCTAGTTTGATAATATTTCCCACCCAAAAAAAAGCCTCATGCTCAGCAGTAGCGCGTGTGACCTCTAGCCCAACAAGGAATTCTTTCTAAACATAGGTACTTGGTTATTGCCTAATTTTATTGTTATTTTATTTTCTTCTATCGTTAATACTTACATACTTAGATTGCTTAGGTAATTGTAGGTGATTCAGAGAACCGCTTGCTTTTAAAGTCAATAAACTTTAAATCGTTAAATTTCGATCCCATCATTATATTCTCTCACTTGATTATGGCTCATCCCTACATTTTTATCAAGTTATTTACGAAAACTTATTTGTTTTCGTCACTATTTTCAAAAGTAGTTTGAAAATCGGCCATCATTGAACAAAGCTTTTAATAAACAAAACAATGGAGCCACTTTTAATCTATCACGTCTAATAATGTGATGAGCTTTGTCTCAACGTGCCTCAGATGATAGTAAGTGTCGAGACGCCTCGCCGTAACCACTGAAATTATGACGGACAGATGGGCAGGGGGCACTACTATGGAAACTCGATTGTTATTCACTTATTGATAATTTAAAAACAAACGTATTAGCTCGTGGAAAAGTGATTTTACTTGCTTCAAAGTACCTAATAGTAATTTGAACTAAGTGCATCATGTAGGAGCAGTGGTGGTCCAGTGGTAGAGGCCTGGACTTACGAGCTGTACGGCCGTGGGTTCGAACCCAGACAGGTGCTTTACTTTGTGTAAATTATTTCACCACCACTGCTCTCAAAACGGTAGAGGAAAACATCGTGTGGAAGCCGGCATGTCCTAGAACCAAAAATTCGAAGACATGTGACGTCTACCAACCCGCACTAGACCCGAATGTTAGATTCTAGCCCTCTCTCGAAGAGAGGAGGCCTGTGTCCCAGCAATGGAAATATTATAGGCTGATTATGCTATGATAGGTATACCATGAGTCGGGGGCCCGGGAGATACTTGTACCTACAATCGCCCCATCACCAAGTGCGGCCGCTCCCACGACCGCACGTCCTTCCATTCCAAACTGCGTGCCACCTTGAGGCAGAAACCAAGAAGGGTTAAGGCATGTTTCAAATGTAGTATGAGTAACATCTGCATAATTAAAAAAATCAAGAATGAAGAAGATTTTCCATGAAGTTATCGGCCAGATACCTAAGTTAATTGGAACTTAGTCAAAGGTAGTGAAAGAAATCGCAGAAAGTCGTTAATTATGGCTATGTTTTAACATAATATTGTTTATGTTAATATTCTGATTTCGTTTATCGGCCGATCCGACATTAACAAATTAATTTATTTAGAGCCGTGCGGATTGTTTCTTAATCGAACAATCTATGAGAACTAAATAGCAACATTAATAAACATAAAAAGTGTTTAGCTAAAACTTTCACATTTTGAATTTAATCCCCGATTCGAAAGTAACTTTTATAAGTAAATTTTAATTTCACCGAACACTCTTAATAATTTAAACAGTATAATTTATTTAGTTTATTATACTAATTATTGGTAAATGATTTAGTTTTTTTTACTTTTACTGACATATTTTTGGGTAATAACTACCGGCATTATAATAGTTTTTGAATAGGCAATTTGTCTATGTTCTGCTTAATGTGGCCTAAATTATGTTAATATTTCAAATTATTTTTCGGAATTTGATTTTAATTTTGGATTCTCTGTAATATTATCTGCAATTTGAGTACCTAAGGCTATTTTATAATAACATTATTCTTTAGAACATGAAAATTACAGTAGATTTCATAAACATTTCTCTTACATCCACAAACTTTTTTGTAACTTCTCACATTTTTATTACCGTAGCTCGGTTTTGAGAAACTGAGGTCATAGACATTTGAAAAAGCTTAGTATTCCTTTAGATTTGAGGAAGGGTCGTCTCAATAAAAATATTTTATTTTAGTCAAAATAAAACTGTAGGTACAAATCTAATAGAGACACTGATCCCAAATTCATCTTATAAAACTCACTCCCAAATCTAACCCTTTGTCTACAACACTTAGTAGCCCCCATTATCACGACAAGCTCAACTTGGACCGACAGGTGCACGCGCATAACTATGATTGAGCTATTGTTTCCCACGATTATGATTACTGCCCGAATGCCCGGGCAATCCGGGGCATCGCGGGCAATGCTGGGCAAAGAATGCTCGTGGCGGTTATTTTGAATTAGACTTAAACGAAGTGAGCACTTTAGTAATGATAGTTTGTTTGAGCTGTTGTTGATGAGTTATGGGTAATTGTTTTGTTGTTAATTAGGGTAGGTAATTGTTTTTTGTTCATTTATCAGGAAGAAACCGCTCATTATAAACTGTAGTTTTGTGAAATGCGTTTTAAGTAAGTTTGTTTCGGCCTTTCTTCTTTTTATTAGAGGTCAGACTGGAAACGCCGACCTCATCTAGTTTTTAAAATATGATTCACGTTTAAAAGTGTTTGTACAAACCAACTTTGTCGGAGGAATAATTTTGAATTTTTGACAGTTCTTCCATACAAATTCTGTCAGACGTCAGTTTTATTCCACGAATAAAAATTATCGGTCGATTTTAAAATCAGCTCTTACACAAATAAAATAATATTTCTTTCACTGGGAGATAGCTGATGTTTAAAGGAGCAACTCCCGCTATTTTTGTTTAAGAAAAACTATTAGGGTTCCGTGCAAAAAAAATCAAACCTCACGCGGGCGAAGCCGCGGACAGAAGCTAGTTTATTAATAAATTTATAAAAGTAGGTAATTAGAATTTGATTAATTTAACCCATAAAAATTACAATAAGAACCGTTACTTAAAGCTAGATAAAAAACAACCTCGTCTGGAGTGCAAAGTTCGTCCATCACTGACAAACTGTCTGACACGCAGTAGGGCGCCCGCGCAACAATTAACGTTACCTATTCCGTGTAATGATGCACTGTCTGTAACATACAATCATTCTTTAGACTTCTGTACCTACTAATCTTTTATACTAATTTAATATACTTTAATTCGTGAATATTCGCCCGAAAGTCTGACAACCAGTCTTACCAAGGGGTATCGTATTACCCAACTGGGTTGTGGAGGTCAGATAGGCAGTCGCTTCATGTAAAATACTTGCATTCAGCTGCATCCGGTTAGACTGGAAGCCAACCCCAACATAGTTGGAAAAAGGCTAGGCAGATGGTGATGATGACTTTAATTCGTGAATATTGTTTACCCTTTTATCTAGTGAAAATAAGCATTCATAAGTCAGTTCACAGTCTTCATGCATAAGCATAATCCCCCCATAAAGTTCCCACTGCTGGGACACAGCCCACGACCCTATTAGAGGGGCCGTAATCCACCATGGGCCCGGCCCAGTGCGAAGGGTGTCACATGTCTTGGATTTTTTTTTCTAAGACATGACGGTTTCCTCACGATGTTTTCCTTCATCGTTTTGAGAGGTGATGAAATAAAATACACAAAGTAAAGTGACTACCTGCCATGGGTTCGAACTCACGACCTACAACAGATCAGTTATGACTACATCACCATTGTAGACATGACTCATCATCATTTGTAAGTTACTATAATGTTAGTTACATAGTGACCTCTGCGCTGCTACCGATGACGCTGTAGAAGTGGCAAAGAAGAAATTATTTTGTAAATGTGAGGACTTTGTAGGCCTTGTAGACTTTAGATCTGTAGACCATTTTTTATTTTATCAAGTACCTGGTACTTGTTGACAGGTCTACGCTGTCCTCCCATACCTACCGTAATTTGAAAACAACGTAAAAACCATTTATTTTTAAAAAGAGTATTTCTTGCCGGCTCTTCTCCATAGGAAACAACCAATTGGAACCGTGCACATGTGAAATAAAATATTTTGATTTTGAAGTTTTGGGTCAACCTTTGAGATATTGTCGTGCCAGTGACACGAATAAGAAAAAGAAGTTAATAGAATAAAAGTAAGTACGTACACCAGGCTGAAATTATGGAAAAGTGCTCTCAAACTAAACGTGAAGCGCGTTAAGTGGTTTTTAGGGTTCCGTACCCAAAGGTAAAAACGGGACCCTATTACTAAGACTTCGCTGTCTGTCCGTCTGTCTATCACCAGGCTGTATCTCAAGAACCGCGATAGCTAGACAGTTGAAATTTTCACAAATTATGCATTTCTGTTGCCGCTATAACAACAAATACTAAAAACAAAATAAAATAAATATTTAAGGGGGGCTCCCATACAACAAACGTGTTTTCATTCGGTGTTTTTGCCTTGTCGTACGGAACCCTTCGTGTGCGAGTCCGACTTGCACTTGGCCAGTTTTTTTCGTACGATATACTGTAATGGTAAATTGATTAGCAGAGAAGTATGAATGAAAAAGACATGTGGCGTCGACCTCAAATAAATTGATAAGGGTAGGAGAATGATGAATGTTGATACTGTGTTTTTAATTAATTTGTGGAAGAATATAAACAATATGTAGGTACGTAAGAAGGAACATTTTCCAATAATTAAATCACAAAAAACTCAAAAGAAAAAGTAGAATGTAAGGATCGTAGCAGGTGTTCTGTAGTTTCTGCTTACCTCTATGAAAGGTAAGCGTCAGTTTATGTACAGTCAACAAAAGAGATAAGTATGCAGGATCGTCGGTCATATGTTGAAGTTTAGTAAGAAACCGATGGATGTAGTCAACTGAAATTTAATTTGATATATGAGCTGTTTGTTTTCTATTAATAAAATTAAATTTTGTTCGAGAACATGATCCAGGTTTCTTACTAAACATAAATTATGTCCGACGATCCTGCATACTTATCTCTTTTGTTGACTGTACATAATATGTATGTAAAAAAAAAACAAACAATAGCAAATGAAACTGCGCTGCACAATCAGATCAGTCACACTCAATACCATATTGCAAATTCACACAAGTAACCTTTTACGTAACATATTATAAATAATAGAAATACAAAGATTATTGATATGGCGTAGATAATCACAATGTTTCCCCAGCCGTTGTACACAATGGCCCATTACGAACGATTATAAACGTAATCCTTATACCAATAGGTATGCGATGAATATTTACAATAGATTTAGTCACGAGTTCGAATAAGTTATTCAATAATAACGTAAACAAATTTTACTCCTGGAAGGATATTCTTGAAGAAAATTGTTAACCTCGTAGTGAGTAATACTTATAATGAAACAAGGAAAAGTACTAAATAATTTAGTTACTCATAAACTCAAGAATCAACAACTAGTCAATTCAGTTTAGATCAGCCTATAATGTTCCCACTGCTCACACAGGCCTCTCTTCGGAAGGGAGTGGGCTAGAATCGACCACGTGGGCCTAGTGCGGGTTGGTAGATGTCACATGCCTTCGAATTTTCGGTTCTAGGACATGCCGGTTTCCTCAAGATGTTTTCCTTCACCCTTTTGAAACAGTGGTGATACAATTATTTACACAAAGTAAAGCGCCTGCCTGGGTTGGAACCTCGTCCTAGACTCGTAAGTCAGGGCCGTTACCACTTGGCCGCCACCGCTCAATTCAATTTGACATCGGAAACAAAAGTCAATCGAAATACTATCAAAGCAACGTTTTCATCATCTCATTGATTTTAAATCGTCGCAGCATCTTTTCCTTTCACACATTCTCAACAGTTATCATTTCTGCGATTACCGACACTTTTTACCAATTCCGTAAAAAACTCCATCTATTCATAACATTTGATTACTTTTATTGTAGTCGTCTTACTTAAAATAATCTCACTAAAATTAAACTGAGTATCTATTATTTATTAATTAATTAATTTAATTGTATCTGATGTTGTATTTTCTTATAGAGTGTCTTCTTATTGTAAAGTAGCTCATATTTATTTTACATTGTATTTGAAATAATTCTCTTAATTTGTAGGTATGTATTTTTTATTTATGTCTGAGCTGTGTAACAAGTGACAAATTCACCATACTAATTAATAGATATAATATGTAAGTTCTTTTATATAATATGTTATTAGTGAACAAGTCGTTGGAGTACCTGTAGTAAATGAAATAAAAATTACCATACACACAGCCCATCCATCTTTTCTTTACGTCATCAACGTTAACATTTACAAAATCTATAATTAAATCACAATCACCAATCCCCTTCACTGTATTTCGATAAAAAGCATAAATAGGCTTCAATTTAAGCTTCTACTTGTAACTGCCTCGTTTTAAGCAATGACATTGCCTCGAAGTGGCCTCGAAAGTAGTAGAAAATGTTTATGTCTGCCTCTGACCTGACCTCTGCCTTGTAATAAGTAACTTTTGTCGTATCTTTACTGTAGTAAGTGCTTTGTGATTTTTCTAAATCGATAAGGGTATTAGTTAATGTTATTTGGGGAATGCCGACAAAGGAGTTAACCGAGAGAATGTTGAACCGTTTAACTTGTACGAAGGTGTAATCTCTTTATATAAACATTAACAACAGTTGAACCGAAGATCTGTCAAACGTCCATTGGATACTATCGGCACAGAACAGTTTTTTTTCGGATTTTTGTTGGCCTTTGCACAGAATTGGATGACTTCCGGTTGTAACTTACTTATAGGTAAGAATCTTGAAAGGTGTGAGCGATTTCACAAGACTATAAAAAATAATAATAATAATTTATTTATTTCAGACATAATTCTAGCCCATAGTTTAAAATTCATAGGCACTCATACATTAAAATTACTAATATTAGATTCAAAACAGGTAAAAACGCAAAACAAAATTGGGATCATTTAAAAATAATAAGACTATCTCGCATAGTGTAATCAAATTCTCAATGGAAAGCCGTGACTGACAGGTTGACGATCTTATTAGTTCACTAGCAGCGCCCCGCGGTTTCATCCGCATAAGTTTCGATCCCGTGGGAATATCGGGATGTCCTTTCCCGGGATTCAAACTATCTCTATGCCTTTCATCTAAACCAGTTCAGCGGTTTAAGCGTGAAGAGGTAACAAACAGACAGACACACTTTCGCATTTATAATATTATATAGTATAATAGTATACTCGTATATTATGGTATATAGTATGGATTGTTGTACGCTTAGGTGTACCTACCTAGATGGGTCCCATGGGATATGGCCTTATTACCTAATATAACATCAACATAGGAATCAAAAGACCTCCCGCTATTGATCATCTATCCATGTAATAAAAAAATAGTAACGAAGTCAAAACAGTATATTTAATATTTTTGAAAAATTTTATCGGTATGTGTGAGAACGAGTCTGAAGCCAAAAATATAGTTTTTAGAATTTTTATCCGTTTGTCTAGATATAATTGTTCCGGATAAGGACAAAAGCGGCTTAATGGATTTGGATGAAATTTGGCTCACTGATAGTTTATATATTTTTCGAAATCCACGCGGACGAAGAAGTGAGAAAAATTTAGTCATAATTAAATCTAATTATTGACAAAAACCAATTAATAAATAATAACTCATAAACTTACCATTCCTACACCTATATATAGGTAGTGATTTTAATCGTACCATTAGCAAGTCTTGTACCAAATAATCTTATACCGTTGCTTCTAATACTTTCAAGTGAAATAATGACCGCGTTATAATTTTGTAGTTAAGATTCCGGATACAGAGGTCACTGGTTCAATTCACAGTGGACAGGTCAATAAGTAGGTTTGGAACATGTAGACTAGTTATAAATTGTAAGCTGTTGTTGTATTATGTTGATAGATTCAATGTGATTACAAGAGTGCTCGTATCTAAAGTCAAGAAAATTTATTGTTTAACAAATCCACTAGGTACTAATTTAAATTATCCGTACCTTTACTCAAAATAATTAAAGTCACAACAGTTGTATGAAATGAGTCTAACACGGCATTTGGCGTAGTGTTTAATTCGACACACAATGAATTTCGCTGGACGTACTTCAAAGAAACAAATGAAAAGCTTATAAACAGAAGGCTTTATGTAATCAACGCCTAAGAAAAATTTATCATAGATATGCTAAAGATAACAGCCGCACAGGTCGATCGATCAGGTTAAGCTGCGCTTGACGCGGTTGGTCTGTGGATGGCCATCTTTACATACCGTGACCCCACGTTAAGCCGTTGGTCCTGGCAGTCATTCGTGGAGCTTTGACAGTCGTTACGGGGTCAGAAGCCCGAAAGTCTGACAACCAGTCTTACCAAGGGGTATCGTATTACCCAGTAACTGGGTTGTGGAGGTCAGATAGGCAGTCGCTCCATGTAAAATATTGGTATCCAGCTGCATCCGGTTAGACTGGAAGCTGACCGTAACATGGTTGGGAAAAGGCTAGGCAGATGATGATGATGAGATATGCTAAAGAAGCAAAATTATTAAGACATAGATGTTGCAATGTCAGATCACATTTGTTTGATTCCAACTCGTTTTATCCCATAATAATCATTTGGAATCTAGACGTGTTATTTATTACAATCGTTCGGCATAAAATTCTGCTTACCCATTTATTAGTATTTATCGATTTAATTATAAAACCTTAGAAATCAAAAAGGGGAAAACCTATTTCATAAAAATTTATTTTATATTTCAATGCACAACAATCTTCGGAATATCGAGGTCCTGACTTCATCAAAATATCGAGTTACATCAAGTCTTGTCGCTGTTATTATTCTGTACCATAAAAGCAATGTCCACTAAAATAACGATAATATGAAAATATAACAATACTAGAATACAATAAGGATGTATATCCGAATCCGTTTATCTATTTCATGTCTAAGTGTAGAGTTAGAGCCAGTCCACACGGCGCGTTGCGTCAGCGTTGCGCCAACGCGAGCGCTGCCGTTGCGTTGTTTTACATACAAATAACCATAGTGTACACACGGTGCGCTGCGTCGTTTGGCCGGCAATGCAGTTAAAATTCATGCGTTGCGTTAACGCAACGCGCCGTGTGGACTGGCACTTTACAAGTTAGGCTTAACTTGACAAGTTAGGCAAAACTAAAGAATAACTCGGGGGTAAGATTAGCTAAGTATTTTATTCTTCAACTCAGCCTATTACCGTCCATTGCTGGACATAGGCTTCTCCCAGGCTGCGCCACAACACCCTGTCCTCCACCTTCCACATCCAGTCAGTCCCAGCCACCTTTTTAACGTCGTCGGTCGTCCATACTACGCTTGCCGATGCTGTTTCCACGGTTTCATTAGGTATTTTTTATTAAGAAATCAGGGACAAATTATTACACCAGCCACTATCTTTTCTATTGCCAAGCAAAAAACCTATTTTTAAACAGCAGTAAATTAACAAAGAAAAACGATTTTACTTAATTATTTTGAACTCACAAAAGTTACTTTGAACATGTAGAGTTCAATTTGAAAGCAATTAGCATTTTTAGATTTTGTATCAGGTTACGCCATGTTTTTATAATTCAAAGCCTTAAAGCCTACAAAGAAAAAAACAATCGATAAGTTTTATTACAAATTGATGGATCATAAAAATCGAAAATAAGCACCTGTAAAAAATCTAGCCTAATTAATATTTTATTTCTTCTGCTGCCACTTCAAACACGATATAAATTAAAAAGCTCGTACCTCATTATTAATCGTAGCTATTAAAATTATAGTTTTTCAGACAAACGACAGGACTTTGACCTCTGCACGCACTGACCTAAACTATGTTCTACCACTACGAAATTTTTTTGCATTTGTCCCAAAAAAAAAGAATAATATTAAATAATAAAAACGGATAGGCCGTTATTTTATTTTTTTACTTTAAATTTGGTGGACAGTACCTTCATAACTAATTAAAAGTAACAAAACCGCACGCCACGCATAACACTGACAACTTTAGTAGACCGTTTACCAAACCATGTTCTACAAAATTAAATCAGCAGAAAAAGTCATACAAATTCAGTCTGCATTCGTCTACCCCGCACTAAGCCACCCGACTCGTGAGTTATAGTCGACACCGCGTCACTCGACGATCAAGGTAGGTTTTGCAATCTGCTTACAATAACCCTGCTTTTGGGCTTCGCCGCAGTCGGGTAAAAAACAGATGAAGTGCTTATTAATATTTAGTTTTTAATAGAGTAAAAATTTGCTGAGTATTTTTTTTTTTAATAAAACGCAAAAAAGCATCTAAACATAAAAAAAACCGTATTGCAAAATAAGTCGTACAAATTCAGTCCGCAGTCGTCTACCCCGCACTAAGCCACCCGACTCGTAAGTTACAGTCGACACCGCGTCACTCGACGATCAAGGTAGGTTTTGCAAGAAATCCGAAGTGGACGCACCGCCTTATACGGCTAGGTAGACGATCTAAAAAGTGGAACGCAGCCTGTCTAAGAGCGTACTATTGTGAGAATATTTATTGTCCTGATGATAATTGTTTTTAGCTTCGAAAGTTGCGGTAACTGGAAATGTTGGAGTTGGAAGCTTCTTGTTATAAGTGCGTGCGGTTTTCTTGGAGAGAGCTTTAAGAATTTATAAATCTTAAGTGTCTTTCTAATTAAGTACTTACTTGCAATTAAAAATCATCAGGTATACAAGGTCAAATTAAAATAGCTGGCGAAACTTCACAGAGACTAGGTATTTATTGAAGATAAATATTGATTACGGGGTCAGCGGACGCTGGGTAGGTATACCTATAGTACCTAATTTGAATTTATTAGTTTAATATTATTTTTTGTTTTATCCTATTTAGATATCGATACAAATCACGCCTGTGAAGTTTCGCCAGCTTATTTAATTTGACCATGTAGGGATGATAAAAAATACGACCATATGAGTATGGACAGCGGAATCTATTAAAAAAAATTAAAGTAACATAGTATCTATTCATTTATTTATTTAACCATTTATGTACACACATATATAAACAGACAAGAAAAACAGAACAGAAAAATAGGAACAAAGGTGATCAAAGGTGGTGTGGTGGTGGGTGGTGGGGAAGTCGTGAGTGGTGGTGGTGATCTATGTGTTAAGGATATGAAAATAAAGTTACCTACTTATTATCACATCACTACACCACATCTGATTAGACGTAGAAGAATAAAGATCTCGGCGCGTACCCTATGTAGTACGATACAATAGAAAAATGTGTCATTAGCGGAGCCTGAGAGGTCATTCCTGAAAAAACTATAAACTTGAAAGTTGGGTACAGTATCTTATCTATTCCCAGTCTACTTGTATGCACTTCACCTGGCAATGCAGGACCTCTTACTCATAAGCTTATAAGGGTAAATAATCCAACAAAAACCCTAAGAAGTTACAATAATCATAATAGATTGAGAATACCCCCATTAAAAGTTCTCGCAAACCTACAAATGACTGCACACATCTTGAAATTCACATCTCGTCTATAATTCACAATAATACATTTGCAGTAGTTAAAAAACGTCATTATGAACCATCAATGAGCAGGTAAAATAGTAGAATAGGCTTACACTGCAGTGCAATAATAACTGACACACAGTAATCCAGGACAAAAAGTTAATGAGTTGAGGTGATCCAACATGTAAGGCGGGGCGGTAGCGAGGCGAGGCGAAGCTATCGCTGAAGTTGTCAAATGTCGATCTTGAAAATGGAACGGAGAATTTTTTTGTATATGATTTTTATTGCCAGTTTTATTTTTGGTAAAGACATAGATTAACATGCATTTTCATTTCAAAAATGTATTTATTTTACCTTTATTTCTTCTCAAAGTTCCACCTAAATATTGACTGAAGATTTCACTTCCCTCTAGTTTATAATGTAAGAATCCTCATTGTTATCATAGTAATATCATCCCATAAGTTTAAGAATGGGCCTAGTAATCGGTATCAATGTTTTATTATTAGCTACGATTAGCTAAACGCTTAAATCACAACAGAAAAAAAGGCACAATATGTAGTGTGTATACAAGAGTAAATCAAACACTAAGCTAAGAAATCATAGAAACAGAAACAGCTTACATAAGACACGCATTGTAACCTCACTAAATGAATGGTTAAGTACCTAACTAGTATCTAGTAAGATATATATGACCAAGATAAAATAGTTACGAGCTATAAATTACAGCTCCTTCAGTAGTGGACGGTCAGCCGTAGGTCGCAGATGACACACACACATTAAAGCCATGATAGAGGGAAATGAGAAACAACGTGTCAGGTGAAAGGTTTGCTAGGAAACAATATTGCAAATACAATTTATTATAATAGGATTTATACAGCGATTTATGTACTGTAAACTAGATTTTAGTGAGCTTTGTTTGTGGGAACTTCCTTTGCGGTGATGTAACTGAGTTAAATGGAGATACGCAATTTGAATGTGCGTCTGCGTAATCAATTTATCGTACCTCTTTTGTTGCATTTTACTTTCTGTACTGTCCTTTATCGTACTCCTGTTTTTTGCATCCTAACCTAACCTAATCAGCCTATAATGTTCCTAGTAATAGGACACAGGTCTCGTCTCGGTGAGAAGGTCCGGGCCGTAATCCACGCAGGTTGGTGGATGTCATATATCTTTGAATTTTTGGTTCTAGGACATGCCGGTTTTCTTACTGTGTTTTTTATGGTTTTTAGCATGGATTCCCTTACTATAATGTAGATAATAATATTAACATAAACACAGGAGTACTCACTTTCTTTACACTCAAAGTCGGCAATGCGACACGTCGTGAGAGAGGTCAGGCGCAGGACCAACGGCTTATTAACTTGCTTTTCGGGACACGGGGGTATCACACCGCCAACTTCCACACCCCGGGCTGTTAGTAAAAAAAATCCTACGAAAAACCCGATAACACTTTACCCGAACTGGGAATAGAGCCCAGAACCTCACGCTCAGCAATCGGCCTAGCGACTACGAGACCAACAGGGCAGTCAAAATCCCATAATATGTCCAGCACGCATATGACCACCGTAAAAACGGAAGCAACGGAAGACACAATGACAGATTGTAGAAAGATTTCTAGGTTCGGAGCGATGCACGATGTCAAAAATGAAGAAAAGAAATATCACTTAGTGTAGAAAGACATATGTCTAGATTCTTCGTTAAGTAGTGATAGAAATGCTTCGCCTGCTGATCATCCCTGGCATTGATAATATTAATATGAAAATCTTTGATAATGATATCAATGATCTTAGTTACAAAAATAATTATCATTAACAAAATAACAAGAATCATAAACGCAAAATTATTACAATCGAAACAAAAGCACACCACAGCAAAACAACAGAAATAACAACTTAAAAACAACAGAAAATAAACACAAATAAACTAAAAAACATTGGAACAGGAGCGGTGTTGCGTGCGCGCCGCGTTCCGTTTCGCACGAGAGGGGCCTCAACTTTTTGTAGCATCCCATAATCGAAGCAGTAAATTGAAACCTCCGTTCGATAATACACAGATTACAGTGTATTATTTGTAATCTATATTTATATAACGTGTAATTTCTCAATTTTATTCGTTTGGTTTGGATTTATTTGCGTTTTGGGTGGTGAAAGATTTGGTTGGAAAATTAACAAAAGTGTTGTGGTTCATTAAATTAAATAAAACAAAATAAAAGACTAACTAACTTAATATATAAATAAGTAAATACAAAAACAAAAGGAGCGATGCGGACGAGTTCTTCGACGCCTAAATAAGGCGTGATTCATAATGTTATCCTTTTATGATTCTGCCAAAGTGGCCTTTTTAGGCCCCCAGGTCTGGGTCTCCAATCCAGCATTGTTCTACTCCATCTGCCATCTGTTCTACACCCTATGTGACTCGCCCATTTCCATTTGGTCTATGGCTATTACGTTTCGTTCTTCTTCGGGTTTACGTGTTCCTAATTCGGTCTCGAAGTGAATTATTTTCTTTCTTTTCCTTTTATCTACCTAAACATAAACAACACAAGACTCTCTATCTCCGTGCTAAATATAAATTATCCACCTGCCAACCTAGCTGTGGAGTTAGTTAGTTTCCCCCTTAGGCTGTTAGGATATTTTGATAAAGCAATATTTAAGGGGTCAGTTATTACCTAAGTTAATACAAGTATGATTTGTGCGTCTATAATAACTAAATATTACACTCCTAAATCATTTTATCGAAATAGGCTAAAATTAACGACTATCTTTAGATAATAATTTAGTTATATTATTGTGTGTAGTATTGTAAAAAGGAAAGGAAAACATTAAACTAGTCGGTTGCTTAACATCCTGCGCATTCATGTCGGACTGTCGGCCAATCGAAGATATACTTCGCATAACTCCTGTCCTGCCAAGCGAAATGGCGCAAGTCCGTTTAGTTAATTTTTGCAGACTGGGCGAATTATCTCGTGTTCAAATTTCTTAAATTATGTAATAGAGAAGAAAGGAATCTTTTCTTCCTTTGCTCATGCCTACTCTCTTTTTTCTGACTGTCATACTGAACTTCGAAATATCGACGTACTGTATTCAGAAGTACGAATTACGTGAGTTCGAAGGTATGCTTTAACGAATTACTTCTTTGAGAATGTTCTTCATCGCGATGTACGGAACTTCGGAAGCTTGTCTTGACGAATTACTCAATTTCGAATGATCATTATCGAGAACCAAAGTGTAGGCACTGCGTTTATGCACAAATAGTATATATATCAGGGGATCAGAACGGAATAACTCGAATTTAACATAAAGAGTTTTTCATTCTGTAAATGAAATTATTCGGGGTTCGCATTTGCTTAATCATTGTAAGTTTTTCTTCGGTTATATTCATTATTACCTACTTATTGGTATTATTCATACGGCTTTTGAAATATCGGAATATCGTATTACCTACAAGCTATATGTTTAAAGTCAGATGTCTTTTATTCGTGGATAAAATTGACGTCTGACAGTTCTAGTATGGAAAAACTGTCAAAAATTCAAAATTTATTCTCAGGATAAGCCTTATTTTAGGTATAAAAGTTTGGTGGAATGCGCCCTTAATCAGATGGTTTATACCACATGCTTTAAGACGAGTGCTAATCCTGCCGAATAACTGTTACGCAGTTTGGCAGGTTTATGAAATGTGTACAAGCGTTTGTCCAAAATAAATGATTTATTTATTTAATAATATTTTATTAGAAAAAAATTGCAAAGCGACGGAACACAAATTATACATTGACTTCTTTAAAGAACCACTAAATCTGATCAAAATCAATAAATCTGGCCGTATCCAAGTGGTTGTAGAATGTAGAATATCAGTAAATAACATATTTTTTTTTGCTTGATTTCTAATAGGAATATCCATATCATAATTTACATAATTAATTGAAATTAGTTCATAAATTTTGCATTATATTAATATTAAAGTGAAGATACAAACATATATTATCAAATAATTGCTAAAGAATACAAATGAACGAAAAAACAGCGAGGCCCATAAAAATTGTCATTAAATTAAACAATATCGGTAGAACTTGTTACCGGCTTATAAGGCAGAAGGTATTGTGTATCTATCTAAATTTAAGTTATCTTATTGGCCCGACTTAATCCTAAGGCATTTAAATATAACTATTTATTTCGTTACGCATTGTTTTTTTTTCTATCGGACAAAACAGGATCTCCGGAATCTTTGGAGATAACACCTTTATGAAAAGACATAGATCATTATGTGTTGTATAGAATATATGGAATCGCTTAAAAAGCCTTATACTTAACATATGGCTACCTGTTTATCATAATCAGCCTATAATGCTGCGGGAAACAAACCTCTCGATGAGAGGGAGTGGGCCATAAATGACCACACTGGCCCAGTGCGGGTTGGTAGATGTCACATGTCTTCGATTTTTTTGGTTTTAGGACATGCCGGTTTCCTCACGACGTTTTGAGAGCAGTGGTGACGAAATTATTTACACAACTTAAAGCGCCTGTGTGGGATCGAACCTACGACCTTACAACTCGTAAGGCGCGGCCGTTACCACTGGGCCACCACTGCACACTGCTCCCATACAGCTATTTATTTATGTCTAAATCTAAAAGTTATTTTTATTGAAAGGTCCTTTCTTTTCCCCTCACATTATGTTAATCCCATTCACATAACACCTTTATATTATTTTATACATTTTTTTAATAAACATAACAATTATAGCCAATCAATGAAAATACGTTGAAACGTGTGAAACAGGCATGCGGTGTCCATTATGCTTATGTTTAAAATAAAGAAACTTAAACATAAAGCTACACCTGTTGGTTGCGTTCCATTCTGCAATACTTAGAGAGCATTAAGACCATCTCACACGGTACCTTCATATTTTGCGTGGTAGGCGTCAATACAATATTTGTTGGTGACAAATATTTTCTTGCTGAAGGCAATGCTTATATGTACTTATTTATAGTCAAATCAATTAGGCCATTAAAAGGCACTTTTGAACGTCAAAAAATAATTGTAAAACAACTTAGTAAAACTGAAATGGCTGTTTTTTTATATTAATTGTTACTATAACGGAGTAGGTAGTATTGCTTATAACTCTGTTATTTATTTAATGCTATGCTCACAAGTAAAAACTGCAAAAAGGCGAACTGAATGCCATCGATAAAGGGCACTTTTATCTGCGCATCAGCGTAGACAAAAGCAGGGACTTAAAAACACCTTCATAAAGGTTACAGAATTATAAGTGTTACATATTGAAATGATAACACAATCAAATAATTATGTAACACTTATAAATGTGTTTTTCAATGTGTTAACCTAAAACATTTTTAAAAGTGTAACAGTAATATATCGGTAACGGATAAAAGTGTAACCGGTAAACGCGGTGTTGCCAAAATAGCTGCAATCCCGACTGAATTGAGGCTATTTTGCCATCGCCGCGTCTGTCTGTCCGCCGGGCGTTTTTGCGGTACCGCGCAATTATACCTACTTGTATAAATACCTGTTACACATATTAACACTTATTAACACATATAAAACTACTACTAGACTGGATGCGGAAGGCGGAGGACAGGGTGCTGTGGCGCAGTCTGGGAGAGGCCTATGTCCAGCAGTGGACTGCGATAGGCTGAGTTGATTGAACACATATAAAAGGTTTCACTTTGATTCTGTAACATTATTTGTATCATCTGTTACATTTAGAAGTGTTTTTCTTTTATAGCAGTTTTAAAACACAGTGTTATAAAAACACTTATTAAGTTTACAGTTTGAGTCCCTGGACAAAAGTGTTACTAATCATTGTAGTGGTTAAAATATTAGTAGTAGGTAGATACCAACAGGACATCCACAGGTTGACATTACTATTTAGAAATGACGATCCATTAATTTTTACAATTAACTGGCTTGTGTCATATTTAGAATGTTCTCAAAACATTGCATCTCAGTGTGAGCTTAGCTACCCAGCAAAGGAATAAGTATTGTGTGTGCGGGGTTTTATTTCCAAGATAACAAAAGTATATGAATCAATACAGGTTGCAAGACACCTACGAGAAGGCTACGGGCTAGTGGAACTTAGTTCTCGTTGTTGACTCCCGCGGCTGTTATAAATGTTAATTAATTAAAGATATTTTATGTATTACTTAGACACTTTTCTTCTTTCAAGAAATTGATTTGGAGTTTTTTTCTGTATGTTAACTTCGTAAGATTTATTATAAGTTTAAAATGTTATAACATTTCGTTAGTGTAGGTACGTGTACAGTCTATTTTGTTAATTAATTTTTTAAAGGTATCAGTGATCTGACGATTAAACGATAAGGTTTCCCAATACTAATCTAGCTAGAAAGGAGCTAAAACAATCCCGGTTTCGTATCAATCGGTTCTCACGTTTTTTCATCAACGAAAGAATATTAAATCATAAATATTTCAAACATTGATAAGAAATAAAACTATGAAACCGTTTACGTACATTTAGAAACAAAATAAATGACCCAATAAAAACTAACTTCGAAAACTTTTCATCGATAATCGAACTCGTTACTCGAACAAATCATTTGATTTGCATTACTCACAGAAAGTAATAACGTTATCAATATTTACTGCTTATGGTTTATGTATAGAACGGATAAATGTTCTTGTTGTATATTAAATGGAGTAAAAAAAAAACGTCATGTAAGCCGTAGCTTGTTGATAGCGACTTTAGCTGCGCATGCGACGGACGGCTTAATCAACGTTCTTAGGAAAGACTTCAACGAGCTGCAAAGGTGCAAGATTCTGTTTTCGGATTTCTTTTGTAAGAAAGGTTTTTATTTTTTAATAATAAGGTGTGAAAAGATAGTTTTATTGGAATTACATTATATTAAGAATGGTGAAATAATTAACTTACAACAAAAACTTTTTTTTGTTAAAAACTGGTTGGTTTTTGGTTAATTATAATAACTATCTAATAAGTAGGATTTCGTTATTACCCAGTATCGGTACATTCGTGAGAAGTAATTTACATGAACCGTAAAATCCGAATGACTGCTCAAGACGACGGAAAACCCCATTATTATTTTATTATTATTATTTCCGTACGCAAAATACGCGCATTGACGTGGAGTTGCGGACACCAGCCCGTATTAACTATTACTTAAATTACTTTAGTTTTGATAATCAATGAATTAATATTAAAATCTATACCGCTGCAAAACGTTCAGTTATTTTCTCAGAAACATTAATATACAGCATGTTTCCGAGTCATAAATCGGAATGTAACAAATTCTTGTTTAGTTTTTATCAATTGCATTGAATTGAAATAGGTTCTATCGTTTCTTATGCAAATAACATAAATTAGCAGCTATCGATATTTTATTCCAAATTGGTATTTTATTTAACCGTTATTTGTCTCAGTTAGTTGAACTGCAAATGGCATTTTTCACATTTTTGTGCAAATTTTTTTCGCGGTATCTCTTTTGCATTTGTTAACCAAAAGATACGGACTATGTAGAGACAGGACTATAAATTTTTGCGTTAAATGCTGTCAGTTAATCTTTAATTTAGTAGTATGAATTTGAATACCTACCAACAGTTATAGATCTCTTATAACAGAGCAAAAAACAGTTAAATACTTTTATAATATGTCAGTGATGTAGATTATATATTTCAAGATTAAAGAATAATTAAACAATAAAGCAGGTATTTAATCTTCAAGTTAAAAAATTCTGTAAAATATTTAAAAGCCTCTTTTTTTAAGATTGACCACAAGAACAGAAACACTACTTAACCATCATCATCACCATCTGCCTAGCTTTTTCCCAACTATGTTGGGGTCGGCTTAGAAACACTACTTACACAAATGACACAAATTCAATCAAACATCACTACACTCTCTCCAACAACTCGTCTAATAATCCAACAACAAAAACCTATGTCAAAATTATCTGCGCTACTTGACGTTAGCTTTCATCTGACACCTTTGTATCGGTTGCCATGGTTACCAAACAGTCTCGGTCCAGTGCCAGCCAACAGGTTGTAACAAAAGAACACTTTACATCTATTTGTTTGCGCATGTGTGAAGGAAAAGTGATACTTGTTCCTAGTTGATTATTGATGTAGTGAGAATGGTTGAATTTCACATGTCTTCGTTTTGCGAGAGAACGAAAAAAAAAAACATCCTGTATGCTCTAAGCAACTAATGGTGATAAACCAAGCCATCTGTTAATCTCTTCTGGAATTAATGACTTTCGAATTCAAATTTAAAAATATTTTATTTCATATGGGCACTTAAGAAACGTCAGAAACTAGGTGCACGGTTCCAATTCGCTGTTTCTTATGGAGAAGAGCCGGCAAGAAACTCCTGGTTACTCTTTTAATGATGAGGCTAGGGGTGTATAACTTAACCATAAAAGTCTAACGTTATAACCATAGATATCCGTGGTTATAACCAATGTAACCAATGCGGCGGCTCTTGAGGTATTTCTTTCAGCTTACTGACATGTGCGAAGACGATTCTTAATCTAAAAACGAAGCTACTGCAAAACTAATTAAGAAAGACGTGACACGAGCTACCCGAAACTGTAAAATTTTCCCAATCAACTTTGAACCTTATGATTTAGCGATAAAGTTGAAAATCTATTAAAGAAATTTGACAGATTGTAGTAGCTTTATGTGCTGGCGTCTGTACGTTGAACAAAATATTATTCGCGACCCTAACAAGTATCTTATTAACAGAATGTTCAACATACATCCTGGCACTAAGCTGCAAATTGCAAAAAACCTAAAAAAAAAATAATTTCGTTGGCTACCCTGGCGCTTATTTATTTATATTAATATAAACTTTAATTTAAAAACATGTAAAGTAAATTTAAAGACGACGTGACGACGTGTAGTAAGACCTTAAGTAGTCTTACTAACTGCAGCTTAGAGAGAAATCAAACAATTCATTAGCAAGTTTTAGCACTTATAATTTCTCTTGTTGTTTAACAGTTCAACGACGTCAAAATGAGTAACTTCTTGAATATTTGGGTATTACTGGCAATACAACGTTTGTTAGAAATCCGCAAGATTCAAAATGGATTTGACCACAGAATCGATTAGCTTAAATTCACAGACAAATAAATTAAGAATTTAAGCTTTTTCTTAAGCTTGAATTCATAATTTATTTGTCTTTAAGTGGTGATAATAGTATTTATAATGAGTTGAAAGTGAGCAGTGGCAATGGCGGAACATATAATTGAGGATGTTTAATTTTTGCCGGCAAGATCTCGTTATTTTCCTTTAACCAGAAAATACATAAGTATTAGTATTATATCATTTAGTTAATATAAGTCTGATATTGACAACGCGTCTTGAGCAATCTTTGTGATCAATGCTAAAGTCTTCTTTATATGACAAGAAGCCCTCGCCTTGCAGTGGGACTATACTATTATAGTCCCACTGCAAGGCGAGGGCTTCTATTATTATATATCGAGGTATTGGCAGGTATTATATTATTATCATACATACGTACATAATCAGCCAATAATGTTCCCACTGCTGGGACACAGGCCTCCTCTCGGTAAGAGGGAGTAGGCCATAATCCGCCACGCGGGCCCAGTGCGGGTTGGCAGATGTCACATGTCTTCGAATTTTTGGTCCTAGGACATGCCGGTTTCCTCACGATGTTTTCCTTCACCGTTTTGAGAGCAGTGGTGATGAAATTATATTAATATTATTATCATATCATTTACTTATCATTGAAAATTGTCTCTTTAGAAGTAGAGTAGTATTAGTACAAAAGGAATAATAATGAACTATCGACATTCCCTTAAGACAACAGAAGGCCAATTCCCGTAATTAAAAACGTTCAAAATCTAGTCGCAATCTCATCTCAGCGACAATCAATGTCAAAAACTTGTCAAAAATGTAGGGAAATTAGAGGTATTTTTGACAGATTGAGACTGAGACCAGACTGTTCTCAGAACGTTCTTAAAATTAAGAGCATTGCCCCTCAGATCTAACAGACGTCAAGCTTGATGTAAAGACGTTTAGCCATCATTCTCCTGCATTTATCCCAATTTTATTTATTTCGGGTCTTTTTCTTCAATACCTACATTTCTATTTTTTTTATAGGTAAAACAAACAGTAGTATACTAAAAATATACAGAGTGCCTTAAACATATGACTTAACAAATATACTACACACTACATTTTCCACAGATTACTAATTACACTAAGACAAACTGATTAGCAAACGTTAATTATTAGTAGTCAGGGAATGTAGAAATATTAGAAGCTACTGTTGATCCTTCAAAATTTTGATTATACCAGTTCTAAAAGTATAAGTTTCTATCAGTCTACTAATACTGTTATTCAGCTGCATCCGGTTAGACTGGAAGCCGACCCCAATATAGCTGGAAAAAGGCTAGGCAGATGATGATGACTTTTCTATCAGTAATCACCCCCTTTCTCGGCATATCATCGTTCACCCAGTCCAAGTTTGACGAGCAGTAGTGATAAACAAAAAAACGCTTCTCCCTATAACTTGACATCTCGTTTTTACTGTATGCAATAAAGAGGTATTCGCAACCTGTCAAAATTGACATTCCATTCATGCAAAAGATTGTTGATAGCTTCGATATACCTACCGGGACTGTAAAGGGTCATCTTTCTTCTTGTTATTATCTTCTAGGCGATTTTATATTTATAATGTGTTTTCTATTTATTAATTATTAACATTGATCGGATAATACATATTTAATTAAGTTTAACATCATTCAACTTTTAATAGAAGTTGTAACTTGTGTAGGTAATGTAAGTAAATTTTATTGAGTGGCGCTTTAATTAAGAAATAAACTTAATTAAATATAGAATAGAATTCAGCAATGAAATGAAAATAACTGATTTCATTGCTAAAAGTTATTTAAAAGATTTATCAGTACCTGTTTTGCTAATCTTACGGTAAACAAAGTTCTTATTTGAATTGCGATTACACCTGCTGCTGTGAAGCATTGCAGATTTATACTCAAATATTTTAGTATTTCAAATCTTTCAATAAATAAAGGCTAGTAACAGTTATAAATGCAACATAAACTGGTGTTTATGTTACCGACAAAAGGTGCACATACCTTATAGTCCTCAGTTATTAAAAGGCTAATTACACTTCACTAGAAGTTATTTCACAAGTCACATCAGGTTACATACACTCGGACACTCACAGATCTAGGTATTACAATATGTCAACATAGTCCACTTTACCTAAACAATACAAAACAAAGTTTCATTATTATGTTTACAATCAACAATTATCACACCAAGTCTCTATGCAAGTTACAGGTGTAACGTAAACGCACGAATTACAGCCATACATTACCTAAACATCCGAAAAAAATGTTTTTCGAAACGTAACATTCCGCGTTTCATTTTCCGATCGCGTCGCCGTATAAGGGCGCGTCAAAAACGCGGCTGTGTGCGTAACAACCTGACCATAGGCTTGCGTAGTCGCAACTGAAATCACCTTGCAAGGCCCACTATACCTCTCTCGCTCTAAACATGTTTCTGTTTCTTTCTAGCGGGCATTGTGCTCGGTCCAGCGAGTGGTACGCAACTTGACAATAAATTACGTATAGGAATCTAATCAGGTTAATAGATGTGTGATTTTTTTAAATAAATTCTGACAGTTTCTAATGGTAGGACGATGGTCGTTGAAGAACCAGGATTACGGTGAAAACGTAGTGTTTGCCCGCACTGGGCCCGCGTGGTAGATTACGGCCCACTCACTGTCACAGAGAGGAGGCCTGACCCAGCAGTGGGAACATTGTAGGCTGAGTATGTATGTATGTATGTAGTGTTTGCTTAGGTAGTGCGGTTAGGAAACAAGGCTTCTTTAAAACTGCGGTGACTGACTGAGGTCGGTTCGCGCATATTTTTTATTAGTTCATCTTGCAATGTATGTAGAGATTGAATTTTTCTTGTTGATCT
Organism: Oligia latruncula; assembly: GCA_948474745.1. NCBI lineage: Eukaryota > Metazoa > Arthropoda > Insecta > Lepidoptera > Noctuidae > Oligia > Oligia latruncula. The sequence continues at coordinate 9,357,063 of OX419700.1, forward strand.
TGTCATTAGATCTGGATTTTATCTACTTTTTCGAATCTATTACACTTATTAATTTTAATGAACTATAAATGATTTCTTTTCCCAATCATCGTCATCATCATATTCAGCCTATAATGTTCCCACTGCTGAGACACAGGCCTCCTCTCTGTGACAGGGAGTGGGCCGTAATCCACCATGCGGGCTCAGTGCGGATTGGTAGATGTCAAATGTCAATTCATAATATTTTCGGAAATCCTCGTTAATTCAAAGATGTTGTTTCTCAGTACAGAGTCCAATCCACGTTGATTCTGTTTCCCACAATGCAAACGCTTAAGATCGGCCATTAAGTTGCAAAATAGAAAGGATTACGACTCCGCATTCTTATATTACATTTAGTTCTAATGGAATGAATCCTGGCTAGGAGATAATCATCTGTTGTTTGAACAGATCAGCTTACATTCAACTAGCAGGATTACTTTTATTTTCTTACTAGCAGTTGCCCGTAGTTTTACTCACTTGCTTGAAGAACTTTTTCATCATCGGATTTAAAAATAGGAACCAATCCTATCTGTTAATCCAGGACATAATTATAGCAGAGCTATATGAGTGATATTCAAATCCGTTTTCGGCCGCACCTAATTACCTATTTATCATCAGTTTTGGGATACTCTTCATCTGCCTAGCCTTTTCCCAACTATGTTGGGGTCGGCTTCCAGTTTAACCGGATGCAGCTGAATACCAGTATTTTACATGGAGTCTATCTGACCTCCACAACCCAGCTGACTGGGTAAATCCGATACCCGTTGGTAAGACTGGTTGTAAGACTTTCGGGCTTCTGACTATCCGTAACGACTGTCAAAGATCCACGTAAGACAGCCGGGACCAACGGGTTAACGTGCTTTCCGAGGTACGGAGGCGTTTGGAACACTATTTTTCGAAAATGTTCTCTACTAACTTTTTATACCTTTGTATCCTGATTATGCGTATGAAGTTTCATTAAAATCGGTTCATTAATTTCGAAAAATAAGGGCTTGAAAGTTAAGTATGAATTTCCGTACGGCTCTTAAGTTAAGATAATTTATTGCCGACTTCTATCTTCTTCACAATGACTATAATAATAAAATTGTTGTAATGATAAAATTAAATATATTCAACACATTAAGACAAGTATTAGATTTTTTTTGCATTTTAGAGAATAGATTTATAATCATTTGACATAATAATATTCACAATCTTTTATATATAATGACTATTTACAATCTATTGACATAATATTTATCATAATGTTATTGTTTATTTTTAGTGAAATTTACTGTTTGAAATTCATAATTTATTATTCTTTCTGTAATAAATTAATTAATGTACTAATTATTTAATTTTTGTAATTCAAATACAATGCGAATTGTTTTATGAATACATAAATAAATAAATGAAATGGATAGGTACTAAAAGTTCTATTATCAACCAATTTAAATAATTATGTAGTAACATTTCAATAGTCACATTAATCGTAAACAATAAACCATTATATATCTAATCAAGTAATGCTTACATAAAGTTACAAAGCTGGTAATTGGCGTTAAGCAACAAATCGCGAAGGTTCATTTTCGATTCCCGGGTCAGACAGCCGGTGATTTTACGATATACCTACTTATTAAGTATTCAAATGCGATTTTCTTGTTAAAACATAAACTTGGTGTAAGATTAGAAGGATAATTAATTGAATAGGTAGCCCTTTAAGTTGTTATTAATTATGTAACTTATTTAAATGTCAATAAATTGAATTATTGTAGTTGTTATGAGCAATTTAACTTTAATGATAAAGTTGGAAGCAATGATCCAACTTCAATGATTACAAATTCAAGGTGATTACAGAAACTATTAGAAAAAAATAAAGAAATGAAAATTGTTTATTCTGCACAAACTAAACGCACATTACTAAAAAAGAAATTTTTGTCCATTGCTTGATGTCAAGGACCAAAGACAATATAGAATGCGTAAATGTTACGACCGGTTACGACACTGGCAAATGTCAACAATAAAAACTAGATGTCAACAATAATTTAAAAAACTTACGATTTTTCTAAATCAATTAACAAAGGAAAATTCGAGGAAATGAATTGTATTTTATAATTTTGCAAAAATTGTTTTTATCTTGGACGGATCACCTCCTTGTACTACTGAGCGAATAACCGTGCTCAGATGTTTTGTTATTATAAGTACGAACAACAAAAGCTAAGCCATAGAACTCTGCATAAACAAATACTAGCGACCCGAAGTAGGGGTACTTCACACGGGTGAAAGGTACTGATGGGTCGACATGTTAAAACATAGAGATTATGAAACAGCTTATTAATGATAACAGCCTCACGGGTTAATCAAAGGTTAAGCAACTATTGCTGCGGTTTGTTCGTGGATGGGTGACCATCTATTGCTGCGGTTTGTTCGTGGATGGGTGACCATCTATTGCTGCGGTTTGTTCGTGGATGGGTGACCATATCGAATATATCGAGTCCCCTCCGTGCCTAAAACACGTTAAGCCGTTAGTCCCGCCTGTCATTCGTAGATCTTTGACAGTAGTTACGGGTAGTCAGAAGCCCAAAAAGTCTCATAGCTAGTCTTACCAAGGGGTATCGTGTGACCCAGTAGTAATTGGGGTGTGGAGGTCAGATGGCAGTCGCTCCATGTAAAATACAACCGGTTAGACTGGAAGCCGACCCTAAAATAGTTGGAAAATCCTGCTCAGATTGATATACGCATAAGCCTTCCGGAGTAAATGCTCTAAATGATGGTGAAAACTTCATCAAAATCAATTGTGTAGTTTAGGAGTACTAAGCGGATACACAGACAGACATGAAAATCGACTTTGTATAGATTGTGCGCGATAAGTACGGAAAAACAAAGAAGCGATCATCGTTGTGGTTTGAGGACACCACATTGTGGTCAACGTTAGGAAAATTACAATAATAAGCGCCACTATGTATACATATCTTTGTGGAAGCAGTTGATGCAGTTTCTTGTCACTTGTTTTAACTGCCGGTCGATTCTGTAAAAATCTAACCGTGAAAACTTAGGTGAAGTGAGTTTATTTTTGCTAGGAATTGACACTATTGACAGCTCACTCCACGCTCACTTCACCTAAGTTTTCACGGTGAGATGGTTACAGAATCGCCCTGCTGGAATATACCTTCACGGTGTAAGTAACGTCAACCCTGGTGGGTCTAAAATTATGCAATGGATGTAAGGTAGCAGTTTGCTCGTATATGTCCCTTATAACCTGTACATAAAGTGTTTTTAGGAATGCCTTAAGGGGGAAGCGTTAAGGTAGCCCGCGAAACTCAAATTTTCTTACGTTTTTTGTAATTTGTTTGTCAGCATTAAGTTGTACGTTGATTAAAATATGATTCGCGACCGTAATAAATATGTATTTACAGAATTATAATAATTAGGATCAGTAATACAACTTGTTAAATTAGTATTATTGTAAAATGTCAAGATTTCATGAAATAGTCATTCAGTGGGATTACTTGGTCTTAGAGAGTTGTGTTGATGACTTTAATTATTATAATTCTGTAAATACGTATTTGTTACGGTCGCGAATCATATTTTAATCAACATACAACTTAATACTGACTAGCGAATTGCTAAAAACTTTTAAAAAATTGAACTGCGCGAGCTACCTTAGCGCTTTCTCCTTAACACGTTGTATGCCTTACGAGCCACCGGTGGGCCTAGCGTAGTACACCGTTCGGGCCAAGCCAAAATCAGGAAATCGGTAATTTTTATTAACTTGAGATTTTCATTCCAAAGCTTATAAAAGGTGGTAATTTGTATGGACAATAAAAATTTGCGACTTCTACCGTCTAGTTTTCAAGATATTGTAAAAGGCTCACAGGTGGGTCCCGTGGCCTGGTACTAAGAACTGTGTATTTTTCCGTTGGCGGGGGCCGCGGGGTCACGCCACGGCCCACCCGGCGCGAGTGCGCTTCTGGCGTAGTGATAAACGCCGGCCGATCACGGTTACGCTTTTCCCGCCAAAAATGGATGATTTTGAACATTTTGAGTTAACGGAAGAGGAGATAACGCAGTTATCCAACATCGAGATAAATCTTCTGAACCATAGTTTCCAAATAGATTCAGATGAAGACTTAGTTCACCCAACGAAAAGCAGATGCCGCCGAATTGTATTGTCAGACAGTGAAGACCGAAGAGAATGAAACACCGTGTGTTGTACGTGAATACGTTTACGTAACGGGGTTGATCCGCTCGGCCGCATTCATTCTTTTACGTTCCCAGCACTGCTTGACTCGGTCCTAAGGTGTTATATTGGTACCATTCGAATGCTCTTGAGAAGCTTTTTCCAACCGTATACGATCTCTGTATTTTGATTCGGCTTTTTGACGCGTATGTGCCGCCATTATACTTATATTTTTTATATTATTTTAACACATTTTATTCACTGTCACTATTTTACACTAATGTTTTGTATACATTCGATAGATTTTGACGAGAGCTGACGATAGAAACTTAAACGAACGTCGTAGCTTTTCCATAACAAAAGTTATACTAAGTGGAAGTCTCGATACGCAGCAAAATTACCTCAAAATGACGGCGCTTCCCCCTTCACCACGCCCGATGCGTCACAGTCCTCACTTGGCGTAATGAATTCTTTGATCCTTTAGGTATCTAATGGTATAATTGATTTTAGGATGGAGATGATAGATATGAAGCTGCAACACCAAACCATATCCCCCGAATTGGTTATCATTGGTTTTTTGACTTGCCTCCCACTATGGAAGGAATTTTAAAGACGTATTCACGTTAAAAAGTATCCACTTATTGCCAAAGCTGTCCAACTAAACCTTACCTTTGTTTACCTTTTTTTTAATTAGATTCACCAATATAATTGTTTTATGCTTCAATGATGACTGAATATTTAATAATGTGATTTAAAAAAAAAAGAAGTGCCCTATTTGTGATTGTTGAATGGTATTTTTGAATTTTAATATTATTATATAGTTTTATTACCGCTTTTAAATATAATTTATATTTACTACCGTATCGTTACCCTAGCATCATTGCAATTACCTTGATAAAAACTACAAGTTTATGTTGGATTTGAAAACCACGCGGTCCGGTTCGGCTACAGGGCCACGCGGCTCACTTCCAAACGCGTTTTGTTTGATAGCTGCAATCTGTAGCTTTTAGGAAGCGTTTCCGTAGTACTTTTCACGCGGCTCACGGGTGACCCCTATGGCTCGAATGGTTCAGTATGATAAGGCTCACCGGTGAGCCCCATGGCCTGAATGGAAATACCCGATTTTTCACATGGCGTTCAACGTGTTAAAACAGTCTCTTTGTGGACGGTTAAGGACAACACAGGACCTTTCGTTGGGGCAGTTCATCAGGAAAACCTAAGTACAGCCGCGGTGACAGGAGCTTATAAGAAACTCTTAGCAGTCGGTCTCGCTATGAACATACCTAGCTATACCAACAAGATGAATAGTACAGTCAGTTACTGCAATTACCTTTGCATAAATGATTGAATTTTTTTAGAATTCGTATTCTCATCACGAACGACGACGTCGATCGACGATCTTTGACAGTCGTTACGGGTAGTCAGAAGCCTGAAAGTCTGATAACCAGTCTTACCAAGGGGTATCGTATTACCCAGTAACTGGATTGTGGAGGTCAGATAGGCAGTCGCTTCATGTAAAATACTGGTATTCAGCTGCATCTGGTTACACCGGAAGCCGACCCCAACATAGTTGGGAAAAGGCTGAAAAGTAGATGATGATATCAATTAGATAGTTACCATTTTTCGTACTGTTTTTCGGTACCGTTAACTGTAAATTCAGCCCATTTCCATACCCATGACATAAATTCCAGAATTAAAAAAGGTTTTTCCAACAACGCATACATTATACAAAGTACATATAATATCATTAGTGACAGTAAATACCTAATTACCTCACCTTTAAACAAACAAGCTCCATACAGGGGGAATATTACAATTTGTAATACAATGCGCCCGCGCACCGTCCTGGGACAAAAAGTGGACGCTCCCCAAACAGACGGTAGTCAGTCGAGTGCTCGCCTTACACGTCGCCGATGTCGTTACTAGTGTTTTGTTGCAAAGAACAAGGAGATATAGAAGCTGCATACGTTTGTTTGGCTGTAATGTTGTCTGCAGAAAATGCTTAGGGAGTAACAATATTATACTGAACCAAGGATTAGCTGAACCCTAAACCTCCAATGACTGCTTATGTAGATCTACTGCCCCATTTTGTCTCGTGGTGAGACTTGTGTCCGTGGGGTCCTGGGTTCGATTCCCGAGTTTTTGGGTTTTTCCATTGGGAATTTCTTAGTAACAGCCCGGAGTTTGGAAGTTGGCGGTGTGAAACCCCCGTGCCTCGGAAAGCACGTTATGCCGTGCAGAGAGAGTGCACCTGTATCTGCGCACACACTTGTGCACTATAGTATCTCCCGCGCCGATGGCTAGACTCAGCTGAGATTTGTTGCCATGGCCGAAATTTGGTCTGGAGGACTTTATTTATGTAGATCACTTATTCTCATTTTAATTGTACAGACGCCACAGCACATCAAGTTACTACAATCTGTCAAATTTATTTGATAGATTGTCAACTTTATCGCTAAAGCATAAGGTTTAAAGATGATTGGGAAAATTTTACAGTTTCAGGTAGCTTGATGTGCTGGCGTCTGTACCACCGTTCCTTTCACGACCTTAGATCTTTCTATAAAAAAAAAATAAATAAAAAAAATGAGAACCTCCTCCTTTTTGAAGTCGGTTAAAAAGGCTCCTGGTAAGGTAATAAGCTCTTTAGACTGGTCTGTCTAGGACTAGTATGCCTTTAAGTTGCGTTTTTAGGGTTCCGTACCCAAAGGGTAAAAACGGAACCCTATTACTAAGACTTCGCTGTCCGTCCGTCCGTCCGTCTGTCTGTCACCAGGCTGTATCTCCAAAACCGCGGTAGCTAGACAGTTGAAATTTTCACAAATTATGTATTTCTGTTGCCGCTATAACAACAAATACAAAATAAAATAAATATTTAAGGGGGGCTCCCATACAACAAACGCGATTTTTTTGCCCTTTTTTGCTCGATATCAATAATGGCAACAGGTAGGCACTTGAAATATTCACAAAATACTCAGTTGTATTTTTACTTTAATAATAAATAATAAAATTAAAATAAAATAAATATTTAAGGGGGGCTCCCATACCACAAACGTGTTTTTTTCGGCATTTTTGCCTTGTGGTACGAAACCCTTCATGTGCGAGTCCGACTCGCACTTGGCCAGTTTTTTATATTATTTGTCGATTTGTTTTACTATGAAAAGTTTATTTCATTTAAGTAATAGTATTAACCTATCAGTTAACTTCATTTTAGGTTTTTGAAAAGAAAAAGAGATTTCTGGAAGAGGCTTTTTTTTTTGCGGTTGGGAAATCGTCAAATGACCCCTCCCGCTCTGGGTGGAGCGGAAGGGAGCGGGGTGGTGGGAGAAGCTTTGGCACAGGAATCTCTTTTTTTTGCACAGGGTATGAAATAAACTGTTTTGGTCCACATGGTAAAAAAGTCAGCCAGTATAGTATAGTGAGAATAAGATTTGACATTTAGCAAGTCCGTCAGCTTCATCCTACCGCAAGGAGTGACACTTCTGCAACTCTTTATGCCTTCTTTGTAGACTTAGTATAACAGGAGATTTTTTGTTTAACACTTATGGCAAATACGGAACATTTGCAGGGGAGGCGCGGCAGTATTCTACATGAGTACAGTGGTAAATGGTAATGGTTGTCATTTGTGCCCATGCTGATTTTAGAGTTGAAGAAAAAAGTAGGGTGTCGGGAACAGGACGTAAGAAAGTAGTGGAACCTTTTGTAATGCGGTTCTGTTTTATTTATCGTTTATCCCCCTTACTAATAAATGTTGTATAGCGTGTGCATACTTACACAACGCTTTGTCTTCTTCTTTCGAAAGTCAAATTACTGACGACTGAAAGAGGGAAATCGGTGTATAACATTCATCTGATATAATACGTTTATTAGTAAGGGGGTATAAATTTTATAACATTTTAGGATCTGCCCGCGACTTCTGTCGCGTGTAAATCGTATAGTATACAATATACGAAAATAACGGTCACATTTTTATAAGACTTCCTCGGCTTCTTACCCACCGCGTCGCATCGTATCGGCGACTCGCGCTATTACGTCGTTTTTGCTTATTGTTTTTTTTCTTTTTGTTCGGCTCTGGGTCGTAGCGTGTTATTAAATATAACTTTCTTCAAAAATTGGTCTATCAAATGCAAAAAGAACTTTTTTTTTTCTTTTCTTTTTTTTTCTAGAAATTAGCGCATTCAGACAAAACAAACAAACTCTTCAGCTTTATCACATGGGTATTATGAGGGTATCCCTTGCTTTCTATGTTGATCTAAAGGATTATCGACTAACAGTAATATTCTTATACGGAACCTGTCTAGTGCAGAGCAAGTGTCGGCATCGATGTTTTTCTTCTTTGTTTAAGAAGATAACTTTGTCCTGGAGTGGGACAATTTCAGACAAGGGCAGAATACAAAACAGTCAGACTTTTTTAGTCTTGAAAATGCTTGTTCACTGGATCCGGATACAGGCCCTCATTTTACGAAATAGTGAGATTTGGCTAGGCTTCCTGAGTTTTAGGGCAAAAAAATTTAAAAGAGCTACAAAGCTAGTGAAAAAAAATGCAAAAGTCAAAAACTCTTTAAAAATATGCAAAAATGTTTTTAAAGAAATCGCATTTTGTTCATGTCTTTTGTGATAAAATCGTCTCTATCTCAAAAACTAAACGCGATATCAAAAGAATAAAAAAACGCCTCGCGGTATTGAGTTAGGCTATATTTAAAAAAAAACAGGATCTCTCTATCTCTTACGGTCTAGGTGCTAAGGTGCCCTTTGTGTAGTCGTATTTTGGGCAACGCGCGGAAGGTGCTACTAGGCGCTTAGGGGCGAGGCGGCCCGCGGGCTGAGGAGCAGGAGGCTGCGAGCGAGCCATCGCGGCTGGGGCTGGCCGGAGAAAGCCGAAGCTGCGGTGGTGAGTGAGGGAATTTTTTTATCTTGAACACATCCATCTCTCGACGGTTACATTGGGGTAGATTTTGAATGGTGGTCGTGGTCTTGTGGGTGTTGTCATTTCGCAAATTTTTGAGAAATTGTTTATAAAAATAATTTTAAAATTCATTTTCAATGTATCCGAAGGTCGTGAAAGGCACGAGATCTGTGCATTTTTTTTATAATCCTATAGTGACACTTCTTTAAAATTAAGTTGACATAATCATAGAACCGGTCGAAGAGGCGGTCCTTGGGGGAGGCCTATGACCAGTAGTGAATGTCTATAGGCTGAAATTATGATAATGACGATGAATCATTACAATATTTTTCTAAGTTAATTAAGGTAGGTACAATAAAATCGCTAACTTAGTATTATTATAGTAAGTTATAACTAACGCTTAATGTTCTAATATTTCGTGATTACTAACTAAGTTATTCGCCTATTAGCTTAAATTAAGTTTTATTTCTTGATTAACGACTCGGCCGGATTTGTTACACCCATTTTTAAATAGATTAAGAGAAGAGTAAATGATGTCATGGGCATAAAATATATTATGTGATAGGTTTGAATTATGGGACATTTTTGTAAATACATAATTAGGTATAGTGTGCGAATGAATAGCGGATTAAAAAAAATGTAGTTTTCTTAGAACTTATTTCTAAAATGATATTTTCTCAACTTTATCCACCGGCTAAAAAAATAGAAGCTGTTTATTTTTCAGAAAAAAAACCTCCATTTATTTTAAAGGATAAGGTTATTTGTAGGTAAACTTTTGGGGATGACTAACAGGGTTACTCTTAATTACTAGTTTGGTTATCCAAGAAAGCTTCAAAGAAAAGAATTTGATAGAGGCACATAGTTGCTATTAAAAAGTGACAATTTTGGCAGGATGGCTAAAAAAAATTTCACAGAAAAACTCGGAACTGAAAATGGTTTCCAAATCCACTCTGGCGTTGGTAATTACTAAGCTGAAGAGGCGGTCTAACCCATTTATCTTGTCTTATTAATTGTGCAATCCCTTTTTAATATGACAGTCAATATTTTCCCGATAAAAATAATTACAAAAAATCACCCACGATGACCAAAGTTAACAGCACCAGGATACCGTTAACTGTTACCAAAACAATAAAATTGCCACGCCCCGCCCAACGGCGCGTACGCATAAATCAATACAAAACACAATTATAAGAAATTACACCAGCTGTTATAATTAAAAATGGTTGTACTTCATTAATGTGTCAATATATTAACAAATATCGGGGACCACCAGGTTGGTTACTTTTCTTGTTTTTTCAGAAGCTTGTAAGTCATTCAGATTTTCCTAGGCAATTTTCCGAAAATTTATGGCATTGCCACATTGTAGCTAAAATAACCTCCTCTGTGAGAGGAAGTGGGCCCTAACCACCACACGGACCCGGTGCGAATTGGAAGATGTCACATGGCTTAGAATTTTTGGTTCTGGGACATGCCGCTTTCCTCACGTTTTTCTTCACCGTTTTGAGAGCAGTGGTGATGAAATAATTTACACAAAGTAAAGCGCCTGTGTATGTTGGAACCTATGACCTAACTGGTTCCTAGCGATCACTGTAAATATAATTTACGGACGTCTTCTAGTCGAGTCGACTTGTCGGAGGTATGCTTCTGCATTTTTCTTGCGTCAACTCCTGAAGCTGGACTTTACTGAAACAATATGAGAAATTACATTTGAGACTCTTTAGTAAGAGGTAATAGAAGATGGTAACAGGTAAAATAATGTATTTGGGCACTTACAGTTGACTTACAAAGGAGAAAGCCATGAAAAAAATGGTTAAATATTCATGTATTCACTTGAATATTTAACCATAATTTTTGAACACATATAAAATATACATTACCTAGTTGGTTACCATACTTAATTGATTTCTACATTATTGTATATGCAAATATGAATAATGCTATCAAATACAAAATGATCAATGATAAAATTATGATGAATTATTAATCAAAAATCAGAAGCGTTTTTAACCAAAAATATACATAATTACTGGCCATCAAAATGAAAAGTTTAAATCGTTAATAACTTCTTTCTATAGAAAAGTAGGTATTAATAAAGGTTTCCGTTATAAAAACACTTTGGCATTTTGCCGATAATTATTTTATTTGACCTCTGATGTATTGACAAGTGATTAAATGTATCTATTTATTTTATTTAAGTTGTTTGTATACTGATGAAGAAGTTAGAATGATAATAACTTGATTTTTTTTTTCCAGCGGTTTTTTAACAGTTAGGTACTTTTAACGACTACTTGGAACTTAGTTTGGCAAAAAACCCTAGGTATAACATTTTAGATGTTTGTTTTAAATAGGTACAACGTTTTACATATTTCTCGTAGTATTAAAAAGGTTGTTTTGTTACCCAGTAACTGGGTTGTGGAGGCCAGGTAGGTAGTCGCTCCATAACAAATACTGATATTCAGCTGCATCCTTTTAGACGGTAGTCGACCCCAACATAGTTGGGAAAAGACTAGGCAGATGATGAATTAGTAAGTAGGTAATTGTTGCCGTAGCAGAGTGATTAAAAAATAAGATACCTACTTTTCTAAAAGTATCCTTTAGAAACGACAGGTTTGAAGAAGGAATATTTTGTGCTTATAAAGAAAAGTAAAATTGGTTTTCCACATCTCCATATAAAACTGTCAACAAACTCGAAATTCTATTTTTAGATCAGCTGTTTATTATTAAAACGTTGTCTCCCAATAACGGGGAGCAATATCAAACTTTTATGATATTTTTATTGGTAAATTTTACAGTACCTATAAAAGAAATCGGCCGGCCGCTTTGACAACAAGTAAAACACTGCTTTTTACTGGCTAACTCACATTTATGTCCGTTTACAACTTAAGAAGTAAATACAGGTCCATTTATTAATCTAAATTAGAAGTTTCTAGTCGCTTGCAGACGATAGATTGAACCAAAGTGGCTTAACAGTAAACATAGAGATTTAAAAAAAGCCGCGGCGTCCGAAACTCAATTATCTATACGACCAATTGTCCGAAGCCCGGACCAATAAAATTAATCTGAACACAACCAACGCCATTACATACGGGACCGTATTAATCTCAAAGCGTTGATTAGTAAAACTATAAAAGCGGAAGTATCACAAGAATGCGGTTAATGAGAGACTGAAACCCGATTTTATGGTTGATCGTTAAAATGGCCGACAATTGTCTAATTGTTGCCTACTAAACAACTAACATCGTGGGAAGACGATGCCTCACTGATGGTGAAAGTCAAAAACTTGACGGTTTTATAGCGTCACCTGAATTCGAAATTCGAATTGTAATCGAAACAACGAATCGCTTTTAGGTTCCTATTTTTTTTAAATCAATTTGTTTTTTATTTTATTAATAAAGGTTTTATTATTATTAGCTTCTTAGTTAGATTAGAAACTTTAATGTTAAAAACAGTGGCTTATAAGTATTATAGCTTGTGTCAGATCGGAGTTAATTTATTATTTTCAAGCAATGTTTTCAAGTGATGAGATCACGGCATTGACATATATATTACTAGCGTAAGGACCGGGCTAACGGCGCGACTAAATACCACCAACGCGCTGGCCCTAAAATGACTGTTTTAGGGCCAACGCGACTCAGTTGACAGTGGTGCGCGCGAACTTCGAACGAAGAACTTCTATGTCAAATGTTCAGACGGGCGTATCCTTACTTTTGAAATCATTGGATCACGGTCATTGTGATTATAAAAGTAGGCTGTTGTTGTTAATTACTAAAAGGGCAGTTGTACAATTGATTAATCATGGCTATGATATATGGAATAATAAATGACTCACACATGTCATTATCTCACTGTGATGAAGAAAAAAAACTAGTAATGTTATTGTTATTTAAAAACCTATTAAACACGTTATCTTTAGTAGGTAATATAAAGCAATAGATCTATCAATTATTTCACTATATTTCATCCTAAATTAAATATAACTAAAATTCTCTTCTCTTTGTATCCTTTCCAATTTCAAATTATTTACAAAAAAAAAACACAAACAGCCTCAACAACTCTCAAATCGAACCTATTCAATAACCATTCAATTTCTAAAATCGAATCTTAATCTAACCACACAAAATATACACAGAAGTACACAAAGTACACACAACTACACAAGTTTACATAAAAACACCAAGTAAAGACAGGCTCTATTCAAACGTACCGACATTTTTCTGTCGCGTTTTTCCTCGACAAGTCGCAAGCGCAACATTGAATGCGACGCGACAATACGTCGGCGACACGTTGTTGACAAGTCGCGTTGTCGGATGCCACTTTAACGATAATTGGATGTGTTTCGATCATTGATTTGTTGGTAGTTAGTTGCTACTACTATCTTCTAGCTGGATTGGTCATGAGAACTTTGTGTTGAAGAATGAAAATATAATGGAAATTAATACTTTGGTATTAATTAACTAGGGACGGACATAATATTAATTATAAAATGTCACCAATGGAATTCTTATAAATCGTAAATTCATACTAGTTTTATAAACTAGATTGGGTTTTTAAATATTTTCAAGTGTAAGTCTCAGACGGAATATTTTTGTAAATTATGTATTATTTGATAGAAGGACAAGAAAAGAAGCTCATTTGTTTCAGCACCCCAATTGCGTAACATACTTCCAATTAAATCTTGCAATTCGAAAAATTTTGAAGCAAACTGCTAATGCATTGCTTCATAAATTTGAAAAATTCGTCTGCTCAGCAACGTAAATACCGCAATGAATGTTGTTGAACTGTCAAAATTAAAGACATTGGCATTGTAAGTGTGTTACACTATTAACCCGCTCTGGTTGCTCTAAATTTACTAGAATTTGACTAAGTTTTAACCCTTCATACGCTATTACTAAAACATGATTCTATGAAAATGGTACCTACAATAATACCTAACCTACATGCGCTGGCACAGATTCTAACAATCATAACCCGTCATCCATCACACATAAGCACAATTTAATGCACATAACTTCAACAAAAGCAACACAATAAATAATCCCAGCTGATTATATTTACTTACACGTTATGCCCACTCACCTTAACACACATAAAAACTTCATACTATACTAATTACATAACAAACGTTTATCAACAAAACGTGTCGTCGATTAAACGAGCCACTTAGATAAAATCAGTCATATATTAAAAATGTAAAAACCATCAGAGCGTGACAACACAATGGCTATAATCGTATAAACACGCGAACAAACACTCCCAGTTTTTGTTCGACCAATCAACAATAATCATCACGCTATTACATGCCCTGTTAACCCTGTAATTGTTGTAATAAAAAATACTTAGCGAGTGCATTACGTGCAATCTCGCACTATAGTCTTACAAACATAAATATACCACTAGAAAACTTAAACCCACACAAGTTTCCACCTTATTTTTCTCTTCATAAAGGTGGTGTGTGATTTTGTGAACGGTACAATAGCATGTGCATCGAAGCGTTAAGCCTCTGATTTTTGTATGGAATGTCTAAGGGCGTCGGTCTAATTGAACTGATTTTTGTTTTACACCTAATTTTCTTTTGTTTCACAGCTTTGTCTTGAATGTGTGTTCTTTAGTTCGAGTAGCGATTTAGTTGATGTTGTTATTGCAACGATGTACACGATTACTTGTAACCGTGTCAAGTTTTTTAATTGAAATGGTTTTTAAGGTTATTTATAATTAGGTTTGAAGTAATTGATTTATACTTGTTAGACCTATTACATGTTTAGAGGTTATTTTTACCTACATTGGTTTTATTAACCTATAATTAGGAATATTTCATTAGTAGTTTTTTTTTTACAGGTTTTTCTATTACGAACAAGAAAACATGCAGACCTCCAAGTAACATCAAAACAAAATTTCGTACAATTCAATAAAAATTCCGAACAGCGAAAACAATATCGTAAAAAATATTGTAAATCTTAATGTTTACCATTAACGTGCGTCTATTGTGCCAAATATACATTACAATTATAAATAATTGTTAAGTGCCATGTTATTACCAGCTGTAAAAGTAATGGCGGGCACGCGTTTGAGGGTTATACTGTGTAATTACGAATGATACTAGAGTATCATGTATGGCGAAGATAGGTGTTTGATTTCATATTACTTTGGAGCCTCAGGGTTTGGCTAGATATTTTAGGGTTAAGTTGAGAAAACGTAGAACTGTAGTGTGAAGTTTCACAGGAAAGTGATTGTTGTCAAGCTCACGTCAGATGAACAGGAAAATTCATCTGCTTTTATTGATCTATAATTTCTGTAGTTCTGTGAAAACTGTACCTAAATACTGATTTTAGACCCGTTTCGCGCAGCAACCAATAGATAAAACTATCATTCACGTTAATACAGTTGCGCCTCAATAAGTTTTTGTGATGCACAAAAAAACTGAGATAATTATTAGAAGCAGTCTCGTTCATAATGAAATAAAACCGTATCGTATTAGAGACGGAACCTTCAATCCGCAAAACTTTTCTAGCTTGACCATATTTTGAGCATACCCATTGCTCAACTATCACCGTGTGCAACCATTTAAATGATATTATTTCAGATTTTATGGTCCATTTTATTTATTGCCTTTTTTCAGATTGTGTATTGAGAAGAACGTTATTGTTCGATATTAGATTTTTTTTTTGCTATACCCGTTTTTTGTCTTAATATATATTATAACTATGTCTGTGATGGGCCTTAGCTTCGTCAGCTTACAAAATAAAGAGTTATTAAGACTAGTTTTTGCTCCCAAAAACCATTTGATTAATTAATTTGATTTAGGTTGGGTGGAATAATTAAATTATATTTGCGAAATCTATTGTAAGAAACATTTAATTGCTTGATAAGAAGTTTATATTTATAAGATTTTATTTCTAAAAAAAATTTACAATAGTTTATATTATTATGTTATATTTTTTTTTTGACTTTTCACTTTTATCCACTCGTTAATTGGTTTAAGCAGCAGATATTGCAAAAACTGGTAACTCCAATTTACATTGGAATTGATTAGAAAAAACAATTTAATTCAGGTTAGGACACATTAAAAACAAGAAAAGCAACGAGAAACACAAACAAAAATGGGAAACAAATTAAAAGTAGCAAAACAAAGAAAAGAAAGAAAATTAAAAAATATATTGAAAATGACAAAAATATATGCCCAAGTGCCATAACCGAAAGGTTTTCCTTTCCACCTCTGCATTTGCTGGATGAGGAACACTTGGCGCTGAATCAAGTATACCGAGCTTATAAACTATTTTTGCCGAAGAATTCTAAAGGAAAATGGATTCGAACACCAATTAGTAAGTGACCATCGTATACATGACAGGACAACTAACCTTAGAATTGAATTCCAATGTCCGGCGGCCATTTGTACGTTTTCACGGCTCAGCTAGTTAGGGGCAGCCATTGATCCGTCCGTCTGTACACGTACAATGGCGCGGTTGGCGCCTAAGACCATTTAGCAGTCGTGTTCCAAGAGTTGGGTGATAGATGATTTTTGTAATGGTATTCACACTATTATTTTGTATTGCAAACACTTGTTAATCAGGTTGTTTTGTTGCGGCTGTATTTGCATCGGACATAGAAATACTCGTAGCTAGATCTGGTATTCCATTATTTCGTAATTTCAAGTAAACAGTTGGGAATTCCTGGGTTGTCATGTTTTAAAATTTTGTTGAGGCTCTGTTGTAAGCTATTACCATAAATATAACCGGCAGCCGATAATTTTGTTACTACTGAGAATTCTCCAGCAGAAAAACCCAGATACCTCAAAATAGGGTTTACGACATTATTTTGCACATTTACAGAAATATAAATACCTACATACAAATAAATAAAATTGAAGTGTCTGTTCGTAATGTAAAAATAACAGCTTTTTACTAAATGCATAATATACAAGTAACAATTTAAAAAAATGACAGTCTGTTTGTTCCGGCTAATCTCCGAAACGGCTGGTCCAATTTTCACGAGATTTTCACTAGCAGATAGCTGATATATAAAGAGTGACATAGGTTATTTATCCCGGTAGCACGTTCACGTGGAATCATTTCACTTTTTTCCAAAAGTACATGGTCAGTTTTTTTTTCTTTGAAAATTTTGCCCTAATAACATTTTGATTGCCAAAAGACTATAGAAATTTCTAATAGCGACCGGAATAAAGTAGATAGTTTACTGTTAGCCTGCATCATCCTACTGCTGGGCAAAGCCCATGTTTCCAGCTCTTTCTATCCAGGGCTAAAGTGGACTATTTACGGGTCGTTTGCTTTTTCCAGCTCGTACCGCCATCTTCTACGGGGTCTGTCGGGACGCCTTCTAGCTATGTTAGGGCAATGAGGTGCACCAAAATAACAGCTACGTGGAGTAGTGGTTATTTTGGCCCACAGCTCATAAGGCATACGGCAGACGTCGCCAGGCCAGTCCCACTTCAGCTCAGCCGCTTTTTTATCAACGTCAGTAATCTGTGTTTTACAGCGCAGTGTGGTGTTGCCGTAGACAGAGTAAACTATAGACTGCTGCATATCTTCTTTTTCATTCGCACAAGAAAAAGAGAAATATATTATCTAACGTCACTAGCAAAGAAAAGAGACAGAGTAAGAATATTTCTGTCCCTTACTGTGTGTCGGCTAAGCACATCAATGTGCACAACAAGTTTGACGTTTATGAATGAAATAATAAAAACTACACCGCGCAAAATAAGAACTTTTTCGTGCATAATTCAATAATAGTACATTTGCGCAACTGTGAAAATGGTAAGGTGCAGTATAATAAGCTGTAAAAATGATAGTATGATGAAGATTGCCGGAATTTTTTGTCCCTTTCGGTGACACGGATACCATGAGTGTATAGATTACTTTGTCTACGGGTGTTGCGAATATGGTTTGTCTATTTGACGCCTAGAAAGTAAGTAGGTTGTCCAAGAAAAGTATGCATATCCAGTAGTGCACTTCTAGATACAATACTAATTAAACACAGATAATAAGACCAGTATCAAAGTAAGTGCATCAAAAATCTTTAATGGAAGAATCTCAAAGAAGTATTGCATAAAAAATCTTATAAAAGCTGTAAATGTTCCTCCGTCCATTAAATATATATTTAGTCCGAGCGTCTATCCGAGCTACATATTATAATGTATGTGTGTACGCACGTTAATGTGTTTCTTTTTGTTTATCAATTTGTATTTGTCCCCATATTATCGGCAACACGCCGGTCGGCTTACTTCACAAGGTTTGAGGCGTTTACAGAGCTGATGATACTTAGGTGTGACAAGTTGTTTTAGTGTGATTTTATCTTAGTAAGGGCTGAAAGAAACGTTTACTTTAGATTCTTTAATTTCTACTTTTAAAAGTTTTGGTTAGTATGTTCTTCATCATCGTCCCTATCAGTCCTTTATTTGAGATTTATTGTTTGAGATTAGATAGATATAATATAAGTAGTTTAGTTTTACACTCAAAAGAAATAGCACAACACACAAAAGCAAAATTATATAATAATAAAGATGATGATTAGTATTATTACTCTACTAGCTTTAATGTCAAAATTCACTTTTCTAAGCCATACTATGGTCAATATGGTCCTTATTATATATAATCATTCTCCGTGCGGTATCATCCTCTCCATAAGCTCCCTTGAACGCGTCGACATTTCTCATATACGTTACTACCGACTCGGTTCATCGCTCGGTTTATTGGTCGACGTTTGTTACCCAGATAAACCTTTGTATTAGCTTTTATAATACTATCTTTGGACTATATATTGTGGCCGGTAACCACTTTAATGATTAAAACACGGTGCCGTAAAATTGTGCTTGATTTTTTATTGGTACAATTATTAATATTGAAATACATTCACGAGAAAGTAATTGCAGTTTAGTCGGACTCCTGTAGCATCTTTCATATCCTTTGCTTTTTACAGGGCTTTTTATCGAATGCATTTTTGATTAGTGAATTTATTTTAGTTTGATTCTAAACCTTTCAGACATGACGAAGAAGAAGATGAATTGAAGATGATTGGGTGTGGCTACGATTTAGAAGTTAATAACAAGTATTTTTTTTGACTCTACCTCATTTATGCATTTAGTCTCGATACTCGTGTCTAGAAAATGTGCCTGCATGCCTAAATACAACGTATTCAGGATTAAAGCTATCGTTTTGTGTTTCAAGCTGAATCAATCGCTTAAAGAGAATTTATCTCAAACTAGCTGTTCCCCGCGGTGTCACACGCTGCGCGGCTCCTAAGGGTCGTAGCGTGATGTTATATAGCCTATAGCCTTCCTCGATAAATGGACTACCCAACACTAAAAGAATCATTCAAATCGGACCAGTAGTTCCAGAGATTAGCGCGTTCAAACAAACAAACAAACTCTGCAGCTTTATAATATTATATATACTAGCTGTTCCCCGCGGTGTCACACGCTGCGCGGCTCCTAAGGGTCGTAGCGTGATGTTATATAGCCTATAGCCTTCCTCGATAAATGGACTACCCAACACTAAAAGAATCATTCAAATCGGACCAGTAGTTCCAGAGATTAGCGCGTTCAAACAAACAAACTCTGCAGCTTTATAATATTATATATAATATATATATATATAATAGTATAGATGTGGTTTACAGTTTTGGTCATTGCAATGAGCGCTAAGCCTTAGTATACCTATATCTTATAATTGTCATACATAGGACAATCTGCCCAGCCTTTTCCCATCTACATTCGGGTCAGCTTCCTCTTTAACCACATGGATCTGAGCACCAATATTTTACGTGAAGCGACTGCCTATCTATCACTGCCTATATATCTATCAAGATATGTAATGAAACCAGTGACGCCATTGAAGTCACTGAAGGAACAGCCCAAGGCTCAGTACTTGGACCCTTACACTATCTGACATATGTAAACGACATGGAACATGTGGTCAATCACTGTTCCGTCTATCAATATGCAGATGACACATGCCTTGTAGCTACCCACAAAGACGTAAAAGTAGCGGCTCAATGGTTACAGGAAGATTTTACTCAAATTTCCAAATGGGCACATGATGCTGGACTGGTTCTTAACGCAAGTAAGACCAAAATCATTCATGTTCACTCAAGTCATCTAAAACACATTAGTTCTTTTGAGATAATCGCACACAGTCACAGTTGTCTTCACTCGACTCTGTCAGGTGCTTGTCGATGTGAGGCAATTGATCAAGTAACGCACCACACCTACCTTGGATTGGTCGTAGACAATCGTTTTAGCTGGACTTGTCACGTAGACTCAGTCTGTGACAAGTTGCGGGCTGTACTGGCAAAGTTTTACATTTTGAAACCTAAAGTTCCGTTCAAAATCCTGCTCAACATGTACATTGCTTTGGCGGAATCAATTATAGCATACGGAATCACGAGTTATGGGCGAACATTTAAATCATATACTGAACGAATTTCCAAACTGCAAGTTAGACTTTTAAAACTTATCGTACCCAGTAAAATAAAACACCAATATAAAGATAACGTCATTGAACTATTTAAATATTGTAAAATTTTGCCAATACAGACTAGACTCAGCATGGCCCTCTTGATTGAACAATTTGATAATAAAAGCATTCAAGTACCGATATCACATAAAATAATCACAAGAAGTATCACCAAAAATAAACTAATAGTACCTCAGGTTAGAAATTATTATGGCAGGCGAACAGTAAAATTTTTAATACCCACAATAATGAATAAAATACCAAAATCTATAAAAAACGAAATAAACTCGAAAAACTATAAGCAAAAATACAAAAAATACTATTACAACTACTTATTTAGCTTAGTTTAATAAAATAACTTTTAAATTTAAAACACGAATAAAAATAAATAAAAGCGTAACAACCTGTATAGTTCTAATGAGCGGCCCAGTAGCGAGCAAAACAAAACATTACTCACTTACTGATAGATGTTTACGGATTAGTTAAATGCGTGTAATATTATTCGTGTACCTACATTATTTGCTTATTTACCATAAAGAAATGGCGAGGGTACATGAATGATATATATGATGTTATATTATGTAAATTTAGGTTATCCTTACTCAGTAATCACTATGGAGTGTTCTTAAAGTGAATGTGAGTACCAATACAAACCATTTCTGGTTTAATGGTACAAAAGAAACATAAACCTGTATTAAGATTGTACGTATAAAAAAAAAAAAAAAAATAAATAAATAATCTGAATTCCACAATCCAGTTACTGGGTAACACGATACCCCTTAGACTGATTGTCAGACTTTTGGGTTTTTTGACTACCCGTAACGACTGTCAAAGAACTACTACTTTCCGAGACACGGAGGGCTCTCGATATGTATTGGATAGTAACCCATCCACGAACCAACCGCGACAAGCATAGCTTTACCTTCGATCGACCCGTGCGGCTGTTATTATACAGCCACGAATCATTGTCATACCTAAGTCACAGTAAAGATATGAACAGTACGGAAACGACACACTCACACAGACGCGCGCATCTACGGTACCCTTGATACGGTACGGTACGGGTACGGTAGCGATAGTCGCGGTGCTCTCAGTCACGGGTGCCGCTTAGGGGTACCGTAGATGCGCGCGTCTGTGTGAGTGTGCCATTTCGAACGTTAGTACGTAGTTTCCGTACTGTTCATATCTTTACTGTGCCTAAGTGTTGTGCAAAAAATGACTGCAACAATTTTTCTTATCAACCCAATCACAGACTATTACGTCTATCTTCCAACCACACTCACGTATAAGCAGAATAACGCCTACCTATCCAGCAATAGCCTTTTGTTAAAAGATAACGCTAGCACAAACGAGGCACGATAAGACAGTATAAGTACCAGCGCCAGTATACGTTTTTCAATTGTATTAAGTTACATACAAAGATAGAATGCAATCAGGGACGTGGTATATGTTATTACCAAAGATATTTGCATACAAGCAATAACATTGTTTTGGTCTTATGTGGATCTGTAGGACTTAATAGTTAATGTGTATTGAAATAAGCCGTAATACACAACGAGCGGACGGGTGGAGTAAGGCGCGGTTCGCACTGGGCGGATAGGACAAGATTTGTTGCGGATATGAAAGATAAGCTTTTCTATCTCTTTGAATGTTGTGCGTAAATGTTATGGTGCGGTATAGGAGGTCCTATCTTCTGATGCATTGTAATTAATCTATATCCGTACAAGATGATTGGTGGTATTTAGTGGAAACCATATCCAAGAGACATGCGTAAAAGTAAACTTACCCCTATGACAAAGTCACAGTTTACCAACTTTTAACCAATGAATGTCCTTACTTCTTAATTTGCATTAATTTCTTCTGTGCAGTATCCAAGTCTGGTCCTCTCATGGTGTGGGTTGTGCTTATATTTAACTTTGTTGGAGTTATTTATTTCTATAAGTAATCATGAAGTTGAAAGTGAGCATATTATTTAGTTGCAATTTTAATCAAAATTGATTAAAATCAAAATTAAAATCAAAATATTTTATTTCACATAAACCTACATGGGCACTTCTGAAACGTCAGAAGCTAGGTGCACGGTTCCAATTGGTCGTTTCCTATGGAGAAGAACCGGCTAGAAACTCCACGGTTACTCTTTTTAAAAATAATTGGCTTTTACAATGTTTCCAAATTACATTAATCGAAAGGACCCAGCGTTTTCATTCTAGAGTCGGATATGTTATTGCTGGTGTGCACTATGCTATCAGCCTAGATGCTCATCCAGTGGGAAACATATTTTGCAATACGTATACTCACAATTTTTCAAGTTTTAAGACTGTTAGCTACTATGTAAATATAATCTCGTTTGAAAATAAAGTACACGAGTTTTAAGTTGTATTGTTGTTTTATATTTTACAAAAATTAAATATAGGCAGACATTTTCTACTTTGTAAGAGATCCTTGTAAAGTAATTATATTTTAATTCTTAAAAAAAACTTCTTTGTAAAACTTCGATTCCCGCCATCTTAATTCTCCGTCCGCCATTTTGCCACAGATTCACATTATCATCCAAAACAGATAATCAACTATGAATGAATGGAATATCCATCTAAGTCGACACAATAAAAATACTCAATGAGCATTGACATACAAAAACGTCTCCAGTCTTAATGAGTTGCCAGAGATAAAAAATGCCGCGGCGGCACCACAAAGGATGGCAGAGCAAATAAAAGATCACAGTCAATGTAAAAGGTTTGCGTATTGTTTTATATTAAAGTGAAATAACAATAGGTAGCCCTTTCAATGGATAATGCCGCCACAATGAGAGGGGTTAAGCTTGGTTTGTATGCTGGTGAGAATGTTGGATGACCACATTTGATTATAACTTATTGCTAGGCCAGCCTTTCATGGTTTGTTAATGTCATGTAATCGCATAGTTTCAGTATCCAAAAGGCTATAAAAATCCATAGCGGGAAGTCCTTGCATACTGCCGAAGAGACTTCGAAGATATTGATCAACAGATACTGCTAAACTTTTTCGAACTGGAAATGTCAACAGCCCGATTTAATATTGCTAAAGTTATTATGTGAGATTGTATGTAGCATGACTGGAGCCCTGACACAGCTAGAAGAGGTCGCGGCAGACAGAGGAAAAGATGGACGAACTCCTGGATGGATTTGAAGAATTCGCGAGAGGAAAAATGGAGGAGGCCTTTGCCAAGGAGTGAGCAAATCTGGCTAGAAAAAAAAATAGTAGACTGCAGGAGAAGACGATATGTTTCGATCCATAGCAGTATAGACTCTGGGGAACCAGAACCTTAGATGACCAGCTTAAAAAAGAATTAAAAAGCTAAGAACACATGAAACGGGAACTTAACATGATTTCAAGTGCCAAACCAAACTACTTCTACATAATTTATTCTTAATCCCACCAACAAAAATATGTCCACCATAGAACCCAGCCCTACTTGGATCTGAACATAAGTGGACACCGTAGAGCCTTGTGAACATAATGTAGTAGTGAAATACAACATCACATTGTTCCGTCACCTGCACACGTCACCGCGCATTCGCTTACACTTCTTATTATCTGAACACTCATCACGCTTTTGTTTCTGTGAGGGTCAATACACTAAGTAGTGTTGAAGAAATTTTTCGCAGATTTTTGTCCCATTGTGGTTTGGGACTAGACGAAAAACGCCTTTTCCCATCTATGTTGGAGTCAGACTACAATCTAACCGGATGCAGCGGAATACCAGCATTTTACATGGAGCGACTGCCTATCTGGCCTCCACAACCCAGTTACTGGGTAACACGATACCTCTTGGTATGACTGGTTATTGAACTTTCGGGCTTCTGACTACCCGGAACGACTGTCAAAGATCCACGAATACCAGTCAGGATCAACGGCTTAACGTGCTTTCCGAGGCACGGAGGGGTATGTAAAGATGGTCACCCATCCACAGACCAACCGCGGCAAGCGTACCTTAACCTGATCGATCGACCTGTGTGGCTGTTATTATTTAGCCACGGGCTAGACGAAAAACGTATACCTAAAAATTTACGAGCAATTTCGAGGAATATTTCAATGGACACAGTGGTAGCATTTTAGTCGCTTGGTGAGAATGAGGTTTTGTTAAGAGCTGTTGATATGGTTTTCTGAATGGTTCAGTACACTAATGCTCGGTTCCTAAAAAGAAAAATGAATAGTTTTGCTTACCATTGATAGCATTTTTTATTGCCAAACTGGGCACATAAATGGATACGTAAGCTAATTTTCCCTATGGGAGGGTCTACTTTGCAAAGCTATATCTATGGTCTTTGCTTCATTATTGGTAAAGATACAGGAGTCTTCATTTTAACCAATAACGGTCCGTAAAGTATACGGCCATTAGTAGGGTTTGAGTGATGTGCTGGGAATTCTGTTTTAAGTCAAAAACTAAAATAAGCCGCATTCAGTTGCTTGTTGGACAATATTTACTGTCTCATATGAAAATCTTCAGCCCCTTATGTATACTGACATCCTCCTCATTCTCCACCCTGATACCCTCAAACCAAAGCACAGTCACTTTAGTAATTCTGTCCAAAGTACAAATTCAATAATCTCTTCTAGGTGCCTATGCGAACTTAGGCACCTAAAAACCGCGCAGTAAACAGTGAGATTCTAAATTCATACTCACTGTTTTCTGCGCGGTTTTGAATGTGATGAGGTCAAAATTATATAATATTTATCCATACCATTTCATTGTGTGATTTCTGCAATTGTTATCAACTTATTTGACGTATTTATTCCTTTTTCAAACAATCTAATTAGGTTTATCATTGCTTAAATTTTACATTATTTTCATACCGAATATGTTCATAAAAATATGTCATTACACCTGCGCCAATGTTCGTGGTCAATGCACTCTTGCGCATTGTCTTTATTATTGAATGATTTAATACATTTGTATGACAGAGGCCCATGTTCAGCACTGGATGTATGATGTATGTTCGGAATATGACATCCTTTAAACGTCTTTATCAATGTCATGGTATTTACTTTGTCTTTATTGCTTACATTTTTGCTTTTTTGTAGGTGTATTGTTGCAAACTGCGCATGAGTGTAAGACTATTAATGTATCGTGTGTGTGTATCAAAATAGCCCCAAGACTGGCGATATTTAAATATACCTAGGTAGAAAGGGGCTTCTGGCTAAGTAATAACAGATGCACGGGTCGATCGATCATTGTGGATGGGTGACCATCTTTACATACCAGATCCCCCCGTGCCGCGGAAAACACGTTAAGTGGGTCCTGGCTGTCATTCTTGGATCTTTGACAGTCGTTACGGGTCGTCAGAAGCCCGAACGTCTGACAACCAGTCTTACCAAGGGGTATCGTATTACCCCAGTAACTGGGTTGTGGACGTCAGATAGGCAGTCGCTTCATGTAAAATATTGGTATTCCGCTGCATTTTGTGAGACTGGAAGCCGACCCCAACATAGTTGGTAAAAGGCTAGGCTATAATGATAATAGGTGACGAGGGGGAGATGCATACTAGACTTGACAATAAAGACCTGTAAGAAGAATGCTCGTAACAACATGGGTCACCGTCCAACCCGCGTCATCTCATGCCTTTGAACACGCGAGCCGTTCATTTTATTGCGTCGATAAGTGAGCAAGGGCAGTAATTACCGCTAATGGTTTCGATTGCTTGTGACAAATGAACAAACAGATTCGCCCGCGAATCTCATGTAACGCATGTATTACAGCCATCTTTGGAAGATGGTCTTTTTTAATAGTAGCTTTGGCTTGATTGATTTGATGGTTAAAGAAACATGGATGATTTAATATACCGCAGGTATGTGATTTTTGACAGGTCTACGTTCCAAACGTGTTTAGAGAATGATGAAACTTATTGTGTAAGATCATTTATGCAATCATTATTTTGTTGACAGGCCTTTTCGAAGCTCTTTGTTCATGGCAAATAATTCAGTAGGCCGCTTTGTAAGGTTTCAGTGAAAATGTTAACTTACTAATATCATAATTATAATCATAGTCTATGATAGCGCGGTGATTTACCGAAGCGCAAACCTTTTCTGGTTTAACTGTACGTGACTGACTATGTAGATTTCAGCAAAAAATATGTATGACCGGTTCTTTTGTTTTATATCGGGGACTTAAGGAGTCTTAAAAGTCCTATAATTATAGAATAACCAACAAATAAACTTAACCGGATAGCTAATCTTTTAACGATATTTCTTCCGTCTACATGATAGAAAAAATGAATACCTACCTAACGGAAACCTAGTCTTTGCTCATCTGCTAAAATACCAAAAAAGAAACTTAGTAAAACTATTAAGCTATATTAGTCTAGACTTGAGAATGAA
Organism: Oligia latruncula; assembly: GCA_948474745.1. NCBI lineage: Eukaryota > Metazoa > Arthropoda > Insecta > Lepidoptera > Noctuidae > Oligia > Oligia latruncula. Next base: position 9,383,959 of record OX419700.1, read on the forward strand.
TAATTTTATAACACTCAATACATACCTACATTCATTAGTAGAATTTACATAGAAATTGTGATAAAGAAATTAATTATTTGCGCTTCTGTTTTTATTACCTAATAATATTGTTTCTGAATGTTATCACTGGAATTTATATTTATAAATATTGTATGAGTGATATAAATATTTCTAATTTAATTTTTTTTTTTGGCTTATAATATATGGTGCGTGTACGTGTGTTCCTTTGGTTTTTAAGGGCCAAAATTGCAGAAGATCGGGAAAAGTGGAAAGAGGGAAGAGAGGCCTTTGCCCTGCAGAAGGACAATACAGCACCCTAATTGCTATCGATCACAATCTAAATCATTCTGAAGGATATTGTTAAATTTGTCTGCTCAACTAAATGCTGTTGAACTGTCAAAATGAAACCCATTTCTACTATTAGAATGTTAAAAATGTTTATACACGTTAGTAAACATTTGTTAAGAAACATAATGTATTAGTGTTAGAAAATGTTTGTAAACATTTTTAAACAGTGGCAGCACCTTTACGCAATTATCCCGTGCGTTCATAATTATAATTATGACTTTGACAGGTCCTTTAATTAAACTAGATTTAGTAGGTATAAACAAGAAATTATTGTTTGGCTACACAAAAAAATGCTTTTATCATCATTATCCCCATGTCCTAAAACAATGCTAACTCGATATAATTATCTCCCTTGGAACTTTTCTCGTACCTAATAATTCTCCATGCAAAAAGTGCCAGCACACAAAGTCCCATAAACGCACACAGCACCTTGCACTCTGGTATTTTAACTACAAAACCACAACAACACAAGCTAAAGAATAAAATTTTAATATAAAATGTCTCAAAACGCCGCGGCGTCGAATCCCGGAATCCGGGATTATTAAGTGTTGTTCTTGTTGTTCTTTTTGTACTCCAATGTGGCTGTTTGAACTCAATATGTGGTTGCTCATTTAGAGGCCGGGATTAACAATAAAAACGAAATTTGATCATTGCGGCCGACGGACGCTACGGTGATCCGTTAAGGGGAAGGCTGGTTTTGATATTATTTCGTTGGGTTTTGTCCTTGATTTTAATACTTAACGTAGCTAAATAGTTATTATCCGTAATACCTAAATAACTTAGCTAACCTTTTGACCGCCACAGTCATGTATAGATGACAAACCAAAATGTGCCCAGCACGCCACGGTTCGACTACATGACAGACTTTGACGCCGAGGGCACGTTTTTAATTTTTTGACGTGTGGCGGTCAAAAGGTTAAAGTATAACGCGAAATGTGGGTGTACTACGTATACTAGAGTATGTTTGCCTAACCCTTCGAGAATTACAGGCGTGATGTCATCTTCTTTTCATTTCTTGGCCAACCTGGCCAGCCGGGTGTGTAGACAAAACATAGTTGCATAATGCATTCTCTTTTTTTTCACTCAATTATTTGCAGCCTGAAAAATCAGATTATGGCTTCCACGTTGAGTTATACAAAGACCAGCCCATACTTCCGAGATTTAGCTTAATTTAAAATTGACCTGAAATTGTATTGGTACCTACCTAATTGTTTTTACTTAGAACTGTGGTGAAGCTTGGTTGTTCAAGGACTAAATAAAGTATTAAACGTACAGTAATTTATAAACAAGAGTCGAGGCATACGAAGAAAACTGACTAACTACAATTTACAATATTTAAAACATAAAACCATGAAATACAGCAGCATCTTCACCTTAACCGAGCATTTGCCGCGTTATCAGATCATCGTCCAGCCTGTCCAGTGTAAATAAATCCAATAGTTTACTGCCCAGCCATTGTTATTCTCATTAACCCTTTGTCTCATTAGACCCTGGCTTCATATTCAACCTTATTTTTGTTACCGATGACAGCTCAGATTAGATCCTTTTTTTATTTTATTCTTTTTTCGAAAACTTTTGTCCACCATCTTGGTTTTTTCTTTTTTTTTCGTCATATAAAATTTCAACCAGTCTTATAATGTTATAGTGTTTATTGCTTTAGTCGTTTTTTGTTTTTAATTTTTGGAATACATTGTTGTTGCTGTAAAGCCTAAATTTTATTTCGGATTGTCGCGTGGTTTAACGACGACGTTTGGTTCGTAATTAATTTTTAATGAAATGCAAATGAGTGAATGAAATGAATTGCTTCATTTAAAGTTGTATTTCATTTCTTTGTTTGAAAATTTAAATTAATTGATACCAATGATGTGAACTTTTAAAATCAATTAGTAGGTAATTAAGACTGAATAAAGAATGCTTCCTGATAATAATAAGCGTTATTTTAAATTAAACTGAAAAATTAAGTGTATTTGTTGGTCGCATACCTTCATGCCAACCTTTTTATGGGGTTGTCAAATGCAACCGCTATCGCTATTTAGCTTTCTTACAAATTGCTTGCTTTCAAACTGATTTTCGAATTTTGGATACAGTAACAAATATTTACGTGGTAAAATATTGTTAACATTTAACAATTTAGGTACTGAACTTAGATTTGGGTCTAGCACATTAAAAATCAGAGTTCAATATGTAGTATAAGTAGAAAAATATAAAATAGTAATGTAAAAAAATTACTATGCTTCATTATTTCAGTCTTTATTATTTAATTCAGTCGTAATATTGGGATGTGACGATCAATAACTATTAAGACTTTATGATCTTACCTACTTTGGATTATTGTTCGGAACTTCGACAAAAAACCGACAACAAACCACCATTTTTGTTATTAAAACTAAAAACGCAACGTTCTTAAAGGCAAATTACTTTAACGTGCCAAGCAACAACGATACGGTAGCTAATTCCCGGTATCGTGCCTACTTGCAAACCTTTTCAAATTGTTCTAAAGCCAGGTTACAACCAGCGAAGTAGGTAACACGTTTGTCTAGCAATTTTGCTGCCTTATTGCATTATCTGCCTTACTTTGATCTTCACGTGAAGCGTGGAAATCTCTCATCATGTGGACGTTAGCTGTTATGTGAGGCAGTTATTCTTGAATTTTGTGGTATTTTGTTAATACTGTATTCAAAGTCAAATCATTTATTTGAAGTAAGTAGCCCTTAAAAAGGAACTTAACTGTCTAACGGAACTTAACTAAAACTTAACAAGAAAATAGATTTGATTCTAGGCGATTAGTAGGTAATATTTTCGTGCCCATTCTTCTCCATACGAAACTACTTTCGTATGGAGAAGAATGAGCAAGAAACTATTGGCTTTTACCAACATTAAAGACTTGTACAGCCTGTATTACTTACTCAACGTAATGGTAGCTTCTTTTTCCAATATAAAAAGATGCAATGATGTGTTCTCCGAAACACGGTTGGCTCTCGATGTGTCATCGGTCTCCTAGCCAACAGTCAGACGTGACATCTTCTTTACAATGTTACCTGTAATTAAAATAATATACAAATTTCTTGCTTCTGACCCAGCAGTTAAGGCTGTGCGTTGTGTACCAGTAATAAATGAATTAAAGACTTGTATTAAGTAGATATTTTGTGTAAATGAATACGTCGCACTTCATTATCGAATATCTACTGGTCGAGGCACGTATAAATCTAGAGGCTAAATAGGTAAAGGTACTATACCACTGCGCCGATGAAGTCATCATTAAATTAAACCAAAACCCTTCATAATTCCTACCCATCTAAATATTAATTAGAAGGGATAACAATACTCAGAACCTGTACCTAAACATGGGAAACTTTATTAAAACGTAACAAAAGATTAGATAGGGCTCACTTAAAGGTCGTTCACACTCGTCCTTTGTCGCTGCGTCCGGCGATCCGTCAGCGTACAGATATGGATGTCATGTGTTTTATACAGGGTTGCCGCTACGGTTTAATTGATTAAAGCTCGTTGGGAAAACTGTGGAGCTGCTTTAGTATAACTAATTTATATTAAAAAAAAACAATTTAATTTTTCGTCTCACGGAGCATTTTAGACAACGATAGTTTATAAAATAATAAATCCTCCCGTACGAATTTCTGCCTCGGTGATCAATCTCGACGGAGAGTAGCCCAGTACGCCGGAGATACAGCTGTCAAAGTTAGCTAAGTAGGGAGTTATAAAAACATAAAAGTATAGCCAAATACTAAAAGTATTATTTCTAATCGTGTATAATTATAATATGTTATTGTTTTTCTTAATAGTTAGACATGTTTTACGCAAAGTTTTATTTTTACTATGAATTTTAAGATTTACAATACTCTAAAAAAATAAAACCTATTTTATAATGATATAACAGCCAATATAGCTATTAACCCCACTTTCTCGTGACAGACTTAAACATTTAAATTAAGAAACATTTTAAACAAAATTTCAAGTCAACTCCACCCCACCTTCGTCCAACGACAAAGTTTGACAATGCTCGCGGCAAGCTAAAAGGCCTGACGAACAGGTGTAGCCGACCGGAGCTTTCTTGCATCGTCCACCGTCCGCCATGCAAGAGATAAGAGTATGCTGATTACTGAGCACTAAGTTATTTTTACACTTATCCTAGGTTTATCATAGATAGGAAATGGGATTAGAACTTTAGAAGGCAGGAGATCAATGTAGAAAAGGAGATAGTGTTGTGTTTTAGATTGTGAGAAAATTATTGTGTGTAAAATTGTAAATGTAGATGGGTTTTTTGAGCCAATATATAGTACTTACAATGGTTTTAAATCTGTTGGATGATAGAAGAAAATAATTGTATTGTAGAAGTCAACTGTTGTAGGTGATCTAACACTTATTAAAATGCCGAGTTTAAAAATGTTTAGACTTGTGCTTTTTTCGTGTCGCCAGCTGAAAAAAAAAACAAATCATCATACACAACAGTGAGCTTTTGACAACGTGCAGACGCCAGCACATCAAGCTACCCGAAACTATAAAAAAATCCCAATCAACTTTGAACCTTATGCTTTAGATATAAAGAAAATCTATTAAACAAATCTGACAGATTGTAGTAGCTTCGAAGTGCTGGCGTCTGTACTTTAGATATAACTTTAAGAAGGTTCTTTAATTTACTACAGGGTGGCAGGTACAGAAACGAAGCCCCCTCTTCGTTTCGTTGTATTAGCTGTTCTGTTCAGAATCATGTACAGTCACCAAAAGAGATAAGTTACCAGGGTCGTCGGGTGTAGTTGAAGTTTAGTAAGAAACAGACGGATGTTTACGAATGAAGTTTAATTTCATAATTGAACTGTTTGTTTTCTATTATTTAGATATAATTTTATTCGAAAGCATCCATCGTTTTCTTACTAAACTTCAACTATATCCGACGACCCTGGTTACTTATCTCCTTTGGTGACCGTACCTACTGAACCCATGGTAACAGGTTGCTCGTCGATGTAACGATGTAGGCATACATACCTCAAAATAAAATAGACCAAGTTTATCCCATAAAACATTTAGCGGACCAAGCCCCAATCTTAGTTTTCCATGCATTAAGTTGTAAAGTGTAACTTAACAGTTTCTTTTTATTTTCAGAAGTCCTCTGCAGTAGTTGCGGCAGTAATCGGATAGCTTTTAGTGTTTTACCGAACAATTGAGAGCTACGATAAGGTAAGTGAGAGCAGCTAGGGCGCTCTTTAATGGGACCCGGCTGAACGTTGTGGGAGATACTAGGATAAATAGAGCCTCTATGAGGCATGACTGAAGTGGCTTGATAGGCGCATCAAATTGTTAAGATGACACTAGTCTCATATAAGTCGTGGAAATCTTTTTAGGCATGAAAATACAATTTTATTTTAGATTTCAAATACTTACTGGAAAAGCTGACAGTGGATAAAAAACAATGTATAGCTATATTTTTGGTTAGATATGAGGTGTCATCGTGAACCCTGGTAAAAAAAAACAACCTGTATACTGGTACAGAGTGACATTTTTACAGTTGGTCTTTATATATAATAATAAATAATAATAATAATATATACCACTATAGATCACGAATTACCACTAATACCATGCGTAGTGACTATGGAAGTATTGTACAATAATTCAGAGCAACATTTTTTCTAATAAATTTTAGAGAGGTTACTTTAGAACATTCCATACTTTGAATTCGCTACCTCTTATGCTTTGGTCCAAACCCTTATCGATGCGGCTTTTCAGTTAAATGCTTACACGGGGCAATAGTGCCAATTTGTTGTATATTATCTACGACGAGGGACAGATAACCTGACAGATTGGCATGTACTTAGTGCGATGTGGGCGGCTGGGAAAAATGCTCCTTACTCGCAAAATGAACATAATTGCTCACTATTCATGGAGCGTCAGTCGCCTCAGTACGTTTATTCACTCAAAACTGATGGACATTAGCCAATTATGTGGGTTTACCTATTGTATGGGATCGAGGGACACAAATCTATTGAAGTGTCATCTTTGCTACATTTTTTTTCTGTTTTTGTTGAAAGCAATCGTTTTTAATGTCATTTCTTCGTTTAGGACGTGATTAATGCTAATGTGAGTGATAAATTGTATTTATTTCTGTATTTAGGTTTAAACAAACACTTTTACAGGTCAATAATAAACTAGATGAGGTCGAAGGATAGACATATCGGTCCAACCCAATCATTCTGCGTAGCCTTTTCCCAACTATGTTGGGGTCGACTTCCAGTCTAACTGATGCAGCTGAATACCCTGATATTTTACATGTAGCGAGTGTCTATCTGACCTCCACAACCCAGTAACTGGTTAACACGATTCAAACTTAGGCAGGCCCTTTAATATGTGCAGATAATTTCATCACCACTTCTCTCAAAAGGGTGATGGAAAACATCGTGAAGAAATGCCTGTGTCCCAGCAATAGAAACATTTTATAGGCTGATCATCCTATTCAATGGGTGGCCCATGTTCAAAATTGAATATTTACAGGCCCGGCATTATCATCATTCTCCTGCCTTTATCCCAATTTATTTGGGGTCGGCGCAACATGTCTTTTTCTTCCATACTTCTCTATTAGTCGTCATCTCGGTAGTCACCCCCTTTCTAACCATATCATCATTCACACATTCCATCCATCGTTTCTTTAGTCTTCCCCTACTCTATATAAAATACATACGAAGTTGTCTGTAGCAGAGTTAAAAGAAGACATTTTCTATTTTTACTAATCTTATATCTTACTACCGATATTTAAAGACATTTATCAAATTTGCACATGAAGACCCGGGATCTCAGGTGCAAGGCTATTACCATAAATATAATAAAATTCATTACTTTATTACTTGACAAGGCTGCAAACTACAATTATGTATAAACGATAATATTTTCGATTTAATCTTTGAAGGGATGAATAATGCGTTCAATGAAGGTCATGAAGAAGTGCCTCAAATTAAACGGTTTACATATATTATAGATCCGCTTTTGCATTTAGAGATCACTAGTTGCGCCCCGCGGTTTCACCCGCATAAGTGTCGATCCCGTGAGAATATCGGGATAAGAAGTAGCCTATATGTTAATCCAGGGTGTCAGCTACCATATCCATATTTTTTTATCAAAATTGGTCCAGCCGTTTGAGCGTGAAGAAGTAACAAACATATAAACACACACTCACAAACTTTTGCCTTCTTAATATTAATGTGATTTTCCACACATGAATCAAAAACTCTGTTAAAATGTGCATTAAGTTGACATTTAAAATGAAATTGTATCTTTGGTATGGCGGAACTGTCACTATTCCTCATTGTTTTTTTTTAAATATAGTTTGAAGGTTTAAATGAGTGTTTTAATTGTAATTTCAGCTTGATTATTATTGCTTTTGCTACTTGCAAGGTGCTTGTAGCTAAGTAATAATAGGCGGACGGGTCGATCGATCAGGTTAAGCTACGCTTTCCGCGGTGGGTCCGTGGGTGGGTAGCCATCCTCACATACCAAGACCCCTCCGTGCCTCGGAAAGTAAAAAACTGCAAACGCCTGTTGATAGAAAAAATGAATTAATCTACAACCTCTGCACAACCCTTTGGGAAAACAAAGCGTGGTGTATAATATATTTTTGTAATCTATAAAATGTAACAATAAAAAACTTACACACGAAAGTAAAAATAATTATTTACTGCAGTAAATTCCTGGTATTAGGTCATTTGTGTACACAAACAATAATAAAGTGCGTTTTTATTTACGGCAGCAAACAGTAAAGTAAAGTAAAATTTAAAATCGCTAATAAAACGTTAAGAGATGAAGATTTCAGATTCGTACGTTACGATTTAACAACGTTGTAAAGTGTTGTGGAGTTAGTGCTCAAGACTTGTATTGTTACTGCTTTTCCTTAACCAAATAAACCTGATGATGAATCACCAAAACATTGACAAATTAGTTAATTCAAATTATTATTTATTTAAACCACAATTATAACACCTTTATGCCACTTTCAGACTTCATTTTATATTCTCATTTCTTATTCTATCCATTCGGGTCACATATCCCTCTTAGCATTCCTAAGAATTTAATGTATTTATTGAACTTTCGATAATCATTGTGAAATGTGATAAGCTAAGTATTAATCAAAAGTTAAAGTTTAAATAAATAGATAATCAGCATAATTAATTAAGCAACAACATAATATGACTCACCCAGTGGCTTACTCAACTCTAAGACTTTTCCATAAATCCTTGCAACAAATCCTAAATGGCATCATGTAGGTCTACAATCTCGAAATTTTTAAGCAGGATTGATTATCTCTTCTTACTCAATATTTATAATGTTTTGATCATTAAAACTTAAATCTTTCTGATCAGTGTCTTCTATTAAAAAAAAAATTAAAGAAAAATAACATAATTTGACATATTATCACATAAAGGCTACCTTAATCTAAGCCAGAGAGTATCTGTCTAGCTGTGTTTGCCAAAACATACCTGCTGCATTTGCCATCCACGAAAATCGTTACAAAAACGCACTGCACCCAAAAACCTAGGCACACTCCATCACCACGAAAGACCCAATCGATACTGTCTAGTTCAGGAGGTCGTAATTGTGATATGGGCCGTGAGAATATTCAATTAAGCGGGCGAACTTAATTGCAACTTGATAAAGTTAAGTTGGCTCTAAGTGAACTATCTTCCGAACTAAGTTAACTGACCATTATCTTTGCCTTTGTGCTTGGTAGCCTCGTCCTCACCTAATTGGGGGTAGCAGGGTGTTGGGAACTTGTGGATGTGGCTTGGCTTGTCTATGATTTTGTGTTATAAATTGGTTTCTTTAGCAGGTATAGTTTTTTTTATCTCACGAAGCAATGCGCGCTTTCCTTGTGGTTACCGAGTGTATAAACACGCTGTCAATGTGTGGGTAGGCGCAAAAGCTCTCGGTAACGTCCGAGACAATGGCCAAGTCGGATTAAGTGTGTGTGTGTACTGACGCTACTCGTCTTACAGACGCCAGCACATCAAGCTACTACAATCTGTCAAATTTCTTAAATAGATTTTCAACTTTATCGCTAAAGCATAAGGTTCAAAGCTGATTGGGAAAATTTGACAGTTTCGAGTAGCTTGAAGTGCTGGGGTCTGTACATTTGGTTACCACAATTAAAACGCGCGTGAGATAAAATACTGTACTCGGGATGTTAGACGGATCACCGATGAGCAGAACAACTTAGTGCTGGTGTAAATCTGTATTGTTAGATATCGGACACTACTACAGCAGCATATTATTTTTGAAGGTCACATCATCATCTGCCTAGCCATTTCCCAACTATGTTAGGGTTGTTGTTGGGTTGTGGGGGTTTGAAGGTAAACGTCTTATATAAATAAAGTATTCCAGACCGAATTTCGGCCATGGCGACTGATCTCAGCGGAGACCAGCCTTCGGCGCGGGAGATATTATAGTGCACGTGTATGGTGCACTCTCTTCTCTCACTTTCATTGTCCGATGGGACGGCAGGGTTATAGGGTTTTTGTAATGAAAATAACGTAATGTGCCCATAGAGATTAGTCTTCAGTCATTGCGACATATTAAAGATCTTTTGTGTCTCTAAGAGTTTTAGTCAAATTACACCTAGCAAATTTCTGTAGAACAGAAAAAAAAACTGCAGCCAAAAGTTCAAGTAAAGCGTATTGCTATGCACAGTCAATGCTTTGACATACCCTTATAAGGCATAATATATTACACGTTGTAATGTACTGCTTTCATGATTAAAACCGGAGCTTAGAACTCAAGATATTGGTCCTAGGGATATCCACGCTATCGTAGCCAGGACCACGTCCGGTGCCCGTCCGGGTCTAATCGAGTTATTGTGAGCGGCACAATGCCGCAATCAGGCGCAGCCGCAGCGGCAACTGCAGGTGCTGTATTGTCGTATGTGTGTGTGTATGTGTGTGCGAGGTAAAGGGTAAACTTTAGATATTTTTTGGTCCTTTGAAGATTCTGGAAGTTTCGAGAACGATCTATGGTCAACTTTAACTGATGACATTGAAGGTTGAGTAAAAACGAGTTGAGGTAAACGTAATGTCTTACGGACTAAAATACCATGGATGACCCTTAACATGGAAATAAAATGGCATGGAATCCCCTGGGCTGCTATCGATAACGCTGTGGAAATGGCGAAGTTTGGGAGCCAACAAAATTTTAATAACTGTCGTGCTAGCGACACGAAGAGGAAGCAGAAGCGTGGAATCGAAACTGTTTGAACCAGAGTATCGGTAACAAGACAGCAGTAGCGAAGGGTACATTTTTAGAGGTAAACCGGATTAGATATCTTTAATATGATTATATTATTTGTCTATAGAATACTGACTGTGCCATTTTTCAAAGGGAAGCCGGTAGGAATCGAGTTATATGGAACCTTCGCCACTGCAAGACAGACATTTTATTCTGCTCTGCTTACAATCATATTATTATTATGGTAACTAACTACCGAGATTTAAAATTATACTGAGGATTATAAGTTACGATATCGTAAAAAACGTCATTGTCTAAATAAACACCAAACATTTCCACGCTCTGAACAATAAAATAATCCCCGAACTAAAAAAACTGAAACCTTTCATTCCACGACAAAATTAATACGGTAACAAAACTTCCTTCATTTTATTACGCACATTAAATTTCAAATTGATTCATGGGCTCTGCGGCAATAAGAAAGAAATATAACGACTTCATATTATTGCCAGCGCAAAAAAATCAATTTGAGGCAAAATTCATAACTTGCAACATTGTTTTAATTGCAAAAAAGATTTTCTTATAATATTTTATAAGATGGCCGGTGGCCACCGCACGCTACAATAAAGGGACAATAAAGAAAACTAAAAACCGGTTGCAAAACAATGCTGGCCGCGCGGCGTTGCTTGACGTTTTTATCATTTCGTGCGGAGAACAAAAGCTTGAAGGCTTCCTGTTGAAGCTGCATCACCATTCTTGTGAGGCGACTTGCGGACGGACACACGGGTGGAGGGAATGGGCAACTTTGTTGTAGTGGTCAAGTTTTAATTAAAAGTATTTTTACTTTTAATTAAAACTTTAGCGAGATGGTGAGGTGTATGTTTTGTGATTGGACAGAAAATACTATAAACCTCCGAGTTTTCTTCGTCTAAAATCTTAATTATAACCTACGAATTTTCTTCGTCTACGTCTAAGATCACGGAAAGAAGAATCGTTATAGTAATAGGTTAGTGTTGCTGTCTGATTTCTGAATGTTATTGAAACAAGTCTAGTAAAGACTTGTTCATAAGACAAGGCACAGATGACAATAGAATTTAAAAAATATATGAATCTGCCTAGCTTTTTCTCAACTATGTAAGGGTCGGCTTTCAGTCTAACCGGATTCAGCTTAATACCATCACTTTACATGGAGCGACTGCCTATCTGACGTTCGTAACTCAGATATGTACAGGTTAAAAACCCCTTGGTAAGACTGGTTGTCATGATTTTGGACTGTGAAAGATCTACGAATGTCAGCCGGGACCAGCAGATTAACTTGCTTTCCGAAAAACGAATTAGTTACCTATACCTAAATTAAACTCGTTTGTCAATCAAAGAAACTTACGAACACATTCCGCAAGTAGTTTCAACAAAGTAACTTTTGAAAACCTGGGGGACAATTGCGTAACACATTATCAATCGGAATCGGTTTCATTTTGACAGTTCAACAACATTCATTGCGTTATTTAAGTGTTGAGCAGACACATTTTTCGAACTTATGAAGCAATGGATTAGCAATTTGCTTCAAAATGATTCAGATTCCGATTGATAGTGTGTTACGCAATTAGGGTGCTAATCTATCTTTGACCACCAAACAATTTACTCTCCAAACTTACCGGTCCTGTGTCTCCCAGACTCTTGTCCCGATACATTAACGTACAATAGAGGTGGACGATCTATTCATTGGCGCCACAATGCGATCGGATCGGACGATCGCGGCCGATCGCACGTGATCGCACTTGCAACGCACTGATAATAACATCACTGTTCCATGTAATTTGAATCCAATGCTGATCGGCCGAAACCGGCCGAAGTCGGAAGATTTCGAACGAATAGTTTATTGGGTGTGTAGACGATAAGTTATGTGTGTAAAGTAATATTATGAGGAAGGCTTTGTTTCTTAGAGATTATTGCAAAAACAGCCTTTAATATCAGATCCAACTGATAAGAATACAACAAATATTTACTGGATAGTGCGTGTGGATGAAGATGCATTCGGTTTGTTTGTAGATTAATACATAAATATGTGTTTTAGTATAGAGGGGTCCGTTGCTAATCACAGCCGCACAGGTCGATCGATCAGGTTAAGGTACGCTTGCCGCGGTTGGTCTCTGGACGGGTGTCCATCTTTACATACCGAGACCCCTCCGTGCCTCGGAAAGCACGTTAAGCCGTTGATCCCGGCTGTCATTCGTGGATCTTTGACAGAAGCCCGAAAATCTGACAACCAGTCTTACCAAGGGGTATCGTGTTACCCAGTAACTGGGTTGTGGAGGTCAGATAGGCAGTCGCTCCATGTAAAATACTGGTATTCAGCTGCATCCGGTTAGACTGGAAGCCGACCCCAACTTAGTTTGGAAAAGGCTAGGCAGATGATGATGATTTGTTTTAGTATCCAGGGGCTTGTTGCTAAAAGATTCGTTGCCACGTTAGTCGATCGAAGGTTAGGTAAGCTAGCCTTGCCGCGGTCGGTTCGTCTATGGGTGGCCGTTGGTCTCGGCTATCATTCGTAGATCTTTGACAGTCGTTACGGGTAGTAGCAGAAGCCAGAAAGTCTAATCAGAACCAGTGCACCAGTCTTACCAAGGGAGGGGATATCGTGTTACCCAGTAACTGGATTGTGGAGGTCATAGGCAGTCGCTCCATGTAAAGTACTGGTATTCAGATGCATCCGGTTAGATTGGAAGCCAACCCCAACATAGTTGAGAAAAGGCTAAGCAGATGATGATTTTTTTATTTATTTTTTTATATGGTGTACATAATAAAGAGTATTCTATTCTATGATGATTAAAGTTGTTGAGCAGAAACAAAATTCGAACATGTGAAGCAATGAATTAACAATATTCTTCAAAAGGATTCAGGTTGAGATTGATAGTGTGTTACGCAGTTAGGGATTGCCGATCAAACTGGAAGCTTACCCCAACATAGATGGGAAAAGTTATTTTAGTCTTCTCAACTTATGGCAAGTTGTTATAGTGCTCAATAGTTGTGACCGTGTCAGATTAGTTACGGAAGGCTGAATATATTGTGACGTAACTTCGGAAAGACTTATGTCCAGCATTGAATTGAGAACGGCTGAGCTGCTTGATTGAATGGTTCGCTAAATAGTGACTGTCTGTTTGTACAATGCTTACAAGTTTTTCCAGTCCATATTATTATAAGAGTTCATTTTGTTTTACACGACCACAAATACATTAACATGTAACGGTCAACAAAGGAGATAAGTATGCAGGAGCGTCGGATATAGTTGAAGTTTACTAAGTAACCGATGGATGTTCTGGACTGAAATTTAATTTAATAAATGAGCTGTTTATTTTCTATTAATTAAATTAAACTTTATTCGAGAACATCCATCGGTTTCTTACTAAATTTCAACTATATCCGACGATCCTGCATTCTTATCTCTTCTGTTGACTGTGCCTACATGTTAGGTAAATATCTATGGTTGATTCCTCATGCGATTCGACATAAATTCGACATAAATCTACACCTTCTTCCCATGGGGATAGGCAGAAACTACGCCGAACGCCACCGGCTCCGATCCTTACATACTCTTTTTGCTTCCTTTACGGTCATATTTCTGGTCATACACGCACGCTGGTGGCGAGTACTATGCATCTGACCTTTCTGGAGAACATCACCAATAAGGTCAATCTATGTATCTTACTAGGGCGTCCTTTCCCGGCGTTAATTCCTCAGTAAAAAAAATTAAGTGTAATCGCAACCGTTAACGGATCGTTAACCTAAAATAAAATCAAATTTAATCTGCAAAACACAGCATTTTACAGAATGTATTGCCAACAATGCTGGCACAAAACAATGAGTTAAAAGACAAATAATCGTCAGGTATCGGGTCTCGTATTAACGAGGAGTGTTCGGAACATTTGTCAAAAGAATAACACAATAACTGTTATGGATAACCGATAGTTTGTTGCCTAGTTAACTCTAACGAGGCCGTGGTGCAACCTGCCCATCGGGTGAGGGCACATCGAGCGTAAATGTATGCGAATTTTGTTTTTTTGGACTACGTATTTTATGGTGCCATTTGTCTTGGTATTAAACTGTACGATGTTTGATGGCTCTTGATTTTGTTTTACTTTATTAAAAAAGTAATTTATTGAATGGTTACTTCATCAGAAGCTTTTAGTGTGGGAAAATGCTGTTAGAGGCCTGAGGGCATTCAAGAAATTGTTGGTTTAATTCATTGTGTTTACTATTTTTAATCGTCTACATCGCCAATTATTATAATATATGAGAAAATAATTACGTACCACTAAGACACAGAAGAACACAATAAATGTTAAATTCGTGAGATCGCTCCGTATACGATTACTTACTGCATTTTATTCATATTCACACAAAAACAAAAACCGCTTCCATATAATAACAACATTTACAAACAAAACTATCCCAGTATGCCACAAGAACATTTCGATACAAATGCGAGGCGACGGGGGGCCGCGACCGAAACGCGCGTATTGTTGCTCGTTACCTGCGACAAATCGCAGTCGCGACCCCGGTGTGTCCCGGCCACTAGTCAGCTAATTGTGTGGCTATGAGAAACAATGCAATTATTTAAAGTGTGAGGGGACGATTATTTGTACGTCGGGATGAATAATAATTTTGAATAGCGTGGTTTTTCTTTTCGTGTAACACTGCAGTGGGCGAGAGGGCTTATGGCTAAGTAATAACAATCGCACGGGTCGATGGATCAGGTTTTAAGCTACGCTTGCCGCGGTTGGTGCGTGGATGGGTAACCATCTTTACATACCTACTAAGAATCCTCCGTGCGTCGGAAAGCACTTTGAGCCGTTGGTCCCGACTGCCATTAGTAGATCTTTGACAGTCGTTACGGGTAGTCAGACGCCCGAACATCTGACAACCATGTCTTACCAAAGGGATTCGTAATTTCCAGTAACTAGGTTGTGGAGGCAGTTGCTCCATATAAAATACTGGTATTCAGCTTCATCCGGTTAGACTGGAAGCCGACCCCAACAAAGTTGGGGAAAGGCTCGGTAGATGGAGTTGAGCGGGGAAGAAATCTGTGTGAAAAATTGGTTTTAGAGCACTTATCTACACTAATAACATAGCTAAAGGGATTGGTTGTTTGTTTGAACTCGCTAATCTCTAACCACCAGTTGTATTTCAAAAATTCTTTTTGCGTTTGATAGCCCACTTTTTGAGAAAGACAAACACACTCGCAACATCACGCTAAGACACTTGGAATTCGAGCAAAAACAAAAAAAGTCAGAAAGAACACAGTATTAGCGCGCGCATGCGATGCGATACGACGCTCGCGCTGTGGGTCGGGGATCAACAAATTGCACGCGGACGTGGTCGCGGGCTGAAGCTAGTCATTTATAAAAATCCCTTAAAAGTTTAGAGAAATAAGAAATATTTTTGATGCTATCTAATCCTTTATCTTTATTAAGTGTATAGGTTATAAGCGGTACACTTACCTTGGATATTTTACGGTTTATTTATCTAAAACAACCACTAAAACAAAAAAATCGACTGTCCACAAAAACCGCAACGTTGAATATTCATACCACTGCAAAAATTAAAATTCAATACGCTAATAAAACTCTAATTATGTCATTTGAATTCAACGCGAAAATATCTCGAGTAAATTCGGCGAAATAAAAAAAAAGTTAAAAAAAGTACGATAACTTTTTAAAATCGCATTCCAGAAAACAATGTTCAGTGGACTGACGGGCCTCAAGGCGAATGCATTAACGAAGTACACCTCCTTTGATATTAAGTGTATTATTTTTTTACCTTGGTTTTTATAGGGTTCCTTTGAAGACGGACATGAACTACCTACATACACAGATTTTAATTTTTAATTCAGGTACTTAGGTAGTGATTTTATTATTATTTATTAAAAATAGGAATATTATAAAAGCAGGGTTGGCTCAGTGGTAAAGTCCTCGACTTACGAGTTTTACCTACTTCGTGGGTTCAAACCCAGACAGGCGCTTTAATTTGTGTAAATAATTTCATCGCCACAGCTCTCAAAACGGTGAAGGAAACTGGCATGTCCTAGAACCAAAAATTCGAAGACTTGTGACATCTACCAGCCCGCACTGGGCCCGCGGTAGATTACAGCCCACTCCCTCTCGAAGAGAGTAGGCCTGTGTCCCAGGAGTGGGAACAGGCAGATTATTTCATTAAAAATAACTGTGCCTTATGTTACTTATCTAAATAGACTAATACTAAGCTAGAAAACAATAAGCCTATAACGTTCCTATAATAGTGGCCACTATTTTCCGTTTTAGTGATTATAATAAAACTAAACAATTTAAAACTACCGTTTATACTAATATTAACGTATAATCTTGTGGAGCACAACTTATAGTGCTTATTTTCTGCATTTTCATTCTAAAATAAAAGAAATAACCAAACAAACGATGAGGGCGCCACTGTGCGCTCGGTGCAGTCTTAAGGAAAAATGTGTGAATATTATTTTATTGTTTTTTTAACAAGTGTACGTTACCTTGACAGTAGTCAAGTTTTTATAACCTGTTGTATGCATAATCTTAGTTTCTAAATTGTTACAGTAAATATCTTTCATAATAGTTTTATCAATAATTCATTAACAAAACTATTACTTATGCATCCCATTCCCAAAGAGCTTTCAACGTTATAAACGGAACCCACCACTCAACTCGCCTCACAACTTAACTCAACCTTTTTGCTCCTACCTCATTGTAACACACTAGTAGCTCCCTCAGTCGCCCGAAGCAAATCGCTGTTTATACCACACCGCCCGGTAATTTATTATTGCATTTTTTGCATTATCAATAGCCTATACTCTTCGGCTTTTTTGCTATATTAAAATGGCTATTGTTTATGAAAAATCGTTCGCGATTCTTATCGCTGTACCTCGATGTTGTTTAAGCAAGTTGTGAAATTAGCTCCCGTTGTATTATTGTGGTCGGGATTTTGTGGTTTGTTTGTAAACGCTTCGTTTTTGTGTGGGGTTTTGAGGAAATAGGGGTTTAATGTGTGGTCCTTGGGTTTATAGGCCTCTATGGTGATGAGTACTGGGTTTTTACCCCTTACTAGTTGCCGCAGGAATCCGCTGAATGCGAGAAGCACAGAACCGGTCGAAGTGAAGATGTCTGAGGTGGGCCTATGTCCAGCAGTGGACGTCTTTCGACTGATATAATCATGATGTTCTCTTATGTTCGGACAGTAATACTTTTAAATGATTTATCTGATGACAACTAAAGTGTAAATTGGTGTAAAAGAAAGAAAGAAAGAAACATGACGCGTAAAAAGAACACAAACACGAAACAAAAATAACAAATTGGGGGAAAACATGCGTCACATCCACGCAAAACGGCCATCGCTCAGCATAATACTAAGACAAAACACTGGGAAAAAAACTGTTACCTTGGTCAACCTTAAGCTTAACCGTGAGTTTTGATCGAAATCTTATCATCCTTCCCATATTCCAATTGAAGATCTTTTCGCTTCGCTCTCAAACAGGCGTCAACCTAACGTAAGCACGTAACCAAAGCTGATCAGAAGCTCCGATACGTCGACTCGGATACGGCTAGGCGACGGCGACGCCGCGCTTACGGCTCGCCGATCGCTGGTTGATGGTGCAGCAGGGAGACCGGAGGGGTGAGAGGGGCAAGGGTGGACGAAGAGACGTAAGCTCGGGTACGGAGAGATGTAAGCGCGGGGACGACGAGCCGTAAGCGAGGAGGGGACGACGAGCCGTAACGCACCGCACCGCGGTTCGTGAGCTTGTCCCGAGGCGAGGCGCTTACGTTACGATTCCGATTAGTGTGCGTTGCAATAGGGAGTGTCATACAAAGAATACTGAACGGCTCGAGTTGATACGGTGCCGATCGATCTCCGGTTTTATACGTGTGCTATGATGACCTTTACCAACCCAATATAATATCTCAATTATATATATATCCCATTTGGGGTCAGCATAGCATGGCTTCTTCTTCCATACTATCAGCAGTATCAGAAATTGTCTCAGTATTAAAATCTGTCCATTGTTTCTTTGGTTTTTCTACTCTGGTATTCATCCTCTTTTAAATAACCGTCAGAATTTTTTCAAGCACCTCTCTAATTTGCAACTAAATGAGCTACCTACTTACGGAAGCATTCAACCGAACAAAGCGAACTCAAAAATTTGCCATCTTTCTGTCGCCGCAATTTTCCCAATTTGCCAAAGATGTAAATAAGAAAAAACTCAAATAAATTGGAAGGGAACCACGACGAATTGTTTCCATGCACCTTATTTGGAAACCGCAAAGAGTTCGACAAAAGAGGTTTGTTCGGACTACTGGTCTTCAGTTATGTGACTTTTTTGTAAAGCTTTGTTGTGACGCCGTAGGCCATCACAAGTATTTCAGAGTTGCCAGATGTTAAATTTTATGAATATTGTCAAAAACGTGTGGATTATCACACCAACTTCAGATTTTTTTTTCGCTGAAAATCTAGGAAATAGGGTATTATTGGTACTCTCGTCAGTATTGACTTTAAGTACGAACGAAAAAAAATGTTACCGAAAACAAAAATGTAATGACAAATAGATGATAGAATATTGATCATATAGCTTAAGCAAGGCTTGCATTTCTTCTTGGTCATCACTTTCATAATAATTGTTTAAGCCACTTGAGTACATTTTTTTCTAAACTAGCAACACCTTGCATGACTGTCCCGTCATTTAGTCACCTCAGAAAAAAAGAAAACAATTGCCCGCGAAAAACCGTGCATTGTCCGTTCCAAATTCAAAACGAGGAAGAACGGGAATAATGGCGCTGGTTCTTGAAACAGGAACGTCGAGTTTTTAAAAAGGGAATCGTTTAAACGGAGGCCGTTCGCAGGTAATCACAGGCGACGTGCACCGAGCATAAGGATGCGTTCATATGAGAGATAATTAGATTTTACACAGCATCGACTTGCGGGGTAATTGCGTAACATTATCTATAGCAATTGCTTTCATTTTGACAGTTCAACAACATTCATTGCGTTATTTACGTTTTTGTGCAGACAAATTTTTCGAATATATGAAGCAATGGATTAGCAATATCCTTCAAAATGATTCAGATTGTGTATGCAAGTGTATTACGCAATTAGGGTGCTGGTAGGCCATTCAAAGAGTCTCTTAAACATGAGACAATACTGGAATGAGTCAGACCTTCATTATGAGCAGTCATTTACGATAACATTCTTACTGAAAGTCAGACTACAGCGGGACCTTTCTTGATTAACACATGAAAATTAAATCACCGAAGAAAGAAAAAAACAAACTCGAGGAAAATTCAAAAGAAATCCTAACACTCAACTTTTCATCATTCTAATTTTCCTGCAACCAATATTAAATCAACATCCTACCCAACCAGTATAAATTCATACAATAAATAAATTCAACGACAAATCACGCAGCCTCACTGTGCACACGACCCGAGATCGCGTGCACGCAGATACAGGTGCGCGCGATGCCCGGAGCGACGCCCGCGCAAACTTCATTCATTGTTACTTACGTACTGCCGATTATGCTGGTTACAATACAATTTCAGGTTCAACATCGTATGTAACGGTAGGTGACGGCCAATAATAGGGTTGGGAGTGTCTTTGGGTATTATTTTTTTTTGTTTTATCTTGGTGAGAGTCATTCCATGGTTTTTAGAATGATTAGCAAGATATATTTAGATGTATACAGATGTGAAGTGTTCGACTTATAATACTAAAGGCCAAAATAGGTTTACAATTTTATTTTTTTGCTAATTAATCAGTTTCCCGAGTAAGTACCTAAATACCTAGTAAAAAAAGAGAGTTAAAAACTTAACCTCAACTAAAAAGGAAAACGCTAACTAAAAGGTCTAAACAAGACATCGATATTAATTTTTTTCGGTTTTCCTACTAGCTGGAGTCACACGTCATTACAAAGTCATGTAATGAAGACATAAATCGTGCAGATTCCCTGCGTGTGACTCCCACGTAAACATATAAAACATAGGGGGGAGTGTGAAATTTAACGCGGACGAAGTCGCGGGCAGAAGCTAGTTTATACATACATACCTAAACTCACGCCTTCTGCCCAAGGTTGTAAGCAGAAACTACAGAACTCCACCAGATACAATCCTTACATACTTCTTTTACCTCGTTTACGTCTATGTATAACCGATAGTCGAATATGTATAAAACATTGTTATAAAACCCCTACCTATCTCTCACACGAACTCTAAATACGAAAATGGCACCCATTTTCTCAGTCTCCGAAGCACCACAGAGTACACGAACTTCCTTTAACAGCCGGTATTAGACCATTAACTAAGTGTGCCTACACCGTAATAACGTATAATAAATACCCCACCCAATGTCACGCTCATAAAGGAAACTATTCGTAACATAAATAAAATAATTACAGCGTCTAGACTTTTGTCGGATGCGATCTCACGTCGGTGATCAGTCACTGCGCCGGTGATTAGCTCGCTAGAACATGGCGCTGCTCCCGAGTGGTGATAAATGCGCCTATCACCATTATCAGCGTTTAGCGGGTTTTGTAGGGAGTTACGTCTTTATGTGAGATTCTGGGTTATGAATGTATTAAAATGTGAATGAATTGGGTGCTGATTCATTTTGGTCATTTGTCAAGCTGGGGATGGCACTGTTTTTTTGTGAATAATTTCGATACCTATCTACACACATCAAAAGTGTCTAGGGATCAAGCATTTTTATGCGGATTTCTTGAGATTGAGATGTGGCTTTGTAATAAATTTATGATTTTATAAATTTATATGGATCCTTTTTGGTGCATTTCATAATTTGAATCAGGAACTGTGAATCAAATTCGAGTAAAAGATGAAAATCAGCTGTCAATATTTTCCCTATAAAAACATACAACGCATTGAAGACATTATTAGTGCTACTGTTTCCCTACTACTGATTAAAACCAACGTTATTATGGAGCGGCGACGTCATTTAAGCAGGGAAGAAATGCTCAGAGCCGTGGGAATGATAGAAGCTGGTTCCCGGCAACGTACTGTGGCTTTAGCTCTGAATACAAGTCAGAGTGTTATCAATCGACTTTGGACACGTTACCGAAGCACTGGTACCGTGGCTGAGCGCCATGGAGGACGGTATCGCTGCACCACACGGAGACAAGACCGATACATTCAAATCTTAACTCGAAGAGCTCCAACAATAACCGCCATGATGTTAGCCGTGAGGCTTCATCACTCTTCAGGGAACTTAATTAGCGACCAAACAGTCAGAAACCGCTTGCATGAAGTGAACCTTCATTCCCGAAGACCGCTACGGGTACCACCTATAGCAATGCACAATCGTAGGATTCGATATCAATGGGCTCTTGAACACAGAAATTGGGCAGAAGAACAATGGCGTTTCGTGTGCTTTTCTGATGAGTCTCGTTTTGCTATGAGACCGGATACAAGACGTATACGACACTGGAGAACCCCTGGACGCCAACAGCGATTAAAATCCTGCCAGGAAGTCCATCCTTATAGTGGTGGAACCATCATGGTATGGGCGGGTATTTGGATCGGCGGAAGAACTGAGTTGATTTGGATCAGAGGCAACCTCAACGCTCAAATTTATGCTGAGACGATTGTATCAGACGTCATCGTTCCTCTACAAGTGCAAATCGGTCCCTTATTTCAGTTAATGCATGATAATGCACGACCGCACACCGCAAGAGTTGTAAGACAGACTCTCGCCGCAGCTAACATCAATGTCCTGCCCTGGCCTGCTCAGTCGCCAGACTTGAACCCGATTGAGCATGCATGGGATATGCTACAGAGAAGAGCTCTGCCGAATATGGAGGGTATCCAGTCGCAAGAAGACCTTTTTTTGTTGTTGCAACGAACATGGGCGGCCATTCCACAGCGTGATTTGGATGAACTCATTTTGAGTATGCCAAACCGATGTTCTTGTGTTGTTAGTGTTCGCGGTAGAAACACGGATTATTAATTGTTTAAGTTACCCAATAAAATTTTAAAGAAAACTGTTATTTCAGTCTTTTTTTCGAACTTTTGTGTTAGTGGTTCAAATGTCAAAAATCCCTTTATTAGGAAAATGGCAAATTTCTTTATTAATGCAAAGGTGACTTGGTTTATCGTTACTGTGACAAACGAAAACACTTTATTTGATGAATCCTTAAAGAAAATTTTAATTAATATCAATCAGGAGAAAAGTTATTGCAAAAATATATGTTGATCCCTAGACACTTTTGATGTGTGTATTTAAAAAAAAAACTTAACAATCGAATTTTTTCTAGATTCATGTTCATGGCAGGGGTAGTGAAGTTATGCTTTTTTGTTTTTAAATTGCTTACAAAAAAAAACAATTCGCGGGAGAAACGAAAAAGATTTTTTTTTTTTATTATCTTGGTGTAATTCCTATTTTGTACTTGTTGATAAGAAATTCTCGGAAATATCTCATTTTGGGGCTTCCATCTCTTTCTCATTCTGAGGGGCCTGTGGCTAAATAATACCAGCCGCAAAGGTCGATCGATCAGGTTAAGCTACGCTTGCCGCAGTTGGTCTGTGGACGGGTGACCATCTTTACATACCGAGACCCCTCCGTGCCTCGGAAAGCACGTTAAGCGGTTGATCACGGCTGTCATTTGTGGATCTTAGACAGTTGTTACGAGTAGTCGGAAGCCCGAAAGTCTGACAACCAGTCTTACCAAGGAAGGGGTATCGTATTACCCAGTAACTGGGTTGTGGAGGTCAGATAGGCAGTCGCTCCATTTAAAACACTGATATTCAGCTGCATCCCCACCCCAACATAGTTGGGAAAAGGTTAGGCAGATGATGATGGGGCTTCCATCTCATGCCTGCTTTGTTCGTGTTGATTTTCCTAACTCTCAAATCAGTCCTTCTACAGGCTTTCCTGACGTCTTGTTAGGTTCTCTAAGTAGGTGATACTTTAGAGTGCACCTTAGTATTCAACACAGGTCAATGATGTTACTTAGAGCCGGCAAGCTGCGTATGGTAGGTACGTACTCCACCTTTCCCTCACGTACGCACTGCTAATCGACGCGGCTTGGTCTAGACACTTGATGGATTCGCTCCTCGGTAAGATAGGTATTATTGTTTTCTTTGTGAGAGGTAGATTAACGGCAAATGTTTCTACAGTGTGAATGGCACATGTGCTGTGTTTACAAGCTGGTATTTTGCCTGAGTTAACATTTCTATAAGTTCTCGTTCTTGTCTTATGTATGACTGCTTTGTGTGAGTTTAGCTCATCAGTACTTATCTGCCATAAAATTTTCTTCACATAAACTTCATGTTTGTTTTGGCATTACTCTACTAACTGTTGATTTAAAATTGAAGACCTTAAGCTCTTAGGCAAAAGATTTCCTGTAATTTTTACACATATCTCTATAGTCACCCTATGATGTTCCCACTGCTGGGACACAGGCCTCATCTCTGTGAGAGGGCCATGGCTTTTGCAATGAAAACAAGAGGCTTGTCTCGCGTCTCAATCTGTTTTTACCTGTAACTATAATAATTGGTTTAGTCCCATCTCTTCCCCTATGCGTTTTACCTAAGTAAGAAGAGAAACCTAATAATTAATAATTTCGTTCAAAGTCTTACACCTCCAAAGCGAAATAACACCACAAAATCAACAAAGTTACAACACAATATAATTATCTTACCACCAAACAAAACAGTGCAAGCAGTGCAGCAAATTAATTTCAACATTATCAACACAGCACACAATTTGTCCATTCTATTAATTACACTACGAAATTAAACCCCGAGCGAATGGATCAGATAATGTGCGAAATTGAATTGTCAATAATTACAAGATAGTGTAAGGTCAGGTATTCGAGCCTTATGGCCTTTGAGCACTCCTACAATAGATGTAAGATTGGGCCTAACATGCTAATTAATAGTTGGAAATATATACGTGAGGCTCACTTTCTTCCGTATACACTTGAACAGAAATCAATTATAAATGTACTGTTAATTCTATAATGTATGGTCGTAGCGTGAAGTTTCTTGAAGGGTCTTGAAGGCTAGGCTTGAAAATTTTGCGTTTATTAAACTCTTGAGTAAGCCTCTATATACAGGGTGGTACGGAAACTCGACGCGCAAAAAACATTTAATTAAAAAAACTAAAAAACCCGACTACCATTTTTTTATTATACATATTTTCAAACTCAAATGGGTCCCGCCTGCTTCCAACTTTTATTTAATTTAAAATTGCCTTGTTTTTAGCTTTTCAGTTTTTTTTTACTTATTTTTTTACCGCAGTCGGGTTTTTAAGTTTTTTTAATTAAATGTTTTTTATTTCCAGCTTTTTAGTTTACAAATTTGAAAGATGAAATAATTATTTTATTTAACGTGTTTTTTACGATTTGTCACTACGAATTACTTTTAACCATATAAGTTGTATATATTTGTAATCATCTTTCAAAACCCTTAATTTTGATATTTCACTCGATGGTATAAGAAGAAAAAAAAAAATCGAACTCCACAATATGGCACCCTAAATCCGCCATTTTACTTTGTTTTTGTGCCATTGACACTCGCGCTACCAAGACAAATCTAAAAACGTATAATTTATCCAAATCCGTTCATTCGTTTAGAAGTTACGAGGGAACAAAGAAACGGACATACATAGGTACATACATACATACATAAATACAGGTCAAACACATAACCCTCCTTTTGTGCTTCGCCGCAGTCGGGTAAAAAGTCTGAAAGTCTATAGACTATACTACACGGCTAGCATGATAAAGCGAAGATTGACATGCATGCTTAAGAATTTGTGCTGATATTGTAATACTTGCAAAAGGCTAGTAGGTACCTAAGTCATATGTACGAACATAAAATGAGACAAATATGTGTGCTCTTTTTTGCAATAACCGTTTTGACTGTGACTTATTGACCTCTCACGGTGACAGAGCTGCTTTTTACGCAGCATACCTATGCAAATACCTCTTCACCGATACTGCCACCAACATCCTGAACAGTTCCTATAGAGCCCACCTATCCCAGCGCCGTTCAATCACAATCACGCGCATCATACGCGTATAATTTCTCACGCGTGTTCCCACGTGCGCCGGCGCATGGATATTAAATAAAAGATGGCCGATGCGCGTCCGTGCGGTTCTTCGTAGGGTTGGCTGTTTACAGTGATGTTTTAATTTAAAATGGTACAAGAGCATAATGGTTAACAGCAAATTGTAGCATTTGTAGAAGACACGATACAGAATCTGACTGTGAGTGTAAATGATTGAAAGTGTATTTACATAAACACACTATTAGGGAAGGACTGTCAAAAAAATCCTTTTCACGTGTCGTGTGAGATCCTTCTGTCCCCAAAATCAGCTAGAAAAACGACCATTAACTACTGACACATGTATTGGTACACGAATACGTTACAACGAATTTTTTCTACAGATAGAAACATTTTTTATCCCAACCAAGCACCTCCCTTTCAACTGCTGAAAAATCAGATTTATTACAATAGAAATTCAATAATTGAGCTCATTAGCCACAGTAGCGCATTAGTATTAGTACCAGAGTTGCCAACCCTCAAGTTAAACCCACCAGCTACCACTCTACAACAAATAGGGATGCACCTCACCACCATAACTTATCCCATTCATCGACGAAGGTCAACCGACAACCCTACCCAATGCTAATGTCTATGCCTCGTATGATATATTGACAGCAGCGGACGGACAGATACTATGCGTACACGGACTTGTGTGTGTCTGTCTGTCTGTGAGTTACTACTTAACAGCCGTGTTATTATTTTGTAGTTTGATACGGTACGCGTTTCAGCGGCGGTAGCATGATATATGGAAGGTTTTTAAGGATTGGCGAAGCTTAATGGTGGAGAAACTTGGTGGTTAGGATGTTGGTAAATGTCAAATAATGTATCGTCTATTCAAGTTAAACAAATACAAACTTTATTTTAAATGTAATTAAGTTGATTTCAGAGTGGCTAGCACTATTGGAAAAGTTATAAAAATGTTTGAAGTTGTAGCGTAAACTGAACTTTATTGTGTAGGATTTAAAGTTATTTTTCCATAAACTCAGATTTGTTTACATTTTTGGCAAACACATCGCGAATCCAGATTAGGTACATTATACCTACCTACCTATAGTAAAAAAACTTGCTAGGTACTACATAAGCGGGGTGGTTTCTTTTTCATATGGTTGGATTCGGTAGTAGCCACCTATGTATATGAAAAAAAGGTGGCTGCAAAAGGTGGTTAGACTGTTGATGATAACTTACGATACGTGAAGAACTTGCTTAAAAATAATCATAGTATATTATGTAGTAGTAATTTGCTTCTACAGGATGTTTACATTTTCTCACGGATTGATTTGTAAGCGTCAGGACCCCTGGACCAATAGAGTTATTTTATGTTTAGAAAATACCAAAATTTACTACCTTTTTGTTACTATTTGGTACCTATCTTCAAATATTTAGTACCTCTACTGACAGCGAAAAAACACGTAAAGAAAGTGGTCAGACATTCTGACGTCAGGACGTCTGGACGTTAATAGTGCAGCAGCTGAAGAACTGATTGTAATTAAATCTTGTGGTTCTGAATCTAAAGTGGATAGGTCCATAAAGAAAAGTTTTGTATAAAGGAAACTTCGTTCTTTCAATTTTCGTTTTCGGATTTCTTATTATTGTGTGTAGATTCCTATCTGAGGTACTACGTATTAGCCGTGTCACTATTTTGTAGTTTGATACGGCACGCGTTTCAGTGGAAGAAGCATTGAAATATGGTAGGTTTTTAAGGATTGGCGAAGCCAATTATAGTTGACTTTAGTCCGACCTCGTAATTGATTTAGCACTTTTGACAACAATGCTCAGTAAATTCAAACTTCACTAAAGTTGATACTATCTAACTGTCACATAGACAAATATACAGCTTGTCGATATGTGACGTGCAAGTGGTACACCTTGGGGTGATAAAACAATTACGAGGTCGACTGTATCTATACATCTGTTTGATGCTGATTGTACTTACCTACTTACCGGTACTAAAAACTTGGAAAACTGACCACTAGAAACTAACAGGAAAAGTAATCAGGCCGACAAATAAAGACGAGCAAGTTATTAAACGGAATACCATAACAAATTCACACATTAATCACTCACTTTTTACATACAAACGCGATGACTAACTGTAAACCGAACCGAACTATTAATGTAACTGGAACGCAACAATTAAAAGAACAGGTTCAGATTAAACCATTACTATTGCTAACATTAATTTATTCAACAATACGTCTTGTCACCAATCGGGCAGCCATCATTATTTCGCATTCATTCCGTCTCAGCCAATAAGGTGTCAGAATGCGCCTCCCATACTTCTCTCACCCAATCAGCGAACGCCATTTGAAAAACAATAGAACATAAAAAATTCCGTCACGCTCTTCTGCGCTCGAGTCGACGTTCTAATTCGTGGTAATTCAATTCGTAGCTGTTCGGCATTCGTCGGTTTTTATCGGTATAATCATTTTTCTAGTTGGCATGTACCTCCTCTTTCATAATTTGCAAATCTTAATGTTTATATTTTATGCTAATGAGTCTGACGTCACACCGTCTGTAACTTCACTGTGAATAATCATTAGTAACTCTAATAAAGTACCTATTATTAGTCCTAACATTATGCTATGCATGTCAAACGGATAACTTATTGATTTTAAGGCAGTCGTTTAAAGTGCCCAATCACTATTGAAGCAGCATTCACCAAAAAAAACGGAAAATACCTACAATGTCTTCATTATCCCATAGAAATAGGTCCAATTGTCTACTAACTACGATTAAATAAGTGGCATGTCCAATACCTGAAGGAAATTTTGATATAAAGCTTTTCACCAACTAGACGCATCTAGTAACAGTGAATAAGTAGGTACTTATATTCCAATACCTAAGACCAAATACACCTTGTACAGAATACTTACAAAAATATCATCCTGCCCTTATTCCAATTTATTTTGGGTTCACACAGCACGTCTTCTTCTCCCATACATCTTTTTCACCCGTCTTCAAAGTCAAAGTCAAAAAAAATATTTGAAAAATAATTGATTCTAGTTGCCCTTTCCAAAAGGTAGCTTCGTATGGAAAATAATGTGCAAGAAACTCCACCGTTACTCTTTTAAAAATGGACCCGCGGGTCCACTTGATCACATCATTTATTAGCATGATTTTTTTTACAACAGCCGGTCGATTTTGTTAGATTCTTACCGTGAGAAGAATTAGTGAAGTGAGCTGTCAATCCATCTGATGACACTAATGACACCTCACTTTAAGCTCACTTAACCCAAGTTATCACGATGAGATTTTTACAGAATAGCACTACAGCCGGTCGATTCTGTAAAAACATCACCGTGATAACTTAGGTGAAGTGAGCTTAAAGTGAGCTGTCATTCCACATGAAGCTAGGGATTGACACTATTGACAGCTCACTCCACGCTCACTTGACCTAAGTTTTCACGGTGAGATTTTTACAGAATGGCACCGCAGTTCCTTTTATAGCGCAAGTGAAGTCAAAGAAAGGATTTTTTTTAAAATATGTTCTTAGTGCTCACTTTTCGATGATAGTTTCTATAAAAGTTTATATTTTTTCCCATAGGAAACGCTATTTTATTAGCTCATTGGGTTTATTAGCTAATAAGTATAGGATGTTACTAAGTAAGTGCACCAACTTGAATCATCCGCAAGTTTTATCAGATCTTGCAACCGAACATGTTTACAATCCGCTTCTATGTAGCTTCTCCTAATATGTAAAACTGTTGATAATAAGTTAAAGATCATTTACATAGGGCACGAACTCTTATTTATAGGGTTATTACATAAACATCTTATCTGCGAGAAGGTTGATTGTTCACTGGCTTTTACGTTTTGTGATATTCATAGCTAAGATAAATATAATTATGTGACAGCCTCGTTGGTATAGTGGTGCATGAGGCAGCATGAGGTCCTGGGTTCGATTCCAGGCAGAGTGTTTTTGGATTTTTCCGCCAGGAATTTCTCAGTAGCAGCTCGGAGTCTGGATAATTAAACATAGGTAACTGGCGACATTTGGGTGTGTGATAAGGTTAAACTCTGCCTTACGCTTCCGGGATTAAAGGCGTGATGTCATGTTATGTGACCATTGTTTATAGAAAAGAAAGGTCACCCAGACTCTTGCTGTATCTGGGATATTTCTAGAGATAAGGCAGTAACATCTTTCTATGCTACATTGACAAGATCAAGATACAGACGCCAGTACATCAAGCTACCCGAAACTGTCAACTTTTCCCAATCAACTTTGAACCTTATATTTTAGAGATAAAGTTGAAAATCTATTAAAGAAATTTGACAGATTGTAGTAGCTTGCTGTGCTGATACACACATTTTTTGACCAAGCACGGTGATTATGACAATACTATCGGTTTGGCAAAGGGGTAAACGGTAGAAGATCGCGTGTTAAATTATACAAATCCTATGGCTGCATGTTCTCTCAAGATGGTTGCAACCCATAAAATAGAAAGAAATAATTATTATTTGGGATTCACATGAGAAATATACACTAAAAAGAGCAATTAAAACTAACAAAGAAAAATTAAAAAAAACATGCCAACCGATAATAATTATTTAAAGACAAACTAAAACTGAAATACCGATGATTCAGGCTTAAGAGACGGAGATTTATAACCTATAAAACCTACCGTAAATTCCCATGCAAAACCGCAAGAATAACATATTCACAAACGCCACATTACAATCGAATGCGTGCAAACCTAGCCATTCCCACCAGTTCCCTAATTGCCTACAAGCTTACGAATTGACCCGGCTATGCGGATACAGCTGACCCTGGACCAACAAATGGCACCACCAGCTTTTAATTCAACAAAAGCATCTGCAACTCGTTCCAGAATAGAATGAGAACACGGATTCCAACACCTAAGTACCTACTCCTAATTAGGAAGACAACACCTACCTACGGGACTCAAGTTCTAACGCATAGGCGTTAAACTTAGGGTTGCTGCTCTAGATACTTGGGATTTAAAATCGATGCTTTTCTACGTAAAATTGGCAAATGATGGCCATTGTTTATTTATTATCTCGAATGTTTGTCATTGTCTATAACTCTAAATCTATCTATCTATCTATATAAATAAAAAGAAAAGTCCTGACTGACTGACTGATTGGCTGACTCATCAACGCCCAGCCCAAACCCTTGGACCTAGAGAGCTGAAATTTTACACAGAGGTTCCATTTGTAATGTAGACAAGGAATAAGGAAGGATTTTTTTAAATTCAACCCCTAAGGGAGTTAAATAGGGGATGAAAGTTTGTATGAACAATCTTATTCCTTGAGTTAATAAAGTTGAAACTTGGCAGAAATACTTATCTAAGTAAATTATGAAGTTTAGCATTTTTCGTTTTTCTAAACTACCCCTTACGATTCATAATGTTATCCTTTTATGATTCCGCCAAAGTGGCCTTTTTAGGCCCCTGTTGTTATAAAAGTCCACAATTAAACAACAATAAACTTCCTCGCTAACCGTACCAAAGGAACGCCGAGGACCAAAAGCAAGTAACCGTTAAACAACCGATCCATAAGATTCACACACACCTTGACAAAGTACACTCATTAGGTAGTATTATCTGCACTGTCTCAATTTATTAACCTAACCTATGTCCTACTTATCGCTACGTAGAGTGTAGCACCTAATTTGCATATAACATTTATGAGGCCCAAGTTATCAATAGAACATAGTGTGGGAAAACGAGAAAATTAACCACTTCGATATTTATTTGATTGGTTTCGTTTTGGACCGTTAAGGGCAAAAGTTCTTGTTGTTTCATTTTGGACCGTTAAGGGCAAAAGTTCTTGTTGTTTCATTTTGGACCGTTAAGGGCAAAAGTTCCCCTTCGTCAATCATCGAGTATCCGGATGTTTGATAGCACACACTTAAAATGAATAAACATGCAAAGTCAAATCATTTATTTCAATTTGGCTCATTTACGGCATTTTTGAATGTCAAAATTTATTCGGAAATAGAATTGATTCTATTTTATTTGGCCCTTCCAAAATGTAGTTCCGTATGTTGGAAAATGGAAAAACGTTTTACATTACAGCATTTTATACCTAACCGTGAATTATGCGGTTAAGAAGTCGGAAAACAGTTTCAGAGCAATATTTTGTTTGAGGCTGATTTTAGCACTGAACCCAGGCGAATGACATGGTGTATCGGAACTATGTCAACTGGAACAATGTCTGTATATTATTTTGAGTTGGGCGTTGATAGCTGCGCCACAGTATCTTACTTTTGTGGCTATCTTCGTTTTCCATTGTAAAATTGTAAACTTAAGTTGTTCCAAATAAACTTTATTTTATTTTATTTTATTTTTATTTTTACTATACATACCCAGTAGGGGACACTGACACTTATAAAATACCGAACTCAAAAACATATCGCAGTCTACTTCTAATGTACTCACCAAAAAAAAGGCCTTAATTTTACTAAAGTCATCATGCTGGTCTATCAATTCCATCAAAGCCTACTTTGTTGTACAAGTCCAGCTCCTACCTGCCATTGGCGCGTTAGTGACAGGTTGCACCTTGTCCAGGTGATTTAAAGCAATGAAAACCTGAAAGTTTAAAGTAACATAAGAAGGTAAATTGACAACACGATAAAAACCTTATTAACAAGACAGTAGGTTTAAATAATCTAATTTATTATTATACGCCCCTCCAATGCTTGTTGCACACACATTTTATTAGTTTGTACAGTAATTTTAGTGACATTAGACGACCTCTACATAGTTTCGTGCAGTTAGTTACCTAGGTATCAATCAATTCTCTCAGCTTTTATCAATCCACTGTTGGACTAAGGCTAACGGGGTAATTGCGTAACACACTAACAGTACATTGAATGGCTTTCATTTTGACAGTTCAGCAACATTCATTTTGACAGTTCAGCAACATTCATTGCGTTATTTACGTTGTTGAGCAGACAAATTTTTCGAATTGTAGATCTACGCTGCTGTGCCATAGTTGTTTTTCTAACATATCTAAATTCCCCTTTAGAACATGATACAGCTCTAAAATTAACAATTTGCTGTAAATTACAGGAATTACGAAACACGTATCCACATACGATATTTAACAGCTGAACTTTTACTTAGCTTGTTCTAAAGCCAAGCAATAAACCTCAGGATCAAAGATCGCAATGCTAAATCTAAGTCTAACACAATCTGGCAGCCCTAAACGTTGGAAGGCGTTGCGTGTAATTAGAGATTGTATACATTAAGCGAATACAAATAAAGCACAATGCGACGAGCGGAGCCCTGCGCAAACATTAGTCTTCCTAGAGGTCGACGAAGATTTAGCCCCGGTGTTCACTGACCGATTGCACTGAACACCTTGCTTAATTAATGGTTAAAGTTAACGTGGATTAACTGTTTTACATTTTTGGCATTTGCCAAACTTTGTTTAAGATGTTTCTATCTAAAATTATGACAACAGTCGATGTAGCATTTTTCTACAGAGTTAACCCAGATACTGCAACGGGCCCAAAAACGCATACCTACGTACGACATGCATATGGCCCCTATAATACGACGGTCGTTCGAAAAGGCCACCTTTTCCTGGCTATCCTGGAAAATATATTTTGAGTAACATTTGAGTAAACAGTACAGTATTATATTAAATTTTTACACAAGATATTTAAGTTATTTGCCTTGTAATAGGTAAGTGTGAGAAAAGTATGAAATAAAATACTTTAAAGCTTGTTTTTTAATGTTGGTATTGAGATATAAAATGCCAAATTAATTGCTTTTTGTGTTGATAACTTTGATAAGGTTGGATTCGTAATGAATTTAAAAGGAAAATATATATTTACTGCCGTGTGAATTCTGTTTTCTTCGCGCAAACATTTATTTAGACACTATCATAAAAACTATCTCAAAATTTAATTACCATCTGACATTGACTTTTTTGTCATTAATATGTAAATCAGACTAATTAATGCGGTAAAACCTAGTATTAATATGCAAGGAAAAAATATGTCTCGATTTATAACAGCTAAACATGAATATAAAGCGCTTAGTTTCAGCGTCGTAAATCAGCATCCAAACCAGATTTAAAAGTAAATGGCTGTATTTGTATATTTTTGCATCGTTTTATACTCATTGTATAGTCTAAAATATTCTATGGAATAAACAATAACTACACGGATGAATGAAAGCAGAAAACGTTAACTTTAACTGTTCCTTTTTTAGGTTATCTACATTTTTTTAATTTAACGACTCTTCACTGTGAAAGGTTACTATCTTTATCTTCAAAATTAGTCACGGTCTCATAAATTCAAACTACAGTTAAAACTCATAAATTAGTGGATCAATTAGTAGAACATTTTCTCGATTAGATTTCGTCTTAACTGCTATTTTGTCAGTAGGTACAGTTTAACAATTAATTAAAGTGCATTAATCGCATGGTATTATCGCCAGCCTCTTCTCGCTGCAGTGGCATCGGCTACTCTAATTAACATAAACACCAAGACCATAGTTATTTATAACCATTGCCAATATATTTATATATAACTAGCTGTAGCATGTGGATCCACTTGCATGAAATACGGGACTTGATACATAGCTTTTATTGTATTGGATTTATTGACTCCTATGGGACGAGGTAAAAGAAATATCAAAGCCATTGATTCATCTGAAGAAGTAAGTTAAGAAGATACCTATGAATGTATTGCTTTATATACCAAGGACAAAGTTATTGTGTGTCAATGAGCCTAAGGCAATTAGACTCGAATTAACATGCTGCCGACACCAAAGGAATTGTGATAATGATAATATAAAGGGTGGGAGAAGGTTGTAAAGTTGATTAATACATAACAATCCATGCTAATATTATAAATACGAAAGTAACTCTGTCTGTCACTGACCGGATTTCGATAAAATTTGGCAGAGAGATAGATTGCATCCCGGGGAAGGACATAGGATATTTTTATCCCAATATTCCCACGGGATAGACACTTATGCGGGTGAAACCGCGGGGCGCTGCTAGTCAACAATATACAATACCAATAATCTGTAGACATGCTGAGTAGCCTTCTTGTCACAGTCCTGACGTGCAGCTGTCAACTATTTTTGTATTGTGAGCGTGATTACAGATCTATTTATTCGAGTTAATTATCTTTTTGTATACACGAGTATCTGTGACAAATAAACATATTTTTCTTTCTTAATTTAGAATGTTTAGACACTGGCTGAGAGTAGCCCGAAATACTGGGTAAACTGTACCCGAAGAAAAAAAAAACGAGTCACCAATGGTTAGCGGAGCTGATTGTTCAAGGTGCCAAATCCTACCTGTGGAAATGAAGTATTTAATTATTTCGATAGCAATCTACACACAGTTTGCGACACATTGACATTAAACAAGTACCTTCAGATACATAACATACTTAGAATAGAATCAACATATAAAGAACAACAGGCGCGAAGTAATTATTCACCAGGAGAGATTGTAAGTGAATTGATCTAGATTTTATCGAGACATCGACACGATGTTAGTAAGTGCTTTTCAAGTTTACGTGTTGTCTAAACTATAGATAAGGGACTTGTGTTCTATTTGGGTGTTTTCGATGGAAGATTATCATGAGACCTATTTGTAATTAGTCGAAGTTTTTCCATCGAACAGTTGTACTGATCATCGGTGATAAGAATTTGAAAATAATTAATGCGTTTCATTTTTTTAGTATACCTATTTTTTCTTATTGCTGGGATAATGTACCCCCATACTGTTCAATTATAAATATTTTATTTTATTTCAAAAGTTTCTACTAATATCTAGTCTGCCTTCTTGAATAGAAAGAAATAATTTTTAGGCAAGTAATTAGTATCTAGGCCCAGTCTAGGGCCCTATTAGTTTATATTCGAGTTTGTTGTTTTTATTTTGTTAGATACTGGCATTCTGTGCTACGTAGAAACCGAATGATATTTTGTCTCACTACGAATCAAACCAAGGACCGTACAGTCAATCGACACATTAGTGGTAATGAAGCGGTATCTACAACGCCACATGCGAACAACGCGTCATACTGACATCACGCAAAATCCTGCATCTCGCAAGCAGAGTTTACCGCGCAACTAGCATAGATACAACGGCCCTACATGAATCATCGGGCAGTTGCCCGCCAGACACCACACCCGTCTGGTCGGAGGATCCTCCCTTTTCTATAGAGTATGAGTGAACTTTACACCCTGTTCCTCATACCTTTATAGTAACACCTGATCTATGAAAACCATCCTTCTTGCTACGAAATATAGGCGCTGTTAATGTCACATAGATGTTTACAGTCCGTTCATAGTTATTTTACCTCTAAGTTTGCATTACTGTCAAAATCACAGTGATCTTTATTCTTATTGGAATGAGGTTGCTGTTGGGTTGCTGCCACTGACAAGTCTGTCAAAATCACAATGACCTTTATTCTCTATACAATAAGGTTGCTGCTGTCAGAGGTAAAATACCTGTGAAAAGACTGTAGGTACCTACCTAGTTACTACTTTCTTAATAGCCATCTCATCTTACACACAGAAAACAAAACAAATAATCCACAAGACAGTAAGACGTATTAAGTCTGGCGGCCATTTTGCGGTAGCTGTTTGAAATCACGCGACGATAAGATGGCGGGACAAGAACACCATGCCTTGCATGTATGCAAATATACCATTAGAATGAAATATACTTGTACTTGTGACTTGTCCTGTTGCAGATACAATTAATGTTTTCATGAATGTTTATAAATAGTTCCATGATGTAGATTAGGTGACAATATTTTATAGTAGAAGTGATTGAGGAATGCTAGAATTGAATAATTCAGGAAGATGCAAATGTAACTGTGTTGGATGCAAATTGTTACGAAATGAAGCCTTAAGGCTTAAGACTGTGATACATGATGTATCATTTATGCACAATACTTACTGGAAGACGACCCAAACATAGTAATTGGAAAAAGGCTAGGATAATGATGATGACTTGTTGTAGCTGGGTTATCAGATTTATTTCATATATTATAGTGTAGTATCATCTAATTAGGGTTTTTCGTACGCTTGTACTGTGACTAGAGTCCGAAATAGTTTTGAGATAGTTTAAGTATTCATTACGTGTAAGTAATCCAGATATAGGTACACAGTTGACTCCGCTAAATCCAAAAGGCGATAAAGTATATAAAATAGTATCAGGGAAATAAATGGATTTGGTAAAATCTTTTGTAAAACTTATGACCTTAGTTCATAACAATCAAACTAATATTATAAAGGTGAAAGTTTGTGAGTGTGGGGGTGTGTTTATATGTTTGTTACTTCTTCACACTCAAACGGCTGGACCAATTTTGATAAAATTTTGTATGGAGGTAGCTGACACCCTGGAATAAAATATAGGCTACTTTTTATCCCGGTATTCCCACGGGATCGATATTTACGCGGGTGAAACCGTGGGGCGCAGCTAGTAACTTATAAAATGCCAAACCAAGCAACCTTTAACAACATAAAAACAAATATTCCCAATGAAATAAACAAACATAACCAAAGAAGAACGTGCGACTGTTTATGAAAACAAAACAAGTGTAGGTACACGCAAACGCATCTACAATATAAATGGACACATTTTTCATAAATAAATTTAAATATCCGTTGGTACGGGTGTAAATCTCAGCGGGCGTACACTGGCGTACAGTAGCGAAGGGAACACGCGAACTAATTAATATGGAGTAACTGTCGATTTATAGGTGTTTGGTCTGAAGTTACGCGTTGTTCTAGCTGATGGTCTACGGGAGATGAATGTGGGGAGCTTGTTGGTTGAACTTGTAAAGGTAGGGAAATAGGTAAGTTGTGTGAAGTTAAGGAGGTAAGAAGGAATTGTTGGAAGTTGTGTGAAGTTAGGGAGGTAAGAAGGAATTGTTGGTAAGTTGTGTGAAGATAGGGAGGTATAAGAAAGAATTTTGTTAGATCATAGGACCAAGTCTAGAATAATGATAGAAGGACCAATTCAGGTACCTAACGATAGGCAACTTTAAAAATTTATAGGTGGCAAGAATACAGAGTTTTTGTGACAGAGTATTTTAACATCTGGAAAATATCTATAAAACACTATTCTTTAGATGTCAGTTTACCCTTTCCTTATTGTAATTGACATAATTTGAGAAGCGTCTAATTGGTTTTTGAATGAAACTATTACCAATTATAAATTAGCAATCTTTATCTAGCGCTCTAATTACGTAATACAGTTTCCAATCACAATCCACGGGTTTTGAAGGAAATTCTTAATCCATTGCTTCATACCTAAGTTTAAAAAATTCGTCTGCTCAACAACGTAAATAACCCCATGAACGCCGCTGAACTGTCCAAATTAAAGGCATTGAGATCGATAGCCAATATAATATAATGTTTGTTACGCAATTACCCCGCAAATTTTTGATGATTACATAATTACGTTCCCAACTCCGAAGTAAGCTAACACGCTCGTTGTAAAACCCGTCCGTATATTTCAATAATAAAGTACGAAAGGTCTCACGTTACAGTGTTGTCCACACAAAACCATACACTAAGAGCTGTATACACATAGATTTCATAGATTACCATCGTGCGGTAGTTCTTGTAAGTAACCGAATACTTTTTGACGATGCCACTATGTAGATAGTCACCGTATTTAGTGGTACTTTAGTGACAGCCCTTCAATTGGTTGGAAGTTATGTGAAGAGGTTGGTGGTGGAGAGTGATTCTGTTTTTTTTTTTTGGGGTTTGATCGTTAATGTCAGTTAGGTATGGGACCATGATAGCAATGACGCACTAAAAGAAATAAGCAGTAAATAAAAAAGAAAAAACATTGATCTGAACTGCTTTAAACAGTTCCATAAGAGCCTAACGTTCAGAACAGTATTTTTTACTGATCCGAAAACAGTTAAAGCTTGAGGCAAAATGTTACCATCATGACAGTAACGTTTAACGTTTTAAGTAAAAATTAACTGATTTATTCATTTGGTGATATCGTTAAAACCATTGAAACTTGCATTACAGTAATGGTGGTTTTCCTTTTTTTTTGTTTTTTTCAGTAGGTACTTAAATAATCAATAAATAGTTCAATCATTAAAAGTTACTGTTTTGTCTTTTACTGTTTTACAAACATTTCTTCTTCCTGTATAAAGTCAGTACCTAAGTCTTAATGAAATCGCTTAAATGTGGTGTAGTAAGAAATTATTTTTTTCAGTGCGAGAGTGGGAAAAATCACGATTTGGAATGTTCGAAGTCTTTGTATGTCATCTTCTGCTTAGCCATGTCCCAACTGTGTTGGGGTCGGCTTCCAGTCTTACAGGATACAGCTGAATACCAGTATTTTACATGGAGCACCTACCTGACCTCCAAAACCCAGTTATTGGGTAACACGATAGGTACCCCTTAGCAAGACTGCAAGACTGAGAGCAGCGGTGGCCCAGTGGTCACGGCCGTGACTTACGAGTTGTAGGTCGTAGGTTCGAACCCAGACAGGCGCTTTACTTTGTGTAAATTATTTCATCACCACTGCTCTCAAAACGGTGAAGGAAAACATCGTGAGGAAATCGGCATGTCCTAGAACCAAAAATTCGAAGACACGTGACATCTACCAACCCGCACTGGGCCCGCGTGGTGGATTATAGCCCACTCCCTCTCGAAGAGATTGGTATACTGGTAAGCACTGGTCCTGTGTCCCAGCAGTGGGAACATTTTAGGCTGATTATGATAGCAAGAATATCTAATATGTCTGGAGATTACAAGAGACTGACCCTCTCATCTATGTAGTTTCAAAAAAATATTTATTTTTGACGTGTAAAATTCTTTTTTAAACCAATTTACAGAAATAAAAATAATTTATCATTATCAATGATCTCGGAGGTAAACCTGTGCTTACGGGTATTTTTTCTTTTGCAAATAGCAATGGATTTGTTTCTGTTCATGATCAATGAACCCAGGACGATGTATCAATCGATTCATAGCTTAATGAATAAGCTTTAGTTTCCAAATGTACAGACATATGGAAACTATAGCTTATTCATTAAGCTATGCACATCAAGCTACTACAATCTGTCAATTTTCTTTAACAGATTTTCAACTTTATCGCTAAAACATAAGGTTCAAAGTTGATTGGGAAATTTTGACAGTTCCGGGTAGCTTGATGTGCTGGCGTTTGTACAAAAAGTGCTTAAGTTAGTAGTGGACAATTGTTTATACATTGTTAAACTAAAACAAACACAAAACTTAACGATAACTGTGTCTAACCCTTCGAAGATTGCAGGCGTGATAAAGTAAAGAAAAAAAAATATTGTTGCAAACGATATAAAAAAAAACATAGTTACGACGACAAATCCAAAAAAATATATAATTACCTAATTGCATATCTATCCGCTATAAAAACACCCCAACTTATCAAAGCTCTAACTGAACGTATCTACCTTAATTAAATTATCTTCTTTCTAGTAACATTCTTAAAGAAAAAAAATATATATTCGCTATGAGGGTATCATGTTAAATTGGACGGCCCACGCTCTGGTGTACGTTTCCAATTTATTGGTCTCCGGGCTCTAAATGTGAGCTCTACTCGGCTCGTTACATTTTTATTTAGATATCACTTTGAGGAAAATGCTGTGATATCTTGTAAGAGGGGCCCGTGGCTAAATAATAACAGCCGCACAGATCGATCGACCAGGTTAAGCTACGCTTGCCGCAGTTAGTCTGTGGATGGGTGACCATCTTTACATACCGAGACCCCTCCGTGCCTCGGAAATCACGTTAAGCCTATGGTCCCTGCTGTCATTCATGGATCTTTGACAGTCGTTACGGGTAGTCAGAAGCCCGAAAGTCTGACAATGAAAACCAAGGGGTATCGTATCGGGCCTGCGGGCGGAGAGTAATGGGTAGCTCACCGTCCGATCAGGACCAGGCCCGTGCCGGACGGCGCGTACGTGTTCCACGCGCGCCTCAAAGAGATGTCAGCATCGAGGAGGGGCCCCATAGGGCCGAAGCCTGCCGGGTCAGCGGGATTGTCCGAAAGGGTTACCGCTGGCCCGGAACATAAAGGGCTAAGGAAGGAACACGGGTGGGTTTTAGTCAGTAAGAGTCTGACACTCCCTTCCGCTCCACCCAGAGCGGGAGGGGTCATTTGATGAAATCCAATACGAATCTGGGTTGTTGAGGTGAGATAGGCAGTCGCTCCATGTAAAATACTGGTATTTAGCTGCATCCAGTCAGACTGTTCCACCACCAGAAGCATCGAAAATGGAGAAAACACATCAACATTTCAGACATAAACTGACGTTATTTAACAAACTTGGTCATTATATCGCAAGCAAATTCTTCAAACCTATCTAATCACTACGTCACAGTATAAAGATATCTTAAGATATCTTTATACTGTGACTACGTCTTACTAAAAATCAATAACTAATACACCATAAAGTCATCTCCGTGATTGGCTCAAAGGCCCAGGCTGGCTTGCTATCAAAGAGCCAAAATAGGGTACCTGCTTCGGATATTAATAAAAATAAGAGTATACTAATAGATGAAGTTATACAGAGGATCCCAGTCAGCTGCATTTTCTTAAAGGAACCAAGTAAATGATGTCCGATCACCCGACAGACTATGGAGGATGCGCTATAAGCTGGTTGTCGCTGAAAACCAGCGCTGGCGCTCTGTGTCTATTTTATTTCTTATTTTGATTGTTGTTTTTAATATCTTATCTGCTACCCCGGTTGACGTCATCACGTCAACGCCGGCTGTCGCTGGAAACCAACGCTGTGGCTCTGTCTCGCATAGGGTCTTAGCATTATGCTGAGCGATGGCCGTTTTGCGTGGATGTGACGCATGTTTCCCCAACATGTTATTTTTTTGTGTTTGTGTTCTTTTCAAGCGTCATGTTTACCGCAAATAAAAGTATTTTCTTTCTTTCTTTCTTTGGAAAGATACATTTTTTTAAGACATTCCCGAAATATGATACAGGGTGGAAACGTCATTACGACAGTAAATTTAACTTTGTTTATCTAACTGCAGTCCGTTCACAGTTATTTTACCTCTGACTTTGCGTCACTGTCCAAATCACAATGATCTATTATTATGTATCCACTAGTTGCGTCCCGCGGTTTCACCCGCATAAGTGTCGATCCCTTGGGAATATCGGGATAAAAAGTAACCTACCTATATGTTAATCCAGGGTCACAGCTACCTCCACACAAAATTTTATTAAAATTGGTCAAGCCGTTTGAGCGTGAAGAAGTAACAAACATATAAACACACACACACATACACTCACAAACTTTCGCCTTTATAATATTAGTGTGATTTTCATTTTAATAAGGTAGTTGTAAATTAAGATTGATTTATATCTGCAATAAACTACAATGTTAATGAATTTGAATAGGTGTAAATATAAAGTTCAAATTCGTGGGCTGATCTGGCCCTTATTTACTCGTACACTAAAATTACGTACAAATGCCAGCACATCAAGCTACTACAATCTGTCAAATTTCTTTAATAGATTTTCAACTTTATCGCTATTAACATTAGTTTCAAGGTTGATTGGGAAAATTTGACAGTTTCGGGTAGCTTGATGTGCGTCTGTACTTCAAACATTTAATAAACACTAAAAGCTTGCTTCTTCCTCAAATCGACTCAAATGCCATAATTTCTAAATTCCTTTAGTTGTGTTATTATTATGTGATTATATGATATAGATGATTATTATATTAAAGCCAATTAGGGGTTAACCAGCAATCTCAGAAATAAGTGATATAACCTATTTTTGAGATTGCTGGTTAACCCCTAATTGGCTTTTACCTATAGTACTTAATATAATTATATTAAACTTGCGTTTTTACAAAGAACGCAAGTTTTAGAAACTATAAAACTATATGATCGACTACAGTAAACAAAATCAGAAAAATATATGATATTCTTTAGGATATATGCTAGGTAGATAGTGTGTTGATACAACATAATACAACTAATTTGATACGGCAGAAAATAAATCATGAAGATACCTCTAAAAACTTTCTTTTGACAATAAAAACCATACTAATATACATACAATCATTCTGATTTTTGGTCAGATTATTCTACAAGCAACATACTAAAATACTAGAGTTTTAAGTTTTTAGTCCAAACAATAGATTTTTTGTAATTAAATAATTGCAATAAATTACCTGCGTTGTGTCATCGCGCTTCTCTTACTTTCCTATGCAGTCCGACAGTGACCGCGCTTTAGGTCATGTAGTCGCCTTAAGCCCCTTAAATAAATAAAATTCAAAATACATCGTCTCATCCACGTTAGCACTTACCGAGCAAGTTCATAACGGCACCGCCGGATAAAATTGCACGTCGCATAAAGGAAAGCTGGCGGATATAGAAAATCTCTCAATACCACCCGGT
Source organism: Oligia latruncula (assembly GCA_948474745.1). Taxonomy (NCBI): domain Eukaryota; kingdom Metazoa; phylum Arthropoda; class Insecta; order Lepidoptera; family Noctuidae; genus Oligia; species Oligia latruncula. The sequence continues at coordinate 9,426,999 of OX419700.1, forward strand.
GGATTCAGCTCAAAGCCGTGTCCACGTTGTAATAACTACGGATACTAGAACTTTTTGCTGTGCGCAGGACCTTTCAGATTGATCAGTTTTGATAGATGATGTTTTATTTAATAACTTTCTGATACTGATATTTACATAGCAGGTAGTGTTAATTGAATTTTTGTGGGATAGGAACAACAAAAAAGTATGGATAATATTTTTTTGAATGTTGATAATATTTACATAATCTATGCTTAAATTTACAATAATAATAATATGTACATTTATATGAAAAAATAAGCAAAATGGTCAATAGGGCATCAAAAAATTCGTTCGCATCGCTGTCAACAGGAACAGTGATTTTTGTTGATGAGTTGGGTGAAGTTTATGATGTGACAATAAGGAGGTTATCTACGTCGGATAAATAGAGAGCAACTAGAAAAAAAAGTTTATAACTTTCCATCTAGAATAACATTAGTTATGTCAAAGATATATTTCTATGCGTAGATTAGATATTAGGTAAATAATATGATATCTTGTTCAAACATAATTATGCAATGTAGTCTGATATAATTAATCTGGAAAAAAAATAACACCTTTATTATTTCGCGTAAAATACACAACAATAAAATAAACCTTTCATAAAGAAACAAGCGCAAATAAAACACGAAATTATACCAAACAATCAATTACAAAGGGAAAACTGTCAAAGCGAAATTCCCGGGAAAGCAGGTAAAACACAAAATATAAAACTTTCCGCGAAACTCCCGCCAAACGGGAACAAAACATTGATTAATGACGAAATGCACTCGAAAACAAACTGTCGAACTTCTTCAAATTCGCAATACAAATGCCTTTGGAATAACCCCTCGAAAATAATGGTTTCCTTTATGGGGGCACTTACCCTAAACACCACGAAACCGATATTGAAATTACAACTATATCTTTAACGAACTAGGATTCAAATTACCTTGACAAAAAAATGTAGGGTAAAAGTGCTAAAAGTCTCCAGGATTTTCTTTTCGTACTCAGTTTTGTTACTTTTTTTGTTGTCGCAGGCAAACGGAAGTGGCGTGTAGGGACGTGTGTTTCCTCCTTTTTTGTTGAGAAATTGTTTCGGTGCCATTAAGCCGTTGACAGATCGCCTACAGTGAATAATGCCACGAATTGTTTGAGGTTATAGGGGCCGCATTTGTGTGACAATGGGATGTTTAGATGTGCATTTAGCGTGTTTATGGCGGGATTGATGGGTTTTGGTGTTTTTGTAGTATGTTTTGGTGTTCATCTGGGAGTGGAACTGATGTTATTCGGTAGTAGATACTTGATAGGAAAAGCACTATGATCTGTTCTAAAAAGTATCTAATACTAGTAAAAGCATAAGCAAACCCTGTTGACTCCACAGATGAGATGGGTATCGATAATTATTTAAACATGATAAAACAAGAAATAAAGTTAATTAGATGACATTTCTGTGGGGTCATCGATCGCAGTCAGTGTAGTCATTTGAAACATCAGTTGTTTTTATGTGTATACTTCACAGTAGTATCGATATGTAGACACGATAAAACTAAAGAAAAGAAAACAAATTTTCCTAAGTCATACTTCAAGTAACTCCCAGCGGTCAATGAAAAACCAAAAAAAAATATCTTGTTTAGGTAAAAATTTGGCCCTGTATATTAGTATAGATTCGTATGTGCTTGTAACTGTTCCGTTGCAGGGCTTCTTCTAATACAATTAATAAATTAGGCCACGCTTGCTGACTGCGTGTGTGATTTTCATAATAAATGACAGTTTCCAACCCTTGGATGAGGGGAGTTTTTGGAAAGCAAAAACTGTGCTGTAGGTACCAGCTTTGTAACGTTTTCATTTTGATTTTCCTAGAATCGAGCCAGGCTGTATTGTAATTAAATCTTCCTCGAATCAAAAATGGTATGAATACACAGGATAGTTTTTTCAAATAAAAGATCTGAACCAATATCACACTTCACCAGAATCCATGCGACGTTACAAAACCCTCACGTAAACATGAAATCAAATCTAATTTATATTAGCAAGTATAAGTACACTTTATTCAATAAATACTTATATAGTTAAAGCGCAAAATTAACTAGATCCTGTTTGAAACAGATACCTTCCAGGGCTGCCAATAATTACCAACTGTTTCTCCACGTCAACAAAGTTAGCTTTTCACTTCAAAGAACGTTTTTTAGCCTTTATTCCTGAAGCTTAGAGTTAAAAGGTGATTTGTTGGGGTGTACGTTTATGTTGGTTTTGCTGTAATGAGGAGCGGTTGTCTCATCCATCAGTCTAGGCCAATTACAAGTGATCACGCGTGGTACCGCTCCTTGGCAACCCTATTTCTCGTCATCATTTTTTGTGACCACCGTAGCGACCGCGTTATTATCTAGACGAATTCGTGAGTTGAAATATAAGTTAATGAGGTGTTGCGCACGACATTTGAAAGGTTGCTGATTCCTTTCTCTGTTTATTTCGTAAGGTGTGATCGGAGATGTTATCATAATTCGCGAAGTGAAAGTTTTTTAACATATTTTTTTTTGGTTTGGCGTGCAAACAAATTGGGGCTCATGGCTAAATTATAATAGCTGCTCTGGTCGATTGAAGCTTAAACTATGCTTGCTACGGTCGGTCCGTGGATGGATAACCATCCATTACACATTGAGACATACGCCATGCCTCGGAAAGCACGGGTCCCGGCTGTCATTCTTACGTCTTTGACAGTCGTTTCGAGTAGTCAGAAGTCCAAAAGTCAGACAAACAGTCTTACCAAGAGGTATCGTTTTAACCAGTAACTGGGTTGTGCAGGTCCGATAGGCTATCGCTCCATGGCTAATTATCCAGGTTAGACTGGAAGCTGACCCCAACATAGTTGGGAAAAGGCTAGGCAGATTGATGGAGGCGTACAAACAAATGGTAATTTATATCAGGACAATATTCTTGTGAAGCTGCTACACATTAGAATATCGTTCTCACGATCGTCTTCACATCTAAGTTAATCTTACTTACCTGCTGACTCCCTTTTTGTTCCAAGTATAAAAGAGTTTCTTAACATTCTTCCTGATAGGACACAGCATTTTAGAATGGGCAATTTCCTTCGTAATTGTTAAAACTCTAATTAAAATATGATTCTTCTTCTTAGCGTGTCGATAGCAATCTAAATGGACTCAGCCCAGAATTCGGCTACTTGTTTGGCGCCATCACCAGCGTCCACCAGTTCCTGTAGCGTGCAGCTGACAGGACACGCAGGACACGATATTAAGTGTCCCATCGTTTGTGGAACAGCACCACATTTACACTCCAAGGAGTCATCTATGAATCTCCACCTGAACAGGTTTTCCTTGCTTCGGCCAACCTGGGTCCGGAGTCTGTTTTAAGATATATGATTAAAAGGAATGATCTGTAGGGATTTCAGTAATGTACCTATGTCTATTTTACGTACGAAGATCATCGGAAAATATCGAAGGATATCGGATATGAGAGAAGTGGTGGCCCAGTGGTCACGGACACGACTTACGAGTTGTAGGTCGCAGGTTCGAACCCAGACAGGCGCTTTACTTTGTGTAAATTATTTCATCACCACTGCTCTCAAAACGGTGAAAGAAAACATCGTGAGGAAACCGGCATGTCGTATTAGAACCAAAAATTCGAAGACTTGTGACATCCATCAACCCGCACTGGGCCCGCGTAGTGGATTACGGCCCGCTCCCTCTCATTGAGAGGAGGCCTGTGTCCCAGCAGTGGGAACATTATAGGCTGAGTATGATCGGAATACGTATTATGGAACTCAGGTGGAATTGGGCAGGACACTTGACAAGGCGTTGTGATGACAGATGGAGTAAGGCTGTGACCGAATGGCGTCCAAGGACTGGAAGACGAGATGTCGGTCGTCCGACGGCGAGATGGGCAGACTACATTGTTGCCATCGTAGGCAAAACCTGGATGACACTGGTACAAGAGAGTGGGCTGGTAAAAAAAAGAGAGGCTATACCCAGAAGTGGGTGATGTCGGGCTCTGGATGATGGATGATAATGGCCATTTATATCCGAAAAATTAACAGCAACTATCGCTTTCAAAGTATCGTTTTTCTCACATAAATATTAATTTAAAAGTGGTGTCGTGAGGTTACATCTATAAGCTATTGATTTAAAGTATGGGAATAATGCAGCCATAGATCACAGGATTACCGTGTAGCGACACAGTGACCAATCCACACCATAAATTAGTTAAGTTCATGTATTATTAAATTATGTATTTGGGTAAAGAAAATAATTTAAATTATCACGATTTACACCGAGTTTATACTTGATTGAAGTAGGTCCACGACTCTTAAGGTAGAAAGCAGTTACTTTAGCGGTGATAGCCCAAAGGTGACGTTGGATTAGCGAGCGTGACGTCGTCAGTTGCAGGGTTTTTTCACTTTTGAACCAAGCCAAGCTAATTTAGGTTACATTGATTTAGAAAGACTGAATAAAATCAGTTAATTGACTTGTTAAAATACAATACTTATACATTTTTGTTAGCCAAGTTTGTGTCCCACTGCTGGGCAAAGGCCTCCCCTTTTTCCTTCCAAAACTCCCTATTTTGTGCGATCTCTGGCCATGTTGGCCCTGCGAATGTTATTAGATCGTCACGCCACCTTCGCCTTGGTCTACCTCTACTTATACATACTAACACTAAAACATAAATTTATTATGTAGAAGTAGGTATGTCGGTCCTTCCCGATTTGACGGAAGACACAGCACAAGGAAAGGTGGAAGAATATGGGGAGGCTTTTGCCCAGCCGTCGGACAATACATAACATGAAAAAAAAATTAAAAATGTTTATTTGTCCCAAAACAGTTACATGGATTTTATATGAGACATCCCCTGTAAGTAATTGATAACACTTGTGTTGAACATACATAGGTACATAATCAGCCTATAACGTTCCCACTGCTGGGACACAGTCGGACAATAAGTATACCTAGGATAATAGAAAAAAAAGTATCTAAAAAATTTGGGGAAAAACTCATTTTGTACCAAAAAATTATTTGTCTGCGTCGCTGTCAATAGAAAAAGTGCCAAAAGGCTGACAGCATTATTTCGTTAGATGCCAAGTTGCTAGTCATTTTCGAAAAAATCCCTTCACGTATTACTTTAAGAATATTTTCCCATTAAACAGGTATATCAAACAACTTAATTCACAAAAGTAATTAATTAAGCTCTCTAAAATCCAATAATTGAGGAAGTTCAACATTAAGAAAACTTCCCAGTAACTTGAACATAGATGTTCAAAGACTCGTATAGACGTAGGTATGCGAAATTACTGAGAAAACTGTGTTAATAATCTTCCCATGTCATTATTGAACTTTTTGGTGGTATATAATATAACCGTTATTATAAGTAATCGTTATTATTTTGTTGAAAGTTTGTCGTACGTCGTCGACACACACTTTGTCTATGGTATGGTGTAGATTTTGGAATAATAACAAATACAGGATACTTTTATCTATATAAATACTGGTTTATTTTAGAGGGACTTGTGGGCTAAGAAATAACAGCCGCACGGGTCGTTCGATCAAGTTAAGCCACGCTTGCCGCGGATGGGTGACCATCTTTACATACCAAGACCCCTCCGTGCTTCGGAAAGCACGTTAAGCTGTTGGTCCCGGCTGTCATTCGTGGATCTTTGACAGTCGTTACTGGTCTTCACAAGCCCGAAAGTCTCACAACCAGTCTTACCAAGGGGTATCGTATTACCCAGTGACTGAGTTGTGCAGATAGGCAATCGCACCATGTAAAATGCTGGTATTCAGCTGCATCCGGTTAGATTGGAAGCAGACCCCAACATAGTTGGGAAAAGGCTAGACAGATGATGACAGGATACTTTTATCAAAATACGAAATAGATTACTTTGTTTGACTACAAGTGATTAAATCCTATTTATTATTAATTGAATATCAAGTTGCGTATCTGTCGAGACGCGCTTCTGTCAAGTTGCGTGTTTGTCGAGCTGTGTCTTTGACGTGGTGCAAATCTGACGAGATGCGTTTCTGTCAACAGGCGTTTTCTGGCGAAATGCATATTTGACCACTTGTGTTTCTGACGACATGCTAGTAATCCAGAGTAACATGTTCTAGCTTACGTGGAAGAAGTTTTGAGCAATACCAGTTTATAATATACTAGCTTTTTCCCGCAATTTCGCCCGCGTGGGTGCAACGTACTACTAATAATGGTAATCCCGGTTATATAAACTATCTGTGTGCCAAATTTCATCCAAATCGATTCCACCGTTTTGTGTCAATCCGGAACATACGTCCAGACAAACAGAAAAACGGACAAGACTTCTAATAACTAAATTTTCGATATCAAACTCCGTTCCACACCTTACCTATAGCAAATACTTTTTCAAAATATTAAATGTAACACCAAACGAATCTGTAGACCTCACAAATAACAACTATAAAACTGATAAGTTACTCATTTCAATACAGTAAATGTAAAATATATATTTTTTTGAATGTCTTATAAGAAGTGATAAATCACCTTTGTAAAGTTTATTCACTTATCACACGTACTGATCAAAATATAAACAAGATGTCAGAATACCTCCAGTCAACTTAGCCTATCGCAGTCCACTGCTGGACATAGGCCCAGCCTGCGCCACAACACCCTGTCCTCCGCCTTCCGCAGCCAGACTGTCACAGCCACCTTCTTTAGGTCGTCCGTCCATCTAGCTAGGGGGCATCCCACACTACGCTTCCCACACTATGGTTTCCACTCTAGGACTTGTCTGCTCCACTGCACCGCAGAATACCTCATTGTGGCATAATTCAAATGATCAAGGAAGAATCTCAAATCTTTACCTATATGAAAACATCTTGAGGTAACTTTCCAACTTGAGGTTCGATTGCATGTGGCATCCTCCAACCCGCATTGGGCACACTTGGTGTATTATGGATGGCCCACTATTGCCGAGAGGGAACGTGTGTCCCAGCAGTGGGAAGATTATAAGCGCCCTTCGGGGCCTGCTGGAGTATAACAAAAGAGTTTACAATTCGATCTAGTAACCGAATTATTTAAAAAAACGGTTTTACTACTTGACAATATGACATGTTTGTGACAAGTGACGGTGAAAACCGTATCAAAACCCGTTGCGTAGTTTAGAAGAACAACTCGTCACACTGACATACACGAAAAACTACTTATTTAATCATAATTTAACACATAAAAACTTTGGTTTTTTTCAGCATAATTTTGGGAGTTGCTTACTAGTCAGATAAAGCCTTATTTTCTATAACACACGACATGAAATGATGCGAATAAGTTTCAACACAAACACAACATAATTATTGCCTACCTGAACGTTCGTAACTTCGAATCAATATCAATAATTAATTATTACAGCTTTATTGAATGAATAAAATTAATTATCTACAATATTGCGTGGCATGGACGCACTAAATCATAGACCTAATGCATTAAAATTGATACGAATAGCGCAATATATTTTGTTAGGCATTAAAACAGGCATTAAATGTGATAACAATTGTGATAAAATTCGTGTTGTGATGTATATGTGATGACTTTTGACATTAGGGTGTGGTTCCATATGAGCGGAGCGGACAGCGATTTTGGACGGTGTCTTTCCCTGTTACCTTTTTAAATTCATAGTTCTAGGTGCCTTGTTAGAATATAGTGGTGTTGTTTCGTCATTTCATCCGAATCTGAATTACATACTTTGGTTTTTCTTATTAGAAAAAAAGATTTTCCATATTATTTACCCGTTTTCCATCAAAATCCGGCAAAACACAGACTTCCTATCCTTTTCCCCAATTATTTTCTAATTTTTTTAAGTTTTGGTCATTCATAAGTAGATTAATAGTATCTACTCATGCTTCAAGTAACAACACGACAAAGGGTCGTTATCCCAAAAAAAAAACATTTTTTTTTTTGTCGTGATTCGATATCGATGCCCATCACGTCTGCAGAGTTTCCCTAGCTAATTTAATTTGACCCTGTATAAGATTATAACTTAGCGTAAAATTGAGTTATTCCGGTCTGATCCCCTGAATCCCCTCCACCTCCTCCTCCTCGATCCCCTGCTTGTTCGTCTTCAGTTTTAATCTGGATCAGACCGGAATAACTCGTCTTATCCACTATAAACTTTCTCATTCCGGTTTGATCCGCTTTTTCTTTTGTTTTTATTCCTTTAGATAGTATAACTACTAATTACATAGAGCAGCTAATATAAAATTTATTACATTAAACATACAGTGTTCTTCCTCCTCTCTCCTACTATCTATGCTGTGCCCGACAGGGTCCATAATTGTGACTAATATAATTATTTCCATGACAACTATATACATTATGGTACGCAATAAAGAATTGAGAATTGAGATCGCCTCGCTATCGCTTATCAACGAGCCACGACCCGCCGTCAAAACTTAAAACACAACCAAACTTATGGGGACGGAGGTCGATGCGTGCACCACGGCTGATTTACGTGGTCTTTGATTCCATTATCACTACAGGAATTGATTCCACACGAAATTTATTATAATACCAACTCACAGTTCAAAGCTGTATGTTAAATTGTGGAAGCAAACGTGAGAATACAGTGTGTTGAGCTCGATCGGATTTGTAATTCGTGGTTTATGTGTGAAAATCTTATAAGTTATGTTTTTGTCGTTCAGTGACATTTAGTTAGAAACTATTACAGTTTTAGTGAAGTTTGAAGATATGGCGAAGAGCATGGGTGTTATGTAATCGTGCCGTATAAGAGTGGTAATACCACTACTAAGAATCATCATTCATCTTCATCATTTCAACCGAAAGACGTCCACTGCTGGACATTGGCCTCCACCCGGTATCCCCACTTTGGCCGGTTCCGTGCTTCTCGCTTCTCTCCCTGCTAAGAATAATATTACTTACTAGCTTCCACCCGCGACTTCACCCGCGTGGTATGTCGATAATAAGTAGTCTAATACTATGTCCTTTCTCAAGGTTCAAAGTGTACATACCAAATTTCATCAAAATCTGTCCAGCCGTTTCAGAGATTAGCCTGAACAAACAGACAGAAAAACAGTTTTTTTTTGTTATAAGTACCGTATAATATTATACTTTCATATTTGCATTTAGTAAGAAGCTGTTATTATGACATTACAAACACACTTCAATTTTGTTTATTTGTATAGAATAGATGTTTAGATGTATTACCAGTCTTACCAAGGGGTATCGTATTACCCAGTAACTAGGTTGTGGAGGTCAGATAGGCAGTCGCTCCATGTAAAATACTGGTATTCAGCTGCATCCGGTTAGACTGGAAGCCGACCCCAACATAATTTTCTAGGTAGATGATGATGAGATGTGTAGATGTATAGATTTCTTTGGCGACATCTGGGCATACTTATTTGAGACACCTGTTCATTGAGAATTATTCTGATGCGATCCCCTGAATCTGATTCACTGGTAGAAAATACTGGTCCTTTATCTAGCGGTGGATCTGATTTGGGGATCAGACTGAACTACTCCTCATTCTCCTCATTGACATTCACAGAGAATCATCACCTCCTTTCTACATAGCACAAGACAGGCGAAGAGCACTCCTAGATTGGCTGCCAAGGAATATCAACTATACATAATATAGGTGTGAAAAAACGGCTGAACGGATTTAGAAGAAATTTGGCACATGAGTAGACCCTTGACCTGGATTAGGACATAGGCTACTTTTATCCTGATATTCCCACGGGATCGATACTTATACGGGTAAAACAGCGGGGCGCAGCTTTACATAATACAGTGAAATAAAGTGGCAAAATAAATCAACCAATTCCGGAATAAACGAGGCAAATTGAAACAAAATGACTACAGCTTTGAATCTAATGGATAATGATAACTGTTCTGGAAACATGACTACTAAAAAGGTACGGTAATTGAATTACACAAATCTGTTGTTAATATTGATATTATCACCTACATACCGACTTCAAATAGCAGGTATTTATGTATTAAAAGCATTGGGACAGTTACCAAACTGATCGCCATTTACACATTGTTATAGGCAATTTTATTCAAAAAACCGACCAGTAATGGCTTATACAGCTTGTGTGAAGGAAGCTTAGCCTAGATTTACACATAATTAACATTTGAATTAGGCAATGTAGTTCCTATTAAGAGTAATACGGACGGGTGTGGCGGATAAGGCATGGTTCAGATGAGAGGTGTCAATTGTTTTTATTGGAGAGAAGCCTGTGCATATTATAATAAAACTTCATTGTGTTTTTTGCTCTGGAGTTTTCTGTAACTGCAACGAGGTGGGGGTGTTGTGTTTTCAACTACCAACTCTTGTGTCATACAATTTTCAGAACTAAAACATTGTTAGTGTACATATATTATTTTTGTTGCCTCGGAAAGCACGTTAAGCCGTTGATCCCGGCTGACATACGTGGATCTTTGACAGTCGTTACGAGTTGTCAGAAGCCCGAAACTCTGATAACCAGTCTTACCAAGGGGTTATTGTATTACCCAGTAACTGGGTTGTAAAGGTCAGATAGGCAGTCGCTCCAAGCAAAATACTGGTACATAGCTGCATCCGGTTAAACTGGAAGCCAAAACCAATATAGTTTGGAAAAGGCTAGGCAGATGATGATATATTGTTCTTGTTCTTTTAGATTTAGCCCGTTTTTTCCTTCATATTCATACATTGGTGTAAAAATGAAGACAACCATAACAAGTACAAAAATGTTCTCTCTTTTAATTATATTAAGGCGAAAGCGCCAGGGTAGCCCGCGAAATTCCATTTTTTTTACGTTTTTTGCAATTTTCTGGCCAGTATTAAGTTGTACGTTGATTAAAATATGATTTGCAACCGTAAAAAATATGTATTTACAGAATTATAATCATTAAAGTCATCAACACAACTCTCTAAGACCATGTACCTAATCCTACGGAATGACTATTTCATGAAGTCTTGACATTTTAGGATTATACTAACTTAACAAGTTGTATTACGGATTCTAATGATTATAATTCTGTAAATACCTACATTTTATTGCAAAAAACGTAAGAAAATTTGAATGTCGTGGGCTACCTTAGCGCTTCCCCTTTAAAGGAAATGCTACCAAAACACGTTAAGCATCATTCTTTCGTTGCTGACACTACTTCACCATTACTGCCGCCCATTTAATTAATTCTATTACCTCCCAGAACACTGTAACACAGAATCGTGTTGTTTATTACTATGTCGGTACGCCAATAAAGAAATATTCCCACACATATCTGCACAAACCTGTGCTTGTGCGCATTCTCGACGTTCTGCACTAAGCTTAAAAGAATTCACTTTCTTACCTAGGGAAATAATTAGTCACTGGCCTATGTTCAGTTCGTAAGCGTAGGTATGTTTGCGTAAATAGAATTAGTAGGTACTGATTATGTAGTGTGAAATATTCTAGTAGGTAATGAATATGTCTTGTGAGAGAAAATAATATAATTATTAGTTTGGAGTATGGTGTAATTATGGTGATGGATATTTGGTGTTAATTTTAAGAGTTGAGTGAACTCGTGTGGCTTTGCTTTTCTTGAAAACATGTAGGTCCTTTTTTCCTTTCGTTATCCAAAAATGGCAACAATGAATATCATTTTTCATTCTTCATTACCATCACTATTGGTATCTTGAAGATAGCTCTTCCTTCATTAATACTTCCCAGCTAAAGCACTAGGAAGTGGTGAAGGGCGGGTGTTTTGGGGGACTGTCTTATGTAATTTTGATGTTCTAAAAAATTCTGACTCTCAGCCTAGTTTGGATAAATGACTTTTGATTTTTTATTTTAAATAATTAAAGCATAATCTTTAATCTTATTGAGCCAAATTTAGAACATTTTCATTTCAGCGATTCATTGTGATCATACTGCTAATTTCCATGGCTGCCCATTGTTAACTCAATTGATACTTAGTGATTCCATTACCCACGTCCACTTTGAGTAAAACCCAGCAACATTGTGCGCCAAACGGTCCATGCGGCGCGATTCGAATTCCAAACAATGATTTAAATTCAGCGCGCCGATTGGTCGGCGGCGAGTGACGCGGGACAAAATACGCTGTAATTGGTGATTGACATGTGAGCGTTTCCTGATTGGTTGCGTACACTGTGAATGTCGTTGTGTTTGAAATGTGATAGAATTGTTGGAAATTCGTTCCTTTATTTTTCTTTTGCATGTAAATGTCCGTATGTAAATGTCCATGTCCGTAGATTGCGATGTTTAATAATCTAATGTTTGAGGTGTTCATCCCATGTGGTTAAATTAAAGTTTAGCGGACCTCTACCATTAGCTATTCGTGATAATATAAACTATTAATGGCATTAGCTGTATATTTTCGAAGCAGGTTATACTTTTACCCTCTTACTAATAAACGTAGGTATTATATCAGATGAATAGTTACACACGGATAAAATATTCTTACTAGGCTAAAAACAAAACAATACAAAGTGAAAACTAAATTTCATTTCCAAAGTAGGTGGCAAAAACGAAACAAAAAAAAAATATCCCATACCATAATCTAAACAATGAAAACTATACAAAAACCCTGTCAACTCTACAATTTCTTTAGCCTAGGCTGTGCTAAAGCGGTTGTATCATTATATTCAGCCCGTGAAGGCATCCAGGCTATGTAAGGTGCAATAAGAGTGAGCCGTTCTCTACCAAAACAGTACGAGCTAATCAGACTCTACCAGTGATGGATGACTGTTTCAACGTGTAGAGATCTAGGAGTTAAGAGGTATTAAGTTATGTATTTGAAATTAAAATGGCTTGGGATGGCCTTTTGGTAACAACGTCATCTAAGATCTATACTAATATAATAAAACTAAGGAGTTTGTTTGTTTGAACGGTCGATTCTCTGGAACTACCAGTCGTATTTGAAAAAATATTTTCGCAGTTAAAGGCTATTTAACATCACACTTCGACCTTTAGGAACCGGCAGGAGCTAGTTAAATAATAAGCGTGTTTAAGTATTTTAAGGCTATCTTTTTGCCCTGAACTTTTAGTGAAAATCCTAGGAAGGCTTTCATGGAGCAAGGGCCTTGATTCAGAATGCGGTACTTCTGGACACGGCACGTATTGACTGGAGCCATGACGTCTGATGGTAGTTTCCCTTTTACCCCAATTGTTGATGTTTGATTCAAGACGTTTGGTTTTTAAATTTTCGCTTTTCTTGTTAATTGTTCCATACCTATTAAATTTAATGCTTTTGACAGAGCATAACCCATTTGCTTATAATAAAACATTAGTTCTCCGTATCAATTAGGGACTGACAACAAAAAACAAACAAATTCACAGCTAAAGGTTAGCAATAAATAATGACGTTTAAACAATAAAACAACAATATAACAAAACCAGACATTGTGTAACGAATAAATAAATCACAGGCGCCATTTGTCAAGGCAGACATGACAGATTTATAAATTACGTTGCGAGTTTGTGAGGAGCTAAGATTTCAAACATTTACAATCGAATTAAATCGACGTCGCACATGGCAAAAGACGAGTCATCTATCATGGAATTTTACTCACAAAACCCCATTCTAAAACTAACCTTAAAATTACTTTAAATAAGGTATAAATTCCAACAGGGTTCCCACCACCCTTCGTTAACAAAATGCATTATTAAACAACGATTCCATGACCCCATTCGAAAAGCATTAGATAGCACATTATGTGTAATTTGCTTGTTTTAATTCAATTTTGATTATAACAAAGTGTGCTACTTAATTATTCAATAAAGTCTTCACGGGAGCTCGCTTATTGCCCTTGGAGGATAAAGAGGGAACTGAGAGACTGACTGAGGGTCTGAGAGTTGGAAACTGCGGGGTAATTGCGTAACACACTAACTGTAGCAAAGCAAGGTTTCATTTAGACATTTCAACAACATTCATTGCGTTATTATTTACGTTGCCGAGCAGACAAATTTTCTGAACATATAATTACAGTTAAGTGACGTTTAAACGTCAAAAATGTATGGTTATACAGTCGCTAACCACTACTTAACTTTAAGCAACGTTTATGAATAAGTGTGTGTTTAAAAAATAATAAAAGGTATATATAAGCGATAAATAAGCTTAACTAGATTTTTAACGATTTTTTTATGGGAAGTAAAAAAAATTAAAATCTGAAATTGCACAAAACTATTAAAAGATTCAAATTAAAATTTATTTATTTGTTTGTCACAGGTAGAAAAACAGTTCTTTTCATAATTATATAAATATCGCTGTAACATAACCCATGGGGCGTAGGTACAATATTTAACAGTTATTTAAAATTTATTTATCATTAATATTATTATTCAAGTCAAAATACACTATACATTACACAGATAATCTCATCATATTCTACCACATGGCCGACCAAATGTTAATGTTAATTAGGGATGTCAGTCAGAAATAAAATTAAAAAAATAATTTCTTTAAATTACGATGTCAAAGTATCATTTAAGTAGTCAATTAAATTATTATATAGTAGAATTTAACATAAAAATTGTTAAAATTGCTTCTTAAATCCAGCCTAATCTAACTGTATAATTGATTTTTTTATTTTATTATAAATTTGTGGGGCTCTTCAGAATAATTACCTATGCTTTTCCGCATGAGAGCGGTCTTGGCTCTGCGTCCGCGTAGCATGTCATTTTGCCTGTTAGTTGTAGGTACAGTATCAGATGGTATAAGGAAACAACTTTGGGTTTAATCTTCCAAATTAGGCTGTTTCATATTTCTATATACAAGGCTGGTAGCATCAGAATTTTGTGCTTTTTGAAATTCATTAATATCATTATTACCCCTAACATCAATGTAGGTCAGTTACCTGTGGTAATGGACGTATTTTTTGCGTTTTTGATCCGAATGAAATGCAAATTCTATAATCTAGTGATCGTTATATTCATATTATATCATAGCATTTAACGAAAGAATTAATAAAGAATTTATTTTATTAAAGTTGATAATCACAAACATAAATTCTTTACTTACATTTCAATTTATTAGGAGACCAAAATAAAATGCACACAAATTATTTAAAAAGATAAGATCTTATCAATAAATTGTCACGGATTGCTTAAAAATAAATATTTTATACAGATCTAGACACACTCATATCTAGGTATATCTATCTATACTTAATAAAAGTAATAGTAATAGTATTTAATATAAGTATAGGTACTCTTTAAAACTACTGATCCGATTCCAAAAAATATTTCACCAATTGGGAAGGCTACAGTATAACCGAAAGTCATTGGATATATTATAAGTTAAAACAAGAGATTTCACGCGGATGAAGTCGCAGGCTAGTAAAAAATAAAAATGACTAAAAACTGCACCAGTAGCATTCTCGTTGTGGTTATTAGTGAAACGACGGGTGATTAGCGTAATCACCGCACACAGGATAACGATGGACGCATCTGTTAAACCAAATAGGTGCATTGAGACAAACATTTATATACATTTTTTGAATGCGGGATTTTTTGCGCATGTGGACGGAAATTAATCATTATTATTGTCTTAACTTTTTAAGAAAAATGCTCGATTTGATGATGTCTTACCTACATGTGTACGTAGGTAAGTGACTATACTTTTGGATGTGGACTTATCAGTCAACATTGAAGAAGTGGTAGATTCGTAAGGGTTTTTAATCAACATCTCAGCCAACCCTACATCCACGAAAAGCAATGATAAATGATTTCATAAGTAAGTAGGTTTGTACAAACACTTTTACACGTTCAATTATATTTTTAGAACGAGACGAGGTCGGTGTTTCTTATTTGACTACTCTGAGAAGAAAGGCCGATACCTATAAATTCAGAGGTCATAGTGTCTTTTAAAGTCCAGATATAATTTTGTTCAGATCATAATGAAGAACATGTAGATTGGTGTCTGAAATGGTATTTTGAGGAATTAATAACACAGATTGAGTGGACCTGTCCAGTCTGTGCACGTATTTGTCAGAAATCGTGCAGCTCAACTGAAGACTTAAGGAGCTCAACGATTCGACGAACAATACCAAAGAAAGGACATTTGGGTAGGCCACATAAATTACTCAAATTGCCAAGACCATGAAAAAAAAATTGTCAGAAATCATACTGCTCACTAATGTATTCGATGCAAGGCGGCACTGGTAACATAGAAAGGAAAATAATACATGGCACACAAAGAAAAAAAAAACAAGCTATCAAATATCCATTGAACTAAATACCATCACATCAATCCATTACTTCAACCCTCAAACACATCGGTATATATTTGTCAAAACAAATGCCACTACAACCCCGCGGGAGGGTTTAACCCTTCGTTACGATATCAATTAATCGGCTCAATTTATGAATTATTACTTCGAAACAAGCCCGGTTTCATATAGGGAATATTAAATGAGGTGGGTGCATAATGTATTTTGTCATGTTCAATGGAATTTTCATTGATTTGATTTTTTTTTATCGCTTGGCACTTTACAGCTCCTTTGTTGAGTGCTTCAATGGTCATTGGGGATTAAAAGTATGATTTAATAGTTGTTTCACATCCCACAAGTGACATAAAACTTTAAAAATAAAAACTAGTGGATGGAGAAAAAAAATTGTGATTTCATAATAAAATGAGGTTTTCCACATTTTTTCTTTACCTGTTTGGATTGTTGCCACGATCGGTATAACTTTGGTGTTTCGTGAACAAAAAGTAATATTTTTCAGAAAAAAAAAAACTATTCATTCAGTAACTAACATCATAAATAAAAAATTACTCACACATGATCCCACAAAATAATTCATTAAAATTATAATTTATGTATTACCTACTAAAATTGCACTCACTCATAACGTTATCTACAAGAACTACTTTACGACCGAAAAAAAGAGAAATCTATGAAGACTTAAACACGGGGAGCTATAAAGATTTGCATACAAATAGTTGATGGGAATAAATCATGCAGGACAGTAATCTGCGGCCATTTTGATGTACAGCAGCGCCATCTGTGTCAACTGAATGAGTTATTATACTGCTATTTTAGGGTTGACTCTCGTTTTGTTCTGTGGGTTGTAAAACGACCGAGTGGTTTTGGGTTATTGTTTTAAGTTAATTTTAGAGGACTGTGTGTTACGAGTAGTGAAATATTGTTCCTAATGGTTTAATGAAATTAAATGAAATTGTATATTCTGTGAAGCGGGATCACTTTGACACGTAATATAAAAAAAAATAAGCTAGATGGAGTCGACATGATAGTGATTTATGATCACACTCAACTCAATTTAAAAAACTACCATATTTTATTAATGAATGATTGGTAAGTACTTAGGTATATTGTTTAAAAATAATTGGTTTTGTGCTGTCTGTAATAAATTTATTGAAGCAAAATAACTATTCCTATGTTTTAAAATTAATCAATCATTTTTCACGTAACTTAAAATAGTAGGTCTAAGATTTTTAAGCAAACTTATTCTTAAAATTATTTTATTACTCAATCAATTCCTTGCTTATTCCTCAAGACAAAAGTTTTTTTTTTTTATGTTTATAATAGGCAGGTCTGCATTAAGAAGAATAAGCAAAAGAAAAATATCACTAAACTATGCATACAATTATGATTTAAAATAGGCAGGTTTGCTTTAGGAAGAATAGGCAAAAGAAAATGTTCACTAAACTATGCATAAAATCACTACTTTTATCCTCAAATGGTTAGGCAGAGGTGTACTTATAGTATTCTCAGATTTCGCTAGTTCACTAAATTATTTTACCAAATAATAAAAACTGCTCCCAAATTCCTCTTAAATAATTTCTCCACACAGCCAGCCCTACTAACTCAAAACGTAATATGATTTATAGGGCAACCCCTTAGAAGATTAACCCTTTATCCGGGGTCAAACGACACGAACACGCGAGGTCGTGTAGCCCGACACTTATGATTTTGTTATTTATTGTCTTTCGTCCCGCTGTCCCGCTGCTGTCCCGCTGCCTCGCAATATTTCAATCTTTGGCAGTATGTTGTTGTAGCTAATTGGTAAGTTATGAAGGGATGTCTTATTTAGGAAAAGAGCGGTATTCCTGCTAATCCCAAAAAAATGTGGAAAAAAAAGTTAAATTAACTCAAATAAATATAACAAAAATCGATTTTTTAAAAGATAAGGGCTTAAAGACAAACCTGTGGATAAAGGATATCAATGAACTTAACTAAAATGGCAAATTTTAGTTAAGTTTTTTTTTGGGAAGATTTGCAACACCACTGCTGGACATAGGTGTCGACTGCTTCTGTGCTTCTCGCATCCAGCAAATTCCTACTGTCTTCACCAGGTCATCGGTCCACCTTGTAGGAGGCCTTCCAACGTTACGTCTTCTGGTACCTACACGGTCGCCACTCCACGGGTCTCTAAGTCCATCAACGAACAAACGGACCCGTCCGAAAGTAATTGATCCGTCAAAACAAATGTCATATTCAATTTTTCGTACGGGAAAATACATATCGAGAGTAGAGACAATTATCAAATCGTGTTGTCATTCATTCTTATTTCTTTCCCCGAATTAATCATATGTCCGTATGTGATACAGAATAGAATAGAATACTCTTTATTATGTACACCATATAAATTACAGACATAAATATAGAAACTGTAGGTACAAAGGGTGACACAATGGGCGGTCTTATCGCTAAGAGCGATATTTTAAAGACAACCTTTGGATGAATTAAAAAGGGGAAGGACCGACAAATACTGTAGGTAGTCTGTGGTGTACCAATTACATAATACAATACAACCGAGAGAAAGTAGGAACCGCCCGTAACTAGCAGCACCCCGCGGTTTCAACCACATAAGTGTCGATCCCGTGGGAATATCGGGATAAATCCTATGTCCTTTCCCGGGACTCAAACCATCTCTATACCAAATTTCATCTAATTCGGTTCAGCGGTTTAAGCGTGAAGAGGTAACAGACAGATAGACACACTTTAGCATTTATAATATTAGTATGGATTATAATAAATATAAATAATAATAGATAAATAAACGAAATAATAATTATAATGTATAAATTAATAATATAATCTTATTTATTATTATTTTTTTATTAATATTTATTTTTTCAATTATTTGTTTGGTAATTTAATTCATTTTGGGCTATGTCGGCTTGGTTCTCTTATGGTTTCTGATTCGATCACGTAGAGAAACCAAGCATAGCCCTCACCACCGCATCCCCATCAGATCGTCAGATTTGATGGGGATGCAGTGTTTTTAAAATGTCAATTTCGTTAAAGAATTAGGAATGCCAAGGACTTTTAATTTTTCATTTTAGATACACTCTACAAAAGTGACCGATCATTTTTAAACTTCTTTAAAAAAAACTTTTCCAATAGGCTATTTGACAATATAAAAAATAAGGTCATAATTATTGACACTCGTATACATTATCGCTTTTAAAATCGATTTGCATTAATTTTACTACAAAACAATGTATTATTTATTAAAAAAATCCCGAAAAAACTTCATCTTTTTAAATCTGGCGCCACGTAATCGAAAACGGTCTGGATTGGCTGAACTTATGATGACGTCATGATATAGTCAATTTCTGTCTATCGTTGACAGAACAGATGACTTTTGTCTAGTATCTCGACCGTTTCAACGTTTGTTTACATGTATTGTGACGTCACGACGCCATATTGTTATAGATAGCGTTTTGGCGGCTTATTTAAACAGTACATTTTTATTTACTATTTTCTAAAAGAAATACATTATGCAATTTGAAGTAATAGGTTTTTGTGGGCTCGTTAGACACCATTAAATAATCTGAGATGTTTATCAGAAACCAGTCAAATAGCCTATTGCAAAAAGAACAACATGAAAATGTTTCTTAGTAAAAGTCGTCAAATGGCTTTGTCACTTTGGCAGTTAGCGGCAAACGATGCAAAATGATAGGTTGAACAAATAACAGTGATTATCCTGCTGCTCCTGTACATTATAAACCTAATTTATACCTGAAATCCATAATTATGCCTAATTTGAACGTCATCCTAATAATAACCTATAAACATCTAATACTAAACACAGACCTGGATACTATTATGCATTATATTATCACAGTCCAGTGTTCCAGTCTAACGCAAGATATAATTAGAAAACACCATATAATGAGGAGTTTCATGAGCTAGGAGTTAAAACAAAACGATACTGCATCCTCTGCCGATGCCCCAGGGATAAGGCTTGAAGATGTACTCTTTTAATAACCGTTTCCACTCACCAGCCAACACAAATAGCTAAAAAGATTAGACGCATTGTACGGTTTGCAAAATATTTTTGCAATCTTTTTTTTTTACAAAAAAGTCAGTTTTTTTACACAAATGTAACTTTTCTTTTGTATAGGTAAAGTCAGACAAAATAATCGTTAGCTTAAATTGTCCTTATTTTAACATTGCAATTGTCATTCTTTGATAGTTGTATAAGGGAGCATTCCACCAAACTTTTATACATAAGATAAGTCTTATACTGAGAATACATTTTGAATTTTTGACATTTTTTCCATATTAAAACTGTCAGAAATCAATTTTATTCCACGGAAACTGACGAAGGATGTCAATTTCCTAAACATTTAATTTTACTCACTGTAGGTATAATGTTCTATTAAATTCTTACAAACGATTTTAAGGTATTTTCAGAGGGTTAGTAATACAATCTATCCCCATTAAGACATTAAAGCCGGTGTTCACCAACACTGCAAATACCGCCACCGGTTAGTTTATTGCAAATTTCGGAAAAACATTTGGTTTATGTCAAATTTCGGAAATTTTAAATCTAGAACTGATCTGGTATTCAGCTGCATCCGGTTGGACTGGAAGCCGACCCCAACATAGTTGGGAAAAGGCTAGGCAGATGATGAACTGATTAAATATTTAATCAGTTGTTTTAAATGTTGGTGAACACAAGGCTAAATTCGTTTTAAATTTTAAACAACCATTAAACAGAACTTTGGACGCAAAGACTTAGTATTAAAATTGTATTATTCCAAGTCAAAGGGGTCTCCTTAAGATTATTATATAGGTAATAATAATCTCTTCTCGTATACTTAGCAGTAAATTTTAGCCACAGAGGGAATATTTTACGGGAACTAATTGTGGCAATAACCGAAGTTTGTGTTTAAAAGGGTCTGGCTGAAACAATTTGCGAAGTGTTCAGTTATTCTCGAGAAAATTTCAAGCTTCTCGTTTGCGAAAAAGTTTGGAAAACGAAAACTATACTTAGTAATTTTGTTTATTTTGTTAAAGGACCAACATGACATTAAATCTGTAATATACAACTGTGTCTGTGTGTGTGTGTCAGGGTCTGTGTGCCTGTGTGTGTATTGTATTTGTTGTATCTGTGTGTGTCTGTGTTTGTGTCTGTCTGTGTGTGTGTCATTGTATCTGTGTATGTGTGTCTGTGTATCTTAGTTGTTTTATAGCTGATTTATAACTGCATTATACTCCATTTGAAATAAGATTAGACATTTAAATAAACCTTTTTTACAGTCTGTTCAACCGATTTTGACTTCTTTATCGTAGGCATAAGGATGATATTAAAAGCAAAAAAGTGGTTACAATATGCAAATGTAATTCAGCCTTTAATTGCAGTATAGGTATCTGGAAACCCAACAGATAAACAGTACAAAAAAAACAACAACAAACAATTCAATAGGAAATCTATTAATAGCTTACACACTTCTTAAAACTATATCAATCACTAGGACACTCATACAAAACCAAGAAAAAAAAAACTAAATCTTGTTTGCCTAAACAATCTACTCGTAACTAAAAAAAATGTATCTATTGAAATATCACTCAAATCCAATCACATGCACGACCTGACGTAACGAACTGTCGTAATAATGACAGAAATGTGGTTCATGTATATGATCCGAGGGGCAATTCTCGTAATTTTAATAAGGTTACAGTATCAATCAGTCAAAAATACGTCTAATTTCCCTTCATTTTTGACATTGATTGTCGCTGAGATTTGCGACCAGATTTTGAACGTTTTTAATTACGGGAATTATCCTTCAGATTTTGTCACAATACACAACACCAAAGTGCACGTCAAATATTTTTACCTTCAATATTTTTCTGCGGACGCTACGTCATAATGTTGCTATACGGTTGCGCCGGAGCATCTCAGGTAGCCTGATTTACTGCTGTCTTAATGAAACCTGTTATATAACTGGAATTATTTATTATTTTGTCCTAGGAACGAGTCTAGGCAGCAGCTTCTGTCTTAGATAATAATTAACTTTCTATGACTGTAGTTAGCTTGGTACAGTCGGGGGCAAAGAGTGGGGGGAATATTAATGATGCAATAATAGTAGTTTATTATGATTATTTTTTAATAATAGGGACTGTTTTTATAGTTTACGGTAGTGTTAAAGACACGCGCTGGATTAAAACTGATAGGTTTGTAAGTTTTACTTAGGTAGGTACTAACCTACCTACATTATTTACAATTTCCTTCAATTTATCTTTCAGATAGTATAATTCCACTAAATTATCGAAGACGTTGGTTTTAAAATATTTTTGTGAGATTATTTTAACGCCATCTTTAAAAATAATGACCCGTTCAAACTCATGTTAACAATTTGAAACAGCTTCGAAAAAAAATAAACAAACAACATTCGTCAAGCTTATCTATGTTCGAAAATTCCTAATTTGGAAACACAAAATGCATTTATTTTTTTATTTGAAAAACAAAACAGATAACACCTCTTTGCTAAGCTGACCTTATAGTAATCAAGGGTCAATCTAAACTGGTCCTTTGAGAATCTTTAATTATGTTATTAAAAGGAAAAAAATGTGTTTCCTATGGACATTTCGTCGACTTTGTCGCTTATAGATGCCATTAAGAACACGTATCTAAATATCTTAAGAAATCTATCGTAAAGCCAGTAAAGACCGTAATTAATATCTTTGGAAACATTCGAAGTAAAAATTCGAGGCATTCGCGAGTACTGATGGTTCGGCTTGATCAGGATTTTATAGAGCTACTGTTACTATGTTTTTTTAATTAGCGACTGTGCTGCTGTACTTAAAAAATTTTAGCTATTAACACGATGGTGATCTTTCAGAATACTAAATTATTTCAGGTTCCATTCGTGTGATTTCTACTGAATGTTAAATGTTTTAATAATTACGTAGGTACCTAGTCAATTAACACAAAACCAAAACGAGGCTAGACTTTGAAATGAAAGTACATTAACTATTTTACTTCAGTGATGCGCAAAAAAATTAAGAAGCGGTCTATTCTGGAAGAAATAGGGACTGGAACATAGCAAAACAAATGGACATCAATCCTGTCGTAATAAACATCTGTTAATAGGCTCACGCCCAATTACATAGGACTATACACATAACTAGCGAAATGAGGGGGTAGTAAGGTATACATCTGCCTAATCTTTTGGACATTCCAGGCGTGATGTTATGTTATACTATGATCCCTGCTTCTATGTTTGTACCGTTTTTCACTTTATTACAAGGTTTGTTGCCTAAAATGTTATCAAAAAATTCTCTAGCTTTTTTTTTATCGTGTGGAAATCCTCATGGATATCCACCACCCTGAGGTGGGTGGAGGGGTCTGTCAGACTCTTACTGACTAAAACCACACGGTGTGCAGTATTATTGATCATATAATAAGCTCCACATCCAAAAACACCCTCCACTTGGTATCAACATCTCCGTAAATTCTGACACACATTGTTCCCAGTTGTACACAGTCCAAATGTCGTGTTGGTAATGATCATTTTTTTCACAAGATCGCATCTACAGCGGTGTTTATTTATTGAACGTTTCCACATAACTTCTTACCTTTATTAAAGAAGCAATTTATTAATGAAACAATTATTCAAGTGTTATCGCGGCATCTGTTAGTCGCCGAAAGTCTTGTGTATGGAGGTGGGTAGGTAGCGGTTATCTTGTGTTGAGGACCCGATGGTAATTTGTAACAGTACTGCTATTGGTAGTTTTTGTTCTTAGTTATGTGCTATTTATTAATATTGTAGAGTTCATAAATTATAAATTAAACAATAAAAGGATAAAGTCAGGTAAAGGAATAAATAAAAAATTCCAACTTTTAAAAGGTTAAGTATTTTATATCATGTTTTAAAAATGTTAAAATTGAAAGTTTTTACTTCTTTGTCTTCTGTTTTTTTTAACTTAATTGTAGTTTAATCACCGGATTTTTATTTTTTCATCACAGAAGTCTGTTTAAATGCTCTGTCGTATTATTTTGAGATCTTAAATCTTAAGAGAAGCAAATATCATTGTTTTTAGAACAAGGTATGAATTTGATGTTGTGAACACTCTTTTAAAGCAACTTATATTAATTATTTTACCTTCGTAGGTACTTATTAGCTATTAATCCAATTACCTGCACAAAAATATGTACCTATTACATATTCAATCAAAATGCTTTAAGTACCTATTATAGTTTTATTATATTTTCTAAATCCAGTTATTTATTTAAAAAAAAAACAGCAAATTTAAAAAAATTCCCATTTCTTATTTCACCGTAACATAAAAAGCGACACATAAGTCTTATTCAACGTTGTCAAACCGCGCCTCCCAAAATGTTCACAGTGCGTGTTATGACACTTGCGTTGATCAAAAGTGTCAATCTCTCGTGTAATATAAATGCGGTTCGCGTTTTATAAGAATGCCGAAACAAGTTATTGTGACAGTAACACCTGATGTTACTTTGCTGATCTGAAAAAAGAGAAGAATAAGATTATCATACTGAATTTTAATATTTGTATTGGTGTGCTGATGGTATCATTATTTTGACCACGATTTCGACGTTGGGCTGACCAAAAGCACCTAAGGTTTGTATGCCAGAAAATATATAATTATGTATTTCCTAAATGGGTCTGCCTACGAACGCCTCTTCTTAGGCTAACCCTCCGCCTAACACCCTGAATATACCTACACATCAGAAAATGGGCACTTTGTGCATAGAAAAACATTGATATAGTTTAGTTATTTGAAAATTCAGAGAAATCCACAGAAAGAAGCATCTGTCTTAGTATTCATTCCTCCTATTCCAGTTAGCCAACTAAACCAAGTAACAAAGACAAAACCAAATTAAGGTGGTTATAACAAAAAGTGTGTGTCGCCGGCCACCGACGTGCTGTATTCAAAACAGTTGAGAAGATCTCTCTCAGGACATTCCCACATCGAGACTACTTTGGTGACGTTGTCCAATGTTGTCGACACGGCCGACAAAAGTAATTTAACACAGATGGTCAAAACACGTACTTAAATAAAAAACGTTCAAATTCAAGTCCCTATCTCATCTCAGCGACAATCAATGTCAAAAACTTGTCAAAAATGTATGGAAATTAGACAACTATTTTTGACAGATTGAGACTGAGATCAGACTGTGATCGTTCTTAAAATTACGAGAATTGAAACTATGACTTCCATTATATTTCTGGTTACTCCTGCAATTTTTTGTATGTAACCCATAGATCATTAAACCTTTACACTTATCATTAAAATCGATATACATATTACTTTCATTTTGGTAAAAATTGTTATCATCTTTCGTTTCCTCGGCCTTACAAAGGGTTGTAAGCAAACTCTCCTTTCCAAAAGAAACAATTTTCATGTTAAGTCTAATGTAAGTGGGGCGAGCCTTCAACCGGGCACAAATTCCAAATTCCGGGCTGCTACTAAGAAATAGAACGGGCGAAATGTGGGTGTACTATAGGTACACCTCTGCCTAACTCTTCGTGGAAACAACGCGTGATGTATAGCCTGTTGTTAATAATTAACAAAGAAATTGTTGACAATATTGCATCACGAAAATTATTTTCGTGACGCAACATCGTCAACAGTGGAAAACGCAATGTCGTGCCCCTTTCCCGGTATCGGGCATCGTCGGAGATCGATGTATGTAGATCCGCCTCTATTTACATATGCCACGTCTATTATTTCACGAATTTAGCATGCAACGGTAATGCCAGACTGTTGACATGTGATCCTGGTATATCATTTGAAACTCCTGTATTAAATCTTGGCTTGAATGTTTGAACTTTCTAATAGTTTGACGTCCAAACATGGGTATTTTGATCAGTTGGTAGATGTTAGGTTGTGTTTGCACCTATTATGTACCGACATAGATGAAAGAATTTATTAGGGAAATTCAAATCTATATTTCGATAGATTGGTTGCAACTTGAATAGCTTCACTTGTTACAACTAGGTACCTATCTCTGAAAAGTTTTGTAACATGTGTTTGCACGCACATGAATAACATGGCTTGGCAGTGTTGCTTCGCTAGAACAAATATTTAAATTTGCATTGTTTTGAGTTTTACACACCTAAAAATAATTGAATTTTGGTTGGTTCTTAAAGAAATCTGGCGGCTAATCTTTAATTAAAATAATATCTATGTGATTAAGGAATCATTTTCTGGAACAACGAGCCGTGTGCCCAATTGGATTTCCCATTGGCAAAAGTGACGAATTTCCGTATTATTTTAAATCCCCTATTGAATTCTTTCAAGGGATTTATTTTCAAAAATCCTTCCTTAGTAATCACTTTCGTTATACAAGGAACTCTTATGCAAAATTTCATACTTTTAGACCCAGCGGTTTAGACTGCAAGTTGTTAGTCAGGGAATTTACGATAGACATTATGCAGCCTAACTGCAGGTTTCCATGCGTGTGAAAATAATATACAGCCTTCAGCAAAATAAGTGCATAAACAACTTATTATAGGTACTACTAACGCCATAGGCAGAGAAAACCAATCCACACACATCTCTTATGTCCCCACTTTCATCCTCGTTTTGACACATGACTTCACCCATTCCCTCGACGTTGACATACGAAGTCGACAGCCCACAAACAGGACAAACTGGCCCACACATAAAGCACACAACATACTAAACCGCTGTACACATTCTAGAAAGTTCCAATGACTAATGCTAGAACATTGTGCGTAAAGCACATACGACTATCGAATCATAATTTTATTCTCGGTATGAAAGTTGTATCTCAATAAGTCGTCGAGGCAAAGGAAGTTATATCAAATGTTATCACACTATCATTCATCGGTGACGTTACTTTCCGCTGCGTACGCTCATGTTATGGATGTGGTGCAAATGTAAATGATTGTGGGAAATTGAGGGCTTGTTTCTGATTAGATGTTGATCGTTCAATTGGTGGAAGATTTATTACCTAGTTGTGTTTTGTTTATCAATGGAAATCATGACTTAACATACATGCTCATTAAAGCAGATGTCATCATTCGGCATCTTTCACTCGAAGTGAAACGGCTGACCACAAAATGAATCAAAAGTGAAAAAAAAAAAATTCATCAGCAAACCGATTCAACGATGTTGAATTTGGGCACTCAGCATCTTTAACTCGCCTTCCGAATGATCGA
The DNA here is from genome assembly GCA_948474745.1 of Oligia latruncula. Classification (NCBI taxonomy): domain Eukaryota; kingdom Metazoa; phylum Arthropoda; class Insecta; order Lepidoptera; family Noctuidae; genus Oligia; species Oligia latruncula. The sequence continues at coordinate 9,454,389 of OX419700.1, forward strand.
AAAATTAAAAGAGTAAATGCACTTTCTACAAGCTATTGATTTCCCATTGCTGGACAAAGGCCTCTCTCTGTCGAGAGCTGCTAAGGACCAATTTTTATTAAAGGAGTCCAGCTCATCCCACCATCTCCGTCTGGGCCTGCCACAATATCGTTTGCCATTAACCGGGACCGTCTGGGTCGTAAGTTTGGCCCATTGTTCGTCTGGCATGCGGCAGATGGTGTCCAGCCCAGTTCCATCTAAAGCGTGGCAGATTTCCGAGTGACATAAATTATTTTAGAAATAAAATGGATTGTTGTATTCTGAACCTGGCCCACAAGTTTCAGACCCAGAATACTCCGTTCCATAGCTCTCTGGCATACCTCGAGTGTGGACCTCTGCTGAATAGTCAAAGGCAATGTTTGAGAACCATGTGAGGATGGGAAGAATTCACATTCATTAATTCGTTTTGAACGTTCATTCCTCCTTTAATTTTGTTGGTATCGTGTGACTTTGGAATGACACAAAAATATCCTCAATTGAACCATCCACGAGAGGAAAACGTCTGGTATCAGCAAGGGGTATTTGTGCTTGAAAAGATTACTCACCGCAGTTTAATTTAAAGTTATTCTATTTCATTACAATCTAATAAGTCTCCTTCCATAACGGTCTGTAGATTTCCGTCGCTGTATATACTTATATGAATGATAGGTTTAGACTACATTCCTCATTGCCATAAAACCATAACTACCTACATAATGTTTGGTAGACTGATTGGAGACAAGAGAGTTCATTACTTTGCTTTTATTTCTTACTAGCTGTGCCTCGCGGTTTCACCCGCATAAGTATCGACCCCGTGGGAATATAGGGATAAAAAGTAGCCTATATGTTAATCCAGGATGTCAGCGGTCCAGCCGTTTCAGCGTGAAGAAGTAACAAACATATAAACACACGTCGTCGTCTCTAAAGTTTGTGAGTGTGTATGTGGGGGTGTGGGGGTGTGTATGTATGTGTGTATACAGTACACACGCACACACACTCACAAACTTTCGCCTTTATAATATTAGTGTGATGTGACAAGCCGTCTGGCCCGATGGACCTTCGGCAAAAATTACAAAATTCCATACAAACTTTCATACCCATTAGGTGATGAATTTTAAAAAATTCTTCTTTGGTTCTTACTTCTGTTGCAGCAGTGGTAGCCCAGTGATAGCGGCCCCGACTTGTAGGCCGTGGGCTCGAACCCAGACAGGTGCTTTACTTTGTGTAAATAATTTTACCACCACCACTGCTTTCAAACGGTGAAGGAAAACATCGTGAGAAAACCGGCATTCCTAGAACTAAAAATGCTATGACGTGACATCTACCAACCTGCACTGGGCCCGCGTGGTGGATGACGGCCCACTCTCTCTCACTAAGAGGAGACCTGTGTCCCAGCAGTGGGAATATTATGCTCACTTCCGTCATAGTTAAGGAGCTCTTGTGCAAAATTTCATATTTCTAGACCGAATGAGTTAATGAATTCAAGATTTTTATTAAGTAGATGTATCAAATTGATGACTAGCTGCATCTTTAATTAAATTAATATTTATTACTTAACCGAAAAATGTGTTCTAATTATGTAGGCAGCAAGGCAAGTAGGTGCGTTTCTGATAGGTGTGCGTGGTGAGCTGAACATACAGTCTGTTTCATCATTTGTGGAAGATGTTATCTTGTAAAATCTGCTTATACTTTTTGGCCAAAAAAACTCAAAATCATTCACAGTTGAGCATTGTTCTTCAATACTCTTTTGCTACCAAGTCTTTTGACGAGTCTCAACTACTTTTTACTCCAACTATGTAGGTATATTTAAAGAAGGAGTTGAAGGCAAACCTTTTAACAAAACATGGTATAGTACGACCACTAAGGTCTAAAAAGTTAGTAAAGAACATTTAAAAAAAATGTGTTACAGCCAAATTAGACTGATTTTAAATTTTCCATAGAAACAGAGAATTATTTTTTTTTAAATAAGACATTTCGAAAATGTTCTTTACTAACTTTTTAGACCTTTGTATCTTGCTTATGCGTATGAAGTTTCATGAAAATCGGTTCATTCATTTCGGGCTTGAAAATTTATAAGAATTGCCGCACGTCGTAAACGCTCTTAACTACGAAAAAGCCTAAAGGCAAACAAAATGTGATTGTCGACCAAAAAAAAACGATTTATATTTCCGTCTAAATCATAATGCTAACACACTGATTCTGTCACTCCACTGATTACTTTCTGTCACTGATGTGATTAGTCACAACTTCTCCGGGTTTTCCGAAGATTTCCAATGGGACCTTTCAGCGTCATCGTACAACACTATTCATATTCTTGAGTATAGAAAAGTAGCTACCAATCTATGCAGCACTCTCTACAAAATCAACGTATAATTACCTCATAACGAAAAGCGGTCCCAGCAGGAAAAGCAAACATCTAAATAATTTCTCCGGCACACCTTTAGATACGATCGTTAAGTGTAACAGGCGTTTAAAAGGATATATCGTTCATATGAGTCGCAAGTTCTGTGGCGAGTTATTAGCGGAGGTGTAACTGTAAGGCTGAGACTACATTAGGCCGCGACGCGACGAGCGATTAAAACAAGTAAATGAATGCTCACGTCTATGGCTACACCATACATCAAACATTACTAGCGATCTTTGATTTCTATAAGCGATAGGAACAACATTACTGAAATCACGGCATCGGCTACATCAACATATCAGCGAAATTATTAGAAAATACGCCGAAATTTCGCTTGTAATGTAGCCATACCATGTTTTTCTCGTTTCGCTCTTCCAGTCGCATCGCAAATCGCTGCCTACTGCGTATGTTCCCAGTCGCCCCCGCGGGGATTGCCACCGGAGGCAAATGGGAATAAAAATTCCCAGTCGCCACCGGCGGCGACTGGGAAGTCATTGCCCCCACTTCAGTTTCGCTGTACATTGCTTTTTCCATCGTAGAGAATAAAAGGATGAGACAACTTATCGTAAACCTGCCTCTAATCTTTATCTTTTTTTTTTTTTCTTTTTTTCCGCCTCTGTACATTTATGTGCTTGAAGTATTAAATAAATAAATAATAATAATCTCTAAAAAAAAGACTAAGTGCATTGAAATATTTTTTATTTTGATTTCGATATCAATAAACTTGTTCGATGATAGTAACGTAACGGAATAAAAGTCTGATTTTATCTGTGATTTAATGGTGTAGGTACTTGAATATTTTTGTTATAAGTAATATTTTTATTATTTATTTTTATAATTGACCATAATATAAAAAAAGTCTGTTATCTATGAATATTTACAGCCTTGTTTATAATACGTATTTACTAAGAAATGATTACTATGTATTACTTTCCTAATTTAATTACTGTCTTTAAGAGTCTGATTATCTGTGATACAAAATACCAGTTTAAACGTTTAATTTTAACAAGTTTATTGATATCGAAATCAAAATAAAAAAAATATTTCAATGCACTTAGTCTTTTTTTTAAAGATTATTATTATTTATTTAATACTTCAAGCACATAAATGTACAGAGGCGGAATAAAAAAAAAAAAAAAAAAAAAGATAAAGATTAGAGGCAGGTTTACGATAAGTTGTCTCATCCTTTTATTCTCTACGATGGAGAAAGCAATGTACAGCGAAACTGAAGTGGGGGCAATGACTTCCCAGTCGCCGCCGGTGGCGACTGGGAATTTTTATTCCCATTTGCCTCCGGTGGCAATCCCCGCGGGGGCGACTGGGAACATACGGCCTACTGTAGCCTCAGCCTTACGTGTAGGGAGGGTAAGAGGTTGGTGGGTTTGTGGAAGGTCCTGATTTTATTTAGATTTGTATGTCTTGAAGTTGCCCTGTTTCTTTCTCTATTTTACCACTCCACAAAATAGCATCCTCTCCATTTTACTATACCAACGATGTTTAAGTAATTTCTGAATTATTTGATGGAGTTGTCATTGTTAACATAAGCATCGTTGGGTGGGTATAACACGGGGTGTTAATCAATCTGTCTTCCTTGTTATGCTTTGGATATGACACTGTTTGCCTGCCAATAACTGACTTCATATTTATTTCTTTTTGCACTTCGAGTTCTTCTATTTTTTTGCGTACTATTTTATTCACGATTCCACAGCAAAGAAAAAATAAAGACTTTTTCCAAAAAAAAAAACAACAGACTTCGTTTTTTGACACCAACTTTCGAAATTAAAATTATTTATCACTTTGTAGTGTTTTTTTTTGAAGTCGGTTGTTTTTTTTGTGAAAAGTTTTTATTTTTCACTTTTTAGTTGTACCTACCCCACACAAATTCAATTAACACTAGTGCATTAAAGAATTGAAGACACTGACTAAAAGAATCATCCAAATTCGCATAGAAATGCCGGAGATGTAGTACATTTATGCATATAACTTCGTACATAAGAATAATTTACACTAAAACCTTCCTGGAAGTATGTAGATCACATTAATGAAAGAATTATCAAAATTGCTTTATTAGTTTTTGTGCAAATCGCAGACATACATACATACGGGGTTAGAAATCACTACTAACCGATTGCCCAATTTCAATCGAAGCAGTTGTTTTTGGTTAAAATATCGTGCTTGAAAGAATCTTTGATATTCCAAAGCAAGTCGTCTCCTCATCAAGTCCTATATATAGACGTAAAGCTGGAAACTCTAGCGCTGAACGTGTCATACAATCTAGTTTTCTATTTAAATGATACACTTTCGAATTACCTCATTTGTCTAGTCGCCCCGTGGCTTTAGCATTCGATTTCCAATTGTAGCCGTGCGAAAGAACTGTGGGAACACCGAGAACATCTGTAGAAGTCACTATGCCTTATTAGGAACCTTATCTGATTCTGGGCCCTATGTGCATAGCTTAGTTAAAGTTAGCCGGTATTACGAACAATTATTTGATTTAACTGAGCAGTACCTACCAGTAGTTAAACGATAGGAACAATCTATATTAAAATTTCTTTGACTTTACAAATACATTGCTAAAAATACCAAGTGGTATCGTATTACCCAGTAACTGGGTTGTGGAGGTCAGATGGGCAGTCGCTCCATGTAAAATACTGGTATTCAGCTGCATCCGGTTAGACTGGAAGCAGATCCCAACATAGCTGAGGAAAGGCTAGGCAGATGATGATGATGACGAAATTGCTAAAAAGGCTGTGAACCCAGAATGCTTTAAGGCGGAAAAGCACCAGGGTAGCTGCAAAATTCAAATTTTCTTACGTTTTTTACAATTTGCAGGTCAATGTCAGGTTGTATGTTCAACAAAATATGATTAGCGACCGTAACAAGTATTTATTTATTGAATTATAAACATTAAATTCATCAATACAGCCCTCTAAGTCTCAGTGGGATAGTCCGAAAGGGTTACCGCTGGCCTGAAATATAAAGGGCTAAGGAAGGAACACGGGTGGGTTTTAGTCAGTAAGAGTCTGACACTCCCTTCCGCTCCACCCAGAGCGGGCGGGGTCATTTGATGATTTACCCATCCTCAAAAAAAAAAAAGTCATCTAAGTTCATATAACCCTATTGATTTGTATTTCATTTGTAATATTCATCATGTTGCAAAAAACGTAAGACAATTTGAATTTCGCAGACTACTCTGGCGTTACCCCCCTTAACCCGTATTATGTCGGAACGTAGATCCACGCGAGATACAATGGCTTTTTAATTGTTTCTGTAATTACGACATTCAACCGGTTAATGGATGATTTTCACTCTAAACGGTGTAGACAAAGAATGGAACTGCATTGGATAGAATGAAATTATTTCTATATCATGTATTTTCAATGCATGCTTTAGATAGAAACTGCAGAAAGTCTCCATGGCAACAGCAAATGGATTAATTTCCAGTGAAGATTCTATAGAATCCAAAGCTTTAAAAATTGAAAAGCAGCACTCTACACTATCAATCTCAATCTGAATCATTCTGAAGTATATTGCTAATTCATTGCTTCTTATGTTCGGAAAATTTATCTGCTCAACAACGTAAAAGACGCAATAAATGTTGTTGAACTGTCAAAATGAAAGCCATTGCTACTGATACTGTGTTACGCAACTACCCTGTAGGTCTGGATGCCCTTTGTCTTTGCAGGTCAGTTATTGAATTAGACAACAGTATTTTGCTGACTATATCTATCACGTCGCAAAGTAACTTCTATGTAGGTAAGTTTGGTGTGAGAAACAGACGCATCACTTAACCTCAGGCCCGCTAGACTTTGCATACGACTGCCAAACACTAACCTATCACCCATTCATAACCTCACAATCTAAGCCTCAACCTCACAATTACATACATCCACCTAACGAATCGACACTCCACACACAAATAAACACTATTTAAACAACATTCGCTTAACAACATGATAAATTCGATTGACAATCGCGCGGCAACAAGGCCCAGAGTTGTACACAATTGCTCGTACTAATTTAAGAAGCGGTTCCTTATACAGCAGTAGGAGTGTTAAGAATGTACACTTGATAGGCGTTTGTATGAGTGCAAGGGAAGTACTTTGACGGGCGCGAGTAAGGCCTTATAGGGTTGTCGGCGTAGTGAAAAATTTGCTCTTCAACCCCCCTTAATTGGGTGTCGCGTTGTTTTACATGGTGTGGACACACGGGCTGAAGTGTGAGTGAGTAGCTTTTTGGTCGATTATTTATTTGTGAAATTAATTTTAAAGTGTGGAAATTTTTGGTGTGAAAATCAAGGGTGCTTTTTTGTAATAATCAAATTGAGCAGTTCTTTTTTTTTGGTAAATATCGGCAATACGTTTGTATCTATACTAATATCATAGAAGTAACTTTTGTGAGTTTGTATCAGGTAGAGGAGATAATCTTCGAAACTACTGATCCGAAAAATTCTTTCACTTTCATTCTTTGTTTGTAATGGGTACACAGTATTCCCGAGTATCATATTTTATGTTAAATTAAGAAATTTCACGCGAATGAAGTCGCAGACAGGCGCTAATAATTAATATTTCTGTTGCAATTTTTGTACGTAGAAATTTGACAAAATGATTATTCCATTATTTTTTTAAATTATCGAATGTGTACAAAACCGTTGCAAATAAAGCTAGCAACATACTTATATCCGACGCATGATCTACTTTATAATTGATGCGCATCCTTCAGGAACCTGATTCAATTATGAGATAATAAGACCGACGCACAGGTCTAGCATAAGATTCATCTTTATGCCTTTTTCTTTAGTATGGATTAAGTCATTCAAGGGATATATTAATGTGCAATCTGTTGGTAATGATAACATTGTTTCTTCGTAAATGATTAATGAGCGTAAACTTGTTCTGTGGTAAGTACAGAACAATTTTACACTTAATTATCATCGACTAATTGGACAATTATCGTTTTTTGTTAAAGTTAACAAATGGTGTGATATCATTATTATAAAAAAAAAATCTATAGGTAGTCCCTGAAATGGTGGGTAACCACTTAAAATTACATACCTACTGGCAGAAAACACAGCAGTGGACTGTGGTGTTTTCTTTGTAGGTATTTGAACTGTTTTGTTTTACTAAGTGACCAAAACAGTACATATCAGTAAAATAGATAATGATGTAATTAACAAGTAGACTTCTACAGTACAATATTTTCTAGATTTATTTAATGACGTTTTGAATGGGTTTTATGAGTTGAAAAGAAAGAAAGAAAATAAACTTACTTTACCCACCACACCATACCATAATCAGCCTATAATGTTCCCACTGCTGGGACACAGGCCTCCTCTCGGTGAGAGGGAGTGGGCCGTAATCCACCACGCGGGCCCAGTGCGGATTGGCAGATGTCACATGTCTTCGAATTTTTGGTTCTAGGACATGCCGGTTTCCTCACGATGTTTTCCTTCACCGTTTTGAGAGCAGTGGTGATGAAATAATTTACACAAAGTAAAGCGCCTGTCTGGGTTCGAACCTACGACCTACAACTCGTAAGTCGCGGCCGTTACCACTTGGCCACCACTGCTGGCACCCACCACACTATACAAAAAAAAAATCAAGAAAAATTGTTGGTTATAACAATGTCAACAACGTAGTTTCTTTTTTGCCAAAAAGCTAGCCGAACTTGTCACCCGTATGCCTCACGAACTAACACAGGGTTGCCACTGATTTGTTGCGGAGACGTTTCTTTTAGCGCTGATGTGGCGCTGATTGGGACGCATGAGGTGTTTGTGAAAGCATTTTTGTATTCTTTTTGCAGCTAATGATCACTCGTTAGCTGTCGAAGAATTTCCATGAATGTGCGTTGGTTTGTAACTTTGTATGCCGCAGTGTGTGTGTGCCTTTATTTTTTTTTTTTTTATATTCGTATAGTTTTTAATGAGATTTGTTATTTTCATTGTTTTGTTGAAATCTGGTCATGTTGTGTATTCTCTGCAAGGAATTCCCATGGCAATGTTTTTCTTGTGGCAATGATAAAAATCCAAGTAAAAATACTAAATATTGAAATTTATATAAAAAAAAATGACAGTCGGTCTATTTCTATTGTAAAACTCTCCACCAGTAAAACTTGAATTTATGTCACAGAACATAGCGAAAACTGTGAAACACAAAACGAATTAGAAGAAATTATGAAACTGACAATTTACTATCCATGTTCTAATGAAGTCTCCAACATAATCACCTATAACGTTCCCACTGTTGGGACACAGGCCTCCTTTCTGTGAGAGGGAGAGGGCCTTAACCCACCACGCGACTCCAGTACGGGTTGGTAGATGTGACATTTATAAAAATTTTCGGTTCTAGGACATCCCTTGGTGATGAAAAAATTTACACGTAAAGTGCCAGCCTGGGTTCGAACCTACGACCTACAATCGTAAGTCGCAGCCGTTACCACTGGGCCAACACCGCACAGAAGTCTCCAAACTTAATAAAGTTAATTTTCCAGACGTCTCAAAAACAATAAACATGAAACTTTAACATTCGCACCACACTTTCATACTTTATATTACTAGCAGCGCCCCGCGGTTTTACCCGCATAAGTGTCGATCCCGTAAAAATATCGGGATGTATCCTATGTTCTTTCCCGGGACTCAAACTATCTCTATACCAAATTTCATCTAAATCGGTTCAGCGGTTTAAGCGTGAAGAGGTAACAGGCAGACAGTCGGACACACTTTCGCATTTATAATATTACTAGCTTCCGCCCGCGGCTTCGCCAGCGACGTATGTCGATAAAACTATCCTATGTCCTTCCTCGGGATACAGTCTATCTCTCCGCCAAATTTTATCGAAATCCGTTCAGTGGTTTAGGCGTGAAAAGGTAACATACAGACAGACAGACAGAGTTACTTTCGAATGTAGTATGGATAGTATGGATTTTTAATCTAAATATAAAGCCTTCACTTACACTCAGAGATAATTAATAATCTCAGGACTGGCTAATCCTAGCCGTAACGAATTAACGACGCGACGCAATATCTAGTACTTAAAGACTGAGCCTAGAACTGGATCTGAAGCAATCCAGGATTATAATGACGAGGCATAAGCAGTCGACAGTTTCAATGGGTATAATATAGGAGGCTCTGTTGAGAAACGCATTAAATGTTGTATTCGAAGTGATCGGTCGTTTTCGATAGCCTGTTTTGATTTGAGTAGGTGCGTATAGAAGTGTTATAAAATATCATAACATCTGACTGGACAGCACCCTAATTGCGTATCACACTATCAATCGGAATCTGAATAATTTTGAAGCAAATTGCTAATCCATTGCTTCGTAAGTTCGTAAAATTTGTCTGCTCACCACTTAAATAACGCAATGAATGTTGTTGAACTGTCAAAATGAAATCGATTCCGATTGATAATGTGTTACGCAATTGCCCTGCAGGTCCACTCAATTTGTGTGGGTCTTTCCTCAAAAGGCAATTTCGGACACCAATCTACATGGTCTTCACATGATCTCTTCTTAAACACAGGTGGCATGTGCATAGATCACCTCGATTGCTCAAGGTGGATTTGCGATTTCAGACTTTATTTACAAGGCCAAGTTTCCTTCACCGAAGTCAGTGATGTCTAAGATAAACTTAAAAACTAAAGTACGAAAATTGAAAAAGTTATCATTTGGCACAAAGCCGATGGGTTTTCCTTAACTAGATTTTCGGTTTTAGTTCTATGCATGACAGCACTCAGTTGGAACTGCATCTAGTCTTCTTCTTGACTGTGATGGTAAAAAGTTCAAACATGTTTGGTCCAACATTCAGATCATCAAGTGCACAGGTAGCATGAGGCGCAAGATGGAAGGTGGACCACTCTAGCTAGTTCGTATAAAGTACAATCATATAAAGTGATAAAGTACAACATATCTATGAAGCCAATAAAAAAATAAAGCGAGTGTCACACGGAACAAACGCGCGGCTAAATAGAAGCGCGTTGACGCGAACAAATTGACGAGCTGTAACGCACCTATGTATTGCGAGCGATGAGATTTGATCCTTTGATAAAAAATAATGAGTTATTGTGTTTTTCTGTGAATGAATTGACAAGGAATGCATTGTTGGTTTGTTTTTATTTAAAGATGTTAGTATCGATTAAGTAAGGATAAGTGCATTTATTGCATTGGGTTATCCTGTAATGGTACAGACGCCAGCACATCAAGCTACAACAATATGTCAAATTTACTAAATAAATTTTCAACTTTATCGCTAAAGCATAAGGTTTAAAGTTGATTGGGAAAATTGTACATTTCGGATAGCTTGATTTGCTGGCGTCTGTACTTATATGTAAGTAGATTTTTTTGTAGTGATTACATAGTGTTATTTTGACGTTATAATTGAGTATATTTTGGATGCTACAATTGTTTTTACTATTATACGCCTTTCAATCGCACTACTGGCCTATCTCAAAACGACAGCCTAGTGACAAGCAACAATATCGGTAGTGCAATAAAGAATTACATGGTATAATTGATATGGGGAGTACCCCATATAACAGAGTTTTTGCTATAATGGGTAGTACACTATTATGGCTAAAACTCTGTCAAAAAAAAAGAAGAGCAGTGCCCTGCGAATCTTAGTATATCCGTCAATGCTTTTAAACATGGTCAAAAATAACATCTGCTGCATAAGAAAAGTTCTCAGCATTATCTTAAGTTCTTAACATACTCTACTTAATTTAACAATTGACACCCACAAACCGGCATGTTATTTTACTAAGATAACCTTCTGACATTCTCAAACCTACATCATCCCATGTTTTGTTAAACAACACTCCACTCACTAGACATCACCCATTCTACAATCTAACAAAGCATTATACAACACCATGATTATCCAACACCTCCAACGAAAGATAGTTTTAACAACAAACTGCATGTTTACATAACAAAATGTTATTGTACAAAATATAAGGTAAATAATAAAATATGTCAAGGAAGCGAACATAATAATTGATGAACACTCGTCGCTCGGGTATTTTCAATATTGTTCCATGAGAATTTCCGCATAGAAAGTCCGGTTTTATGAGAGGCTACCAATTTATAGTGTTGCTATTAACAAGTAATTTACTTATATCTTAATATTACAATAAGGTAAACAACGTAATTAAGTACTTACTAGCGTGTATCTGAATCTATGTTGTAATTATTGGCAGGATGCGAAGACTGTTCAGTGAAAGTTAGGGTTTGCTGTTCTTTTAACCTGCTATATGACCTTGGGAACTTACTGCAGACACTCGAAGTTTATATAAATTCTGTATCATTTACTCCATAGATATGTTTTTTTAGTGAAATAAGACAATAATTGACAGTTAGGTGGGTCAGGTGTAGTGGCAAGTACACCGGGCTGATAATATGACGCCAGACTCTTTCATCAAGGTTTTTATTTTGGCAATGAACCTCTCAGCCTTGCAAATAGGTTTAATGTCTGTCCAGAAATGAACGTTTACGGTTCGCTAATAATGATAAATTGACACTAAATATACTAACTAGTATACGTATTGATGTTTTACCTGAAACTATTTCCAAATAGCGAGATTTTTTTAAGCAAAAAAAAATACTCTAGATATTTTTTCCAAGTATCAAATCCTGCTCGTCCTCTCGCCGTATCAAGTGCGGAAACAATACGGGGGATCAAGTTTACAAGCAGCTCAATTGGCCGGTTGTAATTTCGTCCCATTGTCTCTATGTCCCCTGTTCCCATCCGTCCCCTGTCCCCAGTCGCCCCAGTTAGTCCCAGGGGACGTCGTTACGTTCTTTGTATTAACATATTTACGAGGAACGAAAATGGCGATTATTGTTGCTTAATTTATAGGAGGGTACGACGTCTTGGAAATATGTTTTCCGGTTCAGTTTATTTTGGGTTATTGTTGAGTATTTTTAAGAAAAGTTCGTGTTTTCGTGGGGTTGATTGGCTTTCTTGATTTTCATTTATAAATGTGGTATATATTTTTCAGGAAAAGAATATTAGTTGTTACGTAAATATTTCCTGTTGTCTCCGGTAGTGTGGGATTGCCGTCCCAACGGACTATGAGAATGAGAGTAGAGTGCGTGCACCTGTGTCTGAGCTCACACTTGTGCTATAATATCTCGAGATTTGCTACCATGGCCGAAATTCGGTCTGGAGGATTATAATTATTATTATTATTTCCTGACGTCAGAGCACACTCGTTGAAAACATTTGAAACGATAACCAAATAAAAACTAGGATGAATGGAAAGATGACAAGTTCGTTTTCCATCCTTTTAATTAAAGGGAAATACTTTATTCCATTGCTTCACGGTTTATTCTCTGTACTTTTTTGGCCTTCTGCTTTACTAGAAAATTTACATAATCAGTCAATAATGTTCCCACTGCTGGGACACAGGCCTCCTCTCTTCGAGGAGTGGACTGTAATATAACACGCGGGCCAGTGCAGGTTGGTAGATGTCACATGTCTTCGAATGTTTGGTTCTAGGACATAGCGGTTTCCTCACGATATTTTCCTTCACCATTTTGAGAGCTGTGGTGATGAAAATATTTACTCAACCCACGACCTACGACTCTTCAATCGAGGCCGTTATCACTGGGTCACCACTGCTCTTCAAGTACAACATTTACATTCATCAAATCTTAGGCTGCCCGCCCACGTCAGACTTCTTGTAGCACCGATAATCGGGCTGATTTTTCCTCCGATTCTTATGACCGATTTTGTGACCGACTCAACGTACACGTCCGTCACTTTGTCTTCAAAACAACGTCCTTTCCTAGCAAGTGCATGCGGCTGACTGTCGGTGAGTAGTGTGCGTTAACGCATACGTTTCCGAACGTTCCATTTTTCCCCGATAATCGGATTGGTCGGGATGCACCGATTTCATTTCTGACCGATTTTTGTAGGACGTGTGCGTTGCAGTATCGCCATCAGTACCTACTTTCTATTTTTCTCCTACAAAAATCGCTCACCAATTATCGGACGTCGTCGGCGGGCAGCCTTAAAGTCGAAAATTCCACTTAAAGGCTTTGGTCCCAGTTGTTTCACAGGTTCTCACCTCACCTCACAAAAACAAAACAACATCGAAAAGGCTCCCCAGCTATTCAACGAACGCTTCAGTGTCAAATGCTTACAGTTACAAAGCCTATACTCGCATATAAATAAAATAATCCACACATACTTAATGCTGACAATAACAAATACATACATGCGACGGCTTTTAGCAACAATGAAAAAAGTCGGCTTCTAAATACCAACGGTAGGGATGGGACACGCACGACTCGCGACTCGCGGGACGAGTTTGACTCGAGTTGATTGTTGCAAGTTTATATTTTTGTTTATAATAAAATATTTGCAAATATATATTATATTTATAGAAATACTATCTGTTGCCTGTGACTTCATCCACGTGTATTTTGTATTTCATGAAATATATACAAAGAATAATCGGGACAAAAAATTAACTCTATGTCTTTCTCCAGGCATTCGTAAAAAATCATAACAATCGGATCACTAGTTTCAGCATGAAAACACTCACAGGCAGAGTTACTTTCACATTTATACTGAATTTTATTTAGGAAATGAATTTAAGCAATAAAACCTGTGGAGATTTTTAAAATTAAAATTTTCTGACATACTATTTTACTATGGTTACAGATGGAACAAGAATGTTTACAGATCAAAAGAATAGAGAAACACCAAATAAACGACACATAGATTTTGTGGAAAAATCGAGTGGAAAAGAGGTGTGAGGAAGGTTGAGATAACAGATGTTGGAAATGCGCGGAAAAAGCGTAAGTATGCATAACCCCATCCTATCTTGCAGTACTTGTCATAACCACTACATGTCAAAATGTATCAAGAATTGTCTCAACACAGCCTGACTCAATTTTGACATCTGTCAAAAACAAAAAACGATAGCCACTCGCCCGCCAATCGAACGCGTCGTGCACATCACTACAAAAGAGACAAAGGGTTACTCTCCACCGCAAGTCAGTTACTAATGGCGAATCCAGCCAGAGATCACGCAAACAGATCCCGCTTGAAAGCAATTAAAGCACACCAGATTCCTTAGAGGACAGCCACCGGGAGCAATCAAAATAATCACAACGATTTAACACTTTCCTACCTGAAGATAAGTGATAAACTAAGTCTTGTTACGGTCGGATATCGAGTGACGTATTTATTTTGATAGTGCTAATGAAGCGAGTAGATTAAAATTGTTGGTCTGAATGGACATTGTTAGGTTAGGTGGATAGACTGGTTGGTTTAATCAGGCTCTGTTGCTGATTGGCTGGCGTATTTAGTAGAGACGGATGTCGTAATAGTAAGGCTTTGAACATCTTAGTTAGTAGGTAACATTAAAATCCATACTAATATTATAAATTTGAAAGTAACTCTGTCTGTCTGTCTGTATGTTACCTTTTCACGCCTAAACCACTGAACGGATTTCAATAAAATTTGGCAGAGAGATAGATTGCATCCCGGGGAAGCACATAGGATAGTTTTTATCGACATGACTCGCATTTTTATTAATAACTGATTAACTTTTAGGTGTCTCGAAAGCCGCGAGAATTGCTAATCTATTATGCTATAAATTCAAGTAATTCCTCAATAGAATCCACCTGTACTGTGATATCTCAATACTATTCCAACCCAGTTTCCCTAAAAGTCGCTCCTCGCAGAGTTAGATAAACACCATATAGGTAGGAATAGGCTTCGGATAAAGGAAATGGTCGTGCACTTGCTAATGAGCATATCAGACCATAACAAATCCATGGGAAAACGCCAGGGAACTCAGAAAAAGACAGTTTAAGGGATTTTGTCTTGAAGGAACTTATCAGGCTTAGGAGGCTCATTCGGGGAAATAGTACCTACACAGCCTTACCTGTTTTAGGGTTCCGTACCTCAAAAAAAGACGGAACCCTTATAAGATCAGTTCGTTGTCTGTCTGTCAAGACCCTTTTTTTCTCAGGAACGCGTTATCAAGTTGAAATTAATATCAAATACCTAGGTACTCAGGGCTGCAATCCCTTGAAGCAGTGAAAAACATCAAACCTCTAAGTTAACGCAATCAAAAGATACAGACCTTTATGTTCCGTTTATGCCGCATATTTTGACATTCGCTCGGGAATCAAAACCTATTTTTACTTCCCGTTGACCTAGAATCATGAAAATTGCCAAGAAGCAATGTCATCATCCTACACCCTACCCTAGCCTAGCCTTTTCCCAACTATGTTGGGGTCGGCTTCCAGTCTAACCGGATGCAGCTGAATACCAGTATTTTACATGGAGCGACTGCCTATCTGACCTCCATAACCCAGTTACTGGGTAATACGATACCCCTTGGTAAGACTGGTTGTCACTTCTGACTACCCGTAACGACTGTCAAAGATCCACGAATGACAGCCGGGACCAACGGCTTAACGTGCTTTCCGAGGCACAGAGGGATCACGGTATGTAAAGATGGTCACCCATCCACAGACCAACCGCGGCAAGCGTAGCTTAACCTGATCGATCGACCTGTGCGGCTGTGCTGCTTTATACCATCTTTTAGAACTAGGTAATGTATATTTATTTAATTTCTTATTTTGATTGTTGTTTTTTATTTATATTTAATCGTATGCTACACTGGTTGACGTCATCATGTCAACGCCGGCGCTGGGGCTCTGTCTTGCATAGAGCATTACGTGACGCATGTTTTCCCCTTCTTGTTATTTTTTTTTTGTGTTCGTGTTCTTTTTGTTCGTCATGTTTAGCGCAAATAAACGTAATTTATTTATTTCTAATATGAGACATTATATACATGCCCATTGAAGTAGACAGTTATGACCACTTCCAATAAAGTTAGCTGACAGTCTTTTCCAATTGATTACACACAAAAACATAATGATTAATGACATTTATAAAACTAAGAAAGTTGTTACATTCAAATTCAATATCATTTGTTCAATTTAAGGCATTATCAAACGCTAGTATCGAGACACATCAATTTGTTTACAGGGTTGCCAGCGTTCGAATAAACTTCTAAATAAATAATATTCGATTAATATTGAAACTGCAAATATTTAAAGATTGATTTAATAATATAATCAGATTAGAATAGAAATATTAGCCTGTTTTAGAATAATTAGTTTATACATCTACTATTTATACTATTAAAGCTGAAGATTTTGTTTACTTTTATTTTCGCGTTACCTCTGGAACTGCCAGTCGGATTTGAAAAGTTATTTTGGCATTTGATAGCCCAATTCTTGAGGTAGGCTATTAGGCTACTTAACTAATAAGAACTAAAAAGAAACGCTAAGCATAAATGAAGTAATAGTCGAGGCAGGCGATGCGATGCGACGGGGTGAGTCGGGGGAAGAAGCAAGTCATTAAAAAAAAATCACTAGCTTCACATTTTCATAGGAAAATGTTATCAACAAGTGTGAAACCACAGTTTCACACTTGTCAAGCATAAACAAAACTTGGGAAAAAACGTTTTTGCAAAAAAAAAAACAACCGACTTCCAAAAAACACTATAAAGTGAAAAATAACTTTAATTTCGGAAGTCGGTGTCTTTGGATTTGCATTTTAGTTTTTTGCCACCGACTTTCGAAATTAAAGTTATTTTTCACTTTATAGTGTTTTTTGGAAGTCGGTTGTTTTTTTTTTTGGAAAAAAGTTTTTGTTTTTCACTTTATAGTGGGTCAGTTTGTAATTTATCTGAGTTACAATAGCCTAATGTCAACTGCTCATAACCTTTTCCCGATGCAGGGACGTTAATTGTTGAGGAGTTCTCCTGGTAAGAACCAGGAGAACCCTCAATAACCACTCACCATACGCATTGTGACGAGGATAAATCGTTTAGCAACCATATTAAAGTAATCGAATCGCAACCCGTGAAATATTTCTCATTGAGTAGTTCCGATGGCCATCTGTGGTCTTCATCATCCGCTCCACTTTACCAAATGATGATTTCCGAGAGCAAATGCTCAAGTTACTTTAAAAAATACCCAAATCGCTATAGCTTTGCCTATAAAATTTGAGGGTTTCCCTCGATTTCCATGGGATCCTCTCATCAGATTCCAACTTGATGATAATGGGACCACTTTTAGAGTATACCCTTTCGAACAAAAAAAGAATTTTGAGAATCGGTTCTCAATTGGCGGAGTAATCGCGTAACAAACACACAAAAAAAAAAACATACCGTCGAATTGAGAACCTCCTCCTTTTTTGAAGTCGGTTAAAAATAGGTGACAACTTTATTCACATTCTAATTTTACACCAATTCTTTCAAGAATAATTCATTGAAAGAAAGAAAAATACATTTATTTATCACAGAAACCCGTTCATACAAAAAGTTAAGAAGTAAAGTGAAGCGATTATGCAGCAACTTAATTGCGTAATACACTTTCAATCACAATCTGTATCATTTTGAAGGATATTGCTAATCCATTGCTTCTTATGTTCGAAAAATGTGTCTGCTCAACAACATAGATAACGCAATGAATATTGTTGACCAGTCAAAATGAAAGCCATTGCTCCTGATAGTGTGTTACGAAATTACCCAGCAGGATCTATAGAACATAAAGAATGTTCAACTAAGGTAATAAACTAACTAACACGTTCAAACACGCATTATCCTCCCCCACATTGACTCCTACAACCGCGTCGTCATGTCCAACAACCAATACATTCACTGTCCTATCCTGAGATCAGCATGGAAAATCAATGGTAACAGCAATCGTAACCACATCTGCATAGGCTACTATGCAAATACTTAGGTTATCTTCTGTGATACGCCGTAAACTTGTCCAGACTACCATCATGGAAATATAGACCTTAGAGGACCAGTTTCAAGGTTTGGATTAAGTTGGAGTGTTCATTAGACAATAAAATAATGCAAAACACCTGACGGTTAGTCTTGTATTCTCGATTTCAACTGGTTTAGCAACATACCTACATTAAGAAACGGAATCATTTCTCAAAATATTAATAAATAACTTGTTTCTGTTGGTCTGTTGATTTAATAATGACCATATTTTTGGATTATAATATTTATTTGATGCATTTTATTAGTTTATGGCCGGTTCTATCTGTAGTATTCTTTGTTTATGCAAATGATTTTTTTATTTTTATTTTACAATGACTATTTTTAAAACTGATAGAATGGTCATCAAACTCATCAGTATGTAGTAGTTTGTTGGTATTATAACCTCCAACCCTTAGGTCGTTTTAAGCCTGTTTTTTGATCCTGTTAGATACTGCGAGCGTGTTCGAATCACTTAGTCCAAGACAAACAACTGTCCAGCAGGGTAATTGCGTAACACATTATCAATCGGAATCGGTGTCATTTTGACAGTTCAACAACATTCATTGCGTTATTTAAGTGGTGAGCAGACAAATTTTTCGAACTTATGAAGCAATGGATTAGTAATTTGCTTCAAAATTATTCAGATTCCGACTGATAGTGTGTTACGCAATTAGGGTGCTGGTGCATCTTACCAGAGAGATCTTCAATATAATTTAATCCTGCTGGATATAATGCTGAAGTAAGTAACTGTTGAAATGGAATGAAATGAAATGATTTTATTTTTTGTAAGTAGGTTTGTACAAACACTTTTACACGTCAATCATGTTTTTTTTTAAAACTAGATGAAGTCAACGTTTCCTATCTGACTACTCTGAGAAGAAAGGCCGAAACAAACTCAGAGGTCACAGTCTCTTTTAAAGTCCAGACATAATCTTGGTCAGGTTATATGAAGACCATGTAGATCGATGTCTGAGGTGGTCTTTTGAGGAAAGAACCACACAGATTGAGAGGACCTGTCCAGTCAGTGCACGCATTTGTCAAAAATCGTGCAGCTCAACTCAAGACTTAAGGAGCTCAACGATTCGACGAACAATACCAAAGAAAGGACATTTGGGTAGGCCACATAAATTACTCAAACTGCCAGACCATGAAAAAAAAAAAACAGAACAGAGAGAATAATAAAAAAATATATATAAGTATGTAATAGTAATGCTTCCATCATCTACTACTGGGTAAAGGCTATGACTTACAGCTCTTTCTACTACGGGGTCTGCCGCGACGCCTTCTGGTTGTGTCAGGGCTCCACGTGGAAGTAATTTAGTCCATATTATTTATATGTCTCCGGGGATTACAGGACCTAAACGCAAAAAACGCAAGTTTTAGAAGCAATAAAAGTATAATATACTTTTATTGCTTCTAAAACTTGCGTTTTTTTTTTGTTTACTGTAGTCGATCATATTATGATCGACTACAGTAAACAAAAAAAAAATATTCTTTAAGATGTAAGCTAGCTAGATATTGTATTGAAAACATAATACAACTAATTTGAAACGATAGAAAAACCTCGTAAAGATACCTCTAAAAACTTATTACAATAAAAACCATATTAATAGGTATACATACAATCATTGCGGTTTTTTGTCAGATTATTCTACAAGCAACATACTAAAGCACTAGTGTTTTAATTTTTTAGTCCAAATAATATATTTTTTGTAAATAGATAATTGCTTCTTATTTTGCAATAAATTACCAGCATTGTGTCATCGTGCTTCTCTTTCTTTTCTATGCAGTCCAACTAATACCGCGCTTTAGGTCACGTAAGCCCCATAAGGAAAAATATATCAACGATACCCCCTGTATGGGCCATTCTACATTTACCATGCTACAATGAAAACCAAGAGACAGGAGACGACATAATCGGCAGAGCAAGAATGTAAGTTCTGGAGTCTTATTCCGAGATGTCAAAGCGTATAAAGTTTTAGTACGGGTAGTGCAGTTTATTACAACATGTTAGGGGCGATCGAAGTACCGACTGTTGTAAGCAAGTGTTCACATGGGAAAATTGCAGTAAAAAATATATACAGGGTTATTGGTAAAACACCAGCAACCTCTTAAGAGATCATTGTACTCATCATTATGAACAACTTTTACTATGGGACCAAACCTGAAATCGCGAAAAAAAAATCAGCTGTTCCCTACATTTATGTTCGTATAACTCGTCAAAATGTAGGGAACAGCTGATTTTTTTTTTCGCGATTTCAGGTTTGGTCCCATAGTAAAAGTTGTTCATAATGATGAGTACAATGACCTCTTAAGAGGTTGCTGGTGTTTTACCAATAACCCTGTATATAATAAATATATCATTAAATAATACAAAGAGATGAGACACATCCAATAGGCTTATAGACTAGTGTTTTTTTTAATCCAATTTTCAATTTCTTACAGGTATTTAGGTTTTCCAATTTCTTACAGATAAGGTAAGCACATCATGCAATACTTATTTGCCGATTGATCCTGTCGATCGTCTAAATTAAAAAGGTGACTCGTGATTAGGGCACGGTAAACTTTTCCAAAACGTAAGGAAATATCATATAAAGTCTCTCAATTCAAATTCTTTTCATCCATTCAGCTTACACAACATCACTGACGTGCAAAGGCCCATACATCCTGAATTCCAGACGCTTAACTCATGTAATCCAGACAATTTAAGTCAAGAGGCAGTGTTATAATCGAAAAATAATAACATATTTCGGACGCGTTAATAAATGAACACGCCCTACCTCGCGGTAGCCGAAAATGCAAATCCGATCCAACGCGTCGCTTACGCAACTTTATTATTCTTATTTTAAATGTGTCTTTATTTTTAAGACTCACTTTTTTCTTTTATAATGTTGCCTTTTATTTATCTTTTATCTTTTTAGCCCATCCCCGTGTCGTGAGCGTTGATTGCATTCGTGAGTAAGAGCCAGATATTATTGTAAGTTTTTAAAGGGAGCCGCTTGATCGAAACCTTTTAAAATAAAGTGCATTGTCCAAAGAGTATTGTTTTGTGTATCAAATGTTTTTGATGCTTTTATAATTATTGCTGTAATTGGTGTTTATATTTTTTACGTGTGTAGTCTTTTTTTGCTTTTTCATAAATATTGGTTGATGTAATCATTTTCACTACAGTAATTTACAGTACCTACTGTATTTATTTTGATACGATGTATGCTGCCAAGTTTTTCTTACCAGAAGTTTTTCCCTGTCAGGAAATTCATACTATCAGTTATGAATTTCCTGCCAGACAGGTTACCTGAATGTTGTTAACTACAGGTGAGTAAAGGTAGTTGCACCATAAGGAGACTAATGCTTCGGCCACGAAAATAACGCCACGCTTGAGGCGTCAAAACGCTACAAGCGTCATTTCTAAGCGTCAAAAGCAAGGCCACAAACTTCAAATATTCGCCTGTAGCGTGTACGTCGGTGGGGGAATGCATCAGCTACAGCCGGCGACCGCTACCGCCGGGTACCGCTCCTATCGGAGCGCGTGGAGCGACTGTTTCGTGCACACTGTGGAATTTTCTCATACAATTGTTTTCGACGCTCATAAAAAACGCCCGTCGGATCATCCAACGCTCGTGCAAATTCGCTCGTAGCAAATTTCGCTGCTGCTTGCAGCGCTACTTTGTGGCCTTGTAGATAATAGACTATACATTTGTTTTTGACGCTCGACGCTCACGCTTGCAGCGCAAGGCGAATTCACTTGGAGCGTCGGATTTCGTGGCCCTCGGGTAACCCATCGCATGTCGAGTTGAACAAATTACACGGTGACTCACTCAGTTCTGGTAACACAGTAAAGTACCAACCGCTACGGTGTTTGTTAAACTTCGTACATTCGCGTCAGATACTCGTCGAGGTACGGTTGAAATGCTTTTGTAGGTACTGACTGATGTTTCATTCAAAAATGTTCGAGCATCTTCCCCTTTTACCTTTATTTTTTTTTTTAATAATCTTATAAGGTAACGTATATTTTGAGATAATCCTTAGACCACTTATATATTATAGCCCCAGCCTAATTCACCCAATTAACCTCGCAATCAATAAAAACAAACGTCAGAGTGGTCGCACATTTCGTAACACTATTCTAGATTCTAGGTCTTCACCAATTAGATTCGGAGGCTAGGCTGGTGAAATGTCGCGTATTTCCAAACGCGTGCGGCGGAGCAACGACCCGCATACCGACAACCTGCTCTATGTGATGACAGAGTACTTGTTAGTTGTTTCGTTGTACGGTATAAAGAATAAGAGGATGCTGAGAAGAGGTAGCATTATTTGCATAACTGTCATTTATGTTGAGGAACTGGTTTTGAAGGATGCTGAAAAACTGCTTCTTAGAATTCTGAGAGGAAAGTAGTCGCCTACATTTTCATTGATCCCAGTTTGGAAAATTGGAAATAAAATGACTCAATAACCTCGCCTTTAACTGGTCAGAAAGAATTGGAAAGAGAAGTGATTCAAGAAGTAAAACATTGGGTAATTAAATGAATTACACTCAAAACTACGTTGAAAATCTTGGTACAATCAACAGTAAATCAGTGATTATAAGCATTTTTATGTCGTACGACGTAGACGGTGTTCGTATTGTATATCATGTGTACGACTGTACGTATGATTATAATATGATAATGGGATATTTTTATTTTTTCTTAAAAAGAGTAGGTACTTATAAGACTGACCATAAAAGTACAAATTTTTAAGTAAATTGACAACAAGCAATTGGAACAAAAAAACTTATACAAAAGAAATTGCAAGTACGAAACAAATCAGAGCTTACAATTTGCACCACACAACAACCAGTAGCACAGAACAGCAACTAACACTCCCGTACAAAAATAGTTTCAATCACACGCCATTGATGCACTGGCTCTGTGCGTCTGTATCCTATTGAAACACAGCAAATTGTTCATGTCCGTTGATTGATGCTTCAGAGGGCCAATGTAGGCACAATGGGGCAATACCGAATGGAATAGTGCCCGGGCAAATTTGTGAATTTGTATTTTTGTGTTTATATTTTCAGGGAAATCGAATTTTTGTTTTGGATGTTGGGATAGAAATTATTGATTGGAATGTATAAAGTAAAATTGAGAATGATGGGATAGGGATATGTAAAATTTAGTTTTTAGGGACAATTTTTTTTTATTAGCACGCTAAACCATTGTACTTGCTTTCCTGATAAGCTAATTATGAGATCTTCTTCTTCGTGTCGCTGGTACGACTGTGTTACGAGTGTGCGCCTGTACATAGTTTATATTGTGTTTAATAAGAAGACGCACCGCTTAGGTATAACAATTGTTTGTTTGCTGCATGCTTCGAATTATACAAATTCATTTGTTTCTTGAGAGCACTGGTGATTGTGGCCTTACAAGTGGCAACTTACGAGTTACCCAGGCAGGCAACCAACAATTCGAAGACATATGGCATCCGTCAACCGACACTGGGCCCGCGTGATTACAGCCCACTCCCTCTCACAGAGAGGAGGCCTATGTCCCAGCAGTGGGGACATTATAGGCTGATTATGCATTTGTTTCTTACATTCTCGATGTGTTTTGAAACATTCGTAATATTTATAGATTTCAAGTTTAGTTTTAGAAAGTAGGTAGGTATAGCATCATTTAAAAAATAAAATTAATGGTGCAAGATCATCTAAGATAACCTAGCTACTATAAAATATACGAACGTATTTTATATTCGCCAGGTGTGCTTAGATTCGAAATTAAAACAATAAAAAAATACCAAATCCGAACCAATCATAACTATTCGATAAATGACAATTGTAAATCGATTTCGAGTTCAACGACTCTATCTAATAAAAATGACTCGACACATTTCGATAAAGACAAAAAAATCATTAGAATATGGCGAAAAATAGTCGCTTTTTAATAGATAAACTTGGGAGATAAAGCAACAATAGTAAAATACTATAATACCTATGAGAAAAAGATGAAGAGGTTGTAAATTAAAAGGAACATTGTTGTTAGCAGGTGAAATGATGTCATTTTGTAAATTTGCATCTTGACCTTGTCTCGTTAAATGCGTTATTAGAAAGATTATGGTAATACTTGAGGATATTGCGGAGTGTGTTAAAAGATTAAGGTTATTTTTTTCACTTTGTCCAACATTAGATTGGTGTTTGGCAACGCCTCGTGTTATCCAAGTTTCTATCCTTTCTAAAGAGTTTGATTACGTTAGTATTATTTTTATTTTAGGAGGAGGTGGAAAGCCTACCTAATGTTGTCTATGTCTGCCGTAAGGTTGTGTACAGACATCATTTAAAAAAAAAAATCCCATCCCTATTCTTTGGTACCTTTATTTTTTTAGGCACTTACACTTTCCGTTCTTTCAATAAAAAAATGTCTTATCTCATACCTAGCTGCTGTAAACAAAAAAGGGCAACGGAACCCATTGAACCGCGATCAACATAACAAACCGGGACTAAAAAAAAATATGTACAAATAGGAACCAGTCCCAACCATCCAACGGACATCACAATAACAATAAATCGTTCCTTTTTCACTGTAACAACTCTATCGACTCTGAAACAACTTTTTTCCAACAACATAGACACAGCCATTAAAAACTAAATATGACATAATCTGTCACAGTTGATTTATGACTTATCTGAGCCGCATAAGATCGAACCTCAGTAATTAGCGTCAACAAAACGTATATGGGCTGAGCCGCAGGCAATATTTACATGAAACATTACAATAAATCACTCGATTCACTTTCCTAAATTGATATTGTAATCCGTTCGCTTCGTTTTGTTTTTGTTTCTTATTGAATAAATGAAGACGTTGCTGTGATGCCGGTTCGTTAAATTGCTATCTCCTGACTCTGTGCTGCGGTAGAGTAGGGTTTCGTATACATTTTTTCGATGTGAAATACATTAGGAACATTATTTTCAAGTTGTTTGTAGTAATGTCCCCATTAACTATTATCTACACTAATATGTCAGTACTGTTTTGTCTCTGACGCAATTAAGTTGATCGTAACGCAGTTAAGTTGATCATTTAGGTAGTAAATGTAGCTCCTGAGGTGCTTAGGTATAATTTTTTAAACAATCGCAATTCAGGCTCTGGATTTAAAGTTTTTTGCAAAAAAAAAAACATAATAGGATTTGTCAAATTGCTCTTATAGTTGAATCTTTTCCACTCTGTTAATTTTAACACTTTGCAGAAGTAATAACAATAAAACTTCTATTTCGTCCCGTTCAATGTCCTTCAACCGAAGAAAAATTAAAAACAGTTGTGACTAAACTAAAACTAACGTTTTAACTAACTCGAAACTTTTAACAACTTTCATCTCCACCCCATTCCTAGTCCCACTTATCGCACACTCCGATACAAAATGGAGAATCACGATGTACAGAAGCTCTGAGTTATGTCCCCATCCTGCAGTGATATGTTCATTTCAACAATAAATATTGGTGGCCAATTAAACGCGAGGGGGCTACCGTACGCGCAGGCGTCGCGACGAGCCGTGATGTGCTGATTTTATCGGCCGATAGATGGCGTTAATCATAATAATGGAGGATAGGCGGTTAAGGCGTAAGTGGCGTAAGAAACTGAGTATGTAAATTGTGAAGTCCCATACGTGTGCTGTGTAGGTACGAACTTCTTGTGTGATTTAATCAAGTCGTTAAAGGAGGATTTACGTTCCAATGCTGTCTAGATCCAGGTGAAATAGATCAATATGAAAATTTGCATGATTTCGATATTGTAACCGATTTTCGCCAAAAATCAATGTGGTATCATCACCTCTAAAATATCATTTAAATGCAGTTTCAATAAGTGCAGATGTAACCTAACACAAAAGTTTCAAAATGTATTTCCGGTAATTATAATAAACCAAGAAAACTCATTTAAAGTCCCCCATTACTTCTCATACGCAACAAAGTAAGGTATACATCTAACAGACATTCACAAATGTGAGAAACTCATCTGCATCTGCAACTCGCATGTCGCTCGATTAAATTGTTTTACTGAATCGATTAAGCTCTCGATCTCATATCGATTCTAGATCGATTATTTTTTGTTTCGTTCAACGTTTCATGTACGCCGCCGTCTGATGTCTTTATTAAATGGCTTGAAGTATTATAAATGGTCGCTGCAATACTTTTGTGTGCATGTAGTGCTACTGTTTGAGTTTATAAATGTATGTTGCTATGGCTGGTTCCATCGTAATGAGGTGTTTTATCGATATTAATGTGCATTTAGCTTCGGAGCGGTTGTTTAATGAAGTTATTGGTTGAGCTTCTTCTAGTGGGTTTAATAAAGTTTTTTTATGAGGATTAAAAGAAGCCTAGTTGAAATCGAATCTGCAATAAAGACTTAGTGGAAGAGTTAAACTGGAATCCGAGCTCATAAAAGTTTAAAGAGTTTAATATACATAATTATTTGTGTGATTTTGTAGTATTTTTTTGGTGTTTGGTACTTTCGGAGACGGCAAGCGCAGCGTAATACCCCCTTAAGAAGGTGGCTTGGTCAGACTGGATGCGGAAGGCGGAGGACAGGGTGTTGTGGCGCAGCCTAGGAGAGGCCTATGTCCAGCGGTGGACTCCGATATTTGATTGAGTTGATTGATTGATTGACTTTTGGCGTAAAGTCTCAATGTAACTAAGTGATTCAATAATGTGTTTCAAGGTTCTCATCATCTTCACATAACTTGTGAAGATAGAAAGTATGCCTTTCTCAGTCGAGTCTCGACTGTCGAACAGCCTACCTGTTACGACTTGGTGCATTATCTATCTGCCTCAGGGCTGGACGCTCGACCAAACAGTTTAGTGCTGTCAATAGCCACCAGAGCTACCACGGCGTAACTACTTAGGATGTGCGCTGGGCTGTTATGTACGCTACTGTTGTAATGTTCGCAGTTATAAATTCGCTTATGATTTATTGGCCTCGGTTTTATAGCACTGGCCAGTATTATAAAAGTTCTTAAGGTATCGGTAGGGACATAATTTAGTAGGATAGATACTGGAATGTACAGTCAACAAAAGAGATAAGTATGCAGGATCGTCGGATACAGTTGAAGTTTAGTATGAAACCGATGGATGTTGTCGACAGAAATTTAATTTGATAAATGAGCTGCTTGTTTTCTATTAATAAAATTACATTTTATTCGAGAACATCCATCGGTTTCTTACTAAACTTCAACTATATCCGACGATCCTGCATACTTATCTCTTTTGTTGACTGTACCTAACTTCCTAAAACTTTGAAATAATGATCGATTCTTATACAATTTTTTTAATATATTTTTTTTAATGCTGAATGATCTCTAACCTCTATCAGGCCTGATAAAAAGCAATATTATTTATGATAATATTATTTCTATCTTGACGTCTTTCTTTTTGATTTCTTCTAAAATATGTTTTATTTAGAGATCTTTTTCTTGTAATGTACATAGTTATAAACGTACCTATGGTTTATTGGACTTCGTTTTATGGCCACTATAAGAAAATAACAAGACACAAACTTCGATCATAGGCAGGAGGTAGATACATAGGCTATACGTTACAGACAGGCAGTATAATCAAGTTTTTTTTTAAATAGCATCCATTTTAAAGGTTCCGTACCCAAAGGGTAAAAACGGGACCCTATTAATAAGACTCCACTGTCCGTCTGTCTGTCTGTCTGTCACCAGGCTGTATCTCACGAACCGTGACAGCTAGACAGTTGAAATTTTATTGATGATGTATTTTTTTCGGCGTTTTATCCCTTGTGGTACGGAACCATTCGAGTGCGAGTCCGACTCGCACTTGGACGGTTTTTAAGTATTACTTAGTCGTAAGAAACGAAAAGCTGGTTATCTTTGTTGAGGTTTCGTCAAGGACAATTTCAGATGATTAAAACGATAAGGACTTGCACTATCCTCAAAATTGAGCTGAATATAAACTGCGATTACCCAATCATATGTCGTGTCAATATTTTCATCACCACTGCTCTCAAACCGGTGAAGGAAAACATCGTTAGGAAACCGGCATGTCCTGGAACCAAAAAATCTAAGATATGTGACATCTACCAACCCGCACTGGACCCGCGTGGTAGATTACAGCCCACTCCCGCTTGAAGAGAGGAGGCCTTTGTCCCAGCAGTGGGAACATTATAGGCTGATTACGTCATGGTGATTATGTTAAAACTCTCATAAAACCGTTCATTTTAGTATTCGTCAACGACATATTCTTTCACCAGTTGATATAGAGCTAATCAATTTATAGATGAAGATTATCGTATCGATTACAAACTGTTTACCAACAAAAAAGAGCTGTCGTGATTAATTAAAACGTTTAATCGTCATCCCGGATACGAAATTAACAAAAGCTCGAAAAAAACACCTTAGACCATCTTAATAAAGAACAATGACTAATCCCTAAAGATATGTGATTAGTCAAACCATTTCAACGAATAACGTGATTCACAAAATTACCTATAACAAATCTTTTGCCATAGCTTATTTATTTGAATCTAATTATAATATTTCCCTAATATTGTATAAATTACATTGGTTCTGTTGTAATGTCGTGTCAATACGACTTCGGACTAATATAAATAGAAATAAAACTAATAGTACATGTGTTCGAATTTGACAAATTGATTGTAGTTGGTTGAATCCGTTGTTGGGACTAACGTTGGGGCCAATGGTTGGTTGGTGAGAAGATAAAGAGCTTTTAAATCGATGGTTCGAATGAATGTGTTTTTTTGTACTTTATCAAGGGAAAATATTCGTCACATGAATGTTTCTGGATTATTTTAACATCTTGTGATATTTTACTTAAATCTCAAATAATTATGCATTGCGAATTGTTTTTTTTTATAAATGGATGTTCAGGTGTATGAACGTGCAAAGCGAGTATGTAAGGATCGCAGGTGGCGTTCTGTATACTTATAGAGTGTGTTCCATGGGAAAGTGTGAGTTTATGCTATGGATGTGACAAATATATATCTATTAATTATCACATCTTTTTATTTTATTCACAACTACCGTTATATTGTATATTTTTGAAGAAAACATAAAAACAGGAAGTCAATAGAAGAAACCCGGTCACAAATTCAAGACCAACAATCCACAAAAAAAACGACATCAACTCAACCAATATTGGCCCCAACATTTGCCCCACAAAACCCCAACACACATTGTAAGCGGATAAACAAATTATAAAATGTTAATAGAATCGAACCTTTGACTCTACGCTACAATACATCATTGTCAGTCGAAGCGGAGAGATTAAAGTTTAGCAGACAGTGGGAAAGTTCAACCGACTGCCAGGCTGAGAGGTTATGTGTTATGTATGGAGATCAGGGAAGATGGTTTCGTGTTCGCGAATTTTGATGTATACGATTTAGATTAAATCTTTGACTGAAATGTAGGTAGCTCTCTGTATGTTCATAAAAATGTATATGATAAGTTAAGAAACTGATTATGTATTTTTATTGTGTTTAGAATTATTGACTCTACTTAATTGAAATGCTAAATTCATTCATTCACAGACATTGCACAGCCTAAGTCGCCAGATCTCGAGTCATGACATGTTGCACAAGTTCCTATAGCGAAAATGAGCACCAAGAAAGGATTTTTGAATATTCACTCCTTAAGGGGATGCCCTGAGACAGTGAGGCGGGGTCGTGGCAGACCACGTAGGAGATGGCGGGACGAGCTGGATAAGTTCCACCAAGACTGGAAGGAGGACGCGCGGGCTCGCGAAAGATGGACGGAGTGGAGGGAATCCTTTGCCCAGAAGTGGGACAGCGCAGGCTAAAAAAAAAGGGGGGGTTAAATTGGGGACGAAAGCTTTTACGGTAGTTCGTAATTTTTAACCCCATCGGGCACACGGCTTGTCCTTTAATAAATAACCTAACATTATTCTGTGGTAAGATTAGGAAAATATACTGTATTAATTAGCATTCGCTATTCAATAAATCTATTGATAGATTGATCTAGTTTTAAGCGGCGCTGATAAAATCTCAGCTAATTGAGCTCACGCGCAACAAAAATATAGGTTTAGGTAATGATTAATACTTAATGGCTGAATCGTCTAGTCAGAGTAAATCTTGGCCACCTGTTGGGCCCAAGTAAGGTACTTTAGAAAAGGAAGCATAAAAGAGAGAGACAGAGTGCATCTTGTAACTTATGAACACCGTCTGACTCTGAAGTCTGAAAACCCATGACGTATTACTGTTGCCCGCGTCAGTAGTATTCGCCTGTGTTATTAATGTAGTTTTGTGCTCAGTGTACGTTAGCCATTATTTTTCTATTACCACGGCTGACCGTTCCCACATTAAAGTGAGACATCACTTAACCGACGGATAACCGTTTCCAAAATCACGTGACCTGCGCCTGCGCTGACAGCTGGGGGCGAATTGTTCGTGACTTTCGTGGCTATAATATATTGTAATGTGTCAGGTGAAACGATTAGCATAATGTACGAGTAGTGCTATCATGTTTCACTTTGGGTGTAACAAGCGTTTTCACCAGGAGGGGTTATTTATTACACATAGAATCTATCTTATTCAATGTGGTCATGTCCGCACATGGATACCAGTAGACTGAGAGGTGGCGCACTTCAATCTACAAAGCAACTGAATGCTTTAAAACAAATCGTCTTGATGATCCAGACAAGAAGCGCTAAATACGCAAAAGTCGTCCAAAACCTTCATATACATACATATAATAATGCTGATCAGCTCTTCTGTTCACGGTGTGACCAGGTTTTCAAGACTAAATTTGGTTTTGCTCGTCATCAAAGAGCTCACGAAATAAAAAAACGTTATTGTTATTTTTCTCGTGAACAGCACTTTTTTTCGGGATGAAAGGTTTGTGTCCGTTTCTGTACACCTGACAACGTATATGCAAAATTTCAGGATGATCGGTTCAGTGGTTTAGGCGTGAAAAAGTAACAAACAAAACTTACTTTCGCATATATAATATTAGTTAGAATATCAGACTCAATGACGGCTTGTTTCCTCACACCTCGTCAACTGATCTGGTAGTTTTCTTTTGTAGATGGGCTTGGGAGACTGAAATGGGTCCCAAGCGTCCAAATTTTCAGTAGCATTGCATAAGAAATGTAAGATGGAATTGAATAAGACTGAAATGGAAGATGGAATTTAATTGAGGTTCTGATGTAACGGAATCTGATACTTACGAGATTGGAGTATATTTTCGGATTTGAATTATTCTTTATTACCCCCTACTGGGCTCAACTTATCAAATAACCATCTACCATCGGCTGGAAAAAAACAAGACGAAGTATTCCTTTGAACGTGCTAGAATTTTGTTTACATGTAAATACTAAACAAAGGAGCTACGTCTGCCAATCAATAGTTTTGCAGTTTGGCAGATTTATCTTGTAAAAAATGTATTTCTGTGAATAAACAACACATTTTCTATTTTTTTTTTTACTAGATAATCTTTTTTGATGACCTTTTAACAGGCAATGTTATTTGATGCTAAGCTACTGATAAACTGAAAATAGCCTTTAAATACTGATTTAAAGGCTATTTTCAGTGTATCAGTCAGTCAGTGTGCAGTCTTCCAATGCAATTTTTTCAGAATAGTAATGAGCTCCTTATTCAGTTGTTTATTAAGGTAGGCTTATTATAACGTACGTTACAATTGCCTTCAATATCGAGGTCACCTGTCCTAGTGGTCCCATATGACAATTATCTGGAAAAGATAGGGCAAGCCACGTCTCATCCAACTTTGGTCCCACAGGTCACATAGTTACAGCTACAGTAACGATACATAATAGCGGTTTCTATACATAAGGTGCAAGGTCAAACTGCATATTAATGCAGCTTCCGAACGTTCCCATGGCTGGTCATATTATATCAGCGGTAAAATTATAAAATTTATTGCACCGGACTGGGAAAATGTTGGCTAGTGATGGGCTGATGCGAATTGTACGAGAATAGTTTGTAGTTTGTGGTAATTGGATGGGATTTTTAAGTAAATTAAGCAGGTTAATGGATTACGGCCCACTCCCTCTTACAGAGAGGAGGCCTGTGTCCCAGCAGTGGGAACGTTATCTAGGCTGATTATGTTAAGCAAGCTAAGTGGAGATGGGCTTCGGAAGATGTCATGTAATTCATAATTACTTGATTTCTGCAGTCAAACTTTTTGTTTTTATTCCATAGCACTAATTATTTTTAGAATGAGCAAATTATTCAGCTTTGGACTTCTTCTTCGTCGTGTCTATAGAAAAGGAAAAAGGTTGGTTATGGTGTGTGCGACTCATCAACACAAAAATTTTGTTGAAATAAAAATCCTATCTGTTTAGTATTTTTACCTTTTCTTTTAAGTTAGCCTACTCTGTCCCTCCGCTGAGCAAAGGTGTCCCCCAAATCTTTCTAGGTATCCTCTTCTAGAGCAACCTCGATCCAACCCCTACGGTACGCGTCTAGGTCGTATCCGCCCTTTTAAGAGGAACCGGGACCACCCCTATGAGCTGATGGTGATCACCGGGGTGGTTTTAGTGAGGTAAAAATCCCACAATCCCCGACCACCTCCCTCCCCGGAGGTCGGGAGCCTTCTGAAGGGTTCCCCACACAACAAAAAAAAAAAAAAAAGGTCGTACGGGCCACCTCTTCCTGGACCGGCCTCGGCGGCGAAACAAATTACAAAAACATACAACTTCAAAAATATTTTACGGCCTTATCTTTAATCACCACCTTGTCAAACTTGAACGTTGGCAACATCGAAATAACATGAATCGATTACTGACTATCCGGTGTCCCAACACTATCAGAAATGGTGCCGTACGCCCGTGCATGATTAATGCGGTAATTAGTCTGTTTGGATGCTACCTATTGATAATTTAATACGTACCATTCTGATTAGTTACGGTGCATACCAAATTTCACAATTAGGAATCATTTGTGGCTCAAATTAATGATGGCAACTTTTTATATAGCGTGATTGAATATCGTTATGTTTAATTGCTTTACATACATTACTGAAACACATGAGTAGGTAATCCTACAGAGACTAAGTCTAATTTGATCGTGCTGTGATTGATACACTGATGATAAGATGGTCTGCGGGGTGATTGCGTAACACACTAACAGCTGGAATGGCTTTCATTTTGACAGTTCAACAACATTCATTGAGTTATTTACGTTGTTGAGCAGACACATTTTTCAAACTTATTTATCATATCCTTCAAAATGATTCAGATTCTGATTGATATTGTGTTACACAATTAGGGTGCTGGTCCACTTACTTAGTTGATTTGTGCACTCTGTGAGCTGATTTTTCTATTTGCTGTAGGAGTTTCTTCACTCGAACTGATTTGTCTGCTGTGAATGTGCTGGTTTGATAATTATGTTCACTCCGTGAACTGATTTGTTCAGTCGTTTGGCTGTCCTCTGAATGAGCTAGTTTTTCCACTGGCATCTTTATTTGTGATTTTTCTACACGTGGCGCGCTGGTGTACATTTAAGTTAGTAGTGGTCTTATCACAATGTGAATGTACAGACGCCAGCACACCAAGCTACCGAAAACTGACAAATTTTCCCAATCAACATTGAACCATATGCTTTAGCAATAAAGTTGAAAATCTGTTAGAGAAATTTGACAGATTGTAGTAACTGGATGTGCTGGCGTCTGTACTATGAAGCTGTCTCTGTTGTATATCTACTCAATGTCACCACATGAATTCTTAGTAGGTAAGTTATCATAATGGTGGAGGGTAATGAGTAAACACCACGCTTAGCAGGTGGATTAGTGATGTTATCTGTTTAAATAAATAAATTAAATTAATATTAGTAAGATTATCTTTTTGGGAAAACTGCTGGAGCACGACACGTATGTCGATGTTCTAATATATTTTATTCTCTAGTAAGATGATAATAATCTAAATGCTAAATTACTGTCGTTGATTTGAATATCTTCTTCTACAAAAAAATTCCGAACAAAATTTTGTATTTTGAGGCATTCCAGCTTATTTTGATGTAAACTTTTACGGCCGTACGTAGGTACGGCTACTCTACCACGTTAGGTATTTAGAGGTATGATGAACAAGGTGTAAAGTTCAATCATACTCTATAGAAAAGGGAGGATCCTCCGACCAGACGGGTGTTGTGTCTGGCGGGCAACTGTCCGATGATTCATGTCGGGCCGTTTTATCTATCCTAGTTGCGCGGTAAACTCTGCTTGCGCGATGCAGGATTTTGCGTGACGTCAGTATGAGGCGTTGTTCGCAATGTGGCGTTGTAGATACCGCTACAGGTACGTTGATCCACTCAAGTTTTCGGGGGGGGCGCAACAGCATAGCTGCATGTCTTATAAGAAATAATGTCAACGGTATGACAAATTCATTAAGTGCACAACATAGCATTGTTCCCCGAGCTAAATATGCAAAACCATATTTAACCTTTAGCAAAACATAAAAATCATCTCACAATACACGAGGTAGGTACAAGATAATACATTTATAATACAGGGCTGTGTTGCGATTATTCGCGCCTCCGTCCTGTGGTGGAGCGCCGCCGGCTAGCCGCCACTCTTTATAATTTGATCACATTTGTACCGCGGACAATGCGCGCCCAAAGCTAAGAGACGACAGTTGGATACAGGTGGCGTGGAGTCGACTTGGTTGGTGAAAGTTTTTGTTCAAGTATTCAGGCGTCTCTAAAAATAATTTGTTGTTATATATAGGTACAGGGTTATTGGCAAAAAATTAACAACCTCTTAAGAGGTCTTTGTACTCATCATTATGAACAACTATTACTATGGGACCAAAAATGAAATCGCGAAAAAAAAATCAGTTGTTCCTATTTTGACGAGTTATACGAACATAAATGTAGGGAACAGCAGATTTTTTTTTCGCGATTTCAGGTTTTCGCGGGTTTTGAATATCTTATTGGCTACGTCGTATCTGTTTTTTTTCTTGTAATGGTCGTCTTTTGTATGTGCAGAATAAACCATTTTTCTGTTTTAACTATAGCTTTTTAAAAGCTGCTAGCTTTTTAGGCAGCTAGCAGGACATCGCATTCTATTATTTTCATTCAGCTCATAGGAAAATATAAACCTTTAGCTCTCTTGAGCACACTCATTACTAGTTAAGTATTTCAAAAAGTATAGCAAGTTTGACCTATTTTACATGCCTACTTATTTATCTTCATTTAAATTATTAACATGTAACACCTATGAGCCAAAAATTTGTAATACAAAGTTACAACCACCCTCTCCACTTCTTTCCATGTCCGACCCAACATTTCACGGAGGCAACTCCTTCAGAGGAGGTAGCCTGGGGCCTGCACAATGGCCGCTACTTTTTCCCCGGCCATAATCAACATTTGTATTCAAGTCATACATGCTGACCAAGCCCAGGTTCCACCGAGATATTGCTGAGTACATTAAACAGATAATCTCTGGAAATTTTCGGGTTCGCTCGCTTGTATGGTACAGAAAAATGTGTTTTGGCCTTTTAGGGTTATTATAATGACTTAATAAGGGATCAATTTGAGACAGGAGTTGTTTTAAATATTTATTTAATTTGAATGGTGGTCGCAAGCGCTATTGCTAGGGGCAAGCAGGGCAGAATTTGAACTGCACTACTTTTTTGTATGACGTTTTAATACAAAAAAGTAGTGCAGTTCAACTTCTGCCCTGTTTTAAGAGGTGATGGTAAGCCCCCTGAACATGAGGTCCTGGGTTCGATTCCTGGGTCGTGTAAAGAGTTGTTGGGTTTTTCCTTCTGAAATGTCTCAGTATCAGACTCAATATGCTCGCCCCCGGACTGAAACATAACTGCCTAACTCTTTGAGGTAATGTTTTGTGTGCTTGATTTAGGCATAAATCTATATTTCTTGTTTGTAATTGTTATGGTGTAAAATAAAGTGGATGGGTGACCATCTTTACATACCGTGACCCCTCCGTGCCTCGGCCGTTGGTCCCGGCTGTCATTCGTGGATCTTTGACAGTCGTTATGGGTAGTCAAAGGCCCGAAAGTCTGACAACCAATCTTATCAAGGGGTATCGTATTACCCAGTAATTGGTTTGTGGAGGTCAGATCGGCAGTCACTCCATGTAAAATACTGGTATTCAGCTGCATCTGTTTAGACTGGAAGCCGACTCCAACATAGTTATGAAAAGGCTAGGCAGATGATGATGATGGTATAAAATAAAGAGTTTTTTATCTTTCGATTTAATCTGAAAAATAACTTTTCCTTAACATATCCGGAGATGGTAAAGAAGGTAAGTAACGTGTATGCATATGATCTTGAAAGGAAGGGAGTAAATGCGTTTCTAAGAATTTTTGCCTTAGTGGTCTTCTCGTCTTTGAGAGGTCCAGATCATATTCATAAACGTTATTTAATTTATTATATTGCAACAATCTAAGATTAAGAAAGTCCTCATAATATTAATACCTTATAAGGCTGATATAGCCATGCTGTGGGAAGATCAAGAAAGTTTTATTTTGATTAAACGTCTCTATCATCATCATCATTTCAGCCAAAAGACTTCCAAACTCAAACTCAAAACTCAAACTCATTTATTTCAATTAAACCATTTACAGGCACTTTTGAATTGTCAAGAACTCAGTCAGAAAATATGAAGCTAGTTGCCCATTCCAATGCGTAGGTACCTATGGAGAAGAACGGGCAAGAAACTCCATGGACACTCTTTTTAAATTCCACTGCTGGACATAGGTCGTAGCATCGTTACTTCGACCGGTTCTGTATTTTGCATCTAAGAGTTTCCAGCGGTCTTCACCAAGTCATCGGTCCACCTTCCAACACTACGTCTTCCGGAAAGCGATCGCCACTCCAGAACCTTTCGGCCTCATCGGCTATCTATTCTACGAGCATCGTGCTCTGCTCAGTGCCACTTAACTTTGGCAATTCTTCGAGCTATGTCGGCTACCTTGGTTCTCCTACGAACATCTTGATCCCACGGATGAAAGGTCTGCCAAACATAATTAAAATCGATAAATATTGGGTTTGCATTTTGGCTGTTTCATGGCAATTAACAGATGTTAAAGCACACGATGTGAATACATTGTCCAATTAGTTTCTGAATACTCGTGATTGATAATACTGAGACTTGTACCATTCTAAATTCTCATACAATTGTGTATTCATTCTGTGTCGAAATTCGCATCTAACTTACAATTAAAACTAAAGATCGGATGCCTTCCTTTATTCCTGTAATATTCTAAAGTAAAACTCTTTAAAGAGAGAGCTAATATTTTTGTAAAAATATAATTTAAAAGAGTGTCCATGGAGTTTCTTGCCCGTACTTCTTTCACGCTTTGGAATGGGCAACTAGCTTCATATTTTCTGACTGACCGACTTCTTGACAATTCAAAAGTGTAAATGGTTTATTTGAAATAAATGCTTTGAGTTTGAGCTTGAATGTTCTTTATTATTTAATTTTTTATTGTATTCATGATTTTGTTACATTTAAAATGTTCTTTTTATTGTTTGTATTTCCTGTGCTGGTCCTATTTTTTTTCTTTCTTTAAATAACACGGTTCTGTTACCTGACTTCATTTGAGGGTTCCTGTTAAAATTTGACAATAGACATTTCACTTTTCAACTTTGACTGTAAGTTTAACCGCATCATCATCGAAATGTTGTTTTTCCCAACAATTTGGCCTTATCCAAGAAACACTCATTTAATAACTTACCTGTATCTTTGAACATAACTTTACGATATTGTTTTATAATTACAATTTATATCTAAAATAGCGTAACAGGTAGTATACATATATTACGTACGTAAAGCTTATTTTATGTTGGCACTTAGCATAATCAGCCTATAATGTTCCCACTGCTGGGAAGCTCTTCTCTCTGTGAAAGGGAGAGGGCCGTAATCTACCACGCAGGCCCAGTGCGGGTTGGTAGATATCACATGTCTTTAAATTTTTGTTTCTAGGATATGCCGGTTTCCTCACGATGTTTTGCTTTCACCGTTTTGAGGTCAGTGGTGAAGAAATAATTTACACAAAGAAAAGCGCCTGTCTGGGTTCGAACCTACGATCAATAACTCGTAAGTCGCGACCGTTTTCACTGAACCACCACTGCTCCAGTAGACACTTATTAAGGCATGAATTAATTGGGTGCTCCCGTTACTTTACAGTTGAGGTTTTTTTTACATGTAAATCTTCTAATTTGGATTTGGATTTCTGATAGATAAGCAGTGACTTATAAGCCTGTTAGTAGAAAATTCTCACTCGTGCTGGCATATTAAAATACCTACATAATGTTTTTAAATGTCTTTCTTTCTTAATAGAACCACTCTATTTGCATTAAAAGTTGAAAATTACTAAAATACAGAGATTAGTAGGTGAGCTTAATTTAATGGAAAAACTGTGACATCTTTTGAGTTGAAGAGATTGTCAGAGGCCCTTGCACGTACACGCGACGTGAACGTTACGTACGTAAATTCAAGCGATTTTTACATACATACATATGTACTGTAAATGCTTTATTGCGGAGCGGTTAGATATAGTTTCGCGCTATATCCTATAGTATTTTGTTTTTTTTTTTTTGCGTCAATTAGCCTTATTAGAATCGCTCATAGATAAATAAAGTCTTAAAACTAAGTAAATATTATTTACCTGAGAAACGAGTACTTCCATTTTCATAACTTTGAATTTACGTTAAGTTTACTCCGCGCGTTCTTGCTGGCCCTCAGATTAAATATATACTACAGCACAATACAAGTAATAATATACTGTGGTTTCAGTGACGTCACCTCACTCGATACGTATAATAAAATTACAATACCCATATTCTGAATCTAAACAAAAAAAAACACAAATTAAACTCATTCACACAACTTACCTTGATCATGGGCACGATTTTATCGCAAAAACTGAACAGTTATCACATATATTTTTCACCGTGGACATTACCAAAGTAATGGCATTTTAAATTCGGCCGCACAACCACTCATTATGTTGAAACAAAGGGCGATCATCTGAATAAATTTGCTAAATAATTGTTATTTCGTATCTGGACCTCGGGCGATCGGACCCAAATTGTTGGAAAGAATTACTACCGGTTTTGGAGCGAGATTCGATCGAGATGATGTTTATAATGTAGCTACGTTAGTAGATGGGGTCGATAAATAGGCAGATGGACACAGTGCTTCTACTGCTACACTTAGGTTTCCTCATAGTAGGCGCCTAAAGAAGATGGCAACAAACTAAAGGAAAGCCGTGACAAAGAAAGATAGAAGGGTCTATAAAGGTGCGTTCGTTGTCGTTTAGAATTGTAGGTGCCACAAACGAAGAGTTCTTAAGTTCTATTCACTGATTTGCGGTCTCCACTCAGAGGTCCCACTTTTCCAGCAGTGTTTACCGCCAAAGTGGTTTTACAAATAGTTATTCAAATGACATATCGATTATATATAGATAGTGATATCGTCATTTTAATCACACTCCGAAAATACCAACCGGAAGTAGTGTCACTGAGAGTGACAGTCGCGCAAAAATGGCCGCCACTGTCAAAGGGTTAAGAAACGACAAAGGCCTCAAATACGACCAAAATTCGAGAACACACAGTAAAACTTATAAATTACCTATTTTCAATGTAATGGACTCGCTCATACTCGCATGATTTAAAGTACAGGTGCCGCATGCCGCGACGGAATGGGCTCGCCAAATAATTACGAATAATACCAGATGATGTTTTTAAGTGTTTAAACTGTTCGCAATTTTCGACCAAAAATACTTTATTTTTTACATTACTTTACTTTCAACAAACAGTTATTTTGACATTATCGGCAGATTGCAGGGAATTTTGGGTTGTTAAAGAGTTATCTTTGCTGTGTCTTATGTCCAGCTAAATATGTAATACTAGCGACCCGCCCCTGCTACGCATGGGCGCAATATACTAAGATACCTATATGAAAACATCGATATTCTGCGCTATATATAATTTTATGAGTAATGTGTAACCTTCCGAAATAAATTCTCTAAACGATGGTGAAATTCGCGTCTTTGTTGCGGAGTTTAATAGAACAACCCAGTCACACAGACGCGAAAAGCAACTTTAATTTAGAAGAAACATGTAGATAATATAATAATATATGTATAATAGCGCGCAAGCCCTACCGCTGTATCCCTACGTTGACGTCGTGGTGGGGCTTGCGCGCTCCGAACTCTAGGCCTGTGCCGGAAGAGTTTACTTTGCCGGAACGGGTCTAAGGTGAGGAGCCAGACCAAGAGGGATACAGAAACCCGCAGGGCAGCATGTGGCGAGCTGTTGGGCAGTAGCGACCCCACGGACCCTATCTCCCGGGAGAAGTCTTGTTCCTCACCTCTGGCTTGCCTTTATCGGCCGGCTGGAGTGAACAATGACGAGGAACAGAGCTCCCACCTCATTCTTGCCTTTATTGGCCGGCTTGAGTGGAGATTCGCAAGAGCAAACGTGCTCGGAGGAAGGAAGTATTCCAGTAAGATGCTGGTAGGGATCTTGACCGTACTTCCGGGATTGTCCTGATAGCCGCTCTCCTCATAAGTACCTCAGGACGTGTTGCCCCCTTGTCGCTACGTTACTATGTGCTAGCGGCTGTTTTCGGGGGCCCATTATTGAGTGTGCAAGTCACCCCCTGCTATTTTATCTGTGTATATATAAAGCATTGATCAGGCAGGGGTCATAGTTTTACCATAGTTCCTGGAAACCGGTCCACTTTAGCCACCCAAACCAATAGTTCAACTTTTTATTTTTCCATATCCTGCAATAGTCCTACACCAACCGGGGGTTATCCTTGGGTGCACTTGCATAGTGCATACAGGGATAATCGTCGGTTGGTGCCTCATTTCATTGAAAATCTCTAACGGGCCTCTGCGAGTTGGCTTCGGCCCCTCGTACGCCTTCCAAAGAACCGGGACCCCATGGTCCCGAGGTATGTTAAAATATAATAGAAAAAAAATCTGCTGTTTCATACAAAGTTCAATACGTAGGTACTTGACCAAAATGTATGAAACAGCTGATTTTTTTTTCGTGATTTCAGTGTTGGTCCCATAGTGAAAGTTGTTCATATTCATGGGTAAGAACACCCTGTAAAAATTTGGATGGTGATAAAAAAATCTTCCTAAATATAAGTATATATTTATAGAAAAAATATATCTACTTAAAATGAAGTTGCGTTATTTACCAAAGTGACCTAAAAGAAAGGCTAGACACTCTAGGCAGCTAGGGAATTTCAAATGCAGGGGCTTCTAACCTTTCATTAATTTATAGTGTAACCTTTAACCCGCCATGTTTCTGTCAGACGTAGTCCTTAACTTTGGCATTAATTGTAATAACCACTTGTCCTGTTAGGCCGTTATTCTAGATATATGTGCTTAATCTTAAGCTTAGTTTATACAAGTGGACAGAGCTTTACGGTATATCAGTAGAAATAGACCAAGATTATAAGGATTCTCATTCGATAAATTAAAATAAAACAACAATTAATTTCTTTACAGTTAAAACTGCACTATCTAATGATCGATCACCGCCAATAACTGTCAACCGATAAAAAAGAACATGTACAAAAAATTTAAAAACAGTTTAAGTATTCAAAATTATGCGTAACAGCAAGATTAGATTAAACAATACTATAAATAAAAGATCGCAAAACGCTTCGACTCTATGGTGAAGACGTCAATACTATGGTAGTTTATGAGGATTGGATAGAAATAAGAAAATACAATCGTTACGGGTTGTCAGAAGCCCGAAAGCCTGACAACCAGTCTTACCAAGGGGATCGCATTACCCAGTAACTGGGTTGTGGAGGTCAGATAGGCAGTCGCTCCATGTAAAATACTGGCATTCAGCTGCATCCGATTAGACTGGAAGCCGACCCCAACATAGTTGGGAAAGGCTAGGCAGATGATGATGATGTATAGAAATAAGAAAAATATTGAAGTCGTAAATATAATTAAACTGATAAAACACTAGAGATAGTAAAATTTCAAAGTGCCATGAAGCGACTGTAAAATATCGAAACAGTTACTTTCTTCTGGGAAAAATCTTCGTCCGGATAAATACATAGGTGCTTAATTTGATAGAGATAAGGCTTATCCATAATATAACACTAAATCCTATGACATTAAGCTTAATCTTTTAGCAGATTAAATGAACGTAAATAAACTACTTAAAGAAAAAAATGGTTGCCTGTAAAGTCGGTTTTACGGGCGAAGATTTTACGTGACAACGTCTTTTTCTCGGTAGAATATTTATTGATATGAATATAATTAAATTGCACAATAGGAACAAGGAATTAAATGAAAATAAGAACGTAACGTTACCGAGCGTTACACTTTTTCATAAGTGACTCCCAGCCGCAACCTAATTTAAGACGTTGTCACGTCAAAAACACAGCGAATTCCCACACACACATAATCAAAAGCATAATCTTCCACATTCATAATCTTCTTCTGTTTTGAAATTTATTGAAGATGATTCATCATTCTATAAAATCATTTATCACTTTTAGACAAATAAATAAAATTTAAGTGTCTGTTTGTAATGTCAAAATAACAGCTTTTAAATAATGCATATGAAAGTATATACGATACTTATAACAATCTTTTTTTTTGTCTGGCTCTCTGTCAGGCTGTCTGTTCCGGCTAATCTCCAAAACAGCTGGACCGATTTTGAAGAGACTTTCACTTACAGATAGCTGATGTTATAGGGAATATTATAGGCTACTAGAATATTTTATCTGTGCGAAGTCGCGGGCATAGCTTCGTTTATAATATTGGGTATTTAGTATTACCCAACAATTCATCCGCAATCACCCCGAAACTATAAAGAATCTAGAAGGTAAGGACCGTTGTTTCAAACGGTTGGTTAAAGTAACATACGTAAGTCAAGGCCATCATTCTGTAATTATAACTTGAAACAACGCGCTCACGCAGACACGAAATATAGCATAGATGAGAATTGTTAAAGATATCAACTAGGTAAATCATACCATGTCTACGTAAGTAGGTATGCACTTTGTGCCCGCAAGTCAAGTGATGAAACGCACGCTCCATTTCTTCACCTTGGCCAAGAAAAAGTAGAATAAAAATCCATACCAATAAACAACTAATGAATAAATTACTATCGATCCACTAGTCCGCGGCTTGGAACATCATATTTTATGCACGATTATCTCTATTTAACATAACCCACATAATCATGTTAATCAGAATACATAACAAATATAGAGAAAATTTAATTTCATATCATTACAATCTATTTATAAGCAAATTCATGCGTCAAAGTAAACGAGTAATATTAGTCTATATGAAGTGTATTTAGATTCTGAAAACATTTATTCAATAAACGACAAGTCAATCCTAAACAGGTACATTTTATAACCGTTGCATTAATTCACCGATAACAGTAATAAAATATTTACATGCGTAATGCCAACTCATTCTGTAATCAACCACTCCTGATCATAATTTATTTAGTTAATATATTTATGTGAAAGTCACAACAAAGCACAACGTTTTGAGTGTAAAACTAATGCCACATAAATTTGCAGACCCTACTCTCATACTAAACGATGCCCCGAGCAACTAACACTACAACCAGTTTCGTCTACTTGTCTTCTTATTACTTCTTCAACTGCTCCAAATTCAACCTTATCTTGATCAGACTTGAGTTTAGACTCGTTTGTATCAAACCCTTCATTTTGATGTTTATCATTTTACACAGTCAGTGTTCTATTTCTATCGTCCTTAATAATTTCTTCTCTTAAAGCTCAAAATTCATCCATCGATTGTTCTACTTTGCCTTTTGTTTTTGCTGCTACTGCAGCGCCTGTACAGT
This sequence comes from Oligia latruncula, assembly GCA_948474745.1. Taxonomy (NCBI): domain Eukaryota; kingdom Metazoa; phylum Arthropoda; class Insecta; order Lepidoptera; family Noctuidae; genus Oligia; species Oligia latruncula. The sequence goes on from OX419700.1 coordinate 9,498,419, forward strand.
GAGTTACTCGAGAATTTATTTCTACAATAGAATCAACACGAAATGGTTTCTTAGCCGCAAGGAGAATAGCGACTGAGTTATTGCCTGGTAGCATTACTTGCTCAGAATCATTCACTATCTTTCCATCTGGTCCATTCTGACATACTTTACAACCAGGGCTTGGCTTCTGATTTTCTTTAATGACGCAAGATATATGAGGTCTTATGAAGAATTTGTTTCTTTATGCATCGTATCTTGATGAGTGTGATATTTTATATTGGTCTCGTCCGGTTTTAAAGAACCGATACGTTCTGATTTAATTGCGTATTTTTATTGATCTGCTTCGAATCATCTACTTGGTCGCAATCGACTCATCAGAAATGTTATTTATGGCTGTGCCTCTAACAGTTCCATTATTTCTACAACAGAAGTTCTCATTCCTATTTTGATTGATGTATCCAGGAGATTTGGTTCCACAATTATTGCGTAACTGTTAAAATTATTTCCACCGTACTCAACAGGTTAATGATAGCCGATATTTAGGGCTCTACAGTCATCAAAATAATTAAGCAACTTGTGACGCTATCCAATATACACATATGTGAATAAATTACGCATAATTTACATCGTTTAAAACCCACACTATAATAAGAATCATCACATGTTTTTTATCCAACAAAAAAGAAATACATATATTAATAAAATCACTCCTTCTACCCTTGGGGTCAGGCAGAAAATATAGAACGCCACCTGCTACGATCCTCTTATTGTCCTTTTTCGTTCATACATCTGGACATACAGAAAAAATAAATAGATTCGCAATATTAATCATATCAATATTCAACTTAGTGTAACTAGCCGTTAACTTGACAACTCCTTTTCTATTTTCTTTTCTTAGCCCAAGACCACTTGCTAAACAATGCAATCAATAATCCCAAACCCATTCATTGAAGTTTCCAAATTTAACCTGTTATACTAAGAAACATCCGCCATTATCCGTTCATTAATTAAACCCGCCAGCCCTACAGTTCCCTACATTGTCTCTAAACTGACAAAGGCGTGCGTTCGCGCAACCGATTGATTTGCATAGCAGAGCGTTTATTAGATTTCGTTACGACTCCTAGCAGCGTTTAGCTCGAACGTTGCGACATTTCTCCCGACTATTGTACGATATTGATAAAATGTATATATGTACATTCATTGGGTTCTACTTGTGATTATTATGTTGTTTCTCTAATGTCCGTGTTCGTGTTGTGCAGTAGTTCGGTTTTATGTTATCTTTATAAGCCTTAAGCGACTTTGATAGTGACAGACTTTGTAAACAGGGTGCGAGTTATGGAGTAGGTAAAGTTTGGTTAGATATGTTAGGGTTGGACGTAGAATTGTGATTTTATTTGGTTAGTCTTGTGTGCACTTTACTTTCAACTGATTTGTTTTTCATATTTCGTCCATTGCTCTAATCTTAGCAGTAGATGTCAATAGATGCTGAACAAGCTTTAACTAATTGTCTAACTGGCTGACTCCTTGAAAATTCAAAAGTGCCTTCGATTTTGAGTTTATATCAAAGAATCAGAACAAAATCTCAAAATCTGATGTAAAATACTGGTACTCAGCTGCATCCAGTTAGACTGGAAGCCGACCACAACATAGTGGGGAAAAGGCTAGGCAGATGATGATGATGACCTGAGTATCAGAGCTCTATCGCCCCAAAACATAATTTAATTATATATAAGGTTATTCAATCAGCAGCTCGATAAGTAGAAGATAGTCTATGAATTCGATAATCTAAGATTTTTTATAGAAAAGGACAAGGCACAAATAAAAATAAAGCAATCGCCACTCAATTATTTAAACACCTAGCCTAAGTTGTTTTAATTTTAAGTAAACCATCTCCACGACAGTACAGAGAAACGTTCTTCAGTATTTTAATAGCGTTATATTAAAACTTATGTTTACGTTAATTGCTAAAGCTATCAACGCTTGGCTTCAGGTTACCTTACCAATTATAAAATCATAATGGCCATCTATTTTTGTTCTTAGAACGAGTTTCCTCTGTACAATAAAAGTGTTAATTTCCGATGCATCGGATAGTATGCAGACGGCGTACATTGTTACTTTTTTGTAAGTAATCAACAGGATGTAACTGCTTATCTGAACATGTGACCAGCATTAAATTGTAGGTCTTAAACGTAATATCTTCACCCTCTTCAGCTTCGTTATCATTAGCATTATAAAAACGACTAATCATTATTAAAACGAAATTCATGGTCTTTCCCCGAACAAGGTGGACCGATGACCTGGTGAAGGTCTCAGGAATCCGCTGGATATGAGAAGTACAGGATCGGTCGATGTTGCGAAACTTGGGGGAGGCCTATGACATCTTTCGCTGAAATGATGATGATGATGACGTTGAATTAGATTCCAACAACATGGAGTAGGGTTTGGATGAAACAATTCAAAATAATAATATTTCCAATAATCGGGAATAATATGTGTACGAAACCAAATACGCTAATCTATTTGAAGACACTATAATACATAATATATTTTTTTTATTCAAAATTCATCAGATCAGGATTCATCAAAAAGCAGCTAAGCTTAGTTTAACAAAACCTGTTGTTTACTAAGACTGTAAAGATAAAATATTCGCAAAAAAGAAAGGTTTACCGTTAGACAATCGCAACAGGTATTTACACAGAGATAATCTAAAACAATCGCCTTGAGGTATAGAGCAATTTGAACCGCAAGTGGAACCATATCGCGATATAACGATGAATAAATTAAATCACTTCCTTTTGAAAACAATGGAAAGGAGAAACAAAATAATTCAAATGATGCAAATCTTTGATGCAAAATGATGACAGGATAGGAGATGAGCCGGAGTTAGGGGCGGGGGACGCATAGTCCCCATTTTTGGATTTTTCGCAATTATCTCAAAAACGGTGCTCGTAGGGAAACTTTTTCCAAATGAAAGCTCATAAAATTCTGTGTTGTGTGCTTTATTTTTTTTATTCTTAATTCATCACATATAGTGCAAAATAATTTATTGTTTCTTTCTGTCGTTCTCTCTTTCTATAATCATAGTCATCTTTACTCCAAATTCTACAACTTCTGTACCAAAAGTCACCACTTTTGTATCATTAAAGAGAAGGGCTGATCCTTTCGCAACCTCAATCATTCTTCCTCGACACTTGCAGATTGCTCTTCATTCATATAAAGTTTCTAACGCACTACACGTAAATCACGTTCACTATTAGTTAGCTTCGAGCTCCCGGCTGTTTTAACGCCTCAATATATTTACAGGCTATTAACATGCGTCTTATTTATGATACCGGTTATCACTTAGCTAATACGGTTGCTCTGTGAATGGTTTGTTGTGAAAGGGATGGATTTCTGGATTCATTGTTTCTGATTTTACGAAGAAGTTGAAATGACTTGGCTATAATTGACTGTTGTTAGGGGAGGTCTTGATTAAAGCTCTCAGTCTATCTTGTCAAAAAGTTTCGTCCCACAAGAATTTTAGTGATGTCGATAGGTGAAGGAAAACATCGTGAAACCGACATACTCGTATATCCTAGAACCCAAACAATTCGAAGACATGTGACATCTACGAACCCGCATATGGGCCCGCGTGCTAGATTACAGCCCACTCCCTCTCGAAGGGGGGAGGCCTGTGTCCCAGCAGTACATTATAGGCTGATTGATTATGCTTATTATGCGATAGCACCATGAAATAGAGCTTCATATACTGGTTGAAATAATGAAGTAGTAAAGCTTCTTGTGAACGGTCATATAGGCACTATTTCTGCCGCTAAACTGCAATGCTGTATTCTACTTGTCTGTGAAACATTTTAACTCTGTCATAACAGTTGGCAAAGCTTTGGCCAAACCCCTCGGGGTGTTTCAGGTGCAAAGCTTTGCAGAAACCGCTTACCATTTGTTTTTAGTAAATTTAGGATCATATTGCACAAAATTGCCTTTCTATGTACATTTTATATTAACCAACCCATGAAACCGCCAACATAGGCAGTACAAAGGCTGTCAGTAATCTGCGTCCAGGACTAAATTCCGATGAATTGTATTGCTCTCTTAAAAACGTGACCCACGTAAACCTAGTTCAAGAATTAAATTTTATTTAGCCCTATAAGAGCGTTTACGACGTACTAAGCTAAGCATTTCATACAAACTTTCAAGCCCTTATTTTTCGAAATGAATGAACCGATTTTAATAAAACTTCATATGTATAAGCAGAATACAAAGGTCTAAAAAGTAAGCTAAGAACATTTTCGAAAAATAGTGCTACAGCCAAATTAGACCGATTTTAAATTTTCCATAGAAACGGAGATTTCCAGTTATCTTTTTTTAAATAAGACATTTCAAAAACCTGCCAGATAATTAGAAGTTGATAAACTCCATATTTTCCTATTACCCCAAGCCAAGCGTGAAAGCATTATAATCTACCTTCCAATCTCTTCCAAATTAAGATCTAACCAACAATTAACTTAGCCGTTACAGTTAAAAAGTTAAACTGCCTGAATTCATTTGTATGCAAATTGCTTTCAATAGAAAATCACCCATAGATAGCCATCTATGAGGATGTAGACATAACTTTACTTGGATTATAAGTGGTGGATATGAAAATGGCTGCGTGTGCGACCTGAGATGGTAGCCAAATGACACTTCAAGTTAAACTACATAGTCTCTTAACAACTTTATACTAGCCCGTTTTCAGCAGGATGCCTTTTCATTTCAAGCCTCATATAAGATCCACAACAATAGCGCTGAACGAATCTAAACATTGCTTTATAAGTTGACCAGGACCGAATGCTGTTTAAGTTTCGGCCAAACATTTGTTTTTGTGATGCAATTTAGCCTAATCAATATACTAAAATGTGAAGATATTAAACACTAGCGCGGTTACTATGAGAGTTAAAGAAAATTTACACCAAAATAATATTCAGCAGAAGATTCTTTCTACCATTTTTTTAAACTATCCTACATTCATCGACTCCAAGCTGATAATAGAATACTATTATATTAATGATCTTCTACGTAGAACGCAGGTGATTATACGAAGGAGGCTCGAATTACGTGTAACTACCCGCATTCAGAACTGATTGCTTTAATTCAGACGACAGCTACCCGATACCCGTAATAATGTAAACATGGATTAATCTATGAGATTGTTCTTTGTGTAACAGATTATGATAAGACAAGGTTGATCTACTATAAAGTATCTATTTCGTTTTTTTTTTTTTTGGGTGGAGATATGTTTTGGTAAACGTAAATCGAACATATTATTATAACGGGTGCAAAAAGACACTTAACTAAGCCCAGAGGCACTTCCCCGTCATTGTAATCATTTCTGAAGTGAAAACTTCTTTACGCGTAGAGCATTTTTTGAGATGGGAAAAACTATTGAACTCGCACCACTGTTACCGTAAGCGACACCGTGCGTGTTTTGTTTATAAGACGATTAAAAAAACACTTACTTCGGATGTGTTCGGCTGTCCTTGGGATGTAGGTACTCGGTTTTAATGTATATCCGATATGTCAGTGAGTGATGGCAAAGTATTCGGTTTGTGTTTTGTTTCCACTTCTGTCGGCACTCCCGGAGTGCCACTGTTTTTTTTTTACTGGACAATACCTGGGACCTTCTGGTTACGGAGATATTGAAGGTCAAAATTCCAACTTTTACTGACGGTTTTTTTACGAAAATACAACTTTTAATACCCCCACGACCCCTGTAACGTTGTATGCACCTATAAGCACAACGTTTTGCGTGCGTTACATTGCGCGCTACCGCAAACAGCTCTCCCCAAAAATAAAAGTCGATACCCAACCATTTTTTTTTGTGCAAAATGCATAGTTTGATGTACAGAATTCGAAGTTGACGGCTATGTGATGTGTGAGCAAGTGTTGCGTAAAAGAAAATCAACAAAAATTGCTCAAGAAAATCCCATACCCAGACCAACTATGTACTAAGAGCTAAAGAAATAGGATATTTTTTTAAATTTACCTCTAACGACCCCTTTCTTACTAACATCCCATACCGCTATTTTTATTGGTTTCCAGCTGCAATTAAACAAATAATAATGTTACTGTTAGCCTGCATCATAAAGGGTCATCATAAAATCTCCCCATGACTTCAGCTCTTTCGATCCAAGGCTAATGTGGGTGAACCACTGGTCTTTGGTTTTCGCCAGCTTGTCTCGCCATCTTCTACGGGGTCTGCGACGCCTTCTGGATGTGTCTGGGCTCCACATAGTGATTATTTTGGCCCACCCCTTATTGGGCATACGGCAGACATGGCCAGCCCAGTCCCACTTCAGCTTACCAATTTTTTGGACCAACCGCCAGTAATCAACAAAAACTACAATACCCCAAAATAATTATTAGCAGTTTTCCTTCGAGCAACCACTAAGCCATACTAATATTATAAATTCGAAAGTAACTCTGTCTGTCTGTCTGTATGTTACCATTTCACGCCTAAACCACTGAACGGATTTCGATAAAATTTGGCGAAGAGATAGATTGCATCCCGGGGAAGGACATAGGATAGTTTTTATCGACATACCTCGCGGGCAAAGCCGCGGGCGGAAGCTAGTATTAAATAAAAACATTGAAAACCAATTAATTGTCCATATCCACCAACCAAACACGTACTAAAACGACACTAACAAAAACTGCACCTAGATCGAAAACACAAACATTTTAGACAGCATAATTGGAAGTCAACATTAAAATGACTACCGATAAGTCGGGGGACAAAAACTATAAGCTGGTACATAACTGGGCACTTATGTGCTAATCTGAAGTTGTGCCGTAACTTAATACATACATAATAAGTGTGATTACGTAAGACGGGCGCCCGAAGCAACGGGAGCCGAGATGTGCCAATCTTTTCCTTATTGCGTGGGGCTCACATGGAGGTGATTGAGGTAATAAGTCAATTGGCGTGTGGAGTCGTTGTAGGATTGGGTTGAAATAAGATAAGATAAGATAAGGCTTTATTTCTCACCACAATATATAGGTACATCAAGGGATCAAAAATAATACATAATAATTTAATTTATACTGTGGGAGACTGGTGCCTAAGCTAGGCGTAAAGCCTGTATTTCAGGACACCAGGTCTCCACCCTTACAGATGCAATTACATTTAAATCAGATTATGCACTCGCACACAAATGCGGTAAGTTATAAAAGCAAAGAGGGAAATGGATCGGTAGGGAATTTTCGAATTAGTTCTCTGTTAAGTTTCGTTTTCAAAGTAGAAAACTAAACGGCCTAAAAAAAAAGAAAAAGTGTTTGAGAATCTGCAAACTGCGCTCTTTCATATGATACTCCACATGCCCACTTCGAATTTTTCAGACCGCCTTTCAGTCCCTGTTGCAAAAAAAAATCTTTCTTATTTGCAAAATAGGTGGGCAAACGTCATCTAAAACGTTCTAAATTTCATTGGCATTAGTAATTCTTGAGATATCCAGCAGTGACAGACGGACAGACAGACAGACAAACAGATTGAGTCACACCATAAGGGTCCCTTTTTACTATTTTGGTACGGAACCCTAATATGCTTTTACTGACGAGCAGACTGAAGAGAATAAGCGACTGGTCGTACTATAGAGGTATGAGGAACAGGATGTAAAGTTCACTTATCCTCCAAAGAAAAGGAACCAGACTGGTGTCGTTTCTGGTGGACAACTGCCCCACGATTGATGTCGGGACGTTAAATATAGTAATATACTTATACTTACTAGTTGCGTGGTAAACTCTGCTAGCGCGATGCAGGATTTTGCATGACGTCAGTATAATGCGTAGTTCGTATATGGCGATGTATACAGGGCTATTGATAAAACAGTAACAACCTCATAAGAGGTCATTGTACTCATCATTATGAACAACTTTTATTAAGGGACTAAACCAGAAATCGCGAAAAAAAAACAGCTGTTCCCTACATTTTGACGAGTTATACGAACATAGATGTAGACCTAAGAGTGGAGTGACTGGGTGGGTGGTGAGTGGAGTTAAGAGGTTGTTAATGTTTTACTAATACACCGCTACATTATTGCTTTCTCACTAGGCAAGCGATGGTCTATAGGGAGAAATATCTGGCAATATTCACAATGTTTTCGTGAAATCATCACCTGTCGAATATTTTTAAACAAGATAAACGATTAGCTGTCATTCGTAGATCTTTGACAGTCGTTACGGTTCGTCAAAAACACGAAAGCCTGACAACAAGTCTTACCAGGGGTATCGTGTTAAATAGGTTGTGGAGGTCAGATTCGGTTAGACTGGAAGCCGACCCCAACATACTTGGGAAAAGGCTAGGCAGATGATGATGATGTATTGTATACATCTCTTGTTGGAGATCCTAAATTAATAAATAAATAGTTGGGAAAAAAACGATTGGTCCTGTAATTTTGATCACAACGGCTAACACGATCTATTGGAAACTTGTTCTGCCGTAAACCGCGGGACAGAATACCGATCACACGAACAATTTTCAATTAAAAACTCTTTCCTAGAACCTATACCACCCGCATGTAAGCCTGCATACACATCAGCGAGTACGCAATATACTATTAAACGGAGTCAACGCACCCGTGTATGTAGGTATGTGGCCTGTAATAACAACGGACTACTGTTCACCCGTACAACCGGCTAACCGCGCGACAACTCGCCGGGAAACCGACAGAGATGATAATACCATTTAATAACTCTTCTGGGTGTTATATAGAGATGATAATACCGTTGTTGGTTTTGTTTATAGAGTTGATGACACCACTAGATCTGGTGATGATATTTGTCAGTGCAAGTAGATAAATCGAAAGAGATGATAATACCACTTAATTCTTGAGCATTCAAAATATTTTAGAATGAATTAGTTTCATCTACAAATTTACAACAGCAACGGGTTTGTCGAGCTAAATTCAAGTATTTCATACATATGCCTGTCGAAGTTTTTGTCGTTGCTTAAGATCTTTTCATCCAACAGGTATTTGCAGACAATACTCGCTTGATGTATCTATATTTTTCCTTATCTACGTTAAATGATGAGGGTTCCGCCAATCTTCTTGAGGATAACCTCCATTGTGGTCATCAAGGAAGATGTTAAATATCCTCTATAGCCAATGACAACTCGTCTATCTCCAGTTTTAGTACATTAGGAAGGAATAAATATAAAAGAGGAGTCGTTAATTAAATAATAATAGTTATTACTTCCCTTGGGAGTCTTTCGCGAATGGACTAAAGTTATTGGAGCTGTTTATTGTAAACAATAAACAATGTTCAATTAGAAAGTCAATTTGCGCTATTATGACTGTAAAATTACTTGCTGAATACAGTTCTTCCAAAGGCCATTACAATAAAAGATGGCCGCCAATTTATAATTTGTTTTAAAAGACAGAACGCGGCCAGAAATAGAAATATATATTTTTTTCTTGTTTCTTGTCTAACTACGAGTATTTGAGGGATTGTTCCATATTGGCTCAAGATCGAGTTAAGTAGAAAAATGAGAGGGAGTCCTTTGCCCTGCAGTGGGACAATACAGGCTGATTATCATTATTAAGCACTAGCTGTGCCCCGCGGTTTTATCCGCGTAAATGTCGATCCCGTGGGACCCCGTGGTGTCAATATTATAAATAATACTAATATTATAAAGGCGGAAGTTTGTGAGTGTGTGTGGGGGTGTGTTTATATGTTTGTTACTTCTTCACACTCAAACGGCTGGACCTTGATAAAAAAATATGGAAAACGTATGGAGGTAGCTGACATCCTGGATTACCATATAGGCTACTTTTTATCACGATATTCCCACGGGATGGAAACTTATGCGGGTGAAACCGCGGGGCGCAGCTAGTAAGATATAAAAGGAAAGGATAGAAGGATATAGCTATATATATAGCTGGGAAGGATATCGACGCACAACCTGACACCTTGGACTCAGTATATAATTCTGGACCCCTTTTTTTTAATCAAATGAAATCATCTAATGACCCCTCCCGCTCTGGGTGGAGCGGAAGGGAGTGTCAGACTCTTACTGACTAAAACCCACCCGTGTTCCTTCCTTAGCCCTTTATGTTCCGGGCCAGCGGTAACCCTTTCGGACAATCCCGCTGTCATAATCAGCCTATACTGTTCCCACTGCTGGGACACAGGCCTCCTCTCGGTGAGAGGGAGTGGGCTGTAATCCACCACGCGGGCCCAGTGCGGATTGGCAGATGTCACATGTCTTCGAATTTTTGGTTCTAGGACATGCCAGTTTCCTCACGATGTTTTCCTTCATCGTTTTGAGAGCAGTGGTGATGAAATAATTTATACACAAAGTAAAGCGCCTGTCTGGGTCCGAATCTACGACTTACAACTCGTAAGTCGCGGCCCCGGCAATTCTGGACTCCCTGCGTTGACATTTTTCGTCGGTTGCTGTTACATACATTTTGACTGCGTAGGTATTGCTCTTTTGTAGGAAACAGTTTTTTTTATTAATAACCGGATGCAAATTTCCCTGCCATCCAATATAATTAGTGCTACAGGGCAAGAGTTGATGCAACCATACCTATAGATTTTCATTGTAACAATTATTTTGTAAATGAAGATGTGTAGGGAAACGCAAGTTTACATAATAATGAAGACGATATTATCGGACATTATTGTCTTGTAATTTACCGCTACATTAATTGCATATAGCGTATTCTCCACAATGAGCTAAGAGACAGTACTATGGAATATTATGTTACAAGTGCATATAAAATAAAATAAATAAAAATAAAAAAGCCTTTATTATTCCTTAATTAAACAGTAAATAAAGTTAAATAAATTAAGAATTTAATAATTACTAATTAAGGACCCCTCGACGGGTATAGGCCTCCTCCAGTAATTTCCAGTCTTTTCTGGTTTTTGCTTTCTCAAGCCATGATTAAAAAAAAAAAAAAAATACTAACAAGTGCATATACATTATTGTAATTGTGTTTTCTTAAGAAGATGATGGCGCAATGCGGTCTGCAAACAACAAAATAGTAGAAGCGTGATGATTTTGACGACATCACATTTTTTGTTAAAATTAGCACGTATGTTGAAATTTTCATTTACCCTAGAATACGTTTTTAAATCAATGAAAACACACAATTCATTAATAAAATGCTTACATCAACAAAAGAATTTTAACTTACGTTGAAATTTTCATTTACCAGTAGAGAAGATTTTTACAGAACGCCATCAAACAAATCTCAATCAATAAATCAGGAACACTATTTTTCAGTTTAATACCAAGACCGATACATAAATGTATCCTGACAATTTATAAACCCTGATGCTTCTCCAAAATTTTATTTTTACGACAGCATGAGCTGCTCCTATAAAAACCCTGCTCACGTAAAGCAGAATTTTATTACCCATTGCACCATCGTGCATTGCACCAACAATTTCTTTACATCAATGCTCACAACACAACATAGGTAACAAAAGTTCGAGCACTCGTTACAAGTAATAGCTGATTGTCTAAACAACGTGATAATCTAACCAAGGAGGCGCCAGTGTTCCTGCTGCACTGAGTTACAGCGGGCGACATGTTTAGATGGAATTACATAGAGTTGGTTAATACCCACAGAAATAGTAAGCATTTTATTCATGAATGGAGTTTTATTTTTTGTTGCTTGAAAGTTCTCTTTGAGTTGAAGTTGGTGGTTTAGGTCTACATCAACAAACTATGGCTGGATGATAAAATTGGCGAATGTGTACTTAGCTTTAATTAAACAATTAAGTACCTAGTAATATTTTAACTGGATAAGATTTAATATTTAGACATTAAATATGAAAGATTTTAATTAACCCAGTGTTTTAATTGATTTTTCCGTCCAATTCCAATTTCAAAATTATTCCTCCAATAAAATTAGAAATAATAATAATTAATAAATATAATAATGGTAATGATAATCTCTCTCTCTTTTCTGATAATTTAATTTTCACGGTTGCATATTTTGAAAAACTTACCTGTTTGTCAATTATTCTTTTACTTTATAAGAATTCTTTAATTATGACAAATACCTACATAAGCATTAAAAATCTCATACACGCAATCAAATGGTAAAAAACAAAGCCACAGTCTAAAAAAATGCAGTCCAACAACCGCGACACCCCTGAACGCAAAGTTTTACTCTGTGATTTTCTCCCGTCCAACAGGATTGTATGGAAAATAATAAATTGCGTAACAACAGGATCCTGTATTTGTCAGTCGCGACCGGTCGCACAATAATCGCAGCTTGCGTGTACATTGTAAATTATTATGTATTTGCATAGAGATGTTGATACCGTGATATTATTTTTGGTTGTTAGTTTTATCTTATTTAATAATAGAAATAGGTTAGGGAGAAAATTATGACAAAGAAAGTGGAATTTATATTAACTTTTGATGTTCTTCATGGCATTAGCTTTTTATCACTAAGAAGTATGTAAATTGTAGAGGAAATTCCTTAACGAATTCTATAGGTACCAATGCTATTTCTAAAATAATATTTCATTTACCATACTTTGAGAGATTATGGCAATTCTAGCAATATGAACTCTGCTAAACCAGCGTCAGGCATAAGTTGTCTGACATCTAGCGCAGCCGTGAGGCACATGATACTATTTTAAACTTTTTTCTGTTTTTGTTTTTTTTTGTGAATATTGTCTGCCTCAAATAAACTTATTTTCTTTCTTTCTTTAAACATGGCCTGTTCTTTTTTGTACATGACATCTCTGGATCCAGCCCTAACTATTTAATAATTTATCCACAGTTCAATTCAACTAACACACAAAAAGCACCCTTGTCAAAAACCAACAACTCTATACAAATATCAGTTTGCAATTAGATTGTCAATAGACAAGTGTCTCTGCGACTCGTTTCATTCCGATGGTGCGGTTAAGAAACACAAGTTACTAGTACAATCAACCGCGTCAATTGAACTGCGAAAACCGCCCTTATATCGAGGACTTAAATGTGATGTCTGATACCAGGGAGGTGTGGTTGACTGTACCAGTGCAGATCAGACTACAACGTCCACTGTACATAAGTGTGGTTAGCAATTATCAACGAGTTTTCTTGTACACTTTCTTTAATACAATTTCATAGTGGTTCATGGTAATTGATTCGGGATTGTGTAACTGTTAGTTGGTAGGCTTTTATGTTAATAGGCAATATTGGTTTTCCCTGCATAGTAAATTGTTGATAACATAAACTAAAAAAGCACTTTAGCAAAGGATTTGGGGAAATGACCCTATTGTATGCGAAAAATTTGCCTAATATGGGCTGATTTTTCAATCTACAGATATTTTTTATTCGTCGAATAAAACTTACATCTGAGAGTTTTTGTATGGAAGAACTGTCAAAAATTCAAAATTATTCCTCCAATAAAATTATCTGGTGTTGGAAAAATCCGCCTTATGTCTTTGAAAAACCAATGACTAATAATTGTTAAAACAATACTTTCTGTCAAAGCTTTTTCCAAGTGATTACGGGGTGTTTTTTAGGGTATTGCGATATCGCATCAGCAACAACTCGCACTGGGACCGCGTGGAGACTACAGCCCACTCCCTTTCCAAGACAGAAGGCCTGTGTCCCAGCAGTGGGAACAATGCAGGCTGATTGCCGCAGTACCCTTAAAAAACATACGTACGTTACGTATACCTAAATGGTACAAAGGACATGATAGTCTTGCTACCTAACATTTTCCGAATAAGTAGAAGTACAGACGCCAGCACATCAAGCTACTACAATCTGTCAAATTTCTTTAATAGATTTTCAACTTTATCGCTAAAATATAAGGTTCAAAGTTGATTGGGAAAATTTGACAGTTTCGGGTAGCTACATTAGTAGATACATTGGACTATTTGTCGACCTTTGTCTTCGCACGTGGTGTGCGATTGCTTCTGTGCTATTCGTCCTACTGGCTACTCTGGTACTAATACTATCTTACAAGGCAAAATATTCTGTCAAAATTAAATACTAGTTCGATATAATAAACAAATAAAAGGTAGCACAAACAGGCCACACGGGTGTAATCTCAGTAATACGCCGTGATTGCCGGACGCGCGTGATATAGCTGACCATCGCCGACCATTGCCGACCATCGCCGGCCATTGTCTACGCACACCACCTGTCTATGATTGCATGTTTGAACCCTCTAACGTCGTACGCGACTGAATTACGCGTGAATCGATAGTGGGCGAAAGATTTGTGTGGATCGGATTAAAATGGAATGCTGAGAGAAAAAAAAGAAAGAAAAATTGTTTTTTCTGCAAAAAAGAAACCAACATCACAAAAAAAATACATGCTTTTCGTTGGTGAGCAAGCACATCACTTGCGAAAGGCTTGACTAATTTGGCAATTTTTTTGTTTTTAAATGTTCGTTGTAGTCCGTTAGGTTTTTATAGAAAGAAAAAATAGAAAAGTTTCCAGAAAAATTTTTGATCTTTGGCGTAACTGAACGGTTTTTTTTTTTCATTTCTTTTTTGTATCTTCACAGGATCATCATCTTCATCTTTACAGGATAACGTCTGTCGCGTCGGGTTAGTTAGTGCTAAGCCATTTGGTAGTAGATATAAATATGCTTCGATGATAATATATAAATAAAATAATTTTATGAGACAAGGTCTTGTTTACGTGCCATATTTTACAACCGTAAGCTTTTAGGCTGTCATTTCTTCCAAATGCTGAAACGAAATTAAAAGGGAAAACAAAGGCTCAGACGCTCAGAGCTGGTTGGTGGATGTCTTCGAATTTATGGGCCTAGGACATGCCGGAGGCCGCATGATGTTTTCTTTCACCGTTTTGAAAGCAGTGGTGGCACGTGAACGATGAACGTTTATTCCATGAAGTACATTTCGAAAACATACTTCTTAGGGTTCCGTCACCCATAGGGTAAAATGGGACCCTATTACTAAGACTCCGCTGTCCGTCTGTTCGCCTGTGACCAGGCTGTATCTCATGAACCATGACAGCTAGACAGTTGAAATTTTCACAGATGATGTATTTCTATTGCCGCTATAACAATAATTACTACCCATACAATAACCGTGTTTTTTTCGGCGTTTTTGCCTTGTGATGTGACCCTTCGTGTGCGAGTCGGACTCGCACATTGGCCAGTTTTTTTATATAAAAGTCATATCCATAAAAATCGTAAAACTTAGAAAGCGATCATTAGTTCGTCATAGCTCCGCCGGCGGTGCTTCAATATTATGGTGTATTCAAACCTATCGTTTGAACAATGAATTGTAGATCTGTTATTTAGCTCTATTTCTCATGTTATGTCTATAATGCTCTGATTTTGTGTACAGACGGCGCCGGGTGCCAATCTTGTGGTGTTGGAATTTTGTTCTATGAAAGAACAATGAAGTAGAGGTTTTCTGGATGACTTTACTTTATGGATACCTACTGATTTTTTAAAGACTAAATCTGTTTGTATGGTCAGTCTATTTTGTAAATGAAATGAAATAGGACTTATCCCTTAAAATCAAATCAGAATCATTTATTTGCATAATGTGGTAGGTACAAAAGATGATAAATAAAATTTCAGTGCAAAGACACATTCCGCCGTGTAATGATGGCATGCAAATATTTAATAAATAAAGTAGGTATATGTTGTAACATACATACTGCCGGCAAAAAGAAAAAGGACACATATAACATTTTTTCCAAAATTTAGTAAAAAACTAGCATTTGCGCCTTTTTTCTGATTCCAATTATGTATACCTATAACTAAATTTTGAAAAAAATTTTTGTTGTGCCCTTTTTCTTTATGACGGCAGCATAATACAATAATAGAAAAATTACTAAACATTTTTAGGTATTCATATTTTTTAAGGTTTTAGCATTACCAGACGTTTGACAGTACCGACTTTTGCTGGTACTGTCAAAACGTCAATAAAACGTTTAATTATGTCACTTATAGACTTGACGTGGGCCCCGCACCTGTACGGGCTACTAACGTTTCCACCGATTTTCCCGCTAAGAAACCCATATTAAAAATGTGACTATTTCTTAAATCAGAAGCTATCAGATCAGTCAACCTGTATAGAGAAATTTCCGATTCAAAACATACTTCTTTTACGATTATGGGAACCTCCTCCCTTTTGAAGTCGGTTAAAAATAAGCCGGTTCTCACTCACCACACTTTAAAAGCAATCTTTACACAAAAGTAAAGTATATCCCAGTTTATAAAGAGTCTCATCTCCCTTCTATACACATGCAAATAGCCGTCATTGCTCACTAAATCGATTTCATTCGGTCATCCATTCGGTCTTTCGGTCATCAATCACTGAAGAAGATTGAACGTGTATCTTCAGCGGGTACGTAGAGTTATCTTATGTTTTTACAAAGTTATTCTATTTTAAAATTGAAAATGTAGATTTTTTTTTCTTTTAGAAAAATGTACCTACTAATATAATTTATTTATAAAGGTTTTGTAGTACATAAAGACCAGTCGCTACATGTAAAATACTGGTATTCAGCTGCATCTAGTTAGACTGGAAGCCGACCCCAACATAGTTGGGAAAAGGCTAGGCAGATAATGATGAGTACATAAGGGACTTACATAGTAGACATTATTAGTTACATAGTAAAACGAAATATTGGGTGAATTGCTGCACCCCTTCATTGAACTCACTGAGTAATCTATATTTAGAAGATTTCCATAAATACTAACCATGTGTAACTACCTAACTGCCCTTTTCTTTCAATATAAACAAAAAAGATAATACTTACTAGAAAACAAAAACTACTTTGATTTTTTATAAATAATATAAATCCTGCGCTTTTTTATATTTTACTATTGCTGAGTATTTAATTAGGTTTATGCTCGCTACTCTTCAATCATAACATCTTGGATCAGCGTTATTAAGCCTTAAAATACCCCTAATTGCAAAGTTTATTAAGCCCTCAAAAAAAATCTATTTGGAATCCCTTTTATAAATGTCATTAAAAATACAGGGTGGCAGGAACATCGATTTGCAAACTGTAACCATGAGTTCATGGGGGGTTTAGGGGGTCTGAACCCCCCTGATAAGAAATTTCTCACCGGTTATTAAAAAAAATACTTAGCTGTTTCATACATTTTGACCCTGTGCACTGCACTGCAAGCATTGCACTTTTATATGAAACAGCACATTTTATTTTTGATAACCGAAAATATTCTACACAAGGGGTTCTAGAAACATGGTTCAATTTGCGCGTTGATGTCACCCTGTCGACCCTTTATATCAATACTGACCAGTCACAAAAAAAATATCGATTTTTAAACAGGGAAAGCTGTAAACCTTTTTACTATACAACCTTAAATTTTCCCAAACATCTCATCACTGTATATTTCGATACAAACACACTCAAACGATTTATATTTTATTATATGCAAAGATTGAGTCCATAACCATTCTTAAAACCGTAATCAGTACCATCTGATTACGGATTTACCTCGTTAACAATCTTTTACCCAAACCTTTAAGAGCCAAATAAAAAGTTATGACCCCCAACATGAGATATCATAGTCTTTTAATATATGCTAATCGTATGCACCTGCTGCATATCGTGACATGTAGGCCTAGCACAAACGCGCGGAGTAAACGTAAAGCTGTACACGGAGGTTTAGTCGCGTGGCCAAAATCGGAACTAACGCCGCCATCTTGTTTTTAGGGTTCCGTACCCAAAGGGTAAAAACGGGACCCTATTACTAAGACTCCACTGTCCGTCTGTCTGTCTGTCTGTCTGTCACCAGGCTGTATCTCATGAACCGATAGCTAGACAGTTGAAATTTTCACACATGATATTTTTCTGTTGCCGCTTTAACAACAAGTAAGTAATAAAATTAAAATAAAGTTAAAATTTAAAGGGGTATAAAAGAAACGTTTTTTCGAAGTTTTATGCCTTGTGGTACGGAACCCTTTGTGTGCTAGTCCGACTTGCACTTGGACACTATTGCAAAGATGTTTACCAACAGTGCCCGCGCTGTTAACGTCATTCGAGCGCCAAAAAATCCTTGTAGCAACGTAACGTAAATTCGATTTACGCGATTTCAAAATTGAAAATACTTGTTTCGCACATAATATTTAGGTAATTAGTTTTACGACTTTATTAATTTCTAGCTTTTGCCCGCGATTTCATCCGCGTGAAATTTCAGCCCCGGACGCGACGCATAATCCCATCGTTACTTTGTTTCGCTTTGCATTCTTTCTGACTATATTTGTTTTTGCTAGCTCCTAAGTGTCCTAGCGTGATGTTAAATAGCCTGTAGCCTTCCCCAAGAATTTGGCTATCAAATGCAAAAAGATTCATATCAAATCATTTATTTTTTGCCAACATGCGTAGGGGTATAGATATGTTATACTGTTTTGATAATGTTCTCAATGCATATGCAAAATTTTCACATACTGATTGGTAAAGAAAACCACGTTTTGGTTGCTACTATCAAAATACCATGCAAATATTAAGTACAAAACTAGCTGACCCGGTGAATTTCGTACCGCCATCAAAATCAGTCCATCCGTTCTCGAGATATCATCAAAAAAGCCGTTCCATTCAAAATGCATGAGAAAATGAATTATCTTGTTTTTCGTGATATTTTCCCATGTTTTAATAGTTATTCCGCTATTCGGCGCGGTAACAAATCCAACAAATCAACGATCATAAAAATCGGTCCAGCCGTTCTTGAGTTATTTTTGGTGTAACTAACCCGACTTTGTTTTATTTATATAGGAGATTATTAAATTGGAAAATCATTTTAACCATGTTATTTTTAATTTTTCAATGTCAAGGAGTATCTAGTAGTCAATATATTGGTAGTTCCAGAGTTTAGCGTGATCAAACAAACACTATTAGTATTAGTCTATACTAATAGTAAACAAACACTATTAGTATTAGTCTATACTAATACTAAACAAACACTATTAGTATTAGTCTATACTAATACTAAACACTAATAACGCGCGATCTAAAGGTTCATTCGAAAACCAGCGTCAGACAGCATCTGTCTGGCATTAATGCTGAAATGAACCTTTTTGGCGCAGCCGTGAGGCACACACTATTGTTGTTGTAACATTTTTTTTTTTTTTGTTAATTTTGTATTTTGTGTCTCACGAACTGTGTCCAAATAAACTTTTTTCTTTCTTTCTTTCTATCTATCGCGCTAATCTCTGGAACTACCATTCGGAAATAAAAAAAAAATCAAGTAGGTATCACCTATCTATATCTATTTAAAGATACTTGTTGTGCTTGTCGCAAAAGTTTTACCCAAAATGCTAAAGGATAAATTGTATTGAGAAATAAAATTTATCCTCTATCATTCAAGGAACGTTCGATTTTACGTTACGTTTACGTCGCACGTTCGGACTAGGGCCTAAGTAAGAACATCCCACGCGTGAAAACTCACAAAATGACATTAGGTAAGTAATAATTAAACGTAGGTAAATGTTTAACAGTTATTCGAGAATTCTTTCGGACTATGCTGTACCAGGTTTTTAGTAAGAATACAAGGTGATAGGTATATGATACCCATATATTTTGGAAAAACATTTGTAGATGTCCATTATTTGAATAGATTAATGTTAAACTAAGTGCTATTGAAGGTGTAAAGGTACCAATAATTTAAAAGCTGTAGAATAATATAAACGACTGTGTTGCTGAATAAAATTAAAGATTGAGAGAAAAGAATTAGTTAGAGAATTAGCAAGCTTTTAGTTGTACAGTATTTGTTAATTTGACAGAGAAAACAATTTAAAATTTATGAATATGCTTTTCCATTTTGTTGCGCTTACGACATTTACTATTTTTTTTCAGAGGTCATTCGAGTAGCGTCATATACAATACGACTTCTTCAAGTTTCAGAGCAAAGAGGTTTTCTTCTTCTCCAAGGTTTCCTGCAGTATAAAATCTCCCCTGTAACAAATTAT
Organism: Oligia latruncula; assembly: GCA_948474745.1. Taxonomy (NCBI): domain Eukaryota; kingdom Metazoa; phylum Arthropoda; class Insecta; order Lepidoptera; family Noctuidae; genus Oligia; species Oligia latruncula. The sequence goes on from OX419700.1 coordinate 9,518,318, forward strand.
CAGGATTATTATATTTTGCCATACTATCCCAAGTATTTTGTAATTTAAATTAATATATATATATATAACAATATTTACATAAGTTTAGTAGTAAAAATAAAATAATCGCGCCATCCCATCTTTCTGGCTCAGCATGTTGTGGTGGCGCTGCGGCTGCGGCTGCGGAAAACCTCAAGCGGCGAAAATATAATAACCTTATCGGAAATTATATTTTCGAGCCGTTTGGGGTTGAAACCCTCGGGCCGTGGGGTCCGAGTGCTCATGGTCTTTTTAAAGAAATTTCGAAACGGCTGGTTGACAATTCCCGTGACCCAAGGGCTGGCTTTTGCCTCTGCCAGAGGCTAAGCATCGCCATACAACATGGTAATGCCGTTAGTCTCTTGGGTACATTACCAGAATTTTTCGAAGCAATTTTTTAGTTTCTGTATAGTTTTAATTAAGTTAGGATTTAATTTTATTATTTTTAGTATTTTCTTCAACAATTTTGACTCGTACTGAATAGTTCCTACTAGTAAATCAGTATTAAGTCTAATAAAAACTTATTGAATGGTTTTGCTCCTCTTTTTATTATAAAGCCTACGTACATACTCCTGCCACTGTTTTCACATTTCCTAAAGGTGTTCTAACCATCTTCTTCTTCCGTGTCGATGGCAATCTAAATGGACTCGTCCCAGCTTTCGGCTACGTGTTTGGCGCCATCACTACCGTCCACAGTTCCTGTAACGTGCAGCTGGCAGGACACACAGGACGTGATATTAAGTTTCCCATCGTTTGTGGAACAGCACCACATTTACACTCCAAGGTGGAGTCGTCTATGAATCTCCACCTGAACAGGTCCTAATGCTCAATTGCTCACGTTTGTAAATTTTCATAATATCTGACTGCGATTACAATACCGCTTACGAAGCGGAGGACTTAAACGAGCAGTAAGTCTTACACGTCATCACTCGTTAGCGTTACATTATGCATATTGCGTAAGGTTACTCTGAGGTGACAATTGGTTAACAATCAACATTAACAGTACCCCCCGGAGTCCTTCATTTGACTATCTCAAATTTCTTTAACCAACAATCTAACGTTACCTTATACGACCATCGAATTTGCATCGGAATCGTTTCCAATTTAACCAAATTCTCATACATACTTCTGAATTGCGTCTATAATTAATCTTACACCGAACTTAATCTAATCAGGTGATAGTATAAAAGTAACAGTATAACCATTTCGAAAAATTCTTTGAGGTCTTTAACATTCTTGAATTGTTCATGACAATATTTTTCAAATTCTGTTCTGCTTTAGGGTAATTATCATTTAAATTAAGAGCATCATGTGGAAATAATCTTACATACTTAGTATAGCATTGATCATTGCTGGTTTTGTTCTAGAAGTCCGAAGTTTTGTCGAACAAAATGGGGAATAGATGAAAGCATCGATGCTACAGATCGATACAAAGGTGTCTTAAAGACATTCCGATTTAAATTTAGATAAAAAATGTTAAGATGGAACCACTGTTGGGTAACAGATAAAAGATTAGATTTCCAGGTAGCCAAGTGTTGATATAATAATGAATTTTATATGCAATGACCTTTCTTTTTCGTATTGACTTTTTAACGGCGTAATTCTTTCTGGGAGTTTATTTTGTCTGCATTTGTTACCGAAATAAAGTCGGTATACAGATCTTGATTCTGAAATTTGATATTAATTGTGCCTCTACTACTTTGGAGGCTTTTACAATTCGAGTTTAAAGTCGAGTAATCCTTGTTCAGATCTGTTTATTTTTCCTTGATAGTATTGAACGGAGAAATATTGTCGTGTCAGACATCGATGTTTGTACTTTACGGTGCGTAATGAGCTTTCAATTTGAATAGATAAATTGGAATAAGGGAGAGCTCATGAAGTCTAGTAGCATTATATGCTTTATCTTCACGTGAATCTAATCTGGCTCTATTTTGGTAAGTAAGTAGTAGTAATTTTGGGTGTGATTTATATTCATTTTATACAGTCGACTTATGTTTCCAAACCCTTTCCTTTTCAGTGAATTCTTGAGCCCAACGCAATTATACTGAATACATCTATACAAATCCTGAAGTGTCTGTTTGTAATGTGCAAATAACAACTTTTTTACTAAATGCTTAAGTAAGTTTATATACCTACGTGACTTATAACAAAAAAGCAATTTTTAAAACTTGCCTGTCTGTCTGGTCGTCTGTTTGTTTCGGCTAATCTCAGGAACGGCTGGACGAATTTACGGATTTTACCTTTTTGACCCGGTAGCACGTTCCCGTGGGAGAATTTATGACATCCACGCGGGCGAAGCCTCAGGCAGAAGCTAGTCTTTAAAGGTGTGTCCAGATCTGAGGAATGCACCGCGAATGCGCCGCTCGCGAGCCGCTTGCGAAATGCGCGCGTGTTGCTCGCATGCGGTTACAGCCTACGTTTGGTGTGCGGCTCTAGTGCAAATCCGGCAAGGCTCGAATGGGGCGCGCGCACAGCTCGTGCGCACACAGCTTCATTCGCGTTTGAACTATGAGCCTCAGTTGTGAATTTACTTGCGCCGCTCCAGTATGGCGCGTAGCTTGCGCGCGAGCGGCGCGTGGACGGCGCAGGGGCTGCGTACAAACATGAAATGCACGCACGCAAGTGCAAGTGGCTCGCGAGCGGCGCAATCGCCAGGTCTGGACATACCTTAATAAAAATACAGTCCATTCCCAAATTCAGTTTCAAACAAAAGAAATACGACTTTAGCCACTCATGATAACACTATGACTATCATCAGCTATAACTGAGTTGTGATAATCTACAGTCATACTGAGAATTTTATAACCAAACTGAACCAAGGATTGAAACCAGGAACTCAACAATACCTACTACCGATTCAAAGTGAAGCTCGTTAGCACTAGGTCAGCATACAATAAGGCGATTGTCACCAGTGTTTATTACATAAACGGATATCCCTACCACAATAAATTCTCGTCGACGACAATCAATCGGCGGCCCTCGTAGATAATGTACCAGGAAAAGGCCATCTAGCTAACAATGGACATTTGCAATTATAATATAAACGTTATTGTACTACATAGAAGTACTTGATGCATCGCATTATAGCCCATCTAACGGAGATGCTTTGACATAGCGCTTTATGGAAACATCGCAATAAACTTAAAACAAACTTACCATCTACATCTGATAAAACCCTTTAACAAGATCTGACAGCCTTATTTACAAAGACACACGACACAATTTTAATAAAAGACTTATTACGGAAACGCAAATGTAAGTTTGTTAGCAAATCCGAACAGTGCCACCCGTAGACACCCTTTGTCCATTCCTTGATTGAATATCGAATGCATAATCGTAAACTTGAATCGATTCTTACGAATACGAAGAATCGATATTGAAATCGGCAAGCACTAAGGCTTTGTATGAATAAACGCACTTAGTGTGAGGAATAGGAAATCATAAAAGCATAGTGCTGTTCTACATACAATATTAAATCGAAATGGAGTTTATGCACCGATTATGCTGTATGTATTAAATTTCTTTTATATTTTTCCTTTAAGCCGCGATGGTACCTATTCAGCAGCTCGCATTCTGTAATTAGATTTAGCCTATAGGATTCTTTCATAAACATGGCTTTGTTGTCTTTTCAGTAGCATTTTAAAGCTACATTTTTGAATTATAAATAATTTCACATTCACAGCTCATTTTATTATATCGTTCGCAACCATAAATTCTAACGCTGTAAAACTGGATACATTTTCACACACTGTTACACGTAGCGCCATCTATGAATTTGAGCGGGAGCTACAGAGATCTGTTGGTTACACCCAGATGGGGTTGTTACTACCCTCACAGTGATACTGCTCCTTGGTTCGAACGTAAAAAAACATATGTTCTGCCTCTGATCACTATGACTACACGAAATAAATCTACCTAATCTTAAACTTCTACTTTCTTGCGATGCGAAAACCTATCTACTTCAAATTATAATTTTGAATTCAAAAAGCAAGTCTTTGTTTTTCTCAAGGATCTAAATCGCTCGGGTTACCATATCACACGGCGAGTATTTCCAAGGAATATTGGTACAAATTATGCGACTGCGGATTCTTTCACTTGAGATAATGTATTCGATTCCGGACCGAGTCGATGGCATCGTTCACGCGAGCTTCGAATGTTAGGCGACGTTTTAACCGGTACTACGGAAACTCGATTAAAAATCGAATGGGAATCGATTTGTTGTTCTGTGTTTGTTATGCATTCGAATTTGGTTTAAAATTGGAATCATAAATTAGGGCTGAGTAAGCAAAAGTTCATCGTAGAGTAATATTTCATGTTACTTTTTAATAAATAATCTAAATAAATTATTTGTAGGGTCAATACATTAAATTGGACCTGCAGTAAATTATATTTAAAAGGTACACTTATAACCGTTCTATTTGCATAACCTTTTACTTTTCACACTATAACAGTTCTAGCAATCAGAAAGACTTGCCAGTATAATATAAGCTTATTTTATGTGTTTTTGAAGTGAAAACTTCTTTAGGCACGTTGGGCATTTTTTTAAAATGGGAAAAACCTATAGAGGTATGGGGGAACAGGGTGTAAAGTTCACTCATACTCTATAGAAAAGGGAGGATCCTCCGACCAGACGGGTGTTGTGTCTGGCGGGCAACTGCCCAATGATTCATGTCGGGCCGTTGTATATCTATGCTAGTTGCACGGTAAACTCTGCTTGCGCGATGCAGGATTTGAGTGACGTCAGTACGACGCGTTGTTCGCATGTGGCGTTGTGGATACCGGTACCAAAACCATTGAACTCGCGACACTCGATTCCTAACAGTTACCGTAACCGACACCGCGCTACATTCGGATGTGTTCGGCTGTCCTCGGGATGTACTCGGTTTTAATGTATATCCGATATGTCAGTGAGTGATGGTAGAGCATTCTGTTTGTGTTTTGTTTATAAGACGATTAACAAAATACACACATAATTGTTCAAGTATTCACTTCTATCGGCACTCCCGGAGTGCCACTGTTTTTTTGTTTTCATTTCTCAGTGATGGCAAGTCGCCACCCTGATGGTGTAATGTAAAGGTCTACCGAGCATTTGAAACAAACACTGTAATAATATAATCTTTTATCTCATCATCTGCCTAGCCTTTTCCCAACTATGTTGGGGTCGGCTTCCAGTCTAACCGGATGCAGCTGAATACCAGTATTTTACATAGAGCGACTGCCTATATTCGGGCTTCTGACTACCCGTAACTACCGTCAAAGATCCACGAATGACAGCCGGGACCAACGGCTTAACATGCTTTCTGAGGCATGGAGGGGTCGGCTGGGAATGTAGAGATGTTCACCTATCCACAGACCAACCGCGGCAAGCGTAGCTTAACCTGATCGATCGACCTGTGCGGCTGTTACTATTTAGTCACGGGCCCCTCTCTATAATCATTTATCTGTCGTTCCCCATTTTCAAAATTAAACCTAAAGCGCACAACAGCGTGGCGTAGTTTCTACCTAACCCCACAGGGATAACGCTATTTATAGACGAAGGTTATAGCATATCATAACATCACGCACATCTGTAAACCTATAGTAGACCGACATTTAGCCCAGTTATATATAAGTACTAAGTAATAGGGGGGAGCGTATTGCACATCACTCGGGCATAGAACAGCGGGGCAAATGCGTAACACATTATCAATCGGAATCGGTTTCGTTTTGACAGTTCAACAACATTCATTGCGTTATTTACGTGTTGAGCAGACAAATTTTTCGAACTTATGAAGCAATGGATTAGCAATTTGCTTCAAAATTATTCAGATTCCGATTGATAATAATGTACCGCAATTAGGGTGCCGGAGTTCCAGACCAGACCCCGGGCTGCTACTGAAATAATCCAGATGAAAACTCTTTTTCCGACCCGGGAATCGAATCCAAGACCTCATGCTCCGCAGCAGAGCTTTCGACGACTAGACCAACGAGGCAGTCGAATGCGAATGGTATACCTAACTGTGTTTATAAAATCAGAGCAAATCTTGTAACTTCAAATCGAGAACCAAGAGTACCGTTTAGAGATGTAAGCTCGATATTCGGTGCATTTGCGAGATCATATCGATACACGACGGCGAATATTTTGCGCTTTGAACGAAGACTGTCACTAGCAGACAACGTTACGATAAAATACCGATTTTTGTAAGAAAACACCGGTCTTTCCGAAATTGTTCCATTGATTACATAACTGGAGCTTTGCTTTTTGTTGCACAGTTTTTGGAATATTTGTTATTTTGGATGACACTGACAGTTTTTAAAATGCGTTCAAGAGCCGTCAGTGTCAATATTTTCTAACAACGATGACACTGACAGTTTTTAACCACGGTTTAGATGTTCGGATCGCGTTCAGATTCATGAGATCTACTATAATAGTAAAGGATAACTCGATATCTTCTGGCTTTTCCTTTGCAGACAAAAAATATTATGAACACCTGAACTTTCGCAAGTCATATTAATTGCATTACTGGAATACATTTAAACAGTATCTATAAACCTCTATCGGTAGGTAATACCAACGCACACTGACTACAAAACCAGGGCTCCAGTGAAACGGAGGTGAAATTAGAACAATTAACCTGCCGCCGAAGCCGCGGTGGCCGCAAATAGAGCCGCCGTTGATAGTGGCTAATGACTTGTTAGTACTGCCGCCAAATACACATGCGATGAGTAGGGATGTGGGGTAGTCGATAACTGACGGGTTTTTATGTCGATGCAACTTGCTTGTCATTTTAAAAGTTATTCCTTTAAAAAGCGAAGAAACCTTAATTATAGTATTTATTAGTTGTTCCTGTTAATCGATCGTGAATCGATAATATTTGATCAAAAGGGACGAGCTAGTATCTTCAGTAGTTAAGTATCGACTATAAGGTTAATAAAAAGCAGTGCACTTTAAACACAATTTAAGCTGGTAGTCATAAAATATTCATTAAATAATTCTTATCAAGTTGACACTACTATCGAAACATTGGTACTAAATCTCAAAAAACACTCTTTGTACCTAACATAATTTTTTCATTGCATTCGTCAGAAATTAATAATTGAAACATCGATATAAAGCCACATTAAAAGCGCAACACTGGCAAGTGAGCAACGACCGACCGCGGTCGCCACTACATCGCCATCTATAATAATTGGTTTGCTCTGCAGCTGATTTTTATCTCCAATTATTGAGTTTTCACGCCAATTAAATATTATCTAGCTTCCGGTGGAAGCCGCAATATCGATATAATCATACCGTTTCTTGAAATGGCACAACCCTTAGAAGTAATACTACCTACGTTTGTTGAATAAATGATTTAATTATAAACTCTCTATTGGTATTTTAAATTAGATAATGATTGTGGTACCTCTTCGTTTCCGTCGATCTAACATAGGTAATTGTGTAACGAAGTGGGTAACTATTTTATTGGTGCAGTCCGATAATTGTGAATAATTGGCTGCGTTTATTTCTATATCGTATATTCGTATCGTATGTTCTATTCTATGTTCTCTACTAACTTTTTAGACCTTTGTATCCTGCTTATGCGTATGAAGTTTCATTAAAATCGGTTCATTCATTTCGGAAAACAAGGGCTTGAAAGTTTGTATGAAATGCCGTACGGCGTAAACGCTCTTAAGAAGGAACCACCAGGGAAACTCGCGAAATAAAATTTTTATCACGGGGTATCTTAGCGCATCCTCCCTAAACCTTTGACTTATTGGCTTTCAAATTACAATCACAATACGAGAAAATCTTTTTTTTTATACAAAAACACCCCTTTAACATTAAAAGCAACACCTTCCCACATTTCATTAAGTAAGTACTATTAAATAGTAAAGTAAGTAACAGAGTCAACATTTATCTCAGATACAATCTAAACTCTACTGCGCACCCATCCGGGCCCTGAACACAAATAACTACTTAAAAGGTCAACTTTCTCACTATTAACTTGTTCAGACATAACTCCTTTGGTGGAGATAAGAATGTTTCTAGACATTCTAAGGACGCTGTGAGTATGCAAAAACATATTTTCATTGATCTAAGGACAATGAGTGCATCACGTTATATTAACATTAGGTACTGTTATCACAGTGGATTCAGCGCGTCATCTCGTAAGTTATTCGATGACCCAGCACTTTATTAACACCTACGGCTAAAAACAGGTCTTTCCAGACTTAGAGGATGCCCCAAAACCACACGGACATTTGAGGTGTTAGTCAAAGAGAAAACCCTCACATTTAGGTTCAACTTATTGCTAGCCTAGTCATAATGAGTTGACTGATTATGCCTATTATAAATTATACTTTTCACTCTCCCAAACGAAGTAGGATTTTCTTGCGAATTTCTGAAGTAGAATTTGAATATGCGCGACCAACAAAGTACAAAGTTCCCATATACATATTTATATGGTGCGTTTAGCGCAGACATTGGACAACTACATACATATATGCTATGGCTTATTATAGGGCTTTCTATGGGCGTAATTGAATTTGTGTACTAATAGCAAATACAATTAATAGCAACAATTACTGTATTTATACAGGTATGTAATAAGGGCTTTGCACATGTAATTACATATGGCCTACCTTAATTGCGTAACATTCTATCAATCTCAACCTGAATCATTTTAAAGGATTGTTAATCCATTACTTCATATGTTCGAAAAAAAAATCTGCTTAGCAACGTAAAACACGCAATGAATGTTGTTGAACTGTCAAAATGAAAGCCTTTGCAACTGGTAGTGGGTTACGCAATTACTCCGCTGTTCTTAAAGGCTGGTGGTCGATTCTGTAAAAATCTCAGCGTAAAAATTTAGTTCAAGAGAGCTTGAAATGAACTGTCATTCCATCTGACGCTAAAGATTGACTGCTCACTTCACATTCACAGTGAGATTTTTACAGAATAGCCACGCTGAACTTCTGAAATGAGAAGTTTGTCAAGCTAGCTAATATGGCTAATTTGTCAACTTTACACGCAAACAGAAAAACAGAATGAGTTGGAATATAGCCCATAATTCACATGTCTGTAACTTGTACAAAAGTATGCAAGTAGCCTGCATGCCGATGTGCCATAAACACCTCTGATTGAATTGCACAATGGCGTGCAAGCTACTTCTGATACTTTTGTACAAGTTACAAGCAAGTTTATTATGGGCTTAAGACAGTAACGATCATAACAGTCAAGTTCTGGAAAGTATAATACCAAGGGAAAACATATTATATTTTATTTAAAGAAGGTTTTTTGGAAAACTTTTTAGAACAACAGTAAAAACAGCTTCGGTGAAAAATAAAGAGAACTACTTAAAAAATACCTATACTTTTTGGAAGACATTCTTTACTCAAAATTTACATTACTCGTCTTTGTAATAACTGAAACCATCTTGAAATTCTGCTTAAAAATGAAACAGTTTTACACATCGCGGCTTTACAAAGAACTTCAAAAATAAACCTGCTATTGCGCTAAAACATAAAAGAAAACATCGTATTGTTCTGCTACTGAAATGATTCGTGTTCACTATCAAGTTGAATTGTGCAAGTTTATTTCCGAAACCGACTTGCAATTGCACAACAAGTAGCTTCTTCTTGTTGCGAAAAAACATTTGCTTTAACCACTTTTGCAATTACTTGCAAGTCTGTTTTTTCCAGAAGGTAAAAAACGCAAATCGCAGACGTAGGCAACACACTGGCCAAATTTAAATGGAATGGGCATTCGGTTAGGTCAGATCTGCTGCATGTCGCATTAGATTTGGCCGAAAGAAGCCATTTATTGGGTTCCGGACAACAGGAACCGGCGACGTGGTAGGCTCAGAAAGAGATGGTGTGACGAATTAGAGTCCTACCTAAAGGATTAGGCTGTAATTGCAAGAGAGAGAAAAAAAATGGAAAGTTGGAAGAGAGGCATTTGCCCTGCACTGGGAAACAACAGGCTCTAATAAAAATAAAACAGAAGTGAAAACAAAACACAAACAGAATACTTTGCCATCACTCACTGACATAGATATCGGATATACCTTAAAACCGAGCACATCCCGAGGACAGCCGAACACATCCGAAGCGGGTAGTTTTTTAATCGTCTTATAAGCAATACACGCGCGGTGTCGCTTACGGTAACAGTGGCGCGAGTTCAATGGTTTTTTGCCATCTCAAAAAATACCCAACGCGCTAAAGAAGTTTTCACTTCAAAAACTATTACTACAAGTTACAAACACAGTGCATATCATCGAAACGGTAACCGTATTTATTACTTGTCTGTCAATATGCACTGATAATGATGGTCCTTCAAAATAACTTCTGCAAGTATACTTGCAGACACACAAAGGTTACTGTTGGCGACTGTATTTATAACCTGTCACAATTGCAAATGACTGTCGATGCCTGTACATACGAGCAGTCGTCACTACATAGTCGAGCACTGTTGTAGATGTACAACATGACGCGTCCGACGCATTGTTCTCAAGCCTGTTCGATATAAATAAAGTATTATCTGCAATAATAACTTGCTCGATTGAACTGAACAATACGCTGAGCGGACGTGTGGGCGGCGGATACTATCGACCTATTGACGGGATTTATATAGAGCTAGTAATATAGGGGTCCCAGTGTCCCACAATATTCAGATCAAAACCAAGGAAGGTCAAAGTTTGCTGCTTTGCTTATCCTTCTATGCTTCTAACAATGGACTGCAATGGACTTTGTGATGGATAAAAAAGATGTCCAAAAACAAATATAATACCTACTCATCCCTTTTTCTAATGTGTATAATTCGACACTCAACGTATGACACATATGATTTAAGAAACTGACCGACCGACATGCTAAATGTAAAATCGCCAAGAAGCCGTGACTGAAAATATACATTTGTTCTGAAACAAAACAGCCAGATGAAACTAAAACATGACATTTATTACATCCTTTTCAACAATATTCATCAAAGTTGTAGTAGGTATTAAAGTTCATTAAAAGCATCCTCAGAAAAAAAACAAAAATGGTATCATCATCTCCATAAACATCCCATCAACGACTCTTTGTTGAGGTCCAGTCTGATTTAATTGCGTACAGCGTTAATTGGCCATTGTCCTTTAATATTGTGCCCTCGCCCTCAGTTAACTATAGCCGATTGTTTTTGTGCTCCGTTGTGCCTTGTGCCCCGTTGTGCCCCGTGCGCTAATGTGCAGTCGTGATGTTTGCTTACCGTTTAGATATCGATTGAGATGTTTTGGGAGGGATTCGGTTATTTATTATTCTTGTTAGCATTGTTTTAGATTTGGAGGTATGCGTAGTCCTTTTGGATTGTTAGTCATCGTTAATTATGTATTTATTATGCTAAAACCGTCAGATGGATATTTGGGTTTTTCTTAAATTCCGTTGTGAACATTTTGTCCTGTTTATGAATATTAAGAAAACTAGGTTTATTTGTCACAGAAACACGCACATATAAAAAGATAATTAACTGAAATCACACGTAGAGTTTGTGAGTGTGTGTATGTGTGTAAATGTTTATATGTTTGTTACTTCTTCACGCTCAAATGGCTTGAACAATTTTGATAAAATTTTGTATAGAGGTAGCTGACACCCTGGATTAACATAATAATATAGGCTACTTTTATATTTTAGGCGATATTCCCACGGGATCGCCATTTATGCGGGTGAAACCGCGGGGCGCAGCTAGTAATATATAAAAACAAACTAGATCTATAATCACGAGCACAAAATAGCCGAAAGCTGCAAGTCATGACTGTGACAAGAAGACTCAGCATGATGCTGTGCTACCGACAGCACAGCGCTGATTTCGACTTTTTTCTGTTTTTTTTTTTAATATCAAAAGGAACCATAGAGTTTTTACCGTAAGGTTTTGCTTTCTTTGGTATGAAATCAAACTACTACCGATTTTGACTTCTGATGTTTAGGCAAATTGCAGGAATATCTTAACCAATAAAGTAACCAAAAAGTAGCCATTTTTAGGGATCTGTACCCAAAGGGTGCCAACGGGTACTAAGCCTCCGCCGTCCGTCCATACGTCTGTCTGTCAGAAGCTGTATCTCATGAACCGTAATAGGTGTGAAATTTTCACAGTGTGTATTTTTACTGCCGCTATAAAAACAAATAAAATAAAGTATAAAATCAAAGGGTCGGTTAGAATAAAAAAAAAATCACGGTTCATGTATGGACAAGAACAGTGTTTTTTGGAGGTGTTAGCCTTGTGGTACGGAACCCTCCGTGTCGTCAGAATCGCATTTGGCCGGTTTTTTCGTGAAGTTTTGAAAGCGAGCTTCTCCACAAAAACAATGACTCCATCATTCAGCTATAACATAAGTTAATCGTCAACCATTACAAGAAATTCTCTTTCAGCAACAAGAAAATATAATCTTCCATATCTCAAAATCTGCAGATCCCCAGATTACGCACTATCCAACGCACTATTAAACAACAAGGAAAGAATTTGCTACAAAAAAAAAACATAATAGCTTCCAACGATGTTACAGGACAAAGGCGTTTAAGATAACCTGCCTCCTCTGTTCTTTGAATCATATACATAATCATAATAATTAAATGTCGCAATGAGGAGCCGTGTTATCAGGCGGACGCAGAATGATGCTACTGACCACTTCACGTCACTCTATTAAAACCACCCTTACAAAAAACTCGACATACATTGCCGACTTTAAACTAACTTGGGCATCACCCTTTCAAACGAAAAAAGCAAAGGATGTCGGACGAATAAATTCCGTCGCCGATCAAAAGGTGCCACAGTGTAGGAAAGTGTCAGACCAAGAACCAGTTAGGCAAATTATCTGCGAGGAATCAGTGACTCCACCTGCCGTTCAGGGCTGCGTTTATTTATTTATGTATTCTGTGTTGCAAAGTTCGCGTGATGAGACGCAATGTATTGTTGTAAATGGCTCGCATAGCAACTTTTATTTTTACTTGTTGACGGCCCTATTGAATAAACTTTGGAATGTATTAGAAATAGATGGCGGGCTTATTATTTATGTGCGCTTGTGGTTGCGGGTTTTTTGCTGTAGAGGAATATTTTCTGCATTAATTAAAGAGGTTTGTCTTTTTAAGATATCTATGAATCTCTGTTCATTGGCTTCAATTACCTATATATACTTCAGTCTTCTATAATTCTGTAGGTACAGTCACGACCATTGTTCAAAAGGCGCTTCCAGACATGGCCCTGCGTTGTTAGACTCATATAAAATCCTAATAATTAATTTTTGAGCTTTAACATATTTTTTGAATATTTTTTGGATTCATTAAAGAGGTTTGTTTTTTTAAGATATCTATGAATCTCTGTTCATTAGCTTCAATTATACATACTTCAGTCTTCTATAATTCTGTTGATACAGTCACGAGTATTGTTCAAAAGACCCTTTCAGACATTAGAGCGTTATTAGACTCGCATAAAATCCCAATAATTAATGTTTAGAGTTTAAAAGAGACCTAAGTTCTGAGTTTGTTTCGGTATTTCTTCTCAAGGATCAGTCAGCTAGGAAATACCAGCGCCATCTAGTTTTAAAATATTGACCTATTTCAAAAGATCTACTTACAGAAATAAACATTGAATTTCATTTCATAAATACTAAAGGTACACTTACGCAAGATTCAAAAAAGCGATTTTCACATAATGTTTTAATAGTTATGGTGTTGCGGACATAATTTCAGAAACCATTAGCATAATCAGCCTATAATGTGCCCACTGCTGGGACACAAGCCTCCTCTTGGTTAGCGGGAATGGGCTGTAATCTACCACGCAGGCCCAGGGCGGGTTTGTATGTCACATGTCTTCGAATTTTTGTTTCATGGTACATACCAATTGCCTCACGATGTGATCTTCACAGTTTTGAGAGCAGTGGTGATGAAATTAATTAACACAAAGTAAAACACTAGGGTTTGAACTCACGATCTACAACTCGTAAGCCCCGTTACCACTGCTTATGCCACTGCTTATAAATAGTATGGTTTTGAAGTTTATGAAACTGGTCTTTTCTCAAAATTCGTTTAGCAATCGTTATTTCATGAGAAAATCTCTTTTTAATTTCGCGTAAGTGTTACGTATTTATACTCGTTACTCTACAGAAATACAAGTATCAATCACCGATGTTTATATGTCTAAAAAGCTATCACACAATGTCACCTTTTCCACCTTTTCATTATTTAAATCAAACAAAGTATTAGTTGAATTTCTATTATAACTAATACAATCCCATACCAAGATGATGACGCACATCTCTAAATACCCAAATAAAACACGAAAGTTATTACAAATTTCACTCCAAAGTAACAACAAAATACACATCAAAATAACTAACAACTTATTCAACGAAATCACCACTAAACAAATACAATAAACAATAAATATTTAGACAATAATAAATAGTTTTAACTTTTAAAACCATAGACAAACCCAACAAGGTATTAAGGCCATGCAACATTGAAGATTTTTCAATCAGCCACACAGCTGGGTTTCTAATTAAAAGTATAATGATCCATCCTATAGTAGCACAGAAAAACTAATGTTCCCATAACCAGCATTATAATAATGAATAATAATTCGTAATTAGTAATTGTGTAACAAAAACTATTTACAATTTAGTGGAGCATAAAAAGTTAGTAATTTGGAATTTCAAGCTCACCTTCGTGACTAAAAGTTATAAGATTTTTGTTTAAATTTGAGCAATTATTCTTAAGTTATTACAAAATTAAATTTAATATGAATTTGGAGTGGTCAAATAACAGTTATTTTTGTTTAGCTTAAAAGTGATTAAGAAGTTTTAGCAAAAATGAGAATAATACACCTAAACTCTGATTTTTAAGTTACTTAGTGCTAACTTCATAGTTGTGCAACTTTTACTGTTACTGCTCTTTGATGATGTATCTGAAATGCTTACTTATCACAGCCATCTCAACGTATTTGGATACTTAACAATCTGCAATACTATCAGTAAGAATTAGTATGCTGATTTTGTTTTGGTGGTCTTAGAAAAATTTACTATGAAAATGAGGTTTCGTCTCTAGCTCGGAAATTATAATATTTTGCACCTCGGAGACATATTTATTTGACGGTGATATAAAAGTGAACTGGCTCCCAAGTCTTTCAAATACATGACGTTCGCAATCTTATCTCACAAGAGCCTAACAGTAAAAGTAGAACCACGCACACCCATCACAAATCACGCCTTACCTTTCCCTCACGACTTACCCGACGACCGGTTAATTATTAATTAAAATTGCTAATCAGAATCAATTTATTGATTTTCACTATATAACATTAGTTTTCCTCGCTAAGTTAGTCGTAAATCAAAATCAATTAAAACAGTTTGAATTGATTAAGTAGAAAGATTAATGCACATTATTGTATAATATTAGATGTTTATTCATTTATAATCTATGTATAAGGAGATTTTTATTGGTTGATTACTGAAGATAAGCTTGCTTGTATAAGGTCAGCAAATAAGAAAAAAACTCCTTAAATCAAACTGAATTTACTCATTCAGAAATAAGTATAAATTTTCCCAGATTCTCTTTTATAACTTATGGTAACATAAGAGTTATAATTTTTTATTATATTTTAGATTCTAATATTTGTTTTGTCAAAAAATCATTGGCTAGCCGTCATGAACACACATTCCTTTTTAATTAATTAGTTTGCGACTCCATTTCATTGAAGCATCCGTATTATGTCATTCAGATCAAATTTTTAACTACGAAACTTGATTTCACTTTCAAAAATAAGTTGTGTTATTTACATTAAAGAGCTTTGTCAATGTAAACAATGCAACTAACTTCTAAAATCATACAATATTTTTGTTTAATCTGCTGACCCTACTTACCTGTAAGTGACGTCATCAGCGTCGTACAATCGCCTCCGATGGATGCATCACGCGCTCATTCGCAATTATCAGCTGATTACACTTCGCTAGATGTGGATAGAGCAGCTATTTCTGATCCGCTACTTAAAACTATGTTTTGGTATTAATAAGCGTGGGTAATTGCACTTTATTTCTTTTATAGACTCTAGCTGACTGTAGCTTAGTGCCTTAGTATATAGCTAACAGAAAGACTCAATTTTTCCCAAGTGATCGAATCAGAAATTAAAAGAATCCTTAGGAGAAGCAAGGTAACCGACATAGCCTGAAGAATTGCCAAACGTAAGGGGCAATGGGCAGGGCACATTGCTCGCAGAACTGATGGTCGATAGGACCAAAAGGTTATGGTGTGGCAACCGCGTATCGGAAGACGTAGCGTTGGAAGGCCCACAAGGTAGACCGATGGCCTGGCGGAGGCCGCAGGAATCCGCTGGATGCGAGAAGCATACAACCGGTTGAAGTGGTACTTGCGGGACTCCTCCGTCCAGCAGTGGATGTATTTCGGCTGAAATGATGATGAATGATGAAGTCTCAATAGTTATATTGTAATTTGTTACGGTGTTCCATAAACAATACCTATTCTATCTTCAATGTGTCATATTGAATTAAGGCCCCTGCATCACATACATTCATACCACAGTACCTGCGGGGCGGTTTATGGCACTTGGAGTTTAGACTTTACACACAGACTGTATATTATATGATTGACTGATACGACGCTCTGCAAAAGCGAAACTATTTCTAAAACTCCTATAATTATGTTTTTCCCAACTACATTGGGATCGGCTCACAGTCTAACTGGATGCAGCTGAATACCAGTATTTTGCATGGAGCGACTGCCTATCTGACCACCAGAACCCAGTTACTAGGTAACATGAACTCCTTGACTACCCTTAACGACTGTCATTCATGTGTCATCTTCGAATGACAGCCGAACGGCATAACGTGCTCTTTGAGGCACGGGGGGTCTCGATATGTAATGGATGGTAACCCATCCACGAACTGACTGCCTGACTAACCTTCGAATGTTTAAGTAGGTATGCACTGTTCTATAAAGTTTCAGAAAATGAAACTTGAACTTGTATGTACAGTCGGTGGCCAACATTATCTAACCCACTTCAAGTGGGTCAGGCAATGTTGGTCACCGACTGTACTTCCCATAAAATGTGCGTGCAGCACTAAAGACGATTAAGATGAGACTTCTATCTTAACAGATAAAAAAAGGAGATTGAGACTGCAATGCTCCACACTTCTCTAGGCTGATCCTGTCTGTGAATAACAATGAACGTTTATTAATGGCCAAAGAATCAGCATCGCAATACAAGTGGAAAATCTGCCAGCCTTTTGGGCACTTTTGCTGTTGACAGCGATGCGGACGAATTTTTTGATGCCCTATGATTCTTTTCCTTTTTTTATATGCATGTACATATTATCAATATTATTTTAAGTCTGTTGTAATATAATATGTAAATACAAACCAATAAAAAATTTTTATTTTGTTGGCATTAATTTTAGTTTTCTCGGGTATCCTTCAGTTTTCTCATGTTTTGAATAATTTAAAACTCTGAAGCATCTAAAAAACTTATTGATTTTTCTTAACTCTTTATAAACTGTAATCTTAAAAGGGTCTTGGCTACAGATATCTGTGTTGGAAGATTCATGGGCACATATTTTCCGAAAGTTTTCCCTTCATATATGCACGCTTACAAGAGCAAGACTATAGGCTACTTGACTCTTATTATAATTCCATCGGCTATACATATATGAAACACCTTTGCTTCCACTGATATCAGCAAACTAAATCGACTACATTTAAGATACGTATAAAAAATAAACACAAATAAAAATCGTTATTAAAGTAAAATAACTCGGCAAGTAACATCGGTATGCGTTACTAAAACAAACACAAAGGATGCGCGGGCGCATTTGAAATGATAATAAAACGGACAAATGAAATCGCACACTTAACCGTATCTTTGTGATGCGCTCGGACAAAGTGGCGGATTAAAGGCGGGGACAGAACTGTCTCCCGGGCCCCGGGACCGGGATAGGATCAAAATGGAAGGACCGCAGCGCGGAGTCATGCGATTAATGAAAGGGGCGAAAACCATGCAAGAACGAAAACATGAAGGTTCTTCTTCAAAAATAAATTAGATGATAAATATGATAATATACTCTTTACCTATTATAAACATCATTAAAAGGTTCAGTTATTGTTATTCCTGATAAAATAAATTAACATAAAAACTTATTAACTCTTACACAATACGTGGTATTCTCGCTTCATTACCTAACGAAAGCAAAAACTGAAGGCGATGGACAAAACAAGCTTTCTCCCAGTGTTCTCATCGATTACATACTAAAAACTGCGCTAAAATTTATAAATTTTCTCAAACAGCCTAAAAAGTCCGGGTACAAAATTCCGGACTGCCCGTGTGTCCTGCCCTAAAGCCCATGAAAACTAAGAACACGTCTAGTATCGTAATATTTGCGAATAATCCGCAAACTGGTAATACTATACGGACACTGGGAACACTGAGAAGTCTCAGATAAAGAAAATATCAAGACTATTATAGCCCGTCGCACGCACGTCGCTCTTACGTACGATTTGTGTGGATAAGAAATTGTACGACTGATTTATGAAACATGGTAGGTACTAAAGGGTTTTTACGCTCAATTTTCCTGGGACTTTTCTGCTGATTTTATATTGTGTGTACTATGCTATGGGTCTCTCATAGCACAGCATCTTGATCAGTGGAAGTCTTCTTGTCACAGTCACGAATTGCAGCTGCCGACTATTTGTTTTGTTTATTAATTTTTTATTCAAGTTTTATTCACGTGTTTCTGTGACAAATAAACCTGTTTTTCTTTCTTTCATTTATTATATCTATAGGCACGTGGGTATCTATATCAGAAACACTCATTGTAAAATGGGTAATCGGGCGAGGTATTCTTGAAATAGCTAGACAGGTCTTCAATCAGCAGCCTTATAATTAGGGATCTCAATTTACATTACAAAATATATCACCACTATAATCAGATGAGAGCGGATTATGATTTAGGACGTAAGCGATCCGTCGTGACCGTCTCGAGCACGCCACCTTTTCTTCCAAAAACACGAGTCAGATGGCCGCCTGACGTTCATGACGTTCCGCTAGAGTGACAGTAGTGACACCCCCGCTGCCACTCTCGTCCGTACAATGTTCATTCATTTGATCATCAAATCCCACCAGATGGCGCTAGGGACACGCCTTCATATCTTTAGACCATTTCATCTTTTTTGTGTACTTGTTCATGGCAGGCCTGAAGCTTTTCAGTTCCCTCCAATTTTAAATAGATTATGTCTACACCAGAAGTAGTGAGTCAATAAGTAGGTACAGTAACTTCGAGAATTTTACTTTATCATAACTCCATTTCTGATACTTTTGAAAACATGATCTAAACCACATTTTTTATCGTCCATTGTTCCACATAATCCAGAAATTACAATCCAAACATCATAATAAAAGAATGAACCAGCAAAACTATTTCCAAATCCAAAAATAAATCATATTATTTCATCTAAATCTTATCTACATGTTCCCAACATGTCATTCGACTATATCTTTTGTAGTTTCGCATCCAGCGGCCTGTCATACGGCGGGGCTTAGCGAATTAACACCGGAGTTAAGTTGCATTATGTACTGTGCCTTTTGCAACGCCGCACCTCTTGATACCTGCTGCCACAGTCAATATAGAACAGCAGGCTAAGTCGTCACAACATTGAAAAACCTTGAATTAATTAACACCGTATTTTAGTTTATGTGCTTGTGCACGACGTCTTGATGCCCGTTACCACAGTGAATATAGAGAAGTAGTTACAGTTGACACAACTTGGAAATATTTTGAGTGAATTAATAACGGAGATAAGTTACATTATGTAATTTGCATTTGGCAACGCCGCACCTTTTGATACATGTGCCACAGTAAATATAGAGCAGGAGGTTCAGTTAAAACAAGAGTGAAATGTACTGCACTGTGTCTGAGTCCGTACAAGTGCTGAACGTACTAAGAATTTGGATTAGTAGCTTATAAATAAGACTCCGATAAGCCCCATAAATTTCTTAGAACAAGATGGCTAGACAAGATTACTGGTCCGGCTTATGAGCTTTGATTAAAAACTTCAGAAATTTGGTGAAGTGAGCTTGAAGTGACCTGTCAATAGTGTCAATCGCTCACAAATCCCTAGCATGGTGCAGGAATGAAAAGCTCACTTCACCTAAGTTTTCAAGGTGAGGCCTTTTTATGTTGAGAACGAGCTACTTATCGTCTATTGTCAATCAAGAGACCGAATGGATAAATTTCCGAATTTTCATACCTACTTACCTCATACAAAAAGTACCCTACTCCCAATCCCCTGTACTGTGTCATTAACACAGCTAGTGTTGTTATCGATATGTTGTGCGTTGTTATGTGTTGTACAACATGTTAAATGTTAATTACACACACACTGATTTGTTGGTCGCTCGCCTAGCTTTTATATTAAGTCCTAGCTTTAATTTCCGGCTTTACATAATGTGGTAGGCAGTTATGTAATGGTCGGAGGGTGATTCGCAACTATTGTTGGTGGCGGGTTTATTATGGGAGCTGGAAAGACGATGGATTAGGCAGATTTATCTTATACTATAGCGGAGCCCTGCGGTTTTGCCTGCGAAGATATATTATTTCTAACATTTATTTTCAAATACAATAACATCACGCTTGTAAAGAAAGATTAGACAGAAGTGTAACTATAGTGTAGGGGAGACCGGGGCAAGATGGGATACTTAAGAGAAAAAACGTCATAATATGAAAATCAAACTGTTTATTAAAAATCTCTTACAAAGCAACACCTACAGTTTTAATTAACGTAATTATAATCTTTTATGGCGCTAAATAACATATTTTTTTGGCAAATAGGAACTAAATGACACATGTCAAATATCCCGTCTTGCCCCATGTTCGGGGCAAGATGGGAAACGCTATGGGGCATAATGAGTACTTATTTTAATCTGGTTGGCATCGTTCACATTTTTGTGCCTCTTCATCGTCATCGTCTACACCTGCACAGGAATTATGGCAGCATCTTCAGCGTATCGAGCCTTTCTCACTCGTCGTTCCAAGGTCGATTTAGACACGTTATATGTAGCTGAGGCTCGAATAAATCACATTGTGTCAGAAAGCACAGCTCTAACCGCTCTTCTCATAATCCTCTTCTTACCATGTTCCACGTTTTGTTGTACGTTTATAATTTCGTACCATTTTAACTGCAAACAAAAAATAAACTTATTATTAAATAGGTACCTAAGGATTCTTATATCCCATTATGCCCGACCTTTTTGCCCCAACATACACATTTTGCCCGACCTTTTTGCCCCAACATACACATTTTGCCCGACCTTTTTGCCCCAACATACACATTTTGCAAAAGTAACAACAGTTCTAACCTAAAAAAATAATTCCGCGAAAAAGCAATCTATATTCGTTAGTTTTACGCTACTACAACAAGTACGTGGTAAAATGTAAAAAATAGCACTGATACCTACCTTGTTGCCCATCGATTCAAAACATATACCGTTATCTATACCTACATACAATACATAGACATGACTCAACTGTACAGTACTACGTACAGACACCAGCACATCAACCTTCTACAATCTGTAAAATTTCTTTAATAGATTTTCAACTTTATCGCTATTAGACTTAGGTTCAAGATTGATTGGGAAAATTTGACAGTTTTGAGTAGCTTGAAGTGCTGGCATCTGTACATGTTTGAGTGTGTAAGCAGATTTCTAACGCATCCTTTGCCAGCATGACAGCATCGATAAATCTTCTCTCTCCTGCAGTTAAACTTTATAACAGTAGAAACAACTGGTATTCATTAATTAATTAACCCACGACAATAGTCACCAATTAAGAACTGCACACTAAAAACGTAGACGTCAGCCTAAAGGCTAACCTAGGGCTTATTAATACTCTAGATTATTCTAGGCTATTTGTCACATCAATATCTAGATATCTTTTATTTCACCTTTCTTCACGAACCGTGAGAAAAAAAACTCCAACAACAAAGGTCATCAGATCACCAGGTAATTAAAAATAATTAAACCACACACAGACAGTACCATTTAATTAAACTTCCTATTTAAATTTTCGTAATCACGAGAGCAAGTCTTTAATTAAAAACCAGACATAATCAATTTTAAATAAACCAATATTTATAACCAGGTTCTAAGCTTAATAAGTTAGCCATTCAATTAATTGGAAGTCCGGCTTTCAATTTAAATAAAGGGAATCATTAAGGACAGATACAATTCTTCAATCGGATCATTAATTAGTCAATTAAAGGGCAGTGTCTTCCTTATTTTACCTAGTTGAGTATTCCGAGTAAATGAGGATCATAAATTACAGAACAATCGCATTTGACTTAAAGACGTAAGTACTCACCAGCAAAATGGATTAAGGCTTTGGTGATGTGGTGAGCGATTGGCGGATTTCGAACAAATATTTTCCGAGAACCTATGGCTGCGTCAGCGAACAGTTCCTAACGACAATATGAGCCTAACGTTCAAAACAGTATTTTTTACTGATCCGAAAATAGTTAAAGCTTGAGGCAAAATGTCACAAAATGAACTGTTATTCATTTGGTGATATTGTTCAAACCATTGAAATTTACTTACATTACAGTAATGGTGGTTTTCCTTTTTTTTTTTGTTTTTTTTCAGTAAATAGTATGTTCAATCATTAAAAGTTACTGTTTTGTCGTTTACTGCTTTACAAACATTTCTTCTTACTGTATAAAGTCAGTAGGTCTTAATGAAATCGCTTTAATGTGCTGTAGTAAGAAATTATTTGTTTCAGTCGTAAGATTTTTTTTTTTGTAGTTGGGAAAAGCTAGGCAGATGATTTAGCAATTTGCCGCCTCGTCAGGCCTGACGCAAGTAGAGAATGTTCGTTAATTTAGTTAATTTTGAATTACATCTACAGTTCCAGAGGTTCTTATGCTGTAATTTGCAGCCAGGCCCTCTAGCTGAAGGCTGAAACACGAAATAAGTAAATAAATTAAAATCACATCAAACAACCCTACCAAAATGCCTACGCTTTCCATACCATTCCCTAAAACGACTACCCACTTCGCTTTACTCTCCCGCTCACAGTCTCCCCGCATCTCTATAAGCATTGCGTGTCGAACCAAAACGTATAAATGGAACCTATTAATACGAACGCATCTGAATGGCCTACATTGTTAATAGGAACATTGTATCCTAATGTATCTCATAGGGCTTCTAATAAACGCGGACTGCGAATTAAATGACTTGAATTGAACCGATAGTGCATACTACAGAGATCGAGATCCAAGAATATGTATCTGTCAGAGAGAAAACTTAGTAAAAATCTTCCTGTGCTATCAGGACATAACAGGAACCGCGCAGTGCACCTACATAATTATTTAAGTACGTTGTTAATAAAAGAAAAAAAAAATCGTTTATTTCATAATTCTAAATTAAAAAGTTAAGTCCTTGCCTCAAAGACATGTCAACGCCAATGAAGGGACCCGTTAGGGCCAAAGCCTGCCGGGTCAGCGGGATTGTCCAAAAGGGTTACCGCTACCCCGGAACATAAAGGGCTAAGGAAGGAACACGGGTGGGTTTTAGTCAGTAAGAGTTTGACACTCCCTTCCGCTCCGCCCAGAGCGGGATTTGATGATTACCCACCCAAAAAAAAAACAGTACTCGTATGATGATATTTTTTAATAGACACCTTTCATATTGACGGAGGTACCTTTTCCTTGACGTTAATATAAACACACCCCAAATGGCAGCAGAATTTAAATGTTGATAAAATGGTGTACAGTCAACAAAGGAGTTAAGTATACAGGAGCATCGGATATAGTTGAAGTTTACTAAGAAACCGATGGATGTTCTGGACTGAAATTTAATTTAATAAATGAGCTGTTTCTTTTCTGTTAATAAACTAAAATTTTATTCGAGAATATCCATCGGCAGCTACTATAATTTGTCAAATTTTCAAGTTTATCGCTAAAGACATAAGGTTCAAAATTGATTGGGAAAATTTGACAGTTTCGGTTACATAACTAATCAAAGTTGTCAATATCAACAAAATAACGGTGCCATACTATTTTTCGTGATGCTATTTTCTTTTTCCGTTTCACGAAGTTGGGAACCTGGGTCTCTGTCGGAATATCTACTCTAGTAAAATTATTGCATATTATATGCATTATCATATTAATATACCTCAGTAGTTGATATCAAGTCTAGTTTGCATTCACAAAGGTTGGAATCTTGTGCATATTTGAAGAGATCCAGGTTTGAATCGTGTTGCAAAAATAGATTTGTACGATTTGTTTTTGTCTTGCTTCTGCTCTTCATGATTCTGATATTGTATTGATTTTAACATCTGCTAGCAATTAGGCGATGATACAGGTGATAATTTGGTTAAACACACACAATCAGCCTATGATATTCCCACTGCTGGGACACAGGCCTCCTTTCAGCGAGAGGGAGTGGGCCGTAATCCACCACGCGGGCCCAGTGCGGGTTGATGGATGTCACATGTCTTCGAATTTATGGTTCTAGGACATGCCGGTTTCCTGACGATGTTTTCCTTCACCGTTTTGAGAGCAGTGGTGATGAAATAATTTAGACAAAGTAAAGCGCCTGTCTGGGTTCGAACCTACGACCTACAACTCGTAAGCGTGTCCATGACCACTGGGCCACCAATGCTCTCAAATCAATTTGGTTAAACTGAGTTTCAATTATTATACGACACATACGTCTGAATACACTTGAATTGTTCTAAAGAAAGAACATACGCGACATTTTTACTAATATTAAGGATTTTACGGCGTGAATTGTAAAATTAACTCTTATAATTTTTTTAATATTTTTAATGGAATCTGGCTGGCAATCCAATTACCTAATTACTGAAGGAACAGTCTTACTACGAGTTACAATCACTGTGACAACTACAGTCCGGCAGACGAGAGAATGCGCTTCTGACACCTGTCAGTGTGACAATTCTATTAGCTAATAAGGATCAAACTCGCGAAACACGTATTCGTTTGTATGAAACTGACGGGTATAAATAACGTATTCTTTCGTTGGCCGCACTGCAAGCAACAATTTTCTGACTGACATTGAGGAATCTTCAAGGAAATAGGCACCTACAGTCGCAAACCAAAGAAACCAATCTGCCTAGCCCTTGCCCAACTATGTTGGGGTCGGCTTCCAGTCTAACCGGCTCCTGCTGAATACCAGTAATTTACATGAAGCGACTGCTTATCTGACCTCCACAACCGTGGGTACCACGACGCCCCTTGGTAAGACTGGTTGGCAGACTTTTGTTCTTCTGACTACTCGTAAAGACTGTCAAAAATCTACGAATGGACCAACGGTTTAACATGCATTCCGAGATACGGAGGGGTCTCGGTGTGTACCTAATGAATGGTCACCTATCCACGAACCGACCTTGACAAGCGTAGCTTAACCTTCGAACGACGGAGTCCAACGTCACTCTATGATAAGACTAAAAAACCTCCATACCAACCTTCCAACTAGTCAGTTAATGAATAAAATCAACCATTCGTTCCCAGTAAAGCTGACACGGAACTTGTGCCTACAAAACAGTTAGACGGTCGACAAAGGCATCTAGCCCGTATAAAAATATCGAGTTGCTTCTCCGAGCCTTATATGCTGCACAATAGTAAACGTGGTTTGCGGGACAAGCGAGCTAGGACGTAAAGTGCTACGGGTGACGGGATAATTGTTTTTGTAGGATTTTTTAGGAACTGCGGTGCTATACTGTAAAAATCTCACCATGAAAACTTAGGTGAAGTGAGCATGGATTGAGCTGTCAATAGTGTCAATTCCTAGCAAAAACAAACTCACTTCACCTAAGTTTTCACGTTGAGATTTTACAGAATCGGCTGATAACGCATAGCAAGAAAGCTAAGGCCACTTTTGTAATAAGTGGTCCATGAAATTTGTTTTCGAGATCAGAAAATATTTTAGATTTTCCGAAGTATGTTAAAAGAATGTCTCAATCAGGGATCACAGAAACAACACTGTCGAAACACCGCGACACTGAAGCGATTTTCACAAACAAAGTAAAAGCATTGTCACCGTCATATTTGACTGCTGATACTTAGAAAGACAGACAAAAGCCTATCTAAATTCCTAGAACAACGAAACCAGCTACCAGTTTTACTCAAAGCAGTACCCATCAAAATAATTATCCATTGTACTAAAACCTTTAAACGAAAACCCTCTACATCCTAAGTCCATGCGTGTCTTCTGTAGAAATGCGAAAATCACTATTTATTGTCTAAGTGACGAGTCATAAATTGCGGAGACGACTACCAGTACCATTGTAGTGCGCAGGAGTTTTATTGTAGGACTTATTGAATACGCCTTGCGATTGTAAGGGAAATATTTCTTTATTATATTGTGTTACTTTGTGTTCCGTTGAGTGTTTTGTGTTTCTTGGTCTGACTCGTATATTAGTAAAGTATTTTTTTACTGTTTTTTTTAGCTTTTCTGTCCTAACTCGCACTGGCCCCGCGTGTTGGATTACGGCCCACTCCCTCTCACCGAGAAGAGGCCTGTGTCCCAGCAGTGGGAACATTATTGACTGATTATGGATGCTATTTAGGTTTCCCTTAACAAAGTTGACCAATATGTGTGTAAAAAAATTCTTGAGTTTTTGGGCATTATTGTAGCAATTTATCTTTCGGCAGAATATATCTTAACTGGCTTATTATGTGGTGTAAACTACTCGTATTTTGGCGTTTTACAGCTGTGTTACGGGACTACACTGGGGACCTTGTATGCGCAGGAGTTTATTGTAGGACTTATTGGAATACGCATCGCGATTGTAAGGGAAATATTTATTTATTATATTGTACTTTGTATACTGTTGAGTGTTTTTTGCCTTTTAGTCTAGACTTGGCTAGTAGCTAGACTATGAAAACAGACCATTGCTAATAAGCAATGGTCTGTTTTCATGGTCAATGTTTTAGGTATATGGAGATTAATGTGGTTTTTTTAAATTCCTGAACTAGCTTCTTCAGCGCGCGACTTCGTCCGCGTGAAATTTCACCCTCCCCCCATTCACCCTTTTAGGGGTGGAATTTTGAAAAACCCTTTCTTAGTGGATACCTACTCTTCACAAAGAACACACCCTCCAACTTTCATGTCTCGGACCAGCGGTTTAGGCTGTGCGTTGATATATCAGTCAGTCAGGACTTTGAATTTTGTATATATAGATGGGCCTGCTCTTGAGGGGCCGTGGATAAATAATAACAGCCGCACAGGTCGATCGATCAGGTTAAGCTACGCTTGCCGCGCTTGGTATGTGGATGGGTGACCCTCTTTAAGCCATCTTGATGAACAGATCTATGGATTCATGACTTTTAAGTTCGCGGAAAATAGAAAACAAGTAGGTACCTACAGTCCTTTCACACTCACAGTTATTTTACCTATGATTTTGCAACACTGTCAAAATCACAATGATCTTTATTGTCGTTGCAATAAGGCTGCTGTTGGGTTGCTGCCACTGACAAGTCTGTCAAAATCACAATGATCTATAATGTCGTTGCAATAAAGGCTACTGTTAAGTTGCTGCCACTGACAAGTCTGTCAAAATCACAATGATCTTTATTGTCGTTGCAATAAGGCTACTATTAAGTTGCTGCCACTGACAAGTCTGTCAAAATCACAATGATCTTTATTGTCGTTGCAATAGGCTGCTGTTGGGTTGCTGCCACTGACAAGTCTGTCAAAATCACAATGATCTTTATTGTCGTTGCAATAAGGCTACTATTAAGTTGCTGCCACTGACAAGTCTGTCAAAATCACAATGATCTTTATTGTCATTGCAATAAGGCTGCTGTTGGGTTGCTGCCACTGACAAGTCTGTCAAAATAACTGTGATACCTCTTTGTTGAAAACTTGCGCAATAAAAAGCAAGGTGCCTTACAGAATTTCCTATTAAGTTTTATCGTATTACACAAGCTCTTTATTATAAAAATAAAATAATAAATGGAAAGCTAATAAAATGGCTTTAACAGCTAACGCTACATGTTATTATAATTCTCAACAAATTCTTGGGGAATCGTAAAATTTATTCTTATTCAAGAGTCTTAAAGGGTCTTGTGTCACTTGTACGCTATGAATAAGAAAATTTTATCGATAATTAGTAGGTAGTATAACTTTTAACAATACGTTCGTGATAGGCTAGGAGCTAGGTTTTCAATACGTATGAAAAATTATATTTGTTCTAAAAACACTTTTACACTTAAGAAATATATATTTTTTAACTAGTCAATTACTGTGTTTCCGATCCGACTACTGTGAGAAGAAAGACTAAAACAAAGTCTAGAGTTCAGTCTTTTTTATAGTCCAGACATAATGTTAGTCGGCCACTTTGCAGATTATGAATTCATCGGTAGTTTGTAGGCTCATTTGTATTGTGTGTTTTATTCAATTACTTGTCGCTATTTCAACAGGATTCAGTAAGTATATTATTTTGTTTGTATCTAGGTTTGGTTTGTGATCAAATTCTCTTTGAATATACTACGTTTGAAATAAGATTAGATGTTTAAATAAAATTGTTTTTACAGTCCGTTCAACTGATGTTGCGTTGGTAGCATGACAAATGCCAGCTGCAGTAGGTAAACAGTTGGTATTGTAACCAATTTTTACTTTTAATGCCATCCTTATGCCTACGGAATAAAAGTCAAAATCAGTTGAACGGACTGTAAAAAAGGTTTTTTTACATGTCTAATCTTATTCCAAAAGGAGTATAGTTCACGACGGGATATCTTCGAAAACATTACGTTTTTCCGCTACACTTTAAACGTAAATACAAGTAATAAAGAGCTTCAACGAAACTCAAAAGATATTCACAGTCCGCAACATGTCTCAAGAAAAATTACCTCAACTCCTGGTTCAAAAAGCACTATAAAACTAAAAATAGTGCCTCAAGGCGGTACCTTAAAGTGCATCTCGGGCTTAATCGTCCACTATGAAAACGGTATAACTGTCTCCCAGACAAATAAAATGAGTTTTTTACAACACCCTCTGTCGGCGAAGCTGGGACAATTTTCATTTTATTTCAATTGTAATTTTATAGTACATTTTCTATTATGGATGTGTTTTATTTTTATTCGTACTTTTTATTAGATGTTTTTTGTTGTTAGATCCCTATCTCTCTGACTATTTGCATGATCGCTTACGTGTTGCGATTAGGAATATTATTATTTGAAATTATAAAAGGAATTGATGATAGATGCTTACTTTAATCAGGAACTGCTGCTGGGTTTAAATGGGTAAATTACCAATTACTAAAGCTTTTGCAAATCGAACACGATTCCTAAACTATGATAATTTTATTGAAACTGTTAGGCGCATCACCCAACACAACGTGCCACGCGACGGCAAGCGGGAAACGGAGCTAAATCCCACGCGCAGAAGCGCGTTTTTATTGAACTTGTATGTGAAAAATCAGGCGCTGGGACTTGGGACGCGTTATCTGCGCCCCGTCGCGTGGTGCGTTGTACGAGTAGTGTGTGATCCGCCTTTTTTTTTTTCTGTGGATGGGAAATCATCAAATGACCCCTCCCGCTCTGGGTGGAGCGGAAGGGAGTGTCAGACTCTTACTGACTAAAACCCACCCGTATTCCTTCCTCCCTTTATGTTCCGGGCCAGCGGTAACAATTTCGAACCCTTTCGGACAATCCCGCTGACCCGGCAGGCTTCGGCCCTAAGGGGGCCCCTCCTCGATGCTGACATCTCTTTGAGGCGCGCGTGGAACACGTACGCGCCGTTCGGCACGGGCCTGGTCCTAATCGGACGGTGAGCTACCCATTACTCTCCGCCCGCAGGCCTGCGCCTACGGTGCGATCCGCCTTACGTTGCGTTGGCGAGTCGTAAAAGACAATACCTAAAAATTCATCAGTTTTTATTACAGGTAGTGCCTAAGCCACTGAAGCTGGTTCAGTGTCCGTGAAGAACCATGACCGAGTAACACACACATTGACATTTACCACTGTCATAATATCTTCAATGCAATTCTAGCCTACATTACCTATTTGCATTATGACAGCCCTAAATACGCTTAAGCTCTGAGTTTTCCATTACTCAAAACGGAAATTAACACCTAGTTATTTTAAATGAAAACAAACAGTAGCAACGAATTAAAATTCCCTCTCACATTATAAAATTTACAATAACTTTAAGATAATTACTATAGCTTTAATATCTCAGGAACAATTAATGTCTATCACGTCGGTCTGCCTCGGGCGGCTTCGGGCGCGGTCGGCTGAGCTCGGTAATTGCCTTGCGCGTACGCAGCCTCAAGCGACTGCAACGGCTACCGTCTCTGTAGTAGAGAAAACAATTTGTTTTAGTAAATAGAAAAATGATTTGTAATGTTGTCTCATTATCCTATTAGTAAATTGGTTTTTGAGTGATAGTAATTAGCGTAGGTGGGGTAAGCAGCTCGATTGATTGATTGATACCTGGGACTAATAGACTTATTGCTCTGTCAATTTCCTGTTTACGTTTAGTTGCATTGACATAATGACAAACTATGCATAAAAATGTTATTAATGGAACACACGGTTACCCTGATTGATAGGGCGCCAACTTGTCAGTAACATATTATTACCCAGTGTTGTGTATAAAATACTTTCAATATAATTATCTACTAATACAAAAAATAAAGAAAATACATTCATTTAAATCAATGCGACTAATCGAAGGGCCTGAATTCGTAAGAAAGTAGCAATCCTTACTCGTCTAGTCTTCAGTGCTGCCCACCTGATACTTACTGCGATACTATTCTGTAAAAATCTCACCGTGAAAACTTAGGTGAACTGAGCGTGGAGTGAGCTGTCAATAGTCTCAATTCCTAGCAAAAACAAACTCACTTCACCTCAGTTTTCACGGTGAGATTTTTACAGAATCGACCGGCAGTAATGCAAGAAGGAGGTCGTTACAGTGAATGATGTTCTGTTGCAACTGGTGCTAAGACTGTCGATTCTCGACAATCTTCGACAATTTTCTTGTTATAAACATTGCAGGTAAAAAAAAATTGCTAACCTGGTTGCTAAATTTATATACTTATCCTATACTAGATGCGCTCCGCGGTTTCACCCGCATAAGTTTCGATCCCGAGGGAATATCGGGATCAAATGTATCCTATGTCCTTTCCCGGGACTCAAAATATCTCTATACCAAATTTCATCTAAATCGGTTCAGCGGTTTAAGGGTGAAGAGGTAACAGACAGATAGACAGACACACTTTCGCATTTATAATATTATACCTAGCAGCGCCCCGCGGTTTCACCCGCATAAGTGTAGATCCCGTGAGAATATCGGGATAAAAACTATCCTATGTCCTTCCTCGGGATGCAATCTATCACTCTGCTAAATTTTATCGAAATTCATTCAGTGGTTTAGGCGTGAAAAGGTAACATACAGACAGACAGAGTTACTTAGTATGAATTATAAAAGGAGAAGGTTCCAAATACCTATATGTGCTTTACAATAGTAAACTTTTGGCTTTTCTTTAGAGAGGAGCACAGGCCTCATCAGCCTAGGCTTTTCCCAAAAATCTTTACGTATCGCAAGCATTAAGTCATCTGCCTTTCGCAACCTAGAAACCTGTAATGGCAGAAGCGACAATGGATATAACGAAACAATGTAGGCATACTAGTCAATTATGACGCCATCAAAAATCCTAACAACCCACAGATTTATTAGCAAAGATAGGTAATTTCCACACAGATGCCCACTAATTTATTCATAGAGTTTCGCAGTGTCCCGGTTGGTGCCCGGGCACTGACGCTGCCCCGGGCGCCTGTCTTGCCCCCAATTACGTCACTACTTGTCCAGATATATGATTTGTCGGGAATTTTAATGAAGTCTTATGGATCGCTTTCCAACCTGTTTTCTGTATCAATTTTATAATGAGCCGATTGTGAACGGGTTTCGGTAAGGCTTAGTCGTGCAATTATTCTGCCTTGATTTCGGTTGTATTGATATGGTTCTTGATTATATCGTTGTGTGGTCCAAATACGTGACGGAGAGGGCAGGAGCAGGAAATTGATGAGGAGGAAAAATTACAAGGACGTTAACGGTTTTGAAATTACACTTTGGAGTGTTTGTTCGTGCAAACAATAATTGAATTCTGATACAATTTTTACAATCGAGTTTTTTATTTAGTACTTACTGTTTCTGATACCTGTAATGTAATGTAAAATAAAAATATTTAAAAAGTCTCTCAAGATTCAGCTATCATCGACAGTTAAAATTGTAACGGCATTTCGCCTCTGTGTAACCCTTGAAATTTCCCTTTACGAGGTTAAGAGTTGAGAACAGGTCTAAAACGCCCATTACCTCAGCGATAAGTACCGTTGAACTTTCAAAAAGTACGTAAAGTATATCATTATGCACCGGCGAAATTCCCATGAGCGAAACAAAATTTTAATTAAACACAAAAGCTTGTTTCGGCTTTATCTTTCAAAAGAACAATGAGTGCAACAATTACAATCAACAAGACCCACTGCTCTTACGGGACTTCAGAGAGAAAAAAAGCATCGAAATCGTGACCCAAATTGCTCTTTTTGCACCGAGCAGCTCCGATAATGGCCGAAATTTGCCGAAAGCATACGGATTTCGGGGTCAATTTGATTTATTTACGGTTTGATACAGTTCCGCGTCGAATGCTTTTTTCGGACAATGTGACTTGAATTGATGAGGCAGAAAGGTTATTGGTGTCTTGGTGTTAATGTAATGGTTTTGTTAATGACATGGCTGGCGGTGCGCTTACTGTGTTCCCACACTATAATGTATTGTCGGGACAATAACTTAAGGAAATTAGTTTCTTTTTTGAAAGGTACTTTAATAGGAATGGGCACGTCACAATTGCGGCGATAAGTCCCCTCTTTGAGGAGTGGCTAGAGAGACGCCACGGCGTCCTCACCTTCCGCCTAACGCAGGTCCTCACCGGACACGGCTGCTTCGGGAGGTTCCTGTTCCGAATAAGGCGGGAGGAAACGCCCGGGTGTCACCATTGTGTGGATCGCCCGGAGGACACGGTGGAGCATACGGTAGAGATCTGCCCAGCTTGGGCAGAGCACCGCCGTGTCCTCACGGCGGCGATCGGCGGCGGCGATCTCTCGCGTCCGGCCCTAATCCGCGCCATGGTACGGAGCGAGAGGCAATCCTTGCGCCCTCACGCCCCCAGCCGCCGCAAGAGACGCCCCGGGCGTCGGGAGTCGATAGCCGATTCCCGGCCACCGTAGGCGCGGGCTTGCGGGCGGCGAGCAATGGGCAGCTCGCCGTCCGGTAAGGACCAGGCCCGGGTCGACGGAGCGTTGTGTTCCACGCGCGCCTCAAGGAGATGTCAGCACCAACTGACGGGGTCCGCTAGGGCCGATGCCCGCCAGGGTCGCGGGTTGTTCGAAAGAGATACCGTGGCCCCTGGCACAGGCAAGTGAAGGAACACGGGTGGGTTTTAGTCAGTAAGAGTCTGACACTCCCTTCCGCTCCGTCCAGGGCGGGAGGGGTCATTTGATGATTTCCCACCCAAAAAAAAAAAAAGTCAAAGCAGGAAAACTCTTTGTAGAATGAATTAATGACTTTTTGGAGACGATCATTGAACAACTGCCAAGAGAGAGTGAGCAGCATTCAAAAGAGTGGAAGCCTATGGGAAGACCTGCACCCTAAATGCGTAACACACTATCAATCACAATCTAAATCATTTTGAAGGATATTGCTAATCCATTGCTAGTATAAAAAATGTCTGCTCAACAACAGAAATAACGCAATGAATGTTGTTGAACTGTCAAAATGAAAGCCATTCCTACTGTTTAGTGTTTTACGCAATTACCCCGCCCCGCTGCAAAATAACGTTGACATTTTTTTCAGCCTATGTGAAGCTGATTTCTTTTTTAACTTCTCTCATTGGTTTGTCTTGAGTTTGAATAAAACCTTCATGTACTGAATCGTTAAAAATGAAAGATTATTAAGAAAACCATAGTTATCATATTATTGTTTTCAGACCAATCTTTATTAGGTTTTAATACCTTTAGTAATGAAAGAAGGAAAGAAAATACATTTATTTAGCACAGACTAAAAGACACACAATACACCAGATAGTCAGATAATAGTCGTACATCAGATAAAAACAAAAATAAAGATAAAAATAAAAAGTGCAAAGTCCGATGTAAGAAATTAGCACGAAAGTGTGCCTCACCGCTGCGCCAAAAAGACACACCACCACATACACCACACCACCACCACCTTTTCTCCTTTCAACACAAACTCTTACCGTTAAAGGTACTAACAATAATATCTAGCCATGCATGACAAGCTAGGCACAGGTGGCTGGCCGTTGCCTGAGGACATACTTATCCGTTTGGAATCGGACCCGTACGGAACGCTGGTACCTCCCACTGTCGTCAACGAGGTGTCCCGTGGAGATAATGGGATTGGTATTGTGGTGCAAATGTCTATGGATGCTGTTCTGGTGTTTAGCTTTAGGGTATTGAACGTCAAGTTGAGGTCAATGGAGTTGAACATTTACATCTCCTTGATAGAATATTTAGAGATAAGCTATGGTTGACTGAGCCTATGGGTATGTAGAAATGATTAATTTTAGATAGTCTTTCTACCACATAATAATTTTAGTTAGTTAGTTTTTTTTTTTTCTTTTGAATTATTCTTTTAATTTTATTTTTCTATGTAACACTGTACTACTCAGGTTCTGAATAACATTGTACCTTGTATTCTTTTTTCTATTGTTTGATTTTTCTTAGAATTAATTACGTCACTTAAGTACATAAATTAAATTGTTTGCCTTACTTGGGAAGAGACTGGACCCCACGACACAGGGAATCCTAGTGTGGGGTCCAGGGCATTTGTAAAAACCTAGCACCTAAGGCTACATGTAAACTGCAACTAGTTTTGTTTTTATATTGTACCGTGTTATTTTTCTGAACTGAATAAAGTTTTTATTATTATTATATAGATTATGAAACATTTACAGGCCGGATACCTAAATCAAGCTGCCAGTTGAATCTTTTTGGAGACAACTTTTTTGAAGTGAAAGTGCGTTTTGCATTTTTTGAGATGGGAAAAAACCATCCCGCTAAAGTAACGATCGAAAAAGTAAAGATCGATCGACCCTGGGCGACTGTTATTGTTGAAAATATCTCGGTGTCGGGGAAAAGTCTGTTTTTTGCCAGAAACAACACGGTACTTATTTTTTCCATCGTCTCCGTAGGTTTATGGTTGTAGTAGGAAACCCCGGGAACTATTTCTTACGTTTCATCTTCAAGATCCTGATCTTGTGAAGTCCGCAGGAATCCGCTGGATGCGAGAAGCACAGGACCGGACGATATGGTGACGCTTGGGGAAGGCTTAAGTCCAACAGTGGACGTCTTACGGCGGAAATGATGATGATCTTCAAAATTATGTTTTTAGGGTTCCGTACCCAAAGGGTAAAAACGAGACCCTATTACTAAGACTCCACTGTCCGTCTGTCAGTCTGTCAAATTCTGCAAAATTTAAAGAAAAGAAACGTTTTTTTCGGCGTTTTATTCCTTGTGGTACGGAACCCTTCGTGTGCGAGTCCGACTCGCACTTGGCCGGTTTTTTACTTTTTTTTTGTTTTACTACTCCCGCACTGGGCCCGCATGGTGGTTGATGGCCCGCTCACATTATAGGCTCATTATGCTTTATGCTTATACCTAAATTACAATATCGATGGTCACATAAATATTCACTCTAATTAATGATTGTTCTTCTTTCCACAGGTGACATAGTTTTTTATAACTTATTCGTCTGTTATTACTTGATTGCCATCGCGTGATGCCACATGCAAATATGCTTTATTTATTTCGATAAAAACATTTTATTGTAAAACTTTTGTGTGATGGACGATTCATGTAGTTAAAAAAAAACTGTGTTCTTTTGTTTTATTGGCATTCAACACTTCAGCAATTAGCTTATACCGCGTAAGCATATTTTTTCAAGGTTCTTTTCCCAAAACGTGCCAAAGGAACCCTATTACTAAGGCTCCGCTCTCCGTCCGGCCGTCCGTCTGTCACAGGGCTGTATCTTTTGAACCGTAATAGGTAGACATTTGAATATTTCACAGAGTGTGTATTATACTACTACGGCTGATATAACAACATATAACAAAAATAACAACATGTTTCTTGGATGAAAAAATTATGTCTAAGTTTTTTAAATTTGTTTTAAAAAACTTAGACATAATTTTTTCATCCAAGAAACATGTTGTTACTAAAGTATGTATTACGGAACCCTTCGTGTGCGAGTCCGATTCGTTTTTCTATCATTTTAGCAAATCAATGTTTGACACAATAGTATATTTCATTACAAGTGCGGAAAGGCTGTCATTGCAAAGAGTTCCGACAAATGTCTACCCGAGCCGAGGCGCAGCCGAAGGCGAGTGTTGACAGTCGGAACAAGTTGCAATGACGGTTCCGCAGGTGTACTGAACGACTATTTTTAATACAGTTGCGAAAAAATGAAGCAATTTAATAAAATAATAAAAACACAATATTGCTTTTTTCTCTTCTCTCCACGCAAAAAATTAGTCGTATGTGGATATGTAACGACTTTTTGACTTTTCCGGTAAAATGTTCTCCGAAGCATTTTGTGCAATTATACTGAGTTCCGGTGGTGTTAATTAAAAAAAAATAGGGTCGAAATTACTCATTTTGTGCAACAAACAACTAAACTCGCAAAGAAAATTTCTGGGAAATGGCGCCAACCGTAGAATATAAGCAGAGTTTTTTTCTTCACCCATTTTGGTAGGCAAAGGGAACTATCCATACAGCTTAGTCTTCAGTATATTTTTTTTATTTATATGAAATGAAATTTAATGAGATGAAATGAAATGAAACCTAACCTAACTCATTCAAATCTGATATTGAAATAAATTAGTAGCTTCTTTTCAGAAATATACGTATTTGTATGAATCACAAAAACTCTTTAGTAAAAACTTCATGGTTGGTTTTTCTTTTAATAGACATTATTTTGACAGTTGGGAAAGAGACACGCACGAGTTCGGGAAAGGTAAAAAAAAAGCACTAGTATGTAATAGCCCACATCCCGAACGCTATACGTCCCTGCAATACACCACTTTTTGAGCAACTGTATTAAAAAACTACAAACACTTTACCTTCTACTCTTCAAATTCAAATTCAAATTCAAATTCAAATGTTTATTGCTCAACACAGTACATAATAAATACATTTCTAGATGTCAAGTGAATGCGCAGTTCACTGTGTTGCACCAATTCAGGCATGCAAAATTATCTTTAAAATTATACTATGTCATAAAACTCATAAATTCCAATTAATACCATAAAAAAATAATCATTTAAATTACAATAATTAGTAGGTACCCTATACAGTGTCATAAATTTAGATCTATATGTTATACAATTTTACTTTAACTTTAAGTCCCGTTTTATCACCTCCGGATTATAATAAATTATTTTGGTTAACTTATCTCGCAATTAATTTCTTTCTAATTATTGTGGCATTTTTTTTAATTATCTGGGAGATACCTAGTGTGTAATTAGACAAGGCCCGCCCCCAAGCTTCAAATATTTTCCGCCATCTAAATTTATGGCCGCGACCTAACCAAATTAATTACGAGCAGTGGTGGCTCAGTGGTAACAGGCCGCGACTTACGAGTTGTAGGTTCGAACCCAGATAAGCGCTTTACTTTGTGTAGATTATTTCATCACCACTGGTCTCAAAACGGTGAAGGAAAACATCGTGAGGAAACCGGCATGTCCTAGATTAAAAAATTCGAAGACATCGTGTGATATCTACCAACCCGCACTGGGCCCGCGTGGTAGATTACGGCCTACTCCCTCTCACCGGGAGGAGGCCTGTGTCCCAGCAGTGGGAACATTATAGGCTGATTAATATGATTCCTAACCAAAAACGATCGTAGTTTGAAGACGCGATCGTCGCGTTCAACAAACACCGAAAAAAGGTAACATATGAACGCGATGATCGCGTATTCGCTCGACCATTTTTGGCGGCTTTTAGTGAGGACACGGGGTAAGAAGCGCAGAAAATGTCTTTCTCCAAAAATATTCTTTGAATTGACACAGAACGCATGAGACTAAAGTGTGTGTGCAAGTATTACGCCGTTAGTTTCACAACCCATATGTCATCATCATCATCAGCCTATAGCAGTCCACTGCTGGACATAGGCCTCTCCTATTGCACGCCATTCAACTTGATTTTCGCAACTCTCATCCAGCTGCTACCAGCCATCCTGCAAAGATCATCGCTCCACCTAGCCTGAGGGCGCGTCCCACCTTAAGTTTACCGATTCGCGGTCTCTACTTAAGAATACGTCTACCCCCCAACCCATATACTAGGTACAAAATATTTTTTTTTATTTTTCGCTTATCACACTAATATTATAAAGTCGAAAGTTTGTGAGTGTATGAGGGGGTGAGTGTAGGTATGTGTGGGGGGCTGTGTGTGTGTTTATATGTTTGTTACTTCTTCACGCTCAAAGGGCTCTACTAATTTTGATAAAATTTTGTATGGAGGTAGCTGACAACCTGGATTAACATATAGGCTACTTTTTATCTAGATATTCCCACGGGATCAACTTTTACGCGGGTGAAACCGCGGGGCGCAGCTAGTAAAAACATAAAATGTGCATTACAAAAAGCATTTCCTAAGCGCCAATCTCAGGACAATCTATCGAACAGTATTTAACAAGTCATTTCCTTCAATCAAGTATGACTCATGCGCAACTAAGTATAATAGTGAACACCCACTAAGATAATACTGAGCTTAAAACTGCAGGCTCATTCCTAGTGGTAAAACCTGTGGAAGGAGTTGCATAGTGATTGGCACGTTGTCAAAACAATAGCTGGATAAAACATATAGCTTCTATAAATAACTTTCTTTTTTTATTCATTTCGTTTAAGTAAATAAACGTTTTAATATATAATTAAATGCAAAAAAGAATAGTAAATAGATTGACTGACACAAATTTTATTCAGAGAATAAATAAATGAGTATAAAAACAATACTATTGTTAAAAAGGAAATATTATAATAAATACCTCTCTTCTATTTCTAGGCGGCTAACATATAAGTTTGTAAAATTCGGTTGTACTACAATAATAAGAAAAAAAATTGTTACATGGGTAGGATAAGCAGAACCCTAAACTATATGTAATGAAACTCCTGGATTTTACAAATCTGGGAAATTGAAAAGTACCTAATTCTTTCGGTGGTGAGGAGGGATATGACCACATTGACCACTCTACTCACGAAAATTACACATGCGCCATGACTACCTTTTCTGCTGGCTCACGGAATGCCCAGGTGACCTCTAGCTTTAAGCAGGGTAGATTCTCCACACTACTTTACCATTATGAAGAAGAAGCCATAATAAAGGCTAACTTAGAAGAATCTTCGGAATCTGATGCTGATGTCAAACATGTAAGGCTACACAGATAATTAGATATCTTCGATATTATCATATAAATGTATATCTAGTCTTGTTTATCTACCTAACACCAACCAACTTTCTTTCACCCATAGACCATGGGAACATGGTAAATGGCCATAGATTGCAAACTACATTCCCATATCATTTATAGCTGCCACCATAGTATCAAAGTTTCATATGAAATCAACTTTTTAATTCCCTTAGAGCGATTTACATTTCGCTAAACCTGTTTATCATTACTTCATATTTTGCCAGGGTATTCTGGTCTTTACTTGGCATAAGATAAAGATTATTTTTTCCGTTAATGTGTGTAAATTGTGTAAGTAGAGAGCACCGTGTCTAAACCGCTGGCAGTTTAGATTTAAGTATTCTTATTTATTGCAATTTGTCAGTGAAACGAGATTTTAAACTTGTTTTAATTGCTGGCCGCTTAGATGGTTGTAGGGTTGAACAAAAATGGTTTGGATGATCTAATGATAAAATGTCTGTATTTCAGTCGGAATACTAGAGACGTTTGAAGAAACTGTCACTCTAGGATACGTACCCATTATGAGCAACAGGAACCTAAGTTTTGATAACATGCCTAGATGTTGCCATTAATGTACATTAATGGCACAATGGCAAACAGTCAACAAAGGAGTTAAGTATACAGGAGCGTCGGATATAGTTGAAGTTTACTAAGAAACCGATGGATGTTCTGAACTGAAATTTAATTTAATAAATGAGCTGTTTCTTTTCTATTAATAAACTAAAATTTTATTCGAGAATATCCATCGGTTTCTTAGTAAACTTCAACAATATCCGACGCTCCTGTATACTTAACTCCTTTGTTGACTGTACTAAAATTATAATAATAATAAAGCCTTTAATTCCGAAATTAGACATCAAAGTTTACAAAAATATTTACTACAACAAAAAAATCTAAATATTAATTTTTAATAATACTAATTTCGGTGTGCCTCATGGCATAGGCCTCCTCTAACAATTTCCATTGTCGTCTGTCGCGGGATCCCCTTCTCCAGTTTGGACCTGCTGTCAGCTTATTTTTCCTCCCATCGGGTAAGCTGTCTTCCCCGATTTCTTTTTCCATCCCTTGGATACAATTCTTTCACTACCTTGCTCCACTTTACTTTAGTGTCTCGGATCATGTGGCTGTCCACCTCCACTTTTGTTGGTCTATTCTTGTTAGGATGTCGGTCAGTTTTGTTTTGGTCCGATCTGTTTCTAATTCTATTCTTTCTATCCTTCCTTTTTTATTAAGACCTACTCACAAAAGTGCCGTTCTGAAGGTTATGTACTAAAATTAGTGTTTTATTTTAATATGTCTAGTGTCTAGTTTCTTGTATCTATCATACAAGTTTTTTTTTTTCTTTAAATGTTGAATAGATACAGGATAACAGTAGATCTTTTACCACCAAGTTGAATTTAATTTCGTCGGTATAATCCATAAAGATAATTGTAAAGGTTTTATTAACGAACAGTTACTTACCTACATGTAATTAACAAATTCTTGTATAAATCTTAAGAGTCTCCACTTCATGAATTATGTAGACGACTCAGATCATTAACAACAGTAATTTCCTTATCGGAGAATCCACAATAAATTAAATTACGGCGTGA
This sequence comes from Oligia latruncula, assembly GCA_948474745.1. Taxonomy (NCBI): domain Eukaryota; kingdom Metazoa; phylum Arthropoda; class Insecta; order Lepidoptera; family Noctuidae; genus Oligia; species Oligia latruncula. Next base: position 9,559,415 of record OX419700.1, read on the forward strand.
TTAATAATTGTAATTAATTATTTTTTTATGCTTGCAACCCTGCGTTACTAGTTGTTGCCGTTGAGCCGGGCCGCCATTTTGTTTTGTTTCCCGCGCAATATTTATGAATGTAACCACAACACTAGCGCCATTGATAAATAATCGACCACAGAGGCTCCACACAGGTGTTCAGATAGGTACAATGATCGGAAGCGAGAAAATTATAGAAAATAATGCCAATTATAAAGTTAAACGGCACTTTTTGCTTGCCATCGGTAATTAGATTGACAGGAGTCAGGACTGACAGCTAACCGTACGAGGTCTTTAGCATAACAATATTAACAATACTAGTTTGTTGGGATATCACCTGGTTTTTCTGCGAATATTTTGCGCTGTCACGCTTGTTATTGTTTTGGCGTACAACGTCGATAATTTATGATATAATTATTTTAATTGTTGCACCTACCGCGGTGTACAGGTGATGGCCGCATTCTTGAGGATAAAATTGATGTTGTATAATGTGACATCAGTTTTGATCTTGCAACAATGTTTTAATTAATAATATTCTGTATTCTGTGTAAACACATGGAGGGACCTGGCTGCCTCTTTGGTCTAGTGGTCGCAAGCGCTACTGCTGACCACCAGGTCCTGGGTTCAATTCCCGGGTCGGGCTGTGTCATTGGGTTTTTCCATCAGGAATTTCTCAGTAGCAGCCCGGATTCTAGATTTCTGCCCGGTTGATAGGAATACGCTCGCCCACTATTAGGTACATACCTAATCAGCCTATAATGTTAACTGCTGGGACACGGGCCTCCTCTCTGTGAGAGGGAGTGGGCCGTAATCCACCACGCGGGCCCAGTGCGGGTTGGTAGATGTCACATGTCTTCGAATTTTTGGTTCTAGGACATGCCGGTTTCCTCACGATGTTTTCCTTCACCATTTTGAGAGCAGTGGTGGTGACATAATTTACACAAAGTAAAGCGCCGGTCTGGGTTCGAATCTACGACCTACAACTCGTAAGTTACGGCCGTCACCACTTGGCCACCACTGCTCTGCTCTCACTATTACATGGTACTTAAAAATAACTGGTGAAATGTAGGTGTAGCTTAGGTACCCCTTTGCCTAACCTTTGAGGAATTACAAGAGTGATGATATGTTATTTTGCTTGGAGGGAACGCCATCTTCTTAGTATATCAATCGCAAAGAGTTCAAACATGTTTGGCCCAAAAGTCAGCTACGCGAACTCCGCTCACTGACGTAGTTATCGGATCATCAAATGCACAGGCGATAGAGCATGCGGCGCAAGATTGAAAGTGGGCCATTGTCTGTGGGGACACACCGCAATACGCACTTGGGGTCTTGGGGTCTGTACCAAACTGTTTCGAACGTAGTTCCGGGCGTTGTCGACCTCTTATCACTTACGGACATGAGATTACTTCGGGGTCCGAACTAAAAATGAATTGCAACCGAATTGACAGTTCCTACTCCCGAAGGCCCGTGCGAAAAATTGAATTTGACATGCACTTGTTTTGACGAATCAACTAATTTCGTATCTTCATTGAGGACTTAAAGAGTCCTTAAGCCGTCCATGAATCCGTGGAGATTGTCTGTGTTCCGGTCGACTTGGGTCCGTCATAAACTTCATAGGCACAGTAAAAGAGAAATCGAATCCATCGAATAAATTCCAACAGAACCCAACAATATAGTCAATCGATTTATTCGTCAATCAGCGAGCAACACAAAATATTGTCAATCACGTCAATAAATTGGTTTGTCAATCAGAAATACAAAATATTGTCAATTTCCCTTTCCCGTCCCTGTTTGGGCAATTTTACAGCGGATATTAGGGGAATCGATTGTTGACAAGAATGTATTGATACATATTGAATGCTCTTGCATGGTATTTTTATACCATGTTTTTCAGTGCTTGTTTTTATTGCTTTTATTGATTTTTGAAGAAGTTTTTTTTTCCATGTAGAATATTATTTAGGTACATCATTGTACTCATCATTATGAACAACTTTTACTATGGGACCAAAACTGAAATCGCGAAAAAAAAATCAGCTGTTCCCTACATTTATGTTCGTTTATCTCGTCAAAATGTAGGGAACAGCTGATTTCTTTTTCGCGAATTCAGTTTTGGTCCCATTGTAAAACTGACTGCATCGTTGGTCTAGTGGTCGTTATTGCTACTGCGGAGCCCAGGTCGGGAAAAGTGTTATTTGGTTTTATTTCAGGAATTTCTCAGTAGCAGCCCGGAGTCTGGATTTATGGTGCGGTTGGTGGCAACTCGCCCTCTATTACATGGGCCTTACACATAACTGGCGAAATGTGAGTCTACTATAGGTACACCTCTACCTAAACCTCCGGGGTTTACAGACGTGATGTTATTAGTAATTTCCTAAAGAAAACTGTAAATTCCGTGAAGAAAACTGTAAATTCCGTGAAGAAAACTGTAAATTCCGTGAATAAAACTGTAAATTCCTTGAAGAAAACTGCAAACTCCTTGAAGAAAACTGTAAATTCCTTGAAGAAAACTGTAAATTCCTTGAATAAAACCCTAAAATGTCAAGCAAAAGATTAATTGCAAAGCAATATCTTTTTAGAATAAAGAGAATTTAAAAACTAGCCAAGCAAATTACTAGAGACAGTTACGAAATCAATAGGATGGGGAAAGATGGTGGATTGTAGAAAAGAAAGGTCTACATAGGTAACCGTGGGAATCACTTCTCCATAATACAAGTCATAATCATCTGCCTATCCCTTTTCCCAACTATGTTGGGGTCGGCTTCCAGTCTAACTGGATGCAGCTGAATACCAGTATTTTACATGGAGCGACTGCCTATCAAACTCAAAGCATTTATTTCAATTAAACCTTGTACAGACACTTTTGAATTGTCAAAATTAAATAGTCTGTCAGTTGGTCAGAAAGTTGAAGCTAGTATCTGACCTCCACAACCCAGTTACTGGGTAATACGATACCCCTTGGTAAGACTGGTGGTCACACTTTCGGGCTCCTGACCACCCGCAACGACTGTCGAAGATCTACGAATGACAGCCGGGACCAACGGCTTAACGTGCTTTCCGAGGCACGGAGGGGTCTCGGTATGGTCACCCATAATACAAGTATGATAATCAATAGTTATCACCACATAACACACAAGAAAAGTCCTAGACAAATAAATGGCTACCCACTTTACATGACCAATAACTTACCCTTTATAATCTAGCAAACAAATTTTAATAAACTAAGTAAACATAGGTACAGACATAATCAAAATATTATACAATGTTGTCAAAACATACATTTACAGTTGCCAAGTTATCGATAAAGCCGACAATGCTTAAGCCGCTTTGCTAACTTAAGCCAGGACACATGTGCGGTGCATTAGCTTAACAATAACTTAAGCTTTCCTCATCATCGGCCGGCTTACTTAAGCGAGTGCTGCGTTTAGACGATTGCGAACTTGATTGTGTATGGGAGAGTGGTATGGGAGAGTCGTTTAGCGGGTAGTGTTTTTGAATAGTATCTACTAGTATATTATACTACAGGCCGACCGCTTAACTGAGACGTTGCCTGAGGTAGCTGCTATAAATAAATACTTAAATACATAGTGTTTTTTTTTTTGCAAAATAGTTTTTATTTTTCACTTTTTAGTTGTACCTACCCTTGCTATGTAATAATCAGTGACAGGAAGTTATTAATTCTGGCATTCAGCTGCATCTGATTAGACTGGAAGCCGACCCCAACATAGTTAGGAAAAGGCTAGGCAGATGATGAGGAAGTTATTAAAACATCATCAATATAAACTAATTGCAAAAACTACCCAAGCAAAGTTAGTAAAATTTATATGGGACCACCCCTGAGGCATACATTATCCATTAAAAAAATAATTTTGCAAATCCGTCTATATATGACGGAGTTATGCCCGAACATACATAAAAAAACATAGACTATAAAAATTGAGATGAGAACCTCCTCTTTTTTTGAGTCGATTAAAAATAGTATTGTGCATGTTATTGCGACAGTAGAATGGCTGCTACATTACGTACAGGCAGTTATATAAAATATGTTTATGGCATATAATGATGCACTTACCTACACTCTATTCATACCACATAGAGGTGTCAACTGTATTTAAGACTATAAATATAAATATTGAATCATTACCACAATCATTTGAACAATCATAAAGTCACGTTCGCACATAAATAAAGATAATAACCTTATTTCAATGATAATTCACAAATTATTTATTTAACTACGAGAACTTTCCCCATCCTCTTCAACTAAAATGTATAATTGCATACTTACATGATTCTGATTACATCTAATTGACATATCTCATTACAATCAAGGCAGTGATTAGTGGAACGTAATCAGCTTGATTATTCGTGGCTACTATCTCGTGTGAACGCAGCATCTCGGGCGAGCTCCGTTATTTCATTGGCAAGTAGTCATTCCTGATTTATCCGAGCCTGCAACGCTAATGTGTATGGTAAAAACTTATTATGCTTATTGTTCTCATACATTTGTGAATGGGTTATGGTTTGGCGTGTATTTGAGGGGTATTAACATGGGTAATAGGAACTGTTACAAGTTGGTAGGTGAGGTGAGTAGTGGCGGCCCAGTGGTAACTGCTCCGACTTACGAGTTCGGTCGTGGGTTCGAACCCAGACATTCGCTTTACTTTGTGTATATAATTTCCACCAGTGCTCTCAAAACGGTGAAGGCAAACATCGTGAGAAAACCGGCATGTCCTAGAACCAAAAAAAAAATTCTAAGACATTTGACATCTACCAACCCGCACTGGGCCGGCGTGGTAGATTACAGCCCACTCCCTCTCGAAGAGAGGAGGCCTGTGTCCCAGCAGTGGGAACAATATAGGCTGATTAAGAGTAAACGACTTTCAATTATTTGACATACGACGCCATGATGCGACCATCAGATCCGTTTTTCGAGCAGCGGAGGTTCAAGCTGTGAACATTTAATACAGTTTCTTGCTTATTCTTCTCCATAGGGCATACTATTTGGAATGGTCAACTAGCTTAACAGGTTGAATTCTGTAATTACAGAAACAATTTAAAAGCCATTGTGTCTCGCGTGGATCCACGTTCGAATACGAATGGTTAATCAACATTCTGGCCGACTCCGTAGCTATTCAAAAGTGCCTGTAAATGTTGAAATTATTGAAATAAACACTTTTGAGTTTGATTTTGATCCGGATAAGTACAATCAATGCGTTAATCGGTGTGTGTTTTGTGATAAATGCTCATTCAACGTTAGAAAAGGTATTTGCCCAGCAATGGGACAACAATTGTTATTTTGTTTTTTTATTGTTTGTGTTTTTTTTTAATGCCTCATGTTTGCCGCAAATGAACGTATTTTGTCTTTCTTTCTTTCTTTTCTGGCTGGAATACAATAGAAAAACTTTTTTTTTTAAACTAACACTAACTTTACAGGTGTCCCCAACACAATAGTGGCTTGCAAACACACAGCAAATAAAATGAAGAATCAACTTACGGCTAATAAGTGCTTAAAACAAAACAAAACTATAATGTTCAACTAGCACATTGATTCACCCATCAACAAACCGGCCGCGGCAAGCGTAGCTTAACCGGCGATAGACCCTTGCGACCCCAATTCACTTATGACATTGGCAGAATAGCAGACATCGGTTTCTCTTGCCATAATAAAATAGTACAGAATAGACCCGTGTGGCTGTTACCAAATAAACAAATACTATGGCAACCCTACTCGATAACTACCATTACGTAGAAGTACCTATGACGTAACGATGACGTTGTTGCTGCCACTGATATTAATTCCAGCTATAATGTGCACAAGATGGCCGTAATGATAAGGAGCAGATCACATGTTTCAAACGTCTGAATTAACGGTGCATTTGATTAGTAATACAGTGTAATTGTGGCCTTAGGGTCTGTACAGACGTGACACGACCACACCACAGCACAGCGGTAAAAATGGCGGCGAACAGTTGAAGTTGCAGAGTTGCAGCCACAAATACTTGTGTCTTTGGTCATAATTCGCATTTATTTTAAACTACCGTACTACTTTGTCAGCGACTTCGTACACCCTAAATTCCCTATATTAGGGGAATTTGAAATTTAAAAGATCCGGCCTTAGTCCTCCTTGTCTACATCTTAAAGGGAACCCATACCTGTTAACAGTGTAATTTGAAAACATTGTAAACGCCAATTACTTAAGAGTAACCGTGGAGTTTCTTCGCCATAGGTAACGACCAATTGGAACCGTGCACATACCTTCTGACGTTTCATAAGTGCCCATGTAGGTTTATGTGAAATAAAATATTTTGGCTTTGAATCACTGTGCAAAATTATTGATTTCTATATCCAAGGGTTTGGGCTGGGTCAGTCAGTGAGTGATTCAAAACATTTCTTTTTATAATGTACTAGCTTCTGCCCGCGACTTCGTCCGCGTGAAATTTCACCCTCTTAGGGGTGGAATTTCGAAAAACCCTTTCTTAGTGGATACCTACTCTTCACAAAGAACACACCCTCCAAATTTCATGTCTCTAGGAGCAGCGGTTTAGACTGTGCGTTGATATATCAACAATCAGTCAGTTTATCATTTTATATATATATATATATATAAAGACTAGCAGCGCCCCGTGGTTTCACCCGCGTAAGTTTCGATCCCGTGGGAATATTGGGATAAAAACTACCCTATGTGCATCCCCAGGATTCAATCTATCTCTCTGCAAAATTTTATCGAAATCCGTTCAGTGGTTTAGGCGTGGAAAGGTATCAGACAGACAGAGTTACTTTCGAATTTATAAAATTAGTATTAGTATAGTATGTATGTTGTATGTGTTTTTATCAAAAAAAAAGTATGGACAGTATGGATTGGTGATAAGCGTTGGTACCGGTGGTTGGCTAGTGGTTGCCAGTATTAATCACACGTTCGCAAGCAACGGCAAATTGACGTACGGGTAAATGTTCGTTTACATACAATTTAGTGCCGCTGTGGTGTGGTAGCACGTCTGGATAGACCTTTATGTTTCGAGTTGCGGGTTGGGGTTCAGAATTATGTGATAATTATTGTATTACGGGTATTATTTTTTGTCTGTGTATTGAAACACAGTCACTGTCATTGAAAATCAATGTGGTAGCCAATGTCTGCAATTTAGACAGTAGGAAATAAACTGTATTGGAAGTTGTGTATGCAGGCTTAGTGAAGAACAGCAGCTGTATAATTTAACTTAATAATTGATCAGATTGGGCGATAATATCTCTTTAAAGGAATCTAGTAGAACCAGTATGCGAGCTTCAAAACTTTAATGACTTCGGACTCTAGGCTAAACTTACCCCGTGTCCTAGCCAAAAGCGATCATCGCGCTAATACGCGATCCCGTTCATAATTATGTTACTTTTTGTTCGGAAAACCGGAAGGCGCCCTCTGTCAGAGCGACCACGCGTTTCGGTTCACCGAATAAAAAGGGGTGTGTGAACGCGAGTATCACTTTGGTTAGGACACGTCCTAAACAATATTTATAACCTTAGACTATGAAATCCTTCAGCGGGATTGTCCGAAAGGGTTACCGCTGGCCCGGAACATAAAGGGCTAAGGAAGGAACACGGGTGGGTTTTAGTCAGTAAGAGTCTGACACTCACTTCCGCTCCACCCAGAGCGGGAGGGGTCATTTGATGATTTCCCATCCGCAAAAAAAAAAAAAAAAAGACTATGAAATCCTACAACCGAAATTGCAAGCGATAATTTAATTGTTTGTATGCATTTCCTGTTTGTCTTAATTTTTTAGGACCCCAATATAAGCCCAAATGATTTCAGTTACAGCGGTGCTTATACACTGTAAAAATCTCACCGTGAAAACTTAGGTGAAGTGAGTGTAGAGTGAGCTGTCAATAGTGTCAATTCCTAGCAAAAACAAACTCACTTCACCTAAGTTTTCACGGTGAGATTTTTACAGAATCGACCGGCTGATACACTTTTTGAGCAATAGCCTTCGCTAGAACCATACACAATTTAAAGAATAGGTAAGTACTCCGTCTTGAATGGAACGTTTAATCCTACGCAAACTTGCTGTTATGCAAACAAGGGGTATCTTATTACCCAGTAACTGGGTTGTGGAGGTCAGATAGGCAGTCGCTCCATGTAAAATACTGGTATTCAGCTGCATCCGGTTAGACTGGAAGCCGACCCCAACATAGTTGGGAAAAGGCTAGACAGATGATGATGACTTGCTGTTATGCACGATTCGAGTCACCCCTTGTCCTAACGTTGTAACATAACATCAAACCTGTATTCCTGGAAGGGTTAAGCAGAGGTGTGTCCAATCTTCCGTGGCTAAATAATAACAGCCACATAGGTCGATCGATCAGGTTAAGCTACGCTTGCCGCGGTCAGTCTGTGGATGGGTGACCATGACCATCTCTGCATTCCGAGACGACCCCTCCTTGCCTCGGAGAGCACGGTAAGCCGTTGGTCCCGGCTGTCATTCGTGGATCTTTGACAGTCGTTACGGGTAGTCAGAAGTCTAAAAGTCTAACAACCAGTCATACCAAGTGGTATCGTATTACCCAGTAACTGGGTTGTGGAGTTCAAATAGGCAGTCGCTTGTTGTAAAATACTGGTAGATACTAGACCCCTGAGGCAGTCCTGACTTTAATGGAACATAATTTAGCAACAAAAGACATTTACTAATAATAAATCCAAGACAATCGCCATTTATAACCAGTAGGTAGGTACTTAAAACCAGTTGCAGAACAAGTACATATTAATCTGAATATTGTATGTAAATTACCTGCTGTTTAGCAGATAAATATTAGCTTTTCGAACTAAGTAGGTCTTGTTTTGTATAATATTGTTACATACACTTATATAGTTAGTTATAAGTAGTACATAATCAGCCTATAACGTTCCCACTGCTGGGACACAAGCCTCCTCTTCACGAGAGGGAGAGGGCCGTAATCCGCCACGTGGGCCCAGTGCGGGTTGGTAGATGTCACATGTCTGCAAAAACGGAAATGGTAAAGGAAAATATTGTGAGGAAACCGGCATGTTCTTGGACCAAGTTGTTGATGCCGAGCTAAAATAATTAGCCAGTCAATATTATTAATAGTGGGGTGATTCCAGATTCCAGACCAGAATATTGTCACTCAAGGGTACTCTTTGATTGGGTTCTTAGTTTTTTTTTATTAAAGGGAAAGTCAGCTTCTCTGGATTTCTTTTTTTTTGCGAAATGGGCCTGCCCTTGACTATACGTTGGAGCTTGCGATTTTAGTCATATGCGACCTAGCCGGATTGCCATTTAGACAGTGGATTTCCGACGCAAGGTGAATATAGTCACCTCTGTACATCCCGCATTATGGATGACTATCCTTTTTTATGTTGCAAACTTTAACCCATTAGGGAATACAATAGCTAGCTTTACTCCCGAATGAGGATATAAACCTTTACCCAGTACAAAATACCCTATTAAATAATTAAAAAAAAAGTAATTTAAAAAATTAAATCGAAGTCGATTTAATTTTTTTAATTCCTTTTTTAATTCGTAATTTTTAGATTTAAGTAAAAACTGGAATATTTTTTTTGTAAGAGGTAATAGTTTTGTTGCAAAGATTGCAATAGAATTTGGCCAAGGTTATGAGATGTTTTCCCTTTGACACTACACCCGTAGCTCGTATCAATAAGCCAGGCCGTCACACTTACACGTATCTTGAAAATCACTGAATCAATTTTGATGAAACTTGCACTGTTCCCTAAGTTGAAGTAAATTTAAGCCAATAAAAAAAATGGTCACGATCCGATTAATAGTTGCGGAGAAATGCGTGGACATACATACATCTATAAAATTTTGTATATTTCTTTGGAAGCCCTTGTAGATTGTCATATGTGAATATAATACAGTTCCAATAATATTACATAATTATATACGTGTCGAATTGATAACCCCCTTTTTTTTAAGTCGGTAAAAAATCCACCATTCCAAAAGTAAACTCAACAATTACCTTTCACATCACAAAATAGCAACACACAACAAGGTAACAAGGGTGGCTGCGCTTCAAACTGATTTGAGTTGATTTCCTCTCCGCAGCCACAATCACACTTCTATCAAAGAATTTCCGCCGCCTCGCTCTCTGGGTGATTGACAGTAGCATGGAAATTAACTGTTAGCTGAATACGGAAAGGTTATTGTTTGAAGGGTAGGAATAGAAAGGCTGGTGTGGATTTTGGGTTGGTATATGGGTAAAAGTGAGAAGGGCTTGTTTGTGGCCAAGTAATAACAGCCGCACGGGTCGATCGATCAGGTTAAGCTGCGCTTGCCGCGGTCTCTCCCTGGATGGGTGACTATTTTTACATACCAAGGGGTCTCCGTGCCTCGGAAAGCATGTTAAGGCGTTGGTCCCGGCTGTCATTCGTGGATCTTCGACAGTTGTTACGGGTCGTCAGAAGCCCGAAAGTCTGACAACCAGTCTTACCAAGGGGTATCGTATTACCCAGTAACTTGGTTGTAGATGTAGAGGTCAGATAGACAATCGCTGCATGTAAAATACTGGTATTCAACTGCATTCGGTTAGACTGGAAACCGACCACAACATAGTTGGGAAAAGGCTAGGCAGATGATGAAGCTTTGGTATAAGTAAGTAGTAATTCAATCATTAAAAGTTACTGTTTTGTCTTTTACTGTTTTACAAAGTGCTCTGAGTGGAATACCTCACATTTCGAGGTTCTTCTTACTGTAAGTCAGTAAGTCTTAATGAAATCACTTTAATGTGCTGTAGTAAGAAATTCTTTCTTTCAGTGCAGGTATGTACCTACAACCGTGGACAAAAATTTTCGATGCTTGTATGAAAAGTTTTTTTTATTACGAATCGAATACAGACTTAGTACAATTCGCGTCAAATAACTTTGCCGCTCTGAAGTAGGCAACAAGTCACTGCGCAGTAGTTAATCCTATGAATACAACAGCAGCGCGCATGGCGCGGATTGGCGCGGCTAGGAAAGAGCCTAGCTTCAGAGCGGCAAAGTTATTTGACACGAACTGTAGGAAAAGATGCTCAGTACGACGGTTACAATTGCCCCCTTGAAGAATGCAGGTGACTAAACGGACATCCTGTATAATAAGGTTCAGAAGAATGGTGTCCATGTTTGTCTCTTTGTTGTCTTTTCCTTTGTTTCATAGAAAAAGCACCTGCAAATTATAAGATACGAATGCAGATACCCTTCTCGAAAACTAATGCAAACTACTGTAAATACTCTAATATTAGCAAACACGCATTATACCTCATAAACAACGCCACACCTTATGAGTGTGTATACTAATATTTTTTAAACGAACCTACAATCAATAAGGATGAACGGACAGACAGAAGTATTTGTGAGGCATCCATGTGTCGTAAGTTCTCTTTCGCCACACTTATTTGCATACAACGCCTTGATCTATAGAGTTATGTGTGTTTAGAGGAGGTTAATCCTAAATCTGAAGAGAAAATTAATGAAGCTGTAGGTATTTATTACTTTGCTGTAGAATTTGAAAAAATATTCTTGCTTTTGATAACCCAATTCTTGAGGAAGGCTGTAGGGTATTTGACATCACGCTATGACCCTTAGGAGCCGAGCAAAAAGACAAAAGTCAGAAAGGTCGCTAAGCGAAAAAGAAATGACAGCGCGCAGGTGATGCGATGCGACGGGGTGGGTCGGGGAACATGAAATTTCACGCGGATTAAGTCACGTTCGTCAGAGTAGAATAGAATACGTTATATTATGTACGACACCATAAGAATAACAGACAAATACAAGTAGAGATCACAAACGTCGTTGCATCAATTTATTATGATACATCCAATACATTGAGTTTTTAGAAAAGGTGCTATTTCCGATTAAATGTAACTGAAAGTTTATTTAAAGCAGCAACATCCTCCCCGGACTATATATAGAGTTTGCTTGAAGCAGGTTTGCCAATAATGATGACTATGGCAACGTCATAATAAAACAACTGTGCGACAACAACAACAACGTCATAATAAAACCCATTGACTACTGAGTGTCAGTTGACCTCGATTTATGATGGAACGAGTGTGCCCAGAAGAGGCCTAAGGCACTGGAACTCCCACGCATCGACGAAACACAGCAGGCTGCTTGACGCCGGACTCCGGTGGGAGGGTGGTCGCAAACCAGATGGACGTTAGCCCTACCACCATAAAGGAAGAATTGGCCAGTCAAATAAGGGGTTGGGTGTGACGGTTCAGGATGCGCCGAGCGCGAGTTGAGTAACTAGCGGAACAAACTGCGTTACACGGTGAGGCTTCTTTATCCATCCCAAAACTTTCTGTATCAAAGCATTTTTCGTCATCAGATCCATGCAGGACACCATGCAGTTCTCCTGCATGGATGTACATTACATTTTCAATAATCTTGTATAATTGTGAAATTAATCTATGTTGTTGTGGCCGTATACTGACATACTGTGGTGTGGCATAGTACATGCTGTCTTATACATCACTTATTATTTCAAAATCCTTTACCGTTATCTTAATTGTTACTTCAACTGCAATGAAAAGCCTAACTGTATAACACATTTCACAGGCCAGGCTCGACTAAAACAATTTATTAGTGTCATTTAAATGACACCTCACGATCCCAGACTTTGTCATATAGTTAACTATTGTGCGTTTTAGCACAACAATGTACGACATTAAATTATGCTTTCCGTAACGACTGCAACAAAGTCTGGTACCTAGGTACAGTTAGCAGGTATGTCGGGAATGCTTTTCAAAGCGATGGGATGAAAATTCAATTACTCCTTGTCCTAGTAAGGATGTGGTGTAGCGGTGTTTGACTTGTGGGGTGGAACGTAATTGGGTCGGTTGTACTGACTCGATTTTTGGATTAATTGTAGCGGTATGTCGGTGTCATGAATTGGATGATACTTCGTTATTGTTTGCGACAAAAGAATAGCTAGAATGTATGGGAATTATTTAAACAAAATATGAAGATTTTTTTTTTTGCTTATTAGAACTTATTACATCGTTGGACGTTTTAATTTTATTTGTAAGCCATTAGTCCCAGCTGCCATTCGTAGATCTTTGACAGTCGTTACGGGTAGTCAACAGCCCAAGTCTGACAACCAGTCATACCAAGGGGTTTCGAGTACCCAGTAACTGGGTAGTGGAGGGTCAGACAGGCAGTCGCTCCATGTAAAATACTGGTATTCAGCTGCATCCGGTTAGCTTGAAAGCCGACCTCAACATAGTTGGAAAATAGCTAGGCAGATTGTATGAAGATCCCCACGCCTACGATATCAGAATGTCTGGATACAGATCCAGATTCCAGACCTGTTACCCTGTTATTTCAGCTCCAATTCTTACCTCATTGATCATCCTTCAGACAAGGTAGACTAAAAAAAAAACAGTGGCACTCCAGGAGTGCAAAAGTGAAAACAAAACACAAACAGATTCCATCACTCACTGACATATCGGAGTACATCCCGAGGACAGCCGAACACATCCGAAGCGGATATTTTTTTAATCGTCTTATAAACAAAACACGCGCGGTGTCGCTTACGGTAACAGTGGCGCGTGAGTGGTTTTTTTCCCACCTCAAAAAATGCCCAACGCGCCTAAAGAAGTTTTCATTTTAAAAAAAAAACTAACTGATCTATGGATGTTGTAACGTCTAACAGTAAAGTTTTTGGGATAGTGGCGGAGTTTGAAGTCACGGGTTTCATAATTATTCTGAAGTCTACTTAAAGTAGCGGTATATGCTAGTAAGTATTGGTTAAAGGTGTCAATCATTAGTGAGCGCTTTACTTGCAATGGTCACGTTCTGCCGGTAGCTATAGTCCAGAGTCCAGACACGATGTGATTCGTGACTTTCGTAAAACAATGCGATTATTTTCGACATGATTTGTTAACGAAAGAAAACATGAATGTTTATGTAGGCCACTATGGATTACTTACAACTGTGTTAATGTTTATTTTCAACATTAAAGGGTCGCGGTCACGAGTACCTAGGTTAGTCATGTAGTGCCAAGTCACAATAAACTCTGGCCACCACAGTGGCCAATCAGAACCTGAATCAGAAACCATAAAGAATCAAAAGTGGTAATCAGAACCTGGAGCCAATTCCCGTAACAAAAAACGTTCAAAATCTAGTCGCAATCTCATCTCAGCGACAACCAATGTCAAAAACTTGTCAAAAACAAAGATCCACGAATGACAGCCGGAATCAACCACTTAACGTGTTTCCGAGGTACGGAGGGTCTCGGTATGTAAAGATGGTCACCCATCCAATGCAGGGAAATTGGAGGAATTTGAGACTGAGAACGGACTGTGGAAGTTCTTAAATTACAAGAATTGCACCTCTGATCTTCTTCAAATCGACGCCTTAGAGTGAAATCCTCGTACCTAAGTGTAAAAGAAGTAACTTTTCAGGAGGAAGAAAGAACTGCGTGCTGTAAATTTTTTGAACGGTGTCTTTTATGTTTATTAAACGACTTCAAAAACGAGGTTCTGTATTTTTATTAATTAATATGGAAATTTAACACGCTTTTATATCCAGAACTTTTCGATACTATAGGTAAGATTGTCCGAAATGCATAAAATGCTACTTACGAGGTATTGCATTCCCGAGGTTTTCACTCGACGATAATAGGCTATTTGACAATGTAAAAAATAAGGTCATAATTATTGACACTCGTATAGATTATCGCTTTTAAAATCGATTTGCATTAATTTTACTACAAAACAATGTATTATTTATTAAAAAAATCCCGAAAAAACTTCATCTTTTTAAATCCGGCGCCACGTAATCGAAAACGGTCTGGATTGGCTGAACTTATGATGACGTCATGATATAGTCAATTTCTGTCTATCGTTGACAGAACAGATGACTTTTGTCTAGTATCTCGACCGTTTCAACGTTTGTTTACGTGTACTGTGACGTCACGACGCCATATTGTTAAAGATAGCGTTTTGGCGGCTTATTTAAACAGTACATTTTTATTTACTATTTTCTAAAAGAAATACATTATGCTATTTGAAGTAATAGGTTTTTGTGGCTCGTTAGACACCATTAAATAATCTGAGATGTTTATCAGAAACCAGTCAAATAGCCTATTATGGGCACAGATAAAAGGTTAGATCATGTTGTGGTAATTTTAGCCAGTTAGAACCGGGGCTGACTACTAGGAGTGAGCCGAAAGTTCATTTATATATCGCCACTCGTGGTCGGGTCGATGTGGTGGTTCTTGGAGATCGGTGCTCCATGGACCAATTGAAATTTGACCAATTGTTCTATGTGGAAAATCACATGTTTCCATCGTCCAAATATTTAATACCAACTGGGCTATGGAGAACACTGGACGTAAACCAAAACTATGATCCATTATAATATTGTAACCCTGAGTTCACACCCGTTTCCTATACTTTTGGTTCAAAGAAGCTTTTGCTACATTTTTTGGTTAACATCAAACTGAATTCAAAAATATTATGAATAAATAGATACAATATAATGTTAGCTAATTATAGTTAATTACCTATTATAGTAAAATCTTCAATGAAGAGATAGGAAAGTAGGTATGTAAGCTTTTTGAAATGGCCACTTCACAGAAAGGTCTACCTATATCTAGCAGTGGGCGTCTTATAGTGCACTAGCTTCTGCCTGCGTCTTCGTCCGCGTGAATTTTTTTTTTTTCTTCTTCCCCTGAACTAGGCTCGCGCTATTACTTCGTTTTAGCTTAGCGTTCTTTCTGACTTTTCTTGTTCTTGCTCAACTCCTAAGGGTCCTAACGTGATGTTAAGTAGTCTATAGCCTTCCTTAAGAATTGGGCTACTAAATGCAAAAATATTTTTTCAAATCCGACCGGTACCTACTTCTAGAGATTAGCAAGTTCAAACAAACTAACTCTTCAGCTTTATTTCTAGTATACTAGCTGCGCCCCGCGGTTTCACCCGCGTAAATGTCGATCCCGTGGTAATATCGGGATAAAAGTACCCTATATGTTAATCCAAGGTATCAGCTACCTCCATACAAAATTTTATCAAAATTAGTCCAGCCGTTTGAGCGTGAAGAAGTAACAAACATATAAACACACACACAAACTTTCGCCTTTATAATATTATATAATATTAGTATGATTGTTAGTGTAGATTACACAAAATGTATTTAATTTTTATGTCCGGGTAGGCTAAAGTTAATGCTTCAGTAAGGTGTTTGTTACTACAAAATCATTTCCATATTTTGCGAATTGCCCCGTCTAAATCTTCCCCACTCCAAATTCATTTGATTTAGGGTGTGAGCACACAACAGTGGTGTCGTAATTTTGACTTGTTATCGACATCGTTACGTTTATTTATCGTCTTTAAAACAAATATTCCGGTTGGAGCCGCTTTTTAATGCACCATCAACTTTATGATCGCTCGCAGCAGTCGCAGCATTGCGTTCAGCTAAATTGTTGCAAGTGTATGGAAAGTGCGGAATTATGTAATGTAGACTAGGTTTATTATGAAAGGAAGACATAATACTTTAATTTAAGGTAGTAAATATACGGTAGTTAATTGTCGTAATTTTGTGGTTGTTAGGCACGCTTTTAGGAAAATGATAAAACAAGACATAATATAGAGGTACTAACTTATAAGGATTTGGGTGTAGAGTTCACTAACCCTCCATAGAAAAGGGAGTATCCTCCGACCAGACGGGTGTTGTGTCGAACCCAGGACATTATGTTCAGCAGTAATGCTTGCGACCACCACACCAACGATGAAGGAAAATTAAGTTTATTCAAACTAACAATGAAAGTCGGTCTTTTTCTTGACAGTAACAACTGCATATGAAGATACTTGATAATACACTTGTTTAAACAATAAATAAATGAATTGAATTGAATTTAAATAGGATTTTTTATTTCTCATATTATTATGTAAAATGTGATTTCAAACATAAATAGTTTGTAATAGTTTGTTTAACATTGGAGGAAAACAAGAACATCAAAAAGTCAAAGTCAAGGCATTTACCTATTTCAAATAGGCACATAAAGGTTTTGTTTCCGCTTCTTCTACTTATTTTTCTATTCTAAATTATAGTTTCTCAGTTTTGCACAACTATCATCATTATGTATCCTGTAACTCTCTTTATTTTAACTTCCAGATGCCCGATGAGATCCAGAAGTGGAAATGAGACCATCTTTTCTTCAATCAACAATCAACTCAGTCTATCGCAATCCACTGCTGGACCTAGGCTTCTCCTAGGCTGCGCCACAACACCCTGTCCTCCGCCTTCCGCATCCATGATGTCTCAGCCATCTTCTTAAAGTCGGTGGTCCATCTTCTCCACTGGTCATCGGTCCTTCGACAGACATGGCCAGCCCTTCAGTTTGCTAACTCTGCAAGCTATGTCGGTAACTAAAGTTTTTTTTGGATAATTCCATTTCCGATTTCATGCTTAAAAGAAACTCCGAGCTAACTTTTCTTATACGCGCGTAAATGCCAAAACAGAATGAATAACATTGATATTCACTCAATTTAAATGCAAATGATAAACCCATAAACACAAAATAATGAGCACATTAAAATTTAAACACCGCCACACTCCATCAATTAGTTTCAGAGCAGTTAGCGATATAATTTATATCTGTAACTGACAGGTCTATGTGTCGCCATTGACACTTGCCCAAACGGAAAAGTGGAACAACTCCATTCAGAACGTGATTCTTATTGATTTGTATGAATCTATAGACAGGCAATGTCTGCTTATTAGGGTAAGGAACTTAAAGACGGCAGGAGCAAATAAATATTTAAAACAATAGGTAAATGTTTGTACAGACGGCATATCAAGCCACTACAATCTGTCAGATTTCTTTAATAGATTTTCAACTTTATCGCTACAGCATAAGGTTCAAAGTTGATTGGGAAAATTTGACAGTTTCTGGTAGCTTGATGTGCTGGCGTCTCATCATTCTCCTGCCCTTATCCCAATTTATTTGGGGTCGGCGCAACATGTCTTTTTCTTCCATACTTCTCTATTAGTCGTCATCTCGGTAGTCACCCCCTTTCTAAGCATATCATCATTCACACAGGCCATCCATCGTTTCTTTGGTGTTCCCCTACTCTTATAACCATCGACATTCATAGACTCATAATTATGTAAGTACCTAACACTCAGCAGACTTAATTATAACAAAAGCTCACAAGAAAAACTACCGTAATTAAATAACTTAATTACGAAATTCGCGTCATTATTGGCCGCAGCGAACTCCAATTTGCTTAGCCAAAAGCTCGTTTGACCCATTGACTGTGTCTAAGAAGTTGACATCAAAGCCAAAGAGAAAAAAAAGCAAAGAATTGGTTAGCGGGATCGATACCAGCATTTTTTTTTGTAACAAACTTGTCATTATTCAGATATTATTTTGAGGGTAGTAGATAAAAATGACGACTGGCCAATTACACACTCTCTCTCACACACACACACTCACACTCTTCACTCTGATTTTTCATTTCATAGACTAAAATAAAATGACAGTTGCGTAGTAACCAACACTGTCGATCGCAGCTGTAATTTTCGTTTAGCAAATTCAAAATCAGAGTTTAGATTCCAGTCCTTTCACAGTTATTTTACCTCTGACAGAAGCAAGCCAACAGGAACCTTATCATAACGAGAATAAAGATCACTGTGATTTTGACAGTGATGCAAAATCAGAGGTAACATAAGAAAGAACTGTACAAATTTTTCCAATCAAGTTTGAACCTTATGCGGTAACGATAAAGTTGAAAATCCATTAAAGAAATTTGACAGATTGTAGTAACTTGATGTGCGGGCGTCTGTACAACAGAAACAGAACTGTACAAATAAATTCACCCATATACGAAATCACCATAAAAGAAAACTCATGAAATATAAACTGCTAGGCTAAGTCAACAATTACTACACCTACCCTCTACTCAATTTTATTTGTCAGAACTCAAGAAACTTCAAGAGGCACTATTTCGCGGCTATTAAGTTTACTCTAATTATTTCGATTAAGAGCCTGTAAATGTCTTCTAAATCGTGAAATGCTCCACTGACTGTTATTTATTTACTGCGAAAATCGTGATTTAGCTGTGTAGCAGAGCATTTGTTTGTAGTTGTAATTTTGGGTTTACAAATTAATTGATTATTGGTGGGGTAATTAATTTGGCTTCCAGGCTATTTAAGAATCAATTTGCAGGTTTTAATTCCAAGTTTATCTTGGACACAGTGACCTGAACGAATTAGTGCTCATATTTTTTTTGTATAAGAAGCTTTTGCTTGAAGTGTTACTTACAGTAACATATTGACACAATTAATAGTAAATTGTAAATCTATACATAGATATTATAATAAAATAGTAACAAAGTCAAAACTAAACGTAAAATATTTAAAAAATTTGAACGAGTCTGATACCTAAAGAACACATAGTTTTTTTTAGAATGTTGGTCCGTTTGTCTTGATGTATGTTCCGGAGAAACGGCTGAACAGATTTGGATGAAAGTTGACACACGGTTAGTTTATAACCTGGATTAACACATAGGGTACTTTTAAACCCGGTAATATGTTCCCGTGGTATATTTTCTGACAACCACGCGTGCGCGGGAACAAGCTACTCGATAATACCGCCCTATTATTATCATAATGCAGAAAAAATATAATATCTGTACACATCTCGCGCTCATACAGAGAAAACATGAGAATTTATCACCACCCTTGCTCATTAGGTCTCATACTGAGAAGGCACGAGCATTGATCACCAATCACATCGCATTTTTTTATAAACTTAACACACACCCATACACACACCCCTACACGCACACACACACATCATACTCACATTACACACACACACACAAATTCATTTTCACATTTACAATATTTACGATTTCTTTGTGTTTTTGCGATTTCAGATCTTATTTCAAGTTTTCTCACGATGTTTTCCTTTACCATATAAAAAGTATTGAATAAAATTCATTCGATTGAAGATGTTTCAGAAGCGATAGTAATTATTATATCCAATACAACAACATGAATGGACACTTAAATTACCAGCATAAATTGCCATAAATAGAGACAATTGGGAGAACCGTTAGCAGTAAAGACGTCGTCGGTGTTACCAGGTATAATATGAAGTGATTATTTATAATGCACATACATTGTGCGGTTGAAATTAACGACACCTGCTTTGGAAAGGTTGTGGTACAAGCGTGAGAAGAGAAGCGATACTGCAGCTAAAATATTCTCTGAAATAGTAATAAATTTTAGGGTTCCATACCCCAAAAGGAAAAAACACACACACACTCACAAACTTTCGCCTTTATAATATTAGTGTGATAGTCCATTTATTTCTCGGAATATTGGTATAGATAGATGTTACATAGTTTTTAAAGTCCCTAATATTCTGCCACTTCCGGCGTACAAATACATTTTCAGGACTTTGGTTAGTTAGTTAGATTAATAAAAAAAACAAATTTTATTTAATACTTCAAGTACAAAGGCGGACTTAATGCCATAGGCATTTTCTACCAGTCAACCTTTGGGTGATGCAGAGACAAACAGTGGTAGATGTAATCATGAAAATTGAGGAATAAATATTTTACATATATCTAAAGATACGCATAAACCTATTAAATATAATATATACCTAATTACATATAAATATAAGCACAAATAAATATACATGTAAAAAGAAATAAGACAAACAATGAGAAAATATTACCGTTGTGGTGATACTGCCAGCTTCTTAAATAAATATTAGAAATATTAGATTCTCCATTCCGATTTACGTCTAAAAATATCATAGCATCGCTTACTCCTATCACTGGACCACAAGCCCACAAGCCACCCGATTGTGTTTCTTCATAAATATTTCTCGTCAGATGATTTATAAGCGCAGGTTGGTCCAATTATTTGGGTCAAGCCTTTACGAGATCAACTTTTTTTTTAACTCGAAACAAGCTTTCTTATTGTTTGGTGATTTTATGTTAAGTTTGACTTTCATTTTTAAGAAATGGACATACGGACTTTTTGTTCCCGGAAATTCGATTACGATAATGTGTTGTTTTAAAAATTATGAGACCGTGGCTTTAATTTAGGTGGTTTATTTGGTTACTTATTAATTATTGTAGTGTTTCGATTTAGTATGCATTTTGTGCACCTCAGTTATATATAAACCAGAGAACTTGTTTTAGTGTAAATACCCAATTAATTTGGTCGGCCGGAAATATAAATATACTGAGCAATGAAAAAGCTTTATTGCAGAGGTCCCAGAATAAGGTGAATTAGTTTTGTTATCAGCCGGTCGATTCTGTAAAAATCTCACCATGAAAACTTAGGTGATGTGAGTTTGTTTTTGCTAGGAATTGCTCACTCCACGCTCACTTAATTTAAGTGAAGTGAGCCGACTGATAGCCATGTCTGAGACAGTGTTGGTATAGGAATCAAAGAAGCAGGTGACCATTGTCACGACCGGCCATACATACACGATGATGTACACTCCGAAGCTGTGTGGTTCACATCTCAATCTAAAGGTTTAATTTACAGGCTTTTCTCTAACCGGCAGGACACAAGAGCATGGGAAATAGCTTAAGGCATCTCGTCCCTAGCCTGTCACTTCTTCTTTTGATTTTTATACGATTCTTGAGGGCAGCTGTGGTCAGTGCCGGATTAGCCCATAAGCAAATTAAGCAATTGCTTAGGGCATCACGTCTCGGGGGGCACCATAAGGCAGAATACCATGTTCTCCGTAGGGTTGTCATTTCGATTCCTTGCCGTTAAAAAGACACGATATTGACATGGTTTGCACGTGGTAAGATTTTGCGGGGAATAATGCAGAATTGGAGCCCTGATTGGAATATGGCTGATCACCTGGCGTTTACCATACTTTCACACATTTTGAAAAATGCCAAGACTTATTTGCTTTTGCCACAGTAAACCAAATCATCCAGTACTTTCGACTCAGCAAACCACATCCTATTAAGAAGCAGCTGATCATTGTCACGACCGGCCATACATACACAATGATGTACACTCCGAAGCTATTATATTGTGGTTCACATCTCAATCTAAAGGTTAACCGTGTGTCTGTTACTGTCAGAGATCGCGCCCCGCTGAGCTGTGTATGCGCACCGTACACTGTCGCGTGGTGCGAGTGACGAGAGATGGCGGGTTGTCGTGAGATCAGACGCACTTTGCTGATGTTAGGAGTTGCATATTCTCTGATGTTGGACTACGATTACCTCTTTGTGTGTGCCTAAACTTACATGTTCGTGAAGGCCTACAAAGTGACATTCTATTTGCCATAACGATGACGGAAAAGACTAAAATGTATTGAATTGACATAAGGTATCAGCTTTTGTCGTTTGTTGTTTTGATAGCGATTCCCACTTGCACTAGTCATGAGTGGTAAAGGAAGCCAGCATAGTGTAATACATGAATATGAAAAGTTTCTGATCAGTAAATCTGCTGTCAAATGTCATGTTGGCTGTTGATTGGTTGATAGCGTAGATAAATTATAGCTCATAATCTGTGTAGTTGAAGCCCGAAAGTCTGACAACCAGTCTTACCAAGGGGTATCGTATTACCCAGTAACTGGGTTGTGGAGGTCAGATAGGCAGTCGCTCCATGTAAAATACTGGTATTCAGCTGCATCCGGTTAGACTGGAAGCCTACCCCAACATAGTTGGGAAAAGGCTAGGCAAATGGTGAATCTATGTAGTTGAAAGAATGAAAACAACCGACCACATAAGCTGTCACGAGAGTGTTTAGTAAAATTGACTAGTGACTTTAAGAAAGATATCTACGGTTTTTAAATTGTGGTTCCAACAAGTTTATATACAGGGTGCGAGTGTGATAAACCATAAAAGATAGCTTTCAAACGCCTTTCTTTGCCGGTGAGATTACAAATATGAAAATCGCTGTCCGCTCTCCTCTTACACCGCTTCTTATAATTTGTTCTACTAAATTGTCTGTAAAACTCGCGCTTAGAATAATGTTTAATAACCTGCACACAGTCGGTTCATATGTAATCGTATGCTTGTTACAACGATTGGACGTTAGAACAAATAAAATTACTAATTCACTAAACTCTTTACTTACGTTTCGTGAGTAGAAAGTATATTTGTTTTAATCACGAAAGTATTTAAACGTTGCCTTGATTGTTTCATGATGGTATCGTCAGTAATTTGATAGTCAGTTGAACTCGAATTGATGGTTAATTATTTTTATGTAGAATTTTATGCTAATGCTATTGGTGTATGGTTTTTTTTTGGAGTTAGTTCGTGAGGAGAGAATCAGAGTGTATCGTGAATCTCAGGTGTGGTCGCTACCTATCAGAGAAAGAATTAATTTTTTATTTGCTCTTCCATTTGACCTAGATAATAATTAGCAATGCGTGCCCAGTTCAGAGGGGAACCCACTACTTCTAATGCAATTTTTTTCGAAATATTTTTTTCTAGAATGAATTTGAGAAAAGCCGAAATGACAAAAAGAGGTGAACAGAGAAAGCACCTTATCAAAGCTGTATATACCGGGTGGCATACATCGACACGCAAACTGTAATCATGAATTCAGCACGTGATTCTACACCCCCTAGCGTAGAAATTTTTTAGTCTCTGATCAGTAAATCTACTGCTAAATAATATTTTACGCTGCCATTGTTATTAGTTGCGTAACTGACGAACATGAAATACAGTATCAATCATAACAATAGACAAGGGGTTAAAAGTATTATAAGATAAACCTTCATAACTAACAAATCAGTTGTAGAGTGCGTGAGCTGGGCCCTAAGCGATTTCTTCAGAAAGTTGTTCAGGGTGCTTAGGGAGTAAACATACTAAAAGTCCCCGCGTCTAGGAGGTGAGCCGGAGGGGGGGAGGGATAAAAGTTCCCACTTTTGAGTTTTTCGCTAATGTCTTTAAAACGGTGCGTCGTAGACAAAAAACTACATTTCTTTTTTACTTCTCCTTTCGCAGGTCTGCTGGAAGAAATAAGCAGTACCTTTGTACTCAAATTATAATTATGTCATATCCCTATGTATTTTTTTACTGTGTGTACATAAATTATAAAATAAATAAATATAGAAATAACGCCGAACTAGCAGGCAAAAGCTAGTATTTGATAAAAGTCGTTCTTTTAGAAAATTTTCACTTTTCCGAAACGTGTACTTCGAAAATGGGTAGGAATTCGAAAAAGTGTGTAAGATAAAAGTTGTACAAAATTGTATTAGCTTTCATTACGTAGAAAATATTTTTTCTCTACAACGCACCGTTTTAAAGATATTAGCGAAAAACTCAAAAGTGGAAACTTATCGCCCCCCCTCCACTCCGGCTCATCCACTAGACGTGGGAACTTTTAGTATGTTTACTCCCTAAGCACCCTGAACAACTTTCTGAAGAAATCGCTTAGGGCCCAGCTTACGCACTGTATACCTCCTTTTGGGTCATTCGTTGAGTGGACTATTATGAAAGCTGTGCGTGAGTGAGTTATGACGCTGTGAGCTCGTGGCACTACTTTGTCTGATACAACAACGATCACCTCTCAATAGACCAATCTGTATAACGACGGCATCATAAACTTGTACAGCGAACCATTACTAAATAGTTCTACACAATTTGAGAGAACACAGAGGCACGTCTTATTCTCGATGATTGAGGCTGTTATATCTACTGACGCGACACTATTGTATCGAAACTTATACTAAATACTTTCCCACAGTCACGACAAACTTCAAATAACTTCTCCTAAATAAAGACATATTAGGCTGCGGGGCAATTGCGAAACACATTATCAATCGGAATCGGTTTCATTTTGACAGTTCAACAACATTCATTGCGTCATTCACGTGTTGATCCGACAAATTTTTCGAACTTATGAAGCAATGGATTAGCAATTTGCTTCAAAATGATTCAGATTCCGATTGATAGTGTGTTACGCAATTATGGTTCTGGTCTGCAAAAGAAAGGGATGGTAAACTAGTCTGTCCCTGATCTGTAAATCTACTATTAGGTATTACAGTGGTGCTATTCTGTAAAAATCTCACCGTGAAAACTTAGGTGAAGTGAGCGTGGAGTGAGCTGTCAATAGTGTCAATTCTTAGCAAAAACAAACTCACTTCACCTAAGTTTTCACGGTGAGATTTTTACAGAATCGACCGGCTGATAGACTGACTGACCGATCAACAACCAATCAAACCATAATGATTAACAGAACATTCAGCTACGAAATCCGGGGTAATTGCTTATCACACTAACAGTATAAATGGCTTAAATTTTGACAGTTCAACAACATTCATTGCGTTATTTACGTTGTCGAGCAGACACATTTTTCGAACATACGAAGCAATGGATTAACAACATCCTTCAAAACGATTCCGATTATGATCGATAGTTTGTTACGCAATTAAGGTGCTGATAATGGCGACCATATTGGAATAAAACAAAGACCGCACAACGACACCACCACATACTTGTACCGAATCATTACAAAATACTTCTAAACAATTTGCTAGAACATGGAGGCACGTGTTATTCGCGATGATTGAGGCTGTTATGCTGACGTGACATCATTGTGAGACAGGATCGGAATCGTATCGCTATCGTTTTACTAACTAGATTGGATCAGGTGGAGGGTTTATGTGGGAATGGGACAGGGGTTTCAAAGAGCTAACCTCTTTGAAACCCCTGTCCCATTCCCATTGTCCCATTAAAATGCTATGTGCCACATAGCAAGTGGCTTAAAAAATTAGGAAGATAATTTTCTATGCCACATTACATTTTGATATGTTGCTTGTAGAATAATCTGACAAAAAATCAGAATGATTTTATGTATATTAGTATGGTTGTTATTGTAAAAAGAAAGTTTTAGAGGTATCTTCATGACTTTTTTCTATCGTATCAAATTAGTTGTATTTTGTTTTCAACACCTTATCAACCTAGCATATATCCTGAAGAATATCATATATTTTTCTGATTTTGTTTACTGTAGTCGATCATATACTTTTATGGTTTCTAAAATTTGCGCTTTTTGCGTTTAGGTCCAGCCGGCCGATTCTGTAAAAATCTCACCGTGAAAACTTAGGTGAAGTGAGTTTGTTTTTGACCGACGACCTTGTGAAGGCCGCACGAACCCGTTGGATGCGAGAAGCACAGAACCGGTCGAAGTGGAAGTGCTTGGGGGCGACCTATGTCCAGCAGTGGACGTCTTTCGGCTGAAATGATGAGGAATTGACACTATTGACAGCTCACTCCACGCTCATTTCACCTAAGTTTTCACGGTGAGATGGTTACAGAATCGCACTGCTGTAGGCCCCTTAACATAAATTAACACTACAAAATCTTCACCACCTATCACATAACATCATCCAGATTGACAAGCGGAGACAAATCCAGCAAATGTCTTGTCGTAGTGCGATACGGAATTATTGTCAGCCGCGCATAATGGATGTAACGCTTTCTCATAGCCGTACAATATACACTGTACACTGCAGTGCAGAAAAACGGTAACACTAGGGAAACTATTGCAATTCCTACTATAATATTATAAATGTGATAATATTATAAATGTGAAAGTTTGTGAAGATGTTTGGATGTTTGTTACTCAATCACGCGTAAACCGTTGAACAGATTTGGATGAAAATTGGAACATAGATAGACTTTTTATCCCGATATTCCCACGGGATCGAAACTTACGCAGGTGAAACCGCAGGGCGGTGCTAGTAGAATGTATATCGGTTTAGATTGATTAAGACGAGTGACGATTGTGCTACAAAATATGTGTACCACGACCGGTACAAATCTGTACCAGTTCGTCCCTGAGAGGAACACTCACTGAAAATGCTGGTTTACTTTTCTATGTTCTACTTCTGTTACAATAAAGCATCGTGTTCCCAACAGTTGAAAAGTGTTAAATGTTTGCAGATATTGAAGCTATAGGTATTAAACATTACTAGGGAAATATGGGTGTACTGTAGGTACAGACGCCAGCACATCAAGCTACCCGAAACTGTCAAATTTTCCCAATCAACATTGAACCTTATGTTTTAGCAATAAAGTTGAAAATCTATAAAAGAAATTTGACAGATTGTAGTAGCTTGATGTGCTGGCGTCTGTACGTTTATGTTAAAAAACACTGATTTTAATGGTTTCATTTTTTTACTTCTGTTTGAATAAAGTCGTGCAAGGCTGCAAGCATCGTTCCAACAGTACCTACTGTTTTACAAATTAGTATAGTAGTATCGAAGCTGATGACTTTAGGTAGGTATATCTAGAATGCAAGGGCCAGAGTGGTTAGTAGTAGAAGAAATATTTTCGTTATTTACTGGGATATTTTTATGGGATTTTCTATGCCTTAGACAATAAGATAAAGATTGCCTAAGTGCAGAAACCGAAACTGGCAAATTTTCCCAATCAACTTTGAACCTTATGCTTTAGCGATAAAGTTGAAAATCTATTAAGGAAATTTGACAGATTATAGTAGCTTGATGTGCTGGTGTCTGTACAATTAAAATTCGAGCTAGATTCAAATTATGGCTCCTCTCAGAGTTAGCAATAAAATGAGCATAATCAGCCTATAATGTTCCCGCTCCTGGGACACAGGCTTCGTCTCTGTGAGAGGGAGTGAGTCCTAACCCACCACGCGGGCCCATTTTGGTATAATTATGTCACATGTCTTGAAATTTTCGGTTCTAGGGCATGTCGGTTTCCTCACGATGTTTTCCTTCACCGACTTGAGAGCAGTGCAATAAAATCAGTAAGTTAATATAAATTGAGATAAGTATCCACTATCTAGAAATAATCTAAAATGTGTCAGAGCCTATCTTCTCACGAAGCTCGTAAATCTGTTTAAGGATTTAATTAAGACTATTACAAGTAGTAACGGTGTATGAAACTGACATAATTTACTGCGTTCATTCACCACATTCTGTTAATTATATGCACTTCTGTAACACGGTTTTCGTGACAATCTATCATCGTGAGTTGTTAGTCGTCGATGAACCTCTTACTTAAACTGTTTCTTAATAATAATTGTAATTTCAACAGACCTTTTGAGGCAAAATAACTATGAAGTATAGGACATATTCATAGCATAAGCATAATCAACCTAGAATGTTCCCATCTGCTGGGACACAGGCCTTTTCTCTTCGAGAGGCTGTAATCTACCACACGGGCCCCGTGCGAATTGGTAGATGCCACGTGTCTCCGAATTTTTGCTCCTAGGACATACCGGTTTCCTCGCGATGATTTCCTTTCCCGTTTTGTGAGCAGTGGTGATGAAATAATTTACACAAACCAAAGCGCCTTCCTGGATTCGAAACCACGACCTACAACTTGTAAGTTGGTGGAGCCTTTACCACTGCGCCCACCGCTGCTTCTTCAAAATAAAAAAATAAACAATTTCCCGGTACCTAAGTATTTTATTTTACATTGCACTGTGGCTTTTCTCGTGCACTGAAGTGTACTGACGTAACCGAACGTCACGTGCGAACCAATCACAGGCATTATTGGTCCGTGACGTCATCAACAGCCATTTTGTTCAACTTAGCTCTGATTTGTCAAACGATTGGAACTTGTATGGGAAATGTTTTCTGAAACTATTGCCGTATTATGATAAGTATGAAGAGATTGTCATTTCTCGTTGAGATTGAAGTATAATGGTCACACTTTGATTCAATGAGATTGGCAGGTACTTGGGAACCTAATAAGAAGCAAATCTTAGATTCAATCAGCTTAGGTAACGCAGTTTGCTGTTGCTATAGGTATACGTATACCGTAGGTATACATAGGTTCCCAAGTGTATGTGTGTGTGTTCTGTTAGCTGCTTGACGAATGATAATCGAATAAAAATACTAGCCACTTCTTGAGCCAAATGCAATTGTTGACAGCTCATTATTTAGCCACTCACGTGTACGCCGTCAAAAACGAACGCAACCTAAAATACGCCGCAATGACATCTGGATAAAACTCACATATCATAAAACTGTGACAGCAAGCCCTCAGTATTTATTTTTTTGTAATTTTGTCTATGGGAGTATTGCTTGCGTTCCATTTTCTTTAGTCGAGTGGTTAGATGTAGTACATGTGTGCCAAAAACCGTGAGTTCGTAGCAGCATTACGAAATTAGTTATCTGTAGTTGAAAATCATAAAAAAAAACAAATGACGGCGATGACGTTTGCGTAATAGGATACTCGCGTGATATAAATGTTATTGTTTATATAAACTTTGAAACTACAATGGTATGTATTATATGTCATTCGATTCGGTATGAATGGGGCTATTTTTTAGGTAAATAAAAAAATAGGGTCATCGCTTTCGATTTTGAATGAAAATTACTTTAATTTTTAATTTTCGTAATGTAAACAAACATTAAAAATAAGCAATTATTAAAAAAAATCAAAGTCTCTTAAAGTTACGAAACAAGTTTTGTAATCTACCCTGGTCTATCCACTTGAAGAAACAGCCATTAGTTTAACAGCGGTCCATAGATTTTTTTTCTGTACGAGTCGTGTATAAGTGGCGCGGCCCAAAATAAAAAATGTATGGGCATAACAATGCCCCTCGCGCGGGAAATGTTTATGTGAGTGGGTAATAGCCTCCCCAACCGTTTTCGGTCACGGTGGCCAATCTCAAAGGAAATTACCTATAGTGCACAAGTGTGTGCGCAAACACATGTGCACTCTTTGTTCCTTTACTCTCATAGTCCGATGGGACGGCAATCCGACACGACCGGGAAGAGTTCAGGCGCAGGACCAACGGCTTTACGTGCTTTCCGAAGCACGGGGGTATGAAACCGCCAACTTCCATACTTCGGACTGTTACTAAGAAATTCCTAATGGAAAACGCAATAACACTGTCACGACCCGGGAATCGAACCCAGGACCGAAATGTCAAATGTAAGCTCAATATGTAAGTGTCTACTTACACCTGTACCTAGTGCTATTCTGTAAAAATCTCACCGTGCTAACTCGGCTGAAGTGAGCTTAATCTGAGCTGTCATTAGTGTCAATCCCTAGCTTCAGGTGGAATGACAGCTCACTTCACCTAACTTCTCACGATGAGATTCTAACAGAATCGACCGGCAGCGCGGTAATCGCGTAACACACGAACAACGGTAATGCTATATTCATTTTGACAATTCAACAACATTCATTGCGTTATTTACGTTGTCCAGCAGGCGGATTTTTCAAACATATGACGCAATAGATTAGGTTGTTGTCCGGTAACAGTGTTGCCAGTTCAATGGTTTTTTCCCATCTCAAAAAATGCCCAACGCGACTAAAGAAGTTTTCACTTCAAAAAAACTATTTGCTAAAAGTTTTAAAAAGAGTTTGACAAGTTCTCAACTCAACTTCAAAATTCTCGATGATACTGTTACTAGTTACTACCTACGTTATCAAATCAGAAGGAATAGATCGGCAAGATTGCAAGAACTGCATCAAATGACTACAAGATTGCAATTATAAACATAGCACCCGTCATAGAACATACCTACAACGACATCTTTATCATACGATTAATACAGCGAACCCCATTGTAAATAAAAGCATTCATGTGCAAATACCGTACAGGAATGATTGTGCATATTATTATCTATGTTAGGCATCAAGAACGGGTATTGGCAAGGCGTTCCGTCAGATAGACTAAGATCGAGTGGACTCCTCGATGTTTTAATAAGAATGAGATATGTTTGAGCGTGTGACTAAACGAGATACATAGTTGCTATGTATCTCGTTTAGTCACATGCTGCTGCTGTGTAGGTTTTTCTTTTGTGCCTGGTTTGTAATTATTTTAATGGTATGCAAAGAGGGTGTTACTCAAGGGAACATGTATTGATCACCGTGTTTGCGGTAAGAAAGTTTCCTTGTAAAAGTTTTCTTCACTACCTACCAAAACCGTCCTTCTCTTCTCTCTCCTCATCCTCATCTAACCTAACCGTGCTGACTTTGTGGGATAGGACTATTCCTACTAGGTAATTATTACTAGATGTAAAAGGGTCATATTCAAAATAATTGTAAGTTACGGATAGGAAACAGATATGAATATTATTTGATTGTAACAGAAAAATAACAGAAAGGAATTATTAGGGCAAGATTAAATAGCACACGTTTATAACAGGCTACGAGTGCGAAGTCGGTGTGGGTCGCTAGGTGGGTACATAATGAAATAACATTTTGGTGATCGTATTTTAGTTGGTATAATTGCCATAAATCATCATCATTGCCATAATGCCTTATCTCCGAAACTACCGAGCCTAAAATTTTGATATTAATATTAAGGCAAAAGGATTCTAATGATTAGAATTATGTATAGCCATATTTGTTACGGTCGTGAATCATATTTTAATCAACATACAACTTTACACTGACCTGTAAATTGCAAAAAACCTGAGTCAATTTGAATTTCGCGGGCTACCTTGGCGCATCCCCCTTAACTGATACTGAGACGGCCGACGAGAGGCTGGGTACGCCTCGGCGAGGCTGCGCGGTTAGTATAAAAGGCTCAAGCAGTGAGGACTGAGGATACGCAGTAAAACATGCACACACAGACAATACATGGCACAGCAATGCAATACATGGCACAATATACGCAAACTTTACATAGGTACCTACTTCAAATAAATTTAAGTAAGTAAAAAAAAATGTTTTGGCTAACCTGCGGTGCACTAAGTACCTATTAATATTTTATTTTCATTAATTCATACATGAGACAATGTGAATAACGCCTAATCATTCATATCTGTTACGTAACGGAAAAAAGTGACAGATAAAATAACGTATATGAATTAATTGCACGTGTCTATCCTACAAATCTATTTATTTCCACACCAATTCACATGATTATACGAATATTTTATAGTTATAACAAATATCACAATACAGCCCTTTCCTAGTATTGAGTAATAAAACAGTAAGTACTTACTGCTACTGTAAACGACTCACATTGAATATTTACTTTTAAAAGTCTAATTTTCTTCGACCACGAAACGAGCTGAAAAACTATATTGAACAAAATGGCAAAGCGTTTATTCTTACGCGTCGTGTAGTAACAGCTAGTGAACTAATTTTGCCAGTATTTCAAATTTCTTTATTGCCATGGAAATAATGTTAAAATAGCATAATAGAGAAGAATAACAGATATGTGCAAAATCAGGACACTCATTAATAAATTAAATTTGGAGTACACTAAATAGTATTTTATATTTTGTTTAGTAAAGTGTTGAAAGTTTAAACAATATTCTCTGAATATATTTTTTTTTTTTACTTTTGTTGAATGGTTAATAATTAAATTATTTTTTTTAGTTTACCGTTAAAGACGTGGACATAGAATACTTGTATGAAACGGATCCTACGCAATGTCTGGTTTCATTTTTTTAAATGAATTGTTTAGGTTTACCAAATGTTTCGTTGTTTTTTATTAAGCTCAAATAAATATTTTATCTGTTTGTTTATGAAATTCTAGTCAGTTGCATCTCGTTATGAAAATAATTGGGTTGGACATTAAGACAGTAGTAAATATACAATTATTTTGAATATGACCCAAAAACAGAAAACAATGCATCTAAGTCACTGACCTGTGGTCAGTGATCTAAGTACCTACACTAATAAAGTAGGTAGGTACCTATCTACCTACTCCTAAAAAACCGAGAAGTTCAAGGAAGAGAACGATTAATCCAATTCCTTCTTTATCTTTTATTCTGAAGTAAAAATTAAATACACACTTCTCGGCAACAATCTAGAATACCTATTATTTATTTTTAAATTATTAAATTATTGTTGGCGCCATCTAGGGGGAATTACTGGAATGATCATAAAAGTGAGAACCATGGTTAACAGGCGCCAGGCGTTGTACTCTCGCTATTGGTTCAAGACGGTGAAACTAGATGGCGCTACTGTAAGTTTTCTTACCTTGCAAGTTGCAGTACGAAGCATACATTCTAGTTGTTCATAAAATTCATAGATGGCGCAGTTTTAGGTGTTAACTTTTGACAACAGGTGGCGCTACTAGTTTTTTTATACTAAATAGTAACTTTATTTTATGTTTTTGTACTACAGAATAAAAAGTCACTTTTTTAAACTGCCTTTATTTGCAAAATTAAATAATTACATTATTTTTCTATGTAAGTCTTTAAACGACACACAAAGGTTGGCTATTTGTTAAAATAAACCAGATTATTTTGGCGCATGGTCAAAATTGGTAAGTACTAACGCCGCCATCTTGTTCTGTCAATACAATTTCTGTGACAATTATTTCACTTATGTTTACCTACCAATAACACCCCCAATAGAAAGTGCGTTTGTAACTGTATTAAAAAAAAACTTAAATATTCCACTAGCTTTTTTAAATTTTCCGCCTTTTGATAATTTTAAGAACGTTCACAGTCTGATCTGACAGATTGAGACTGCAATCTGTCAAAAATACCACTAAATTCCTTACATTTTTGACAAGTTTTTGACATTGATTGTCGCTGAGATGGGATTGCGACTAGATTTTGAACGTTTTTAATTACCTACGGGAATTGGCCTAGTTGCTAAAAGTAGGTTTTTATTACTAGGTATTTAGGTACATTAATAAAATGACCGTACCTACTTGAGAAGCCTGATAAAATAGCTGCCTACTTTATCTATACATTTCCTAGGTTTTCTAGGAAGGGTGATAGATTGATAAGTAGGTACCTAGACAGCCAGACACGTGGAAGGTATTTCAATCAAATCACATGGTGTCACAGTCAAAGACATTCCGGCGACTGTCGGTTTCATTTCCTACCGTCTGTGACATCTTAACGTTTGTAAAGCAATCACATCCACCCTACATCTATTCACGTAGGTATAATAATTGATTTGAGGCGCAATAAAGATCTTTTCGTGGATCTTTGACAGTCGTTACAGGTCGTCAGAAGCCCGATGCCTCGTATTGCCCAATAACTGGATGTAGAGGTCAGATAGGCATTGAATCTAATCTTGAGCTGAATCCAGTTAGACTGGAAGCCGACCCCAAAATACTTAGTTGTGAAAAGGCTAGACAGATGATGACGCAATACTGATCTCCTCATGATTTCATCTCCCTGGTTTTAACCCGACTGCCCTGGGGCAAACCTACCCCAAACCTTTAACCTTCTGGAAGGTTTTAGGGTTCCGTACCTCGGATTCTATGCCGGACTCTATTAGTCGTCCGTCCATCTGTCTGTCAGCGGGCTGTATCTCATGAACCATAATAGGTAGACAGTTGAAATTTTCACAGAGTGTTTCTTCTATTTCTATTGGGGCTATAACAACATTCATTTCAATTAGAAGGGTTCCCCCTTCTTCGGCCTTTTTTTTTTCGGCCGTTTTTATTTTAAATCAAACAATGTGGTGGAACTGTGTGTGAAAGCCAGTAGGTATGTCTAGTAAGGAGGAAGTACCTCCTGCGTAACTCTTTATCAAGGTAACTATTACTTACTGAAATGAAAATATGGCATAATAATGTGCTGTATTTAAGTTTGCGAAAATAGGTACAGTCAATAGGTATTTCGCCTCTTGAAGCAGACTGAAAATTATTCCTTACTCAAAAGATATTTTTTTCATCTCATGAACATTAAGTTGGCTCTGAAGTATTCTTCAAGTATTCGAGTGGGCTCCGCAACGAAATGAGCAGACCACTTAGACGTTGTAATAAACCACTTGAAAATACACTGAATAATTTTATTCACTCACATTTTTGTGAACAAGATGCTTTCAGAATGACGAATGGAAAATCGCAGGACAATAGCATGAAATACATTTTGATAGGTATATAGTTATCCATCTACCTAGATACCAATGTATTATTAGGTACCTAAGTATGTAGGTATTATTTACATCGGATGTAAAGTCATGAAAAAACATAACCCTCCTTCTGGCGCAGTCGGGTAAAATAAAACTATATTTAGTTTTACTATAAAAATCATTCTTTAATAATTATAAAGAATAATCACTTTTTGAAATAAATATGCAAGCAAACCCACGGGAAAAAACTGATACTAGCAAATAGGGCACTAACCTCAAAAAGTTCAAAAGAGGTCGCATTGCAACTGACAGCCCGAAAATGCCACTCGCAACTTATAACAAAATAATTTCAAAAAAATAAAACTTTCAAATGAAGAACACTGATCGTCATAGAAACAAAAATCTCGTTGAGAAAAAACAGACTGTTTGACGTTGACGTCGTGTTGTTTTTTGTCTGAAAAATAATTGAATATTGCAAAAATAAATGATGTTTTCCGATGAAGAAATAAAAGAAGAAATACCGGAGAGTGGTTTCATGCGGCCGGGTGATGAGATTATAAGGTGCGATCTTCGTTTTTTTTTAGATAAATAGTTGAAACGCGGCCATACTGATTTGTTTTACGTTTGTTTTAATTTTGTTTTATGTTCATTTCGTTGTTTCAGCATACGTGAAGTGTGTCTGAATGATAAGTTCGACAGGAAGGAATTAGGATTCAATGGTGAACCGCTGCTATCGAATTCCGGGAGAAACGATGTACGTAGAAAAATGTTCTATTGTCTTATTTAGTGAGAAGAGCAATAATTTACCATCAGTTTTTGTGATGAAGACCTCGTCAGTTTCATTTCACAACAAGACAGTTTGATTGACAGGTGAGGAATTGTCATTTTAACTGCCAGAGAATCTGTCTGCCAAAAAGTAACGTCTAATTGACGTTTCTTTGCAAGTAAATAAACAAAACAAGTTACGTAATGTCACAACTGTAAATAATGAAATACCCCACCAAGCAAGTCACGAGAGCCTCTTTCTATACTACACCATGTGGCTGGGTTGTTCCGTAAGGCCTTACCGTAATAGAGGTTATTGAATGAGTGTGTTTCCTGCAACGCCATTGGTCAACGAGTGATGCGACCCGACGCGACGGCGCGGCGTCTTCCGTCGACACGCTGTCTCTCCGGGCTTTGACCCATTGTCCATTCATTTAAAACACGAAAAGAAAAGTGTTATGCTTCCCCAATGTTTAGGCTCGGCGGTGTGTAACACGCATCGCGTCTGTTTTTTGCCTATGGGGTAGAAGCTAGACAGAGGTTTGTAGTCCATCCATTGACTTATATATTACTTACTTTTGAAATCATTGAGTCCATCCAAATTTTGCCAGCTTTTTTATAAGTATTTTAGGAGAGTGGTGAAGCGTTCAAAATTTACTAGCGAATGACGTCATCCACGTAAAACCACTAAAACGTTATTTTTGACAGTAAGGTGTGTTTTCCTAGAGAGGTTTTTTGACACCGTAATGTTAAAATCCCCTGCTATCATTTTCATGAAAGCCGTGTCATTGCACCGTATTGTGGCGAGCACCTCTTTTAAGCAACCGTAGCTTATGTCTCTAACCATCAAATTAAACCCAATGACCCAGGGATATAACCCAGAACGCCACGCTCGACAGTCGCCCTTGCGACAACTAAACTAACGCAACAGTCAAAGTGTCACTAAACCTCCTTCATAATTCTCTTAACCACCAGCTCGACGTCCACCGTTCGATATTCCGTGACGGCTACTTCTCCGACGGCTTGGAGCAACAACAGGCCAGGTTTGCGTGGACGGAGGAGGATGGGAACATCGCATCCCTGGTGTCTGAGCCAGGGTTTGGCACTACTGGTCAGACAACCTTCGGCAAGGATTTGGACGCCGCGCTTAAGAGTGAGATGAAGGCAAGTACATCATCATCAGGCATCATCGTCATCTTCCTGCCCTTGTGCCATGTTACTTGGCGCCGGCGCAATACGTTTTCTTCTCCCCCGTCAACCGACACGCTATCATTCAATCCCTTTTCTTTCATGTTCAGTCAGACAGGGCCCCTAACCAAGTCCAGTTAATGACATACTCGAAACTACCTAAGCATTACTCCCTCTCTCAGCTCTTCGAACATTTCGGTTCAATTTCGGGCGGTAAATACTAAAACCATAGCAGTCTCGTTCGATCTTGCTCGAATAAATGTAAATCGTTGAGGACTTAGCTAGGTACGGTACGTTATGCCCAAAGCATATTTGTAAAAGCTCGATAGAGTTTCGTCTCCGTTACTTAAAAAAAGGGTGTCCCAACAAGAGCCGGATTTAAATTTGCCGCCATTTTGTTAATAAGAGTTGTACGGTGATTTTTTTTTGACAATTGTCATGTACAGACCGCGCGATTTAGGAATATGCAGAAGTATTCCAACAACAACGATTAATTATTGTAAAAACACATTACAAAAATGGTGAAAGTTTTGCGAAAACAGTTCGCCAATTACGTCAAGTTTTCGGTCGCAACAATGCGCCAAAGGAATCGACACAAACAGTTGAACATCTTAAAGAGGGAATACGGCGGCGTGTTATTGGTGAAATACAGCCACATTATACGAAAACGTTATTCAAAATTTCAACAAACGAATAACCCTTTGCCAGAGGTTTCGTGGTCACCATTTGCCTGATGTTGTATTTCACGTTTAATCGGAACTACCTATCTTTCTTTATGTTGAAATAAAAATGTTTGTTCAAACTTCTTCAAAATTAAATCTAGCGCTCTTTTTGGGATACCCTATAGTAAACTATCTGGCGATCGATTTGTAAAGCACATGCGTCATATTTAAGTAAGTTGTTACTTTTTTGTAACGAAAACGCGACAATCCCAGAGATAACACACGTTTATATTATGATCACACACCACCGTATCATAACACGGATTCATTATTTAACATTTTCTTTCCATAGGAAGCTGATACGTCAAGTGCAGTGCTGCAGCCTACCAACAGAATTGGAATCACCTTCAGTAAAAAGAATACGTTCGGAGAGCCTCACCTCGTATCTTCTACATCAGCTGGTTCAAGCTCAGCTGGTTCTGGACCAGGTAAAATCATTCAAGACTTATTTATATATCATACCTTAGGTAAGATTCATTTACTTGTTCATGCGAATGGCATGTTTACTAGACAAATACCAATTTCTTTAAAAAAAAATGCCATACTGACTGTTGTTTAGTTTTCTTTGCGAAGTCAAAATATTTGCGTTACTCGCGTGACTAGGATTCACTTGCATACTATTGGGGATACACTACACAACACCACACTTCACTATTACACACTACACTATTACACACTACACTACCACATACTACACTATTACACATTACACTATTACACACTACACTACCACCACACCTGACACAGCACACTACACATACACTACTATATATATTGGGAACACATTTAACAACATTGTTGATTTTCGCTATCTCGTCGATTCAATGTAAATTATAATAATTTAGTTATAACAACAAAAAAGCTCTCGAAATTTATTTCCTGCAAATAAGATTATTTCCTGAAAATATGACTACAACTTTCTACCTTTTAATCAGGCACGGAAAAGAGCAAGGGTTCTAACACGTGCAAGGTGGACAAGGCAGACCCTCGCTCCAGGTTCCATTACGTGAAGTACGTGAAAAGACACGGACGGACAGTCAAATTGTGGGAGTGTGGCATCTGTAAGTATTTGTTAATATTCTACCACTTTAACCCGCTTTTTGCTACAATATTGTGTCGTGGGTTTAGACCCAGACAGGCGCTTTACTTTGTGTAAAAAATTTCATCACCGCTGCTCTCAAAACGGTAAGGGAAAATATCGTGAGGAAACCGGTATGTCTTAGAACCGGGCCCGCATGGATTACAGCCCACTCCCTTCTTTTTGTTAGCAAGAACCAATCAAAACGCAGAATAAAATTAGCAGATAATACACAATACAACCTTTGTGAGAAGTCTACCTTCTTCTTTCCTCGTACCATGAACCACCAAGTTTGACCATGAACTAGGTAGGAGGGGGAGTAGTTATATCTGCCCTCTAACCGTACCACTCTTTCCTTTCAGGTAGTCGCGAGTTCCAACACCAATATACGTTGATGCGTCACCTGCCGACACATACAGACGAGAGGAACTTCCACTGCGCCGCCTGTGGCAAGAGCTTCAGACAACTGTCCACTCTCAGCCAGCACCGCGCCATACATTCTGCTGAGAGGCCGTATGCTTGCGAGGTATGGCATGCTTCTATTCTCGCAAAGCTAAAGCACTGGTCAAACTGAAGTCAATCTGGGACAAAATGAGCAAGAAGTCACGCAAATATTGCACGCACCAGTTTTTCCGTATGAGTTAGTTGACACAATCGGGGGAGCCAATTTCGTTCCCCATCCCAGAACGGGATTCGCTACAGTTTGACCAGAGCTTTATGCAGACATAAGCGAAGATGGATACCTAGCCTTGCTAAATATATGGTCCAAAACACACAAAAAAAAAACATACCGTCGAAATGAGAACCTCCTCCTTTTTTGAAGTCGGTTAAAAATAGTCCTTATCTTCTATTCCTTACTACCCAGGTATGCAACAAAACCTTCAACCGTGTGTCCACCCTGATCTCACACCGCAAGACCCATTCCGATGAAAAGCCATACAAGTGCCACATCTGTCCTAAAGGATTCCATCAAAAAGGTTACCTTTCTTTGTCCTTTCCTTTATTTTCCTTCTAGGATCAAACATCATCATCTGCCTAGCCTTTTCCCAACCATGTTGTGGTCGGCTTCCAGTCTAACCGGATGTAGCTGACTCGGCTATCTCTTTCCGATTTGATACGTGTGTGTTAACTGTTACCTATAATCTGCTATTTGGGGCGGAGACAAAACAAACAAAAAAAAAAAAATTGGTCCAGCCGTTCTTGACTTATAAATGCTATAACTAACGCGGCTTTGTTTTATTTATATAGAAGCGAGATTGGCAAAAACTGCACAATTTTAGTTACCCATGTAAGCGCATAATAACCATAATAATTAATCATCTGTCTAGATATCTATAGCAGTCTACTGCTGGACATAGGCCTCTCCTATCAAAGGTTATAACAACACCATTTCATCTCCACATTTATGCATAAACTTGATGATGATTGTTGTAAACTCGATTCTTGACTAGGTACTCTTTTTCTAGCTGGTACTAACCACCTTACCATTAGCTGTACCGTACCCAAAAAGTATCTTTAAAGATCACAGAATAATCTCAATAGTAATCAATGATAATCTCTCTTTCCCTCAGGCAATCTTCGTAATCATCTGTTCACACATACGAACGAACGTCCTTACCGCTGCAACATCTGCTTGAAGGGGTTCAACCAACAGTCCAACTTGGTCTGCCATAAAAACAAGGTAAAAATTACCTAATTGATTTTCAAATTTAATAGTAAAGTTTCAGTTCGACTTCTGCATGGCACAAATTTATATAATACATTCATGATACTCCTGACTGAGGAGCATTTGGCTACAAAAGTGTTAAGTATAAAAGTGGATGGGCGAAAAGATAAACACGGACTAAAAATAACATGAAATGATGATAAGGTTCTGAAAATTTGTCCCGGGAAGGGGTGAAATAGGGGATGGAAGATTGTCAGTTTTGCAGATGAGAAATCTCGTTGGGTGAACGGCTTAGACCATCTACAACATCAAAGCGTTTCTTTATCCAGGCACATCCAGAGGACACGTACACCTGCCCCACGGTGCCCGTCCGAGGTCGATCAACCACCCCACGTGGTCCTCGAACTTCAACAGACTCACAACTTGATACTACAAGGTGATTTAAACCAGCAATCTTACCTACCAATACCATTTCTTCAGACATTTTCTACCCTACGCCAGGTACAGTCGGACGATTCTGTAAAAATCTCACCGTGAAAACTTTTATGAAGTGAGTTTGTTTTTGCTAGGAATTTACACTATTGACAGCTCACTCCACGCTTACTTCACTTAAGTTTTCACGGTGAGATTTTTACAGAATATCACCGCAGATTGGTAAAACGATACATGAAAATGTAACACAAAAGAGCCGTCCAAATGTATGCATTGTGACTTAATAATACGCGCAAACTAAAACCATGAATACAGGACATGATTCTGAACCCCCCCCTAGCGTAGATATTTTTCGTCCGTCACGGTCAAAATGTATGGAACAGCAATTTTTTTTTTTAAACTGACGAAAAATTTTCAACGCAGGGGGTTCAAAATCATGTACTTAATCCATTGTAACAGGTTGCGCATCGATGTCCCTGCGGCTCTGTATAAAGGTCATAGCACACAAATCGGAAAGGGATCGGAACCGAATCGCCTTTCGCCTCTACGTCAAACAGGCGTCAGCCTAACGTAAGCAAGTAACCAAAGCGGATCAGAAGCTCTGATACGTCGACTCGGCTAAGGCTAGGCAACGCCGCGCTTACGGCTCGCTGACCGCTGGTTAATGGTGCAGCAGGCAGGCCGGAGGGGTGAGAGGGGCAAGGGTGGACGAAGAGACGTAAGCTCGGGTACGGAGAGACGTAAGCGCGGGGACGGAGAGGCGTAAGCGCGGGGACGACGAGCCGTAAGCGCGAGGACGACGAGCCGTAACGCATCGCACCGCGGTTCGTGAGCTTGTCCCGAGACGAGGCGATTACGTTAAGATTCCGATTAACGTGTGCGTTGCAGTAGGGAGTTTCATACAAAGAATACTGAACGGCTCGCTGCCGATCCCTTTCCAGTTTGATACGTGTGCCTTAACCCAGCAACTACGCGAATTTGTTTCAACACGTGTGTGTGTTTGTTTGCGTGATACATTTCATATTACGTTTCACTATCTGAACCCGGCATTAAACGTTCTTGAACAGCTACAACGTACCTTCTTTCCAGAATATTAAAACATTTTTTTAGGTAAAAGTACTAAAAACGTTACGGGTTGTCATCCCGAAGGACAAGGCAGAGGCCCAGAACACCACGCCCACACCACCATGTCTTCAAATTATTGATTCTAGGACATGCCAGTTTCCTCACGATGGTTTCCTTCACCGTTTTGAGATCCTTAGTTGCGTCTAATCGCCCAAAACCAAGCTAATACAAATGTAAAGTTATAAGTTGTTACTAATTAGATTCTTAAATGTCTAAGAATATCAACTAACATTTTAAAAACTAAACCGTTTTATCTACTAACAAGTTGCACTCGCAGATTCTCAAGTAATATGAAAACTTTTTAACGAGTTCCAACAAATCTCACGCTGCATTTAACCAATTTCGTCCTTATGTTAATGTTTAGAGTTTCTAACATTACGTACTCTTATGTTACGTAGAGATATTAAAGATTTAAATGATTTTATTTTCAGGCCCCAAGCAGATCATTGTGAAGTAACTTCCTCAGTGGGACCATATTTACCATCAGTAGCAGGCCCTTCAACATCAGACTGGTCCACCAAACCCTCAACCCACCTTCCAGACATCTGGGACATTTCCAAGTCTTTCCAGGAATCTGGTGACATTTGGAGCGAGGGTCCATGGGGTTCCATGAGCAATGGGGTGGTTGTAGATCCCATAAAGACGTACCATATGGGGGTGGCGTTGGCTACCAGACAGACCCCGTTTGCTTTACTGAAGCCTGAGAATGGAACTCCTGTGTTGGTGAAAGTTGTTGATACGAAGCTTCCGGGTGGGAAACAGGTACATACATATTGCTTTTAGTTCACCGTGGTGTGTTAGGTCGGGAACCTAGCTTCAGGGCTTGTTCTGAGGTCCTTCACTCTCAAGCCCGTCAACGAAGAAACGGGTCCGTCTGAAAGTAGTTCGATACTTCGAAATTAACTGTACTGCCAATTAATTAACTTTTTCGGACGGGATAACACACATTGGGAGTAAGGTCAGTTGTCAAATCGTGTTATCATTTTTTGTTTTGGCCCTGAACTAGTCTTATGTCCTGTACTCGGAGTTGGAAAGGTCTGTAACTTCGGCCGACACTACGGATTACGATTGGACAAATTATTTTCGAGTGAAACGTAATTTCTGGGAGAAAATACATTTCTAGATCAACTTGTACGTTTTCTTCACTCATTTCACGCTTAGGTAACAAATTTGTTGTGATTTTATCAAAATCTAGCCTACAGTTATCTCCGCCCAAACATAAAAAAGGCCTTCCCTGTATGATAAAAAGGTATTTGCCTTGCAGTGGCTAAATAATAACAGCCGCACGGGTCGATCGTAGGACAAGCTAAGCTTGCCGAGGTCCGTTTGTAGATGGGTGACCATCCATTACATTATCTACTTCGTACTTCGGATAGCACGTTAAGCTGTTGGTCCCGGCTGTCATTCGTAGACCTTTGACAGTCGTTTCGGGTAGTTAAGCCCAACAAGCCTGACAACCAGTCTTACCACGGGGTATCATGTAACCCAGTAACTGGGTTGTGGAGGTCAGATAGGTAGTTGTGTAACATACTGGAAGCGTTAGGCGAAAAGTTAGGCAGATTCATAGTAAAACTTTGCACAATATTACACTTACTAACGTACTTTATTTCTGCATTTATCTAAGTTATGGTTATTTCCATTACAGATGTTAGTGCCTGCAACAGCTGAAGATTTGCGAGTCGGAGGCAAAATCGTTGTAAATAATGATGATGAAGATGGTGCACAGGTATTCACTTTATGATCATCATCAACATCTTCATTCCCTTCTGCCCTTATCCCAATTTACTTGGGATCCTTATTAATGACACCCGTTTCGGTAAGATGATAATATTGTGAATTAAAATAAGACATACGGTCTGAGTCAAACCGTCACTACACAATCGTAGTGATTAATGGCCCAGTGGTTAAGGCCTTGCCTCTCATGCACGAGGTGTTGTGGTTCAAATCCGGGGAAATTGCAAGGCACATGGTACTTACCATGTGCCTTGCAATTCATATTAACCTGCTGTCTCAGTTTATCTTTAGACACCACTGACATAGGTGAAAGAAAACATCGTGAAGAAACATGGTCTAGCAGTTTGAGTAATTTATGTGGCCTACCCAAATGTCCTTTCTATGGTATTGTTCGCCGAATCGTTGAGCTCCTTAAGTTTTGAGTTGAGCTGCACGATTTCTGACAAATGCGTGCACTGACTGGACAGGTCCTCTTAATCTGTGTGGTTCTTTCCTCAAAAGACCATCTCAGACATCGATCTACATGATCGTCATATAACCTGACCAAGATTATGTCTGGACTTTAAAAGAGACTGTGACCTCTGAATTTGTTTCGACCTCAGAGCAGTCAGATAGGAAACGCCGATCTTATGTATCATTTACCAAAGTCTGAAATCGCCAATCCGTCTTGAACAAACAGTC
This sequence comes from Oligia latruncula, assembly GCA_948474745.1. NCBI lineage: Eukaryota > Metazoa > Arthropoda > Insecta > Lepidoptera > Noctuidae > Oligia > Oligia latruncula. Next base: position 9,603,531 of record OX419700.1, read on the forward strand.
TCTGTATGAAAAGATACCTTTGCCCTGTAGTCGGACAGTGATACAGAAAGATATCTTGCCTAACAATATCTTTCTATTCTAGCATGGCCCCATAAAACCAAGACTGGAACCCAACGGCGCCGTTCAGATCAGAGTGCCCGTAGTAGCGACTGTGGTGCCCAGGATACAACCCAGTGGCAGACTGCATCTTACTGTGGAGGAACCGCACCATGCTTATCACACCGCCTTGTCTGCTGATTGTAAATCTTATTCACTTATTTAAGGACAAAAATAGGGATTAATTTGAAAGGGTACTGGATTGGACGTTTTTGAATGGGACACTTTGAAACCGTTGGACATTTTGAGAATTGGAAATTTTGAACTTCAACGGCCTAAAAGTAAAGTAAGCTTTGCCTGCGCAGGTCAACCACATGTCGTATGTCTCAAGAACAGCCCAAGTATATTCCAATAAGCATTTTTTGGTCTAACTGCGCAAGCATAGCCACAGAGAGCAGTGGCGACCCAGTGGTAACGGCCGTTACATACGCGTTGTACTCGTACGTCGTGGGTTCGAACCCAATCAGGCATTTTACTTTGTGACTTGTGTAAATCATTTCATCACCATTGCTCACAAAACAGTGAAGGAAAACATCATGAGGAAACCGGCATTTCCAAGAACCAAAAATTCAAAGACATGTGACATTCGCCAACCGGCACTCAGCGTGGTGGAACATAGAGAAAGGACGCCTGTATCCTAGGTGTGGAAACATTATAGGCTGATTATACATAGGCTCAGCTGCACACGTAGATATTTCTGGTAGACCGTCGCGTGTATAGCCGCTATTTGTGATGTTGATTATGATGATGATTATAACAAATTGATATTATTTTAATCAGTGGGTGAAGTGAACGTAGCCCCATGCACATCACGTGACGAGCCTCGCGCTGGCCCGTCCAACGCGCCGCGCGCCGAGCCGCCTCGACACTTGGACTCCGGCGGGGAGTTTGATGACGGACTTAGAACTGGTGAGTAGAAACCACTATGGTAGAAACATACAGTGCAAACTAAAACGTGGTGATCTAAAAATAAATAACTTGTTCTCTAATCAGTTAATAATAAAAATGCCTAAACAAAGATTATTAGTTTAGTTTAAAAAAAAGTGAATCCACAGGAGTAAAAGAACAACACTAAATTAGTTGTTGTTACAGTTTTTAGGTGCTCAGTGACCTACGCTCCTTGTCCATATATCGTCACGTAGGAGATCAGTCACTATGTGCCAAGATATTTAAAACAGGTCGTCATTTTCCTGGTTCCGTTCAAAGTTACAGGAGGAACCTGATCTGGTGATTTGATACCTGCTTTAAGTACCATGAGCTCACTTTTTGTTGACATTATATTTGAGAGCATGGCTAGCCGCGTAAGTGTCACAGACATTTACTAGGTTCCTAAGTCCACAGATCGTTGGATTCAGCAGCACCACCACCATGTCGTCTGTATAACTCAGATTATTTACATAAATATTGTCTATGTGACAGCCGACATGTATGCTGCTGAGCTCTATGATTAGCACATTAATATACAGATAAACAAAACTGGGGATGACAATCCACCCTGTCGTACTCCACATTGTAGTGCATATGGATCCGATAAGATGCCAGCCCGCTTTACATAATTGACCTGACTCTGATACCAAAACTTTAGGATACCCATTGTCTCACCAAATAAATGGTTTCCTTAAGCTTATCGCAGAGTTTATCATAACTAACATGGTCAGAAGCTTTAGAGAGGTCTAAATAATAAGCATAAAGGGGCGTTTTCCGACTCGTGTAAAACTCAACAGGGTAATAAATACCTAAGTTGATATGTGGATTTTTTGTGATGTCCGGACATGGTAACCAAAGATTTTACTTTCTTCAGGTACTAGAATATCATCAACTTGTGCCCTGCCGCCTCCAGCGCCGTCTCCTCCTCTGGACCTCATCTCCTTGGATCTTTTTGAACCGATGGAATGTATACCATTGGGTAATTAACAATATTATTTTTACACAATACTTTTTTAAGAAAGAAAGGAAGAAAATACGTTTATTTGCGGCAAACATGACGCAATAAAAATATTAAAAAAAAAAAAAAAGTACTGTAATAGCTAACTCTTCTAGGCACTAACAAGAGCTTTTCATTATTTTGTTTTTAATTTTATTTACTAATTAAAAATAAAGCAGTAATTACAGGTTTTAGTACTAAGATTGTCAATAGATGGCGTTGCTAGTCTCATTTGGCATCATTAGAATCACATAAAAAAATGTGTCTTGTTCTAAACGTCGGGTCGATGCCCTCACCAAAAGTAATTAACGCCTATGATTTTTCAGTATGTTATCCTTTTGACTCGACAATTTGATGGAAATGCTACTCGTATGTCTAGCAGCATGTGCTGTTTATTTTGTTTTATACTTGTTATCGATTAACAATAATAGCAAACAATATTGTCGTTTTTTCTAGGTCCTCAAATCACAGCTGTCGACAACATCGACCAGGCACCACCTTCAGATGACTCTGACATCTTTATTGGAGAGTTTGAGGTAAGTTACCTTATAATTAATTTTATGCGATTTATTGAATGGTGCACCCAATGAAATCTGGAACCTTGCTTTCAGATCGCTAGAATGATTGAAAACTACTCGTATTATCTTTATTATTATTATTATCAATGGCGAAATCTGCCAGACCAGAAACTATATTATTTTGACGATTTAAATTAATAGTTTTAGGCTGGGGGTCCTCCTGTGAGTACCCAAACCAAGACATGATAAAAACATTGATGGGCAGCAGCGTCCCTTCCTGTGGGGCAATTGCGTAACACATTATCAATCGGAATTGGTTTCATTTTGACAGTTCAACAACATCCATTGCGTTATTTACGTGTTGAGCAGACAATTTTTCGAACTTATGAAGCAATGGATTAGCAATTTACTTCAAAATTATTCCGATTCCGATTGATAGTGTGTTACGCAATTAGGGGGGTGCTGATCACAAATCAGTTTGCCAATCGTCGTGACTTCTCATACTAGGTTCTTAGGAGCATTCATTGCAGAGGCTTGCAATATCTTTACAGGACCCATGGTCAGCAACAATTTTCATTTATTTGCTTGCATAATCAGTTTATATTCATACCAGAACCATTTCTTTTCTTAAATAATAAACTACTCAAATAATAAAATCCCATCACCAGACAGCGGCGCTATAACCCTGGAGAGTATTCGGAACATCAGTGACGGTCGCAATAACTATGCCAAGACCAGGATTTTGGTAAATATCCCACATTCCTATGACATTCTTCGGGTTATCCCATTCATCCACCTCAAAAATTCCACACTAAGGTAGATACGCGGAAACATATGTCCGAGAATTCGCCCTAGACCTAGTTGGATAAACGGAATTTAGGGTGGATACTTGGACATGCGTTTCCGTGAATTCACCTTGAGGTGGATTTTTTGAAGTGGATAAACGGAATAACCGCATTCCTCGAATCCGCGCAAACCTTAGGTAGCATTTAAAGTATTCCCGACACTACCGCAATTCTGGCAGCAGAAGCTCGCAACTAGAAAGAAAGTTTGACGTCTGGCCACACGTTCATACTGGTCGGAGCTTGTTTCAGTGTGAAAGATATTATTTGAAGTCACATCGAAAATCTGCTGATTAAGGGCTTCTTCATTGTCCAGTCTTGAAAATAATCCAAAAAACACCGCGGTTGGCAAATAGATTAGCAATTGCAGGATCAGACGCTTGTGGATAATTCTGCCCATCATTTAGTGGAAATAGAGAAAATTCGTGAGATTTTTTTACACAGGTATTATTATTTTCAGGACTGCATCAAGCTGTCAGATTCAGAATGAAGAAATTGAACATAGTTTATTTTAATTGTTATTTTTGTTTTACCTAGTTTTATTTGTGCTTGTGAAAAGGATGAGGTATTGATTTAGTGTTAAGCGAAATTGTAAATACATTATATTTTTACAGAGCATGTAGTTTTGGTTTCACTTTTTTAATCCGATATTTTTTTGGGCTATGATGGACACATGGTATGAAACATAATTATGATCATATTATACAATGTGGGGACGCCAATACGACAGTAAAATAAAACACTGGCGCCGATTCTGTAATTCACAAACTAAACTAAATTTAAGTTCAGGCATCTTTTTCTTACTATTTCATTAGGACAAGGACAGAAGATAAATATTAGTTTAGTCCTGTCAAATTAGTCCGCGCCTGGCGTAAATTGACGTATTTTTAGTAGCCAACTTTTTAATCTCGTCTAAAGTTGTCTATGGCGTATCTTAATTTGACAGGACTAAACTAATATTTATCTTCTGTCCTTTTCTTAATGAAATAGAAAGAAAAAGATGCATGAACTTAAATTTAGTTTAGTTTGTGAACAACAGAATCGGCGCCACTGAGTGGGCAAACGCACTAGCGGTTAACCGCGGGGGCGGTTAACCGCGCGGCTAGCCGCTTTTCCAGTTTAATATGCAACTGCTTATGATTGTACGGCGGTTTAGTGCGTACGATCATACGTGGTTACATATTAAATTGGAAAAGTGGCTAGCCGCGCGGTTAACCGCCCCTGCGGTTAAGCGCTAGTGCGTAAGAGGGCTAACGATACTAATTTAGCCAGTGTCGTATTGTCGATGGATTATGGATTTATAAAAACAAATCCTAACATACCTATATCTCACACATACACATATTATATCCTAGCATACCTATTTTTTTTAAACCTTCAAATTAAAAAAGCAATTTTTTCAAACTTAATAGTAGTGATGGGCCGACTATGAGGTTTTCTGATCTTTGACTAGCTCTTATATTGACTAACTATTAGATATACTTATTTGGACAGTTTTTGTTAGAGTGCGCGCAAAATAGTCTGCGCGTGGCCGAAATCAGAAATAATCGTTTGCTGGACGTTTATTTCAGGTATCAAGAGAGTGTGCTGTGTTCCGTGTTTTCTAAAGTAAATAATTGCCATCATTACGCCATAAGTAATTAAAAGTGCTGGCAGGGATATAATCTTGAAGTCAAACGTCGCGCGCAGACTTATCTTGCCCTCACTCTAGTAGACTGGGAATGATACGAAGTTTAATTTAGTGTCGAACTTTCGTCTCCAGCTTCTTTAATGTAACTGTCTGTTGTTTAATAAAATAAAATATTACTTATATATCGTACCCCCCACAACAAATAATTTCTAGTACTGCTCATTTTAATTTACAACAAAATAATCTATCAATAAAATTGTCCACACAATAGACTGAGGGCCAAAAAAGGCAATTTCCTGTCGTCAATGTAAATAATCCGGGATATTATTATGACGTAGCGATGACGTGTATGATAGTCTCAATATCGTCGTAGTCTCGTATTGTTGTCGGCACGTGGACGGAAATAGGCCCTTTCGGAGCGTGCCACCCCTTGGTCGCGCGGGTTTAGTGCGGAATGCGGGCGGTAGATGGCGCTAGGTGTTGCGAAAAATGTGGCTTGAAGAAATCCCGGGAGGTTTTGTTGTAGGAAATTTTAATTACTTGTAAAAATTAATAAGATTCTTGTTAGTCTCTACAAACAGCTTACAATTTTGGAAAGCCTAGTAATTAAAATAAAATTGCTATTTTTTCAAAGTTAGGTAATTATATATATACTATATACCTAGTAGGTAAGCAGTGGTTTAAATATTGTGCTGGAATCAGACTTTAATTAAACTGATGGTTCCTTTGTGCAGTAAAGTGTACATTAAGATTAAATTTGCAGAAGTGGTTAGATAAGTGCAAAATCAACCTACCGAAAAATATAAACATAGGTTCGTTTATATTATTCGTAACACAGCTTGTCTTCTTCTTAGATTAAAGATACTATAAATATATTCCTTGAATACCTATTATACTTACATGAAAACAAACCAACCATAGCCACAAAGGAAAAGATAATTTATCAGTAAAAAATGTTTAAACTCTTCCAAACTCTTTCCATGTGCTCTACTTTGTTAGACCGTATTAAGCGATAGATGGCGCTACTTGCAGCAATATTACGATAATGTTATATTAAAAATGTAAGTAATAAATAAATGGTAGTGCGAAACTTTAGCCTTTTTAATTTTGATTCCAATCTAAATACGCAAACGATATAATGTGGAGATAGTATACTCAATATATTTATTGCTTCCACATGTGAACTTAGGTGGTAAATTTTACAGAATTATGATCATTGTGGACCCTGTCGGGGCATAGCAAAAGTAGAAGAGAGGAAGAGGGCTTTTATTTGACTACTTTATTGTTATAATAAATATTGTAATTATTATATTGCCACGCATCAATTATTATTATATTATATTAGCCGTTAACCCTTAGTAGGTACCTATGCCGGAACGTAGGTAGATCCACGCGGGACACAATGGTTTTTTGATTGTTTCTGTAATTACGGCATTCAACCGGTTAATGTACCTACTTACCACGGCTGGGCAAAGGCCTACCTACTCTGTTTCCACCTCTCTCTGTCCAGAGCTGCAAAGGACCAATCTTTAGGAAAGGAGTCCAGCTCAACCATGTTTCAAGTAAATTCAATTGAAAAATATTTCATTCTTTAGTAAAGATACGATTCCCAGGTTTCCTAGAAGAACGTTTCCGTCATATTTATAACGGACGTCAAGAAAAATTTAAAATTTTCAACAGTATTTGATATTGAAGTGTTAATAAAAAATAAGTTTAAAAACTAAAACCCGACTACTTACAGTAATTACTGAAAAGGATGAAACAAGAAAGTAGGTACCTTCTCGTGGTCCCATGCCGCTGTACCTACTAATATACATACTTATATAAGCTATGGTAGCATGCGACCACGGGAAGGTACTTTCTTGTTTCATCCTTTTCAGTAGTCTGGTAGTTTTTAAACTTATTTTTTATTTAATTATTTTGGAGCTTATTTCATTAATATATTATATTTTTTAAATGTGCTAATTAACCCTTTCATTTGATACCCAACAAGGCATCATCCCAAAATATTTATTTTTAAATTTATTACTTTGTCCTCTCGAGGACGCCATATTGAATTTAGTGTGACGTCACTTAACCTTTAACCAGCGAACGGTCAAGACGCTTACCTATAACTATACAACGTTTGTCAAATTATTATTAGTACTTTTGAAGTTATCAGGGAACAGATGAACATAAATATACATACACACTGGTTAAAATCATATACCTTCCGTAGTCGGGCATAAAATGCTCTGTATTTGGACATTACGGCTGCATGTGGAGGCCACCGGTCGTCTAGGAGACTAGCTTTAGTGCACTGATCGGTGCGTTGGGTCAAACAGCGTAATATTTTCCTTCTTGTAAAAAAATTGTATGAGTACCTACTCATACTATGGCTCGAAGGTTAAGTAAACCCAAGTAAACCATTTCCAAACGGAATAGGTGAGATACATAACTAGCCTCGGCCAATTAAAGTAATTTCGTCCCCCGTTTTAAAGTACAATGAAACTAGTTAAAATTTAACTCATTACAACTCATTCGTCCTCCATTCGAGATCAGTCAATTTGCGACTAATGACATAACCGACCAACGTTCGACCGCAAAAAATCGCACAATACGCCAAAAAAATCGCCATAACATTTAACAAGAAGAATGCGACAATAAAACGCGAATTACGTTCGTCCAGTTTTTTACCAAAGCCAAGCGCGTGGCAAACACACGACCTAAAATATTAAAACTGGTGTTAGATCTGACACGCGGCCTTTCCCACCAATAAATAGAGAAATCTTCTGACAACCCTGTAATGAAAACTTATAATCACTCTACAAGGGAAATCCAACCTTCCATCACTCATCACAAAGTCAAATTTCCTTTCAACTAACTTCACAACGACTTATCCCACAACGCCATTCAAATATCAACCTTATTTCCCTATTCTCAAAGTTGAATACCCAAAGTTCTAACAATAAATAAAATTAGGGTTGTCCCCAATTCCTAATACCGCCCCCGACGGTTATCGTATAATGCGTCGGCACGTGGCGCTGTTCGTTTTTTATCGGTTATTTTCGTGCGAACGGAGTGGTCTGGTGTAGACTGGCCTTACAATGGGTGACGATGGGTAGGTACTACGTATTGTATGCGGACTTTTCCTGGGAAAAAGAAGGCTTAAAGTCTGGTTCTGACAGTACTTTTAAGATCCGTTTTGTGGAACAGTTGTTGAATGCGGTTGAGCTATTTTTAAGTTTGTTCATCCATAAAAGCCATAAGTATCTACGGGAAACACCGGATTGATCCATGTGGCAACGCTTGCTGGAGAAGGCCTATGTCTAACAGTGGACGTCTTTTGGCCGAAATGATGATCCATGAAAAAAATACAATCATCATCTGCCTAGCCTTTTTCCAACTATGTTGGGGTCGGCTTCCAGTCTAATCGGATGCAGTTGAATACCAGTATTTTACATGGAGCGACTGCCTATCTGACCTCCACAACCCAGTTACTGGGTAATACGATACTTTCGGGCTACTGACGACCCATAACGACTGTCACAAATCCACGAATGACAGCCAGAAGGCATGCAGTTATAATTATGATAAAATACAATATCTAGGTAACTTACCTTGTCTTCTACATACTCGTACATCTCGTGTCAATGACTTATATTTAGCTTACGTATTAGTTGAGAAAGATAAAATCTCGGTGTTACTTCTATGTATATAGTTTTAGATTTGTAGTGCTATTCTGTAAAAATCTCACCGGGAAAACTTAGATGAAGTGAGATTCAAAGTGAGTTTTCAAAGTTAGATTTTTTACAGAATGAAGCGACTGTATCAGAACCATTTTTGGTTTACCTAATTATCTGTAAAAATATCGGTTCAATGAATATTAATAAAAGAATAAATAAAACGCTTCATTGTTTAATCATTTATTATAATATTTTAGATAACAAACAACTTCAAAAATACACATGTAATCCTTTAACAAACAGAATCAAATAAACTATCAATTTTAATAAAATATCATTAACAACAAACAAACACTGGGGCTGACTAATCCTTCTCAAGGGTACAATCGACCCCCAGAAATATCATTTCATATTTTGATTATGATATCAATGTCACCCAGTCGCATTCGCAGGGTTTTTTATGTCTTTTGTCCGTTAATACACATATTAACCCATTAAAAGTCGCGTGGCGACATTATATGATATTTCACACGTATAATAAAATCATTGTTGTTATTAATGTTAGGTTTTTTATGTGAGAATAGGGACTTTTTATTGGATTAGGAAACACAAAAGCAAGAAATTAAATCTGGACAAGATTTAATTTCTTGCTTTTGTGTTTGTTGCAATCGATTGGCTTAAAAAAAGAAGTAAGAACAAGTGTAGTACGGTACCTGAAAATTTAACTAAAACGTATGAGAAAATATGATGACAGCTTATTACACACTAACTTCTGCCCGCGACTTTGTCCACGTGAAAATTCGGCGTCGCATCTTATCGACTTTCAAATTCGACTGTTCTAGTTCAAGTTCTAGAGATAAGCGAGTTCAAACAAACAAACAAACTCTCCAACTTTATTGAAGTGAAAACTTCTTTAGGCGCGTTGGGTATTTTTTGAGAAAAAATCATCGAACTCTCGACACTGTTACAGTTACGTCTGTTTTAAGTTTTGGCCATTATAAATACAACAACGCGCGGTACATTTTCTTTGGGAAGAATGGCCTTCAAACATATTTATAAAATTACTATGCTTTTTTCAAGTTTTCACTTCTATCGGCACTCCTGGAGTGCTTTATTAGTATAGACTAGGCCAAGCCCAGCAGTGGTGGCCCAGTTGTCACGGACACGACTTACGAGTTGTAGGTCGTAGGTTCGAACCCAGACAGGCGCTTTACTTTGTGTAAGTTATTTCATCACCACTGCTCTCAAAACGGTGAAGGAAAACATCGTGAGGAAACCGGCATGTCCTAGGACCAAAAATTCGAAGACCTGTGACATCCACCAACCCGCACTGGGCCCGCGTGGTGGATTACGGCCCACTCCCTCTCATTGAGAGGAGGCCAGTGTCCCAGTAGTGGGAACATTAAAGGCTGATGATGAGGCCAAGCCCTGCCGATAACACTTTACTGGTTTATTTTTTTATCACCTAGGTACTGGATTGACAAAAGCTGTTTGTATTCCTTTAGTCAATTAGGTTATCCTGTTCGCAAATCCTAGTACTTAGATACAGTAACAATTTTGTAAGAGACCTCTAGACGCATTGAGTCCTCCAAGATTCAGCCATATCATCATCATCATTTCAGCCGAAAGACGTCCACTGCTGGACATAGGCCTCCCCCAAGCACCTCCACTTCGACCGGTTCTGTGCTTCTCGCATCCAACGGGTTCCTGCGGCGATAATTTGAAGTGAAATGCTAATTATAGTAGGGTAGAACAAGCTATCACAGTAAGACAATCAATGAAAAGCACGTTTAAATACAGACTACCCGCGCATTCATAAACAAACATAACATTTATGCACCTGATGGCTCTGACACAAAATCATTACATATTCCATTTATCCAACAACCTCAATAAATCCCAGGCCACCCAACTTTAACGAAACGCGACCAATTACACGACAATTTCTCAAACACTAGGAAAACGCGTCTCATCTTATTCGCAATAATTAACGATGTTGCGCCTGCGACAGACGCGCAACAGTCGCGCCACACTCCGGCCACGCGACGGCCACGCGCCACGGATCAACGCGATTGGTCACAATCGTGCTGGTATGACGACTCAATCGGGATTTTGTTGGCAGTAATGAGGTATGACATTGCTTATTTTTTGGCAGTGATGGTTATTGGTACCTATTGTTGTGATATTTGGGTAAATTGTCAGCAAAGTTTAGTTACTTACATTGTTTTCAAATATTAATCTATATTTCTCTTCATTGAGCAAATAGTTGAATTTATACAACTTTTCAATCATTAGAGTTTGCAAAACGCATTTAAAATTTTGTTATGCGTTCTGTGAACTCTATAACACTTATTATCTATAACGAAAGAGACAGACACATTAGGTAACAACATTTGTTAGGTATACTCTGTATACTTCGGAAAATACATTCGATCCCATCACTTATTACGATAGAATGTAATTTAATACGCATAACAATTTTTTTTTTGTCAAAACTGATACGCGTACCGTATTATAATGTCTGTAAGAAGTCATAATTGAGATAAGTCAATAAGATAAGACAGTTTATATATTTATTTTATTACGCATTTTAAAGTTCACTTTTACGTAATCTGGAACAATTACGTTCTAAGGCAGCTGTCAAAAAACGGTTAAGCTAGTGGACAGAGTGTACGTACCTACCTAATACGATTAGGTATATGTACATCCTTTTCTGTTGCAAAGTTATTTACCGATGTTTCATGAAACTTTGCCTGAATGACGTTGAACGAATCTACATAATTGGGCACAGATGCTATATTTACTTCTTTTCAAATAAAACTCAAATAAAAAGTTGATTGAAAATCAATTTTCTAACATGACTCCATCAAGAAACAACAGAAAATAACGAACACAGAAAACCTTTTAGCTCCATTCGAAACTATAAAGCAATCACACAAACTATGGCTTTTAAAAAACAATACAATACATACATGCAGATGGTCGGCCCGGGCAGATTACGCGGGCATATACCACGCATCGCTGGAGACGCAAATTGTTCACTAAACTGATTACTACTGCTAGTTCCACATTGTCTTTGCCACCCTGTACCACCCACTGGGCAACTCTGCCCATCTGTGGGGCTTTGCTGGAAGGACTTGCGAGTTCCTTTCTTGTTTTGTAATCTTTTTTCTTGTAAGTATCTACACAAATAGTATTTTTATTGGTCTGAGTTCCTATCTTACAATTTTTTTTTTGTAAAATAGGAATAGGTACGAATAAACCCCACCTGCCCTGTAGTGAAATTGCACCTTATTGCATTGTTAGTAGGTACTTATAGAGTCACCTTTTTTTTCTTAAACATCTGTGGAATGTAACAGGATGGGTGTGATGATACGTTTATTTCGTCTCTTCGCGGGGTTTTAAAGGGCATAACAGGCTCCCTAAAAGAAATTCCTTATATTTAGGGGTTTCTACTGCTTGCCTAACATTCTCTTTTTTTTTAATGCAAAAAAATAACAACTTCTGTGCATAATCCGACAAAATGCAAGGTCATTTTTTTTTCACGCTTTAAGGTTTGGTCCCATAGGTAGTACCTATTTTCATAATGAGGAGTATAATGACCCCATACGAGGTTTTCAGTTACATATTTACAATTACATCCTTTATACAACACCAACAACAGATTCATAATTCCATAATATTTCCATTCCCTTCCAGCAATGTTATTTCATTGTGTAGTCCGCTATAAACCATCAAATTTCTGTATAAATTCATTATATTTCAATGGGGCCGCATTGCGTTTTTGGTAACACAATTTGTGTGCGGTCTGCTTCTCCAAAGTTGATTTCGTTTTTTGATAGTGAACCTTTGTGGCTTTGGGGATGTGTAGTATTAATAGTTTTTTGATCGGGGATTATTATTGTGTTATAATTGTTTCAGTATTAATTTAGTTTGATATATTGGAGATTTTCCGAAATTGACATCACGATAATTTCGGTCATAACATACTTTAAAATTGAAAACTTACTTTAAAGTACTTGAACTTTGATGAAAATGTGGAAAAACAGTAGTAAATTGGTTATTTTTAAACTTTATAGTTAAGGTAATTATTAGGTACTATCACTAGATGGCGCTCGTAGCAGCTAATATCAAAATCGTATTATCAAAAGTAAATTTTTATCATCAAATAAAATGAAATCTTTAAAATGTCAAAGAAAGTCGTTCGAATCACAAATATTATGTCCTAATCCACAAAAAAATACTTTTTATTTGTTAAGCTATGCATAATTGGCTATGCCCTTGCCGGTACTAATAAACGTTGTATAGCGTCTGTATAGTTACACAACGCTTTGTCTTCTTCTTTCGAAAGTCTAGTTACTGACGACTGAAAGAGAGAAATCGGTGTGTAACTATTCATCTGATATAATACGTTTATTAGTAGGCAGAGGTGGAACATCGCAGTGGTTTTAGCCGGTAAGAGTCTGGCATGCCCCTCTGTCACCCCCACATGGAGGAAGACCAGGAGGACTTCCATCGCGCACCAAAAAAAAGGGTTATTACACTCACACTTTACATATTATTGTAGCGGTCTCTTCCGTAACGACTCTCAAAGATCCACGAATGACAGCCGGGGCCAACGGCTTAACATGCTTTCCTAAGCACGGAGGAGTCTTGGTATGTAAAAATGGTCACCTATCCACGGACCAACCACGGCAAGCGTAGCTTAACCTGATCGATCGACCACTGCGGCTGTTACTCAGCCACAAGCCGCTCTATGTTATGCCAAGTATTAGGCGGAAAGTCAACCATATTGCCAACTTTACATGAAAAAAGAAATATTACACATCAGTGCATACAAACCAACCCCGTTTCAAACATAATTACATACAAGTTCACACAGCAAATACAGATATCCAGGCGATTATAATTAGTAGGACGGGCCCTCACGACTAACGAAATAAGGGGCAGGCAGGGGTCCCTTTATGCAATAACTGCGCCTCTTAATTTGATTTTTATTTTGATCTCGTTTGGCGACGACGGTTTGATTGTCCCTTGCCTTGGGCAATAGGTATGGTTACTTGTGACTAGTAATTTTTTGGGTCTTGTTGTCCCTAATTGTTTTATGTTTGTAGTAAGTATGGCGACTCGACCTTAACGTCAACGATTCGATGGTCTAATTCTAAGGAATAAAAAAGTTAGGTTAGGTTTCCGAAAATGTCTGCCTTGTAAAGTGTGTCATCATCATCATCATCATTTCAGCCGAAAGACGTCCACTACTGGACATAGGCCTCCCCCAAGCACTTCCACTTCGACCGGTTCTGTGCTTCTCGCATCCAACGGGTTCCTGCGGCCTTCACAAGGTCGTCGGTCCACCTTGTGGGAGGCCTTCCAACGCTACGTCTTCCGGTACGCGGTCGCCACTCCAGAACCTTTCGGCCCCATCGGCCATCTGTTCTGCGAGCAATGTGCCCTGCCCACTGCCACTTAAGTTTGGCAATTCTTCGGGCTATGTCGGTTACCTTGGTTCTCCTGCGGATCTCCTCATTCCTGATTCGGTCACGCAGGGAAACTCCAAGCATAGCCCTCTCCATTGCCCTTTGGGTGACTTTTAGCCTTCTTATAAGCACTGGTCAAAGACTTTCGTCTTGAGACACTGCGGTATGTGGGACGAGAAGATATCGAGTAGCTTCCCAAACGCTGCCCAGCCGAGTCGGATTCGACGATTGACCTCGCTTGTAAAGTGTGTAAGACTTGAGCTTATACTTTAATTTCCCCGTATCCCCGAATATTTCTGTTATTCTTTGTCCGCCGCATTACAATTCCTTATTTCATGAGTTTCAATTATTTTTACATTCAGTAAGTAATTTGTAATATTCTCCTTCATATTATGTAGTGTGTTAAGCTAACACCATAACTAAATTTGTTCAGATGGAGATTCATAGACGACTCCGCTTTGGAGTGTATGTGGTGCTGTTCTACAAACGATGGGACACTTCATATCTGGTCCTACGTGTCCTGTCAGCTGCACATTACAGGAACTGATGGCCGCTAGTGATGGCCCAAAACACGTAGCCGAATTCTGGGACGAATTCATTTAAATTGCCATCGACACGCTAAGAAATCCATAAATTTTTATATAAGTACAATTATCAAATCACCATCTGTGTCGACTAATTACAAAGAATCTTCAACATTAACTTCACATCACTTCAGGCTCATACCAATTAATGATCTCTGAACAAACGAACACAGGACAAAAGAAAATAAAAAAAATGTAAAAACCCGAGGGAAAAATTAAAATTCAGCAAGCAAATAACATATGTTACAAACATACTGCCGTTCTTTGTTATTTAAAAACAACGAGCTTTGATATGGGAGACACTCGTGGACTCAAACGATGTATGTAGGTACAGACAACCATCAGGACTGAAACCAACCCTTGAAATACAACAAAGAATATTCAACTCTATTTCGTATGGCTTGGGGGTGAATCTCCCGTGTCAGTTTTGGTGTACAAAAGGGATTTTTGTGGAGGGTCGTATGAGTATGAAAAATACACAAATTAATTTGACTTTGTACGTGGCATGTAAAGAAGATTGAAGTACCGTCTTCTTTTTGAAGCTAAAAGTCGTTACAGTTTTTATAATGGTAACAAAATTATACGTACTGAAGTACTAATAACAGTTTACATATACATATGTAGCTTTGGTAAAAGTATAATAACTTCTCAGCAAGAGATAGAATGTCCTTTTCCAAAATCACAAACCAAACTATCTACCATGAATAAAATGAATAGTACATAGTTCCTACGAAGACCATGACTGTACGAGCAGGTAAATAAAATAGCTACAAACCCACAAACAAACAAGCTACGAACTAAGAACTCCCTTTACAAAATTCAATTAAAATGTCAACTAAACCAATAAGATTACTTTGCCAGAAGACGGAAAATCTCATAAATTTACGATGACAATACAGACTAGCAACAACTATTGGTACAGCCACTCGTCAAACGCAAATCGAATTCAGGAATCAATTTGTGTAGCGCCGCACAGAACAAATATTCAGGTAAAACGCTGAAAGGATTACAAAGAACAATATTGTTGGGAAGTAACCTGGCTTTGTTTTTTTTACCTAACTAAGGGTTTTTCTATCAACAAGATACTAGCTAAGTGCTACACAGGGTATGCCAAAAAGGTGTGGTTAAATTTAAGGGTATGGTACAGACCATCAGACTGAATAACATTCTTAATGAAAACCAACATTGTAATCGTGAAAAAAATCAGTAGTCCACACCCTGTGGAGCTATCATAATGTCTTCATCATTATCCAAGCATAAACATAATCAGCCCACAACGTTCCCACTGCTGGGACACAGGGCTTCTCTCTGACAGTGACTGGGCCGTAATTCCCCACGCTGGCTCAGTGTCAGTTGGTGGATGTCACATATCTTCATTTTTTTAAATTCAAGGACATGCCAAACACTCGACATGCCACAGCCCTAGGGCGCTGCGCGAAGCTTAACGTAAACAAAAAACGCTCTGTTCTAAAATATCTTAAAAAAATACTTTTAGTGTGTATAAGTGAATTAAACTAAGTGAACCTCTAAAACATTAAGTAATAACCAAGTGACAGTGTTATCCATGAGTTTTATAAACAAACTGTGAAGTTAAAACCAAAAAACTTAAAATTCGTTAATTACCTCACAAAAACTCACATAGCGATAACATAAGTGATAATTCGCAATTAACGCAAACGAATACAACTCTTATAACATTCTGTGATCCAAACACATCATAACAAATGTCATTAAAACATGAACAATAATAAAAAAGTGCAAAAGTGATTTAAATTTCAACTGTCACAACATTTTGAACTTTGAACCTTATCTATGCGTACAACATTTAATTTGTCAACAAATACTTAATAATTTCGACATGCTTGTATGATGTAGAGTTGGCTTAGTGGATAAGACACTCTGGTCTACAGTACTTTTGTCCATTAGGTAGCCTCACACGAGTGGTCGCGAGTTCAAATCTCAGTACCAACTTTCACTTTTCGGAATTTCAAAAATTCATATTTGTAATTTAAATTAACGTGTGGACATTTCCTACATCATTTATACTGTGATCATATCTAGTTCCTCCCAATATGGCATCAAACTTTAAGGCAAATAATAGCAGCAGCGCCCGCAAGATGGCAACACTAGTAAGATGTCATAAATGTAAAAAAAATGTAAACATAAAGAGTACGGCATTGTGTTCTGCCTGTGATAACCATTATGAATTTGAATGCGAGGGCTATCCAGAACCAACATATCGGCTAAAGGATGCAGAAGCAAAAAAAAAATGGAGATGTAAGGAGTGTATCAGAAATAAAAAATATGCTAACATCGTCGGCGTCGGTACATCTAACATTACCTTGCGAAAAAAGCAAACTTCTTTAAAAACCCCGTCACCAACCTATCAAGCACCAAATACGAACAATATTCTAGATGATGAATCAGTGAGACGTCCTTCTCCAGTCCAAAGTAGCATAGAGTTATTGGACTCCCACGTTCTTACCGACTGCGAAACATCCGATGAGTCATATAAGCTATCGAGGAGTGTTGACGGAACTGTAACTGAATTAGTATCAGCATCAGAAATGAAGGAGACAATAGCTCAACTTACACATAAACTTGAAAGTACGGAAAATGAACTGGCAAATATATTGTTGGAAAACACCGATCTATATAAACAAATAAACAAGCTATCTATAGAAAACGAAACGCTGAAATCTTTGTGCCATTCTTCCTCCATATTCCGAAGTCCTGGCACAAGCACTAAGAAAAAGAAACAAGCTATATTACAACAACGCAACGTGAGTTTTACACCATCCACTCCATTGTCATCCAGATTAAACGTCGAAACCAGTGACTACGGAAATATATTACGCTTAAAACAGGAAATTCTATCCCTACAACAGCAATTAAAGGCTGCAGAGCAGGAGATTGAAACCCTTACAGAGCGCATTGTAATATTAATGCAACGTAGTCACAGTGCCTGTGAGACTGAAACTGTCATCCAGGAGCCAAAGCAGGATACTGTGAAAATCGCCAGTGTTAAGACTTGCACTGCCGCAAATAGACAAAAAGTGATTCCGCTGAAGAAGATATTTATTTTCGGCACTCAGCGTTGCGTTGGGCTAGCAGCTGCCATCTCACATTCAAGAACAAACACACAGTACGAAAAATACAGAGTAATCGGTGAAACGAAGCCAAATGCACCGTGCACCGAGATTATAGCAAACTGTAGTAGAAATGTCAAATTGACAACAGACGACAAACTTGTTATTTGCGTAGGTGAGAATGATCATAACCTAAACATAATCTTGTCTCAATTAAAAATGATATTAGATACATTTAAAAATAATACTATCATTGTACTAAACGTCGTAAACAACGTGTACCTAAATGTCAATAAATTAAACTATTCTATAAGTAATATATGTAGTAAGTACAACAAATGTCATTTTGTAAAACAAACTCACACAAAACTATCCGAGATTTGTAAATCATTAAATTACATAATAGACTGTTGTGATTATAGTGATAAATATTTGAACCCCAGCGAAATTCGAAAGAGAATAGCAAGTAACAAAACAAGTTCAAAATTGAACACTCGTTCACAGGAACCTAAAAAAGGCACAATTCCCTATTACTTTAAAGTACAAAGTCGTCTTACAACTACTACTGAATGTAACACCCTTACGCAACCCACTGCAAATAGCCAGAAAGGTACTATACCCTATTATTTTCCTGTTTTAAACAAGAGCGACTCCTTTTTTCGTGTCTAAAGCCAGTAATACGCACCATTTCAGAATATTTCATCAAAATATTGCTAGTGTATTATCTAAACAAGAGTTACTAGAAATAACTATTCAAGAATTAAAAGAAGTATATAATGATCCAGATGTTATATGTTTATCTGAAACTTTTATTAAAAAGGGCTATGAAAATTATGTTAAAATATATAACTATGAAATGGCTTCCAACTTCTGTAGAGAGAGACAAAGGGGCGGCACTTGTATATTAGTAAAAAAAGGATTAAATTATAAGGAGTTACTATTCGTAAAAAACTATGCGGCACAAAACACGTTTGAAGCCTGCGGCATAGAGCTAATGTGTAGTAAATTAGTAGTCATATGTGTTTATAGAACACCTCAATCTGATCCAAATCAGTTTTTAACAAAATTGCATAAACTTTTACACGATTTGCTAAAGAAATACAAATCTAAAGTAAATGTAGTTGTAGCCGGTGATTTCAACATAAACACGTTAAAAAAAGGTAACATTACAAAAGAGTTGCAAAATTTGTGCAACAATTATAATTTGAAAATCCACATAAATGTTCCTACACGTAAACAGTCTTGTATTGACCATATCTTGAGCAACATTGCCAACGCGACTTCTACTGTACTACCTCTACATCTTTCAGATCATGACACAGCTCAAATGTTAAGCTTCCCTACTAAACATAAACTACAAAAAGCACCAATATACTACATTTATAAAAGAGATTACAACTTAGATAATGTCAGGAAATTCAAAGAATGCTTGGAAAACCTCTCTTGGTGTGATATTTACCAAAATACTGATGCAAATTCCGCATTCAGTGATTTTCATGAACTGGTAAGCCTATTCTACAATCTCTGTTTCCCCAAGGTAAGAGTTAGAGTGAACAATAATAATAAAAACACTCAAAAGTGGATAAGCCGAGGTCTAAAGCAAAGTTGCAAAACTAAACGGAGACTACGTTACCAGTATTACAAAACAAAAAATTCTATTAATAAAACTAAGTATAAAAATTACTCCAATCTGCTAAAGAAATGTATTTACGGATCAAAAAAGAACGCGAACATAAAATATATTAACACGCAGGATAACAAATGCAAAGCCACTTGGACTGTTATTAAAAATGAAGTAAATAATACTACCCCCAAAGACAACATAGAAATCATAAAGTTAAATGATGTCGTAATTACTGACCCTGTAGAAGTGGCTTCTCTATTTAACGACCACTATATAAATTTAAATTTAACGCATAACGCACCGACTCAACAAAGTGCTGGCCAAAGCTGTAGGAAAAATATAAGTGTCAACTCTATGTTTCTCAAACCTATGCTGGAAAGTGAAGTTCGACAGGAAATAATGTCCTTGTCTAATACCAGAGCAGAAGGCTATGATGAAATTAGCACAAAAATCGTAAAAGCCTGCTGTAATGAACTGACTGGTATCTTAACTTACCTAATCAATATGTCATTTTTAGATGGGATTTTTCCCGATAAATTAAAATTATCCATAATAAAGCCGTTATTCAAAAAGGGAGACAAATGTGATATTAATAACTATCGACCTATAACTTTAATACCTATCTTGTCCAAAATTTACGAAAAATGTATGTATAAAAGACTTCTTAATTTCTGCAACAAATTCCAAATAATAAGTGATGAGCAGTTTGGGTTTCAAAAAAACAAATCCACATCTTTAGCCATTTTCACTCTTATGAAAAATATAGTTTCGAATATTAACAATAATCATCTGACTACTGGTCTTTTCTTTGATTTATCGAAAGCTTTCGATCTGGTGTCACACGACATATTGCTAGATAAGTTAGAGAATATCGGGATTAGGGGACCTGCACTAAAGTGGATATCGTCCTATTTAAGTAATAGACAACAACGTGTCATTATCAATAAAATTACCAAAAATAAAGATATGACACCTTATTCATCGGAATATAAAGTAAATAAATGTGGTGTTCCACAAGGAAGCGTACTAGGCCCAATATTATTTATTTTATACATAAATGACATCACAAAAATAACCAAGCATAAATGCGTATTATTTGCTGACGACATATCTATTATAGTGACATCTGATAAAAAGAAAAGTACCATTACAGATCATGAGTTTGATATCAATAATACAATAGACACATTATTGCATTGGCTTGACATGAATCATTTAAAAATAAATTTAGATAAATCCGTTTACATTCAATTTAACCAATCAAATAATAATAAATACAACATCAAAATGAATATAACTAAAATAAATGAAGTAACACATACCAGGTTTTTAGGCGTAATAATAGACAAAGATATTAATTGGAAAGAACACGTAGATAATGTTAGCACTAGAATTCATAAATTCGTATATGCACTGAAACAGGTTAAAAATGTAACGAATTTAAAAACTGCTATCATATCATACCACGCGTATGTAGAATCGTTACTACGCTATGGTCTTGTAATGTGGGGTAATAGTACCGATCTGATTAGAGCATTTGTCGCTCAAAAAAAGTGCATAAGAGCAATATGTGGCCTTCAACCTGATGACTCATGTCGACCAGTGTTTAAAAAACTTGGTTTGTTACCGTTGCCGTCTCTTTATATTCACGAGATATGTATGTTTGTTAAAAAGCATCAGAATTTATTTGTCAAAGCAGATGATATTAGTGTCCGAAGCCGACGAGACCCCCACAGGCTCGTACTAAGTGAGATTCCAAGGCTAACTAAATATAATAAAAGTTGCCTTGCAATGTGTGTACGTTTATATAATAAGTTACCAAAAGATCTCAAAGATTTAAATACTACGTTATTTAAAATTAAAATGTACGAATGGTTAAATGTTAATAGTTTTTATAGTGTTAAGGATTTCATTGACAAAAAATGTTAATGTCAGTTACTGAAAATTTGCATGCTTAATATTATATTGGCAAAACATGTTTTGTTCTAAATTGTACTTTTACCATCTTTTTATACCGTGTTTTTATGCAAATAAATATATTATTATTATTATTATTATTATGTCGACTGTTATTTTGACTGCCCTAAACTTATCTAAGAGCATACACTGTTCTTTACGGACACTGAAATCTTCCTGCATGATTCCAACATCTTCAAATTCATAGAAAAGAACAAATTCTTTCTAAACTTTGCAAAATCAAGTCTGAAAATGTTTAGTCTTTGGCACTGAGCGCCGTCTGGACCCAACGTAGAATCAGTTCAAGCCTAGATTTAGTAAATTTACTAGATTTAAAGTCTGCCGGTTTCTTGGGGCGCGCTATGCAAATTTTACTTATGTGCGCACTGGGGGAGATAATCGCTGCGGTTACAAATATTTTATTTGTAGCAATTTTTGTATTTACGATCTGTTTCATTCCTCTTCTGAAGTCGCCAAGTTCAAGTCTTATGCCATAGACAGGTAAGCTAAGCAAATAAATGCTTTGTTTGCTAAGTAGCAGAGCGGTGCGAGAGTTTGTACAATATCACACAATAATAACTTGATTGACGGAACAACTGAAAAATATAACTGTTGAAGCCATGTTGACATTGTCATCGAGTTCAACTTATAGCAATAGTTATATGGTAGCAAATAAATAAATGAGACTTTCGGAAACTTGGGGCTGGTCAATATTACCAATCCAGTTCTTATAAGTCCAACTTAAAGCTAAAGGCAATGTAATTCAACGTACTGCAGTGCGATTCTGTAACCATCTCACCGTGAAAACTTAGGTGAAGTGAGAGTGGAGTGAGCTGTGAATAGTGTCAATTCCTAGCAAAAACAAACTCACATCACCTAAGTTTTCACGGTGAGATTTTTACAGAATCGACCGGCTGGTTTCTAATTTCTTTAGAACATCATCTTTCCTACAACCTATCTACATATCTACATCTTTACACTATAACCGCTCCATAACCGCAGCGTTTTCGTCTCCCAGTGTGCAATCCCTACGCGAGTACCAACTGAATTTTCAATGAGGATGTCACAGCCTTTCACCCGGTGACATTTGCTCCTGCCGCCGACTTGTTTGGACAAAAGGGGTTTTTGCCCCGTCAAGAGAAAATTCAACAGATTTCTTGCTACGAATTTCACGATTTTCCTGATTAGATTACCTACTTGAATTTGAATTTTGAGGGGTTTTGACAAATTAATAAGGTTTAAGATAAACGGGTTATGGAACGAAATATAAGTTGTTTGATAAACAATGAGGAGTTTTAAGTATTTTCGTAACTTATTTATTTGTTAATGTTGAATTTTTTCTGCGATTGTTACGGCTTAGGTTTCATTCATTGTTAAAGTACCTAAAGGGTAGTTTTCTTAAATGTAGACATATCCATGATGCCTTTTAGTTGCCTATTAATATTCTACAAGCTATAAATTCTTATAGCCAATATTTCAATGACAATCTTCTTTTTCCTCGTATGCAGGCACCAAAGATCCTGAGATATGCGAAAAGCTTATCAATAATAATAATCTGCCTTTTGATTTAATGATGCATCTCTTACATTTCATTGAACAGTAAAATAATACATCCAACCAATTGTAACACGTAGCCCCGAACATAATTGACCCATTTCAATAGCCACATTCAAAAGCACCGGAGCACGAAAGTATAAAAAGTAAAAATTCAAATCCGACCACATTCGAATCCATCCGAATTCGGGCCCATCCGCGTATGTAATCTGCATCCATTATTTAGTCCCACAACAATACATTCCCGGGGACCTATTCTGGAAAATTAAAAACGAAATTCGAATCGAAATCGTCGCGGGTTCCGCACGAGTTGTCAGCGAAAATGGAAACTTAACAAGTGTGGTAAATAACCACAAATCACGGCTTCCTAACACCCGGGGCGAGATTTAAATTCACGCGAGTGTAGCCATCACGTTGGGGGCTCTGTTTTCGTTGTGTGACGGTGTGTGTGGTTTGAGAATAATGTTAGGTGTTACTATTTAAATTTAAAGGTAGTTTGCAGTTTCAATAATCCAAATAAAGTCATATGCAAATAGGGACGCATCTCATGGAAAAAAAGCTTTGGTTATTTTATAACTCACGAAAGTTGATAGTACATTCTAGCCGTTTTGCAAACATAATAAGGACTTGATTATGTCACGAAGACTTACAAATTTTCAATAAAATGTGTGACTCGAACTAGGCTAGACTGTTTAGTTAATAAAGCCATTAATATTCTGCTTGCTTATCATTTTTCTCGTGCCGTCACCAACAATGGCAACCACATTTTTACCCATCAAAATCAACATACAACCATAACATACGCAACGCTTAAACCAAAAGACTGAGGGACCGCTGACGTATTATTACTTTTAAATTCATAAACACTCCAAAATATACCATTTTATTCTTCAAATTTATTCTCAACCTTATGAACATGATCATAAGAGTCTTCTGTGTTATTATTTTTTGTTCTAATGACGTTATTGTTGCACTTGTCGTGGGTGCGAATACGGTCGGTGCGTGTCTAATTCTCGGTTTTTACAATTTCGTTTAATGCATCGAATTTTTCGGTAGCCGTGTCGAAAGATGAGATCGTATTGTTATGTTGTCGAATAGATTCGGTTAGATGAATAGGATGTGGTAATTTTTAGTTAACTGTGTGGTTACGTCTGTAAATCAATTTTGTTAATGATGGTTAGATGTGATAGGCGATGACAATGTGGTTGATTGTAAAGATTTGCAAAAATGTGTCTTTATATTTACTTAAAAATATGTTTTTCTATGCAATGAAGTCTGTTCAAATGATTGCTAAACTCAGATTTTACGAATAATTAAATTTAAGTAGTATGAGAACGAGTTAAGCACGATTTACACGATACAAGTTTGTAGCCTGTAGCTTAAAATAAAATCGAAGCTACAAATACAACTTTTATTGTTACTTTCAATTTAAGGCATGCAACAGGCCATGATAATCAGCTTCATAATCAGGCTTTATGTTGATAACATTTTTTTCGAATAATTTTTTTCGAATAATTTTCGAATAAATTGTAACATAATTTTTTTTAGTCTTCATGACAGCAAGTACCTAATGTAGACGAAACAACTGTACCTACAGCTGTTTAGTCTCGTAAAACTAATACTCTACGTACCGTGATACTTAGATAATTTATTGAGTGGCAAAATTCTATTATATTTTCAAAGTTACAAGAGGCATCATACGAGCATTTAATTCTAAATTCCTTTTCCACACATAACCCAGTTACTCCCAATATATTACTCCTCACTTTGCAGTTATGCAGCAAACCTCATGCAGGGCGGAAGTGACGTCAGATCACAATAGATGGGCCCCGGCATCCGGCGCGCGCGCACCGCTTCCTGCCGACCTAATGTCGCGGATATATCCGAGCGTCTCGCGGATATATCCGAATGCAATTTAGCGGCTTTACCGAAAATATAGCGGTTAATGAGTGCGGTGGAATTGTTTAGTGTTATTGTGCTTTTGCACGATTTTGGGTAACAGGAAGTGGGATCTATAAATAGTAGTAATAAAAGGGTACTAAAAGGTATGTTATTAACTAAAGGAAAAATGCATTTAATGGTCTTTAATTCATTGTTTTGGTTTTAATGATGATGTCAAAAATTACAGTAAAAATAGAATGTATTCTAGTCGCCCCTTCCACCTTCCAAAAGGCAGTGTTTGTATGGACAAGAATGGGCAAGAAACTCCACCGTTACTCTTTTAAAATGTTTTTATTTACAAGGTTTTGTATACACTATGGATTTATTCGTGGAACCAACCGTCGACTAAGAGTGATTTCGGCGAACCGTACCATCAGCGAAGAGGAGATCGCTATACCGTTCTGAGCTCGATTTGGCATCAGGCACTGTTCCAAGATTGTTGGTAGTGACAGTTGACAGAAATGTGTACCTACGGGTAACTACATAAGTTCTCAAGAACATTTCGCTATCTCTATTTTTATCTGTTGTCTCTGCTACTCAACTGCTACGATACTACGATTCGTATTTTTTTAAACTATGATTTATTCTGAACCTTTTTTTAAAAGGCTTATGGCACTTAATAATTAAACCATGTTCATCAGTATTAAAATTTGTTGTCCGTAAACACATTTAATCTCTATGTAAATTTAAAAACAAGCACCACACTAAAAAGTATTTACACACAACACAATACAGTACAGACACAGTGTTGAACAGACAGACAGACAAACGAACATGTTGCACAACAGGCTTAAACAGTAGTTCATTAAGCAGCAGTTTAAGATGTTAAGTAAACATACGAAATATTATTGGATAAATGGATAAGGTTATGTGAGAGGGTGGCATGCAGTTTATAGTTGAGATTACAACGGTGCTATTCTGTAAAAATCTAACCGTGAACACTTAGGTGAAGTGAGCGTGGAGTGAGCTGTCAATAGTGTCAATTCCTAGCAAAAACAAACTCACTTCACCTTCACCAGTTTTCACGGTGAGATTTTTACAGAATCGATCTGCAGGGGTGTTTATTTTATTCATAGCACCCTAAATGCTTAACACACATTCAATCGCTATCTGAATGATATTTTATATATTTAATATAATCTATAATAATATTTTAATATAATCTAAGTGCGGTCAATAATGCATTCCATTATTTCAAATTCATTAACAAAATGTTGATAAAATGTAATAAACAACGATCAACAATGATCTGTGCCTACTTGTAAAATACATACAATTATCAAAGTGAAATGTTTTCTTCAAAATATTTGTCATAATAGTTAAAGTTTTAGCACGTTTTAGTGATATGATTAATAATAAAAGTAGCTAGCGTTTTTTGATAACGTTCATAAAACTTAATTAGTTTTGGTCTACCTACAATTAAAATTCCTATTCCTATAATAAACCTACCGGTTACAATTTTTTTGTATTAAATCCGTGTTAGTAACAAATAGAATGACAAGAACATTCAACACACAACATTCTCTTCACGATGAATCACTTTTGAATGATACCATTCAAAAATCCCCCATAGATTAAGGACGCTAATCAACGAGGGTGCAAACTACCCCAAGTTACTTCCCACTGCAGCGGGGGCGAAGTGTTAAAAACACAATAAGATATAATACGCATCAAACACAGAAGTTCTACTAGGAAAAAATAAAAATGTGATCTAAATTCAACCCTATTTCTTCACAATAAGAGTAGGGTATGCAATTTGGGGGTGAAATTTAAAGTTGTTGAAATAAACTATAATAATTCGCAACGCCTTCAATGTGTCATATCAGTCATAGTGATACAAAATACATATTTTGAATTGCGCCCTCAAGCGCTTTGTGAAGGGGTGTATTTTGTACATTTTATATTGTGTTTTAAAGTGCCATAAATATTAATATGGTGATAAAAAGTTTTGATACAGTATCGTTTACGATTATGTCATTGTGTAGTTGGAAAATTAAGTGGCTTTAAAATAATTGTTTTGTTGAAAATATATCTATACCTAATAATGTAACATGTTACAATTAGATACTATAACTGTACGCTCACATGGCGCCGAGATGGACAGAAAACATTGTTTAGGCCCCCAGGTATTGCACCTGGGGGCCTAAAAAGGCCACTTTGGCAGAATCATAACAGGATAACATTATGAATCATAATGAACAGTTAACTGTTAAGTTAATCGTATCAAATCCCATTGGTGAAGGATTTTTCAGTTTTTTTGTCTGTGCTAAAATACCAATCAATCCAATCCAAAGCCAATCCCAATCTCTTTGATTATACCTACGTAGTGCAGCGGAAAAAAGAAAAACACAGACTGTCTTCTACTGATTCATAATGTTATACTTTTATGATTCTGCCATAGTGGCCTTTTTAGGCCCCCAGAATGAGGCTGACACAGGAGCGTGGGCTTTGGCACCAAAAAGAGAGTTCTATGCCCAGCAGTGGGTGATGATGATACGCTCAGAATAATTTATAACGTAATATTTCCAAGGACCAATAAATCAAGAATGCACTAAAGTCCAGCAACGCCATTTTATTTCATGAAAAATCCTATGTACTATTTTCCATAACTTTCTGACGATGTAACTATGTACATATTTCAGTTTCGTTGAATTTCCGTATGATAAGTAGGTACCTAAAAACGTTAAAGCTGATTTTTAGGCTACCCATAAAAGTATCTATATCTTTCTTGACATTCACTTTTACGTAAACGGGAGATAGAGGGAAACCCCACATATACCTACAATAACACGTAATATTCAGTGTGATTATTATTTAAATTTTCCATAGCAAAGTGTCGGGATGTGCGGCCCGCATTTAAATGACAATGGCCCAGCCTATTCGGATGTGGGCGAGGGGTCCAAAGTACCCTACTTTGTCGATTTATTTTCAACTTTAAAATTTTTATGGAAGATGTGTTTTTAGAATTTTGAAATAATATTTTTTGGGTTGTTACTTTTTGCATAATGCTGTTCGAATATTAGTGATTGCAGTATGACGATATCTATGAGTCTTGCCTAGAATCAAAAAATAAAAAAGAATAGCAAGCTAATCAAGTAGATGAGATTTACATACATATAATCCACATTCTCAAGTATCACTTATATATTTAAATACAAATGGGTAAGTTAGTAATGAGTTAGACTTATACATAACTGGTGAAATCATCATCTGTCCAGCTATTTCCTATGTTGGGGTCGCTTCCAGTCTAACCGGATGCAGCTGAATACCAGTATTATACAAGGAGTGACTGCCTTTCTGACCTCCACAACCCAGTTACTGGAAAATACGATACCTAACGCTAACTTATGTTCTTGCTAGACTAAGTGCTGATTTATCCAACGCAAGATAATTAATCAGAGGAATAATTTTGAATTTTTGACAGTTCTTCCATACAAAATCTGTCAGACGTCAATTTTATTCCACGAATAAAAATTATCTTTCGATTGAAAAATCAGCCCTAAATGAGTTCCAACATTTTAAGTATCTAACATCATCATTACATCCCTTCTAACTTTACATTATAAAACCCGATACATGCATGTAATAGATGACGTCCGTTCGTCCGTCTGTTAGTCCGGACCGTTTCCGACACGACACGTGGCGGGTTTAAAATATTTTACATTGCCACTTTTGCATAATGACCTAAGGCTGATTGAAATTCTATTGCCAATTTAGAAATATCGATAAAAGTCCTGCGCTAAAGAATGTTTAGTATTTTTGCAACATTAAAATGAATAATTGAAAAGCATCACAGTGATTTTAAAAGATTGACCATCAGAAACCCTAGAGACTCAATCCAGACTCGTCTTAGGTTTAAAGATATTTATTCTCAAAAAAGACACAACACAATGTCAACTTACATGTGAACAAAGCTTAAAAATAAATCATTATAAATATAAAGTTCGTCACAGACGTCACTGTAGCAATTATCGTACACTCATCCAATAAATTGAGTTTTTAGGAAGATTGTTATTCAGTCACCTAGACAGAATATTTAGAGATAGAAAACTACTCGTAGCACTCATCTGTCAGTCTTGATAAAGCTTTCAAAGCATAACATTTTATTCTTGTAAAACTTTATTGAATTAAAAATCTATCAGAATCGTTTCCATCAACCAATATTATTAATTAATATACCACACGTACAACCACAACCTTACAACGAAAAGTCAATAACTCCTCATTAATCTAAAAGCTCAAACCCAAGTAAAAGTTGAAATGTAAAACCTTATCGGAAGCCTAACCGTACAGCATGAATTGAGATTTAAAAGATCCACTCATTCTAATGAGAAAAAGATCTTCCGACTATTACTAAAAGCACTCAAGTCAGACCTAAATTAACCTACATTCCTACAGTCTACAAAAAACAAGAAACAAGTATTTAATAAGTAAAAAAGAAAAAGTACCCGGCTCGAAGGACCACGGAACTAATCTTACTCGAGAAGAAAAAAAAGAAATCTTTTCATTTCCTAGATTACGTCGGGTGGAAAGTGAATAGAATGGGGGTAAAAACGTGCTATACGGGATTGAAACTCATCGGAGCGGACGAACCCGGGCGCGAGCATTGTGCTATAGATCAGTATTGTTATTAAAATTGTGGTATTATACGACATATGCGGTTTGATTCGTCTGATTAGGCTGGTTATGGTTGATTCTTTGTGGGTTTTTTTGTAAAAAAAATTGTGATAATTCAGCTGTTTATAATCCTCGTCCAAGTAAACGATGAATATACGATTATCAACTACAACAGTATTCTTATAAAAAATTATACTAATTATGCTATGCTAAATGAGCTTAAAGTGAGCTGTCGATAGTGTCAATCCCTAGCATCATGTGGAATGACAGCTCACTTCACCTAAGTTTTTACAGTGAGATTTTTTACAGAATAGCACTACAGGTTCTTAACGATACAAGTTTATTTTAAAAAAATGTGACCCATTCCCAAAGGCATCAAAAAGTTGCAATATTCTAACAGTAGACCAGCATTCAACAGTCCTCAGACTGTCTGTTTTACGAGTATCAATAGTAATCAGTATTATATATTACATCTATCTATCACAGTTAGTTTGATAGCTAGGTCCGACGTTGTACCTATTGTGCTAGTTGACGCTTGGAGGGTTTTCTCAAAGTCCCTCTCAAGTCTCACTGACTAATCGATCAATGCAGTCATGTAAAATCATTATTCTGAAACCCAAATTAGGAACGTTTTACAAGATGCGTACAAGTAAACAATAATTATCAATAGTAAGAAACAGTTAATTTTACCAGTAATTTTTTCCATAGAAGGATTAGACGACTCCGTTTTTTGGATCCAAAATCAGTCGATTGCGATCAGGATCAAATTTAAATGAACACCTTTTTTTATTAACACAAACCTCTTCAATTATAATTTATAATTAACATTACAGGAATACACAGGTCAGTTAAAATACATTTTCGTATGATTTAAGTTTAACGGTTAAATTCAATGTTTGAAAAGATTGATTTTACTATTATATTATATATTATTAGGTATTAATTTTACTTACCAAACAGAAACCTCGACTAACAACAATTTTTCTGCCGAAACTGCAAATCAGGCCAAGCTTTGTATACGTTTTCAGCCAAAAAAAATCCTATTTCGTTCAGAGTCTAATTATAATTTACATTTCAACAATACCTTCGTACAGTCAACAAAGGAGTTAAGTATACAGGAGCGTCGGATATTGTTGAAGTTTACTAAGAAACCGATGGATATTCTCGAATAAAATTTTAGTTTATTAATAGAAAACCAACAGCTCATTTATTAAATTAAATTTCAGTCCAGAACATCCATCGGTTTCTTAGTAAACTTCAACTATATCCGACGCTCCTGTATACTTAACTCCTTTGTTGACTGTACATAGGTTAGGTACCTACCTAACTACAGTGGGCAGTTAAGTTCATAAGCTGGTGAACACATGTGCAGCCACAGTACGCTACCCTGATGCGATTTGTGTGAACACTTCGTTACACCCGCCAGTAAGCCCCTTATTGATATAGCGTTATGTTATATACGAATGCATTGTTATGCTTATTAATTTTGAAGTGGTGATGAATCTGTTGTTCATTTTGCTGCGGGTGAAATTTTGGTCCTTCGGTACGCATCTCTGAGATCAAAAAATTATGATTGTATATCACAATTACACAAATATACCAATGTAAAAAAAAATAAATTTAACCCTGTAAATGACATACTGACATCACGTCTACCCACATATTTTTATGTGTGCTACAAATGACCTAAAACATAACAATATGAAAAATCTTTCTTAATAAACATCATTTAATGGCCTGGACTTGCCTGCCTATATACATAGTGTCCCCTTAGTGCACAAGACTTAAATCTTTCTGTCACGTCATCGCTTAGTTACTATAAAAACTGGTTGAACCTCGAACCACGACCACACTAATATACTTCTCCTCTCAACTGCCAAACTGTCGGCTCTTTCAGTTTCTCGGTCAAGATGGGGTGCGTAAAACGGGATCGGTCAAGGTTAGAAGGCTTTTTGGGAAGTTGCTCATGCGCCTCATTAGCTGACGTACCCCGACAGGTCTGACTCTAAAGCCGTAGTGTAAGTTTTGTGATAGTTAACTAGCTTCTGCCCGCGACTTCGTCTCCGTGAAATTTCTTGTTCCCCAACCCACCCCGTCGCATTGCAACGCCTGCCCGCGCTTTTACTTCGCGCTTATTTTCTTTTTGCGCGGCTCGTAAGGGTCCTAGCTTGATGTTCAGTTGTTTATAGCCTTCCCTAAGAATTGGGCAATCAAATGCAATAGTTTTTTTTTAATCGACTGCTAGTTTCAAAGATTAGCGCGTTCGAACAAAAAAACTCTTCTGCTTTATTATATGTATAGATATACATAGATAGGCGATAGCGGTCATGGAACCAACTACATTTTCTATAATTTTTTTATTTTAAAAACTGAAATAAACTCCTTTAACGTCCCGAATCATGAACATTATCTATCATGAACTTCAACATTTTTCATAGTGTTCATAGTGTTATTTGTTTTTCATAGTTTAGTTTATTTTTTTTTTTGTTTGTTTAGTTTTTTTTGTTTTAATTTTTTTTTTGTTTTTTCGTTTTTCCTACGGAGAGATATTAGGGGGAGGGCAATGACCGCTATTGCCACGCTGAAACGCGACAACTATAGTACTTAACGTCGTTCTGCAGTTATTGTAAGTAGGTACTGTAGAGATTATGATCTGCATGGTTTGTGGCATGCAACCTTTTTGATAATTATAAGATAATGACATAACATTGAGAAACGCCAACACAAATTGAGAATTTCTATTCGTAATTTGTATAATGTTTATTGTTGTTGTTGTTTGTTGTTTTGTAGTTATTTGTGTAATTTGTTTGACCTGACAGGCCAATGGACAAAGATATAAAAAAAACTGGCCAAGTGCGAGTCGGCCTCGCACACGAAGGGTTACCATAGGGCAAAAACACCGAAAAAAACACGTTTGTTGTATGAGAGCCCGCATTAAATATTTATTTTATTCTGTTTTTAGTATTTTTTGTTATAGCGGCAACAGAAATACATCATCTGTGAAAAGTTCAACTGTCTAGCTACCACGGTTCCTAGATACAGCCTGGTGACAGACGGGCAGACGGACAGTGGAGCCTTAGTAATAGGGTCCCGTTTTTACCCTTTGGGTACGGAACCCTAAAAATGTAATAATATTTGTTTTCAACGATTATAATAATTACGCTATATAAAAGTAAATAGTTTTTTATTCATGAATTCTGGTATAGTGAGCATCCCTACTCTATTGTTAATTTATAGTTATAACGCAAAAGTAGCAGTTTAAGCTGCTTACAAAAGTTATAGGTAATCTGAACAATATTGTGTAAAACGTATTGTACCTTTTTAGTGGAACCACCTTTTATATAATTACGCAAGAGGGAACCTTTTGATTCACGTTCACATTTTTAATATTGTCTAGCATAACAGTTAACGGATACAAAGAGAGATCATTGGCAAAGCCGGTTTCAATTCCACACAATATTTTTAGGTCACAATAGGTTTACATACATATCCTATGTTTCATAGTATTAAAGTGTAACCATATTGGTAAATACATGCGTCTGGCAAGTTATTCGATAGGCCGGAAACAAGAAACGTATCTGTAGGTATACCTGAGCTATTTTGATAAATGTGTAGGATTTTCAACCCACCTAGAAAGAATATGACCGTTTTTGATAGCCTACGAACAGTCCGGCTATCCACAGGCAAAGCCATACCATTAGCCTAAAAACCACCGCGTTCGAATCCCAAATCCGAACACGAAAGTTTTCGCATCCGCCATTCTTACAAAATACCATCTGCATAGCAATCTTGGAAATGCATTTTCCATGTAGGCGTGGTCTGAATCAGCCAATGTGCAGTCAGGCGATATATAGTACATCCAGGTTGGTAAGACCCCCCTCACCTCCCGCCGTCCACGGAATTCTGAAGCCAGAGGAGCAACATAGTATATTTTCAAAGCTCTTTTTGTAATGGTTGCGTTTGAAGCTCCGCCCATCTGCGCGCTCCGCTGATTTTCCCTATATGTTAGAACAGTCCAGCTGTATAAATTAGACAAGGACAGCGGCGACTTTTCTTAAAGATAGTTGGCTTATATAAGACGACATTGTTGTACATAGAGCCAGGTCTAACAAAGTGTTCTTATGTAAATGAGAATGTTATTTATGATTGGATGTAGACTCACAAATTGATGTCACCCTGTGAATATATGTGGAAACTTAATATGATTTTTATTCTGTATTGGAAATAACTTTCAGGTTATACTTACCTTGATTTTACGCGCGTGCAGGTTATTGATTTGCATACCGGTTCGGTTGTAATAAATAACATAGAAACGGTATTCTTTTGTTAGAAGATACATGAGAATTGGGTTTCTGTACTTTCAATAACATAATCCTACCACACCTATCATACCTTTAGATACGAAAGTAAAGCATAATATTATCCAACATATTGAGAAAATACCTAGGATTTATTTTCCGATGTGCTCGCGAACGGCTACCTACAGATTCACATTACTCGACGAACGGTAGTGAAATTAAATGAAAAATTGACGTCATAACGACAAATCTGAAGATGAATTCCCGTAATTAAAAACGTTCAAAATCTAGTCACAATCTCATCTCAGCTATAATCAATGTCAAAAACTTGTCAAAAATATAGGGAAATTAGAGATATTTTTGACAGATTGAGAATTAAATCAGACTGTGAACGTTCATAATATTACGAGAATTGCCCGTCGATCCTTAGTTAGTGTCGTTGTCGTAGCAGCGTAGACACTGCGTTGGCTACGGAATGCTACGCACGGAGACTGTAGAGCCTACACGTCTTTCGCTAGATTTCAAACTCTAGTTTCATGAAAGCAATGTGTGTTGGTAGGCTGTGTTGTTAATTATTTAAAGTGAAAATAGCGGATTTTTTTTTGAAAAAAATTTCATAGCGAAACAATATTTTTTTTTTTAAATCTGCCTTTCTGGAATTGGGTGTATCAAACAAATACATGTAATTGTATATAACAAATCATTTACCTACTTAGAGAACCCAAAAAGCCAGACGAGGGACGATGACCACATTTTACAGGTACTTAGGTACCTACTTCAGTTAAAAGCCTCTCGTCAAATATATGTCATCTACAAGTTTTCTCAATATTGATACCTACATAAACTATTTTAAAGATTATCTAAATATTAGTAAATAATCTATTACAAAGATTATCGCTGAACGTCAATCTCAAAATCAAACCATTAATTTCACACCATCTGTCAATTGATTTCGTTATCGTCGTATATGCTTAGGTACACAAATTCTGATTTAAAACTTTACAAGACGTCACACGTACCCAAAGACCAAAAAAATCCCCTTCACATTACATTTTAAAACCAAAATTCTGTGGAGAATAAAAAGGACATAATTCATGAACTATACTCCGATGGAATCCGTCTTACATTCTTTATAACGATCGTAAAAGGGGGAGAATAGGGAGATTTGCATGTATGGGGGTGAAGGGGTGGGGGGATTAAGTGAAAATTCTCAACTATTTGGCCAAGGTGGCTTTGATGCGACGGAACATCGATACAAATTGAATTTCGTTCTTAGTCGAGATTAGTAGGGTTTTTATTATGTTGTGTCATGTCTTGAGATTTATTTCTTTAGTGAAGGATTTGTTTACGTATTGTTTTGATTTGTTCTGATTCCTGCTAGCTTATATTCTTGTATGTTATATGTTCTTGTTATATAGATATGATAGGATAAGTTTTATTTAATTACATTTCAGCGCTGCTCTAAAGTTTGTTTTGATAAATTGGAATTACATATTTTTATTTTTATGGATTACCATGAAGATGAACTAATTACCATGAGTATCAAACTCATGTTAAGAAGGTAAATCGCTATGGATCCTTGTGTAATTAGTTGTACCTACTTCATAATTTTATGATGATGTTTTAAAAAAAAACTGTGCAAACCCTTGTGATTTCAGACCAACCTAGTCACAACTTAGTATAAATAAATAAAAAAACTTCCTTTACCGCTTTCAACCGAAGGTAGTATATCGCAGAATCTTATTATAATACTTTTGCGGCAAAATGTTTCTTAGTTTTTATGACACGGGTGAAATACGGTTATGGGCCGAGTTGCCCAACTCTCCCCCGCTGAGTTTAAGGAGGGTTCAACCCGTATGGAGATTTGGACCCTCTTAAATTCTATTGTTTTGCAAGTACGAAGTCGGTATTTTTATATTGTAGTTAAGTTTTTAAGCGTCTATTTGTAAAATGTTATGGACGTAAACGAAAATTGTAATGCTACACGAAGACCCTTTTTTATCAAAATAGGCTGTGCACTGTGCAGCTATAAAGACCCCTTCAGTGATTGAATAATTCTGTCTGTGTCTGTCTGTCTGTATATTCCCTTTTCACGCCTAAACCATTGAACGGATATTGATAAAATTTGGCAGAGAGATATATTGCATCCCGGAAAAGGACATAGAATAGTTTTCATTGACATACCTCACGGGCGAAGCCGCGGGCAGAAGCTAGTAAATCACAATGACTGAAAAGAAAATCAAATTATTTACCTATTTGTTATCATCGTCTCCAAATTCAAAGTTCTGTAATTCAGCTCTAAAATCATCAAACTCCTATAACACGAATCGACCTTTACACACAAGAACATCATTCGAACATACCTGTTTGCGAACACAGGTTTACATATACGAAACCAATTTCAGTAATTGTCCGCATTGCCACCACATTGTACCGGTTTCAATACGGCCTCATTACGGGTAATGGTCACTATACCGGGTGCAATTTTCAGTTTATATTCTCTAGCTATATTGTGGAGTAAGTTAATATATATCTATATAAACATGGTGTGTTTGTTGGTTGTGTTAAGTGATTGGGGGCAAGATTCGATAGAGATTAGTTTAGTTAAGATTACTCACCGGTCGAAGTGGCGGTGCTTGGGGGAGGCCTATGTCCAGCAGTGGACGTTTATTTGGCGAAAATTATGATGATGATGGAGAATACCTCACACAAACAGACCCTCACACACAAACGAGTAGGAAAACAATTTGTATTTTCTTCTTATCCTTACTTACTTATTTGCTATTGACTGCAGTTTTCTATTGGGTACAGCAACTACCTCAGAATTAATGTAGAACAGAATAATTTTTTTATTTTTAAAAACAATAATTATGCTGAATGTTGACTTTTCACTTAGTAAAAAACTGAAGAAACTCGAAGGGTTATTTTTTGCTACAATAAATTTGGTTGAATCCGGTCATAATGAAATCTCAAGAACGAATAAGCAGTAAACCTTTTAACATTTTCTAGAAGGTGCTCCAGTTTAGTGCATAACAAAATGAACCTACAGATTACAAAGTTACCTACTTTACTGAGAAAAGACTTGACTTAGCAGTTTTAGTCGCCAACGTGCAACTGTTTGTAAAAACCTACAAAACATTTATACCTAGAGTAAGTCATATCTTGAGAATAATTTTTGAATTGTTGACATTTTTTTCATACTAGAACTGTCAAACGTCAATTTTATTCCACGAATAGAAGATGACTTTGGTAAAATCAGCCCTTACAGAAATAAAATCATTTATGTCCTTACGAGTAACAACTCCAAATTCCTCAAGAAAATGCCATCTTCACCTAACTTCCATGTTACCTCCCTCAGGTCTCCATCACTCCGTTGCACCTCTTACAATGGCTATATACCCGGGTATGTAAAGCGCAGTACATACGGATAACCGCACTAAACCTGACGGGAGTGGATCAGCCATTACTGCTAATGACTTCGCCACGCTGCCTGCCTAGCGTTCCAGGGTTGGCAGGAGTTTAGGTGCGAATTTTATGTGACTTTTTGACTTCTGTTTTTTTGATACGTAGACCTTTTTTTGTGAATCAGGAAATGTCTATAATGGAACCTTGCTTTAAAATAGTAGGTAAAACTTTAGATACGTACGCATGACGACATAATCAAGCTATCCATTTCCAGTATAAGTTGACTACGCAGTACAATTGGAGGTCAGTTAAAACTGGAAATGCAGAGCTTGATTTGTCGTCGTGTGTACCTGCTTGGTTTCGACTTATTTCTCGTCAAATATAATTTTTGATAGGCTCTTTTAATTTAATGTATTTGGAGAACTCTTTACATAGCTAGGTAATCGTTAAAGTTCAAATAATACACACACCCCCTTACTAATTTACGTTGTATAGCGTCTGTATAGTTACACAACACTTTGTCTTCTTCTTTCGAAACTCAAATTACTGACGACTGAAAAAGAGAAATCGGCGTGTAACTATTCATCTATATAATCTTCTTATATATATAAGAAGATTATATAGATGAATAGTTACACGCCGATTTCTCTTGACTGATTGTTGATATATCAACGCACAGACTAAACCGCTGCTCCTAGAGACATGAAATTTGGAGGGTGTGTTCTTTGTGAAGAGTAGGTATCCACTAAGAAAGGGTTTTTCGAAATTCCACCCCTAAGAGGGTGAAATTTGACGCGGACGAAGTCGCGGGCAGAAGCTAGTAATTATATAAAATTCAAAGTCCTGACTGACTGATATATCAACAACGCACAGCCTAAACCGCTGGTCCTAGAGACATGAAATTTGGAGGGTGTGTTCTTTGTGAAGAGTAGGTATCCACTAAGAATGAGTTTTTCGAAATTCCACCTCTAAGAGGGTGAATTGGGGGTGGGTGAAATTTCACGCGGACGAAGTCGCGGACAAAAGCTAGTCTAATATAATACGTTTATTAGTAAGGGTGGTTAATAAACAGGTCTTAATCTTTTTCTTTGTTTAGTATTATTATACTCGTACACACTTTTACTTGATCAGATGATTATGGGGAAACGAAATCAGTGCCAAGAACTTTTTTTAAATAAATGCAAAACGCAAACGTTAATTGTTAAAGTCGTTGGGACCCGAATTGTGATCTTATAATACACACGGCTTGTACGTTTTTAATTAGCACCACTAATCGCGCGCTACACAAAGGCACCGCAAGTCGCGCAACGAGCGGTGCCTTTGTGTTGCGCGCGATTATATCGCGTGTCGCGCCTGTTTGTAGGAGCCTTAAAGCAGATGTCTCAACCCACCAACCATTTCTTTCTCGAATATTTCGCCCATGACGGATCAACCCTACAGCTGCCACGTATTGCACCGCTGCACCCGGCACGCTACAAACACACGGCACGGCATAAACATCGCCTCAGGTCTCTTCGACCCGCTGATTGGATTTATGTATGCGAGCTGACGGGTTGATACTGCCTGTTAGTACATGTTGAATATTCAGTATTGAAAACGCGGATATCTCCCGTGTTAATTCTGTTATGGTAAAGATTTTGTTGTGCTCTAGTTAACGGATGTGGAATCAAGTTGATATTTTATGAAAGGTTGAAGTTTACATTGGTTTGTTGCGTTACTATAATTCAGAGAAATAAACTAAGTAGGTACTAAAATGACTCAACACACGTGATTTGAAATTGACTAAGTAAATTGAACGCGAATTCTTTAGCAGAAAGTATTGATTGTCAAAAATAATACTTCATAATTATTTTTATTTCAGAACAAAGAATCCATGAAGTGTTAGTAACATAATTTTTATACAACTTATTATCTAGTGTTAGTACCAATCACTATCCGCACAAACTGCTTTACTTGAAGACTTGCCATTGGAGATCTGAAACCCTGCGCTACAGTTCTGAAAGATAAAAAAGTTTACCAAAAACAAAAAAAAAAATTATTTTCCGTGAATGAAAATGTTCGGTAAATTCAGGAATACTAATTTTTCCCTCGAAAAAGTAGGCTTTTGAAAAACGAGGAACCTTCTAGAAAACACCGTCTTTAAACCTGGATATTATGAATATATATTATTGAGCCACGCCAACCGAACCGTCAAATTCTCCACATCCCATCTACTCTTTTACATCAGCCGTATCTAAAAAAAGCCTCCACAAAGTCAACGGCCGTACAAAGGCTATGTAATAGGCCTAATAGGCGAATACACAAATCGTCTAGCTCACTGGTTACGCCTTATAGCCTGCAGGGTAGGCAGGTGTGATGGTCAGCCGATAGGAAAGTAATCACCAGGAAACTGGGTGTTTGCCTTAAAATTAGACTCGATTAAGGGAGGGGGAGAATGGAGTAACTATTGGCGATTTTGTGTTTTAGTTTTGTGTAGGGGAATGAGTGAGGTTTCCGAAGGTAGTTTAGTAATGTTTTTAATAGATAAAAATATTGGAATGTTATCCAATTATGTTTTTGTGGCTAACTGCCAACTAACAACTAGTTGTTGGTAATATTTAAGGCTACTCATGCCCCATGTTACTACTTTTGTATGTATTACCTGGTTGTTAAACAATTTTCTATTTCTAATTAAAGTTTATAATTAATTAAAGTTTAGTTTTTCTATTCTATTCTATTCTATAATTACCAGAATATGTTGTTCGCTTTTGGTATAAAATTAGACAGGTACTTAATATTTTCCTGCACACTTATTGATTTAATTTCATGGTTTTTCATAAAACGTGCTTACCGAATTACGTAAACTAAAAATGGAAGTTATAGGCAGTAGTCTTTCAGGGTTGCCGGTCGGTTTTGACTATGCAAGCTTTGCCCATTATAAATGTATGGCCAACCACACTTATATCAATCTGAAACCTCCTCAATACTGACCTCACACGTCATCCATTTTCCCACTACATCACAGGGCGTGAACGATCCACACAACCGGAAAACGTGCTGTTATTAATAAAGCCAACTACGGTAGCTTCCAATCTTTGTCATAGCTGCCTCTAACCATCGGCGCGTGTACAACTTGCCAGCTCGATGCATGTGCAAAAGCGACTAGTGTGGAAACACTATAAATGTCAAAGTGCACACAACCAAAATTGAACTTTGAATTCTAGACTTCAGAGTTCTATTTTCAGTGGGTTGTGTTGTAGATATAAGGCGCGATCTATACACTACGGTTTGCTCCTGTGCTTGACAATAATGCATGGCTGGACTAATGTTTGCTTTGTATCAAGCTACACTAGTTATGTCCAC
This sequence comes from Oligia latruncula, assembly GCA_948474745.1. Classification (NCBI taxonomy): domain Eukaryota; kingdom Metazoa; phylum Arthropoda; class Insecta; order Lepidoptera; family Noctuidae; genus Oligia; species Oligia latruncula. The sequence goes on from OX419700.1 coordinate 9,644,093, forward strand.
CGCGGTCCGCTTGGGGCGTGAATGTATAATTTGACTCGTGCCGGACTGGAGAATAGGCAATTAAAGAGGTTCATGCATTTCGTATGTGTCATCATTTGATAATTTTGAGGTTATGATGTTGCTGGGAATAATGTTATGGTCAGTGATTAGGTTAGTTTATTTGTGGGTTTTAAAATACCTATAGGTATTCCTACACCTATACGTGTTAACAGTCTATCTATGTAGAATCTGAGTTATAAAAAGTAGTGGTTTTCAGTAGGTAGCCCCTAGGGTTTTATTTATAAACGTTGGTTACTCGTAAGTCGTGTCCGTGGCCCAGTGGTTACGGACACGACTTACGAGTTGTAGGGCGTAGGTTCGAACCCAGACAGGCGCTTTACTTTGTGTAAGTTATTTCATCACCACTGCTCTCAAAACGATGAAGGAAAACATCGTGAGGAAACCGGCATGTCCTAGAACCAAAAATTCGAAGACATGTGACATCCACCAACCCGCACTGGGCCCGCGTGGTGGATTACGGCCCACTCCCTCTCATTGAGAGGAGGCCAGTGTCCCAGTAGTGGGAACATAATAGGCTGATGATGATGAGATTGGTTACAGTTAAGAAGACGGTTAAACGTCAAAATGTATGGTTAAATAGTTGCTAATCTTACTTAACTTAAGTAACGTTTATAAATCCTAAAGAGGTTTGATGCTCTTTACTTTAAATTCTGAATAGGTTTAGAGAAATTGCCAACGTAATTAATTGTACTGGATAACTGAGCTTTACGTGGGGTTTCTAGGAAAAAGTCTCGACGGTAATTCCCTTCACGAGAAACTTTTCAAAGTTCTACGTCATAAATCTGTCTTTGAATTCTTACGTTTTTCAAGCCACTTAAAAATCAAACATTACCTCGTTTTATACATGAGGTATTGACTCTTTGTAAATAGGAACGTACTGAAACAATTTTTATAATAAGTAGGTACTATTCAATCCTTCCATATTTTGATGTACATCAAAATATGGAAGGATTGTATGATAGAATGTAAATCTAACCTTTACAAAACAAAATGGCTTCGAAACGTACACTCTCTATTCAAATATGTAGTTTCCTACCTATACAGCTAGTTGGCATGTTACGTCTGCTCCGAGGCCTACACAAAAGCCTCGCGTACATTGGAGGCCTCTTGTGAACGCAGGCCTCCACAAAACACATGTCCTGTGGTCAAACGATTGCTTTTACGATGTGGCATGGCGGAGAATTGAGGTGAATGGTTGGTTGTATGGTTTTAGGAAATAGGATTTAATTGAAAAATTGGTTTGAAATTGTCCTAGATTGTTCAAGAATAATTCGGTGGATAAATAAATAAAAGGTTATCAAAGAAACGTGGTTTATGACAGTTATTTCCAAGGTATTTTATTAACTTCGCTATTAGTATGTATCCTTTAAAAATAACGATTATCTAGCAAATAAACGGACAAAAAATACTCAAGAATCTATTTAATTGGTGTAGTGGGTACTTGCACTTTAAATAATGATTACTGTGTACTGTCTCTATATGCAGCGTGTTCAGTTCAATAAATGCTTTAGATTTTAGTATTATATCTAGGTAAAAGTTGAAGTCTTCTTAAGATTGACACCTAAGTAACTAACATAGTACAGATGCCAGCACATCAAAGTACCTGAAACTGTAAAATTTTCACAATCAACTTTGAACCTTACGATTTAGCGATAAAGTTGAAAATCTATTAAAGAAACTTGACAGATTGTAGTAGCTTGATGTGCTGGCTGTACTACGCATGTCGATAAATAGTCATAATTATAATTACCTAGAACATAGTCATAACAATAATAAGCTTCTCATTTACTTTTACAAGAATCAAAATCAAGTAAATCTATCAAATAAGTATTTAGAATTAAAAGGACTTACACCTAATCTATAAAAATATAATGCTGTTCGTTAGTAAGCTTGAGACCAGCTGGACCGATTTGGCTATTTTTTGTTATGAACGTAACTGAATCAGGTTTTTATGAAAAGAAAAATTGGAAGTTTTCCAGGAAATTTTAAAATTCTGGAAAATCTGACCGTCTTTTTTCTATGACATTTTTGTATGAAATTTTCGACAATACAACGTCTGTCGGCCTAGCTAGGTAGTTAATTAATAAAATAATATTCCAACTTAGCTAAAATTATATTAACCTACCATATAAATATAATTAACCACAACACAGCCTAAACTGCAATCTCTGCCTACCCCCGGTCTATAAAAGCCAAGCAGCCACCACAAAGGGCAGCTCTTGTGAACGCAGGACACCACGTAACACGTGTCGTGGTCAACGGATTGAATTCAGACTTATGTAGTACGTAGATGCGGCAAGGGGTATTGAATTCCAAGAAAAGTTATTATGATACCTATGGTATTCCTAATATTAGATAAACATTTACTAATGAGAAAGTGCATTTATCCAACTAATTATTCTCAATCCACAATAAATTAAAATAAAAAAACCGGACAAGAGCGAATCGGAATCGCACACGAAGGGTTCCGTACCACAAGGCATAAAACGCCGAAAAAAACGTTTCTTTTATACCCCTTTAAATTTTAACTTTATTTTATTTTTATTATCTGTGAAAATTTCAACTTTCTAGCTATCACGGTTCATGAGATACAGCCTGGTGACAGACAGACAGCCAGGCGGACAGTGGAATCTTAGTAATAGGGTCCCGTTTTTACCCTTTGGGTACGGAACCCTAAAAACACTAAAATAAAATAGATACATAAGTATGTAAGAGTGTGTGTGTGTCTGTGTGTTAGGTTTAATTTAGTATCTAACATAAAAAATTGAAATATGGCGTCGAAAAAAAAATCCTCCAAATCGCGGGCGACTGTTAACGTGCCTAAAAGATAGTCGGCATTGCCACGTAGTGTGGCGATGGTTAGCTTGCTACCCTATGGCTGGTTTTTATTTCACATTTTAATGTGTGGTCGACGTTCTCACGAATTTAATTTAGGTATCATCATCATCATCATCATCATTTCAGCCAAAAGACGTTCACTGCTGGACATAGGCCTCCCCCAAGCACTTTCACTTCGACCGGTTCTGTGCTTCTCGCATCCAACGGGTTCCTGCGGCCTTCACAATTTAGGTATGATCAGAGTTATTTCGAGTCATACAATGCAGGAGATTTTGGCGTGATTTTCAATCAACTGGATTATCTTTTAGTCGAGTTTATGATAACTAAAATACATTTGGATTCGTAGTTTCCCATCCTGAAACAGTAGTTTGAAAGTGCCTAACTTTTTCTTTGAAAAGAATTCCAAACAAATTACCTATCTACCATTGCTGTTTATTTAGGATTAAAAAAAAATAGGTAGGTACACTGGATGAACTTATAAACTAACAAACTATTAAAATAAAAATGTAATATCCTAACCTGTATTAAACTATTAACAAACTAAAACATGGCGATAATATTGCTTTTAGAAATCATTGCATTTGTGTAAGTGTATATTGTCTTGTAATGAAGACTGACAAAGTTACAAAGACTTCGGGCAAACATAAAACACCGCTATTTATCACAATCTTCACTTACAGCAAAACCAAGAAAACCCTCCGCCTAACCCCTTCAGATTTTCACCACCAAAATAATACATTTAACCCTTATCTCGCCGTTCCCTCGTCTACGTCACAGATGCAGGCAGCGATTCATTCGGCAGCCGATGCACGTACGTTGGCTACACAATGCGAGCAGCCCGACTCACGCCGCTCTGTATGGAAATGCTGAGAAATACCTATTTATACCGGAATTGCTTGGAATGGATTCTGCCGAGTGGTGTAGGGTTATTGGTATTATTGAAGTACTTAATTTGGAATTGACTTTCAATTTGTTTTGTAACGGACAACTGTAAATAAGTAGTTAGTGAATTATATTAGAAGCTTCACTAATGTAAAAGATATCGTATGAAAGGCTTCAGCGTCTTATATCGGCTTCAATTATTTAGAAAAATGAAATGACGTTTCACAAACGTTAACAAAAGCAAAATATTATTAGTGACGTCATTAGAAAATCAGTGTATAATTTTTACTTATAAAAAATAATTACACGTTTAAACAAATCTTCTCTTGAGTCTTGCAGACTTTCGCAACTGTTTGACTCTACATTTGCTAAAGTCTGCAAGACTCTCTTAATGTATCGGGAACCACACGTTTTGGCCGGTAAATCAATTGAAACTTCCATCTTTTTCCTCAAAAAAAAACGGATACATAAAAAATCTAAAATATACCTCACACATTGCCCTCTGGAAACCCTTTAAAAATAACTCCGTATTAGCTACACTACGGGGTATATTCGTAGGTACAACATACCCCAGCCGCGCATGATTTTTCCGCCCATGTGATTCCACTGGCTCCGAATTTATACCCAGTTTTTATTCGAAAAATATTTTTTTCTAACATGGAAAATATTTTTAAAACAGTTTGGCTTATTGCAGTGTTGTCCGTCGCTTTTTAGTTGATTTGAATTTTGATTTTTTTGTGTGAAATTGGAATAGGTGCAGCGAATATGGGTGGACAAATAAAGTTAATTAGAATTAGTTTTTTGTCTGTTTTTATTTATGTCATGAAAATGGGATTACATATGGACTAGCTTTCTGTGTTACTATGAATATGTTGAGTTTTATATATTTGACATAGTTACTATAGGCCACTGTGGCCTCTCTTTCTATACACCTATCTAAACGGCATCTTTATGTAAGCCACGAGGATAAGCTTACGAGTAATAATATAATCCCTTCATACTTAGAGACAATATCTAGGAGCCGCCGCATATTTTCATAGCTTCTACCGCAGAACAGATAAATTAACTGTTCTGTGGCTTCTACCCGTGGCGTCGTCCGCATGAAATCGCGGACCCCGACCCGCCGCCTCGCATCTCATCGCCCACCCGCACTATTAGTTAGTTTTCTGGCTTTTTTCCTTTTTGTTCGGCTCCTAAGGGTCGTAGCGTGATGTTAAATAACCTATAACCTTCTTCATGAATTAGGCTATCAAATGCAAAAGAATTTTCAAATCCGACTAGCGTATTCAAACAAATAAAAAAACAAACTATTCAGCTTTATTGGTAATTTGGTCCAAACCCAGGTCATGATCTATCTGTGGGCCATCCGTTCAGCCGTTAAGGCGTAAACATATAACAGATGAACAGAGTTACTCCGTTTTGTAATTTTATCGTAAAGGGCTTTTAATTTTGCCTAGGTACCTATTGCTTGCGGAACAATAACTTGAAAATAATCACTCAAGCTATCAAAACAGTGATGTAAATTCTTTCAGCTGCTATGTCTTTACATTTACTTTTTCAATGGCCAGGTTCATAATAAAATGTCCAGGCTATTTTATAGACTTTTTATATTTATATTATTATTTTATAGACATCAGATACCCTGGACATTTTTATATATTTCAACGCTACAGGGTAGATAACCTTTATTGTAAGTTTTGTCCAAACCCAGGAAATAACATAGACATAGGTATAGATAATACCTAGATCTCACAGGTATTTACCTAATTATAATTATGTGATGTGCTAACAAAGCAGCTAAAACTAATAGGTATCTACCTACCTTACGTCTATTGAAAACCTGTTTCTAAGAAACAGCAATATGTAAAACTTTCCAAACATAACTAGAACCACAAACTACAAGTTCAGTAGCTACCGTTAATTAATATTTTAACATCAAACGTGATCCTAGCATTACGCGGTACTTACTCGTGCCTCAGCGAGCTATATATTAAACTGTAAGTTAGTATTAATATCTACATAGTTTTACCACATTACGTCCCGGGGAAGATTTGCCGACGGGTGGCACAGTCCGGTTAACGGGAGGGTTATTAATTGGAGTATAAATCGCTGGTTAAAGTTAACGTTTGCTTTATGGATAATATTGAGTTTGCTGCTAAATTATTCTGAGCTACAAACCTGTAATTAGGCGTCTTACCTAATAATAAGAAAGTTTCAAAATAATCGAAAATACCCGTTTCTTAGGACTGACAAAATACTTCTGTCCGTAGATGTCTATTTCTATTTGTCCCATTGATCTTTGTACGGGCAAACTGAAAAACAACGTAATGAAAGCGTATAAACTAAAGTCCTCGTCTTTAATATAATTAGTACGAAATAGCACTTTGTTGTTAGAAGCAGACCAGAGAACATCTGCTGCCTATCCTTTCAAACACCCGTGGTTGAGAAAAGAGTAGGTACCTTATTCTTGCCAGGAAGTGAACCGTGTGAGCCTTGGGCACACATGGCACGCCTAGATAGGTATAACTAACAGGTACTCAAACGTATATTTCTCCTAAAATTACAGTTAACAAAACATAGACCCCTTTATTTATAAACGTTGCTTAAAGATGACCTCTCAAGTTCCGCTAATGAGACACAGTTAATTTTCGATTGTATCGTACTACATAGGGCACGCGTGGGGCTTGTCGGGTTGAGACATTTTACGCCGGATTAATCCAACAAATATTTTCGTGTCCATTTCGCCAGGGCCGTATATTTACGATCAAATACCACAGCTCGTTTATCTGCTATTCTATTTAATTACGCTGTATTCTATCAGGTATTTTTTTTTGGGCGCTTGAAGCACGACAACAGTAACTGATGATATGAAATCGGGCGTTAAACGTCCGAAATGTATGGTTAAACAGTCGCTAATCTTTACTTAATTTTTAGCAAACCCCACCATGGTAATAGGTAATACCGGCCGGTATCCGCAACTCCACGTCAATGCGCGTATTTTGCGGACGGTGTTATTCTTACACCATGGTGCAACCGATCTATTTCTCCATCAAATATCGTCAAGCTTAGAGCAAATTGTGACACGGCGCCATCTTTGACCACGCTCGCGAGGCAAATTGGCGGTTTGTGGCTCTGACGTCACCACACATGGATGAAGCTGAAGACGTAATAGAACTATGTTATATTTGTGTACCTGTGTGTCTATGTAGGTATATATATGGGTGCGGTAACTTTTGAAGGTGAGTTTAGAGATTGTATAATGTATGGGTGGAAGTCTTTGGTAATGATAGACGTAATTAAAGTTAGTTTTTGAAAAGTGTGGCTTACTTAATAATGTTTGGAAAATCCGACAAAAAATACCGACGTGTAGAAACCTATGGTAGTTATCCGATGGAAGCGAAAAGGTTGTGGTTGCTAGTCCAAAAACGGTAGAGCAATCTGTTCCTTTTACTACGAATCATATCATTACCAATCTAAATAGCTAATGCATTCAACACTTTTCAAAGTTACAACGTTTTCTTTTCTAAGCAATCGCAAAATGTATATTCTTGAATTCATTTTTAACAAGTTCTGAATATAAATAGCAACGAAAATCAAAATGTTTGTGCTGAATGGTGCTAATTTATGCGTCATGTACGTGAACTGGCGCCGTCAGTAGGGACTGGTCATCTCTTAGCTGCCATGGCTTATTTTAATTAAATTAATCTTTTTACTAGCAACGACTCTTCTAATGATCTGCATTGTTCTCACATGTATAATTTCAACATGAATGATGTAACCAATATTTTGTAACCATAATTTTGATTTATGATCTATAAGTCTCCGTGGAGTTTCTTCCCCGTTCTTCTCCATAGGTATGCTTTGATTTGTTTTCTGGTAGGTACAATGCTTTGGAATTCATCTTCATGTTTCTGATTGTCGGACCCCGTAACAATTATAAAATAAAATAACAAACTTTGAATTTTGTTTGAGTTTAAGAACATCAGAAAAAAAAAAATTGCCTGTTGGATAATTTCTCGTAAATAAGAAATTAGAAACAAAAAAATCTCATCATTACCTACATACGAACCCCCCTATTTGTAACAAAATGACTAGCTATAAGTGCCCCCTCACACGTGCTCGCAGCCGAGCGACGCGACCGTTGCGTATGACGCGGACGCGCGTGTTGGCGACGCGTTTACGCGTCAACGGGCGTCGCATTCCGGCTAAATGAAATTTTGGCTAAATATTTTAGTTGTGTAGTTCTGTTTCGACTTTGTTTAGTTCGAATGCTGGTTATGGAAGCGGAAGGTTTGAATTTATTTTACTGTAAAGTTGATTAGTGAACGTAGTCAGAATTTTTTTACCCGTTATAAGGTGTTTTGGGCGGAAAAAAAGCTTTTGATTGGATTGTTTTTGACTGTTAAACGATAGCCTTTTTTCTTTTCATGTCAAAGGATACAAATAGGTAGGTAATAGGCACAAAGCAATCACAACTATGTAGATGATTGTCAATGTCTACTACACATTATTCCGTTTTTCTATGTGCGATTACAGGTGTTACGTACATGATTAGGTCTTTATTCGCCCCTTTGGTATAGTAGCAAGATCATGATCTTACACCAAAAAGCAACCCACAAACTTCACGAACCAACCTCACCTAGTTTCCGAGAAATGCTCAAATTCACAACTAACCCCTGTATCCGTCGGTTCCAATCAATATGCGATTAATCAGTCGCAGCGCACAGCGTAAGCGCATTCGCGCGGAAAATCTTACAAAAAATCGCGGGCGGTGAGCGTGGGGGCTTCACGCACTGACGGACATTGCGATTTAGACGCGGGAAACTGATGGCGTAGAGTCGATAGTTTCAGTCGTTATTAGACCACCATTATTGAATTATTGATATATTTTTGGGACAAAAATCGTCTAAACTACGTGAGCTGTTTCCTTCGACTGACGGTTTAGTTGTTAGTTGAGTAAAAATTCGTGCTTAAGTTACTAATTGTACTTATTTTGCATCTGTATCTAGGTAATTATACTTACCTACATATTAACAGGTCAGCGGGGTAGCGGGTTTTGTAATTGCGTAACACAATGACTTTCACTTTGAATGTTGAACAACATTCGTTGCGTTATTTATACGTTGTTGAGGAGACACAGTTTTCGAAAATAAGAAGCAATGGATTAGCAATATCCTTCAAAAAGAAATTTCGAAACGGCTGGTTGACACTTCCCGTGACCCAAGGGCTGGCTTTTCCCTAGGCCAGAGGCTAAGCATTGCCATACAACGTGATAATGCCGCCAGTCTCTTGGGTACATTACCAGACGGCAGCGATGCGGATGAATTTTTTGACGCAATTTTTTAGTTTCTGTATAGCTTTAGTTAAGTTAGGGTTTAATTTTGTTATTTTTACTTAGAAAGATATATCTTTCAAAATGATTCAGAGTGTGTTACGCAATTAGGGTGCAGGCCATTGTATTTATTCGGTATTTTTTTTAAACATTTAGAGGCTTCAAAAGGTATCGATATTTCTTTCGATAACAGCAAGTATTACCTATAAAACTCAACTCCGGGCTATATAAAACTGTCAAAAACTTCTTTATTATTCTTTCATCCACTGCTCACCGCAAGTTATTTTCCACATGACACTATTCCATCGACTCCGTTCAAGAGAAGGGTAGGCTGTGCGTGTCGATAACAGGCGACTATAAATCATTGCGTACAAATGTCTTGTCGTTGGGTGCAGCCGACGATTTGCGTTCCCCGCCTGTGTGTCGGGGGCATTGGAAAACGCTCTTTATTACATGAAGTTATTGTTGTAATATGTTTGTGATTGGTCGGTGATTGATTGAGGGATGGGAAAGTATAGATTGTCTGTTGTTTGGAAGTTGATTAGGGTTGTAGGTTGTCAGTAAAGTGCATGTAATGGCTAATGGGCCTGGCGATTTATTGCTCCTAAATGATACTATCGTTACGTGGAATGAGATGAAGAAGGAGCACAGACTATCCCATATAACGTAACTAGCAGCGCCCCGTGGTTTCACCCGCATAAGTATCGATCCCGTGGGAATATCGGGATTAAAGTATCCGGGACTCAAATTATCTCCATACCGAATTTCATCTAAATCGGTTCAGCGGTTTAAGCGTAAAGAGGTAACAGACAGATAGACACATTTTCGCATTTATAATATTAGTATGGATGACATAACTTCATAGATATAGTTTCATAATTAGAATACCATTCTGATTTTCCATGACCCACCTTCTAGGGCAGTCAAGTAAAAATGACTCTTGAATATCAAATGATTGGGCGTTTCAAAATATGGATTTGATATGTGAACATAATTATTCAGTTCCAGTTAATTCTGTGTTTGATTTTAACGAACGGTAAGATTGATTCTTAGATTGCTAAAATATTCAGAGATTGATATATATATATACTTTATATCATAGTCAGGATACAATAAAGATTAATTAAAGTTTTAATTTTAGCTAAGATCATAGAGAATTCTACCTATATGCTAAGATTCTGCCTACCCACATACCAAAAAACCTAAGTCAAACCAACATACCGAACCTTCACAGCCAATATCACATACGTACCCAAATAACGTAACACATTAGGACATGTGACGCCACGCGTGCAGGTATGTCTGACTCGCGCGTAAATCAAGCACGCCCTGTTACACGATTTAATTAATTCTCAAATAACTCGACGTTTTGTACAAAATAATTATTATTTCGTGACAAAATGTACGTCTAATTTGAACATTATTTCCTATAGTTTATTGTGTTATTATTAGATTATGTGCCATTGGATGCATGCATGTCATTCGATTGGTTTTGCTTTTACCTATGTTCGTGCATTTTAATTGTTCGAAATGTTAATTTAGAATTTAAATGATTTTAGCTAATTAATTAAGGTTGTTAATTTGGACTCATTACAATTAATTATATGTTATTTTGGTATTATAAATTCAATTCTGCGAACGCTGTTTTGTTTTCGATTTTAATTTGATTCTCGGTAGTAATGAAAACGTTGTCTTTCGTAAAGTTAACTATAGAAGCTACACATGAAATCTGTTTATGAAATATAATGTAGGTATTTTCTGTATTTTGAATATTCACAGATGTGAGTGCAAATGGCAGAGGGGACGACGTAGGACATATAGTGACCTTATTGGTAATGTTCTTTAGAAAGTTCAGAAGCGTAAAGCCACAGACACATTAGGTACTGCTGGTCGATTCTGTTAAAATCTCACCGTGAAAACTTAGGTGAAGTGAGTTTGTTTTAGCTAGGAATTGACACTATTAACAGCTCACTCCACGCTCACTTCACCTAAGTTTTCACGGTGAGATTTTTACAGAATAGCACCGCTGTGTCGTGTTGTGTCGTGACTCGGGATACACCAATCAAACGAATCTGTTCCGGACTACGTCAAATTACAACGAGTTTTGATTGGCTAATACTGCGTCAGAAGGCGTCACGACACGACATAACATAGTAGTATGAATCCGGCTTTATACTCGCAATCGTTGTGCGTGTGTGACCAGATGTATGAACGTATACGAGGCAAAATGAGTACCTATGTAAGGATGGCGTTCTGTCAGCGGGATTGTCCGAAAGGGTTACAGCTGGCCCTTAACATAAAGGGCTAAGGAAGGAACACAGGTGGGTTTTAGTCAGTAATAGTCTGACACTCCCTTCCACTCCAACCAGAGCGGGATTTCACAGCCGCAAAAAAAAAAAGATGGCGTTCTGTAGTTTCTGCCTAAAAAAGGTGTGAGTTTATGTATTATGTGTATGAATATTGCACGACTCATAATGCGTAGCATTAGAAAGTGCTTTACGATCGAAACAATTTGTTTGCCTCCTTTCTGCAACTGTTTCTATTGGCTAGGACACAGAACCTACTTAATTTATATACCATTGTATAGATAATTTAATGGAGATCAATTCTGTACTTAAAAAAGATTGATTTAATGCAGTAGAAACTAAAAAGACATCAACATATTTCTAAAAAAATCCCGTCAATCAAGTGTGAAACCTGAAAACATTGTAGCTTGCGAAGAAATCAATTAATTGAGTTTTTTTTTATAGATTCGTTTTACCATAGGAGAAACCCTATTGAACATGGCTCTTTTATTCAAAGTAGTTTAATTATAATTAATAAAAAACTAACTAATATAATATCTATGGTTTTTTATACGATCAAATTAGCATTAAGTCGTGCACTTTTGGATTTCCCAAATTTTTAATCTTACCTATCCAAATTATTTTGTGTCGGTTTAATGCACGGACTATAGACTACCTACAATGTAAGCTCTTTTACTAATTTAAGAATTTCTAATTATTATTCAACATGACACTATAGCAAGCACTACGGCTTCGCTATAATTGCTTTTTGTCATATACAGAAATTTTGAAGTTTTATTCAATAACCGTCCGTCGGAAGATGACCGAAAATTTCAATTCGTAAACCTGCATACAAAATCCAACATACATCGCATAATCAGCCTATGATGTTCCCACTGCTGGGACACAGGCCTCCTCTCGGTGAGAGGGAGTGGGCCAGTTCGGGTTGGTAGATGTCACATGTCTTCGATTTTTGGGTTCTAGGACATTCTGGTTTCCTCACGATGTTTTCCTTCACCGTTTTGAGAACAGTGGTGATGAAATAATTTACACAAAGTAAAGCGCCTGTCTGAATTCGAACCTACGACCTTAACCTAACCTTCCTTTCTTACTCGTAAGTAATGGACTGCTTCAACAACATATATAGCAATTTACAATTAATAATATATATCTTCACCCATTCCTACCTATGTTTCTATCAAACGAAGGGCTGGCATCCCTTACCCTCCAATTTACAAGATATTTAGTTAAAAGGGAAACCAATTGATGTGAAGGACGGCTCCAATTGTCTTACATTGAGTATTTCAGGGCTCGTTCAATTATGTGTGTTTGCTGTTGAAATTGTCTGATTTGCCTGTTCTGTGTGACATTTTGCTCGTTTTAACTAAATGTTTCAGGTACTGTGATTTTATTGAGATAGTTTCTTAACAAATTAAAAGCACTTTTTAACATTTAATTTCTGTTGAAATAAGCAATAACTTTGTGCTGTAGAAGAGCTTCTTTATGTATTTTGTTTAGTTATTTTTATGTATTTTTCTTTATTACTCGTGTGTGCACTTTATAAATTTTTGTAAATATCAGAAAAAGCTATTCAAGAAAGATCTTGGGTTTTGTATCCTAGAAGTACCTACCTAGTTTTCATGCGTTGCCGTCGGCTTCCCAGTGAAACAAAGATCTGAAAGATTTTAATCAGAAACGAGAGTTTTTCACACGTAATTATTGTCGTAATAAGTATTATCTGATACCCAACGGTTTTATTGCTACTAAAAATAAGTTTCACAATAATGTATTACAAAAAATAACTATTTACCCTAGATACTAAATTAAATGACTAACTAACTTACTTATACAAATAAATACAAAAACATCGAAATTTTTTTTTTTGCCTCCTTTGTGCAACTGTTTCTATTGTTATACTCCTGCTAGTAGGTACTTACACAGAACCTACTTAATTTATATACCATTGTATGGATCATTTAATGGAGATTAATTCTGTACTTTTCAAAAATTTATTTAATGTAGTAGAAATGAAAAAAAAACATCAAAATATTTAAAAAAATCCTAATAAAAAACTAACTAATATAATATAATTTGCGTTCTACAACATTGCGATGTTGTCCCACCACTACCGCTGCACCGGTTTACCGGATCTTTATAAAAATGTCACCTAGTTCCATACAAACTACAAAAAAAAAACAAAAGAAATACTAACTAAAACATACATTTATATCTCCCCCTAAACAAAACACAGGGAAGCATAACTCCCCTATTTTGTAGGCCAGAGCACAGGTTCCTACGAAACCAAACGGGAAGGTAGATATATCTTTCGTTTAGTTTTTTTTTATACTCATTACTAGAACGGTTTCCTGCTTTTTTGCCCTTTTTCCGCTGAAAGAGATAAAAAATGAAGATGAACTGCCGAGGTGCGGAGTAAATACGGTGTGCTAGGGATGGAGTGAAGTTGCTGCAAAAAATATCGATTTGTTGGGTAATTTCGCTGCAAATATTTTTCTCTAGAACTAGAAGTCATAGGATAGGTGTAATGGGAACATAAAAAATTCCAAAAGGAACTCAAAACCTGTAGCCAATTTTCCTTAAGTGTTTAAACTAGCAATACTACGATTAAGCGATCATGACACTGGACCGCGCTCCGTCGCGTAGCGCGAGGCGGCCATAGCAAACAATCTGCGATTGGGTTTTTTGTACAAACAGATACAATGTTAAATCGGCCGCCCCGCACTACGCGACGACGACGGTGCGCGGTGCAGTGTGATAATCGCCTAAGTAGATCCGTAAGAATACAAATGAATTCCTTACTATTTAAGATGATAGTTTTGCATACGCCTGCAATGCAATACTGCAATACTAATGGCATTGCCGATGTTTGGCCATCGTTAACTTCAAATATTATTTATTTCAAATATTTTTCACAGCTGTAAACGAAGTAAAATTCCGCTAAATACCTAAACTTAATTTGCTAGACCGAAATGACAGCTATACCTACTAAATAATGTCATGTTGACAAAAAAAGTCGATCGAAACTGTAATTTAAATCCGGCACATAAAAAAATCAGAGTTTAAGTTTTTATAATGGAATATCACAAACATCGACACTTTCCCATCCCTTGACAGACCGCAGACCGCACGGGCCGGTAGGCACGAAAAGTCGTTCCCAGTTCAAATATATTAGAATATACATTACCCTACGTGACTGCCGCAATGAATGGACGTCTGTCCCGCGGTATAGAGGTACCAGTATAGAGTTATGATACCTACAGAGGTATGGAGGTATATGGTGAAATTAATGAGTTTCGTGATCATGTAACGGAAGGGATGATGGAGTATTGATTAGAGGGTATATTTGATGCATTGCATCGATAACTTAAGGAATACCTTGTAAAACTGATGTTGGAGCATTTCGTAGGTACTGAAGATATCAGCTCTACGGAATTATTCTTCTTTCATTCAATTTTTTCCTTTTTAGGGTTCCGTACCCAAAGGGTAAAAACGGGACCCTATTACTAAGACTCCACTGTCGTCTATTACCAGGCTGTATTTCATGAACCGTGACAATTGAAACTGTCACAGAGTGTGTTTAAAATCAAAGGGGGTCTCATACAAGAATATATATGGTACGAAACCCTGCGTGTGAGAGTTCGACACGCACTTGGCCGGTATTTTTTTAAATACCATTAATTTTACAGATTTCATCTTACCATTTCTATTCCCCTTTTACCATCCACCAAAAACGTTTAAGATAACTTACAAAACAACTTAAACACACACCACAATACATTCACTTTTCATTCACACATTTTTCTTCAAACTCAAACACCAAACATCACGGTACCTCACGTACTGATGCCACTTGCCTCCATCCATTCCTTTATATACGAACCTTATGCGTTGAAGCTGAAACTTTCAGTGAAGCTGAAAACCTTGGGATCCTAGCGCATGAGTTGAATGCGAGCCTCTTGGGGAAGGCTGCGATTTGTTTCAGGCCTGTTACGTGTCTAATCGGTTAAGGAAGTTTTGGAGATATTGGGTGTTATGTGCTGGAGGTTTGGCGAAAGCTGCTAACGTAGGTAAGTAGGAGCCTAGGTCATATTTGATATCGACTTATTTGCATAAGCAAAGAGAAAGGGCTACCGATTATTAAAATCATGGTAAAGCAGGATGATCCAATGAAGATTAATATCCAAAATGCTATCATCATCATTTCAAGCGAATGACCGCCACCTTCAACCTTCACTTCGACCGGTTCTGTGCCTCCCGCATCCAGCGGATGCCTGCATTCTTCACAAGGTTAAAATACTTTATTTTCTTAAAATGTTTGCAGGTTAGAAAAATAAACACCATCTGAAAGGAAGACACGTTAAAAGGCTAGATTAGAAAGTGTTAGGACATAAAAAGGTTTTATTTTGTATACTATAGTTTTGACCCTCCATGTATGTATATTTTAAAATTACATATTTCAATTACTCAATAATCAAAAAGAAATAACATTGGGGGGTTTATTTACAAACGTTGTTTAAAGTTTAGAGACGTTTAAACGTAAAAAGTTTATGGGTAAACAGTTGCTAATGTAACTTAACTTTAACCAACGTTTCTAAATAAACTCCTGTGTCACTAAGATGTAAAATGTATCAAGCTATAAATCTTCCAAAATTCTTCAAACCAATCGAAGCCATCAACCTACCTAGCAAACTATAAGGCATAGTGCACAAGTTGCAGCCAACAAGTCATCAAAGAGCAGTTAGCAGATACTTCAGCAGTTAGGGCGCATTACGCAGTGCCGATAACAGGCGGGCTTGCCTCTTGTGAGTTTTGGGGGCTATTCTAATATCTTGTCGAATAGAAGGCAATTTTGTAGGAGACCTTGATTTTCAGTGATATTGGGGACGCAACACGCAGTGCCAGTTGTTATTCTGATATATTTTAGAAGACTGCTACAACAGCATCGTTGAGTCTTTGGAAAATTCGAAGGTTCATCCATTATAAATTCGAAAGTAACTATGTATCTGTCTGTCTGTATGTTACCTTTTCACGCCTACAACTGAACGGATTTCGATAAAATTTGACAGAAAGATAGATGGCATCCCAGGGAAGGACATAGAATAGTTTTTATCGACTTACCTCGCGAGCGAAGCCGCGGGTGGAAGCTAGTAATAAATAAGTTGTAAGTTATGACAGTGTGACAAAGGCTAACGATCTTCTATTTTCTTATATGTATAGATAAATGGACAAAAATTTGCAATTCCATACATTATGACCGCGTAGGTATTGCACTTTTCTCAAAAACAGTAGCGTTAAACAGCAGGGTTTTTTGATAACCGACGAAAAAATTCATGTGCTGAATTCATAGTTACAGTTTGTGCGGCGATGTATGCCGGGATAATATATTATAAATTATTATGGACGGACAAATCCCAAAGCCACCTTTCTGGTGGATTTCTGGTTTAGAAATGCTGTCATTCAGACACATCCTTTGGTAGCCCAAAAACGCTGGTGTTGGGTAACAGCGTAAAAAAAAACACTCGATAAAATAATGGTCTAGATCTCGATTAGTTTTGATAATCGAATCAGAATGCTCGTCGGCAGTCTGCCTGGGGGTATACGTAACAATGACGCGTGCGCTCAAAATAGTCCGCAAATTGAACTATAACTTAGTTTCTTACTGTCTCCTGAAACTTGAACCGTGGGTGGTGCGGACACGTTCTGTAATTGAACTTGAGGGACTGATTTTCAGGAGTAGCCTTACTGACTTGTATAGGTACTTGTAATCAGTCACAAAAGTCGACTAAAACTTTTTAAATGTTAATTATTGAGCTAAAATTTTAATTAAAATCGGAACTTAAGTTAGGAGAATATTAATTCTTAGCTATTATACAAAATGCAGAAAAACAATGTCTCGAATAATTGTGTGTCAATGTAGATTAAGTGTAAACGTATTTCGCTACCCGT
The DNA here is from genome assembly GCA_948474745.1 of Oligia latruncula. Lineage (NCBI taxonomy): Eukaryota > Metazoa > Arthropoda > Insecta > Lepidoptera > Noctuidae > Oligia > Oligia latruncula. The sequence continues at coordinate 9,661,454 of OX419700.1, forward strand.
ACCTACCTTATGTTTTATTTTTGAAGTATATGAAAGTAAATAGATTTCTAGGGCGTCAAAACTAAGAATATTATTATTTTATTTATTTATTTAAACTTTATGCCCAACTAAAAAAATATTGTAGAAAGTCAACCTTAGAGTGATGCAGAGAAAAAATATGGCAGGTGCAACAAAAGTGACAGATAATCCGAAAAGTATAAAATCTAATAAGTACATACATAAAAACAAAATAAACTTAGGAGAAATAACGATAGGTAGAGGAGAAAACGAATCCAGCTATTCAGCGCTGGGATGTTTCGGCCTGCTGCAGTTCTTACAAATAATATGTTCACGTGCCTTCACTTTAAAAGATAACCGACTGGTTGCCGCAATACAACAATTTAAGCAATCATTTTTAATTTCTGAGTTCAGTACCTTTCACAAGGTTACTATGAAAGCTGCATCACTTGTTAGGCATTGAAATCGTTATTGCTCCATGTGATAACCACGTTTAACGTAATACAAAGTTTTATTAATGTCTTACGCGCATTCTTTTTACACACTCTGTTTCACTAAACAATCGAGGAGCATCTGCCTGCAGGGTGTTACCTTTTACGGCCCACTTGGAAGTCTCCTCAACCGTAAAGTGGGGCTACCTCGACAGAACACAGTAGAGTGGTACAGTACCTACTGTACAGTAGGGTGTGGACGTAGAGCTATGTCGCAAACTATGCGCCACCTCCTATCCTACCCTCTGTGTCCGCAGATTCCAATAATGTACGTCCCAAAACTTTCAGTCAGTGACCTCTTTGCTGCTACCGACGACGCCGTAGAAGTGGCAAAGTTTTGGGCCAACAAGATCTGAGATATTCGTACCAACGACACGAACAAGAAGACGACGAGGCAATACGCATATTTCAAAAAAATACTCCGTGTCACAAAATTTCGTACAAAATCCGCAAAGAATATCCGTTAAATCTTTTTTTCGGTCGTCACTTATCATCATAGATTAAATTTTCACCTTCAGCTAACTGAAAAAATCCATTACTTCCGCCAGATGTCACCGAAATCAAATGTCGCTGGCACACGAGAACCGTGGAGCCGGAGAGATTTTATTTATTGCATCGGATAATGTTAGCACTCTTGGTAACATTTTATTACTAATGCTTTAAATACTCTTATCTACTATTATTTTCACAAAAATCCGTATAATATATTCAAAGTACCAATTATTTTTTTACTAAGTACCTATCCTAATTCCTTTTTCTCGTTTTTTTTTTTGTATTAAATATAAACGCTCAAAGATTTCAGTAAAGTAAGCAGATCTTTTTGGGACACAAAATGTCGTCAATTTTATCGGTGATCTCGTGAGAAGCACATAAACTGTTTGTCAGCTAATTACGCAGCCAACACAATTACTAAGTAATGTCAAATACAGCAAGATTCACTCTAAATTCATGTTGTACCTAATAAAACTAATCTGGGAAATAACTACACTATCTGTTTACGGAAACGCACCAACCTCTCCATTCCTTTCCTCTTCCAGGCTGTACCACTGAAACACAAAGTTTTTTTAATCGACAGACAGACGGACAGACATTAATCAACGTCGATCAGTCGCAGGCACAGCTTCACAACAAATTGGGAAACGATGGAGTTTTTATGGTGTATCGGACCTTTTGTCTTTGTACGAAGGATGAGTTATTGAATGTTGTTGTTGATTAGAATTTGAGTGGTACATTGTCCACGTGTGTTGATTGGTTTTATAATGAGGGAATAATGATTTACATACCTGCCGGTAAAAATCCACTTAGAAAACGTATCAAACTCTGCCTAATAGTTAGTATTATTGTCGCACAATATTTTTTTGTATTGTACAGGGGGCCTAAAAAGGCCACTTTGGCAGAAACATAAAAGGATAACATAATGGACAGTTAACCGTTAAGTTAATCGTATCAAATCCCGTTGGTGAAGCATTTTTCAGTATTTTTTTTTGTCTGTACTAAAATACCAATCAATCCAACTCCAATCACAATTTCTTTGATTGTACCTACGTACTACGTAGTGCAGTGAAAAAAAGAAAAACAAGGACTGTGTTTGCCATATTATGATTCATAATGTTATCCTTTTATGATTCTCCAAAGTGGCCTTTTTAGGCCCCCAGATCGATAAACAAATAACAACATTGGGAAGAGAAAGAAACATCGAAAAAAGAAAAGAAAGTTTATTTCCTAAACATTAAAATTATTATAAACAATATTTATCGCAACTAACTATTTACACTAGGTACTGAATTAAATGACTAACTAGATATACAAACAAACCTTTTTGTATTTAGGACACTTAGGCGTCGAAGTACTAGTCCGCATCGCTGTCGAAACGTGCCCAGAAGACTGGCCACATTGCCACGTTGAATGGCAATGCTAATTCTTTGGCCAAATAACGAGGCAGCCTTCTGGTCACGTGAAGTGTCGACCAGCCGGCGAGATGAAATTTCAAAGAAAAATTATTATGTTCCTTATGATTATAGCATAGTGGATAAACATCGGCATCAATAATACCTACCAGATGACGGCGCACAATAGGCTATTTGACTGGTTTCTGATAAACATCTCAGATTATTTAATGGTGTCTAACGAGCCCACAAAAACCTATTACTTCAAATTGCACAATGTATTTCTTTTAAAAAACAGTAAATAAAAAAGTACTGTTTAAATAAGCCGCCAAAACACTATCTTTAACAATATGGCGTCGTGACGTCACGATTCACGTAAACAAACGTTGAAACGGTCGAGATACTAGACAAAAGTCATCTGTTCTGTCAACGATAGACAGAAATTTACTAAATCATGACGCCATCTTAAGTTCAACTGGGAACATACGTTAAGTTCAGCCAATCCAGACCGTTTTCGATTACGTGGCGCCAGATTTAAAAAGATGAAGTTTTTTCGGGATTTTTTTTATAAATTATACATTGTTTTGTAGTAAAATTAATGCAAATCGATTTTAAAAGCGATAATCTATACGAGTGTCAATAATTATGACCTTATTTTTTACATTGTCAAATAGCCTATTAGAATATTCATGAATTTTACCTCATGGTTTTACCTAGTAGCTAAACCTCCAACAACGCCTTTATAATAATCTGAACCATAAGAATAAGTAGAATCATCCAACGCTAAAATATAATATTTCAAATCCACGAAAATGTACATTTATTTATATTAACAAAATCCAAAATTTCATTAACACACAACGAATATGGAAAACTCCAATCTGACTTTATAATTGTACGGAAGCTAGTCGAATTGTTCCGCTGAAGACAACTAACTTTGCATATTTCAGTATTAATAATTAGGAAGTCTGTATAGCGCACAAAATGCGATTTATTCCGATTTTCAGATTTTATTATTGGTATGCTTGGTGGTTAGAAGGAACTCCAACCCCTCCCGGGTTGGAGTTCGATTCTGGTGTGGTAACAAAAATGTTAACGTGTTACAAATACATTTCAAAATTTGTTGTTAAACCAAATGAAGTAGAGGCGAATGGGCTGTATGTACCGTGCATTCGCGATTTATTTGCCAAAAATGTAAACAAATATGAATTAACAGAAAAATAACCTTACCTACACAATAAAGTTCAGTTTACGCTACAACTTCAAACATTTTTATAAATTTGTCAATAGTTCTAGTCACCCTGAAATCAACTTAATTATCATTGAAAAGTTGATATTTGTTTAACTTGAAATAGGGTAGGGATGTGCAGCACAGCGCACTTTTACTTTATGTAGTTTGATTCCGGGTTAAATAAAACAAAAACCTATGTGCCGCGACTGGATTCCTGCTAATTCTTTGTAGTATTGATATATTGCGTATTAACACATTAAATGAAATGAAGAAAAATAATTTAACCACACTTTTCTTAATTACAAATAACTTTCAAAGTTTTTAGTCTATAAAGAAATTCACACTATTCCCATACAAAAACCCATCCTATAATCAGGTTCATAATCACAGTCACAGACATACCTCACCTCTATTTAATAATAGCACACGCATTACAAACCGTAACGTGTAAAATAAGACTGCAGGAAAACAATTTTCACATTATTGTCAAGTGAAGCTACGCGCTACGCGTCTACGCCGTGCTACGAGACTACGACGCTACGCCCCCCGACTTACGTATTCGGTATTTCTCGGTCGACGTCACCATCTTCGCGAGTCGTCGGCTCCTTCCGCCCCGCTGCGTCCGCGCACCGCCGTCATAGATCGTATTATACGATTTGTTAAAGGATTGCGTGGATTTTCTTCTCAATGAGATCTTTTGGCTGGTTGTTATAATTTGTGTTGAGTTATTAGTTAATTTAGTTAAACTTGACTGTTTGGTGCTGTTATATTTGTCTGTTCGAAACTGCATCGAAATTCCTTGGTATAATTCGTGATTACGTTCTTCCGGGATACAGTATTCGGTATTGAGCACATTCGAGTTACAGTTATTCGGGATTTCGGTATAGGTCTAGACCGGAAACCGACGTCTTTTGAAAATAAGACCTCCTTTATTTGGAAAATAAACATAATCCAGATGCAATGATTATATTGCACAGCAAAATCACTGAAGTCGAACTTTTTATGAAAGTCAAGCGTTTTTTTGTCACGTTATAAAACATACTCCTCACGGGATGGGGGCTGAGAAGTTTCATGTGAGCTCTTCTCTCAGATGCTTGATGTGGGAAGCAAGTTTAGTAGTCACACAAAGCAAATCTCGACGGCGCGTTAAGTAGCTCAACTGATCCGAACTGACACGCGACTGAGACCAACAGTATCTACTGAGTTTTGTACGAGATTTTATAGAGATGATAACACCTTGTATAAGTAATGAATGAAGGGTCTAGAACCTAAGCTGTCGAAACGGTCGAAAGACCCTAATAGAAAACAGTGCAGAGTATCCATTCTTAAACGTCAGAAACGTTCGTCTTTGATAATGGTTTTGGCCTAAATACCTACTTGAGGTGAATTAACTACAAGCTGGTAATTCCTATTAAAGACTCTCGGTAGGTAGGTCGTGAAATGATCTCAGATAGGTCGTGAAATGATCTCAGGTAGGTCGTGAAATGATCTCAGGTAGGTCGTGAAATGATCTTGTTTGTGTTGAACAAAGCCCTTTTCAATGCGAGATCCACTTTTAAATACTTTTTGTTATATTATTGAAATAGATTTTACAATCAGCATTTTTTTAATGGCCAAAATGAAATTCTTTGTAAAAAAAAAAAACTTTCATTGAATTTCTTGTAGAACCTATATCGTTTTACCAGCTCTATACATATGCATATAAAATCAAATCGCGGGTGTGCTCTGTGGCGTGTAACAGGCGTCGAGTCGACTTCACCGTGACGGCGAGACGCGCCGATATCGCACGTTTGCCATTTCACTTACCTTTATATTTACTTACAACCTCGGTATACGAGGTATGTGTATCATGGGGTAAAAAGACGCATCGCATACCACAGGAACATTAATTTGGATGTAAAATTGCGATTTTCAGTGTTTTGTTGGTAGTTAAAGAACTAAGTACCGTAACGCCTTTTATGGGGATTTTTTTAAGTCAATCAAGGATTGCCACTCCAAGTTTCATTTAATACTTTTACCATGGATTCATTACATAATTTTAGACCTTCTAGCGTAGAAATTTTTCGTCGAATATTAAAAAAAGTACTTAATTTAAAAAAAAATCGACTTCAAAAAGAAATGAACTCAAAATTATGAAATAACTTTAATTTCGGAAGTCGGTGTCTTAGGATCTGTATTTTAGTTTTAGTTTTTTGCCACCGACTTCCGTTTGACGACACGGTTGGCACAGTGGTTATGCGATTGACTGCTGCGCTGCGTGTCGCGGGTTCGATCCCATTAAAAAAAAAAAAACAATAAAAAAAAAAAATGTATGTGTGTAGCAATTTTTTTTTATTAACCGACGAAAACTTTTAACTCATGGAGCCCAGAATCATGTAGGTACCTACCTACTGTTGAAATACATAATTACATCTACATTTGAGCGTGGCAGGAATCGTTGCAAGATTTCTTTGATATAAAAGTATTATCCACCTAATAAAAGTGCAGGGAGCGTAGATATTTCGTACGTGACAATTTTCGTTCACAATGGAACATGTCGCAGTCACCGTTTGATCTATTTTGTATTTTAGACACGACTCTAGTCTGTGCAACAGGAAGCAGGTATGGAATATCATATGAACTAGTATTTTTAATAGATCTAGAAAGTAAGATAATCACGGCAAAAATAATCAGTTGTGGGTTCGAACACGGACAGGTGTAAATAATTTAACCACCACTGCTCTCAAAATGGTGAAAGAAAATATCGTTCTAGAACCAAAAAAATCGAAGACATGTGACATCTACCACTCCGCACTGGGCCTGCGTGGTGAATTACATCCCACTCCGTCTCGAAGAGAGGCCTGTGTCCTAGAACTGGGAACATTACCTATAGGCTGATTATGCGAAGTTGTCAGATGAATAAAGCTGCGTTTACTTCTAAAAATCAATTAATTAAAGTAGGTGCCAAATAATTAATTAATTATCTATTATTTAATTACTTGGCACTTAATAACTGTTGTTTAATTTTATCCCATAACTAGCTTCTGCCCGCGATTTCGAAAGGGTTTTTCGAAATTCGGGTGAAATTTCACCCCCCCCCCCCCATTCACCCGAATTTCGAAAAACCCTTTCTTAGTGGATACCTACTCTTCACAAAGAACACATCGGCTAAATTTCATGACCAGTACCAGCCTTATATTACTGTCTTACTGCAGGGAGAAGGCCTCTTCTTATACAGAGAAGGCACAAGCATTTTTCACCATTATACTTGAATGTCCATATTTCCTCACGATGTTTTTCCTTCACCGATGATGTCCAAGATAAACTTAGAAAGTCAGTACATATGAACGGAAAACGTTACATTGATACTTGCCCGACTTTAACAACTGAGCCATCACGAGATTAATTTCATTTCCATCCCATCTATGTGCTAAATTACATTGAAATCCGTTCAGGCGTTTATTGGTCATAACAAATATCCAAGCATCGTCAGAAATCTACTTGTTTTTTCTTAATACAATTGTAATTTCTTTATCATTTTGTAGTTGCTCTTCAAAACATATACCTAAAGATATATTTTCTAATCTTCCTTTTTATCCTCTAAGCTGACTTTTCAATCGACAGATAATTTTTATTCGTGGAATAAAATTGACGTCTGACAGCTTTTGTATGGAAGAATTGTCAAAAATTCAAAATGATTCCTCCGACAAAATTATCTGGCGTTGGAAAAATGAAAAATCAGCCCTTAATGTCTTAAGCTTATATATCTATACATTTATCTATTCCGGAACACGTAAAGAAATACTGTTCGTCGTAGCGTGCAGCGATTGTGAACGAATCAACCGTCCACACGTAATCAGAACCTCATTTCTCCTTAAAAAGCCCTTCCTGGTACACTACGTATACCATGAACTAAGTTTTCATAAACAAATATTAGTAGAAATTACAGTTTACTTGTAGTTAAGAAAGTGAGAGAGGGGTCCGTGGCTAAATAATAACAGCCGCACAGGTCGATCGATCAGGTTAAGCTACGCTTGCCGCGGCTGGTCTGTGGATGGGTGACCATCTTTACATAACGTGACACCTCCGTGCCTCGGAAAGCACGTTAAGCCGTTGGTCCCGGCTGTCACTCGTGGATCTTTGACAGTCGTGACGGGTAGTCGGAAGCCCGAAAGTCTGACAACCAGTCTTACCAAGGGGTATCGTATTACCCAGTAACTGGTTTGTGGAGGTCAGATAGGCAGTCGCTTCATGTAAAATACTGGTATTCAGCTGCATTCGGTTAGACTGGAAGCCGACCCCAACATAGTTGGGAAAAGGCTAGGCAGATGATGATGTAATTATGAAAGTCCTTGGTATTGATGTTATGTTGTGAAAACCCTGTAGGGTTATGGGGGTCATCATAATCAGTGCATAATGTTCCCACTGCTGCGACACAGGCTCCTTTCTGTGAGATCCCCATAATCCACCACGCGGGCCCGGTGCGGGTTGGCGGATGTCATATGTCTTCGATTTTTAGGTTGTAGAACATGCCGGTTTCCTCACGTTTTTATTCCTTCACCGTTTTGAGAGCAGTTGTGATAAAATAATGTACACAAAATAAAATGCCTGCGAACCCACGACCTACTTACTATGGGGGCAAAAGTTTTAATTTAGGAAAACCAAAAATAATGTCTATTGAAATCAGGACAGACCTTATCTGTCGGGTCAGTTAGTATTTCAATAATAACATAATCGGCCTTTTTTCTCTTAGAATTAAATTAATATGTAAGTAAATAATAATAATATTACACAATGTACTGACGGAACGACAGACGATAGATATGTGAATCTGCAAAGTTTTTTCTGATGATATTAATATTTCGGATGCTAGTAATGCAAATAATAATGAAGATGTAAGTAGTAAAATCAGACTGCTGTCTAAAAATTAAATCGGAGATAAATGATATTAATTTCTGTAAATTGGGTCGAAAAAACACTTTTTTATAACATCTGTTCAAAAAGAGCTAGTGTATTCTTCGTAAACAGGGACTAAAATAGCTCTTTAATCTCTAGGGACTAAAAGTGATTTGAATTTGTAATGTGAACATTGTTAGTAAATGTTCCAATCACCAATGAGCTCAATCACGAACATTGTATGAACAAGTAACAGGCCGTATGATAAAGAAAAACGCGCGCGAGCCAAATTAAAAAAAAAGTTTGTGATAAATAAAAACGCGCGAAAAGCATTCTGCCTTCGTTCGTAATTGTTTACCTACTCAAATTAGGATTTTACTTACCTAGTTTTTTATAAAATGAGTATGTCTTCCTCAAATAAATAAACGTACTATTCTTATTCATACAGTTGCACTTACTTATTTTTTCATAAAGGGTGATAAAAAGTAGAGTGTCCACCTCGGGAGCAACACTATTTTAAACTCGAGTGACGTACTTTGAATCCCTCGCTGCGCTCCGGATTTAAAGAAACACTCTTGCCTTCAAAATAGTTGTTTGCTCCCTTGGCAAACAATCTACTATTACACGTATTGGTTTAAGACTGTTAGCTTATATATTATTTTGGCCTAAGTCCAAAGCCTCAGTGGTCACATAAACAATTTCCTCGAGGACAATATGTTGGTATATTCGCCAAGAAATATAATTTAATCCGCGCACAATGGTCACATTGTGTGGTGGTGAGACCAGATCCCTACCTTGGCTTTTTTACTTCAATAGCGGGGAAATATGTGGAGGTAAATACGGTATAGTCCTCATTGATCTGAGGAAAAACTTACATTATATCGCACCACCGATAAAATAGGGTTACAACTCGAAAAACCTGGATTTTTAGAAAAGCGAATATAATCAAACGGATTTGTTAATCAGTCTTTATTAAATGAAAGAAAATCAGGACGTGCGGCTCTCACGCAGTGTTGATCACGATCACAGATATATGTAGGCTATATAGGTATCTATATCTGTGGTCAGGATTCATGGAGCGTCACTACTGTTACCTAGAGTATAATAATATAGGTACACTATGTATTATGTAGCCAGGTCTATTGTTAACAATATGCACCTCCTGTTGTATAGTAACAATGAGCTTCAGGATAACGTAGATAGATATGGTGGCAATTCTGACTGACTGATTTGGTTTGACCTATGAATCATCATCATCTGCCTACCCTTTTCTCAACTATGTTGGGGTTATATAAATAATACATTTCCATACATATAAATATTTCGATTTAAATTTCTACTAGTTAGATTATGATAAATATTGCATTTAGTTATGTGGCCTTCCAACACCAATATGTCGTAGATACTTTTACGTAAAAATAAAACCCAAATGTCAAAATCTTTAGTAAATTTGCGCCCTTTTTTCCAGTTCCCTATACAAAAAGCGAATATAAAAACCATATCCTCTTTCCACTCGAAAAAAAAGATAAGTGACTAAAACACCACTTTCACCACACAAAAGACAGACACACATTTATTCAAAAACCCAGCGAAAAACCATATCATTAAAAAGATCCCTCACACATAAATATAATTTGTGTTACCCTAAGTAGGTAATACAATTTCCAAGATATAAAGTCAAAGAGCTTTCACCCCCTCCCTTTCAACCCCTTCACCCCCTACGGTGCCGCAATAAACTTAATTACGTTAATACGACCTCAATACGTGATGCTTACAGCGTAGGGTGTACATCAGTTTGGGAGCGTAATTATAATTATTATGTTTTATAAGATTATGTAGGTACCTATTTGGGTTATTTGCTTCAAGGGCTTTCGAAGATTACACGGCGTTTAATATAACATAATATGTTATGTAGCTATTTCAAAAAAATGTAAATGCAATGTACCTAATATAAAGTTCCGTAAGTCAGAAGTTACAATAAATAATGATTCCCATGACGTTTATGTCAAAGGGGGTGTAGCATTTATCTGCATTAATCAATTAACGCAGCGTAGGTATTGACAGTCATCTCAAGGTCTGTAAGAATTTTGCTTCGGATCTGATCTACATTAGTTAGGTACCTACTTGAGATTTTGGACCTTGATGTTGTCAAGTGAGGAGCTACTCTTATAAAGAGAAACATTAAAAAAAAAGACGCAGAAAATTCTAAATGTTCAAGCTGAAAACTTAACCCGTCAATCCTCTAAGTCATGCCAACATGTCGACAGTAGCTACGTAGTAATTACGTGCTAATTACGTGAGGCAGTGAGCGTGCGCAATTAGTGAGACGCGACGTGAGAGTCACAACTCGCGACACGACGTCATGTACGAATCAAATCTTTGTTTGTTGCTAGTTTTTGCTTTAAATATTGTCTATGAAAGGGGTGAATTTTTTGTGGTATTATGATCTTAATGGGTTTTGGGGACTTCCAATTGGAAGTCGTGAATATATACGACCAAACCTGAGGGGTGATTCCCATAATTTTAAGAACCTTCACAGTCTGATCTCAATCTCGATCTGTCAACATTACCTCTAATTTCCCCACATTTTTGACATAGATTGCGACTAGATATTAAACGTTTTAATTACGAAAATTGGTCTTCTGATGTTCTTATGTGTGGCTGAGCACTCAATTTCCTGCTAATAAATCTGTTGTATATAGTTAGTCTCATAGCAAACAAAAAATGCCAAGAAATCTTAGTTCTGTATAATTAAAATAGTAGAATTTCCTGCACCCTAATTGCGTGACACACTGTTAATCACAATCTGAATGATTTTGCAGGATATTGCTCGGATATCTATGATATTGCTTCATATATCCTGTCAAAAAGAGTAAACCTAGATAATGTGGATAAGACAGAGATTAAAACAGAAGACGAACGAGCAGGGGATCGAGGAGGGGGTGGATGGAGGGGGGTTCAGGGGATCACACCGGAATAAATCGTTCGAAAACACAACGTAAATAACGCAATGAATGTTGTTGAACTGTGAAAATAAAAGCCATTGTTACTGATACACAGGTCGCATTTTAGTGACTTCGGCCATGATTACGGAAGGTAGGTAAGTATCAAACCACGTACCATCAAACTACAAAATCAACACAATCAAAACTCAAATTACCCGACTTGTAGCCCAACATCGAGGTTTGATCGGAAGCAAAGTATTCCATCAAACAGTCAAAGTTCCCTAAAATATGACGTAACAAGCACGGTGCAACACCTTTACCCGTTGCATCGTCGCTTACTAACCCATCTGCAGCGCAATTACGACGCCATATTGGTCTCCGAACGATCAGCTGATCATGCGTGCTACCGATCACGGCAGACTGATGAGAAATTTGCCGCCCGACCAACGGGTAGGTTAGTCGGTTTAAAATTGATGTTAAATTTCGCAAGATTGAGGTCGGGTTTGAAGAAGATTTTTCGAATTGGAAAGTTTAAATTTCGAATTTGTTGGTTAGTGGGAAGGATTTTATAGTTTGGTGCAAAATGCCTAAAATCTGTAGCGGGTTGCCAAAAAATAAAGTTTTGTATTGCATAGTAAAATAACGTTATAAAATGTCTCCTACTTCTTCAATATAGCGTTTCGGTGGCAAACTAAATTGTGTTACGAACAGAGCAACGAGTAAAATTGCACTATTACCTACTTATCGTCCAAATCTTCATCAATCACTTTAATATATATATATAAGGCACGCAGGATATTATTTTATAGACTCCCATGATTTATGCTTACTTACAACATGAATGATTAAACCAATATTTTGTAACCATTATTATTTTATTAGTTTCTTGTCCGTTCTTCTCCATAGGTACCTACTACGCTTTGGAATGGGCAACTAGCTTAATTCTTCCTAATTGACCGACACCATGACAAATCAAAAGTGCCTGTAATTGGTTTATTTGAAATAAATGCTTTGAGTTTCTCACATGCATAGTTTCTACAAAAAACATTGTAGTACATTCTGTGAATAATTCCATAAAAAACTTCTGCAATATCCTTCCTTTAAGCAGATGCTTTCAATAAAACTACAACATTTGTTTAAGTAGGTACTTAAGTGTATAATATTTAGTAACAAATGTTCCACTCATCTCAACGACTTCTCTATTTCACCCCTAGGGGTAGAAACTATTGTAGTCACAATTATGATGTTAAGAGGTTTTTATTGTTGTAAATTATTATATTTCGATTAGAAATTATTCGGATCAATGGTTGTATATATCAGTGTTGATAAGAGCACTTTCTACACAAGTTAACAATCATAATGGATATATTGAGGGCTGGAAAGATCTATTATTATGTATGTAGGTACAGACGCCAGCACATTTTCAACAGATTTTTAACTTTATCGCTTACGCATAAGGTTCGAAGTTTATTGGGAAAATTTTACAGTTTTGGGTAGCTTGATGTGCTGGTGTCTGTACTATATAATATGTAGGTATGTCAGCAATAAACCTGTCAATCCTAACACCGGATGACAGCTCACTTCACCTAAGTTTTCACGGTGAGATTTTTACAGAATATACTAAATTTGTACTGGACCACCATTACAAGTTTAGTATATTCTATAAAAATCTCTGATAAACAGAGAAAGAAAAAATCTGTCTATTCACAACAAATAGAGCCAAACAATAGAATAAGGTGCGGAATAAAAATAAACAGAATTATTTTGCCCTTGTTAGTTAAAGGGAAAGTTAACAAATGCAAAATCCAGACCCAAAAGTCATGACGATTGACCTTGCCTTAATAAAATGGAAGCCTGAATAACACTTTTACCTAAAACAAAACAGCTTCCATAAAAAATACTACCAAAACATGAATCTTGTAACTAACAACTAAGAATCCTTGAATAATCCTCAAATTAACTTCCTGGGGTGAGATTGTGAACGTTGATGTTACGCCTCATTAGCTCCTGTACTAATCATTGTAAAGGCTTGTGCTCAGTAAAGACTGTTTTAGTAATTGGTTTTATCTACATAACAAATAATCTTAAATTCACTAACAGACAACGAAAAGTCCACTGAGTCCATCACTGAGTCTAGAAGCATGAAATTTTGGGAGTTCCTGAAAGGGTTTTTCTATATTCATCCTCTAAAGAGGGGGTAAAAGTTTGATGGAAGTTCTTAATTTTTAGCCGATGGGAAATCCCATCATGCACGACTTGTGAACTTGTGACTTTTGAGTGTTTAAACATTAAATCCTTGATCAACTAAAAGCTGGTTGTAGCAAAAATTGGCGGTATTAATGCTTAGCTTGTAAAAAATCCGCTGACCCATATTTTCTTCAACAGATGAAAGTGTTTAACAACCTTTTTATTTCTTAGTAAACATCTTTATTGTACCTGTATTGTTTAATGTTCTAACTTTGTTTATTTCGTTTTGTACATATAATACTAGTCTTTAAACGATACAAAACCTTGATTACTTTCAAGAATCTTGCTTGTAGAGAATGCCACTTTTTCTTTATTTATAACTAGCTAATGCTTACCAGTCGACAGCGATGCGGAGGAATATTTCGACGCCATATTTTAGTTTGTTAATAGTTTTAATTAGGTTATTTTTACTTTAATGGTCTGTTAGTTTATTTAGTATTCAGTCAATGTATATAATTTTCATCCTAAGAGCGAATGCTTTGCAATGTCTTTTTCATTGTTGTTTTGATAAGAACCTTCTCCGGCGCGCACACAACTTATCAAAGTTTCATCATAATCGGGGGAGCCAATTTCGAGATTATGAGAGACCTTCCTGTTCATGACGCCTAACGCACGGCAATTGTTTTTTTAGAGATTCATATTTTTTTTTCCAAATTATTTATGGTGTACCAGGACCACAAAGATGTACTACCAGTAGTATTGTAAATCCATGTCCTAATAAAAAAAATACCTATCCGTCCGTTTTTCCAAAACCAAAATGTTCTTCTTTCACCCGCTCATTTAGCAAAGCCTTTACACAATGACGGAGCACTATCGTACACAACCTGGCTATTTATCTTTGATCTAAAGTGTCCGGCCACGTACCGGTTGCGGACCGGACCGATCCATCCCTCACGACTAATCGACCGTGCCGAACCGTGCCAACCAAGATTAATAAATGACGCTTAAAATTCAACCTTTTTTCGGCTAAGCTAATGGCGCAAAAATAATTAGCCGTTTTTTATAGCCGTTTCTAACGGGAGCGAAATTTATTATTGGATTTTCTCGTTGTTTTTTCGTTTACTGTGCGAATGAGTTATGATTTTGTTTCGCATTTTATGGTAGGATTTGTTTTGTTTTGAATGTAATTATTTTGGAGGTGTACCTAAGTGCGATTTTTCAAAATTGGTGGAAAGGTTTGGACAAGATTTTCCCGTACCTAATATAGAGGGCTGACAATATAAAAAAAAGTTGTTATGATTATAATGACGATCTATAAATTTGCCACAGCTAAGTAGATAGTTCGTCTTTTGCAGTAGGTATCTAGGTATTATATGTGTTAAATTAAGTAGGTACAGTACTTACCCATCTGCTTCAAAAAATGGAATATCGCTTTGAGTTAACGTGCTCATAATTCAGAACCAAATTCTTATTTACAAGCATGTTTTTATAAAATGCCATTATCATTCTTGCAAATATTCAGCAATAGTTTTAATATTTTATATTATACTAGCTGTTCCCCGCGGTGTCACACGCTGCGCGGCTCCTAAGGGTCGTAGCGTGATGTTATATAGCCTATAGCCTTCCTCGATAAATGGACTACCCAACACTAAAAGAATCGTTCAAATCGGACCAGTAGTTCCAGAGATTAGCGCGTTCAAACAAACAAACAAACAAACTCTGCAGCTTTATAATATTAGTATAGATTTCAAGGGTTTGTACGGAAGCCGTCCAGTGACTGCTCCGCTTATTTTGCCTCTCTTATTCGTTTCCTAGCGACTGTTTGGGTGGTCATCAGATTAACTGCTCGTGATGTAGGTATGGTTCAGGATTCGCTCTTTGTAGGTACGCTTTAGTCGGCTTTAGCCCTTTCTGAAATTTCTTCTGTGATATTTACAAGCAATTGAAAAAAAAAGTGAGTAGATATATTCCAAAGTTTTTGCTTCAATTTTTCCTTGTCGTAGATGAATACGATACGTCAGTAAGTATCGTATAGTACTTAAGTACCTACATGTCGTTCCAGCTCTACCTACCTGAATGTAAACCTAAGTACCTACCCGCAAATCAATCAGTCCTACTAATCCATTAACATGCGTTGAAATTGGCTTGAGGCAATAATATCCTACATACCTAGGTACTGTTAGTACTTACATAGTATTAATGCCGATAGCATTTCGTAGTTTCGAGCAATTCTCTAGTGGTCGCAAAAGCTACTGCTAAAGATGAGATCCTGGGTTCGATTTTCAGGTTGGGCAAAGTGTTATTGCAATGGGCTTTTCAACTATGAATTTCTCAGTAGGAGCGCGGAGTTTTGCCCGGTTGATGGCAATAGGCTCGCTTCCTAGGTATTATATGGGACTTATACATAACTGGCGAAATGTGGATGTGCTACAGATACCTACACCTCTGCCAACCCTTCGGGAGTTACAGGCGTGATGTTATCTTATGTAATAAGCAACGTTGAAAAGAGGGACTGACGGCCTACCTACCAACTATCTAGGATACGCCAGATGGTACAAATCTGTCGACGAATTGGCGCTTAGTCAGCTGTGGAGGCTTTTGTTGCATCGACGGCTGTTTACAAAGTGCGCAATAGTTGCATACATGTCTTTGAGAGTTGATTCTAGTATCACGTGTGCTTTCTTATCCATGTTGGTTGAGCTTTTACATGGACCTATATAATATACGAGGCACTAAGGCACTTATGCCACTGCCATCGAGGAAGTGACAACGATTTTCTATCTCAGAAACGTACAAAAGATTGTAAGTTCCGTCTAAGTAACCCGCTGTCGTAGGTGAACGACAAACGCGGTAATGCGACGCGACACGACGCGACGCGAAAATATCAAATAGTCGTTACCTATATGTACTTGTGGCCTACGTTGTCGTCTTAATCAGTGTGCGACGAAACGCGACGAATTGCGAACTTGCGTGACGTGATGCGACGCAGTGTGCAGTAGGATTTTTCTAGGAGAAGTAGAGTATATTTGATTTCAGAGAGGGTAAATAAAGAGTACAGATTAATAAAAAAGAGTACCGTTTATTAAATTTATTTGAATGTATTTTTCAGCACTTTCGGATTTATATGCTGAAACTCTCCAAACTTATTTCTATGATTTTCGAGTATACACACGCAGTATACATGCCCATGGTTGAAACTTTAATGAACTGAGATTGCCGCGTTTGTCGCTCAGGAATGACTACAAAATAGGACACGCGGCGCATGAGGTATTGGTCGCATTACGTCGCGTCGCTACGTGTCGCGTCCCGTCGCTCACCTAGGACAACGGGTGAGAGATAGGTAGGTACATAATTGATCACCGACTGTTCACACCGGCGGCGAGTAGTCGTTTGTCGCAGCGACAAGAGCTATCAAAGAGAGTAGGTACCTAGGTACTCGATCAGCGACGGTCGCTTGCCGAACCGAACACTTGCTTAGAAACTCCCGCTTGGTACGGTCACCAAAAGTCGATTAACACTTCAGTTTTTTTAAATTTCAGTTATTGACCAAAATATTTGTTCAAAATTGCAGCAGACGTACAGACGCCAGGTCGCCAGCACATCAAGTTATTAAAATCTGTCAGATTTCTTTAATAGATTTTCGACTTTATTGCTAAAGCATAAGGTTCAAGGTTGATTGGGAAAATCTGACAGTTTCGGGTAGGTTGACCTGCTGGCGTCTGTACAATGCAATTTTGAACAAATATTTTAACTGACATTAAAAAAACGGAAGTGTTACTCGCTGCTCATTATTCACCAGCTCGCTTTTAGTTGCTAGCTCTAAAAATAAATTGTCGAATAATGTCGCTTCTCGTTATTAGGTGCCTAAGATCATCAGTTGTCTTGCCAACAATGATTATGTTGTAAGTAGCTATGGATTAGTAGCATTTAGTAACCACGGATTGGTGTAGTAGGTATACGAAGTAGCAGAAGTCAATACATGCTGCCGTCGGTAATGACCACTTTATAAAGGACAAAGCCTTCTTTCTTACAAAGATTTAAATCGCAAGATTTGCCCTCACCGTACTTCACGTCAGTCACGCGAAAAATTGCCCATACTGAGAAGAGTGAGCGCACACAATATTAAATAGCGTTTCCATGACAATAAAGTAAAGAGGTGATTTTGTGACAGACGTGTCAAAACGAAACAGAAACGCGACTATATTTTGACCCGGTCGCGGTAAGGCGAATCTAACGATTTAAATCTTTGCTTATCCTATAATAAAAAGCGGAAGCAGTACATACATAAGTTTCTGGTAAAGCAAGTAAATAACAAGCCAAATATATTTCACTGTTTATTGAATTTTGAATATAATATCATTATAGATAGGTATTTACAATAGTATTCGAATGTTCTGAACTACAATATATTTTCGTAATACTACATTTAAATAAATAATAGTACACAACCAATAACTTTCTACCATAAATAGATTTAGTTAGGTTTTTCAAAAAGCGTTTATTTGACTTCATTTAAAGAGCTCTTGAATTAAATGAACACGTGTTTGAGTTAAATGAAACTGGATCCAAGCCGAGTCTTAGGTACATTGAAAAACATATAAATTTATAAAAAGTAGAAGCTCTAAGTTATTGTGAAAACCTTTCGTTTCGGCGGCAGTGATTATTTTATATATTCTCAGTATTATTTAACGATACAGGTACTTATAATATATGTACCTATAATGTATTTCAATTACTGAGTTGCGATAGTATTTCAATAGTATATATTTCATATAACTCTTTGGTATACATCCAGTGATATTTTAAAACTATATCTAGCTAACTTGTTGCGTGGTTCATTTATTAAATTGAGGTCATTTAAATTAATTTATTTCGGCCTTATTTCAGTATTCCCACATTATATATATTTTTAATGGTGGTAACATTAATCTTTTTCTTATAACTTAAAAAAAAATATGTCAAAATGTATAAAAGATAAATCCTATGTGTTGTAAAAATCAATTTTAAAATAAGTCCGTAAAAAAACTACATGAACTAATGGTATTTTTGCTAATAAATTTTAATAAAAAAGGACGGTAATGGTAATAAAAATGTAAAACAAGAAAATCCGATACAAAAATTGGTGTTACTTATGAGCAATTTCGATTTCTCGGGAAAATATCATGGGGTTTGTATATTGGCGTTATTACCTGTAGTATTGCATTTTGGCACATTTTATATCGCTATATTATATACTATTATACTATATTATTATATAAATATTGATATAATCTACATTACTAAACCGAACATCGATAGATATATCTAGCTATATGACAATATAACTTCATCTTTAACATTTATAAAAGCCGTGTCACATATACATACAAATAATTAATAAGAAAAAGCAGAAGGAAGATAATAAATGAAAGAAACGAAAATAATTTGAATATTTTTTTACTTTTTTATCACATGGATTACACAAATCTCAAATCAAATAATCAGACTTCAAGGCGTCAAGAATTTGACGTCTTAATGTAGTATAAAACTGCTAAAGTGACGTTAGATTGTAGTAACGTCTCAATGTCATACTACATTATGACGTAATAAATTCGACGAGTACAACGTCGTACAAGAAAAAAAAAAGAATACAATATCAAAATGTTGAAATTAG
Organism: Oligia latruncula; assembly: GCA_948474745.1. Taxonomy (NCBI): domain Eukaryota; kingdom Metazoa; phylum Arthropoda; class Insecta; order Lepidoptera; family Noctuidae; genus Oligia; species Oligia latruncula. Next base: position 9,680,719 of record OX419700.1, read on the forward strand.
CGAACATTTATTTATAAACAATTGCAAAACGCCACTGGCTTGAGCAAACAGTTGCTTTAATTGAAGAAAACATGAAAAACATTTTTTCCAAACATTTTTTTTTCGTCATTTTGAGACACGATTATTGTATGTACTTTAACTCGATAAAACTACTTGCAAAATTAACATCGGAAGCTCAATTTTAAAATTACAAACTGCCGACCATTTTAAATAGGCCTCTACATGCAAGCGAATCACAAAACTTTGCTTCGTAAATCATATATAGTAGAGATCTAGCTAAACTGGCTTTTGAATAACATGTAACATCCGTTTGATATGTTTTATGTACTATATGTTATTTTAGGCGTATTCGCTTTACTCGCGTCATAAGATTGTGTTAATATCAACAACCCACCTTCATAATATAAGGAAACCTTTACGTTAAAACTATTTACAATTACAATATATACGACACCGAAAATGGTAACGCAAGGCTATTCTAATCGAGATTATATAGTTAGGCCTACCCAAATATCCAAATATGAATTTCCAAAACGCGTGAAATAATACAAGCTTACTATAACATCAAAAATTTAATGTTAAAAAACACTTTTCGAAAATGTATAATTCAACGCATTATTGGGCAAAACATTTACACAGCTGCACTAATTTTAACATTCGCATAATACTAACAGAAACAAAAATATACAATCAATAAAAACCTACTATGTATAAATATAACAGCCCCTAGAATTTTACTATTCAATAGTAAAATTGTTCATTTAACTATTTTCTATAATAGTTTATATAAATAAGGTTATGGTACGTAAAAGCAGTGTCGAAATTGAAATACAAATAGTTCTTTATTATAATAGTTTGGGACCAGCTAGTTTTGGTAATTTTGAAGCTGGTCCAACAAAGGTTGCCACACATTACAACTCAGCTGCTCATCACTTTAAAGCAGGAAAATATCCTCAATATATAAAAAACTAGCAAATACAAATTGTCCTTACAGAATAAACGAACGCGCTTGTAGCAATTCCAAATGAACACAACGATACTTAAAACAATATTATATTCCTTGCTATTTTTATTACTTAGTACCTTATTGTAATTATACTTAACAATAATGTGTGCCAACCCTAAATTAACTCTAATATCCAAACCTATTTTAAAATATGATTCAAAATTCGAGTAATATCATTAAAACATTGCAAAATTTTATTTCCAACTACATTTTATCAGCTTTCCTTTTTTTATTCATTAACTGCATATGTTAGTATAAAACATGCTAAAGATAAACAGACACTTACAATACTTTTTGGTTTTTACATAAATCCAAAATGTCTGACTCAATTTCCAAACAATCAATTACAGACAAGACATTTAGATTTATTTTTATATTTTCGCTTATTACATTTTAATATTTCCATTATAATAGGAAGCTTATCTTCCGGGAAGACAATTCCATGAACGTTTTAGGCAAATTAATCAAAATAAAAAATTTCAAAATTTACTTCAACTATTATTAGATCAATTTCATTTCTTCGATTAATGACCCGGCTACACGCTCCAACAAGCAAGTATGTAAGGTATATCGTACACACGGTAACGGTTAATTATGTCGTGGAATCCACATGTTGTTTTTAAAAACTGTGCAAGCACAAGCAAGTCGCTGCGTGTACCCGGGCCTTAAGACCTGGAAATTGATTGTAACGAATCTAAGTCATAGTTAACATTACCTTTCACAATTCTTCGGTAGACGCTATAGGAGCTTTAAGGAGTGGAGTTCTCGGACTTTTCGAGCCATCAGTATTTCTTGTAGGAGCTTGGAAGTCTTCGTTAGACAGCGAAGCAGGTAATGGTGCTATCTTCAGTTGATGTCCATTCAACTTTATCTCAGTAATGGAATGTGATCTGCCGTGGTTGACGTTGGGTTTCTCTTTGTTTGAAGTTGTCATTGGGTCGTGTGTCGGAGTCTTGGCTAAGGATTGGGTCACTCTGGTCCTGTTTGATTGTTCTCTTAGTGCCATTTGGTAAGCTACTTCGAAGGCCTCGCCTAGTGTTAAAATTACTTCGGTCGCTTGATCCTGGAAAAGGAATAATTTCAACATGAATATTTATCGGGTTTCAACTAAAGATAAAATATGCAATGATGTTATGAAGAGCTTCGCTCCAATTCTGATCAAAAGTACACTATCGTGCGTACTAAAGAACTGAATTCTTGACATGACGAAAACAAGTTAAAATCAACAAACAAGCGAACAGCTCACCATAGTAGCGACTCTGAAGACATGGCAGTAGTGGCTCCTGCTTGTGTGATCCTTGGTGATGTACGCGAAGTGGGTGAGGTCATCAGCATCCTGACACGCGCAGTGAATGTTGCGGATTTCGTGCTCGCAGACCAACTCCTAAGAGAGAAAGATATCAATAAATAAAAGATTTAGGGAAAATGACGACTTACATAACGTTACATAAAAAAGTCCTTTCTTAATCACCAGTTGAATAACCTAGTAAAAAAACAAAAATATCACGAGAGTTGTGAAAAGAAATCTGAAACATCTTATTAATTGTAAAGGCTACGGACTCTAATTAAAAGCATTTACAAATTGGGACTGTAGGTCCTTAAAAATGTACAGTGAAACTATCGTTTACCGGCCGAAAACATTTTATACCCGTCGGAATTAAAAAAAGGCCGGAATTTTTTTTACGAATGCTGTCCTTAAACAATATTTTACTCATTTTTGACGTAAAAAAACAAGTCCAAATTAAATTTCAGCCGTGCTTCGCAAGCATAACATTGGAAAAACACTAATTATCCCACTTAACTAACCGTGAAGAGTTCTAACATAAAAATTCATTGTATAAAAAGGGGAACAGAGAAAAAACAATCCTTTTTTTAAGAAACACAAAGAAGAGATTGGTCATCGGTCCGATCAAGTGTGAGGAATGAACCGTAATTAAAAATCAGGCAAGAATCAGGGTCTTCGTTGGTCCTTTGTTACCGACCCCGGGATGTTTGCCGTCTTACACTTGGATGATCTTCAAAGACCCCTAACAGTCTCCAAAGTTTGCCCGTCAAGGATTGAAACTACAAACTTGGGAACAACGTAGTTGAGAAAAAAGATACAAGACATGGTTTTTCTTTTTAACTGTATTCATCTCAGTGAATGTCAAAAGAAAATGTCGGACTAAATGGAAAGGTCATGTTGGCTAATTGCCAGAAGTTATTCTTGCTTAAATATAATATAATAAACATAAAACTTCTAATAAGGACATAATAAAATCTTTTAAACTAGACACCGTAAACATTTCTAGTATGCTAGAAAAGAAATTTATTTTAGATTGATAAATGTTGCTAAGCATGTACATACTTTGGCTAAGCCAATGATATTATAAGTGTAAAAAGGTGTAGATAGGTTATAAGGTGTCAGCAAGTGGCACGTTAAAACGAAGTCAAGTGACCAAGTTAGACCTCAGTGTCTCAGTTTCTAGTACACGAGACGACGTACTGTCGCAAATTATATTTGTCTCTTTTTCGCCCGCGATAATTGAATCATGCCATCCAAATGTGACGTCTAAACGTAATGTAGTGTGCTATTGCAATATTAAGTTATTTATGTGTGCGTTAGTGTGCCGTTTTTGAAGATCGAATGTTGTGTAGGTAACCTATCTAAGTACACCTTTTTACTTATAATATCACTGGGCTAAGCATTATTCCCGTCACTGTTACACCAAAAGTGCAAGATATAGAGACGAGCACATATCTAAGGAAAAGCTCGTGATAAGTAACGTCTATCAATCTTGGTCTGAAACTAAAATGTTAGCAGCTGCTTTCTGTTTCAAACCAAAACTCAAAGCATTTATTTCAATTAAACCATTTACAGACACTTTTGAACTGTCAAAGAATCGGTCAGTTAGTCAGAAAGTTGGAGCAAGTTGCCCGTTCTTAGACAGGCAAGATACTATAAGCATACTCTTTTAAATCAAGATATTACAAAATCCTGGGTACATTGTTCTTGTTGCTTCTAATATATGAGAATAACATTTAAACAAATAAATTAAAACATTAAGACTACTTACCCTGGTGATAGTGTTTAGGAACTTGACTCCTCTATAGCTGATGGAGAGGATGATGTCAGGAGAGTCCCTCGGTTCTTTGGTACACTTCTTCAGCTTTTGTATCGATTTCTTCGTCGACTCCGTGCCTCGGAGCTCTTTGACCACTGTTGATCCTAGGTACTGGATAAAAAGATTGGAATGAACTCACAAATTTTTGGTACTTATTAAAAATATGAATGAGAATATGGAAGGTATCAATTGTAGATTAATTGTAACGATGGCGCTTTGGCAAGAATGCAGTGATGTTAGACATCGAGTTAAAATCTGTACAAAATTTATGATCCCCTACATGAAGTTTCTAAAGAGTATCCCTAGTAAGCAAAACACAGCAAAAAATTCCAAAATACTTACATTAGCTACATAAGTCACAGCCCCAGTAACCAGCACAAACGGTTGATGCTTCCACTGAGTCTTCAGCGCCCCTGGTACTCCTACCAGCAGTTCCGAAGGTGCCCTGATCTCCAGGTCCGAGGGCCTGGGTGGTTGAGGAGCGGGCCTGTTCTTTTTGCTGCGCTTAAGGGTCTCTCCACCAGGGGGCGCCAGGGAAGGCACCACAGGAGGTGGAACCGGTTTGAGGTTTTCCGAAGGTGGTAACTTTTCTTTGATTTCTTCTTTCAGCTGCTTTATGTTGCTCTTCTAGAAGGAATTGGTTGTTATTAATAATTGTAAGGTCTAAGATCTAGGATCTTTTATTATAATGGCTGAAACAAATATTTTACTATTTATAAGCTTTTATACATCAAAATGTTAAAAGTACGTTTAAATAAAAAAAAAAATCTCTTTTTATTTTTCGCACAGAGATTCTTCTAAAAAAACACGGCGCTAAAAAAACAGACACGAACCTCCCCTCAACAACTCTAATTAAATAAAAAAAATGGCAACAAAGCATAATACACAACAAAAAGTAAAGTGCCACTCATACACAGATTCACACTTCAGAGGTGCAAAACAAAACGCGACGGGGAAAATTAAAAACATCGCCAGTAGGCGTAAAATTTTAATGAAGGCAATGAAAGGTACACAAGTAAATAATTGAATCATCTGATTTCATGGTGTCATTGGTGAAAAACTACAGGCGGGAATGAAAGGGTTGTTCCGTTAGAATAAGCTTGAATAGAACGGCATAATATGGACCTGTGGTTACTATAGTACAGTATTTTTACTTCACGAAGCTTTGCGCGCTTACTTGTGGTAACCAAATGTAGAAACACGCTGTGAAAGTGTGCGTGAAGACGAGTAAGAAAGAAAGAAAAAGTATTTATTGCGACTCGTACAGGAGATCACAAACTAAACTAACACAGTAAAATAAAAATCCAAGTTATATAAGAAAAAAAAAGTAACAAAAGGAAAATGAAACAGAAAGTCCTAGACGAAGCCAAAAGGCTCCTATCTCAGCATGATGCGGCGACATTCAAACAGACACGATGTTTCTTACGCCCGGGTTTCGGTACTAAGTAAAATATACATTTTCGAAGTCACTGAAGACCGGTTATCGAAGTTGCAAGATAATGTTTATGTTAATATTTGGTCTAGTTTGTGAGTTGTAAAATACTATAACTACTTTATTAGAGAAACTTGCGGACCACCAGTGGATTTGCTCGCATACCTAGTTTATATAACATCTCGGGAGTTACTTCAAAAAATAGTTTTGGTTCGAAGTTTGGTGTTAACAGTTATAACGCTATTCATTTGTTATCAGAAAGATTGTATACAGGATAGCAGGCACATCGCAGGTATGCAGGTGGGTTCAAAATCATGTACTGAATTCCTGGTTACATGGGATTCCACCCTGTATAAAAAGGCTTCCTATATGGTAAAGAATTCTAAGAAAAATATCTAAAGAGGACTGGCGATTTTAATGACATCATCATACAGGCATAACGTGCTACCTAACATGCTATAAGACCTCCTCAAAGTTCTGCTACATTCAACATTACATCACATGATTGTCATAACAATACTACCTATATGACTCACAAAAACAAGTATTGTCATTTTTATATTAATCCTATCAGATTATCTTTATCAATCTATTATTAGACCAAGCGGCCGTATCGAATCATATTTATAGATAAAGCCAGATTAGAATTGCAACTGTTTTTGCAACTGGCAACTTTTTTTATTTTGACATTGAATTATAAGAGTTTTTCCAAGTTAATTGACCGGAAAAGTGGGTGAGTAGTGTCTGGAGGTTATTTGGGTGGCAAAAGTAAGTGACGTGTAATTAGGTATAGGTGTCCTTGCAATATTCAAATTGAATTAGTAGCTATTCAACAATAATTATGTAGCTACAAGAATAAGTGATTGTTAAAAACTATAGTGATTAGAAAAAAAACATCATGACAATCAAGAACAGAAAAACATAAGCCTTTAATGTTCCCACTGCTGGGACACAGACCTCCGCTCTGTGAGAGGGAGTGGGCTGTAATCCACCACGCGGGTCTAGTGCGGGTTGGTAGATGTCACATGTCTTCAAATTTTTGGTTCTAAGCCGTGCCGGTTTCCTTACGATGTTTTCCTTCACCGTTTTGAGAGACTGCTCTCAAATTATTTCATCAACACTGGGTGATGAAATAATTTACACAAAGTAAAGCGCCTGTCTTGGGTTCTAACCTACAATTCTTAAGTCGCGGCCGTTACCACTGGGTCACAAGACACGGAAGAAATAAAAACTCTTGCGAGAGTTTCCGACTGCCGAAAAAAAATCACATTTTATTTTCTTCAGCTGGAACTACCTGCAGCAGCGGAAGTTCACCCAAATCAGAAAAATATTCAGTACTCCAGGGGATCAGTCAGAAAATTATGCGTCAAAAAACCGCTAGTAATTCAAAACCATTCAGATGTAACACATAAATATTTGTCTTTTACAAAACATCCATCCTAAAAAACATTTGCCAACCCAACTATACAGTTAGAGCACGCGTGTTGCGCTTACTCCCTCCGAGTGGGGCACTCCCAGTCAATGCAAGCTGAATAGACGTCGAATTGAGCACTAATTACCTATACAGGGTTGGCGACGTGTGAAATTAAAAAAAAAGGCAGCAATATGTGAAGGTAGGTACATGTAGGCTGAATTAGCGTCGCTTGTGAATGAATGGGATGCTGTGCATGTATGGTCAGATGAGTGGATGTGAAATTAATAAGGTAAGTATTTTTTTAGGTGAGGTTTTCAATGGATTTTAAACATGTTGCGTGGAGTTTAGCAATATATATAATTGTCTAGCTATCACGCTAGACAGTTGAAAATTTCAATTTCAAATTTAAATTTTGGTGTCTAGTGACAGACAAACAGACAGACGGACAGTGGAGTCTTAGTAATAGGGTTCCGTTTTTACCCTTTGGGTACAGAACCCTAAAAAATTAACCACTAGTTGAGCTCAATTTGGGTAAAATTATTTCCATCTCTATTAATTCCGGTCTTCCTCTCCGACATTCAATAACAAAAAGTTACCCTGTTTAATAAAAATCTAAATTCACAAAAAAAAATATTTTCTTGATTCTTAAACAGGTTATTTTCTTATTTAATAAGAACCAAAAAACGTATCAACTGCTCCAAATAACCATGTTTTAACATTAAAATTCTGCGCAAAACGCGCACGAATCCTAAACTAGCTGAGAAGGTAATATTATGCGACTTTAGTACCTATGTGCCAAATACTTATGTTAAATAGTCTAGCACTAGTCTATGTGCCTAGATTAGATGGTCTTTAGAAAATCTAGAGATTTTGATATTATTTCACATTTTTGTTGTTGTTGTTAAGGGTCGTTTTTATTGTTGGTTGGTAAGGGTCGAGTGTTGGTCAGTGGGATTGTCCGAAAAGGTTACCGCTGGCCCGGAACATAAAGGGCTAAGGAAGGAACACGGGCGGGTTTTAGTCAGTTAGAGTCTGACACTCCCTTCCGCTCCACCCATAGCGGGAGGGGGTCATTTGATGATTTCCCATCCGCAAAAAAAAAAAGGGTCGACTGTTTCTGCTATTCTCTGGGTCCCTGAAGAATAATTTGTAGATGAGCAGCGGCATCTATCTTTTTTGTTGTTACAGAATTAATATGCTTGGAAATAGTTATTGTAAGAACTGATCCAAATCATGACGATACACTTTTAATTGTAAATCTTAACCAAAGAGGTATTACTAACATTATCATTTCGTATAACCATATGAGTAGAGGAAGCTACATAAACGCTTATGTAAGTACGTACTGTCAACATACCAGAGGAGGAAGACTATTATTATAATGGTAATGGTTTCTGACTTTTGGTACCTATCCACTAAACAAACTAGTTTGTATCCCAAACTACCGATTCACATATTATCCAAAATCCATCCATTTAATTCCAAAAATACAAACCTACCAAGAAACTCGACAAACCTCTGAAGACTTAACGCCAGCACATTAGTTAAAACTCATCTCGCCACCTCATCACGTGTTACTTGCATGTGACGAGATTAAAGCTGCTAATCCTTGTTAAATTGCTCATCTGGCTGCTAATTATAATCACGCACGTGCTACAGGGGGGTAGCCAGGCAACGCCCTCACAGGTGTCATGGTAAAGTAAGGCGGAATGTTCAAATGAATTTGGATTTTATTGATGGTGACGCGTTTGAATGCAATCGGGGATAATGACTGTGGAATTTGATTTTGTATTGTGTCAGTTAAATTTATCACAAGTGTCGATCCTCTGGGGTTATCGGGATAAAAATTATCCTATTTGTTATTCTGATACATAAGCTATATTACTGTAAAGTTTCATCAAAATCCGTTCAGTAGTTTTTGCGTGAAAGAGTAACAGACATCCATCCATCCATCCGTCTTCACAAACTTTCGCGTTCATAAATTGTTGTAGGAAGTAGGATTTATAACCCAAAACAAAGATAATTGCAGGATTAAACGGTTCTCAAAATGATTGCTGACAGAGTGCACTGTCCATATGTGGTTCACGTGGAGTTGTTTACTAACATTTTAATTTTAAGGAATACTACACTAACCCATACCTACAGTCTTTGCTCAAAATAAAAATTTGAATTGCATTTAAATAATCTATTTTCTATCTATTTTTCATAGTTATTAACAACAAAGAAAACATACCACAAACTTTGTTTTGCACACAATATGTTACTAAAGTGCACGGAATGGATCGGTGTGTCTGCCACTTGACTTTAAGCTACGGTGCTAAAAAGCTTAATAAGCTTTCGCAATTAACATAAAACAATTCAGATGCCTTATTATGATCCAATAAAAATCCCAATAAGTCCTGGGTTTTTATCGGAAAGCAATACCACTGAGTACAGCAGGTGGGTTCCATAATATAATATTAAACCAGTTAAGGCAGAGGATATCCTCGCTAAATAAATTGGCAATCACCGCACAATAAGTATGCACCTGCCTACCGTGTGTATTAAGGCTTATTCGATAACAATTTGGGGCTTAAAAGAGGTTTCCATTGCTCACTTGCTTGCATTTAATTTTTAGGGTTCCGTACCTAAAGGGTAAAAACGGGACCCTATTACTAAGACTTCGCTGTCTGTCCGTCTGTCTGTCACCAGGCTGTATCTCAAGAACCGCGATAGCTAGACAGTTGAAATTTTCACAAATTATGTATTTCTGTTGCCGCTATAAGAACAAATACTAAAAACACAATTAAAATAAATATTTAAGGGGTCTCCCATACAACAAACGTGTTTCTTTCGGCGTTTTTGCCTTGTGGTACGGAACCCTTCGTGTGCGAGTCCGACTCGCACCTGGCCAGTTTTTTAGGGTTTGATTCCGTCTCAACTTTTGGGTCAATTTTTAATTTTATAATAATCTTTAACGTGTTTACTACTAACGATTTCTTGTTGGTTTTACTCGTCTTCAAGATCATAGCTTATTCTGTTCTCATATTCAAAGCGATTAGCTTTTAAAAAACATGTTACAAGTTAAACTAAAGTATTTATTCATTACAAGATAAAAATCACGATGAAGAGTTTTAGTAGGATAACATTTTCTAAGTCGTGCTATAGTCTAATTAGAGATACATCAGTAGATGCAGTATCACAGAACATATATCTCGCACCCTTTCGATTGCTATCAACCGCTTCACCGATTTCATTCAATCCGATATCATAGCAACGCCCTCTATCGTCTAAATTGTCGCTTTGCTGCAAGGATATCCTTTTTACAAGCTTTTTGATTGAGCGAATTGCTCACTTCATTGCTCAGATTGAACCATCCTGGGGCAATCGTATTTGATTTATTGGTATTAGTTGATGTCTGTTTCATAAGGACTGTATCGTGAAGTGACAAAGAGTCTTAGCTGTGATTGGGTGAATTGGTTTCGGACGTTAGTTGTTTTTGTAGATGGGTCCTGTCAATTGGCATACATTCTTTGAAATTCGTATCAATCAATTTTGAAATGAAGCTCCATTATAAAATTGATTATCAAGATTTGTTTTTATATTAACTGTGCTCACTAAATAGAAGATAAATTATAAGCAAATCAACAAGCTCCAATAACAAATTAACTTTCAATCTAAAATAGCTGCTTTAATTCTACCACATGGCACTTCTACTTTCATCACATCCCATTCATCAAAAACAGCTAACTTTCTCGCTATATAATTTAAATATATCACGCCCAAGCCGTTGCCCTCGTTTCGTTTTTCAAGTCAATCTATCAATCCATTTAAAATTCGTCAACTGCCCGTCCCCAAAATCTGTTACGTGATATTTTTACAACACTTTATAGCACAGCTTTACTACCTATATCTGTGTGGTAATCGCTTTCTCTTGTTGATCAACCATGGTGTATGGGAAGCCATGCATTAGTATGCGTGGTGTTGACACCGACATTCGTGACCTATGAACATTTATTAACTATACATTATAATTTTTGATATCATTTAACGTGTCTGCTGCATTCGATTGCGCTTTAATTAATTTCATTCTTCGGGGTAATAATATTAGAACGGATTTCACGGCCTTAATGATTGTTAAATTGTGTTAATTAATACGTTTTTGGACTAATAGATTGCTTGGTATCTGTATGCACTGTGTGCGCGCTATCGAGGCGTCGATACCCATCGTCGCGGCGACGGGTTTCCGCAAGGTAATTGTCAACGGTCACGACGTGATTCTATTGTTAAATGAAATCTGATTTTGTTGGTGGTTATGAAGTTAGTAATAATGTACGACGTTATTAAAACAATGTGAGAAAATGATAATCTAAAACTCAAGATGACAGCACTCCATTCCTTTATACAAGACATCAAAGAGATGACTTCTCTGAAATCAATGAGTAATTGCTTTATTAGCATGAAATAATCCGTAAAGTAGTAATTATGTTAATATCATACTATTGTTCATTGTATCTTTCCATGGGTTGGAATTTTTTGCAAGGGATATTCCTGTTGATATAATTGTCACATGCATTATCACTCGAGACAACTGATTGAATGGCCACCTATTTAAAATGCACGGCGCTATGATTATAGACAAACTTCTCGATTACAATAGAATTTAACAGTGTTACAAAAGAAATATAACTTACCAAAGTATTGAGATCAGCATTAATATCTTCCATATGATTAGCAGGTCCATTGTGCTGTCCAGATACCGAAGCCAGGATCCTTTTCCTATGTCCAGCCTTCTGGATCTCCAGAACAGCAGTCAGTTCTACTTCCCAAATTCTTCTCACTCTATCCATATCTACATACAAATGTTTCCTAAAAGTATCGCTATATATCTCTAAGTTTATATGTCTTAGCCATTCTTCTACAGATTCGTTTTGGCTTTTACTTATATTGTTATTGTTATGATTATTGCTTATTTCAGTTATTTTAAGAGGTAATTGTTTAGCTGATTCTAGTATTTTTTGTCTATCGTTTTCTTCTATGCCCATCTCTCGGAGGTCGTTGTCGTCTATGATACCGTTCTGGAACAAATGATTATTGTTAGTTGTTGAAAATGGGTGTTAGTAGTTTTTGGATTCGGCGTTTCATTATTACAACTAATGATCAATAACGAAACAAATACAAATATTGCTTTTATTTCCGAATAGATACATATAATGATTCATTTTAGGTACCTAAAATGAATAATTATATGTATGATGAGCATTTTTTTAATGTTAAATGGTGACTGTTCTTTAACCTATTGATCGTAACGTAACGTAATCAGCCTTATAACGTTCCCACTGCTGGGACACAGGCCTCCTCTCAGTGAGAGGGAGTGGGCCGTAAATCCACAACACGGGCCCAGTGCGGGTTGGTAGATGTCACATATCTTCGAATTTTTTGGTTCTAGGACATGCCGGTTTCCTCACGATGTTTTCCTTCACCGTTTTGAGAGCAGTGGTGATGGAATAATTTACACAAAGTGAAGCGCCTGTCTGGGTTCGAACCTACGACCTACAACTCGTAAGTCGCGGCTGTTACCACTGGGCCACCACTGCTCATTATCAACCTAATTGATCATTTGATAGCAAATCGGCAGCGTAATATTGAACTACATTACAAAAAAACAACAGAAGATATACTTACAACAAAATCAATATCATCAAACCCGCTTTCCAAGAACAGGGTTTCATAGTCATGCAGTCCCATGCCAGACAGCCACAGTCCAAGATTGGAGGCCACAGACGGACTCAAGCTGGACTCGGAACAGCTCAACCCAAGCCGGGAAGTGAACTCCTGCTCAAGTTCAGACACGAAGACTGACTCCCTCACGAGCTTGCTTCCAAAAGACGCCATTATTTCCGAGATCTTAGCCCATTCCTCCTGTTGGAAAAATGGAAACTGTAAATAATAGATTTGTTTTTATAATTTTATAGGAATTACAAAATATTTATAAGTAAATCTGGTTGAAAGAGAAACCGAACCGGCCGACCTGGTTAGGCCAGATGATGATAACATAAATACAGAACTAATTGTATTATTTGCAAGGTCAAACATTTCAATAGATCCACAATCCAGTAAGATAAGACCAAGAAAATTGATTTGACTGGCCAGTACGCTTCGCATAAAAAAACTAATGAGCTTCTGATAGATGTATTATACAATTTATACAACGAGTTTGCGATGATACAATCCATGTTTTTGCTTCAATTCCCAGGTTAGTTTAATATGGAAATAACTATATTTTTTATTATGTGTACCGTGTGAATTGGTAGACAATGGTGTTCTATCAATCAACAATATACAATCAACTTTATTCCGGTTTCTACACATGTGATTCATACGCTTACCTAGCCTAGAATGTACAGCACTTAAAGCAACCGGTAATTAATTACAAGCAGTTGATTGCTTAGTCTGAAGTTTTAATTAGGAAACCATAATAGATATAGCTGGCGTGACGATTTGGACCGATTGACCGAAGAAGGCACAACATAAAGAAAACTAGAAAACTATGGCTCCAGACCTTTGCCCAGCAGTGGGATAACATAAGTTAACTAAAAAAAAATATATTACTTAATTCCATAAAATTTGTCCCAAGCGCATTATCTGAGAGCCCAACTTCATCCAGAGCATTCAAGCTACGATACTTCCCTGACTAGAACAATGGTGCTAGATATTTTTTTATTTCTATTGCACTTATGTATAGTGAAGGAGGTGTACAGACCAGATATATCACATAAGTGTGAATAAGTGTATTCTTTCAAAAGTTATTATTATGAAATGTCTTAATACCGAAAGCACCTGCCCTCAAACAAACGACCTTTTAAAAACATATAAAACATAAGAGCCACATCAAACTGAAATTACAGCTCAATTTTATCAACAAACATTATCATGAGAAACATTGAATCGCTTTCACACGAAATTCAAACATCTGCTCCGTTTCTGCCACCTGCCTACCTGATCAGGACATGAGTATAATATACGACACAGACCTAACTTCATACTGTCGCGGAATGTGAATACAAACAACTAAATGTAACGGCAATGTATGCGTAACGTTAGCGAGACTGTTAGTATTCTTCTCGTTAATGCTAGTATGTATGCTCCGATGATAGAAAATTAACCCAATCCTACCATATGAAGGCATATATTATCACTTCTATACTCGCGATGTTTTGTGTTGGTAAGTTTTTAATAAAATAATAAAAAATAAATTACCCGTAACTGTTGAACTAACTTCTGACGATAGGTTTTATTTGTAAAGTTACATGAGTTACTCGCACTCGCGCAAACATACGTCATGTGGTAGTTTATCACTCAGCTCGCTGGTTATAAGTTCGGAATCCATTGGCTATCTACTCTTCTGCCTACACCACGTTATGTTATCGGGATCAGCACGTAATGTGGCCACGTCTCGCCTCGATATGTGGGTATCGCCCGCATACATGTGACACTTTTTTGTGAACAGTTTTTGTTAAACTTTTTGTAGAAGAATAATGTACTGGGGTGACTTTAAGAGATACGAGTATCAATGTGGCTTGAGAATGTTATTATCAATTTATGATTATGGCTTAATAAATTTTTAAATAAGCTTAGTGCTGCTTTTAATGAAGATATTATCAACTAGGAAGCAAATCATTATTAAGTAGTAATTTAGAGTCATAGAACGTTCCCGGAATCTCTTGGGCTACTATACATTCCTTGGAGAATCTCATTTAAGTAAAAGGTATACTAAGAAAACGACGCTGAAGTGTAGATGAGTAGGTAAAGATGTATGTGTATATTTTGTGTATCTGGAAGTGGCGTTACTGACATTTGATGAGACATGTTCAAAGACTAATAGGTGAAAAGTAATCCAAGCCACTTACAAGGTGTCCAAATTAGAAGAATAAAAGTCGCCTATTTTTGTATATTTATTCATGTACACACATAAAGCATAAGCAGCCTATAGTGTTCCCACTGCTGGGACACAGGCCTTCTCTCAGTAAGAGGGAGTGGGCTGTAATCTACCACGCGGGCCCAGTGCATACGTGTGCACTGGGCCCGCGTGGTAGATTACACACTAATATTATAAAGGAAGTTTGTGAGTGTGTGTGTGTGTGTGTGTGTGTTCATATGTTTGTTACTTCTTCACGCTCAAACTGCTGGACCAACTTTGATAAAATTTTGTATGGAGGTAGCTGACACCCTGGATTAACATATAGGCTACTTTTTATCCCGATGTTCCCACGGGATTGACATTTACGCAGGTGAAACCTGCACCCCGCGGTTTCACCTACGTAAATGTCAATCCCGCTAGTACAAAAATACATACAGATAGAAGACTTTTCTCTGCAGTCCAACGTAATTAGTTAAACTATACACAGGTGCATGGTAGTCACACTTCCACTTTTCCCTACACGAGACCGCCTCCAAAAATATTCAGATAGCCACAGAACGCCAGATGCTCGCACCATATCTCAAACACAACATTTAATGGCTGATTTGCATTTAATGCGCATCATTCTGAAGTATTCTGCACAACAGCTGTCCTTCGGACACTGGCCATAACGTGTCTTATTCAGATGCAGGGCTCACCTGTCCTCATATGAGTACAGTGAACACCTGGACACCTGTGCGGCCTATGAGCGGTTTAATGGTGCATTGTCCTCAAATTGATACTTATTACTGGTGTACTTAGCTGATGCGGTATTGTTTGATGGTTGATGAGTTCATTTGCATTTGCACGTATGCATGTGGTTTGTTTGCGTAAAGGTATGCTGCATTGCTGCTCGATGGCATTCTTTACCCGTGGTTTTTGGAAGCCTAGTCAAGTTATTGTTCGTAAACCTGCTGCCAAATATTATGATAAACTGTTAGGCCCTATATACACATACGTTTTTGTTGTCATGAAAAACTACGGTTTATACGCCGTGTGTAGGCACGGTCGTCAGTATTGTATGGATCACTATGGAAGCCTGTTGACGGAAACCGTGACGTGGACAAAGCGCCTAGGGTTAAAGGGGGGACACCAAAGGAAAAGCCGTTCTAAGGATTTCAATAATAAGTTTATTATCCTTTGCTTAATGTATTGAAAAGTGTTTTATTAATATTACGTGAGCCGTATGATAGCTGTCTCGATTCAATGGCCAAATAACGACAACCACAAGACAGCACAACAACCAAAAAAAATAATTTCGAAACCGTAATACAAGGATAGAATATCAGAAATAAGTAAATAAGTTTCATGTTTTCTATCCGCCTATTTTCTGACTCACAAGTTCAATTAATTCATTGGAAAAAAAACACGTTTTCAAACAGGAAACAATGAAAGAAAACGTAGTTTTTTCAAACACTTATCAACAAGTTCTTTGACAAGAATTAACATGAAAAACATTTAGCGTTACATACACAAATGAGTATTTTAAATGCAAAACACATATTTAAGTGTATTTTAATTTATGTAACTAAACGTTATCATCTGAATTAGCATTTCAAATGCCTGTTTTTACGAGTATGTCATGGTTAAAAGTTATCTTCTTTCCATTTAGTTAACTAAGCGAAAACATAAATATACGTGCATAGCCTTGCAACGAAATAAGATATAAGACTATAAATCTTATCTGACAAAATTCTGCCATGATGTCAATGTATCATTTATTAAGGGACTACAGGACCTAAACGCAAGTTTTATAATGCCTAAAAGTATATGATCTACTACAGTAAACAAAATCAGAAAAACATATGATATTCTTCAGGATATAATATAATAATA
Organism: Oligia latruncula; assembly: GCA_948474745.1. Lineage (NCBI taxonomy): Eukaryota > Metazoa > Arthropoda > Insecta > Lepidoptera > Noctuidae > Oligia > Oligia latruncula. The sequence continues at coordinate 9,697,450 of OX419700.1, forward strand.
TAATATAATATTCCACAACTATCACACAACGCCGTCTAGTCTCAAGCTAAGCAGAGCTTGTGTTATGAGTACTAGACAACTGATAAACATACTTATATATTTCTAAATACATACATATATAGATAAATTACACCCAGACACAGAACAAATGATCATGCTCATCACACAAACATTTGTCCTGGGTGGGAATCGAACCCACGACCTCCGGCATAGCAGTCATAGATATGCTAGTTAGCAAAGCCGGGCATTAACTCGTTAATCCGTTAATCGTTAATTAACGAAGTTAACATGTCGAGTAACGGATTAACTTTTAAGTTAACTTAAAACTATGTTAACGGACTCGTTAACTTCCGTTCACAATGTTAACACGTTTTGACATGTACGCCCGAGCCATACCACATAGCAGATACTATTCTGGGCAACATAACAACCCCAGAAAGAGCAGTCATGGTGGACCAGTGATAACGGCACCGACTTTACTTTGTGTAAATGATTTCATTGCCATTGCTCTCAAAACGGTGAAGGAAAAGATCGCGAGGAAACCGACATGTCCCAGGACCAAAAGAATTAGAATCAAGATGAATTCATGGTTTCAGTTTGCGCGTTGATGTCCACCCTGTACTTGTCGTGTATGAGACAAGGTCCGTTATCATTCTAAATCAATATCTTATCGTGATCTCCTACATGTTATAATAACGAAAACCGTTCAAAGCTTGGGTCCCTACGGAGAGATATTAGGGAAAGAGCAATGACCGCTACTGCTGTGCTAAAACACAACACTATAATTCAAGTCAACCGTCTTTCAAACCCAACTCCATCGGTTAGCTAACAAACCGTCTGAACCCTTGAACCATGACAGACAAGCATACAATTTGGCATAACAATAGCTTTGAAACATGGTGACGCATCTAACAAAGGCAGGAAGTTAGGGAATTATCTTTTGACGGTAAACACCTGTGGTTTAATGCACCCCATGCTATTATGCAGCATTTGGTTTTTCGGTTAGTACCAAGAATTTTCAGAAACCGTTGAATGATGATTAAGTACTTGATTTTAATAACGAATGTTAACTGCATCGCTGGTGTAGTGGTCGCAGGCGCTATGCTGATCATGAGGTCCTGAGTTCGATTCCCAGGTCGAGCAAAGTGACCCCAGGGAAGATGGTGGCACAGTGGTCACGTGCTGCCGTGCATAGCGAGGCTCAGGGGAGGCCCCTTTACAGTCTCCCCAGGGATGTGCCTTACAGGCGTTGCACGGGGGGTTCCGGAATTGATCTTTTAAGAGGAACCGGGACCACCCCTATGTGCTGATGATGATCACCGGGATGGTTTTAGCGAGGTAAAAATCCCACACTCCCCGACCTCCCTCCCCGGAGGTCGGGTGCCTTTTGAAGGTTTCCCCCCGACAAAAGGGCGAGCAAAGTGTTATTGGGTTTTTCCGCCAGGGATTTCTCAGTAGTAGCCCGGAGTTTGGATTTTTGCCCGGTTGATGGCAATAGGGTCGCCCCCTATTTTATGGGACTTGAACATACTTAATTGGCGAAATGTGGTTGTACTACAGTACACCTCTGCCTAATCCTTCGGAGCATCAGGCGTGATGTTATGTATGTATGTGAATGTATAGTCGACCTCGTAATTGCTTTATCAATTTTAACAGAAACTTCTAGTAAATTTAAACTTCAGTAAGGTTGAACTTTGACGTTTTATGACGTGCAAGTGACATTCAACCTTATGGTGCTAAAGCAATTACTAATTAGTCAACTATACTAATAAATAGGTCGTTACCACAATATTAGAGCCTTTTGTACACGGCTCGGTTTCCTTACGGTACGGCGTATAATCCGCCGACAGAAAAAACGTGTCCGTCAACAAGCTTCCATAGGATCCTACAACACGACCGTGCCTACACACGACGAATAAACCGTAGTTTTTCACGGCAAGAAATAAGTGTGTGAAAAATGAGCCTAAAGAATCTAGAAAGAAAGAAAAAGTATTTATTGCGACTCGTACAGGAAGATCACAAACTAAACTAAACAGAGTAAAATAAAAATCCAATATATTGCGACATTTAAAAAATAAATGTCGCAGCGCTGGTATTCTGATGTTGTGATGTCACGGGCAGTTACAGAAATAAATAAATAATAGGTTTATTATGCAAAATATTACCAAATAAAAAATAAAAAAATAAAATTATCTGCGCTGCTGTGACGAGTAGAATCATCATCACTTCATCATCAATTGACGTCGAATTTCGAATAGAGATCTCATTGAAGATGAGTAACTATGACGAATCGTGTATTATGAATCAGGTGCTAAAATCACCAGGATTGGCAGACGAATTTACTTAAAAATGTAAAACGTATGTTCAAGCTATTTTGAACACACTCGAGGACAATAGCTATAGTTTATTCAACATTTAATAGACAATTAAAAACCACATAGCACCTTCCCAAACCACCACATTTTTATTAATTACTAGCTGCGCCCCGCGGTTTCACCCGCATAAATTTCGATCCCGTGGGAATATCGGGATAAAAAGTAGCCTATATGTTAATCCAGGGTGTCAGCTACCTCCATACAAAATCTTATTAAAATTGGTCCAGCCGTTGGAGCGTGAAGAAGTAACAAACATATAAACACAACACACACACACACACACCCCCTCACAAACTTTCGCCTTTATAATATTAGTGTGATTGTTAACGCTCAGAATTTAAAACTCCGTTTACCTAAAGCTCAACACAGCTGTTCCACACAAATGTAAAATACACATCGTGATTCCAAACTGACGTAATAGTAGGTACCTAGGTACTTGACCCGCGAAGATCTGACCTCAAAGTTAATTAATTCCATTTTAGTTATTAACTACATAAAGTTACGACCTATAATTGAAAATAGTTGTTATTTGTAATAGCCAGATAATATCCAATGACCAAATGCAGATACAGTCACGGAATATATTGAAAATCATTTCTAGAAATTGTGCAATTTCCTCATAAAATCTGCCGGGTGGAGAATACAAATTGTTTTAATTAAAAGTAAATATTCAAGTCAATAATCTGTATACGGTTTTGTCCAAGCATTTTATTGTGATACTTCCTAGAGTGTCTTATACGACAAATGTAATGGTTTACCTAAGCACGATTAGACTAAGTATGTTAATTTGCTTGTACGACGTTTAAACAATATCATCTACCATCTCGATAAAATCAACGTACGATCAGCTATCTCTAGAGGGGTCCATAGCTAAATAATAACAGCCGCACAGGTCGATCGATTAGGTTAAGCTACGCTTGCTGCGGTTGGTCTGTGGATGGGTGACCATCTTTACATACCGAGACCCCTCCGTGCCTCGGAAAGCACGTTAAACCGTTGGTCCCGGCTGTCATTCGTGGATCTTTGACAGTCGTTACGGGTAGTCAGAAGCCCGAAAATCTGACAACCAGTCTTACCAAGGGGTATCGTATTACCCAGTAACTGGGTTGCGGAGGTCAGATAGGCAGTCGCTCCATGTAAAATCAGCTGCATCCGATTAGACTGGAAGCCGACCCCAACATAGTTGGGAAAAGGCTAGGCAGATGATGAACCCGCTACATGATATATTGTCTAGAATTCATACGAACCAAAGTCTGTTTTCACTAATATTAGGCGACAACTAAATGTAATGCCTAATTAAAAGCGCACTGTTGGATTTTGCGCATCGCTGAAAGTTGAAAATCCAAAAGCGCCCTTTCAACTAATGTACGGAAAACGGATATAATCAGTACTAATAATAGTATGTTCTCACCTGCTCATCAAACGGACTAAGTATAGACAGTGACTTCTCCCCACTTTGTGTCGAGCTGGTGGTATTACTGCGTCTCCTAACTTCGTCCTCCACTCCATTGATATTCCTCTCTGTCGCCTGTCCATTGCTGCTCAAGATGGTCGGCGGTGGCGGCGGCGGCTCAGTCGGGGACGCGTCGTATACTGACTTTAGCTTTCTCAACGTTTTCGGTCGTTCCGCTGGCATCGGCCGCAGACCGATCCCGTCTAGCGTTGTTGTTGAGCCTTTGAAGAGGCCTGTGGACAAGGAAAAGAATTTGGTTTAGTATATTTGATATTGTATGATAATTATTCCTGGCCCACTCCCTCTCACCGAGAGGAGGCCTGTGTCCCAGCAGTGGGAACATTATAGGCTGATTATGTTATGATAATTATTGAAGACAATCTGCACATCCTTATGTTTAACAACCGATTGTACAGACGCCAGCACATAAACCTACCCGAAACTGTAAAATTTTCCCAATCAACTTTTAACCTTATGCTTTAGCGATAAAGTTGAAAATCTATTAAATAAATTTTGACCGATTGTAGTATCTTGATGTGCTGGCGTCTGTACATTAGATACTAATTGCACACATTCCCTTGTGACCCACAACACTAAGATTTATGCGATCGAAGAGCAATACGTGTGTCTGTTTGTATGTCTGTCTGTGTGTATCTTTGTTAGTGATGCAACACTTTATCTATTTTATTGTCCTCGGGTTGCGGGGACGCAGTTATTTGTAATGTATTGATAATAACCAGTCAGGAGACGAAAATTGCCTGCGTAAATAAATTGAGCTGACAGGAACATGACGAAAATTACGATAAAGATAACAATTTCGGTTATGTATTTGGTTGGAATGCCGTTTTTCGAAATTTAATGGTTAAATACACCTAGAAGTAAAAAAAATATCCGTTAAAATAAAGTACCGGTGATTATTGAATATTTTTATCCTTTTCGTCATTTGGCACGGGTTTCACAGGGAAATTTGCAATATTAATTTCGAATAAAAACCCGCCAAATTAAACAAAATAGGAGCACCTGAGAGCTAGGGTCTACTGTGAAATTTGTCAGGTTCCAGCGAAAACAGTGTCCTCCAGTATTCAATAACAAAATCTTGGCGCTAGTAGACCATCTTTAAATAGTAACTTAGCTACCCAGTACCCACCATAACTATCTAGGCGTTTCAGGCGTTGCACGGGGGGGTTCCGGAATTGGTCTTTTAAGAGGAACCGGGACCACCCCTTTGTGCTGATGGTGATCACCGGGGTGGTTTTAGTGAGGTAAAAATCCCACACTCCCCGACCTCTCTCCCCGGAGGTCGGGTGCCTTTTGAAGGTTTCTAACCGACAACAAAAAAAAAAGGTACCTATCCACCAAAGGTCAAAAAACTTTTTCCTCCGCCTTCAGTTATCATTTCCATCTATAATCTACCTGCAAGGCAATTTATACTATGAATACTCAAATGGAGCGTAGTCTATCAATTGTCCGACCTTGCTACTGCTAGCTAGACCAGTTGTTTTGATAACTGCCCGGGCCTTGGCACCGATAGAGGAACGACCGTGTTTTCACTTTTTATAATAACATGCACCTTTTCTTGTTTTGATTGGGCTACTTATGAATGATAGGGTCGTTAATGGTGTTATAGCTATACATACCAAAATACTTAAATATGCTTCAGATATTTTGGTTTAGATGTTAAAATAAAGGTCTTCTTCTTAGCGTGTCGATAGCAATCTAAATGGACTCGGCCCAGAATTCGGCTACTTGTTTGGCGCCTTCACCAACGTCCATCAGTTCTAGTAACGTGCAGCTGACATTAAGTGTCCCATCGTTTGTTGAACAGCACCACATTTACCTACACTCCAAAGCGGAGTCGTCTATGAGTCTCCACCTGAACAGGTTTTCCTTGCATCGGTCAACCTGGGTCCGGAGTCTGTTTAAAGACTTCCAGATTACCCAAGGTAACTCATGTCCAGGTGGGAGGTCTTCAAAGGTCTTCAAAATAAAGGTGTGCTGGTCAGATACTCTTGTATCCATGTCGATCCGTATTGTTTCTGTGCCCAGGACCCTATTTCAGTAACACACTACCAATCGCAATCTAAATCATTTTGAAGGATATTGCCAATCCATATTGCTCCATATCTTCAAAGAATTTGTCTGCTCAATAACGTAAATAACGCAATGAATGTTGTTGAACTGTCAAAATGAAAGCCTACTGTTAGGGCCGTATTACAGAACCTTACTCAAGACTCAAGTAATGCTTGAGTCTTCAGTAAAACTAGTTTCAACTAGTTTTAAGTAATGCTTGAATTTTGAATGAGATTCTGTAATATGGCCCTTCGTGTGTTACGCAATTACAGTTGCAGTTGTTTTTCTCATAGAAAGTATGGCTAAAGAAATGGCTAAAGAATCTTGTTTATAGAATAAAAGATGTTTCTCATTTTATGAATCGAAAAGGAAAGAGTATCTGACAGTCTTAAACCTAGGTAAACATAACCCGATAAATAAATAAGAAATACTTTCCCACCTTTTGTGTTCGACATGTCTAAGTGATGCGGTTAAGGCATATGTTGTAAAAGAGAAAGGAAAATAATTAATGTATTATTCGGACATCAGTAATTCAGAAATCCTTATTCTACATCCTGTTACTTCAACAAGTAATGTCTTTTATTTAAAAGATAAGTATGTCAGTATCTCTTTGATTTAAAACCGAAAGCGCAAAGGAACATTCTATCTATCCACACAGGAAACGCAAGATATTTCAGTACTAACTGAAAACAAAGGCCGTCTAGTTTATATACTAATTGAACCATGTAAAATAATCCAGACACTCGATATTTACCTACGACCGGCGCGCGCGCATGCCACACTAATTCAGGCCAATTTATTTCTGAGTGCGAACGCGTGAAAACGATTTTCAGCTCATTATTATAGAGCTTGCTTGCTTGAATGTTTGCTGTGATTTATTTTGTAGATATAGAGAGTCAAATTAAATTTGCTAGCGAAACTCCGCGGATGTGATGGGTTTAGATATCTCAACGCGAGGAAAAAACAAAATTGCCGATTTTTTTTTTTGTGGGGTCTCCGCCCTCATTAAGTGTAGTCACTTGAAATATTAGTTATCTATACAGGGTCCCATTAAAATAGATGGACAAATTTTAACACAGCGCTCAGTTCGTCTAACCAAAGATATCCAAGCACAAAAAAAAAACTGATTAAAGTGATTTTATTCTGGCTAAAATAATAAATTGCCGGCACATTAGTGTATTTTCGTTAGCTGATTATTTTTCTTGTAAGTATCTATGCGTTTTTCTTATATATTTTTTTACCATCGTCCTTATTTTGGCGGTCTGAATGATTTCTAAAAGTTTGTCCATCTACATGGGACTTTATATTTACATGCAATTTCTACCAAGAGTTTATTACGAACAATTAAAAAATAAGATAAACCCCCGCAATAATTAAACGATACGTTCTTTAAAGTATTGCTGTTGCTACGAAACACTTAAAAATTACAGGGACAGCAAGATATTTAACAGTAACTTAAGGGGCTTACATGACCTAAAGCGCGTTCTCTGTCGGACTGCATAGAAAAGAAAGAGAAGCGCGATGCACAACGCCGGTAATTTATTGCAAAATATGAAATCTATTGTTTGGACTAAAAAATTAAAACACTATAGTATTTTATTTAGTATGTTGCTTGTAGAATAATCTGACAAAAAATCAGAATGATTATAATATTAGTATGGTTTTTATTGTAAAAAGAAAGTTTTTAGAGGTAGGTATCTTCATGATTTTTTTCTATCGTATCAAATTATTTGTATTAGGTATATATTGTGTTGTATGTTTTCAAACCTAGTATATATCCTGAATCAATATAAAATATATTTTTCTGATTTTGTTTACTGAAGTCGATCATATACTTTTATTGTTTCTTAAACTTGCGTATTTTGTGTTTAGGTCCTGCAAGCCCCTTAAAAATGAGTTGCGTTTGAGCAGAGCCATAAGCAACGCAATAAAAACATGATTACTTAAATGTGCATAAAACTTTATTATGATTAAAATCTAATGCTATAAGTTATGTCAATTATTACGACAGGACTTAGAGGTCAAAGCTATTTTTTATATAGTAAGTACGGTCAGCAACAAAAGTCGATTAACACTTAAGTTTTTTTAATCTGTTATTGAGCAAAATATTTGTTCAAAATTGCAGCAGAAGTGCAATACAATTTTGAAGAAATATTTGACTCAATAACTGAGATTAAAAAACTGAAGTGTTAATCGAGTTTTGTTGCTGACTGTACCTATGTATATTTATGCAACCACTAATCATTTATTAATAGATAAACCTATAGCATCAGGTGTTTGACATTGAAAAATATTGAATAAATAATATATTCAGAATAAAATTAGCATAAAGTGAGCATTAAAGAATTGTCTGCTTTTAAATAATTCATGAGCATAACTTTTTACATAACAGCGCATTGTTTAGTCTCCAAAATAAATGTCTCGCTTAAGAGATAGACTTATTTGTATGGTGCGTTGCAATTTGTCAATATTTCAAAATGTGTCATCATCAATGGCATAGCTCACTGTTGAATCACACGTCACCAGTTCACTGCTGAAAGTAAACCTCTAACCCCCAAATTGCTTAACACATGATTACTCTCAATTTGAATCATTTTGAAAGATATTGCTAATCCATTGCTCCATGGCAAAATGTGTCTGCTCAACAACGTAAATAACGCAATGAATATTGTTGAACTGTCAAAATGAAACGCATTGCTACTGATAGTATGTTACGCAATTGCCCCGCAGGAGAGAATGGTTTCTTCTATTTCTGCTTTAACCATGTTTTGATAATCTCCTCCTCCTCTTATCTCAATTTATTTGTGGTCGGCACAGAACATATTTTTCTTCTATTAGGTACCTAAGCGTCATCTTTAGGCATATAATTAAGAAAGAAATCAAGAATTAAGCACAGAATTAACACTGGATGGATGAAATGGCGGCAGGTCAAGGGGACAATCTACGACTCCCGCATTCCCCTTAACCTTAAGGGGAAGATATATAAGATCATGATTAGACCTGCTGTCTTGTATGGATCAGAATGTTGGGCCACAAAAGGAATGAATGAAAGGCAATTGCATGCAACTGAGGTGAGAATGCTAAGAGGGATGTGTGGTGTTACACGAATGGATAGAATAAGAAATGAGTACATAAGAGGAAGTTTGAAAGTGGCACCGGTAACTGAAAAGTTGTGTGGAAATCGGTTGTCTTGGTACGGGCATGTGTTACGGAGAAATGAGGAAAATGACGTGAGGAGAGTTTTGAATATGGATGTCGATGGCTATAAGAGTAGGGGATGACCAAAGAAACGATGGATGGAATGTGTGAATGATGATATGGTTAGAAAGAGGGTGACTACCGAGATGACGACTAATAGAGAAGTGTGCATGTTGCGCCGATCCCAAATAAATAGGGCAGGAGAATGTTGATGAAGCGTCATCTATAAGTTTATTTTCTTCCTAGCTTTCTCTCCTTTCACACAATCCATCATCTACCTCACCAAATACATTGTATAAAGCGGCTATGACCTAAATACTAAACAAGGATTTAAAAAAAACATCTGAAACTGTACTAATATCAGAAGCATCATTTACCTTTCCAACACCCACGACATGTGTTTGTGTGGTCCTCATAAAGTCAGGACCACACAATAGGAACCAATTATATCTCCCATTAGTTCGAGCTTTACTTAGGAACATGTCTACCCAACTAAAAGGTAGCAAATGAAAGTGACAAGCTTCAGACAATGGGCACGAAAACAATGCCTATTGTGACCCTTTGAGGAATCGGTGTGAACCATGGAGTAGTAAGGAATGGAGGACTCATGTGTGAAGAAACGTGTGATGCGACAACGCGTTGAAAGTATATCTTTTAAACTGGTAAGAAATCATCGCACTCATTAAAATGGCCGATTGATCTCTATCATTATAAGTCATCTATGACAGACGGGGAATTCCTGAACTGAAGCAACAATTGGAACAGTTATACTGGCAGACGATGCACTGGCCAAGGCGTGTCTGAGTAAAATTAGCCAATACAATATGCCAGCTTTACATGTACGTTTTTATACAGTTACAGGATACTTTAATTTCTAAGTTGCGATAGAGCCCTGCGATCGAAGAATTTTCTTTACCCTCAGAATCGCTTCCTACAGTGTAAATGTTCTTCTGTTATTGAATACCTAAACGTTTAACCGTGACTAGATCCTAGAATAATATGCGTATACACACTCCATTTAATTATAATCTGTGTTGTGAACTATTTGTTTCATGAACAGGAAGATTACATGGCGGTTATGTGATTGTAATATTTTTACATTTTCATGGGAACGGAGGAATATTAAATGAGTATAAGCTACTTATTATCCCACGCATGTTGATGTAATTTATGTGAACTGTAAACGCGTACTTCGATATGTCGGAATATAAATATTGTTTGATGTCAAGTGTCTTTCGTTCAACAACCTCGGCTAATTGTTTCATAGGTTATAAAAAAAAAACAAGTTTAAAATTAACAGGAATACTTTAGAAGGAAAGAAATTGAAGAAGTCAGCGCTTCAAAGACATTGAAACAGTAGCATAGCGAATAGTCATACCAAAAATGTCCATAACTAAAAAGGTATAAAAATAGACCTCTTACAACAATACTAATGACAGAAAAGATAATGATGTCACATCACCAATCTTGGCAAACGCACTCGTGTTCAAGGCAATTTAATGTAAAAAACGTATTAATCATTTTGTTTGACAAAACCTTCGTATGACACATTTTAAATTAAGCTCTTTTAACTTGTGTAAGGAAAAACATAAAATGTAAGATAAACAAAAGGATTTCAAGAAGGATAATATGACATCATTAAAAGTTGTGTTTTCACTATTTTTAAAACCCACTTAAATTCCATACAGTGCCTTGCAACTGGCAACAGTATCTTATTGAAATTAACCATTTGAAACGAACAACTTGATCAGACGGATGTCCCGCCTATTTTGTTTCGTTTGCATTCAGACTAACCTCAAAAATTGCTAGGCGATTTTTGATACGTGCTCTATTATAAAGAGGGTCATTAAGGTTAGTCTTCATGTACGAGCGCATTATTGTAGTTGGCGAACGATAGTATTTCGTTATTATTTTTATATCTACATCATATGATAGCATATCCAGCTAGAAATCGCAGTGACTCAAGAAAAACAGTGCTGCACGCAATATATACAGCGATATATCCTGGTTTGTAATGACTAATGCAGTTAATAAGAAACGTGTAGAAATTTCCAAAACTAGCGAATTTATAACAAAAATCTTTGAAAAAATCTTTGGAACTCACAGTTTCCCATCAGAGTGGCAATCATTTAACATTCCATACAACTGTAACGTCGTCATCTCTTCATTAGTCAGATTTATTTTAAGAAACACCTTTAACTTATCACTAACTATTCCACTATCACTTTTGAACACACTTTCAGCACATAAAATCTCAACTTCATTAAAACTATTCACAACTTTTATTCTAATACTCGTAAATCCAAAGAAATTCGCGATTTCTGATGATGCAGTAGTAACGACAGTACTGTCAGCCGGTGCCCGTGCAACTGTCGAAGCTACCAAGTGAAACAATATTGATAACAGACGACGTCACTTATCGTCCGCACTTTATTAATCTGAATCAATTTGTTCGAGGAGACAATTGGAGGACGATTTCGTAGGATATGGGGGGAGACCGGGAGACCACTGGGAACTGACTTAAACATATTTCTGTCTCTATCACACTATTCACCATAAAAATCGATGTGAGCAGGTACGACACACCATTAGCTGAATACATAGGTAGGTTTGCGTCTGGTTATGTGTTCATGAATGGAAACCGTGACTCGTCAAACGCAGTACGACTACGAACGTCCCAGACTAGGTACAGCTATGATGTCTTCAAGGTGGAGTTTCCCGGGATCGAATCTAGGCCTGTGTCTAGCAGAGGATTTATATATACCTATCATGGAGATATGTGGAGATTTTGTAGTTATGCCTGGGAACCTTATTCTGAGGGTTTTATTGTCTCAACTTCTTCTCATTCTGTGTTTTTCCAGTAAAATATCTTAATACTTGTGTACTTGTGTAAACTTCTGGAAACATTTGTATTTTAGTTTGGATACGGAATTGTAGATATTTGGAATTCCAGATAAGGAGGATGTTATCAGGATTATTATTGGAAAAAGGGCACTGTTTGGTTGACGGACGGGAAAGAACGTTATCTCTACAAGGAATTTTTGTGCGAATTCTAGCTCATCATCGTTTGATAACATAGGAGTGCCCTGTCTGTAGATTAAGAGATAAACTCGAAGACATGGTTCCTGGCTTTCATTCCTATTCGTTGTGTGCGTTTATCTTTAAGAATGCAAATAAATATTTTCACACTAGTTTCAAGTTTATGCCCAAAATCATCATCATCTGCCTAGCCTTTTCCCGACTATGTTGGGGTCGGCTTCCAGTCCAACCGGATGCAGCTGAATACCAGTATTTTACATAATGCGACTGCCTATCTGACCTCCACAACCCAGTTACTAGGTAATACGATACCCCTTGGTAAGACTGATTGTCAAATTTTCAGTTTTCTGACGACCCGTAACGACTGCCAAAGATCCACGATTGACAACCGGGACCAACAGCTTAACGTGCTTTGCGAGGCATGGAGGGGTCTTGATATGTAAAGATCAACCGCGGCAAACGTAGCTTAACCTGATCTGAAGTTTATGCCCAAAATATCGATGACAAAAATTCAATATTTTGTAGAATTCAATATCTATATATTACATAATGGTATGCTATAAAAAAGCTACATGCTAAAAAGTCTGTGATAATAAATGAGTCATAGATATAAAAAATACATAGAAGTTTTTTGTTTTGATCTAAAAAATTACCTGTTTTTACCGGTTTTTCTAGACTAGACACATACAGACTAGTCCCAGGTTACACAAGTAACTAAATATATATACAGAAACATTAATCAGGTACGGTCGACGGCATATCAAGCTATTCATTTCCAGTATAAAGTGACATCTCATTGTATGAAAAGTCTATACAAGGCGAGGTCAGCTAAAATTGGAATGTTTTAGCTTGATATGTCGTCTTGTGTACTACTGGAACATTTTATATTTTTACTAGCTGTTCCCCGCGGTGTCACACGCTGCGCGGCTCCTAAGGGTCGTAGCGTGATGTTATATAGCCTATAGCCTTCCTCGATAAATGGACTACCCAACACTAAAAGAATCATTCAAATCGGACCAGTAGTTCCAGAGATTAGCGCGTTCAAACAAACAAACAAACAAACTCTGCAGCTTTATAATATTAAGTATAGATTATGACCAGATCAACGTGGCAGATAATATCAGAGACTTATTATCTCGTTCTAATATCTTCAAATATAATGATGATATAATAAATCTTATTTATTACTATCACGCACGCGATAATATTAGAGGCGAAAGTTGTTACGTTAGGTTAGTATGGTCAATGACTTTTTAAGCTGTTTTATTTTGGCAATCCCTTCGGGCACAACTTTAATGAAAATGATGCAGTACTATGAGAAGTATAAAACGTAGAGGCTTATTCAATAAAGCTGTTAAGATTATAGTTACATCATGAAACAGTTTATCATAAATCAGTTGATTTGCACACAATCGACTTTAATAATTATATGGTTTATATGCGTGCCCGCCATATTAAATTCACTATCTGTAACCCAAGTCTTAGATCGCAAGTCAACATGTAGCTAGATTGGCACAGGTCGAAAATTGCTTTCAAAGTACGGAAAGGTTCTCTACAAAAAAAAGGTTCTCTAAAAAAATGTCTTTTGATTTCAATGTCTATTTAAGTTAAGTTACGTTTCATTATCCGTCTGTAAGTCCCAAAACAATTTACCTTTACTATTTGAAACTCCTTACTAATAAAAGTTGTATAGCGTCTGTATAGTTACACAATGCTTTGTCTTCTTCTTTTGAAAGTCAAATTACTATTGACTGAAAGAGACAGATCGGTATGTAACTATTCATCTGATATAATACGTTTATTAGTAAGGATATACTAATACTGAAATTCAAAGCCAACTTATCATCGCCTACAGTCCTAGAAGTATGCACAAGTGAGTGTTATTTGCAGTCATGGCTAGAGAACACCCGATCTAATCCTATATTTATTGACATAACGACGAACACGCACATTACTTACTAATTTATCGTTACATCTCTATCATCAGTATCCGTTCACATGTAACCCCTAAAATACAGGACGGTTACAAAGTCGAGCACATGTTTTAGATTAAGTTTGAGTTACTGAAGCCGCCATGTGCCCATGGCCAAGGTTACAAATTATATTTTGGGGGTAGGGTTGTCAGAGAAAACATATTTGGTACGTTGACGTTGGGGTAAGATCTGTCTAAACTTTTTGAATGGGATATAATTTTGGTATTGTTGTTACACAAGTAGAGTTACAAAATATAAAGATGGTCAAAAAAAATATATATCTCTGTAACATTGTGAATAATTTTAAAATTAATACTTTAGTCTCATTTTCGGGTTAATAAATATATTGTATTAATATCACATAATGTATTTACTTTGAAGGGAAAAGAAACAGATGTCTTCCATTTGATTACGAAGCCAAAACATGGCTTCTGAGGATTAAGTAGCTGATCTTGTTATGTATTGACCTATCCAAACAATTTAGCTTAATCTAATTTACAGAATATCTTCTTTAATCTGCACTAAAACATTTGGTGACTGTGGCTTAGCTTTTACCTTATAAGATTTCATCAATGTTTTCGTCAGGAAAAGTAAGTTAGGTTTAGGGTAACCCTATGGAGTAAAGATAACATATTCTTAGAAAGGGATGCACATTGAAATTTGAATATGCCTTATCTTTACACGTATTCTGTGGGGTAAGCAAACAAACGGTTGTGTATATAATTATATAAAACAATTTTGTTTCTTGATTTTTATTAATTGGACCTCGCTCCTCTTTATCCATGCAAGGGCTCTTGAGCTTCTATAGTTGTCGTTGTAGCGTTTTAATGCTACAACGGTACAACCAATTAATAAAAATCAAGAAACAAAATTGTTAAATAAAATTATACACGCGGCAATAGCGGTCATTGACCCGCCTACATTTTCTAGCATTTCTTATTTCATAAATTGAAATAAAGTCCGTTAACGGACCTGGATCACCTCAGAGGAGAAGAGGAAGACCTCAACCCACATGGATGACAAAGATCCAAAAGGACACGAGGGAGATGGGACTTACCGAAATAAATGGCGTCACATGATTGGGAAAGCCCACCCCGTGTAACGAGAAAAGGCGAGACCAAAGAAGAAGTACGTCCTGGATCATCTATCGTGAATTCGTGATCATCAACATGTTCCAATAACGAAAAACCATACAATCATAGTTTATTGTTTGAGTTCTTACGGAGAGATATTATTAGGGGAAGGGCAATGACCGCTATTGTCATACTAAAACGTGACAACTATTTTAATTATTTATCTACTCGTGGGACAAGGTATAAAACTTTGTTTATTTCCCTTTGTATATGTCCCATGTAAAATACGTAAATGAATAAAATGAAAGTTACTTATCTGTTTCACTCGAACTAAAAAAGTGTTATAAATATACAAGAAATAAGTTGAAAGGAAACACCATTATTTTTTAACAAAAAAAAAAGGTTGAAGATACAGTTCCTAAAACAACGAGTAACATCATCCATACGTCTTGCAAGACGTAGCTTTTTATAAGGCAAATACAAAATTAATGACATACGAACAGCCACTTTGTTAGAGTTGAAATAAAGTTCATATTAACTTGGCTATTTAATGAAAATTAAGCTATCATTTTTGAATAGTGAAACTTGATAGTTGTCGTTTTTTTTTGTGTTTTAAAAACCTTGACACATGTTTTCATTTTGGTTTATAATAGAGCTACCTACTCCTGTAGGTATCACTTCACTATTATAACGTAGACTCTAAGGAAAAACCGACCTAACACTAATATAAAATAAATTTTAGGGTAATTTAGGGACTGTTACATGTAGGCTGGCAGACTGTTAAATGCTCTTTTCAGTCCGGAAAAAAAAAATGAAAATAAGCAATCGTAATTTTGATATTTGAGATGTTTTTGCTATTTATATATTTTTATTCCGTTACACACTCGCCCACTAGGTACTGAGTTATATTTTTTGGTCCTTAAAATCTATTAAAGCGAAGGCAGGAGCGTTATAAAAACATAATAATGTAAATCTAATTATAATAATCATACATAAGCAAGTCTAAACACATAATGTAATAAAATTATGTGGGATATCAATTTAAAACGATGACAGCCACAATATGTTTACCAACATAATTGTGGCGTTTAGGTAGTAAATATGTACAAAATCTTTATGTTGTTTGATTTACAATCTAAAGCTGATAGACGCTTCACTTTTTGTTCATTTTTGCCTTTCATTCGGCATATTTCACTTGAAGTGAAACGTCTGAACACAAAATAAATTAAAAGTGAAAAAATAATTGAAGTCGGTTTAATTTTTTTTAATTATTTTTTTTCGTAATTTTTAGTTTTTGCACTAGAATTTGACCAAGGTTTTGAGAAGTTTTCCCTTTGACACTACACCCGTAGCTCGTATCAATAAGCCAGGCCGTCACACTTACACGTATTAGTCCATATCTTGAACATTACTGAATCGATCTTGATGAAACTTGCACTGTTCCCCAAGTTAAAAAAAAATCGTCACGATCCGATTGTTAGAATTTAATTTTAACTAGTTATGAACCTGACATATTGGAAATAAAACGATCCGATTAATAGTTTCGGAGATATGCGTGGACAAACAAACATACATACATACATACATACGTCTATAAAATTTTGTATATTTGTTTGGAAGCCCTAATAGATTGTCATATGTGAATATAATGCAATTCCAATAATATTACATACATACGTGTCGAATTGATAACCTCCTTTTTTTTGAAGTCGGTAAAAATTTTTTTTTTCTGAACGGATCCAACGATGCCGATGTTGGATTTGGGCACTCTTTCACTAGCCTGCCGAATTATCGAAAAATTAAATTAATGGAACATTATGAACGTTCATTCCTCTATGCTTTCGGCGTCGTGTATCGTGGAATGTAACAAAAATTCACCTTCACTCGAGGGAAGCGTCTGATATGAGAAAACGTGGACACGTGGTCATTGATTGGCATTCATTTCATACATTTTTTTTTCTTACATTAATATAATAACGCCAAACAGAACATAGGGACATGGCAATGGTAATCTGTTCTGTATACATTGAGTTTGTCATTGACATTGGCTCTGTGAACTTAGAAGGTTATAACTTTGACTGGTTTGAGTCGAAAATAGATCTAGATACAGTATCTATATATATATTAAATGAACATTAAAATAAGAAAAGAAGTGTCTGCTTTGCGATATTAAATTTACAGGCTTAAAATAAAACAATAATTAAATGAGTAGGTACATCGGGTTTTATTTGTTGACTTGAAATACATCGTGATATTTGTGGCCAGTGGAGTCCAGTTACTTACGCTGAACCGGGGGGACTCAGACGAACAAACTGTCGATTTTCCACGAATTGTTACAAGAATCATTTTCAGTTACATTTAACTTCAAAATCGTCATTTCATATAAGGTAAAAAAAACAATGAAACACGCAACTTTTGAACAAAAAATAGATAAAATTTCGGGTAAATGTAATTCATAAAAAATCGTATGACCCACTATTTCCTCGTAGTAAAAATTGCTACCAACTAAAATGACGCTGCTGCTGCAATGATGTCACTTTGATAAGAAGAAGATAAAGGCTGTTGCAATCGTTACTTATCAGTTATCAATAGCTTCTGTAATATCGCGAGAATTATGTAGGTATGGTGCAAATCAATATAATGTATTAGATACAACGATTATGTGTGTTGTTGTTATTGTAACTAATGAGGGTCTGTAGGTTATCTAATTATTTAATTCGATAATAACGGCAAATTTTAGATCATCAACGAAACAAAAGGAGTATGTTAGGATAAATCTGTGAATCTCGAAATCAATTTATTAGTAAACAAAACTGGACTGAATCGACACATTTGCATGGCGTTTAGATATATTTTTCAGGTATCTGTTGCATGTTCCAAACATAAAGAAAATACAAGAAAAAAGAAGACCAATAAACATATTGCTGTAGTCTTCAATAGAGCATATATTGTAGCTACAGTAGAGAGGAACGTATTACCTATCAAGCATACAAAAAATACATAAATACGAACTATCCCGTTTACTCATAGACAGTAGACACGTGTCCATAATGACATGCAGCTGTGACATCTAAAACGTTCCTCTTCCTCTGACGTCATTGCAGAAAACAGTCACATCAGAGAAAATACAACAAGGATCACAGAAAATCATAGATGTATGAAACAAGATCATCCAATTTATCTTGACCTTTGTAGTGGCGCTTCATGTCAAGGTAATTGCTATAAGAATAGAGGAAGAGTAAGGAATCAATGAATGGATGAGAGAGGAGAAAGTCAATACTAAGATGACAGCTGGTTATGATGAAGAGGACATGCTCGGCTGACCCCAAATACAATAGAAACGCAGGAAGATGATGATTCTGGACCGCAAAGTTAAGGAACCTGGCGTATTAGACAATCACTGAGGTTTACGCATTATCGTGAGGAATCATTTAAATAACATAACATCACGCCTGTAATCCCCGAACGGAGGGTTAGGCAGTGGTGTACCTAAGTAGGCACACCCAGAACTCCACACAATCCTTAATAATGGCCAGAAATTGCACACACACAGATCAATAGTCATAATCAAGGCTTATTTATGCCTTCTCTGTTTGAGAAGAAACCTTAACCCTGAATTGGGACAAAGGCCAGTAGGCATTCTAATTAAGGCTTCCACTTTGTAACTAGTTAGATGATTATCAAGATAAGGAACAACAAACTGAATGTCATACTTAACAAACTTCAAATTCCATTGACACAGTCCACCAAAAATTTATTAGATCCTTTTTGTTACAAATGGTCACACAAAAATCAACTTATTCTCTAAAGTATTATGAACACTGCTATAAACTTTCAGAAAAACTTTCCGTTTCTTTAGAATAATATGAAAATCACCTAATTGACTTATTGTTTTGAGTTACTTTCCCCGATTTACCAAGTATCAAATTATACTGGACCAAACCAATGAATCACTGGCTCACTGGGCGATCCTCGTGAGTCAGTTTCATGTTTCATCTTACTCATTGGCGGTAAAACTATGGGTATTTGATAATCGCTCTCGTTTTTATGAACAGCCTTGATAACGGACGAGTGTTACGATGTGATAATGCGGCAGATTTTTGTATTTTTAAGGATATGTGTTACTGGAGATTACTGTTATCAGTTTTTGTAATATATATTGTAACTCATGTTTTGATCTACATTTTAATGTGTTTGGGTATGGACGGTGGTGGGACCGTGTTATTTTACTCAAATTGTTGCAAACGGTTGACTTCTGGAGGCTTCAGATGTTTTGATTTTAAAACCGAGCGATTTATTTCGGTACAAATTCGAAAACATGCGCACAAAGTTACTTGTGCCGCCTCCATAGGATGGGACCTGACAAATTCTAATAAACTGACCACAGTTTTGAATCATTATTTATTAGGTGTACCTAGGTACTGATATGTAGTTTACTGACGGCAAATGGAAACGTCTGGAACCTTGAACTAAGAGCAAAATATACGAGTATATGTAAACAAAACAAACATCAAAATAGCACCAAGATTTTTCCTATTACATTCTCATAAAAACATTATTACCGCCAATAAAAGAATGGAACAAACACAACACTTCTCGGAAGATTAAAATAAAAATCTTGAACGATATTAGCATAAGAATACGCTTGGAACAAAATAAATAGGTACACTTGTGCCTATATTTTGTATTGCTGCACTCTCTGAGTTATTAATAGGTGATACAAAAGACCCTTGCAATAAATATTATGGTGGCCATAAAGGGTGGACAAAGGGAGTTCGATGACTTGATCGTGGTTTGTTTCCATGGTACTCGTGATGTAAGGTTTGTTTAGTAATGTTTCAGCAGGTAGTCGAACACTTATCTCAAGCTTCTTTGTAAATTAGGGTAGTTTTAGACCGTCTTTTATCGTTTCATTGTCTCATAGGGGTTTTGCTATAATATGAAGAAACGGTCCTGTTTACTCTTTTGTAAATAATTGCCATCTAAAGACTCTTGTTTACGTGGCCTGAGAAAGACTATTGGGGAGTTTGCGTACAGAAAACAAAGAATTAAGTGTTATGATTTAACTTGGGCGAAGTTTTTGACATAGGTAAGTTAATATTGATTGAATTATCATATAAGCTGTCTGGCAGAGTTGAAAGTGCAATTGCACAAGAGTTATTCATGCCTAAATACGTACCTACTGACCACTGAAGTATAGCACTGGGAAAAGGATAAAAAATATTTTACCAAAATCCCACGCAAAACATAGCTTGAAACTCCGAACTAGACAATGACAATTACGATTAAGGTTAAAAATCATCAGGAAAAATTAAGCTCACATTTTTCCTTTTGTTCTCTTTAGATATTTTTAGCGTGGCAATGGCCCAATGGCATTCTAAAGTCAGCCCCAAACTTAGACTACTGCTGCATATCAGCAGCGTAAAGTTACCGTACGTACCTACTTCAAAATAAATTGTGTCAGCCCCGAGCTTTATTGCAGTATCTAGCGATCTTCGCAAATAACAGTAAATATATTATTTATCGTACAAAACAATGGAACAACACCCCACTCGATGCACTGACCCTACAACACCTGCTGACCTTGCAACGCCGCAAGCTCTAAGATTTGTTTGTGTTACACAACTTGTTTCATGTTTATTATTATTCGAGGCTTTGGCTCTGTGTCTATTATTATTTACTATTATTTTATGGACGTAGTGAGCTAGCGTGCGAGCAGCGGTCGTTTCTACGCTGTGCAAGATGTAGCCAACGCTATTATTTTTGAGATCCTATGTATATTGTTCTACAAATGTAATACTTACATTAAATTGTGCAGGTGCATCCTACCTTAACATAATACAATGGTTTGCGTTTGCACAGCGTGCAACTTTGTTTTTTTACAAACCCATTGTATATTATGTATAATTGTTTTCCTAGAATACTCAGATCTCTATTTGGGGCTTCCCTGACAGCAAGATTTAGTAACAACTAAATATCTGGTTGCAAACTTGCAACAGAAAACTTCCTAAAGAAACGTTCCTATTTAGGTACCTAAAACGAATTCAGCTAGGTATGCAATTTTGACGATACGACCATTCAACAAGTTACTTCTTTGTTTTTATATCAAAATTGTTTCTGCAATTAAAGTGATCAGTGACATTAAGGATAGGTAGTCAAAACCTTCAAAACGATAAGTATAAAATAACCAAATTATTTTTCTTTCGTATTCGACACTCCTGTAATCCCTGAAGGATTAGGTTATAAGTAGATAATCTTTATTTGACCGTGTATCGATCATTTCATTGGCATTAAGTAGGTATGTTAAATGGAAAGGACAGGAGGACAGGTACATACGAGAGTATGACGTCACATGTCACGGTCACACTTGTCGTGATTTTCTAAGAAGGTGAGTCATGTTTAGTGAAATAATATCAACGTAATACACGTTCGATGGTTTGACCGAAGTAGGTGTGTGGATTAGAGACCGGGTGACTCTCTCATGGAATCTACGTATGACAAATCATTCTGAGAAGATAACGGGTCACCATTACGATTGGGAATTGCAATAATGAGGTACTTAACTAACAATTTCGTCTTCCACATACTGTCCAAATAAAACGTACACGTAATAGGTATGCTAGACTGATTTGGTCCACCATTTTATTGGAAGGTGTTGAAGTATATCAAAAACATATCTATATGCTACTTCAACACTATAGACCTTCGATCAATACTTATCGTCTTTCTCATTTTATTATCCGAGCACGCGCTTGTCACTTGACTGAAATCCTTACGTTCTCAAAATTCTCATAGTGATTGTTCTACTCTTCTAGCCCTGTGTGGGATCACACACGTCTCACGTGATATTAGTGTTACACACCTTTCAAGACATAACTAAAAGGATAAAAAAGGTATTATTGAAATCCTTAGAACGGCCTTTCCTTTGGTGTCCCCCTTTAACCCTAACAGGAGGGACTGCTATATGTCTTCCTACGTAATTTTAAAGACACCTAAGTTTTGAAAAGGAAATTTCATTTGTGAGAAAAAATATGATCACTTCAATTCGAATTTTTGGAAACACAGATGAGTTTTCCATTTTACAATAATACTTTTCCACAGGGACTAAAACATAAGATTAACGTAAACAACTATTGCATGTCTCTAGGTAAGTCCTATACAATACAAAAACGTAAACAATGCCATGCCGTAACACCTATTGTACTTAACCAACGGTTTAACTTATCTGATGTTACAAAATGCAGCCTTTTGTTGTATTTATTTATTTTTAAAAGAGCATTATGTAGTGCGGCAAGGCACTTCTGTGAAGCAATCTTTCACTTATTTACGCTACATTGCACTGCAATACTCAGAATATTATATAAAGCATCCATTACTTGGTGTGTTGTAAAGGATAAGTCGTACTTGACTGAAAAAACTGCGAGAAAATTTTATTCATTAAGTAATAAAAATCCAAATAAGTACCTATACCTAAACTGCAAACAAATTAAAAAAAGAAAGAAGCGAATTCCAAAATACACTACATACCTACTTATAAATTGAAAAATAACTATAATTTCAGAAATCGGTGTCTTTGGTTTTCTTCGCGAGCTACCTCTACCAAATGAAAAAAGAATCTCGTAAATCGGCCCAGAAAATCCGCCGAATGCATAAACTCCTCCTTTTTTAAAGTCGGTTAAAAATAAAGTTCTTTTTTGCATTTTATGTGTTAAAGACGAACATTGCGAAAATACTTTCAGCAACAACTGTGAAATATTCAATAAATAAATCAACCTTTAAGCTACGCTATTGCCAAAATACACAATCATAAATAGCTATATGTACACAATACAATTTCTGTCCTAAATACCTAGCGATCATCCGCACATTAACGGCGTGCGCGCATGTTTGTTGAACGGTTAGCAACGCACGTTCTATTATAGATATAACATTGTACAGAAATTCCTATACCTACTTACTATAGTTGGCTCACACATACATATGCAGCGCTATTTTTTATGGGATTTACCGAGTAGCATACATAACTCATATCTACATGAAAACATTATGGTGAAATAGATATCGATTGAGATAGCATAATCAGCCTATAGGTAATGTTCCCACTGCTGGGACACAGGCCTTCTCTCTTTGAGAGGAAGTGAGCTGTAATCTACCACGCGGGCCCAGTGCGGGTTGGTAGATGTCACACACCTTTAGAATTATAGAGACCTAATTCGAAATTTGAAGATTTAATTTTCAACTTTCACTCATAAAATTACCTTGCATGACCATCTTCATCGAATCTTACTAAAACAGAGACTTAATATGTCAGTCTTGTCAGATATGTCAAAGTTGTCTAACCTAACTTAAAATGTTTTATTAAGATTCGACGAAGATGGTCGTGCAAGGTAATTTTATGAGTGAAAGTTGAAATCTTCAAAGTTCGAATTAGGTCTCTATAATTCTAAAGGTGCGACATGTCTTCGACTTTTTGGTTCTAGGACATGCCAGTTTCCTCACGATATTTTCCTTCATTTTCGATTGAGATATGATGACGATATTATGGTGGAATAGAGAAAATCTTTTCACACTGTCATACGCTCGAACAACCCAAGCTAGATCATGAGTTCAAGCATTTAGAATATTATGATAGTAGAGTTTCAAAGATCCTTTAAAGAAGGTCCGGTTGCAATTCCTGAAGGTCTGAATTTTATTTTGCTTAAGTTCTGTTGCAACTCTTATTCTGCTAGCTCTGCCTTTAGAGATCTAAGGTTCCGTCAAAACTGGAAGGAGGGCGCGGGCTCGCGGAAGACGGGAGGAGTGGAGGGAGGTCTTTGCCTAGGAAAGAATCTGCGCAGGCAAGTAGAAAAAAAAGTTTGTACTGGTTTTAGATAGTCTAGTTCTGTGCTCTTTCTGTGATCTCATGGACTACTACATATTAGCAGATGTTACAGCATTTTGAAGTGTCCACACACCTACACTTTTAAGCGTGAGTTTATGTTTGTGTGCATGCATGCTATTTGTATTGTATTTTTTTTTGTAGCAACTTTTTGTTATTTGGTATGGTTTTTACCGACTTTACAAAAAGGAGGAGGTACTATGTTCGGATGTTTGTATGTTTTTTTTTTTTTTTTTTTTTTTTTTTTTTGTATGTTTGTTCATCGAATACGCCGCCAATTATCGACGGATTTTCAAAATTCTTTTTTTGTTCGAAAGTAGATAGTTCTGAGGTGGTCCCATTGTCACCAAGTTAGGATCTGATGATGGGATCTTAGAGAAATCGAGGGCAACCCTCAAATTTTATAGGCTCACTTATTGTTTTTCGCATATTTTATGAAGTATCTTGTGTATTTGTGTATGGTTGTCACCATCTCAGGTAGCTGGGCTGATGATGGAAGGTACAACTCCTTAACAGTAAGAAGTTACTCGAACAGGCAAGGACTGTTTTAGTAAATTGTTTTGATGTTTGATAGGGCATTTGCCACATTTGGTCTCATGATCATCAAGTCATGATGCTGCAGTCAGGATAGTCTGCAGAGTACCTAACTCCTCGACAACTAACAGCAGATATATCGTGTTTAGGCTCCTTGAAAAGGGCTCGATGTGTGGATAAACGTACTGTTACTGAGGAACACCGAAGACCTGATGCTGACGCCAGGAGCATCAGAAAAAGTACAAACCTTTAAATTACAGCACCGTAGTCGTGTTTGGGCTCATTTTAAACAGGACTAATTTTAAGTTCAATGCAATGTTGACATAAGTCTGGCCTGATGTTGCAGCCAGGATTATCAGCATCTAATCTAAAAACTAATAAAAGGAGAACTCCTCAACAATTAACGTCCCTGCATCGAGAAAAGGAATATTTTATAAAAAGGCGGTGGGCAAGTTGACTTTAGGCTATTGTAACTTAGATAAATTATAAATAGACCCACTAAAAAGCGAGAAATAAAAACTTTTTAACAAAAAAAAAAACCGACTTCCAAAAAAAACACTACAAACTGAAAAAAAAAACACTACAAACTGAAAAATAACTTTAATTTCGGAAGTCGGTGGCAAAAACTAAAATACTGATCCTAAGACACCGACTTCCGAAATTAAAGTTATTTTTCAGTTTGTAGTGTTTTTTTTTTCAGTTTGTAGTGTTTTTTTTGGAAGTCGGTTTTTTTTTTTTATCATGAATTATTTGGTCTGTAAAATTTTATTTATGAATCTAATGAACACCACTAATGCTGTTATTCACATGGCCACCCACTTGGCAAAACTAATCTTGAAAGTACCATCAATTTGGAAAAAATATTTTTTTTTTACATTATTCTGTGTGCACATGTAATATGCCTGTGTGCGTGCATTTTCCAAATAATGTAAGAAGTACAATTCACAATATTACGGCATATAACATGTTGTTTGACAAACATTTAGCGAAGCACGTTCAGTTGTGACTCTGTGAGCCACAGAACACAACACCATAGTTAGCACGTAATGTGTGTTTGTAGCACATCGTAATATGTCCACAAGGTTAATTTTATTAAAGTGTTTTATGGGTGTGTGGGTTACCTATGTTGGTTTTGCAGTTTAATTCGTAGGCAGTATGTATTCCACAAGTCTCATTTAGTTAGAGAACATAGTCTTTTCTCATGGACCCACAATGTTCCTACTTCTCATTGTACAAATTTTCCCAATCAACTTTGAACCTTATGCTTTAGCAATAAAGTTGAAAATCTATTAAAGAAATTTGATAGATTGTAGTAGCTTGATGTGCTGGCGTCTGTACACAACATAATATCAAAAAACCGAAACCGCTGAGAAATTCCAAATGGAAAAACCCATTCACACTTTGCCCGACCCAGGAATCGAACTTAGGACCTCATGCTGAGCAGTAGCGCTTGCGACCGCTAGACCAATGGGGAAGTTTCATCGTACCCAACAGATATTTCTATATAACAGTAAGATAGCTCTATCTATCAAGCTGGCGTTACACACTACGGTCCACCGGAGAGGTCTACCTGTGCAGGTATGCCTGCGCAGGTGAACCGGAGCGTGTGTGAGACCTGAGACCTGTGCAGTTTTTTGAACCTGCGCAGGCGACCGGCGCAGAATCGAAAACCTATTCTTTCGAGTGACACCGTACGGTGTACCTACCTGTAAAAGAACTGAAGACAACTTCGGTACACCGGCACGCCCCATACACGCTACCGACGTGTGGTTGACCTCTCCGGTAGACCGTAGCGTGTATGGCTTACATAAGCCAGCCATCTTTCCGATATAAATTCTAAAGCGTTACAAATTCAAAGTCCAATACATTGTTTCTACCATTTTGCCTTTAAGCTGAAGTAGGTAATAAAATAGCATTTCATTGCATGTCATTACATAAACACCTGCTTGGAAATTATACTGGTTGCATTTTAAACACCCAATTTTAGGTAAACATTTAGAGAAACACTATGTTTTGTCACAAGTTTACTACCACAGCTGACCTCTTTGTGCCAAACAGTTTACACGAACCATAACTAAATAAACTGCCATAGACGAGCATTACAAGAACAGTTGAAAGTTTCTTAGAGCTTCATGCAGTTGGAAAAGGCTTGACTGCTAATAAAACAAGAAAATGGAAAAGAAAGGCTTCAGCGTCTAGTGATCAACTGTGGTTTTGCTAAGAGTACAGAAGTTATGAGAGAGAGTGGGGAAGATTGAGTTAAAGGATTGCCATAGAGAGTTCGAAAGAAAATGCTTTCCTTACGTGAATCTCTTAGTTAACTTAAAGAAGTAGACAATTAATGTGGATTCATTGTCTACTTCATTTCTTGTACCATTGCCAATTAAGAAAAGCTAATGCCGTAGTCCGCGCGGAACTTAGGCGTAACTTAACTTCCGCGCCTTAGGTATGTGAGCGGTGGGACGGAGGGGCCGGCGCTTGCTGCGTTGCGAACATTAGGCAACCCGCCACCTCACCCCCGTCCCCGCCTAAGGCGCGGCCAACTAGTTCCGCGCGGACTATAGCTAGTCAGCAACGTGTTAGCGAGGCTGACTGCTCAGGATGCGCCGGACTGGCAATTGAGTACGTTGGTATTGCCACTTATATAGGCTATTTAAATGTACTTTAACGGCGACGGTAATGATGACCACGTTATCCAAACAGGACATGCTAACAAGGTCCCATCAAACCATTTAACAACCTAACAAAACTTTTTAATCGACGATCAATACAACTCGCTGCGCACACGCAACAAAACGCACTGATTAAATAAATATACCTACATAACAATAAACAATAGTTTAACAACACATTATCAAGGTGAACGCCCTCTATAAAAGGTATAACACCCAAGGTAATAAAGGCTGTAATAAAAACGCCAATAAACCTATGGGCCACAATAGCCCTTTGAAAGGGCTAAATGAGCGCCATTGAGCAGTCAGGAAGGGCCGGAAGTCGCAGGTACCGCTTCCGGTTTCGATGCATTCAAATCTCGAACTCGGTTGATGGTAGATAACCGTTTTATTGGTATATTATTTACGGGTATACTAACTGGTATGTTTAATTGTTGAGTCATGCGCAGTTAAATATATTCGAAACGTAGGTATTTTTTTCAGGGTTAGGTTTTTATTATTGCACTGCATTAACCATTACAATTACATTACATTTGCATTCATAGTGGACATGACTGGATAAAATAGGCAAGCTTTATCCTGTGTTAGTGTACGGTTTCATCTCTTTGCGTGTCTCATAAAACCTAACAATAATTCCTAGTGACAATAATGACCTAGATGTTGTGAGAGCAATGCAACTGCAGGAGTTCTAAACAATCTTTGGCATTCATCATCAGATGATGAGCTTCTCTTTTGGAAAATTCATCACCATATTGAGGTATAAACTTTCCTTATTAAAGTGGGACGACAGAAGAGTAGCTATTCTTGATAGAAACACACAAATTTTATTTTGGTACACATGTCTTGAAACATCACGCCTTTATTCGCCGAAGGGTTAGCCAGAAGTGACCTACTTTTAGTATACCCACATATCGCCAGCTATGTTCAAGCTCCATGTACAGACGCCAGCAAATTAAGCTACCCGAAACTGTCAAATTTTCCCAATCCACATTGCACCTTATGCTGTAGCGATAAAGTTGAAAATCTATTAAAGAAATTTGACAGACTGTAGTAGCTTGATGTCCAGTCTGTACCTAACACGGAACGAGCCTATTGCAATCAACCGGGCACAAATCCAGGCTCCGGGCTGCTACTGAGAAATTCCAGATGAAAAAACCAATAACACTGCCCGACCCGGGAATCGAACCGAGGACCTCGTGTTCAGCAGTAGCGCTTGCGACTACTACACCAACGAGGCAGTTAATAATGAGTTGGACCTTTGATTTATTTGTGCCAAAGGAGTAGACAAAGCGGAAACTCGTAACAACATTGAATAATTAGCCAACAAATATTACCAAATTAAATTCCTATATACAGGATGTTTGGTAGAAGAACCGACACAATTTTCTTAGGGATAGGAAGTGCCATATTATCCTATTTCACTCATAACCTCTTAAGTGTCACAGTAGGTACCTAATTGATATGATAATAAGTTCCTTTTTAAGCACCCGAAATATCGTCACAACTTTTTTGTTTGTGGTTACCTATAATGTCAATCATTTTTGGTGCAATCTTCAATGTACATTTTTGTACTTACAATCGGTTCTAGTAAATTCCAAAGTCCTAAAATTGTGTTATGGGACGAAATTTTCAATATAAAAATTCATAATAAAAAAAAAACTATTTTGTGCTAGCAAATGATCCCCAATCCGTCAAAATATTGTGTCGGTCCTTCTATCAAACACCCTGTATAAGGCCAATATATTGAACGGTAGCCAATCAAATCATTTGGCGGAAACAACCATTGTTTTAACCTCGATAGGTTAACAGTGATATAATAATCGCGACTAATTTCATTACCAACTCATTTGCACGGATACAGTAATAGGCATAATTACTAGGCTTTGGAATTTACCTGCATAGTAAACTCTATGACCTAGTATTAAAGTTCAGAATGTGTTACACTAATCGCCAAAAACCAAATTGGTCATTCGAAAAGTTGTTTCTCTCTAGTGAACTGCCTGTAATTTAGGCAGGCGTAATAGTAATTCGTAGGCAATTAAATTATGCTGATAAATAATAAGTATATAATAAGTAAGTAGTAGCAATTGTCAAGAGCCTGGACAAATAGGTGCCTGAAGAAGCTCTTGTTAGGCTGGCTGGTCTAATACTACGCTACTGTCGAAATTTTACATCAAATATAAGTCTTCTCTTTTTGAGAAGAAAATCTTCATGAGAAGACCTAAGGACCAGACCAAAAATGCCAAAACAAAATCGCTAAATCAATTTTCATTGTTTTTATTCTTGTACAAAATGTACTGTCTCTACATTTTTAACATGTCCCAAGCAAAACATTTCTATACATAGCTGGCAAGTCCTTGAACTGATTGATAATAAACTGATAAGAGCTGTCACAGTAAACATACGGTAGACCGGTAGTTATTGGTTATCGATGTTTGAGTTTGCATTAGGAGACAATACTTTCATTTAAAACTATTAATGTAAGGTACAGGGTTTAGAGGTAATTCCTGCCTATGAAATATGTAGCTACCTTTACATTTGAGTAAATATACCTACATATTTTTTTCTTTACTCTGGGTGTATCAGATTGTACCCTGCGACCTAGTGGTGTACCTTGGGCAATCTGCTTCTGTCGATTGGCTAATCTTTACATCATGGTAACCAAATGACTCCTATTTTTATTATTTTTTCTATGGTTTTGATCATTTTGGAATGATGCATTTTCAGCTCAAAAGCATTCATTTACGTTATTGAGCAGACGAATTTTTAAACATAGTTATGAATTAGGTTTGAAAAATTCGTCTATGCATTCTATAAGTGTAATGTATGAGCAGTTCAAAATCTTTTGGATTGTCATAGAAAGTGTGTTAAGCAATAAGGGTGCTGATTCAATTGAAATGCTAAGAGGTCATCTTAACATAAATCTCTACTAAGGATGCAGCACCGCAATTAAATTATATTCATATAAAATCAGTCGAACAACAAAACTTAGTGACTTTCATATAATTTAGAGCACCATGACACACCATAAATTAAAAGGGATAGTAAGAACCATGAAACCCGCATTACGTGGTTGATTAAAATCTTATTGTTCTATAATCCCGTGTAACCATAAAAACACCTTTCCTTAAAGAAATGTATGGGAAAAAGTAAACATTCGCCTCACGTACTAAGATCACAATGGAAGATATCTTCTGTTATACCAAAAACATACAAAGAAATATAAATCTTACGACTTTAAATTACAGTTTAAAATTCAATGGTGTTTTTTTGTACTTACATCTAAATGAATAATAATTATACAGTCTGGCTCTACACGAATCTCATAAAATATGTTTTATTGTTCAAAATATAAAGTATCATTTCGCTTGTAATTTTTTTTCATGAGATTTTGAACAGGAAAATAGTTAAGCTGTTGGAATAAGAATTTAATCTCAAAGGATTTCAGTCTATTTTTGGTTGCATGAAATTTTGGCGACACGAACAATACCCATACAATTTTACACCTTTGCCGCGATGTAGCTTGACACAAATGGCCTTTATAAGTCTGAAATGCTCCCGATTTTGTATGGGTATTTAATTTTCTTCATAATGGTCCAAGACCTTATCTTTTAAGAGTATAATAGCGTCTTGTATCTTTTTGGTAAGAATATTCTCAGCATTGTTTGTTCGAGTTATTAATGGTTTATTTAAAAAAAAGATTGGATACGGAACTTTGTTGATACTGTCTTGTTAATTGTGTAAGTTTCCTATGTCAGTTTTGGGTTCTGAATGAACTCAACATAATTTCAAATTCATCAGAATAAGAAATGCATTAGAAAAGAAGTTCATAAATCTTTTATGTATTTTTTTAAACACTTTTTATTTTTAGTGACTAAACAAGTAAAAACATACCCATTTGCCCCTCAGTTGGCAGGTAGTCCGGAATGATTGGGCCTCTATCACAGAACTTCTCACAGAAAAACACTAACATAACATAATAGGTACCGTTCACTTGTCAGATTTCATTCGCACTCATTTTTGTCACCTCGTAGAATCAACCTTGAAATAAAAGAGAAAAAAATTAAAATAAAAGAAGTAAAAAAAAACGAAAAAACTTAATTAAAATAAAATATATAGGTATTGGGAAATAAAAGATCAAAATTGTTTCTAGTAAAAGTGATAGCGGTTCAATTGGCATATTTATAATGGTTACTTTAAATGTTAATAAAATAATTATGATACAACAGAAACCTCAAAAAAACTAATAGGTACTTGAACGGAATTTTACTTTGTAAAATAAAGCTCATTCCATGAATCCCTCACTGAATAGGTTAACAACATATTAATAGGTTTATAAGTACCGAAAGTACGTATCAGCTACTCATAATAAGCGTCACATAACAAACGAATGAGTTTGTTATCATAACGAACCATAAAACACCATAACATAACATACCCACAGCTGGTTGTTATCTTTAACAGTTTCAATCAACTTCTGACAGTATAACACTTATTTAAAGTGTTTGTTTTCTTTGCCTTTGAAATTAAATTTAGAATCTGTTAATAATACCTATATTTTTATTAAAAAATATAAAAGTTACTGAAACTTTGTTTAAGTAGGTACCTACTTAATTTTTTTTTTTTTTTCGAAAATACCTAAATTTTAGTATGAAAATTCAAAATGGTTTTCGTCCTTTTATCTACTAAGTAACTCAAGAAAGTTATACAACTAGAATAAAAATAAAAATTTAGATCATAGCCAAAAATGAAATTTTATTTAGATCAACACTTCTGTCTTCCGGACAATGTTCTATGGAAACATAAATTAGGAAAATTAGTGTCTAAACCACCAGTAATTTAGTTATAACTAAACGTATTAACAGCTTGGCGAGAACCATAAATATTCTGCACATTAAGGCGCTTTCACACATGATAGTTTATTAATAGACAGCATAAGGAAAATCAATTTAAAAATAAATAGGAAGATAAGGTTAATATATAATTTTGGTTTGAGTGGAAAGGTAAAAAGGTACCTACAGCGATAGTCTAATAGAAAAAATGGTATTACCCGCGTAAGCAATAAAAAAACAGGTTAGAAATTACAGCTATTATTTTGAAAAAAAAAAGGTAGACAGCAAAATGCATTCACCAGCAATATTATCGCGGAGTACTTTTAAATACCCATTGTTCTTAGACAATGCAAGAAACAATAGCATCTTTTCCCTAAGAAATAAGAAAAAACTTTTTAGAGCTTTAAAATCGCCATTATTCCTTCAGA
The DNA here is from genome assembly GCA_948474745.1 of Oligia latruncula. Lineage (NCBI taxonomy): Eukaryota > Metazoa > Arthropoda > Insecta > Lepidoptera > Noctuidae > Oligia > Oligia latruncula. The sequence goes on from OX419700.1 coordinate 9,729,975, forward strand.
TCTGAGCAGCCCCTAACCACCGAGCAAAAACAATAAGAAGGCATCGCCCGCGAGTTCACTGTTCGAGAATAGAACTCGTTCTAAATATAAACAGGCCGTTAGTGAAGCGCCGCGGGAACACACGTTCTAAAATTAAAATGGATTTTAAAATTTAAATCCTGACGTTTCTGTCACGTTCAAGGCCGTGTCCCGAAGATTAAAAAATATGCTTTTTTTTTCTGGACATCTGACTGTCCACAAAGTTTTAAATCCAAAATGGCTGCCATTGCAATGGTTGTTTAAACAAAGTGGAATATAGGTCTTTAATTACATTTATAGACGCACCTTGCTACGCAGTCAAGGATGATGTGAGCGTGGGCGTTTTTTATTAAATGGATTCCATACTGATTGAACAGAATATACGTAGGTTAGGTAACCTAGCTATTGCGGTCCTTAGTTTACCTGTAGATGAGCAGCTAGCAAACAATACTTAAGATTCAATAGATTAAAAGTAGGTACAATAGTTGGGCTAAAAGTCCAATTAGGTAATATTAATAAATCTGGCACATGTCAGAACTTTTCGCAAACTGCCCTTTTTAGAACGAAGTTCTTTACCTTGCGGTAGGAGTTAACTGGTAGAAATTGTCACGTAAGGAAAAAGCGTTCTGCCCTCCTCGACTTTCTCTCTCTGTCTCTTCCTTTTATTTACGAGAGTGTGAGTGTCGTGTTTATTGTAAGTACCTTTTTTTGTTGCTATTTATTTTTTTACTTTTTTTTATTTTCGATATGGGTGTAAGATGTCATTTTCATGGTTTTTCGAGATCGCTGATAACAAATAATGGGGTCAAAATCAAAATTTAAGCCACCAAATATTTGCAAAGTTTTCGTCATGGATGTCGTTTTCATGGTTTTCGAGGGCGCTAATTGTTATTTATAATGTTTGCAAAACCTAGTGGAACAACATTCCGCGACTACATACATAATAATTTTGATATGGAACAATATACATATTTCACAGGATTATTAAAGTTTGTATTAACAACGGGTATTTAAACTAAACTGTTTATTCACAGAACAGACGGAATGTTTGCGAGTGATATTAAACAAAAGGAAGTGAATGTACGAACAATAATGCACACATAGGTATGTGTGCATATTTTATCTTTAGGAAGTAAGATTAGCTGCTGGAGGCGGTAGTACCTACAATCTGAACATCATATATTATAATTTCTCCTGTGTTTCATGATTACACTGATGATTGTATAATTTACTCGCACTCTCTACTTGAAAGCAGTGGTAGCCCAGTGGTAACGGCCGTGACTTACGAATTGTGGGTCGTGGGTTCGAACCCTAGCAGACAATTTACTTCCTGTAAATTATTCAATCACCACTGCTCTCAAAACGGTGAAGGAAAACGGCATGTCCTAGAACCAAAAATTCGAAGACATCCGCCAACTGGGCCCGCGTGGTTGATTATGGCCCACTGCCTAACACAGAGAGTAGGCCTGTGTAAACTGTGTAACTGTAAACTACTCAAATGGCATCACAAGCCATGCAGTAACTTCCTAACTTGTCAACATAACGATCTCTGCTTATTTGAAAATTAATTAGATTTTAACAGAACACTAAAATTCTATTTCCTCCAAATACAATTTTTAAATATAGAACTGACGAATCTTGCGCGTAGGCAGCAAACGCTAAATATCCCTTATTCTGTTGACAGACAGACAAATTGGTTTTCTAAATCCTACCACTGTTTTAGACGACCAGTGTTAAATGAACTCTTTGCTAAACCAGATAGTTTCAACTCAGGGTTTAATATAAATTAGTCTTGTTTATCTAATTTTGGTTAAGAAATGATCCCCTTATGGTTTGTGAAATTGTCGGGTGTCTGTTACATGTAAATTTAGACTGGAAGCGGATATTTTTTGTATCTTCCTTTTCTTATATACTTAGTAGAGACTGGCTTTGGTCGGAATATATTTATTTTGTCTGGCGACAACAAACGGTACTGTTTGTGAACGATTTACGCAATGGTCTGGCTTCTTGTATTGTATGTTGAGTTTAAATACCCGTGAAGTGGGAATATTATTAAAGAGAAACACCTGCTGAAAATATAAGTGTAGGTATGAAATATTTAGAAAATATGGAATGTTGAAAATTCGATTGAAGAGACTAACAGCAATGCGGTCAGAACACTAGCTTCAACTAAACACTGCTGCTACAGCTAAACTACAGTACAGCAGCAGCAGAGCAGCAACAGCAGCAGTGCTGCAGTGTAGCAGTTTGCTACTGCAGTTGAAGTTGAACCGACTTTTGGCAATAGCTGTATTAAAATATATATTGTAAGGAAGAAAACAAAATGTTTAAAATTAACTTGGGGGTGATTTTTCAATCGTCAGATAAGTTTCATATGAGGAATAAATAGGACAGTTTGACAGTTTTTGTATAGAAATTATGTCAAACCAACATTTTCATTCTTCAGATAAAAGGTATCAGTCTGGCGATTGAAAAATCGGCCTTAAGTCGCGTTAAACAACTATGCACTAAACAAAACCCTTTTAAAAAGTTAATGGGGTTTTAATGAACACAGAAATGCCCAAACCTATGAAAGTGAATCCAAACTCCTAATCGTAAAATAAACAAAAAACAAACGTTACTAACCTACCGTATTTTTTATGAAACATTTTTGTGTGTAAACAAAACAGACGCGGGACATTAAAATGGGAGATGGGACATATGATGGGGACAATTTCATGCTCACAAAAACTAACGACACTGTTGTTTACTGATATAAATCAATTTCTAATAGCTTTTATGTCTTCATTTGGTCCTACAGAAAAAAATACCGTTACCTACTTTTTTGGTAAGTTTATTTAGGACTGATTTTTGAATGGTCAGATAACATTTAGCTGAAGGCTGAATATGGTGGTTGACATATTTTCTATACAAAAGCTGTCGAATCACCATTTTTGTTCCTCAGATAAAAGGTTTCTGACAGTTGAAAAACCCGCCCTTAGTTATTACACAATTTTGATTTGTGTGTGTTGTTGTTAAACAATGATTTTAGTTTAGATTTACATAGTATATATAGATATGAACGAAATCATGCTTGAGAGACTTTTTGACGAGACTGCAGTAAGAAATGATGATGAAAAGATGACATCTGATACAGTACCAACAATAAAATACGCCATATAATAGAAAGCAGTACTCGGTTGTAATTTAGCTGAAGCTAAAGATACCCAACATAATAGACGGTCGAAGCTCAACAACACAACTTAAAAAGACATAACAATGCAAAGATCTACATAATCTTATCCGTCACAATAAACTTCATAACATAATGGTTACCGGCTCAATTCCTAATCTTAGTGGGCGACCTTAAAGGTTCCAATCATTGTCCATACAACCATAAAAATCTTGCTTAGCAACAGAACGTTCTTTATAAAACAGTTTTTTGGATAAATAACGGTATTAAGAACATTTCATATAGATTCCAGTGGGTGTCACCACTTGTCTGATATGGTACTTAAAGTCCACTTAAGAGTGACAGGTACAAATATTTTTTCAAGAATATGCCGCGGTGGTCCAATATTTGGTTCCTGCTGTGTTTTTGTACAGTTTTTTTTCTAAACAGCTTAATGCTGTTCTTTTTAGGGTTCCGTACCCAAAGGGTAAAAACGGGACCCTATTACTAAGACTTCGCTGTCTGTCCGTCCGTCCGTCTGTCTGTCACCAGGCTGTATCTCAAGAACCGCGATAGCTAGACAGTTGAAATTTTCACAAATGATGTATTTCTGTTGCCGCTATAACAACAAATACTAAAAACAGAATAAAATAAATATTTAAGGGGGGCTCCCATACAACAAACGTGTTTTTTTCGGCGTTTTTGCCTTGTGGTACGGAACGCACTTGGCCAGTTTTTATTTTTATATAGTTTGAGTACCTATAAGGAAAAGTTTCTTTGGAATATTGACGATTCTCCGGTTTACCCTATACATATAAAAAACAACCTATGCATTGACTGTTTGCATATAAAATCATGTTTCTGTCTTAAGCAACTGTCTCTCAAGAAGATGATGTCTCTTAAAAAAACTGTCTTCATCAAAACCTCTTAAACTTTAGGCCAATAACTCAAAAGTATGGCCTCCTTACATAAATAAAAATAAATTGAAATCCCAGGTGTTGAAAAACGCAAAAATCAAAAAGAAGTAAATTACAAGACAACATGCAAACGAAATTAACCCCACATGTAAATTCACTTAAAAATTACAATAAAACAAAGATACTGCTACTAAAGGCAATGGGTCGTCCCTTCGATGTAAAGCATCGTACAGATTATACGACTAGTGTTGGGCAGTAAGTTGGGCCTTTAAATATTTTGAAAACCAAACATTTGAAGACATAATGAGACATAAAAAAGACATAACTCAGTTTGATGATGAGTAGTGTCACCGGTATGATGTCTAAACAAATGGGATGATTACTAAACATACCCCTTATGGATAATATTTTTTACGAAGAAAGTCAGATTCAGAAGTGACTAGACAATACAAAAATATTTCGAAGGCTAAAACGAACAAAACCCTTTATGTAAGGGTAGTGTAAAAAGTGTAAAATAAAGTGTTTAAAATATCATTATTTGTATCATCATGTAAAAATATAAAAAGTGGAACGGGTTTGCGTAAAATACCTAAAATCAAGACTATTCTAAGTTTTAACAACCTCTCAACCTCTTGAAAAAATAAGTTAGATTAAAATTGCTCATAGTCGTATTTAAGCAACATTGTAATGAATTATTAAGAACCTGTTTTATTTGTGTTAAGCATAGAAAAAGAATTGACTTTTTAGGCTGGTAGTCTTCTAAGTCTTCCTAGATTCGGTTCTAATTCGGAGCAATCAGTCGTCCTTTTATCGCCTCGTGAAATCCTTTTAATTGGTCAAAGCAGGATCTCTAACGGGACTTGACCCCTAAATGTCCAATCTGTTTTAATTTTATTAGAACTGGTTTGGAGAAACGTGCTTATCACGGTCACGGAAACGAACTCGCGTGTTCACTATCATGGGAGGTTATATTACCTTCTCGTCTTCGAGATTTAATTTATATTTCATGATCATCTTTCTTTTTGGGATAAGTTGAACGATTAGTAAGTACGTGATTTTTAGTTAGGCTTGGATGTTATTTAACATTTCTCATTTCGCGATTAGTATAAGTACTAGGATTCGGAATCAATTTTCTAAATAGAGCATTTTTAAACTTCCTTATCCATTTTTTTTATCTAGTTCTTGGTCCAACTTGGTCCTCCAAATAGAAATGGCATTTTTTTAAATGTTTTATTTAATTATATAAGCTCATTAAAAACCAGACAGGATACTCAACGTCTGGTAGATTTCCTGATTTAGTCTACAAAGCACCATTACAAAACAAAGCCTGTGAGATCAAAAAAGGTTTTAATGCCCACCACGTAAGGATACCAAAGGCCAGTGCAAAATAATATTAGCAGAATGTGTGATTAGTACCATCATTCACTCCATCATTTTGTATGACATCATGCGTTTTGTTCGTCAATTTAACACGTGTGCAATTAGAGGTATGTAGTTCTATACAATAGTTAATTGGCTACTGTTATAACAAGCCTTCAGACCTTACAGAGTATCATCAAAGTTGGCTATCCCATCATTTATCAGCACTGCCAATATGCGTAATTAGAGCAAAACCAATGAAATTTACCAGGGTAGAATATATTTGACAAAATCAGTTATTTCAACTATCGATTACATATAATTACCAGTTATTTTTTGCCCGTAGGTAGCAAATATGTAGGTAGCTAGATTACATCATCATAGACATTCGGCTACTAAATGTGTAGCCACGTGTGTCTAATAAAAGAGGCCTCTATACAGTAACTAATTGATAAATAGCCGATGATTAGCTCACTTCCCTAGTATTGCGCTTGCGCACGTTCCGCGCAGGCCGTCACGTCCATCGTTGCGTCAATGTGGCTACACGTAGTCACTATATGCATAATAACCGATTCAACATTCTTTACGATTTTTCGTTCTATCAGAATATCTATTTATTATATTAATAGATAAATAAAACAAAGTCAAAGGGTTAGTTACACCTTTTATAACTCTAGAAGGGCTTATTAATTTTGTCGTACATTTGTTATTATTGATTCTGAGGCGGTTCGAAGTTCGCCGGGTCAGCTAGTATATATATAATATAACAGATAGGTACCAATGGTTTGTTCTTTTGGACTATCGTTAACTGAAAATATGATTATTTCTAGAGATAGTTGACAGTTTCTAGAGTATAGAGTATTTGCTCGAAAGATGAACGTTGAAGAAAGATCAATTGCTTGACTAGTCTCTTCAATTTCGTTTCTAACACCATCGAAAATGGACTTGCCCTGGAGTACACCAAAGATTTTGTTACTTTTATACTGTCATCAACACCTACTATTTAGAGAATTCTGATATATAAATAATAATAATCTTCATTGGTTTGGTTCAGATGCTCACAGAATTCCAAGTGCCAGAAGCAAATACGTTAGCGACCGTTTGATGTTACGTACGATTATGACGTGTCGAGTTTAAAGATCGCATCAATTTATAAATAGTGTCAGTTTCCTGGCGAATCTTTTACGGACATCGTTAGTAGTGTTATTATTAAGAGACAGGGTTTATTTGGGTTTGTTTTAGAGATAGGAGAATAAGCTTTAATGCTATAGACAGCACAAGTACTCGTAACTATGAACCCATAGATATGACGTTCGTATAAGAAAGAGGGTATAGGAGAACTAAGAAAGCTCTAAATCGGTTTTGAATTTAGCATTTAGCTGTGCTAAATTGTTCATTCCTCTGATCCGCATTAATGATCATTGCATAAATATTATTTTAGATTCGTATATTTTCATTTTATTTTCGTGCCCATGTTCTTCATAGATTAAATAGTTTAGCAACAGCATGCCGTTTTAAATTTAGAGCAAACGCAACTCAGCATTGCGTTAATGTTGGAACGAAAGTTGATGTCGAATCGTTTCGGTCGCTTCCTGCCGTTTCGCAGAAACATACGCATTTTAACGCTACTGAATTCACATTAGATATCGAAATACCAGGAAAACTTAGGTGGGAAATAGGACTCGTACGTTTCGACCTAAAAACAATGGATTGCAACAACTAAAAGCCACATTTAGCATGGACATACTTTGTAAACATTGTTACTAAATTCTTTCAATATTTATGTAAACTTCAACAAATTATTGGATCGAACATGATTAATTACTTTACTAAGAGTAAACCCTTTCAAGTATTCATAATATTTCAGTACCTACCTGTAACACTTATACATAACAGATGACGAAACCAATAAGATAAACAATTTACAATAAGTGCATAATTACTATTGCTATTAATTACCTAACTGTTTAATATTAGGCAATATGGAAATAACAGACAATTAAGACTTACAAGCCATTTTAATATTATAAAAGTGAATAATACAAAAGGACAACACAATGATAACAATTTTTGGTATACTGAAGCAGGAAGTTAAAATTCCGTTCAATTGCGATTAATTGTAGTAATCAAGCAATTGTCAAGAGGATTACATTGCTGAAATTAACAATCATAATAGAAGATGCGATAAAACAACTGAAAAAAGACCTAACAGTCCTAGAGATAAGGTTGAAACTGTCCTTGTTGATGGAATGTGGTAAGTAAAGGATACTGAAGTAAATACTCGACTAGTTAACGAAGGGAGACAAATGATAGTCATTTAAAATTTAATGGCGCTTATAAAGTAATTTATGTGAATAAAAACTTGATAGGATCGGACATTACAAGAGATAAATTGTTTTCGTTTTTATATTGAAAGCAGACTATTAGAATTAGAAAGGAGTTTATAAATTATAAACATTTGTAATGTAAGTGCAACGTAATAATGTATACCTCATATTCGGAAAGTTGGTACAGCAGACAGCACAAAGTTATCAAGGAGAAATATTGCAAGTAAGTAATGTATTTAGAAAGTCGCAAATATGAAATGTAACAATAACAATTCTGGGAACTATAAAAAATATGTGCAGACATTAAAACGGTTATGATTTGTAACGGTATAAATAAAGTGACAATGGGTGCTAAAACTTAGTCAGAACCACGTCTGGCATAAATATTGCAAAAATTTGTAGGTATAAAGGAACGTTTTAAGCATGCAAACTAACAAATCATGGTAGGTACCGCAACCAAGGTCAATATCATTCTTAATCCCACCTAACTAACCTTATCAAATATAATTTTCCATGGTTTTGTTGACCATAATGCTCCCATAACAGATCCAGATTACATTGAAGGTCACGACCTGCATAGATGATATCACTGATGCGACGTAGGTACAATCCATTGGAGGTCACCCTACCAACATAAAAAGACCCATACTTGGTAATATAATTACGTCCTTTAATTCTGATTGTCATACAAAAGAGGGGAAGGTAGAAGGTCTGACAATCCTGGTACTGCAAGAGTTGAATCATCAACGATAACAATAAAATGAAGAGCGAATATACGCAAGTACTAACTGTTCATTGTTGTATATTGTGTTCTACGAAACGTGACCCATGGAGGTGTAAATTGGATCAGGGACAGCTTGGTGAAGTTTTTGGTAATGAAGTGACGAAATGTACCTACAGGTAAAATTCATGTGATAACTATTTGTGACTGATGAAGCAAATAACTTGCTTTGTTTGATTAAAATACGTCTTATGGTAAGTATGGACACGAAAGGGGAATATTTAAGTGGTTTGATGACGCAGGCAAATTATTGGATGTAGTTTCCACAAGTACCTAATAATATATACATATAAACCTGTTAATACCCACGGAGAGAAGTCGACGGATATTGATGTAGGAGATAAAATTAATTAATTATTTTTCAAACAAAACTTTTGTTCTACAGACTGATCATCCAAAATCATTCACAATTCCCAAGTTACTGGCAGGTACCTACTACAAAAAATACTTCCGCTCTTTCGTCTATGTCATCATACAAAAAACAGTTCCCACAACTAACTGTACCACTTTTTCAACAATTGATGCGTACATCCTCCACAGCGGTACCTGGCTGCATCCGCTCGCGAAACTGATAAAGCCTGCAACGCATTGCCTCATTCTATACACGTAGGTAATATAAAGTGTGGAGCAATGGAGAAACGTTGTGAAAGAGACGCAGTTAAGGATGCTAATAATACTTATTAGAAAGATAATTTTAAGTACCTATGTGAGAATTGACGTTGGGTTTATTCTTAGCAAGTATTCCTCAGTTGACACAGCAATGTTTTACTGTCATAAATCTCTTGTCACATTGTAAGTGATGCCATCGCTTTAGGTAAAGGGTTGTTCAAGGTCTGGAAGGGGCCTGAACATCCATAAATACTAAACTCACACTTTCCCATGGGGGTAGGCACAAACTAAAGGACGCTCCTTTGATAGCAATACATTTGGGATTTATCATAATGCAAGTCCTCATCATGATCCATGGCCACAATAAGACGTGATTCAAAAATAAGCATGCAGATTTTGATGCGTAAGATATCGCTGGGATTTTCTCGTAGTGATAATAACATACGATGTTAGAAAATGACTCGTACATACGTAATTACGTAGGTAGCACTGAGTGTTTCCTCCTCACCTACAGCCACCATAATAATGGCCAAAGATGAGAGCTCCCTTTATATGACGTCATCAACTGCGACGTATGTTAGGAAATGCGGAGATTTCGAAGCTATGCACTTATCTTTGGCGAGAAGATAATTTAGATAAGTAAGTTATGTTAAGTATGACAGTAACTACTAGTTACTTGATCCACATAACGAACATAATTATGAACAAACAAAAATGATTATTAAACTTTTCATATTTAAATGTTGATCTACGTAATTTTTGTGCTTTCCTTTCTAATCAGCTAGTAAGAAGTTATTATGATTTATAGCAGAGGTTAAATAAACAACCAGATAATTCATTCAAATGAGGTTTGTTATCATTATATCGCCTTCTCGGATTAAAACTGTATAATCTCAAAACTTACAAATTTTACAGGAGAGCGTTTTAAAGGTTTAACGTGTAATATTTCTAATGATAATAATCTTTTCATCATTATTTTTTTGCTAGTTACACTATCTGCCTTTCAAAGTAACTTAATATTATATATTATTTTTTTTATATCGTTAAAATACTGGTGATACCAAACGTTTCCGCATATTAACTCAATATCGAATTTTTTGGTAATTGTACACTTTTAATGCGAAGAGGCGATATGCACTTGTCATCATAATATTGATCTTAGCATCAAATTAGGTCGATTCTAGTTCAAATTCTATTTTAGGTCCAGACGCTCCAGAATTTTCTACCTGAATCGTGTTTATCGACTAGCAAAAATCTGGATTGAAATTCATCTTTGCGGTTTTAAAGATGCTCAGAAGCATTTGCCCAATTTCCGAGATTCTTAAAAAAATTAATTGTGTTATAGCCATCTTATTTAGAGAATTAATAAAATCTTGGAAGTATAAAAGATTTTCGAGTTTTGTCGGCTTTGATATTCGTAATTTTATTTCCTTTGATCTGGAGACTATGAAATTCTTTAGTATCTTATAAATATTAAGCGCTGTTTCTTTCTGTGTCTTGTTCCAAGAATAGAAACAAATGACTGTCATTATTAATTTCGCAATTTTGTTGAAAAATAACGATGAAAACAAGGAAGGAGTTAGCTTTGTCATGAAACCTAATATTAGCGGTGGTAAAGAATATTAACTTGTAAGTAATACAGCACCCTTAACACACTACCATTCTCAATTTGAATCATTTTGAAGGATATTGCTAATCTATTGCTTCATAATATTCGAAAAATACACGTAAGCAACGCAATGATTTTTGTTGAACTGTCAACTTGAAAGCCATTGCTAAATTGCTACTGATAGTGTATTACGAAATTACCCCGCAGGCCTTTCTCAACTTGTTCTGTAGCAGAATCTACCGCCATTTAACATATAAACAACATTGTTAAGCCAGACGAGATTATTAATACAGTAATTTGTGGTCGACTGCCACACCCACACCACCACACGTGGTCATTTATCTGTCTCCTTATCTGTAAGTAGACGGCCAAGCATGGGTCATTAACTATCGCTTGACGAAAGTTCACTGTCAATGAACTCCTTCCTTACGATTTTTATCCAACTGCGCCAGAAGGAGGGTTATGTTTTTTAAACTATTGAAGCAAGACTATCTAAATGAAAATTGTAAGGTCCTTATTCCAAAACAAGGTTATTCTTGAATACTCTTGACCCCAAACCGATCTACCTATTCTGTAAAAATCTCACCGAGAAAACTTAGGTGAAGTGAGTTTGAAGGGAGCTATCAATAGTGTATATCCCTAGCATCAGATGGAATGACAGCTGGCTTCAACCTCATTTCACCAATGAGCCATTAATGACTTTAGAACTTTACTCCGACAAAATTAAAGTTCGTATTACAAAAACTGACCTTAAACCCGAGTCTAAATAGTAATTTTTTTTTTATTAAGGACTACAAAAGTCAAAATAAAGTTCAAAATACAATAACTGGCTCGAAGGATTGAGCTTTGACTAAAGTTGGAACTCGTTTGGTAATAAGACGGTTATAGTTTTAGGTGTTGACAGTATTAAAAGCTACGACAAAATCGAAAACTATTAGAGGTGTTTCAAATGAGTAAATGATGACAATTTTGTAAGTAGTAACAGGAATGCAATGCTTCAAATTGCATACAAATTGCCTGTCGTTACCAATGCACATACCTATTTACTCGAAGAAGCAATTTAAGTGATGGTTTCGCAATCGTCATAGCTTCATGACGACAGACGTAGGGGAAAAACCTTTCGAAACTGAAAACTTACGGTTTCCTTATCATTATCATGTTCGATCTTATGTGTGTAAATTATATTTCTACATATCGAGATCTATACGTAGGTATACAAGATCGAGAGTACTAGACTAAAAAAACACTAATTGAAAATGTAGTAGAAAAGCTTTGACAGACTAAATAGACATTGATTTAAGACGTTCTACGATTTTTCCAACGCCAGTAACTTACCTACAAGACACATGTTGCAATAAAACACACTTTAAAAATTCTTGCAAAGTATAAATATATCATTAATAATTGATATGCGACAATTATCGTAAATGACAACACACATTAATTATTAAATAGTTATTGTGATATTACACTCGTTACAAACGTTGTGCATACGAAGGATGTAATAAATAATTATTGACTGATAGATAAAATGTAATTCGGAGCGTTTGAAACATCTTTGAACTTTCGAAAATAGTATAACAGGATATATTCATATTTTATTGTAAAGGAAAATACTAAAGGATAATACATATTTGGAAGAATACGCATTACTATGGGTGGTCTACATAATGATAACGACAAATGTCAACATCTTCCTGCACTAATCCCAATGTATGTGGGATCAAGGTGACACGTCATCTTCCATACATCTCGTTAAATTAGCCGTCTTTTCAGTATTTACCTCATGTCCAGCCGTGTCGTCTATCTAGGAATCCGTCCACTCTTTGGTCTTCCTTTTATCTTATAGCCATCCACATCCATACTCAAAACTTTCCTCCGAGATGTCCTTCATTATTAATATTATAATGGATTTTGGCAAATGTGTTGCCAAACAACCAAATCACAGACGTACCTATACCTATAATCTATATTAATAACAAGACTTAGAACCAACTGCTCCAAATTCCAATTTGATAGACTTCAAACTGACCCAGTTTACGGCAATCTTACTTGTCTATAAAGATAAGCAGTGCATTGATGTTTATCTTTATCTCTTTACAGTAGTGCATTCATAATCCAATCTTCGTCTATCATTTAATATGCACGTGTACCTACCAGACCAGGTAAGGAAGAAAATCATAAGTACTGTTTTCGTAAATATTTTTTTCCGTCTCTTGTTTTGTTGTACTGTATTTTTATATCTTTATCCATTAAACAGTAAATGTAGGTCACAATAATTGAAAGTAAATATAAAGAATATAATATTTTAACAGTCTTCCTCTGACCATATTTATCGAAGATTTCTGTTAATTGTTAACCAATTAATAAACCTGTTCAATTCATTTAAGCGTGTGTGATTTAACGAATCGTAAAAAATCAAGAAATGCATATCTTATCGTTTGAAATTTGATCAGTTAGTTCAGCTTTTATCAAAAATAGAAAAGAGATTTATTAGCTACGCAGTGTTGTTTTCGATGTTCACAAAAGTATTGGATTTCTCATTTGAAACAAGGTGCCTAATCCTGACATCTGCCAGTCAAACCTTTGGGTACGATAGCTGATACGATACACCTGACGTTGTTATTCAGTGTTCTGTTTTTTACCTGCCACATAATGGCGAAAAAGGTAAGCCAAAGAATTGTTACAAGACTAAGTAGATGAACAAAAAATCAAATTTCGTAAATACTTATATGAGCCCTAACAAATAAGTTAACATTTGCTCTCACTTTCAACATTCCAAATTCACTTTTGATCTCGTTTTTCTGACTCCTATCTCGTTCCTATCATAAATCAAATATTCCGTGTGTATCTTTCGACATTTTTTGCTATGCGGAACCAGCCCTCTTGAAAACATATCGCTGCCATCCGGGAGATGGTCCTGAGTGCCGGAAACAGTTATAAATCTATAAAAACAGCTAACAAGGAATCCTTCTTTGGATAGAAAGTTTTTGATCATAGCCAGATGGCTCACTTTGACATTAAGCTATCGACGATTGAAGATAAGGTGCAGGAAGACATTTCAAATGTTGACTTATGATAAAAGGCAAAGAAATTAGATTAAAGACGAAGACGAAAAACATACATTAAAAACTGTCCTTTTCCGTATATTTCAAGTTAAATATAGGACAGGAGCTACCATGGAGACTGTAGGAGGTAAAAAGATTATACAGCAAGAACCAGAAAGGCGTCATATCATGATTGAAGGTACTAGTCGTGGACTGGTTAACGAGATCATGATTACTACGTCATTTATTTTAAAGCGAACCCTGTCCTTAATTACTAGTACTGATACAATATAGGAAATATATGATAATTACGTAGAAGATGAAAACTTAACTGGAGACAGTGTTGACCATGATGAGACCGATGATAATCGTGTTTCAAATATTATATATACAACAATAAATATGCAGTTACTGTAAAGGCTTTCTAAATAAGTAATACATAGTTACTATTTACATGAACTCTGTTTCCTCAACTGCAGTGGAGTTAAAACAGCTGGTATGGTCTGGTTTACTTTACTGGCGAGGTACAATTTTATTTATTTTTCTTTTTTGTGAGCAGACTCCTGCAATCTTTGGTGCAAACGTGTTTTAAGGTGCGTTGACATCAAGTACTGCGGTTAACTTGCTAGGAATAAAAGTACCAACTGGGATATAAAATATTTTATGGACGATTCCTTAGAGAGAAAATTCTGTATAGTTTTCGCAATATAAGAAGTACAGCTGTACATAGTTAGACTAGATATAGATAAGTGCTATTGGCAAGGAGATTTTTAGAAACTCACGCAAGTCCAATTTATTATTTTAAGAACCTAGAAGCTATTTAAGCACTATAAAGTATGATGAAAGAATGAAGAAATGATTTTCAGCGAAAGAATGCTCTATAATGAAAGGCTTTAATTCAAAGATTTCTGTAAAAGTAAAATCGGTAACTATGCAAACAATACACTGTTTGCAAACTCAGTCAAGTTTCACAAAGTTACAACCGTCTCTAACAATTCCCTGTAATAGTAAAAGTCTCTTTTAAAGTATGCCTAATGGTTTCAAGAACCATTAACGCCGCCGTCAAGACAGATCAATGGACATTTCTTTTTATACGCACATTGTAAATACACAAAACATTACACTTTTTACTACTTTTCTCTTTGGTTCCTAAACTGTATGGTTTAACATAATGGTCGGTGCTGACCAAATTTACGTACTTTTAAGGATCAATTAACATTAGAATAGCCTTGTTCTTCATACGTATGGAAATGAGGTACTGTGAGTCTAAAATTAGGTACAATATTAGCCTGAGGATCTCAAGTTATAAGGCACGAATCCACTCTGCTCTGTCTTCTACATGCACGATATTCAAATGCATCGACCGAGCTCTCCTCAAGGCTTTTCTATAGATACAACAGTTGTAAACTGGATGCTAGGTATGGGTCGTTGTCTAATAAATGGCGATATAATCGCCCCCTATCACATTGGGAACAAATGCCGTCATCAACAAGATGTGGGTGTCAATACAGACGTAGGTAAACTTACATCGAATATTGCAGATGACAGTAATACTATATCGGTTCAAAGCGAACTAGAATTATCGATTTATTCTATGATAGATTTAAGAATAAAAAAAAATGAAAATCATTATAATTTTTTGTAAAATATAAGTGATTCATATCGTGTCAAAGCCTTAGACAATTCTAGCAAAAAGGAGGAAAATACCTAAGAATATTATTTCAAGACAAGAAAAACAAGAACATTATAATACAATATACTAGAACATTTCTATTTGGTTGATTAATATCCAAATAGCATCAATAGTCCACGTGACCTCACGACAGAACCAGAGCCCATGTGCCTATCTCGGGTTAAACTAACGTTTGCACAGCACACGCTGCTTAACAAAACATTGACTAAAACCAATAGTGAGTCACTAACTGTTGATATAGCTACCATATGAATTGCCGTTGCATAAGTTTTGGTAACAAAAGTTCTCTGCAATCTAAATGTTTCATTATTTCAGCTTTGAATTCGCTGTGGGTATTAAGTAGATCAAAAAGGTGTTTTGAATGTAGCGTTGAGTCTATATTAGTGCAAGAATGGTCTATAAGACCTTGATGATCTGCATGTGATTCTATCTTGGGGAAACATATTATTACTTGCAGGACAACATTTTAGACTTAATTTGTTTAAGCAAAATATTATAATCATCTTTTTTTCTACATTAAGTTTTTGTTCCAACTAAAGATTGCAATTTTGTCCAATCAGAAGCCTGTTTCATCCGCCAAATAAGCTCCAACGTTGCCATTAGCAAACAGGTGGTGTATTATACGGCTGCTTTTCTGCCTAACTCCTCAAGATGCACAGGCATGATTGATTATATTTCCATCTTCTCAACATATATTTTCAAACAATGTATTGGATATTCAATTAGACTCATCCAAACACTTGCATCCTGTTTCTCTAACTAATTTGCAAGAAAATACAGTATTGTTGGTGCGGTAGGTATATTATTTTTCAGTGATAGAATTTAATTTTGATACTTTCAATATCAACTGGGGTTTTGCCTCAGAGAGAGAATGATAGTCGGATGTTCGTGTCCATAAAATGATCATATTGATACGTAGGTACTTGTTGTTTATTAATATTATATAAATAACAGACATTTATAGTCTTCCAGCGCTTTCCAAGACGTAGGTATATGTTTTAAGAACAATTCCAGTTCATATTTTTCACCTTCGGAAGAAGAACAAGAGGAAAATGTAAATAAACAAATATTATGATGTCAGGTGCATAAAATGCAAGGTAACATTATTTTGGCATATAACACATTATTATTCAACAAGGACTTCAGAATCTGTTATCTGAAGGAAAAGTTGAAGGTTATTCGTCTTTTACAACATATTCTGACACAGTCATTTAGTTGTCCCCATCATTCTTCACTACGCAATCGTTATAGACCAAATCTAGATTTTCTATAGTGAAGTTAAAACTAAAATCGTCATTAATAACGTTTTTAATAAGAACGTTATTAATGATGACGCAAGAGACAAAATTAGAGTAGACCTCATTAGCATGGAGACAGCTAATTTCACTTCCTTAATTAACAATTCCTTTTACAAATGTCACTAGAAAATTACCATTTATCTTGCTGATCACGCAATTTTTAGTTTCATTTGTACTTTCGGAGTATTTTGTCCAACTAATCGTTCTAAGAGGTATAATGTACTTGAATGAATGATAAATCAAGTCTATTTTTCTTCGAAGATTAATTGCCTTTGAACCCAAAAAATTATAAATTCTTACCAAATATGAAATTGATAAAAAAGTAAACACAAGACCAGTACGTTGTTAACTTGATCTCCGTTATCAAGTTCATTAATGTCATTATCAAATTATGACCATTAAATCCAATATAAATTAAAGATACATTAGTACGAGCGATAACATTGTTTACAGTGGTATCACTTTGTACATATTTGCGTGCAATTTTACGTTCAGTCGCAAATTCATTCACATTTTGATGACTCAAATTCTGTTTATTTTTGTTGCTATTATACCAATATGATTCATACGTCTTATACTTTAACAAGCTTGAAAGTAACCAAGGATTTCATCAATATTACAAGAAGTACCTAGCACCTATTAATAAGTGAACCAAACCACTATCACGTTTATCTATATTTCTATAAGATAATGACTCTATAATGTTAAGTAAGATAATATTAAAATAAAATACGAACCTTTAAATAAATTAAATGGTGAACACTTAAACAAAACTGCACTGTATAACGAAAGCACTTTTAAAGGTCTGGTTACACTAAATCACAAGAAGGATCTATTAGACCGATCAATAAATCGACGAAAATGTGCGTGTAGCGGCGTTGATCGATGCCCGAAAGCAACTGACAAGAGGAATCGCCGACCCATGCGCCGGCGCAGGATTAACCGACAGAGTTTAAAAGACCACCTTTGCTTCAACTGATAGGACTGGTATTGGAGACTTTTTTAACTGGCAGGGTTAAACCGTGTTTATTCACCGTGAAACAAATGTATTTTTAGTAAATACGTCGCAGGGCAGGTAACGGCTACTGTAGGGCCAAGGGCTTCGATTGTAAAAGTCTGCTTAGAACTTATAGATGTAGTACTGACTAGTACTGTATTAGTAGATGGAGGTTAGAAGAGTCAAAAAAGATTTACAACTTGCGTAGATTCAAAGTGATTAATTGGGTTACAGGAGAGAAAGTATGTAGGTATAGTAATTTTGAAAATAATAATATTATTAATATAAAAAATGGTACTTAATGCAGAAGACGAAAAAGGAAAACAAAATGTTACTCCGGGATGGAAACCTTAGGAACAAGAGTCTACTATTACCGTATTACGTATAAAACCTGATGCCTCGATCGAAATTGTAGTAATGAAACGAAACTGGTTTCACTATTAAGATTTCGATTAGATTTTAATAATAAATTTTCCGTTACGGTATTACCAAACTGTTGGAACTGTTGGATATAAAGTTTAATGTGTAATGTTTTTGTAAATGCCAATGCTAGTAGTCCTATTAACTAGTAACAAACATTTATAATCAAGCAAGTAAAAAGTGCAATGAAAATAGAAATACTTCACTTTATACTAGCTGGTTCCAGAATTGGAATTCCAACTTCTTTAACCGACTTCCTTTACAAAAATTGCTTCTTAAAAAATCTTTAGCTTCGCTGCTATAATCATACCATGCCATAATCAGCCTATAATGTTCCCACTGCTGGGACACAGGCCTCCTCTCGGTGAGAGGGAGTGGGCCGTAATCCGCCACGCGGGATCAGTGCGGATTGGCAGATGTCACATGTCTTCGAATTTTTGGTTCTAGGACATGCCGGTTTCCTCACGAAGTTTTCCTTCACCGTTTTGAGAGCAGTGGTGATGAAATAATTTACACAAAGTAAAGCGCCTGTCTGGGTTCGAACCTACGACCTACAACTCGTAAGTCGCGGCCGTTACCACTTGGCCACCACTGCTCTCTCTGCTATAATCAACTCTGACTAATTATTGTATGCTACTATACCAATTCTTAGGATTATATAGACATTATTTATTTACATTTCTGTTAGTTTGATGTTCAACAATGTAGCATGACAGTTTACATAGCAAACTACTACAAGTCACATGTTTGTGTGAACTTTAAAATCATCACGCTTTTCAGTAAGGCTAATGATATGACAAGACATAAATTAAGAGAAGTCACTAGTCCTAATAAAAATATCACTCAACTTTTATTTCAAATCAATCACAAAGAAACGTACACATAATCACGAATCATCACAATTCGTTCGAGTGTTCTATATTCGGAAGTTTCGTGGATCGTTCGGTTCGGATCGATTTGGATCAATAACACGGAACAGTAGCGGTGTCAACGCACTGCGCCCGCGCAAGCTAAGGACGACGCGACCAATTACGAATCCGTCAAGTGGGCCGACATTTATTAGGCTGCTGATATAATTATACTTTTTTAACTGTCATTCTTGGATATTTTTAAACCTGACATTTATTAAATTGATCTTCCATTGAAGGTGTCATCTCCTTTTAAGGGTGAAGCATATGTCTATCGGTGGAACGCAATAGGTTGAGTTGATATATTTATTTTTTGGAACTTAAACTTAAATGTATATCGGTTGCGTGTCCCTTATCGAACAACTTTGATGAATGTGACATTAAAACATATTTCCTACGCAATTTGTTAAAGTCGGTTAAGAATGATGGTTCACTTAAGCTTCCGTAAGCGCTAAGTTAACTATTTATCATACTTATGGACTACAATGTTAAAACTCAATAAAGTTATTAGAATATTTGATTGCAAACACATTTGTCAAAGGTTATGGGTTTATAACAAAATAAACAAATAACTAGAGCTCCCGAAAAAGGAAAGAACAGAAAAGGAAATCAATCTGATATTACAGGCTGAAGAAAACATAACGAATACTACAAAATTCAAACTTGTACCTACGTTTACGCGCAGAAGAAAACATTAGAAACTAAAATTCCACAGAAGATAGACCTTAACAAGGATATATTTTATGACTGGATAGCATTAACTACAGCCTCAGGCAACATAAATGATAATTTAATATCGGTACTCAGTTGTGTAAGGAGAAAATTTTCCGTTGGAAAGCGCTAACATATTTATATCGACGTATTGCTTAACAGTATCAATATCGGATAGAAACTGGTTAAGATTATGATGCATAAATAATCTCAGATCCTGGCTGTAAGTAATGAAATAGAATCCGCTGGAGGCGTTAATAAATAATTTGTACTCCGTCTAATAAATAATAACGCACTAAAAGCTTTATTTGAAAAACAATCCGAATGTTAAACCGTTATTTATTATATAACAGACTCCAAAGACGATAAGTAGCACGAGGAGGAAGAAGACAGAAAAAGCGCAATTGGTGCTAGATTCGACAATATTTCGTACAACAACAATGCAGACCAAACCAAATATGACGCAGAAATTTTCCAAGCCAGCCAAACAACATCGATCAATTGAAACGACGAAAAAATCACACACTACACCTATTCTTGAACACAATGAGCTAGTAAGACCAGTGGTAATTGAAACCAATGACTCATTAAAGGGGCAAGGGGCAAATCTCCAAGTTTTGTCGGAAGCGGCCTACTAACAGGCGCGTAGCGTCGACGAGACGACGCCGGCGCTGCGTCATACTACAGACTTCAGACCGATGTGTTTCGGATTTGTTTTGGGTAAAGCTTTAAGAAGTATTCACTGTAAAGTGTCTGACTATGGGAGGAATTTCTGGTAGCCCTGTGAGGGGAAAATTTATGAATGGTGTCGGTTTGTGTGATTTATCGTTTGAAGGTTGGGTCTAGTCATCGTCATCGTTTTGACCTATTTGTTTAAAGGCTTCATAGGTTACAGTTACGGAATCTAAGAAATATTATTTATGTTTATAATCTCCACTAACACATACACATCAAAATTACATTCTGGTACAGCTTAAAATAATTTAAACGTCATCATTTTCAGCCTTCACATAACAAATCTGTGAATTAACATCCTCTATAATAGGTATCTCATCCACCTCGATTCTGTATCAAAAGGAACCCTATTTGAATCTAAAACATTCTGAAAATATCTGTGTACTGAACAAGTATACAAAATCAGTGACCTTGACAGCTACTTGCACCGCACACCATTTGACATTGCACAGGAGACATTATTAAAACATAAATATTTATACTGTCTACCAATACTGTTTCTTACTTGTATGGTAGCAGATGGACTAACAGACACTATTGTAAATACATAAGCAATATATTGTACCATACGTTTGTTAACATAAGGTTTCATTTTCTAAGAGTTTGTACTCCTGCCGAAATTGTCTTTGTTTGGGTTTTGGTTAGGGCTGGCATTAACTTTAGCAGCTGTATGGTGCGAGACCGAGACACCTCGGAAAACATAATCTTGAGCATGGAGACAAAGAGCAATTCAATTTCTTTAATGGTAAATAACGACCGCAAACTTCGGCTGCTTCTGCGTTCGAAGTGTGAATTATTCAGCCCAGCAGATAACAATTTACAGAATAGTGTGGTTTCTATGGTATATGAACGAAGATATACAAGCATATTTATGCATATTTATCAGCAATGATACTATGAAGTACAGAATATGAATCACTATTGTTTACGTTTTCGATATAAAATTATATTAAAAGCATATGACAGCCCTATTAAAGTCGCGACACACAGGCGACAGCAGTGAGTCGTTGCGCTAGGTCGCGGCGACAGTTTATTTTAAACCGTTTTGACATTTTGACACTCGCGAGTGTTTATTGTAGGACGAATGTCGGACTGTCGATGAGGTGATTATTGTTTTTAATGTTTAACCTTTGGCGTACCTGTTATTTTTTATATATAACATTATGCTTGTATTATCTGATGGGGTGGGCAGAGGACAGAGGTGCCCAGTATCCAGTACACAAATTTCACCACAAATTTTATTAGATTTGACGGGACTAAGCATAATCTATTGCCATTAACTTGGCATCAGTGATGAAAAACTCAATAACACTGACCAACCCAGGGGTCGAAATCAGGGTCACAAGCTCCTGTAATTTATCTACATACTTCAATATTTAACAGTCCTTTTGGTCTGAAGATAAGATGTTTTTATAAGTCAAAATCATGAACTAGTCCAACAATTCATGTTTCATTACGGCGAATTTTCAGGATTTTCAAGTCCTTTATCAGGCCTACAAAGAAAACTTAAATTCGAAAGTGGATGTCTCTATTGTATTTACAGTATGGACACAGAATAAATATGATATGGACACGCTTTTTATCTTATCTAAATCTCCTGATAACAATACTTATTATGGCGCCAATGCGATATTATGAATTTATATCGACAACACTTTATGCTATATTTATCAATGATTTGGTTTTAGGTCTTGAAACATCAAGTTAGTAAGTTTAATGTTATTGTATTATACACCTTGCGGAATAAATTATCTAAATGATGGTAAAAACCGCATCAAAATCCGTTGCGGAGTTTAGAAGAACAGAGCGGTCACACAGACAGACACGAAAAATGACAATAATTTATAATATGAATGGATGTAGGTATGGATGACTTCAAAATAAATAAACAAAACACTGACGATTACATTCATTAACAATTAAATAGATCTACCTATACTTAGACTTACAGCATAATTAAATAAGACATGACATGACCAATTATAAAGCTGTACAAGGTGTGTCTCGAGTTTTTTCTCTCCTAATTTGAGTTCTAGTCAATCGTGCACCAGGTTATCAAGAATAAATCGAAAGGCTTATCGAAGTGTATGACTTTGACCTTCATTCCAGCAACAGTTATTGTTGTAAAATGTATTATAACTAGGCGTTTCGTTTTCAAATGGATTATTGCATGTTTTTTCTAAGCCAGACATACATGCTTGAACCCCATTTCATGGATATTCTGACATAATAACATTGAGAGCAGTGGTAAACTGGTGATCCAGTGGGAACAGCCGCGATTTACGAGTTGAATGTCGTAGGTTCGAACCCAGACATTATTTTGTGTAAATTATTACATCACAACTGCTCCAAAATGGTGAAGGAAAACATTGTGAGGAAACCGGCGTGTCCTAGAACCAAAATTTCAAATACATGTGACATCTACCAACCCGCGGCTGATTATGATGAACATTGATCATCTCAATATGTATAGCTCAAAATGATAAATGAGATAGTAGACTAAAAAAATTCAAGCTATAAAACTTTGTTGCTTAGCTAAGTAAGGAGTCCGCCTTACTGCTAAGGCTGGAGTCGAGAGTTTTGATAAAGTAAGAGCACCTCCTTGGTCTAACCGAGCACTAACAGAAGTTTATTACTAATGACCTTAAATTTTTAAATTAATACACGTTTAAGCAGTGCAGTGCAAGCGCAGCATAATCTCCATCAGAGACCGGTTCGTTCCTAATTAACCTATGACCCGTATATTTATTTCAAAACTTTTATTTAACTTTTACTGTCTTTTTTCTCACGGTACCAAACCTTAACCTACATTTGACAGTATGAAATAAAAATTATTTCTATATGACAGTATACCCAGTAGGTTAGTTACCTACTGGGTATACTCTCATATAGAGATATAGATAGAATAGAATACCTACACTTTATAATGTACGAGTACACCATACGAATTACAGATATAAATGTCGAAATATGTATGATGATAGTGGGTAGAATGTATGACAGTTAATGGTGTGATGGCACAACTAGAAAATCAGGTTAAATTATCAAACATCGTGAGATAACCTAAACTTGCAGCATGTTTTCCAAAGTCTGTAAACACGAAACAGTATTTTCAAGTCAGTAAATCTTATATTAGCTTATGGGAATGTGGGTTAACTGAAATAACAGCAGTCAATCAATCAATCCATCAGATATTTGACAACCTATTAAATTGAAAGACTTTCAGAAACCGGAATTTGCGGTCTTATATTGGCTCTTAAAGAAGAAGCATTTGGAGGCCCCTGAAAGTTTATTTCAATTACACCATTTACAGGCACTTTAGGATCGTCAAGGAGTCAGTCAGAAAGTTAAAGCCAGTGGCCAATTCCAAAACGTAGATGTCTATGGAGAAGAATGGGCAAAAACCCCATGGACACTCATACAGTAGCCGTACAGGCTAGAATATTTATATCTACGGAACCGCCTTTCAAAATAATATTTAGCATACTGTATCTATAGGTTTACAGTATGTCCCCAAAATTAAAGCGAAAAGCGGTCATGAACGTGATAGTTCACAGTAAAACCAGATTTTATTTTATATCTTGTCTTTTGTAAGCTGTTTTGCGAGTTAATAAACCTGAACAAGTGCCTATTATCCTGCCTAAATCGCAATAGTCAATCAAGCGTAAATTGCTTGTTGTAATTGTAGGCGATAGAGTAAGACTATTATTATTCTCGTGAACGATTTTGAAGCCCAAATTGTGTGCCTTTAAGTGCTGATTTGTGTAAAAGCGTAGGTAATTATGAGGTTCTAAAAACCAAAGAGTAAAGTACAGACAACTTTGTACATACACAAATACGGGTTAGTACTGATTCCCCCCGTTCATATTCCACCCGAAAAGAAATATACTTTATAATCCCGTTTTATCAGACGAAATCGAGTTGGTACAGTAAAAGCACGTATATACATTGTATATAGTATGTCGCGGGCAGAAACTAGTTTTAAATAATTCCAGTAAATCTAACAGCAACTAACCTCTTTCAAATCCAAAATGCATACCCATATTACACCACAAAAGTCATAAAAACCACCCGCACATTACTGCACCACCTACCATTTTACGACAACCTAACAAAAGGTACTTTCACGCACCCATCAGCAGCTGACCGCAAAGCATGGTGTTTTGACAAACAAACCGGCGCGGGCGCAGCTAGTATGTCAACAATAGAAAGGGCTCGGTCACGCCTCTTACTAAGTAACCGTCGTAACCGCTAGGCTTGGAGAAAACATGGCGTGGTGCTTAAGTTACATTTGATGTACTTGCTGGTGTTTTGTTTCTATTTTCTAGTCAGGTTTTTTTTAACTAAGACTTAATCGTTTATTTATTTTAGTTTAATAAAAAACTGCAATCTGCCAATTACATCAGCTAAAGATAAACTATTAGACATACTGACATGATCGTCTTCCATGCCATCATCATCATCATCATAATTTCAGCCGAAAGACGTCCACTGCTGGACATAGGCCTCCTCCAAGCACTTCCACTTCGACCGGTTCTGTGCTTCTCGCATCCAACTTCTTCCATGCCAAGTCCAATCCAATCCACCTTCAGTGTCAAAACCTTACTAAATATAATTCGATTTACCTTCACCAGTAAATTCCCGTAATTAAAATCGATCAAAATCTAGTCGTAATCTCATCTTAGGGACAATCAATTGTCAAAAATTTAGGGAAATTAGAGATATTTCTGACAGATTCAGACTTAGATTAGAATGTGAACGTTCTTAAAAAATACGTGAATTGATGTTCTGATGTCATTGTGGCGGCGATGTGCGATGGTATGACCAGCCAGTTTCCCGGTGATGATTTTGATCTCTTTTATTCTTACGATTTTAAACCAAAGCTCTTTGTTTCTGATTTTGCTTAAATTGCCATTAAATGCTCAAAGTGTCTAGTTCAAAGCTATCAAATAGGAACTAGTCAAATAGATCTTGACAGATGTGATAAAAACATGCATAATAATATCTTCAGCTGAAAGCCAACGACCTATTTATTGCTTCCAGCAGCTACAGCTGATTACAGCTTGCGTGAGGCAACACACATCGGATACACTACACGTTTTTCTTTCGCACGAGATGTCTAAGTGTCATATGGTTGAATTTGCGGGATATTAATGTTTGTGTTGACAGATCGCTAATCTGGCCAGCTGGTTTCATACGTCAAAACAGGATAAGGGGCGAGAAAGAACTTAGAAAATTGGACTAAGTACCTACTTTAGGTTTTATAATTAGACCAATCGTCTTAGACCTTGCTTATTCATCGTCATCATCTTAGCCTAAACTTTAACCAACTTTGTTGGGGTCGGCTTCTATTCTAACCAGATGCATCTGAATACCAGTATTTTACATGGAGCAACTGCCTATCCGACCTTTAACAAAATATCAAAACTTCATTCCAAGCATATTTCAGTTAAACAAAACCTAAAACACATAACCATAAATAAAACAACTTAATAGCCCATATAGAACAATTCACCCACTTTCAACTGAAATAAATTAACAACGGTATAAACTTTTAACCTTCAGTTACGTTTAAACTTTAAAAAAGAGACATAACAATATATCCTTTCGCACATAAACGTTGGACGCGGGACGAATGAAAAGGGGGGAAATAAAAAAGGATAACAGATGGCGCCGGTGTCGCGTCGCCGCCTGCGCATAGTCGCTTTTTATCACAAAGCAGGATAAGAATCAGAAGGTCTACTCGTCTACCATTGGTATTAAAATTTGTGTAAGAAGACTAAAGGGTAACCTGTCCACCACCCTTATTGAATATGAATAACACACTATGAATCTCAATCAGAATGATTTTGAAGGATATTGCTAATCCATATTGCTTCATAATTATGTTCGAAAAATGTGTCTGCTCAACAACGCGACGTAAATAACGCAATGAATATAGTTGAACTGTCAAAATTAAACCCATTGCATGCTACTGATAGTGTGTTACGCATTTACCCCGCAGATCATCTTCTGTATAAAACGTAAGGATCGAGCAGTAGACTTGTGGTTGACCAGTCGTGCTATTCTGCAAGAAAATCATCGTGAAAACTTTGGTGAAGTGATCTTAAAGTGAACATCAAGAAAAAAAGGAGTGACAGACTGACATCTGTCATTCCCTAGCTATCTCTAGCGTCAGGTGGAATGACAGCTCACTTCACCTACATTTTCATGGTGAGATTTTTACAGAATTACACTGTTGGACCACTGTCTCCTTAGATCTTAAACAATGATACGGTCACGGATGCGTACACATTGGTGTAGTACCTTAGCTTGCCTAAAGATAACCTATTCTCTTGTGGCTTGAACTACAAAGAATTCCATTATTTGTGATAAGAGTATAAATAATTTTACCTTCAGGCGCTCAACAGAGGAGGATGGTCAATTTGTCCATGATAATAGAACGTATGGAAATCTATACAATAACGCACACCTAGGAAAAATAGACGTCAGGGATTTCCATACGATATTTATTCGCGAACGAATTGTCCATTGTCTGCTTAGCGATTCATCAACTTTGACTTTGTTTTCTGCAGCAAATATAGTGGTGTGGTTTCTTAACAAACTTTGATAAAAATGGGCCTTCTGTGTCAACTTTCTTTTTCTTCCTGTTGACGCCGTTGCAAGGATATTGCATGTTTGTAATACACACGCTAAGGCCGAGTTTCGTGAGTTAATGCAACTAGGTACCTGTTTTCCGTGATAATTATATTCATTTGCATATAACTGTATTATAATTTCTTCGAATAAGTGAATTAATTAGGATAAAAATGTATTTAATTTTCAGTGGTGTAACTGTACCCTATAATGAGGTTTATTGTTTATTTATTATGATCATTAGGGTCAATATATCAACCGTCAATATGTTAATAGGTCATAATATGAATGCTGAACAGATGTGTAATCATAAGAAGTCTTCATTAAGGACGCGTTTACGAATTGACGCGCTTCAATTTTAGGTATTGAGTCTCACTACTACACGTGCACGGCTCACACACACAGCGACATGCGCGAAGCGGTGAAATTATGAGTAAACTGACACGACTTGATACTTGAGCCTAATTTTATTTAATTTTTGCCATGTATTTTTTTTTAATATTTACTTAATTTCACTGGACAGTGATTAATCAAGTACTTGCCAAAGTACGTACCTATGTATTAATTGGAACTAATAGCCGAGCTGAGCTAGATGTGCCGAGTTTGGGCTCATTTCGTTAGTTATATTGAGACCTTACCTCCGGACTTGATGGAGTGACCTGCAGGTGTAATTCAAAGACTACTACTGGAACTAATAGCCGAGCTGAGCTAGGTGTGCCGAGTTTGGGCTCATTTCGTTGGTTATGTTGAGACCTTACCTCCGGACTTGATGGAATGATCTGCAGGTGTACTTCGAAGACTGCTACTGGAACTAATAGCCGAGCTGAGCTAGGTGTGCCGAGTTTGGGCTCATTTCGTTAGTTATGTTGAGACCTTACCTCCGGACTTGATGGAGTGACCTGCAGGTGTAATTCAAAGACTACTACTGGAACTAATAGCCGAGCTGAGCTAGGTGTGCCGAGTTTGGGCTCATTTCGTTGGTTATGTTGAGACCTTACCTCCGGACTTGATGGAGTGATCTGCAGGTGTACTTCGAAGACTGCTACTGGAACTAATAGCCGAGCTGAGCTAGGTGTGCCGAGTTTTGGCTCATTTCGTTAGTTATGTTGAGACCTTACCTCCGGACTTGATGGAGTGACCTGCAGGTGTACTTCGAAGACTGCTACTGGAACTAATAGCCGAGCTGAGCTAGGTGTGCCGAGTTTGGGCTCATTACGTTAGTTATGTTGAGACCTTACCTCCGGACTTGATGGAGTGACCTGCAGGTGTAATTCGAAGACTGCTACTGGAACTAATAGCCAAGCTGAGCTAGGTGTGCCGAGTTTGGGCTCATTTCGTTGGTTATGTTGAGACCTTACCTCCGGACTTGATGGAGTGACCTGCAGGTGTACTTCGAAGACTGCTACTGGAACTAATAGCCGAGCTGAGCTAGGTGTGCCGAGTTTGGGCTCATTACGTTAGTTATGTTGAGACCTTACCTCCGGACTTGATGGAGTGACCTGCAGGTGTAATTCGAAGACTGCTACTGGAACTAATAGCCGAGCTGAGCTAGGTGTGCCGAGTTTGGGCTCATTTCGTTGGTTATGTTGAGACCTTACCTCCGGACCTGATGGAGTGACCTGCAGGTGTACTTCGAAGACTGCTACTGGAACTAATAGCCGAGCTGAGCTAGGTGTGCCGAGTTTCGGCCCTTTTTGGTAGTTATGTTGAGACCTTACCTCCGGACTTGATGGAGTGACCTGCAGGTGTACTTCGAAGACTGCTACTGGAACTAATAGCCAAGCTGAGCTAGGTGTGCCGAGTTTGGGCTCATTACGTTAGTTATGTTGAGACCTTACCTCCGGACTTGATGGAGTGACCTGCAGGTGTAATTCGAAGACTGCTACTGGAACTAATAGCCGAGCTGAGCTAGGTGTGCCGAGTTTGGGCTCATTTCGTTGGTTATGTTGAGACCTTACCTCCGGACCTGATGGAGTGACCTGCAGGTGTACTTCGAAGACTGCTACTGGAACTAATAGCCGAGCTGAGCTAGATGTGCCGAGTTTGGGCTCATTTCGTTAGTTATGTTGAGACCTTACCTCCGGACTTGATGGAGTGATCTGCAGGTGTACTTGAAAGACTGCTACTGGAACTAATAGCCGAGCTGAGCTAGGTGTGCCGAGTTTCGGCCCTTTTTGGTAGTTATGTTGAGACCTTACCTCCGGACTGGATGGAGTGACCTGAAGGTGTACTTTGAAGACTGCTTCTTGAACTGATACACGAGTAGAACTAGCTGATAAGAATGTGTATAGTTTTTAACTCTTTAACTCGATTGTGATTTTAGGCCAAGATCTAAGACGTTTGGGAAAAGCTCTGGTAAAAAACTTCATAGATCCAAGATTTAAAAGAAATATGGAACTACAAGAACATACACTCACTGTATAGTGAATGAAGTTAGATCACACTAATATTATAAAGGCGAAAGTTGGTGTGTGTGTGTGTGTTTATATGTTTGTTACGGCTACATGTTTAAAAAAATCGTTAAAAATTTGTAAAACAAATACAACGCAATGGATATTGTTGTACTGTCAAATTGGAATGGATTGCCATTCCAAGTGTGTTACGCAATTATGATAGCGTACTAAGCAGTGGCGTGCATTGCATATAAGCAGTGCCTACCTCGATAAATCACCATAAGCCTGTCAATTACATTTTAGTGTATGTAAAGAAACTCACTAAATTATCATACCTAACAAAAAACAAAATCTTCATACATTTACGCGCGGCAGTAGGCTTTAGGGTGATAAATTGCGAAGGTCGACTAACCAACCGAGTATGAATGTTAAAATCGTTCGTAATTTAGCCGTGCGAAGAAAGAAAGTGACGGATATTGAGATCGCCGATAGTGAGATAAAAATGTAAATCCAAGATGGCGGCTGTAATTTTTTTTTTCATCATGGGTGTCGTTTTATGGTTTTCAAGGGTGCTAAAGCCGATAGTGAGGTCAAAATGAAAATCCAAGATGGCGGCTGTAATTTTTTTTTATTTTTCATCATGGGTATCGTTTTCATAGTTTTTGAGGGTGCTGGAGCCGAAAATAAAGTCAAAATGAAAATCCAAGATGGCGGCTGTAATTTTTTTTCTTATTTGATACTTTTGTTTTATGTTTCTGATTAGTGACCGCGTCTGCGTAGACTAAACTCAGCCTAGTGCCTGCCTACCTATTCTGCCACGCGTCATGTTCGTGAACGGGCGCCGTCGGTTGAGACTGGTCATCTCTTAACTGCCAAGGCTTATTTTTAATCTTATGTCTTGAATGAATTCTTCATTTGTATCTTTTTTACATTGTTCTCACATAGTGTACCCAGGATTTTGTAATATCTTGATTTAAAAGAGTGTCCATGGAGTTTCTTGCCCGTTCTTCTCCATAGAGATCTACGTTTTGGAATGGGCAACTAGCTTCAACTTTCTGACTAACTGACAGACTATTTGACAATTCAAAAGTGCCTGTACAAGGTTTAATTGAAATAAATGCTTTGAGTTTGAGTTTGAAAACAAATGCACGCCACTGGTACTAAGCCGGACCAGGAGCTGTAAATGATAAAAAATAATAAAAGTGACGGAAAAAAAAACAAAAAAAAAACATTAAGTATGACAATGTGAAGAATGTTCTTGTAGTTCCATATTTCTTTTAAATCTTGGATCTATGAAGTTTCTTACCAGAGCTTTTCCCAAACGTAGGTCTTGGCCTAAAATCACAATCGAGATAAAGAGTTAAAAACTATACACATTCTTATCAGCTAGTTCTACTCGTGTATCAGTTCCAGAAGCAGTCTTCAAAGTACACCTTCAGGTCACTCCATCCAGTCCGGAGGTAAGGTCTCAACATAACTACCAAAAAGGGCCGAAACTCGGCACACCTAGCTCAGCTCGGCTATTAGTTCCAGTAGCAGTCTTTCAAGTACACCTGCAGATCACTCCATCAAGTCCGGAGGTAAGGTCTCAACATAACTAACGAAATGAGCCCAAACTCGGCACGTCTAGCTCAGCTCGGCTATTAGTTCCAGTAGCAGTCTTCGAAGTACACCTGCAGGTCACTCCATCAGGTCCGGAGGTAAGGTCTCAACATAACCAACGAAATGAGCCCAAACTCGGCACACCTAGCTCAGCTCGGCTATTAGTTCCAGTAGCAGTCTTCGAATTACACCTGCAGGTCACTCCATCAGGTCCGGAGGTAAGGTCTCAACATAACCAACGAAATGAGCCCAAACTCGGCACACCTAGCTCAGCTCGGCTATTAGTTCCAGTAGCAGTCTTCGAATTACACCTGCAGGTCACTCCATCAAGTCCGGAGGTAAGGTCTCAACATAACTAACGAAATGAGCCCAAACTCGGCACACCTAGCTCAGCTCGGCTATTAGTTCCAGTAGCAGTCTTCGAAGTACACCTGCAGGTCACTCCATCAAGTCCGGAGGTAAGGTCTCATCATAACTAACGAAATGAGCCCAAACTCGGCACACCTAGCTCAGCTCGGCTATTAGTTCCAGTAGCAGTCTTCGAATTACACCTGCAGGTCACTCCATCAAGTCCGGAGGTAAGGTCTCAACATAACTAACGTAATGAGCCCAAACTCGGCACACCTAGCTCAGCTCGGCTATTAGTTCCAGTAGCAGTCTTCGAAGTACACCTGCAGGTCACTCCATCAAGTCCGGAGGTAAGGTCTCAACATAACCAACGAAATGAGCCCAAACTCGGCACACCTAGCTCAGCTCGGCTATTAGTTCCAGTAGCAGTCTTCGAATTACACCTGCAGGTCACTCCATCAAGTCCGGAGGTAAGGTCTCAACATAACTAACGTAATGAGCCCAAACTCGGCACATCTAGCTCAGCTCGGCTATTAGTTCCAGTAGCAGTCTTCGAAGTACACCTGCAGGTCACGCGATCTAGTCCGGAGGTAAGGTCTCAACATAACTACCAAAAAGGGCCGAAACTCGGCACACCTAGCTCAGCTCGGCTATTAGTTCCAGTAGCAGTCTTCGAAGTACACCTGCAGGTCACTCCATCAGGTCCGGAGGTAAGGTCTCAACATAACCAACGAAATGAGCCCAAACTCGGCACACCTAGCTCAGCTCGGCTATTAGTTCCAGTAGCAGTCTTCGAAGTACACCTGCAGGTCACTCCATCAAGTCCGGAGGTAAGGTCTTAACATAACCAACGAAATGAGCCCAAACTCGGCACACCTAGCTCAGCTCGGCTATTAGTTCCAGTAGCAGTCTTCGAAGTACACCTGCAGGTCACTCCATCAAGTCCGGAGGTAAGGTCTCATCATAACTAACGAAATGAGCCCAAACTCGGCACACCTAGCTCAGCTCGGCTATTAGTTCCAGTAGCAGTCTTCGAAGTACACCTGCAGGTCACTCCATCAAGTCCGGAGGTAAGGTCTCAACATAACTAACGAAATGAGCCCAAACTCGGCACATCTAGCTCAGCTCGGCTATTAGTTCCAGTAGCAGTCTTCGAAGTACACCTGCAGGTCACTCCATCAAGTCCGAAACGAAATAATAATATTATGAATTTATAATCCCTACTTACTTCTAGAAAAATTATAAGACTGTGAATAAAATCTCTCCTTGGGTAGTAGGTACATTATAGAATGCGTGAAGTATCATGTTTGGTATGTCAAATATTTTGTATCCGTACAGCGATCTTTTTCAGCACAAGCTGCTGCTTACAAGCGACACAGAGTCCACTCACGACGGCGGCCGAGCGCAGACTAATATTTCATTACAAATTTTTGTGCAATAAACCAAGACAGTGACCAGTAAAATAACCCTTATTACAATCCAATAAGATTCACGCGTTACAGCTAAATATGTGAAAAAATAGACTCCGATTTTTATTTTTTTCTGAGCCTATTTGTAACATTTTGATAGTTCTTTTTAGTACCTTTTTGAGTTGAACATGTCTGCTTACATAAAATATTTTTAAATAAATAAATTTATGTTATTAAATAGAAGAAAAATATCCCCAAAGTCAGCACGATATCGTCGATTTTGTGTGAAGAGGCAACGGAAATTATTTTTTACTATATTAAAAACCAACATTTTTTAATAAAAAATAGCTACCATTTGAAGATGAAGGAGTAAACTATATGTGGTAATTATTAGTTACATTTGGTTTAGTCTCATTTTGCTGCAAAGTGTACCATAAAACTACTTATTTTTGTCAGATTCGTAAACGCGTCCTTAAGACATCATATAATAATGTGAGTATTATGAACTTGTATGTATCTTGTACGAGTTTCAAAATTGTCGAAATCGACTTTAGTCTTGGCTGACGATAACTTGACGTTGACAGACATTTTGAATTAATTGATATAATACTCTTTATTATGTACACCATGTAGAAGTGCTTATATGCCTATGGAGGTTAGATGGGCATTCGCTCCATGTAAAATATTGGTATCCAGCTGCATCCGGTTAGACTGGTAACATAGTTTCTTTTTTTTTTTTATTATAAGGACTTCTACACATTGTGCATACCAGTCCCATTATACCCTAAGATCTGACTGCCAATAGCTTATTATACTAAAATTATAAATATTACAATTTACTTCAATGCCATTAATTCAAACAACATAAACGTAACATAGTTGGGAAAAGGCTAGGCAGATGATGATGATGATGTATAATATGTGCTTAATTATAATTGCGTCACAAACTTTCAACCACAATCTGAATGATTTTGAAAGTTATTGCTAATGCACTGCTTCATTTGTTTAAAAAATTTGTCCGCTCAACAACGTAAATCATAGTACGAAAAGCCTATGGGCCATATACAATGCGAAGTCAGCTAAAACTAGAAATGAATAGCTTGATATATTTTGTGTACCACAAAAGTATTGTTGATGACCATCAAAATATGTACTTAGTAGATAAGTACCCTCGAAGACTTGTACTCTTATCACTTGAAAACCCAAGGTTTTTCTCTGCTAGCATCAAAGATGTTATTTAAGACGCAAGGTACTTATTTGCGGTTCTAAGCCAATGTTCAGCCAATCAGGTTTTATTAACAGTATGAGGAAGTCGGCGTCACTTGCGGTGTTCCGGCTTTTGTACTGTTATACCAGAACTGAGTTATTAGACTTGGTTATATGACTATTGCTTAGTTTGTAGATTGAATACACAGTATTGCACAATATTTAAAGGAAAAGCAATGTCTCAATCTCTCTTCTCCTAATCAGAGATTTCTGCCAGGCAACCAGAAGAGTATAGTGGTGACCCAATGGTAACGGACCCGACGTACGAATCGTGGTGGTCTCACGGGTCGTGGGTTCGAAACCAGCCAGGCGCTTTACTTTGTGTAAATAATTTATCCCCACGCTCTCAAAACATAGAAGAAAAAAATCGTGAGGAAACCGGCATGTCCTAGAAGAAAATTCAAAGACATGTGACATCTACCGACACGCTCTGGGCCCGCGTGGAGGATTATAGCCCACTCCCTCTCGAAGAGAGGAGGCCTGTGTCCCAGCAGTGGGAACATTATAGGCTGATTATGCTATGAATCAGAATAATGCGCCTTCTTCTAAAAGAAGACAGTGAGAACTTATTATCTTTAGTTTTGTACCTTATGTTCTGAAGCACATGACCATTATGTACTTAATGAAATGATATTTATTTCTGTAAGCAGATCTTCTAAGACACTTTTACAAGTCCATTATTGGTCAATATTTTAAAACGAATGACCTTTTCACCAGCACCAACCACCACTGCATACATTTTTTGGGACATAGCATCCCGCCATTCTGCTGGCTACTTAATTTCGTATGAAAACCCCCAACGGCATTCCATAGCACCCTCAAACCTTGTACTTTCGAACTCACACAATCCCAAACAAACCTTCAAACCTTCCAATCAAAGATTTCAACAGCTTCATACCTAACAGGCTCACAATAACTGTAATAATCTCCAACAGCGAGAATTACAGTGTTCTCGTAATATTACCGCGGCGCACGCGCATGGTCGGCCAATGAATGACGCCTGTCTAATGGAGGCACGAGATATGGTAATAAAGTTACCACCGTGTACCGTAGGCATGGTAAAATGACGCTATAAGTAGTTAAAAATACCATTAGTGGTTACGGTGAGGAATGTTCCGGTTGTAATTACCAACTACTTATTTTATTCGAACGGTTTATATATACCTAGGTACTGACGTATCCAAGTACCTAGTTGTCGATATCTAGATATTCCATCATCATCATAATCAGGTTATAATGTTCCCACTGCTGGGACACAGGCCTCCTCTCTTTGAGATGGAGTGGGCTATAATCGACCACGCGGTTCCAGTGCGGGTTGGTAGATGTCACGTGTCTTCGATTTTTTGGTTCTAGGACATGCCGGTTTCCTCCCGATGTTTTCCTTCAACGTTTTGAGAGCAGTGGTGATGAAATTATTAACACAAAGTAAAGCGCTTGCTGGGTTCGAAGTTTGAACCCACGACCTACAACTCGTAAGTCGGGGCCGTTACCACTGAGCCACCAGTGATGTCAGAGATATTCCAAGCCGTATAAAATTCTAATATTTCTGAAATCTTAAAAAAAAAATATTATATCAGTTGAAATTTCCCTGTCTCACTTTTTCTTGAAAATCATTTCTTACGGAGGAAATTCATCGGAAAGGGTGGAAAATCATGAATGCCTCTTGATATAAAATAATTCATAGTACTTAATCAGGACACGAATTAAGTCCAGTCACGTCAGGTATCAGGTATCAGACAGGTATCAGACAGTTCACGCTACTCAAATCCGTCTCAAATAATAGCGTAACTAAAACACTAAAGAAAAAAAAAACCATGCGTCATTTTAGAGCTCACACGCTTTTTAAACGCTAATCACTCCCATCTTACTATTTCGAAGCGTAAATAATTGGGCATTATAATAGCAAAAGTTAAAAACTCGTTAAACAGAAAGTAGGCAGATACCTATTACCAAAGCACTTCTTAAAATTGATTTGAAGAAGAGTTACAAGTATCATTAAGTACCTACCAAAGTACTTGACTATGCAACTATGGTTGTAATCATTTCTGACTGCCTAACCACAGTACCCCTTAGGAATGTCTGCAGCGTTTGAAATTGATGTTTGCACATACAGTTATTGAGGTAGATACCACATAGAGCTTACGAAGACGTCAATATAGTATTTAGCACGAAGTCAATATAGTTTTTTTTACGAATCCAATGTCGGGTTATGACTAGGAAA
Source organism: Oligia latruncula (assembly GCA_948474745.1). Lineage (NCBI taxonomy): Eukaryota > Metazoa > Arthropoda > Insecta > Lepidoptera > Noctuidae > Oligia > Oligia latruncula. The sequence goes on from OX419700.1 coordinate 9,766,430, forward strand.
ACTATCTTTTTTGTGGAAGAACATTAAGGTCAAAAGTGGACTCTGTTGCGGAAGAGGGACATTGGGACTAGTACATTTTACATACACACCATATACATACCTACTACCAAAGTACTTCTTAGAATTCAATCAACTAAGCCTATCGCAGTCCACTGCTGGACATAGGCCTCTCCTAGACTGTGCCACAACACCCTGTCTTCCGCCTTCCGCATCCAGTTTCTCCCAGCCACCTTCTTCAGGTCGTCGGTCTTCTTAAAATTAATGTTTGTAATCATTTCTGCCTCCAAACCACAGCGGCGACGCATAGGAATGTCTATGGTTTGTGTTAGGAATGTTTGTAAACACAGTTATTGAGGTAGAAACACAAATTGAGCTTACAAATAATAAGGAACCTGTAGCAAAAGCTTTGAGCAAATAAACGTCACTTTTAATCCAGTTCCAAGTATAAGCACGAAGCAAAATGGAAGCTATCTTTCGGGGCAAAACTCTGTCCAAAAATATATCTTCTTCTGAGCCGACCCAGGTCTTACAACTGCCCGTAAGGTAAGGGAAGTTTTTGAGCTCAAATAAAGATATTTTTCCACCAAAGAGGCACCAAATGAATAGGGATACTGGCAGAAGGATGAGTACGATAAGGTCCTCTTTAACTAGACTGGTAGTCATCGTACTTAATTAATAATAATAATAATAATTTAGTACTCTCAACCACGGGTGTCATTCCCAAACAACTGCATCTATCTTTAAAAACGCTAGATTTAGCTCCCTCCACCTACCAAACCCTACAGAAAGCTGCTATCCTAAACACTTGCAGAATTGTCCGAAAATTCCTGCAGAACGACAATGATACACAACTATCACATGATCAAACATCATCCACCATTGCAACACAAAGTCGTAACATACCATCATCACGTCATACATTATCATCAACTATCACTTAGGTTAATACTCTCAGGGGTAGAACTTGGCTTTGGCCCGTGTTGCCCTACAAAACCGGCTGATCAGCCGAGATACAAAAATGTATACCAACAAATAATAATAATTCCATTTATTTCGGACACAGTCCATATAAGTGTTAGTAACATTTCGGAGTCCTACGCAGAATATACTGCATCATCTCTCTTGTAGTTTAATGATAAATGATTTAATTCTGTAAATTGGTAGATACAAAAAACATTTTTACACGTCAAAAATAAAATACGTTTTAAAACCAGATGAGGACGGCGTTTCCTATCAGACTGCTCTGGGAAGAAACACCAAAATAAAATCAGAGGTTTCACCATTGCCTTAAACCATAACAAATATTTCACCACCTCAGTTAATAATCTATTTGAATAACATTGTATCTGTTAACCTAAAATTACTCCTTACAACTTTAAAGACCCAATTACTTGGTTCTTGCGTGTACCAACTAACACAGCGAGGTGTACGGGCGCAAATTATATCAATTACCTTTCATATTACACCTATATTGAAAGTTATTATGGAAATCTAAAGGTCAGACTTAACAAAAATACGTGGCCCAGAGCCCTGTGATTACGGGACCAACAGGTGAAAGGTGTTATATTTTTCTTACCCTGTATTAATACAGGATGTATCCGAAAGGTGTGCTCAAATTTAAGGGTGTGTTACAGACCATCAAAATGAACCACTTTCACCATGGGATCAACATCGTAATCGAGGAGAAATAAAAAGCCAATGTACGCAAAATACGCGCATTTTTTTCCGCACTGACGTGGAGTTGCGGACACCAGCCCTATTACCTATTAGGTACCTACTTAACCCAATACATTTGGGTTAAGTAGGTATTGAAGTTTCGTATGGGAAAGTTGATATTTTTTCTTACACACCACACCTTTCTAATACTACTTATATTATATTTTGATAGCCCCTAAAATGTTGTTAAGAAAATCATGAATAGTTTGTATAATGTTACTTTTTTTATTTACTCGGATCAATCATGCAGCAGGAAGTTTATTGCGTAGAAAAGTCAAAGGTCAGCTGTCAAAAAAATGAGCCCTTCAATAATAGTCTTAACAATAACTTTGCGCATGAGTGACTCCACTAAGTTGAATTGAAAAGTTGAACTGTGAATTGTTGCACGTTGCATAAATGCTATCATAATCCAAATGAAACTCAATACAACTCGTGAGACAACGCAATGACGTCTAGAAGTGCCTTTTAAGGCTGAGTTTCCACCAGAGATGAGCGAGGATGCGTAGCGAGGAATGTGTGTAAAACTGACCAATAACAACGCTAACTTAGTTCAAGCTATGAAAATGAAGCGATGTTATTGGTTAGTTTCACACACATCCCTCGCTACGCATCCTCGCACATCTCTGGTGGAAACGCAGCCTTAACATTGACTAGTATACAATATCGAAAGATGTGGAAACTTTCACAATAAATTGTCAAGTACTAGCTTCTGCCCGCGTGACTTTGTCCACGTGAAATTTCTTGTTTTAACATAACATACAGTGTTACCATGTATTCAGAACATGATTCTTGACAATCCTGTGTTGACATAATATTTCGTCGGTTATTAAAGAAAATCTGCTGTTTCAAACGTAAAAGTGCAATACCTACGCGGTCAAAATGAATTGAACAGCTGTTTTTGTTTTTAAATAACCGACATAAAATTTCAAGGAGGATCCAGAATGTAGGACTGAATCCCTGCCATCCTGCATATCCCTTGACACTCGGGAAATACTGTACCTTTCCATTAGCGAAAGAATTTTCGGAATCTGATTATAAGTTCTGAAGATTACACTCTACATACAAACTCACTTTAACCTCTTTATATGGAACTAGCTTCCGCCCGCGGCTTCGCCCGCGAGGTATGTCGATAAAAACTATCCTATGTCTTTCCCCGGAATGCAATCTATCTTTCTGCCAAATTTTATCGACATCCGTTCAGTGGTTTAGGCGTGAAAAGGTAACATACAGACCGACAGACAGAGTTACTTTCGAATTTATAATAGTAATATGTAGAGCCTACCTATCTATACGAATGTATGGATAGGTAGGCCTTAAACTTTCAAATGCAACACGTTACTTAGCAACTCATAAGCTGCGATAACATCATATTGTTACCAATCAGGAAGAGAATGCAACGGTACACATTGCCAAAGCGCTTCACATCAATACATATTATCAAGCCAACAATAGGTTGGCTTGATAAAATGTATTGATGTATACGTTAGTTCCGTTACTTACATATCGTCATAACTAAAAGGGACCATCCCTATATAGTAAGCAGATGACGGCATCAAGGTTAAAACCATGGATAACCTGTTAGGGTTAATGGATGAAACACCAAAGGAAAGACGGTTTTAAGGATTTCAATATAATACGTTTATTAATCCTTTTATTTATATATTGAAAGGTGTTTACTAATATTACGCTAAGATTTTTTTTAATATTACTATGGTTAAAACCCAGTGGAAACCAATGGATAAAAAGGTCACAAAAGCTGTAAGCTTTTTAGTTGCTATGTACACATGTGCTGAGCCTGCGTATCAAACCTTGGTGGATTTGTGACAGCTAAATGATGACGGGCAGTCTAATTTTTGGGCACAATTTGGAATCTGACTTTTCAGACTCAATTGGATGTTTGAGCATGAATGGTTTTAATAAATCAATGTTTTAGAAGATTGAATCAACAATTATGTATAGCTATCCAGCTAAAGCGGTTTATTAAAGAGGTTAAGAGCGTTTCCCCGTTGGGCATTTCATACAAACTTTCGAGCCCGAAATGTCTTATTTAAAAAAGATAACTGGAAATCTCTGTTTCTATGGAAAATTGAAAATCTGTCTAATTTGGCTGTAACACTATTTTTGGAAAATGTTCGTAAGTAACTTTTTAGATCTTTGTATCCTGCGTATGCATATGAAGTTTCATTAAAAACGGTTCAATCATTTCGAAAAACAAGGGCTTGAAAGTCTGTATGAAATGCCGTACGGTGTAAACGCTAACTGTTAAGGTTTCCCTTAGATACTGTTGCCTCTGTGGTTGCACGCAAAGCCATAGCCAACCATAAGTTTGTCAACACCGGTCCACTAGTACCACGGCGACACATCAAGCTATACTATTCCAGTTTTACCTGACCTCGCATTGTAAAGGTTTTTCGTACAATCAGAAGTCAGCTTATACTGGTTACGTATAGCTTGATGTGTAGCCGTGCGTACCTTCAGTAGCTGCAGCTCGGTTGCCCAACTAAGTCTTGTATTACGCACGTTTATTGCCATTAGCGGGTTGTCTTGATAGAGATTGATTGGTGAGTAAAAAAGTAATTGCCTCCGTGGCATAGACGCTTATTTATTAATGCATACCGATGGGAATGAGGCGATGGTAATCATTCAACGGATACTAGCATAAGTAGCGTTTCGAAATCTTTGACGCTTTGTATAAATGTGTATGGTTGAAGGTGAGGCTGTCACTCTGCAGGTTAAGAGCAGGACTTTGAATTTAAAATAAAACTCAGGTTTCTTAAGCCAGACCAATGACCATTATGAGTTGATTGTATAATGAAGATTTCATAGTTAAACTAGCTATCATGCATAGCTCACAGTATCAGGATTAATGAATTAAACAAAACTTTGTGGAATAACCTTCATTATTATTTCTATAATCGGTTCTACGATTACCTATTACATTTTTCTATTTTTTATAATATCACATCACTTGTCAGCTAAACTGACTCCTGATTTTTCCGCCTTCTAAATATAAATCAATGTTAGTCTCCTAATTATTCCAAGAACTTGTCAAAATATTCATAAAGGTTGCATTTAAGCACCAAATACCTATATATTCTTTACAGTACCTTGGCTTGATAGAAATATTCATAAGATAAGGATGTCATATAAAAAGAGCGACCAAACGGTCTTGATTTCTAAACCCAATTAGCAAATACGCCAATTACTGTTGGTATCAAATGAGAATGACCAAAAACGATGAAACAAACAGTAGCCCTTAAAAGCAAAAACAATAATCGCCTACAGCCATCTAAAACACAGTAATTCCTGCACCAATGTCCACATAAGGCTTCAGAATAATTTCATATTAAATATTTAATAAGAAGAACCGTTACCATGAAAGGAACAGACACTGTGCTAGAGGTACATAATATCCATGGGAACGAAAAGCCGCAGGGTCACATCTAAGGCATAATACCGTTTAGTGCATAATCAATTTCGTGAAAGCCGACCACGATTCTCTCTTATATGACAGTGCTGTTGTGCCTTCAATGATGACCCTTTATCATCCAATTATCATAGTCGTGTGTTATTTTGAATAGGTAGATGATAATTGGCTAAATACTAATTAGGAAAGTTCATTATGTAATTTATTCGTATTAAATGCACATTAATGTACACAAGGCGAAAGTTTTAAGAGCTTAGTACTTGATAGAAAATCGACATTTCTACCTTCAGAAACAAATTCTCTAAATGATGATGAAAACCGCATCAAAATCCGCTGTGTAGTTTAGAAGAACAACGCGGTCACACAGACACACGAAAAACGACTTTAATTTATAATAATATATGTAAAGACATCATTTTTCCCCGAATGAAAGACTGACTATTTATTATTGGAATGATCATTGAGCTTGCAGCCTAACTGGTCTCAGAGAAAACATCTTAACATTGCTGGTAAAGAGAGTTCGAATTCGGCAATTCTGGTAAGGCGAAAGAATTGTTCTTTACACGGTAAGGCGAAAGAATTGAAAGCTGACAAAAACTTTCACGTAAATAAATGAATATTCACACACATTTCCCAATCATATTTTTCAATACCGACCCGTCAAACAGTCCCGAAAACCCACAAAAGTTTATAGCAGAGTGTAAAATGTCAAAAAACGGACTTGTTTGGGCAAACACTGCAGTGCATCCGCGAAATGTTGGGCAGCAGTTGTGCGGCGAACAATATGTCTGTTTACCGTCTGCGAACCTAGTGGTGCGTGCCACTGCTGTTTGTACTGTAAACAACGAAAAATAGGGAAAAACTCGGAAAAAGCTCCACTACATTGTAACGAAATTCAAGTTATTGGGGCTGTCTCAGCTATGTAGAGAGCGGAATATTCGTCAAACGCTTATTTTGCATATGTACAAATATTTTATCCGTGTAACATGATGCCAGTACGAATACGTGCTTACCTGTAGGATTCTTTTGAAGAGTGGTTAAAAATGTTTCGAGAGGGTTTAAGTACCTACCTGTTAAATTCATAATTTTCATGCCAAGTTAATTTTAGTACCTGAGCTCGGGAGCTCGGCAGCTCAGGTGCACACGTTTTAATCAAGTACTTAATCTTATCTATACCCAAAGTACTTTTCAAACGAAACAAACTTTCCCTCTTTCGACACTCAGATTACGGTAAAGTTTTCGCAATGCTTGATATCAGAACACATCGTAAAGCTGTGTTGTGTACAATTGTAACGAACGCTTCCGGATTATTTCCAGAGCCCGATGTTGAACAAAACAAACGCAGTATCGCGCATGACTCAATGAAAGATCAGAGGCATGCCTTCATAGCACAATAAAACGTAGGTACCTATTTGAAGTTTAAAGGTTGTGATTAAAGCCAGATAGTACTTCTGCCAATGCTTCAAGAGCTGATCACATGGAATCCCGTAACAAGACACCTAGAATAAAAGATAGCTTATACTCAGTACCAAAGTTTGGAATTCATGACTATCCTAAACTTCAGCTTCTTCAAATCCGAATCGAAGCAGTCATGCATTTACAGTTAACATGACCAAAGGGCCAACAAAGCTGTCACGCAATTAAATTAGGTACTTTTTTTTTTTTGCTGATGGGAAATCATTAAATGAGGGTCCCGCTCTGGGTGGAGCGGAAGGGAGTGTCAGACTCTTACTGACTAAAACCCACCCGTGTTCCTTCCTTAGCCCTTTATGTTCCGGGCCAGCGGTAACCCTTTCGGACAATCCCGCTGACCCGGCAGGCTAAATTAGGTACTTTAGCATAAGTATTCTTAAAAATACCTCGAAACACAAAAAGATCAGAGCTGAAAAAAAACACTTGAAATCTTTTAATGGTTACAAAGCACATACTATCGAAATTTACAAAAATCGCCAGCAATAAAAGTAAGTATTCCAGAAAAAATGCCACAATGGCACTAAACTCCGTCGTTTTAAAATTTGCCAAAGATGTACCTAAACAACAACGGCAGCTCGAAATTGTATTAGAAACAATAGAAATCACTTACCAGCAAAAGGCACATCGCACACGTACTCTTCAACGCAGTTGTCAGTGTTCCCGCTCCTGTCTGTTGCTCCACTGGCCACTGACGCTGCTGATGCTGCTCGGAGGAGGTTCACCTCCGTCTCGGTCTGACTGTCGCGGAGGACCGACCTTCGTTTGTATTCCTGGTGGGAGAAAGGGTGAATGAAGACCGGTTATAAAAAGATAAGATTTTTTGTGAGTTTCAAATAATGATAAGTATCTACCTCAGTTTTATGTATTAGGCCACAGTGATGGTGCATAGTATTTTATTGATGGTAATACGGCACCATGAGAATTGATATAAATACTTACGTAAGAACCCTTTCTCGAAGAGATAACCCTCAGTATAGCTTAAGGCATGCTTTCTATGGACAAAGAGATCGAAATCTGGCTGCATCATGGATTGGTATAAAGTAAGATAGTGAGCGAGTCGTACAGTTGTACCTACCTACCAATGCTAATCAAATAGGTACTATATCCAATCATTATACTGGCAATATCATCAAATTTGAATAAGCATCTAATGCCACACACATTTTAGAAGCAGCAGCTGTGTCTCAAAGTATTTCGTAAACTTTCTTGATACGGTAATGGTGTTGTCCGAATGTCCCATTTGAATAAACAGTGAACAGTTGTCAATAAAAAAATGTGGTTTTATATGGTTCTAATGAAATGGTCTAATCTAATCAGAAGTGACTTTTTGAATACCAGATGAACGTGGGATCGCATATAATTGCTACTTTAAATCACCATAACACGCCTACGTTCCTAAAAGGGGTAGATGAAGGTAGCTCCAATAGATTTTGAGTTTTGTTCAATGCTGTGGATTACCGGGGATCGAACCCAGAACCCACAATCGCCCTTGCGACTATTAATGGCAATTACGGACCGTCACTGGTTAAAGACTCTGGTATCTTTATCTATAATGAAGCAAATACCTCAGGTTTGCATAGTAGATCTCTCTCCTTACAAATCTATTTACATGCCCAGTTTGGCAATAAAAATGCTATCATTGGTAAAAAGAACGATTCGTTCTTGTTTAAGTATTATATAGGAACCGAGCATTAATAAACCAACGAAGCAGGCAACTGATGTAGGTAATCACAAAACAAAAGAAATCAGGTCTTTCAGGTAATAAAATCATTGGGTGTTGTTTTCATGAGGCATAAAGTTTGGTAATTTTATCGATAGCCACAATAAACCTGATAGGAAAAGATATGGTGCTATAAAATATTGTAATGGTAATAATGTGCATTTTATTGCAAAGAAGAGATAGCTGCAGCTGGGTATAGGTACATATTTAGAAATATCGGTCAGATTGTTATCTTTCAAGTTTAAGCTTATCAAGTCGGTCGAATCATGCATCTTTTACTTACCTTACTTTGGAGAACGTTTGCACTCGTTTATCGTATTATTTCCTTTTTATCAAGCACATAAATTTTATATTTTAATCCTTACAAGAAAACCTAATCTTGGATTAACTTATTTTTAATTATCAGTATTTTCTCAGCTCAGGAGCTATTATTATTAATCAGTAAACTGCTTTCCATGTGAAGTGCTGTAAGTATGAATAATTTAATAACCAGCCGCTGGAAAACACTTTATGATTTAAAGACAACAACACTTTAATTATTTATTTTTTTGGCTTTTTTAGGCATCCATCTACACTTTAATTTTTTAGATATAATATTAAGTATTAAATCAAATGTGCAGGTAAATAGGGTCAATGTTGTTATTAGGTGAGACCTTATTAAAGACGCACGTCTTAAAAAAATACTACTATACTGTAGCTGTACCCATACGTTACTGAGGTAGTAATATTAGTGCATTCCCTTTAATTTTCTATCCAGATTGATAACCCCCCTTTAACTCTCAACACGGAGACGTGTTGAGAGCGAATCTCTTAGATTGCGAATCAAGAACCACCTAGTGCCGATAATTCCCGGTCTTGAGGAGCCTTGACGTAACATTGTTTCCTACAATTTGCAAGCGGTGCAGAAGCGAGGTGGCCTGAAGCTTGTCACCACGATGCACAATTAACTTGACAACTTGAACAAAGTTCCACACGTAATCTTAGCTTGTATGAAATTAGAAATAGGACAGTTTGGTAAAAACCTTGTACCTAGGTAGAGTATTCTATTCTATTCTATTCTAGGTGGTTGACTGATATAATTTTTGACTGATAGGTAAAACTAACCATGAGTACCTGTCAATGATTTCAAAAGTAAGGATACGCCCGTCTGAACATTTTACATAGAAGTTCTTCGTTCGAAGTTCGCGCGCACCACTGTCAACTGAGTCGCGTTGGCCCTAAAACCGTCATTTTAGGGCCAGCGCGTTGGTGCCATTTAGTCGCGCCGTTAGCCCGGTCCTTACGCTAGTAATATATATGTCAATGGTACTTGTACTCTGATTTTTAATTTGCTAGAATAAAGTGACAGTTGCGGTCGACCTTTTTTTGTCATCATGACATTATTAAGGTTTCTAGTAAATTAAAAATCTGAGTACAGGTATATTTTAAGCCATTGATAAAAAAATGAGAAATTGAAATTACAATGAGTGTTGTAAAGCTTGACAATTTGAACAACATTCCACATGAAGAGATGTAGAGTGACTTTTGTTATATTTAGTGGGAAATTCGAAATAAGCCGGTATTTTTAAGAATTTGTGGGTACTTAATTTAGATATGACTTTTATTGACGGAGAAAACTAACTATGAATAGTTCGTCAATATAACTAAAAACGATACAGAAGTTGTTTTATTTAGACATTAATCAAATCTCAAATTATTTATAATATTATAATGAAGTTTTGTTTGTTTGCTTGAAAATGTATGTACTTAGGTGCAAGTAAGTCAACAAAAGAGATAAGTAGGTATGCAGGATCGTCGGATATAGTTGAAGTTTATTAAGAAACCGATTGATGTTCGAAATCGCGGACAGAACCTAGTCTGAAATGAACCAATATTAAGATAAACAACAAATTAGTTTAATTTTTGGAATGCAATCACGAAGTGAAACTTGGCACTGCAACCAGCCGATCGGGACGTTATTGCTATTCGAGTCTGTCTAGGCGGACGGCACGGCGGCACTCGCCTAACTTTCGCAGTTATTATAGGTCTTTGAATAGCCCGGCAGGTCGTTAGTAGGGGGTTCAATCAGTCGAATAAAATGTTACTTGGTATGTTTAATATTCTAACTATCTTCATTAATGAAAGTCTAAATTATGATAGTTTTATTGCTCAAAATAACGTATCTTCAGTCGATGTACTACTTACTGAAAAGCAACTTCTACGTTAACTACATGTTGCGGTGTGCATTCGTCCAGGCGCTCTATGCTCGCCAAGCCAGGGTCGTATTTAGGTGCATAAACGATAATAATGTGCAAAATTAAAATCTAGTGATAAAATAAACGTGTCTGGGGCAAAACTGGCACTATAGATAAGCCAAGAAAAAAATAACGCAAATAATAAAATAACACATTCACTTAAAACATAATTTTATTTTAATGCGAAAGTAATTAAAATCAAAATTAATACACAAAGCCTTAGTTAAATAAGTTGCTTAAAGTAAAATAATTTCACATTTTCGTCCGATACATTTTGGGTCAGTCTGATTGTCTTTCCAATTGCAACATAGGATAATACTCAAACTCAAATTAATAAAATTAAAAACTAGAGGGAAAAACAACTACGTACTGAATATACTGTCATGTTGGTAAAATATAACACTTACTAGTACATGGAAATTAATAAAATCGTTTTGTGAAATACTGAGAAATTAAATGCTTTATAAATACGGTAAGTATAACAGATATTTCATTAAATGCATTAAATTTCGGCACAATATCAACGTAACACCCCACAAGGGGCACCCTTAGCGTGTAGAATTTATAAGTTTTATATATGCCCTGCCTGGAGCCTTTAATTTATTAAGAGTATTCATAAGCTTAAGCAACCCACAACCTCCTAGATCGACCTGCGAGATGTCATTCATAAAAAAACAAAACTATATCAACGTAAAAATCAATATAGTACCGTTGTCAAAATAGAAAACGGTGCTACAGAAATTCATAAGGCACTTCATAGGACGTTTTTTATACTCAACTCAGTCTCCAAACAGTTAGGCAATGTATTTTTACAATTCCATCATTGATATATGTCGTTTTAAACATAGAAATAATATATAATATTATTAGAAAAGCAGTAAAGAGAGCAGAGCAGTAAGTTTGTCTTTCTCAGAGGTTCATCAGGTTTTAACCATAATTGATCATCATTTTATACATCACTTCTATGTTTGCACTCCAAATAATATTTCATAACAGCACATTTCACAAAACGATTTAAAATCTTAGCTTACAACTAAAAATAGCACCTTACGGAATACTTAAGCAAATAAAATATTCTATTTACAGACAACACTAATATATACTCTTTAAAATTAACTTTAGAGCACCATAAGTGAAAAATATAAACCCCTTTTAAGGACACGCTATCTCTTTCTGTCATCGGTCATTTTCAATACAATAAAATGAGATAGCAATAGAGATGCGTCATTCATCTTTAACTTCTATAAATCGGGGTCAAAGACTAGCGCTAAACAGATACGGTTTAAAAAATATTATCATCAGCTATCCACTACGTCACCCTGCGACTTTTTTCTAATTCTTATCTCTTCTACAACCTCCATAATCAGCTGAAAATGTTTTAAAATAATTTAAATGATTTTTTTTAATAAATAAAATGTCTAGTTACATGCTGGTTCATGCAAGGGTGTTTTTGTGCATGGTTAAATAAATAAGAGTGCCTAGTTCTTACAGGTGGATAATTTGTGAATTTTGGACGTATTTGTATAAGTACCGTCTGATTTAAGTTTATAGGAATGATGATTCAAGTAGGTATACTCATAAGGGTTTCCATTGTTACATATACGTAGGGTTAGTAAAGGTAAACGTTTTGCTTTAACGTCATGAAAGGTAAATATAAACAAACATGGTGACAGAAAGCATAATTATCTTGATACTAAAGCAAAATTTTAAGAACTTCCATTTTGGAACCGATACGAGTATCTACTAATATCTGATAACCTGAACTGATAAACAAAATCAGTAATTAATCATCATTTCTATAAACCGAAAATCGCAAACAACATGTACTACAAACAAATAGCATTTCTATTTCGGACTAACCTGGCTCAGAGGCCTAATCCTTTCATGTATGCAGTTCTCAGCCTGTTTGGCTGAAGGAGGTGGATGGTCAGGCGTCGGTGGCTGCTCATAATGCGTCGGCGACAACGGAATCGAAGCCCTCTTCCCCTCATAATACCGCTCACAATCGCTCGGACTATTCATCGACTGATCGTCCAACAAACTTTCTAAGGAAGACTTCTCTTGGTTCGAGTATTTTCGTACTCTATTATCGTTCATTCTCTGTTCATAGTTTTCGTTTGGTACGAAGTTGTTTCTTCTTAGTTTTCTTCTGGGGTTTTGTTCTTTGACGACGATGTTTTCGTACATAGCCGTGATGGCGACTGGTTGTGAGCGATGCTTGAGGCTGGGTCTTGGGTTAGGAACTGGGGCCACTCGGGGTGAGTTGTGGTTCTCTTCGTATTCCGAGTAAGATAGCTTGCTGTCGACGTATTGGTCCACCGACCGACCGTGTTTGAGGTAGTGTTTAGCACCCTGTAACAAAGAATTGAGTATATTAGGGATATTTTGTGTAGTGCTGCTCCTAATAAGAAGGCTTTTTCTGACTCTTACATAAATTGTCATCTTCATTAGCCAACTTATTGCACTCCAAAAACTGCACATAGACCTCTCCATCTTCCGCCACTGCCATTAATAGATCGATCAATCTATTTTCGCAAAATGGTTGATATTGGTTTCAATTATTTTTCGAAAGCCGTCGCTCCAAATTGTTCCCAAATATTTCAAGTTATTCTATTCAGCTTTAACATAAAATTTAATCTAGGTTTCATTGTTTAAGCATAAAAACTAGTCGTAGGCCCACCTTCCACCGAGAAATTCATCAATGTATCTTCACAAAATGGTTGACATTTGTTGATTTTACAATGGTTTTACTCATTTTGCGAAGATCGTCGGCGTCGCTCCGATTTATTTCCAAATATTTCAAGTTCATCTATTTAGCCTTAGCCTTTATGTTAGGCTAAGGTTCATTCTCTAAGCATAAGTAGTCACGTACCTATTTATATGAAAACGTGACTTAATATTATTGTTTAAATCTCATTAACATTGACCGTTCCACATTAAAATTCTTGTGCACTACGCATGACCGCATATAGTCGTAGTCGGCAGTCCGTGCATTGGAATTGTACAAATCTTTAGTTCATTTGTAATTTAGATATATTCAAACTGGTATATATTTTTGATGCATTCAACGAGAACAGAATATTTGAAAACTAGAAGCCGGCTCTAGTATACTTGGGCAAAAAAATGTCCTGTAAGGTTCGCAAAACAAGACTTTTGATGGATGAAAGTGCATGATGATAATGAGGTCTGAGACCATTCGCATCACTTGACATCATGTCAAGCCTTATCCTACACTATGTTAATGAAGCTTTCCGAATAGCCACATTCGTATAGCTATCAAAATGTTACTAACGTTACCTACTTCAGCATCATCTTTTCCAAAAGAGCCATGATTATGGCTCTTCTGCTATTAAAATGGATTCCATTTTAACAGTTAATTGTCTACTTGCTCAATTTTTCTTTGCTATAGCACTGCTACTTTCATTTAATCTCTAGTAGCTTACCCTCTATAATCATTGCCAACTACCAAAAACATGCTATACAAAAATAGCAATTTTACCATAGCAAAAATTACCTGTATATCATCCAAATCGTCTTGACTCCTCGCGTGGGGTCTCAGCTCATAGCTGTACCCCGAAGAAGGGGAGTTTGCGTGGGTGGGGGACACTGACAGGTTCCTCCGGGGAGGTTTCTTGGGAGGGGTGGGCTGCAATACATACGAGACGTGTTATGGTGGTCGTCGATAAGGTAATGTTTGACGTAGCATGGGATTTTGGGATGCATAGGATTTTTTGGAGCTGGGAAATGTGTACGAAAACTACTGGGAATAATCAGGAGTACATAAGTATAATATTTTATGCTTTAAATATTTCCTAAGATCACCAATATAATCCAATTGGCATATCATTTTTATTTGATTAAGACTATGTTTATTATTTTCAAGGCTATACGAAAAAAAGTAACTTGTGTACATAACTTTAGTATGTGTTACTCTCTCAGGCCTAAACAATACCTACAAACCACCAAATTCCTGATATAAATTGACGATACAAATGAACGTTAATGAGCAATTTAGAAGGCTGCCTATCTACGAGAATAGCAATCAAATAGGCGTCTATTTCTGTACCATCTCGTTGTCATCGCAGAAGCGAGATAAGTGCCCGCAATTGAGTAATAGGGAATTTGAATGGCGATGAGGATAACATCGAATGGTGCTACAAGTAGTGGGAGGACGTGAGCGGATAATAAATCTAGTTGGCGAATAGAAATTTAATAATAGTGACATTTAAGATTTTGTTTTGTGGGAGATGAAAAATGTTTTCCTAAGATAAACAAAGTAGGTATACATAGAGATGTTCTGACCTTCGCGTCAATTTCTTTTTAACAATTTGACGAAAAGAAAGCTTGAACCAGTGCCAGTAAATGCAACCAGAAATTAAAAGTGAGTAACTAAAATATAACGCAAAATCCATTGCAGAAACTACCTAATAAATAAGCATGTAGCATATGGGCAAATTCTTAAGTCATCATATGACATATTCCGGAAATTTATGTAAAGATTTGCTGGACATAGTGGACATATTGGTATTATCCCAGAGAAACATATTTCAAAGTCCCCACTTGAAATCGCTGTTCCCTTGTCACTTGAACTACACCACGTGGCCCAAGTGGTCCAAGTAATTCAATCCTGGGCCGCGGATGAAGGGTAAATTGGTTGCAGCCGGTCACTGAATGGACAATTTTCTACATAAAAGCCTATTAGCCTACAGATGGTAGACTAGCCGAGATTATTGGGACGAGAGAATTCTCTAGTAGACTAGAAATTCTGCTAGATATTACGATAGATGTTTTATATCTCACTATTATACCTACTAGGAGAAATAACCATCAATGCAAATCTACTGAATGTTACGGTACTTGAAGAGGCATTTATGATCAATAATTCTGTATTTCTCTTTATTGCCTTGTAATGATAGCAGCACATGGTACGAAATAGAAGCACATAGAACATACTTAGCACAAGTACGAAATACACAATTAAATGTTGAGTAGAATCAATATGTTTTCAAAACCATTCAGAAATCGTGTTTTATAGCCATTTTTATGTTCGTAGCGATTGATTCGGTTACCATGAATTAAAGTCACAATATGCAAGATACAGGCTTGCCTAGTTTGAGGCCAACGTTAAAACAATGTAATCCTTTGGGAATATATCTATACTAATAAGAAAGCTTTAGTTTGTTTGAACGCACTAATCTCTAGGCTGGAACTTTTTTTGCTACTTAACATAACGCTAGGACCCTTAGGAGCCGAGCAAAAACAAAACACGACAGAAAGAACGCTAGGCGAAAACGAAGTAATAGCGCGGTCAGGCGATGTGATGTGACGGGTTGGGTCGGGGGAACCAGAAATTTTACGCGTACGAAGTCGCGGGCAGAAGCTAGTTTTTTATAAGCGTATCAATATCACCAAGATCAAAATTTAACAATACAATCTAAATCAACGAGTATTTCCAGTACTAAAATCCCCGTCAAATTAACTCCAGCTTACTCTAACAATACAAACTCGATAATGCATTTAATCTGTCATTAAATTACAACTGAAACCATTACGCGTTAAACGTTGCCCCATATTACGTAGCTCGGTTTACAAATTCACTAATTTCAATAGTAAACGAGGGAACAGTAAACAGTGGATAAAACCGTAATGTTTACGTATAAATAAATGTCTGTTCTTTGGTGTTGGCCTATTTACGGTTTTGGCCCAGTGAAGTGTTGCAAGATGTTGCGTTTAGACAGAATCATCATAAACGTTACTGCATCGGCCTAGCTAATACCACTACAATGGAGTCGAATGGGTTATTGCCATCTTCTTAGCCTTTGTGCTGCTCTGTGGTACTTGTCCGCGGAAGCGACGGAACACCGTCCTGCGGCCAGAAGTCATCTTCCATGTCGACGGGCAGATAACAATTCGGTACGCGCACCACGAAAGCCTTGAAGTTAACGTTGCGGTGCGAGTACAGTAACTGCACCCACCACGGCGTGTACCTCGTCTTCTGGCGCACGTTAGCGTTCATCAACTGCTGCAGCGTACAGGCAACAGGACACGCTGGACACGATATTAAGTGCCCAATTGTTTGTGGGACAGCACCACATTCACACTCCAAGGCAGAGTCAATTGCATATCACCCGAGCAGGTTTTCTTTGCTTGAGTCCGATAGACTTCCAGGTAAGCCAACGCAGCGCATTCCCAGGTGCGAAATTTTCAGCAGGTAGAACGAATGGGTTTGGTAGGAAAGCACTATCTAGCCACGGCTTTAGCCTGTCCTTAGATTATTGCGATAATCACTGGTTTTGGCAGATTGGTAATCTTCAGCAGTTCAATAAGGATGATACTGTCTATTCCGATGCAACACTTTAGACGTCTTTTGCGACACTAATATTATAAGAGTTTGCCAGTGCTATGCTGGGAAACGCACAAAAAATTGGGTTTAAGTGACAGTCTGATCGTATTTACCCATCTATTTGTATATTTGTTACTTAATCGAACTGTTTGACGTCCTACACAAATCACTTACTGTTCCATTATTTATCAACTAACAATGCCGTAGCGATAACTCGCCTATATAGATATAATTACAATCGCCACATGTTTACATATTACGCTGTAACAATTATCACGAACCACTTTCCATGCACTACAACACCCATTTAATTACGTGCCCAGCGTGACCCAACCTAATTTCTATGAAGCCTGCTTTCATAGCTTTCTATAATATATTCCCTTAGAGACTAATATTTCGGGGTAATTTCTGGCTACACCTGCCTTAAATGTAACTGTTAACGCCAATTAATTTCGTGTAATTTACGCGGAAATGGGAATTTGACCGATGGAAATTCGTGGTGGTAATTTGGTTACTTTGAAGTCGGGCGGGTGACCTGTTACTGCGATTGATTATGGTAATTTTGGACGCTAGTAACAGAACATTATATTGATAGGGTTTGATGTAGAAAGGATTATTATATGGGAAACATACATCTCTCTCTCTCTCTCGTCTTATATTGTCGTACCCGATAGACTTTCATTAGGATCGATCGTCCATAAAAGCCAACATGCCATGTTGGAACTAGCCAAAATGTTTAAGATCTATAAAACGTTGAAATTAGCCTATAAAATCAACCTAAAAATAGAACCAAACAGTATTCAGGTTGCATCTCATCACTAACACAGACCAACGCAAAACCCATTCTGGACAAACTCCACCTTACAACAAAATTAACACACAAAGCAATAAACCCCTAAAACAATACAAACATGAAAATTTCAAAGGTCTTTTCCACGAATCCAGACTTCAAGTACGAAGGACTTCAAAGGGCTAAGATATAAATTGGCGGCGCAAGCGCAACGTTGATGCGCGCGACAGCGATTAATATGGCGCCGGAACACGCCATTGATATGTACGCGAGATATTGACCGTGACCGATGGAGCTTGTTGCACGTGATGGATGGGTCACTCAACAAAGGGCCTTTTTCAGTCAAAATCCACTAATAACATTTTGCATCTTTAAGGGGCATTTGTATTCAGCATTGATCGTTTACAGAAACAGAACTATAGGAGACGGCAATTTTGGCATAATTACCACAAACATTTTAGAAATTGCCGAATCTTTTAGAACTCATCACTGCTATTTGCAACCAAGGCCAAACAGCGAAAAAACATTAATTTGCAGATCTTGATAGCCTCATCAGGATTTATGTATTCTTAATTGACAGTTTGTATCTGGTCGAAGAACGAAAACGCTAATTGAAAGAGGTGTTGTAACCTGACGAATACACATCAGAACCATATACATCAAAGGGCAAAGTGCCCATGTGGACCTGGTCTGTTTGAACAACAACATTAGACTAAAATCGACTATTTTGCTTTCTCCAAACCCATATTAGTCCATCGACAGGAAGGATATTTCAGTATGTTTATGCAACGCAGATATTATAGACGTAAATAAGATGATGATGCACATATTATTTATTATTTTTAGTAAAAGCTGCAACGAGTCCCGGTAACCCACATCTTTACGATGAAATCATCTATCTGAATATATTTATATAGGATACAATGCATAGTGGATGGGCGTCTGCTTGACCACATGTGGATGTTGCAATCATTAACTGACGACTATATGATAGGTAGAAATAGTTTCATTAATGGACCGTTTATTGTTCGTTGATTAGCATCTGAAATTAAAGTCGATTCTTAGAAAACTGCAATGAGATGTCAAGGAAAAATTTATTGTTAACTTGGAACAGTTATGTTCCGTACTGCTTCTTAAGAATGCAGACTGATTTTCAGCTTCGCAGATTTTGTTGTATTTTTCTCGACCAGTCATTGATTAATTTAGGTTCGCAACTGTTTGCCCTAACTGGCGTAAACGAAGTAGGTTTTCAACAACGTTGACCTCTAACAATGTGTCATGACACTCATGACCATCTGAAAGCTTTCACATGATAAGCAAAGTTTACAAAACATATGAATTATATAGCAATACCATACTAAATCGAGAATGTATAAAAGAGGGCAAGGTCTTTAGATCAACATCAAGTCCTAGTAACCTATTTATCGTTGTTGTAAATTGACTATCTTTCGTAAACAATTGAGGATCCTTTTAGGAAGTGGCCAGACCGACCGATCTACATTGGAAAGGAATGTTGCCTTGATCCTTATGATAGAGCCATCCCATGGCTCAAAGAATTTTTTACCCCGTCGTATATCAGGGTACCTAAGTTGAAAGCAGAACCTATCGAACTCCGGGATATTCGCAAGTATGCGGAAGTCAGAAAGAAATAGCTCACTGTAAAATTACAAGAACAGTAGATTGACTGGCAGACTCTAACTCTAAAAACGATTAAGATGAAAATAAACTTTTCTTAATAAATCCAAACATTTAAACAAACAAAGTAAACAAGCACAACATGTAATTTTCAATAAACACCTGCAGGTATTTCCCGTGGTGAACTGTCAAAGCGTGTTCCGCGTAAACATGTATACCACTGGCTGGACGCCAAGCGCGAGATATTTCCGTGCTGCTAAACATTCGGCATCAATGATCACAAAATATCTGCAATTACATCACTGGGCTGTATTTTAGGACTGGTGACAATGTTAGGATAGTCATGACATGTGCTTTCATTGACTTCCGCTAACATTCTGTGTCCCGCGAGAAGGCATTAGGTCTCGGGAAGGCGATTATCATAACTCCTCGAAAGAGATTTATGACTTCTTCAAAGGCATTGTGGCTTGAAAAAAAAACCTCTTAGGAGTAATTGTAAAACTTAGAAGTCTTATATTTTTGACTTGACCTGGTACTCTACAGGCTATGTAGGCGATCTTCCACCATAAGCTTGATAAACTTTCCAAAATTTAGCTTCACTTCAAAGCAGTCGGTGAGATGAAAGAAATTTAATGGGTTTCAGGGCCATTCGAAAAGCTGCCTGTAACTGGCATAATTTTCTAATACGTCCTAAAGAACTTCACTGAACTTAGAAAACCAATTTAGGATGAAATTATACGAAACATCTATAAAAAGTGTGGATTCTCTTTTTTAGTCTTTGATATGTTATTTTTGTCGACATGTGAAATTACAAAACATCGGAATTGGGTTAAAGGGCCCTTGACACAAGGTTTTATAGCGTCGTTACAATAAAGTATCTATTATATACCTCTGTTTTTATACATAAACATTTGTCACGTGTTTTATTTAGGAAAACATCGTCGATCTCACTTTTGAAATGTTTTCATTAAGTGTCAGTCTGTTTGTTGTATCTCGTGTGCATCAAGTTTTATAGAGAAAAGGTCAATGTTTAAATATATTATAATTATCGCAATCCGTTGGTACTTGTCTTATCATCATCTAACCCTACGTTCCTACAGCTAACTTTAAAGGCTAAAAGGCGCAACTTACATTGAATTCATACGCACTTCGCTTTGCACATTAAACACACACAAACAAACCACTCACACTAAAACACACATAATATGCACTTGCACCAAGAACCACATAACCGCGCATAATATTCTGCGATTACCGATTCCTAATCGATAGCGCAAATATCTCGATTCCCGATTGTAATCGAATGCGTTGGAGCGTGCAAACGCAGGCGTCGGTTTGATACGCGACGGCGCGACTGACCGCCCAATTTCTTTGCGTCAACTCATCGCGTAGTCGTGCCATGTGGCCGTCAAGAGATGTACCAGTTATGAACAATGCTGCATATGTTGAACTAAATATAGATAAGTGGTGTTTAGACGGAATTCTGCAGACGAGATAATGCTATGGAATGATATAACAAGATATGATTAAGGACGCTGCCATATTAGTCAGGATCTTAAAGAATAATTGCAATATTTTGCGATTCTATGTAGGTATAGATGATGGCTGGAATTTCAAATTTGTAAGCGAAAACATAACTTTGATTGGGTCAGGGATTAACGAAAAAAATATTTAATGAAATAGCTGTATGTCTGATCCTTTGTAACTTTTGTTGTTACTCAACAAAACAGGTTATACTTTATGTATCATCATATTTTGTCATTTATTGTGTGAATACAAAGAAAATGTATTCAGACAATATGATGGTGACAAAAATCATTAAACTGGTAAATAAATTAATCAACTGTCTGCTACGACTGCTACATAAACATCCGATACACAAACATATGGCCACGTTAATCGCTTTTCTCACGAGCTTTTTATTCAGTTTTTATTCGAAACTTAGACGTCATTACGATTTCTTTCGTAGTTTATTTTCGTCATGTGGGTTAAACAGAATTTCTCTCATTTCCTACTTAACTTTTATTTTACGTAATAACACTATCCCAGAAACAAGAGTTACTGAATCGGTTAGATAGAACTACACTGAAGAAAGTTTATCGACGAATTTTATAAGTATGCCCAAAAGGTGATCTATTCCATCCACAATATCGACATCGTCATAAGAGCAATATCCCAAAACATGCAGCCAAAGTGACCTCTGTGCTGCCACAGATAACGCCGTGAAAGAGGCGAAGGTTTGGGCCAACAAAATTTAAATACCTGTTGTGCCAGCGACACGAAGAAGAAGAGTAATATGATTGTGTGTGAAATCACAATTTATATCGCCGTAAGGTTTTGGACCTTTCGGGGACATAAAGTGTGATTTTGACACCAATAGCTGATAAGGTAGTATTCCAGATCTGCTACCCTCGTTCCTTGCAGACAACACCGTGCACCGTGATTGAATTAATTCTAATCCCTATTGCATTTACTTACATCTACTGTGTCATTTCGTGACAGCATACCGTGACCGCAATTGTTCATTTTTATAATTTCCCCGACTTCGCGTGACACTCAGCGATCGTGCAACAGGTCATCGAGGGGACAAAACACGAATTAATTATATACCTAGCTGTTGTTCTTGTAATTACTACAAACAACATTGAAATGCATGTTTCGGATTCATTATTCAAATAGGTTTGGCTAATTAGTTTAATTACCTACTTGATTATGTCTACGAAACATTATTTCAAATGTCTTAATTACCATTGAATTTTTGCCTTGTTGTTGTAAAAATATCGTATTAGAACACCAGTAATGGGGCAAAGGCAAAGGACAAGCTGTTAAGAAAAGATCCTAGTTCAAGACGGTTTTAATTAATTCCCGCGGACATTGATGCACATACCGTCACACACAGCTGAATGTTAATCTCTTGATTGTGTTTAATTACAAGTATTTTTCCCACAACCAATTAGGACCTCGTTCATATGACAGCGAAGCAATAAACATATCAATTAGGCCTTGTCTTTACTAACGAACGACCATTCTTATGCCTTTCGTTCTTAATCAATTCATTCAGTGCTTTTAACGCTTTATCGGTGATCGATTGACCTTAAAAAGCCGATTTCTGAGAGGTTAACATACCTATTGTTTTTTTTTGTACTAAATGTAATTCACTTGATTTTTAATATCACAATTGGCTTGATTGACCTGATAAAGTAGAAACGATGGGATATAAAAGGATTGGATTGTAAAGGAATTCGATGTGTGGAAATATACTTAGAAAATACAATAAACAATATTGATTCGCAATGGCGTGAAATTATTTTTCGTTGCATAGTTACATAACACTTACCCGTAGATGGCGCGGAAAATAAACGGTGAATTTTTAGACAGAGATACCGATTTGCGAATCAATATATAAATAAAATAGGGAGAACAAGTTAGAAGAATCATAAATATTTTATAAAGTATGTTCCTTACCGAAACTTTGCTGTATTCGTGATGGTGCGCTAGAAGTAAAGGCGCACAGCTAGAGGCTGCACTGGACACGCTCAGCGCATCGCCCTCGCTGGTGCCCTCCGCCTCATCCCACCGCCGACGCCCCGACCCGCTGCGAACACCCCCGACCAATCCCGAACCCCGCTCAAGCGAAGCACAACCAAGCGACTCGTCCGCATCGGCCCTCGGAATACCACTATCATCCTCGCACTCAGACGAAGAACTTTCAGAACCTTCTAAGCAAATACCACTCTCATGTTTCGAAGAAGAAACCTCTGATTTATCTTCGGAATTCTCCTCTACGATAACATCGATTTCAGGTTTGTTTTTACTTCCAAATCTGAAGGAGTCGCTGTGGACCCAGGGTCTTTTCGCCGTGCTTACTTCTGACTTCACTGTCTCCGCATCAGAAACTTCGCCGTCCGAGTGCAAGGTACCATCGTCGGAATCATCTGACGAGTCTTGACAGGATTTAAATGACGCGTCAGATTTTATGGTGGTGTTCGAATTACAAGTGTGAAGTGACCAGTGACCGGAATATTCCGAGGAGCTCGATTTCCTTATAGGCAAATAGACACCAGAAGCGTGAGATAGAGTAGAGGCGGTCGATGTTGAATGTTCATTTAATGATATCACGTCGGCAATGTCTTTGATTGAGTAAGGACGTGCAGATGAAGACGATGAAAGTGTAGAAGGGTGTGACATTGGAGTGTAAATAGGACTGTCTAGATCAGCTTTGTTTGCACTCAGATTAGAATTTCTCGCGATAATATGATCTAGAGTAACCACCGCGTATGGGTCTTCTAAATGGCTCGGCACCGATTTATTTTTGGGAATATTTGATTTGGATGCTGTCGAATAAGGAGAAGTATCTAAAGTAATATCGGGCGTTGAAATACTCCGTTTAATAGCAGAAAATTTAACGACTAGGTCAGCGGGAGAATCACGTCTGCTTGAGTGCAATGTGCAGGTGCCAGAGTCGCAGTAACACTGAAATGACGAAGATACCATTTCAGATTTGTTTTTAAGTGCTTCAATGTCTATAGTCACTTTTCCATCTTCGGCATGAATACTTTTATCTAAAAGGTCTTCAGCACTACTATGGAACTTGCGTGGTCTGGGCCTACAAAAGCATATGGCAGTTTCATAATAGCTGTCTCTTTTGTCATTCGGGACTTTCGTAAATGGTGGTACATCACTATAAAGCGTGTCTCTATTAAAAATGTAAATAAATTCTTTGACTGTAGGTGCTTTATATATGCAGTGTCCTGTACCCCTTATGTGATAATGTGCTAAAGTTTCTTTTAAAAATGCATTGTTCCACTGAGGTAAATCTTTAATTTTTACTGAATTTCTATCTACTTCAATATTTGTGAATGTTTTATGTCTAAAAAGAACTTTCTTCTTACCAAGATTGTCGGCCTTTTTATTCGGCATGGTACCAGTCATAGACAAATACAAAGGTTTTTCTTCCACATCACAGCTGCAATCAACATTTTCTAAAGCACTATTTTCCGTCATATCCGAAGAATCTGAAGAGTCAGAATGAGTTCGAGATATTGTTGATTTCGAAGCAGAAAATGCAGCACTCTTACCAGGTCGAAAAGACTTGGACTTTTCAGATAGTAAAATATCTTCTAGATTAGTTTCATCTATCATAGAATCCGGCGATGATGTGGACGATCGACTGCACATCGACAATTTTTCATCAAAACTATCCGAACTAAGTGTCTTAGGAACAAAAGTTCTTTTAACAGGTTCTGGTTCTTTCTTTTCTTGAATTACAGCTATATTCTCATACAACGTTTTCTTTTGAATTTCATCAAGAGGTTTTATAGGAATGTGGATTCTTGCAGCAGGTTTTGGTATGGTTTTTTTAATCTCCATCACCACGTTTGCATAAATATTTTCGTTGCTATTTGCACCAGCCGCCATTGTCGCTCTCGGAGGAGGTTTTGGAAGCGATAATTTCTTAATGCTACCACCATTGTCAAATTTAGAAAACTCATATGGCTCGTAGCATTCGTTTACTGAGTTTGTTGATTCTGTAGATACAACTGAGGTGACTGATCTTCGATCTTTTATCTCCCTCGGTTCAAATATATTTAGCTTCATAGACCTATTAACAGCTTCATTAATATTTAAATCTTTGTTACTTTTAATAAAGTCTATTTCTGTAATTACCACAGATTCTGGGATAGATTCTTGGGAATCGCTGAGTTCATTGTTCTCCGATATATTAGGTAAAGATGTTTTAAATCCAGGGCAGCTTCTATTACTTCTGTTAACGACAGAGTCTCTATTTAACGTGCCTAACCGATCTAGTGATATAGTATCAAATTCATCATTACATACGATTTCACCCGATTCCTCCTTTTTCGACAGCATTTTAAAGAATTTACTATTTCCTATAAGCATTGTATTTGAATTGCTTTTGTGATCCGATTGTTTCGATTTAACATCGACTTCCGCTTCACTGTTAGATATGTTAGGAGCTGAATTAAATTTCGCTTTCAGGCCCAAGCATTTTGAAGCAAGCTTTTTAACAAAACTTTGAGGATGATTTTTTGTTAGAGACGATGAAGATGGAGATAAAAAGCTTTCGTTATTATTAGTTCTCTGGGTCTCTGTGGTTTTCCTGTAAAACACATAAAGCGACAAAAAAATAAAATAAATCATAAAAATAAGTTTAACTTAATTTAATATGATGTCATGAATTGTGTTATTTTTTTTCATTTGCCACCACCAAAAGCGCGAAAGTCCGTACATAAATGGAAGTAAGAAAAAGAAACAATAAGTAAATACTTAATATATAGATAATTATAATATAAAAACTAAAAAATAACTTTGTTAAAGATATTTTTTTTTTCTCTACCAATCGGCAATAAGTTGTTTTACTTGAGACAGCTTTTTCCTAAACATGCCGCCCGTTTTAGCATCTAATGTCGACGATTTTTCTTGGTTTGATTCGGTAAAGCCAGTGTCATCAAACTTGTATAATAATGTTGCGTCATTTTCTGCATTATAATCAATACAAGTGGAATCCTTTTCATCTTCAACCATTTTTTGTTTAATATAACCCTCATTCAAATCATTTATTGAAGAATAAATACCCTCTTTGTTTTTCATGGGAACATACACATCCTCACAGCTGAAATAAATGTTTTGGCTATCACCAATCTGTCGAGCTCTAGCGTTAATCTTTCTTTGAACTTTCATTTCTCTGTCAGGATCTTCATGACAATAACAAGGCATTGGTTCAGTTTTCTGTCTTGTTTTAGTGAAAGGCTGGCCATGTCCACGGCTTGCTAAAGGATTTATTTCATATAAATACGAATAATCATAGGAATTATAAAGGCATCCAAAATCACCTCGAAGGTGGACGAGATCGGTATTGTTGACTTGAACAGACAATGATCGTTCGTGCAGTCCTTCAGGAGACATTGTAACATAGTCTTCGCGATTTTCACAATCGTCTTCATTGTTTTCCAAAGGCAAAGGCTCGGCACACATATCAGGTTTAATGCAAGTACCTGTAAACGTATGGCTTCTATGAATATGATTATTACCGTTCATAATTACGTAATCATTTTTAGCGGCGATATTTGTATCTACCACATCCTCCGACAATTTGTTATTAACATTTTCATATATATTGTCTTTGTCGTAATCGTTGTTATTAGGAACATAATCGTTAACGTATATTGCGTCAGCATGGTTCTCATCAGGCTCACATACAAACTTCGACACGTAGGCAATTGGTTTTCGAGGAGGCTGTGGTCTCTTTTTCAAATCACTCAAATCATTTGAAATCATATTCTGATTTCTTTGCACTTGCCCCATAGTGCTTCGCCTGATTCTGTCACCACGGTCAACAAGTTCGGTTTGTACTGCATGGACTACACCTACTTCTTTTTCTGACTCGGGCCCAGCCTTCGATTTGTTTCGCGATTTGAACTCGGAAATGAGTTGGTTTTGATTTTCTAATAACTCTGTGCATGCAGTATCCGATGAAATGACGTTGCCTAAAATCTTAAGTTGTTTATTGTTCCTGGCTTTAAGAACAAAGCTTTCACTTCGCTCCCTCATATCGCCGTTAATAGAACTATTGACAATATGTCTATTAGATAAACTCTGATTTTTTAAACGTGCCTCTGGTGATGGTGTTAGATTGTAAGCATTAATCACATATAAATTGCCATTTCCCATTTCTGGGGAAGCGTTAAGTTTGGGGTTATGCAGGTTAGCAGTCGCAATATCGCTATAAGACCTGTAAATTAAAACAGTTATTTCGTGTAGGTGATTAGCTGAATCATGTGGAGACGATTCATATTTTTTTCTTTTGATATTAATTTAATTATCAACATTTTTAAAAGCGTAACATTTCATTCAGGCACTTCAATAGGGTGGGAAGCTTTCTTTTAAAATTTCATTAGGTTTGAATATCATTCCTTTGGGAGCGTCCACGTTTTCAGTAAAGCTGGAAGTGCTCCTCCTTAAGTATTTAGCTCGCCATCAAAGAACGTCGTTGGGAGATATTTTTCTCGTGTCACAGACGTCTCACCTAGCTGTTTGCAGACAAAATCAGAGACACGGAACATTTTAATGAGGCAACCCGTATTCAAAGTTTTTGTTTACAGTCCATTCTTTTGTAAACTTACATGTGATTATTTTTTTTGACGACGCTAGCGTTTTCTTTTGCAAGGGATTTTTTTTTCCGTTAGCTATATGTGTTATGTCTACCTATGATGTTACTTTATTTAAATTTAATATAACTTTTATAATCAGCGAGAAAGTGATTTAGATTAATTAATTAAATTAACGGTTGTGTATGTTGTATAACTAATAACTAAACTTTTTCAAGATTCCTAAACCGTATCACAGACACTTAGATTAGACGAGTTCCTCACTCATTTTTAGCATAAATACCACGATTTCCTTTATTTTATTTTTTAATTAAAAAACTGTCCTAAACGTGAAACGAGGTTCTAAGATAGCAATCATAGTTCAAAGGAGACACGTCGTATGTCGTAATTGAGACGAGGCACTCCAATTAAAACAGAATGTTTTGAGCTTGTCCTTTGAATGAGCAGGCTCCTTTACAGACGCGCTTACCAACCACGAATCTCCCTTTACGAATTAACGGACAGATTTAAATAAAAAGAAATCGTGCGTGTTAGTATTAAAAAGATGAAGAAAAAAGGTACCCCTCACCGTGTTAATGGTTTTTGCGTAATGAGTTTTTTGATGTTTTATGAATTGTGTGTACTTGTGAAATGTCGCACAGTCAAAGGCAGGAAAATTTAAATGTGACTTCTGACGTCCACAAACGAAAAGAAAAAAATCAAAGTGTGTGGGACAGAATTGTGTTTGCTGCAAAGGACTGTGCACAAAATGCATTTACGCTAACTTAAGGTTTTGCTACTTTTCTTTGAAAAGTGAATTAAAAAGCAGTCATGAACATGATTTCTGAGTCTTAAGTTAACGTAAAGCTGAATGTTTGAGCAGTTTTTGCATAA
Source organism: Oligia latruncula (assembly GCA_948474745.1). Taxonomy (NCBI): domain Eukaryota; kingdom Metazoa; phylum Arthropoda; class Insecta; order Lepidoptera; family Noctuidae; genus Oligia; species Oligia latruncula. Next base: position 9,794,770 of record OX419700.1, read on the forward strand.
AAATTGTTTGTAGTCAAAATAAAATGCCAAAAAATAGTAAACAAATGAAGTGCCCAAAGAACCTACCTACAAAAGGGGTGAATAGGGTTGCAGGGGGCATCCCTATTCACCCCGTTTGACGGTACTAACTCAGACACTGATCTACAGAAACTATTTTTTAAAGAACCAAGAATTGTGTGGTTAGATTATTTCCAGCAGCACTTTATACATAGCAGTTCCTATTTCCTATTGGTAACTGCCCCAGTTCTGTTCGCAGTCATGCTTTAAATACATTAGCATTTCATTTGTTTACTTTTATTTTTCACTACGAAATAAATCGTAGAACTTCGGACCTGTGTCAGGCTAATTTGAACTTTATGCTTAAAAAATAAGACTCACATTACGGCGTCGGGGCTGTAATCCGGGACGGGAAACGGTGGTAACTCTTTGTCGCTGTCAAAGTTTCCCATGATGTTTTCATACTCTGTCAAAATTGTACATGTAACTTAGATTGATGTTATTCAGAAGAAAAAAAATTGTTTAGAAGTTATTTTTATATGAAGTAGGAGTTTATTTATAAACGTTGCTTAAAATTAGTAATGATTAGTGACTGTTTAACCATACATTTTTTTATGTTTAAACGTCTCTTAATTTTAAGCAACCTTTATAAACCCCATGATAAATAAATGAATCACAATTATTTAATCGCATTTATTGTTATTATTTAATGTTATATTTTATGGAACTAAAGTTTTATTATACATGAGACACAGATACAGGCTAGATAGTTAGATAAATAATATTAAGTACGTATTTTATTTAAACCGATGTTAATAAATTAATCACAAAATCCGTCATAATAGCTTGTTAAAACAATTAGATCAGACAAGGAAAATATTATTTTGCCTGTTAACTAAATATAGCAATGCGAATGGTCAGTCACCTATAGGGCTATCCTGTTTTTGGATTGGGTGCAAAATACAGTATGCGGTCGTTAAAATGGCACATCGAATTTTAAAACGAAGTATTAAGAAATATACAGGCTGCCATTAAAATATATGGACAAATTTTAACACAGTGCTCAGTACGTCTAACCAAAGATATAAAAACACAGATTAAAGTGATTTTATTTTGACCTAAAATAACAAATTGTCGGCACATTAGTGTATTTTCGTTAGCTGATTATTTTTCTTGTAAGTATCTAATTCGTTTTTCTTACATATTTTTTTACCATCGTCCTTATTTTGGTGGTCTGAATGGTTTGCAAAAGTTTGTCCATCTATTTTAATGGGACCTTATATAAGGACCCTGCCTATCCCCATGGGAGGAGAGTGAGATTCTGTATTGCTTTGTATTGTATAGCGTCATCTCTGTCAATCATTCCTTTATGGCTTATATTTCACTGTGACGCCAAGGTGGCGCAACCATGGTCGCGCTGCCAGCATAATATACACAGCTTAGGTTGGTATCTCACCAGGCGTCCGATCGGTTGCGCAACCAACCATACATTTTTTGGCACTGCGACCATGGTTGCGCCGCCACTGGTGTCCTAGTGAGGCCCCTTTGACTTTCGATCAACAATAGTAGGTAGTGGTACTAGATTTCCGGTGAGCGCATCAAAAACGGCCGGAAAAATAAGTACTTACATAAATAATGTTGAGGTATTATTTTGCAACATAGTTGTTTTAATCTTATTGCTTAGAAATCATGTTTTATTTTTCCATAAATAAGTTTGTTCTTATTACTTTTCAATCAACGATAATATATATAAATAAATATACATACAAACGTTAATAAACTTTATGTTTGAATGTTAAGGTTTATAATCAAGTTAATCTGCACTCGCGGCCACTTGAGCGATGCGATGCGTTTTTGTTCCTAATCGAAATTGGTGACAATCTTGTTTTAAAGCTCGGTGTGCCTTATTAACGCCAGGGTGCTATATCTAGATAGAAATACAAAGATATGCGGTACAAAACTAACAAAGAATAAAACAAACATTATTTAGTGGTTTATTAATAAGAAGATAGCAACTAGCTACATATTTTCTGACAGACCGACTTCTTGACAATTCAAAAGTGCCTGTAAATGTTTGAATTGAAATAAATGTTTTGAATTTTGAGTTTGAGTTTGATAGATAGCATTTATTCAGTGCACAAAAAGACGTAGCACAACACACAAATGATAACAAATTACAAGAATATACAGGGTGGTAGAGAGATCGATGAGCAAACTGTAACCATGAATTCAGCACACGATTCTAGACCCCCTATCGTAGAAATTATACGTTGGTTAACAAAAAAAAACCGCTGTTTCATAGAAAAGTGCAATACCTATGCGGTCAAAATGTATGGAATAGCAACATTTATTTAAATAACTGTCCAAAAGTATCAACGCAGTGGCGTTCAGAATCATGTCTTGAATTCATGGTAATAGGTGGCGCGTCAATGGGGAATCACCCTGTATAATAAAACAAGGTGCCAACATACAAAAAATGAAAACGTAAAGTGAGAATATGACATACTTTAAATCAAAATAACGAATATAAAAAGTGCGGTGTGCGTGTCAAGATTGCACCAAATGGGAGTCCAGCTCAGAATATCAGTGTTAGGTAAATGTACCTGACGCAGATATTCTGCTGGATCCCTGCAGTGACATACAGACGGTCGAGCAGACGAGAAAGAATAAGTTGAAATAATGTTAGTACATATTTTACTAAGCATGGGCAAGTTCAAACAATAGCTACCGTTTAGTATAGCTACGTTGAGCTCCGCTGAAAGCGACATGAAATTACAGTAAAGGTTAAATCTTAAAGCCACATTTAGATTGCACTCCGTTAAAACCTAAAACAAGCAAAAAAAAATAGAGCATAGACATACAGGTGATGTAACACTAAGGCCGCGTACACACCAAACGTGTAGTCAGCCACCGACTGTGAGAATGTATGAAATGAAAAACAAAAGGTAGCCAGGCTCGTGGCTAACTACTAACACCCGCACAGGTCGGACATTCCATTATACAACCGAGACCCCGCCATACCTAGAAAAAGCTTGAAAATTTTGAAGGATCATTCGTAGATCTTTGATAGTCGTTACACGTAGTGAGAAGCCCGACCGGCTGACAACCAGTCTTACCAAGAGGTATTGCGTTGCCTAGTAATTGGATTGTGGAGGTCAGATAGTCAGTCGCTCCATGTAAAGTACTGGTATTCAGCTGCATCCAGTTACACTGGAAGCCGGCCCCAACGTAGTTAGAAAATGGATAGGCAGATGAGTCAGTCGGCAGCTGACGTTGGTTTTTTCATATATTTTGATATTGACGCTCACAGTCGGCTGCCGACTATACGTTCGGTGCGAAAGCGGCCTAAGACGAATGAAAACCTCTTTACCATTCAAAACAGTTACCGATTTTGCGTTTAATCCATCAACACCAGCGAAATCAGTAGACAACATACCTGCTTGGAACATACCTCGTATGACTTTCCTGACTCTTCTGGTCGCTTCTTCGGGATATTCATCAAGGAGATCGTAGACTGTTTTTCTTTTAGAGTCCTGGGCATGAAGGTCGGCTCCTTTGTTGAGGAGGATGCGGACTACTGAGGGTTTGCCGAAGCAGGCTGCTTCATGAAGAGGTGTTCCGCTGTGGGTCCTCACGTTAGGGTCCATTCCAGCGTCTATGAGAGCTGTTACCACGTCCCTGATGGAGGAAATTTAACCGTTAAAGAAGATCACAAAGATAGGAAAGATTTGATGCGTAATAACTTTTTAAAACATAAGACATTCCGCTGTAGGTCCTTACGCTGGGGTCCATTTCAGTGTCTAGGAGAGCTGTTACCACTTCCCTGATAGTAGGTACCTTTGTCTTGTGTTAAAATTGGCCATAAAGACGAAAAAGGTTTGTTACGTAATAAACTAATAACTTTTTTAAACACACCGAGATGAACAATGTCAAAGATAGACTAGAGACAAACGTTGAAAATAGTATAATAAAAGGTTGACGTTGTTTGCTGTCTGATTACATATCTACTGTTGACTCTTTGTAATATGATGAGAGGATTTTATTTATTCAACATTAGTTCATGTCCAATAAAGATGACACAGTCTAAAGTGAAAGTGCGCACCAATACCCTATTTCAAGTTAAACAAATATCAACTTTTACACACTGACTGACAATTAAGTTGATTTCAGAATGACTAGCACTATTGACAAAGTTATAAAAATGTTTGAAGTTGTAGCGTAAACTGAAGTTTATTGTGTAGGAATTAAAATTATTTTTCCATTAATTCATATTTGTTTACATTTTTGGCAAATAAAGTATACCAAATAGCTTAATTGATTGTAAATAATGTAGGTACATCCATACTAATAAAAAAAAAGTAACTACGAAATTTGACAGATAGGTAGCCTAGGAACTGTAAAATAGCCTTCATTTTGCATCCTGATTATTTAGGTAAGTATAAAAAAATATATATGAAATCCATAGGTACTAATATTATAAATTCGAAAGTAACTCTGTCTGTCTGTATGTTACCTTTTCACGCCGAAACCACCGAACGGATTTCGATAAAATTTGGCAGGGAGATAGATTGAATCCCGGGGAAGGACATAGGATAGTTTTTATCGTCATACCTCGCGGGCGAAGCCGCGGGCGGAAGCTAGTACACAATAAACGCAGGTGAATTCGCGGGTAATAACTACTACCTACTACGTATTCCAATTCAATAAAACCTATAATAAAATTGAAATCAACAGCTACAAGCAGAACATGTAGACTGGACGTCGTACATATTGACATTCATAAACCAATCATTCATATTCATGTGGCTAACGAAGCCCGGACTGGACGCATAGAAATTTTATCAAAAGACCCTGATTTTTGTAAATGAATGTGCCGATTGCACGTTGTTTTTTGTAAATAACAGAGCATGAATAATGATTGCACGTTGTTTTTTGTAAATAACCGAGCATGAATAATTTGTGTTTTGTTGAGAAATTAATTATGTTGGTTTATGAGCAAACAAGTGATAAATAGTAATAACAGGTAACTAAGTTTGTTATCTCCCAAAATATGTGTAGTTTTTTGAAGTCAGAAAGTATTGCATTACATCTTATTATAAGAGAGCAAACTACAAGAGCATAAGAATCTTAACAATAGAATAAAAGGTATGAAAATCAAAGAAAATATAACGAAATGCTAAATAAATTCAGCGCGAGGCAACAAATCTTAAATTCTAATAAACCTTAATTTGCTAAACATAATGACAACGCTACAAGACGACGCGAATAGATAACATTACCGTGACGCGAACGTTTCATGTTAGAGACGTAAGCGATTTGCCTATACTTTTATTACTGTTACTGTTATCCTGCATCATCCTATTGCTGGGAAAAGGCTTCCCCCCATGACTTCCAGCTCTTTCGATCCAGCGGGGCAATTGCGTAACACGTTATCAATCGGAATCGGTTTCATTTTGACAGTTCAACAACATTCATTGCGATAATTACGTGTTGATCCGACAAATTTTTCGAACTTATGAAGCAATGGATTAGCAATTTACTTCAAAATTATTCATATTCCGATTGATAGTGTTATGCAATTGTAAGCGTAGCTTAACCTGATCGATCGACCTGTGCGGCTGTTATTATTTACCCACGGGCCCCTCCCTTACAATTAATACTGTGCCATAAAATTGTAATGCATGCCTACTTACCAGTATTTTTTTACATTAAAGCATTTAAATAAACGAGGTGTATAAATGCCAGTTAAAAATACATAAATCCATCGCTGTTTAAAGGACTGAGTTTACAAACTATTCATCCGTTTCACAAACGTGGTGGCTATGAAAGTATCTTCGTTCGTCCAAGCGTTCATTAGATCAATCAGTTAAAACCTCAGATCGCACATGTTCTGTTAATAATATTGTCTTAAACTTTTCATAGCAGCTATGATCAATGCAGTTTTAAAAAGCTAAATATTATGAAGCTCCTGCCATCTTCATATTATTCCTGAATCATAATAAAACAGTACCTACTCTAAATGCAGCAAAAAAAACCATATCAAAGGCTGTCTATACCGCATACTGTAACCGCAAATAGAAGTACTTTGTAGATACCTATATCCATTTGTACTGCATCTATTGTATTATTGTTTTGCATAGCGTCCATCGGTAACAAAACAACCGTTTCGATTGTGTACTGATTCGCACGTACGCCTTGTACAGTCAATAGCAAAAGTAGATGTTCAAAATCAGAAAGTGTTTAACTTGAAATAGGATAGGGGTGTGCAGCACTGCGCACCTTTACTTTAGATATAAGCATAATCAGCCCACAATGTTCCTATTGCTTGGACACCGGCCTCCTCTCGGTGAGAGAGAGCGAGCCGTAATGCACCACGCTGGCCCAGTGTGGGTCGGTACTCGGTAGATGTCACACGTCTTCGAATTGATGGAAATCAAATAAGCGAATATCTATGAATGAGACCATAGAGGACATACCTTACCATTCAATAGCTTTTGCACGCGGCTTCGCCCGCGTTGTTGTCGGAAAATATCCCACGGGAACGTACTACCAGGTTTAAAAATAACCTATGGATGGCAAGGGTAAGTGGGAAGTGCCGCTGCACTGCTATCTAACCATTGCAAAACAATTTCCCCACAGTCTCCCAAGTCCCCCTGATTGTCAGACTTTTAGGCCCACTTGCAGGTTCATGGGTTATCATAACTCGAGTTAACTGTTAACTCAAACAAATCACACTAATATTATAAAGGCGAAAGTTTGTGAGTGTGTGTGTGTATGGGGGTGTGTTTATATGTTTGTTACTTCTTCACGCTCAAACGGCTGGACCAATTTTGATAACATTTTGTATGCAGGTAGCTGATTCCCTGGATTAACATATAGGTTACTTTTTATCCCGATATTCTCACGGGATCGAGATTTACGTGGGTAAAGCCGCGGGGCGCAGCTAGTAATTCATATTGCGCCACCAAGCATTAGAGGTAAACCTAGAATTAAACTTATAAATATCTAACCCACCGATGTGAGAGAGATTTAACTAACCTGTCCATTAAAATCACCTAAACTAAAGCAAATCGCCATTTCTCGTAACATAGGGACTTTAAAATCAACAGTCACAACTTCACAAGGTGGTTACTGCATGCCACGCGTTGCCAATTTAACCCTTCGACAGGGCGCGGAAAATTGACACATAGGGCTTCATGAACACCGAAGTGGTGACAGCAGTTGGATACGGCATAATAAATACTAACATCTGTTCGCGACTTTGTCCACATGGAAGATACATATCCTATGGCACTCAGCAATAGGGTAGATTTGTATGGTTCAGTACTTTCAGAGATTACCTCATAACATACGCATAATGTGAACATAATGGTTCCTGCGGCCTTCACAAGGCCGCAGGAACCCGTTGGATGCGAGAAGCACAGAACCGGTCGAAGTGGAAGTGCTTGGGGGAGGCCTATGTCCAGCAGTGGACGTCTTTTGGCTGAAATGATGATGATGATACGCATAATAATCAGTCTATACTGTAAAAATCTCAACGTGAAGTTTGTTTTTGCTAGGAATTGACACTATTGACAGCTCACTCCACGCTCACTTCACCTAAGTTTTCACGGTGAGATTTTGACGTGACAACGTCTTAAATTAGGTTGCGGCTGGGAGTCACTTATGAAAAAGTGTAACGCTCGGTAACGTTACGATGAGTCACCGAACGAGAGAGAGGCCCGCCGAATGCCTTGCGTCTCTCTCCCACTCAACTATTCTACCGAGAAAAAGACGTTGTCACGTAAAATCTTCGCCCGTAAAACCGACTTTACAGGCAACCATTTTTTTTACAAAATAGCACCGCTGTTCTCAGTGCTGGGACACAGGGCCCCTCTCTGTGCGAGGGAGTGGGCAATAATCCATCACGCGGGCCCAGTGCGGGTTGGTGGATGTCACATCATGTCTTCGAATTTGTGGTTCTAAGACATGTTTCCTCAACATGTTTTCCTTCACCATTTTGAGAGCCAGTGGTGATGAAATTAATAGATACACTACAAAGTAAAATGCCTGCCTGGGTTCGAACTCACGACCTACAACTCGTAAGTCGGGGCCAATACCGTTCTCAAAAAAAAAATCGTTAAGCACCTGTTACGAACAAATAAGTTTTACCTCTTTATAATATTAGTGTAGACTGAGGTTCAAGTAGCTAAAATTTCTCTGATCTGAAAGCATCCGGCAATCAATCACAATCAGAATAATTTTGAAGGACATCGCTAATCCATTGCTTCATATGTTCAAAAAATTCGTCTGATCAACAACGTAACTAACGCAATGAATGCTGTTAAACTGTCAAAATGAAACCCATAGCCGCTGATAGTGTGTTACGCAATTACCCTTCTGATCGGTTTTCTCGTTTCCATTGACGCACTACCCTTCTCTAATTTACCGACAATTTCTGTCGATACTAAGGTTGTCCAGCTAAAATGGTTAGCGCGGCGAGTGACTAAGCAAGAACAATGGATATCTTTCAAAGTATCAACTATGATTAAACGTATGGATTGTTTATTAAATAGCAGCGGTCAATACGTATATGAAACACTATCGTCACTTACTGATCGATGGAAAATGCACCATTAATGTCTGTTTTCAGTAACTCTAGTTGAATCTATGAATCTATACTAATATCATAAAGACGTAAACGTGAGTGTGTGGGGGGTAATCTTCGGAACTACTGATCTGATTCCGAAAATTTCACCAATGGAAAAATCAGCTCTTTCATACATTCTGGTCAAGTAGGTATTGAACTTTTGTATTAAACAGCTGATTTTTTTTTCGTGATATCTGAGTTGGTCCCATAGTGAAAGTTTTTCAGTTCGATGGTTTAAAGCGCCTCTTAAAGTTTGTCGGGTTAATTTTTTAACACCTTATTATTTTGTTAAAACAAGTAATTTTAAGCGGACGAAGTCGCGGGCAAAAGCTAGTGCTCAACAACGTAAATAACGCAATGAATGTTGTTGAACTGTCAAAATGAAAGCCATTGCTACTGTTACTGTGTTACGCAATTACCCCGCTAGTTTCCTCACGATGTGACATTTGTAATACTATTCCCAAATATACCGCATCTGCTAAAATATTGACGCTGGCAACGCCGACATGTAAACAGGCAGGAAAGCTATCGACGCGTTATAACGAACGAATGAATATGAATAAGACGCAATTGCCGCACGCCTTTGCATTTACATAATTTTAATAAATAACATATACCTACCTACTACCTATGTATTACCTATGTATTAGCTAAGACGGTTAAGAGGAGGGAAGATTCTTCAGTATTTTTCTAGATCAAACGAGTCATCATAATAATCATAATCAACCTATAATGTTCCCACTGCTGGGACACAGACCTCTTCTCTGTGAGAGGCAGTGGGCCGTAATCCACCACGCGGGCCCAGTGCGGGTTGGTACATATCACATGCCTTCGAATTTTTGGTTCTACGACATGCCGGTTTCCTGACGATGTTTTCCTTCACCGTTTTGAGAGCAGTGGTGATGAAATAATTTACACAAAGTAAAGCGCCTGTCTGGGTTCGAACCTACGACCGACAACTCGTAAGTCGCGGCCGATACCACTGGACCACCACCGCTTAAACGAGATCAAACGAGTAGAAAGAAAAATATGACAAGGAAGCGAATATCAAGTTTCCGTCACCCCAGTTGTGTAAGAAACTTTCAATTATCATCCCAAGGATTATGAAGGAAATTGCAAATCCATTGCTATATATTTAATAAATTCGTATGCCCGACAACGTAAATCAACGTAATGAATGTTGCTGAATTGTCAAAATGAAAGGCATTGCCATGGTTGGTGTGTTACGAAATTTCCCCGCTAGTCGGGTTCAATAGGTACTTAACAATCATGTGAATCAACAGTAGGTAAAGTCAAGTTATGTTTTTTTATGTTAGATTCATTCGCCAATGTTTCAGTATAAGTTATACGATACCTATTGGCTTCTTTTCAAAAACACAATAAAAATTACGAAACAACGAATTTTGCAAACATTTTCGTCGTATTTCCATGCCCAGGCTACGCTTACATCCGCTTTGTAATCTGTGAATCATACGTTGTATAAAACCATGTGAATATAACACTTACTTGCTCCCATTCTTGCTGGCCCTGTGAAGTGGGGTTGATGTGAACACCACATTACGGCAGGCGGGGTATCGGTACTGGTCTACTAAATGAGGCCGAACTTGTAGTAGGTGCTGTACTACTGCCAACCTAGGAGAAAATATCAGAATTAAAATAGAATTGAATATAGAAAAGCGTTGAGAAAAGTTTTTTGAAATTGCATAGAGCTGTTAATCTATAATTTTATAATCGTGTTAATACAAAATAGGCTATTACTTCCATGGTTATAGCAGCTCTATATTACATCTCATCATCGCGCGTTCGTATTTCCGAAGACGGACGACGATTCCCGAAGCGCACACTTTTCATGGTAAATCTGTACAAGTCATTCTGTTTTCAACTTAATTTCCACTTTCGCCAAGTTTATATTTGTTAAAGTGGAGATAATGTCAATTAAAAACAAGGATTTTAATATATTTTAGGTGCTGCCCAGTGCCCGCGGTTTTACAGACGCCGATTAGTAGTGCACTAAAGCGAATTTGAGAGTTATTTTTGTCCAGCAGTGGACTACGATGTATAGTCATCATTCTGAATACGAAAAGTCGGTCTTCGGCAAATATAAGCTATATTGCAAATAGCAATGGGTTATCCCAGTAGACGACAAAAGGTTTATCTGAAGATATAAAGGATTCAGTCACAACAACTTTTAATTGCAACTGTCTATTGAAAGTTTTCGACTTGATGCGATGATGTGAATCTTACAAGAGCACAATATTATGCTTATTGTAAGGTCTGTGTTTAGCAGTGATAGCAATTAAACAATAGTCATGAATCATATTCTAACATATTGATTGTGATTGTTTTTATTTTGTGATTAACATGTTCTCACCTTCCATACTGCGCGGCGAGGTCCAGGGCGCTTTCATCGTTATTGTTCTTGATGGTGACATCGGCGCCTCGTGAAACCAGCTGAGCCACCACGTTGACGAAACCGAACTGAGCGGCTATCAGCAATGCTGTTTCATGGTCTGACGTCTGTGGGACAAACGATAGGGGTTATTTTTGGCCTTTATGAAAAACAAGCTGTGCCCGCGACTCCGTTCGACTGCATGTCTTAAAACAAGTTAGATTTAATGTGTTTTAATTTTTTTGCGTGGAATCCTAATTTTTTTTTCTAAAATAAATTAGCCAAAGTTACCTACTCCTTACAACATCAGTCTGCCAGTGAACCAGTCCCGTTAAAATCGGTCGAGCGGTTTCGGAGATTAGTAGGAACCAACAGACAGACAAACATTAAAAAAAAATTCTTTTTTGTTATCTGTACCGTATGCGGTCATTTTATGCATTTAGTAAAAAGCTCTAATTTTGACATTACTAGCAGACATTTTATTTATTTGTATCTATAGATATGTAAGTAATGGTTTTAATATTAGACGCCTTGGTGAGGACATTCTGTTAAAGTGGCTCTGCACCTTATTCCAATTGTGTAATGGGCCACAAATATAATGTAATTTTGTTTGACTTGTGTGAACAAGACTCGTGCATTGCACTTTAATATGCTCATATGGCAGTTACCTTCGCTGGGCAAAGATGGTCTATTTAATAGACTACACTTGTTATAATATACTAAAAGTGGCTTATTCTCATACTTTTTCTGCAGATCTCTAACGCAAAATTGCTCACTTTTGTTTTTCGTCTCAGCTTTTGAACTAGTCTCGTATTTCGGAATCTAAGCTCTGTAAATTGAACCGCGACCCTAAGAGCCGATTTTACCAAAGTCAGATATCTTTTATCCGTGGAATAAAATTGACGTCTGACAGTTCTAGTATGGAAAAACTGACAAAAATTCAAAATTTATTCTCAGTAAGACTTATCCTATGTATAAAAGTTTGTTGGAATGCGACCTTAGTCGTATTTGTACCCAAAACTGTTGCAAATCGTGTTCAACGCGCCCTTTTACTTGGCAATATCTTATCCGTATTCAAATGTCGACGCCCCAGCAAATACTGACCGGTTCTAGGTAAGGTAAGTCACGGTTCCCAGGCTAGTCCTATTTAAATAACTATCAATGTACCAGAGGCTTGTCGACAAGCAATTTAACTGTCTTAGTGACTAATAAACTATTGTAGGATAGTCGTAACTTCTAAGGCTTTGATTCGTTTAAATGTTTCATTGCTTCAAACGTGACATCGCAAATCTACGCATATTTTCATGAAGTATCATTTACATAATAAACGGAATATAATTTGTTTTCATGTAACAACAAAACTTTTGATATAAATCATCTTAAATTATCATAAAGAATACTTTAGTTTTCTATCCATGTATTCTTTTAAAACTATTCTCATAAATCACCACCCAAAGTTTCTTTCAACTTTTGTATTGAAAACATAGTTTCAAACGAATACATACTGTATTGTTCAGTAAATAGGTCACATTTCTAGACCTCCCCAAAGTTTTTCATTAAACTTAAGGTTTCCGACACATAATACCTTGTCACGAGACCTGGAATGCCTCAAAGCAGGTATGCGAGGGCCGGGTGTTGTAAACTAAACTCGCAAGTAAAGGGCGAAGCTCTGACGTAATCAACATTCCTGGAATGTTCTGGAACTTACTAGCGGCTCGCGGATAAGTGGGTGTCGAAAACATATGTGGAGCAACATTGTCTTTGTCGGAAAAGGTAACACATTAGGTACCTATAACTATTTCTGCCACCAAGCAGCGGTGCTGTGTTCCAGTTTTAAGGGTATGGGTGTCAGTGTTGATACAGTACAGGCACACGACATCAGCAAAGCCTCTGGTATTAGGTACAGATGTCCTGAATCGGCGGTGACTATACTATAAGTACTAACAGGTTGTTTCATCATCATCTGCCAAGCGTTTTCCCAACTATGTTGGGGTCGGGACCAGATACAACTGAATACCAGTATTTTACACGAAGCAACTGCTGACATCCATAATGCAGTAACTGTGTATTACGATGCCCCTTGTCAGACGTTCGGGTTTCCGACGCCTGCTTATTTGCGAACCAATAAAAAAAACGTCACTGGTGAAATATGGGTGAACCTATACTATTCTGCTACCTCTGCCTAAATTTCTAAGAAGACAGATGCAATGTTATGTGACAAAAGCTAGAATAAAAAATAAAAAAAATGTTTCTAGAACTTACCAGCTGATCAATAATGCACGGCGGATTGTTGTGGGCGAGGAGCATCCAGCAGACGTCGGTGTCACCGTTGAACGCGGCCAGGTGAAGGGGCGTAGCACCTTTCTTGTCCACTATGCATGGCGACGCGCCTACTGACAGCAGCACTCGCACTATATCTCTAGAAGAGGAATGGTGGAGTTAATATGATGTAAACTTTACATTACAACAAATTAATACAGCTGCTCTGGAACACTAGATACTTAGCTTAGATCTGAGAGGATATTGTACGCATTCATAAAACTTTTTGCTTACCGAGATAAGAGTCATTTTTATGTAGTTCAGAGAGGGAATATTTACAGTGCACAGAGCTTCGATCAATAATAGTACTAGATGAATGATTAGGAACAAAAATAAGTCGCTAAAGTGGCCACGCTTGCACACACATAAACATTTATATTTCTTACTACGAACTATAGAAAAAAGTGTAATAATATTAGCAACTTTAGATTATTAAAAACAACACACTAACATAAAGTTTAATGACGTTTGCAAATGATTAATATTTAAGTCCTTCTGTCATCGAAGCAATAAATTTTAAATGTCACTTGAAAATAAACAGTCATTTTTGTAATAAGTACACAAATATTTATTCTAAAATGAAACTTAACGTCTAAGCAATAAGGTTAAAAACATTTTGTTGACAATTTCGTACTTACTCGAATTTGGAACTAGACGTAGTTCTTGGAATTACATTTCAATGCTTCAATGTTTGTTAGAATAGTTGGTGCGTTGTCGCAAACATTGGCCAAACAATCATAATATTATTTTGCTAATTGATTTTTTTACTATTTAATTGTGTTACTATTTTATGAAAAACATTTAATGATAAAAACTTACCGAAAAAACGATATTCCTTCCAAAATCTTGGTGTTACGGTGGTTATTTACACAACTTTTGAACGCGCACTGAGGCATTTTGACGTCTTAACATTGGCTATGGTTGGACCATACCAATTTGAAATAAGAGCACAAAAGTATTCGTGCTCGTATTTTTCGGGCCGTTTTTGAAGCGCTTATCGGGCATCTAGTACTATTATTGATCGAAGGCACAGAGCTTTGTAGAATTCCATAATCTTGTTATAAATAAAACTTTTTCATAGTATACATTTCAAATCACAGCTAAGTACCTACTTAATTTATTTGTAAAAATGAACACATTGGTACTGTTCCAATGTCCCATTGTTTACGAGTAATTTGAATAAGTTAATGATTCATTTATGATATCAACTAGTTTTTCCCGCTATAACGTTATGCCCGCTCCTCTGACGTCAGAGAGACTGTGCTAATAGTATCAAAGCAGAGGAAAAGTGGAATAACAATGTTTTTCTGTCATTATTGCTATCATATTAGTACTTTGTATCGTTGCCATAAATACTATTGGATTGCATGTAGGTAAACAGGCTGACTTTGAATTCGTATTATTTCTGTCGAGGGAAGAAATAATCATGGAAATGAACAACTTTTAATAAGGGACCAACTGTGAAATAAATAATGGAGATTGAAGATTTTTAAATGGAGCCTGGCATAACAACGGTGTCCGCCATTTTGTTTTTTTTTTTTTCTAAATGTCGGCCACGCCTTAAACCTAAGTATTATAAAATGTTACTGATTTCTCATTAATATTTTCCTTATTACAGCTTTTAGAACTTGCGTAACCAAACAAGTTCTAAAACAATTTAAAATTCCAATTCTCGAATGTAACGAGTTAAAATAGGGTAACGTTAAAAATATGGTTGTTAAATAGTGGTCTAAGAAATTTAAATGTTTTATTGGTTACTTCAATAAATTATTATTTTTATAATAAATGGTTATCCTGAACTACAAAAAAAGAATTTGTCTAAATCTATCATTATTCGACAAAAATCAGAAACTTACCTGTGGCCATTCAAACATGCTTGGTGAAGTGGTGTATACCCATTGTCATCTTGAACATTTACGCCAGCACCTCTACGTAAACTGCAACAAACAAAAATAAAATAAGTACAAAAAGAAATTCGCAGTCGGTAGGATTCGAACCTACGCTCCCAGAGGGAATCTGATTTCTAGTCAGACGCCTTAACCGCTCGGCCACGACTGCCGCGGAAAAGTGGTTGAAATTACCGTATGGTTGACACATTTATAAATCGAGATAACATGTTAAGATATTATGCGAGATCAGCTTAAAATTAAATAGGTATCCATTATTCCGCTCCACGAACCGACTGCCGACCGACTGATCTATTTGCTGTCCATCGTTTTGTACAATATTGTTTTCCTCATTCATAGTTTTAATATAATACCTACGTCACTAAAGCAAGTAGTTATGACCTATACGGACAAAAGTAATAACAACGTTGAACATAATAATTATTAAATTAAAACGCAACCAAACAATTTATGTTCTAAAAAGAAATTGATAAGATTATTTTATCAATGAAACTTTTAAGGTAATTTATCCATCAACAAACATCGATTTTTCAATTAATTTGTGAACAAAACTTTATAAAATCTCTTTACTACGCCCTTGACCCTACCAGGTGCGGTCGTCGAACTGTGCACCTTTTACAGTTCATCAGAAGTAGGTACAAACGAAATCCAACTGTAAAAGTATGCAGCGAAAGGTTCTTTTTACCGTAACACTAAATTATGAATAGCTTCAGTCAGATGTGTCAACAATGGCACTTGCCGTAACGAGCCATAATGTGATTACTTTTGCTGGAAAAAATATTTGGGGAAAGACCCGCAACAAAAGTGTTATAGACTCATCCCAGCAGGGCTAGCATGGCTGGAGACATTTTATCCACGGGGAGAGGACAAAATACTATTCCCCTCTGTCAATTTAGTCCACCCTCCGAGCATGGCGACATGGGTGGATAAACTATTCATGGTGGACAAACCAGCAGGGCTAGCATGGCCGGAGACATTTTATCCACGGGGAGAGGACAAAATACTATTCCCTCCGTCAATTTTGCTCGAATCGCGAATTGAACGCCGGTGTATTTTTCGCTCAATTTTCTCCCTTTCCGACGACAACACTAAGCTCCAGTAAGCACGAGACATTTTTATATTACAATTAATTATATTTTCTCCAAGAGATATACTTAAACCCACCATCTAAAGACGAGGACAAATTTCTCCCTTTGTTATGTCAAAATATCTGTAATTTTTCTCTTCCACTATAGTCGCCATGCTATAGGCGGGGGGTGAGTATCCACGTCTAATGTCAAAAAGTGATATAATTCTCTTTCCCCCTGTTGCCGTGCTTTGGCAGGTGGATAAAATTATTTTATCCCTTGTCAGTGGAAATAACCGGTGGACAAAAGTTTTATCCCCAGCCCATGCTAGCCCTGCTGTTGATTTAACCTTCAAGACTCATTTAGTAATATTGAGATGGCGGTGAAGTTGGTTGAGCTGTGCTGAGAAACAGAGCGAAAGAGAGCGAAGCAGAGCAGTGAAAAAATTCCACTAACAGAAACTCTTCATTTTTAATAGAGGCATTTTTATTGATTTTTTTTTTTTGCTCAATCACCGCTCAGGTCCCTGCCTCATCTATGGGGGAAAACCAATCCTTCTCACACAAAAATTTCAAGCATCCCCGAGATCTGTCGTATCGTATCCACCTACCTACATGCAACCAACACTTGGGCTGGTATACGCTCCCTCCTATAGAATACGTTATGAAGTTAAGCTTATTGCCCTTCTCCAACAAACACCATTCCAAGTTTCCAACACTCGCCCCGGGCTGTTACTTCCTCGTACTTTCACAGAATTTCCAAAATAGGATTAGGTAAAGACTGTAAGAGGATTGACCTATCTTTACAATAATATTGTGTCGTTTTAAGTAGGAATGTAGTACCATGTACGAAGGCGCAGCCAGAAGCTAGTAGGTACCTATACTAGCTTCTGCCCGCGCCTTCGTCCGCGTGAAATTCCTTGTTCCCGGCCCCACCCGTCACATATAGCAGCATCGCCTGCCCGCGCTATTACTTCGTTTTCACTTAGCGTTCTTTCTGCTTTTTTTTGTCTTTTTGCTCGGCTGCTAAGGGTCCAAGCGTAGCCTTACTCAAGAATTATGCTATAAAATTCAAAAATATTTTTTTAATCCGACCGATAGTTCCAGAGATTAGCGCGTTCAAACAAACTCTTCAGCTTTATTATTAGTATAGATAAGGCTAGAAATGTACTGAACTACTAACCGACACCTCGTGGAATTAGCATAGTTTTGGCACGGTAATGTTAGTGGTTTTTGTCAGGGCTAATCCTATGCTCAAATTGCGCCGACCAGCCAGACTAATGACACGATTTTTTGCTCTGGTATTTGACAAAAACTAAAGACACTAATAAGCAGGTATGTACTGTCATAACATTGTACAGGTCAACCGTTAGAGTGCCAAATAAACAATTATGAGAATGGCGCAAACGGTACAATTTTGCGTAATAGCTGTACAAACATTTAGTTATGTTTTCGTGTCATGTGAACAAGTCGTGAAGAACTGGTCATTATCGAATTAGTTATAACGAGAACCGTCCATTGTAATGGATATGATTATCAAGACTGTGAGTTCAAAGAATGCAATGAAATAAAGCCAAACTATTACGACGCCTAGCATTTCCCACAGAAAAAGGCAAAAAAAGCGCACACAAATAGCTCGCGCATAACTTTAGTATGAGGTCATATCTACCCTGTCTGAGTCCCTGAAGGAGGCGCGGGCCTCTCCGAGCCAGAAATTAAATAAATTAACAAATAATTTACCTAATTAAATCAACATAAACTGTACATTAACAAGAAAGCCACATAAAACACACATCACACCTAAATTAAAAAGCAAATAATGTCAAGGCCAACGTAAAAACCCATTGCTACAAAAAAACACACACGATCGCCTTCCATGCCAATTTGAACTCTACAAGTTGCTGTTATAAGATCGATGTTTTAGAAGAGGATGAAAGATATATGCAAAATGACCAGTGTATGAATATTCCAAGAACCGGAAGTTACGTGCCGCGGAGCTGCCGCCAAAGGCATCGTGCGTTGGGCCTTTCCAAGAATCAAAGCCTCCTTGAATCATCGTCATGGATCCGTTAAACGAATTCTCAAATCGATTTGACCACTATAGTGACAGCTGCGTAGGATTGCAATCGATAAACATTGTTATTATCAACGTTATTATGAATGAAATTCTGAGTAATATTCAAGACATTTGTTTGATATCAATATCACCTTATCCGGCCTATAAGATTTTGTCGAGAAGTAAGACAATTTTGTTCAATCTTTTGATTCCAATAAGAAAATAAAAAAACAGGACGATAAATCACTTCAAATGTGTATCTCTGAAGATTAATTTGAAGATCAGTCCTTGATATCAAGGGCTCTCGAATGGGGGCGACGAAGGTAGATAGCAATTTCCGAAAACGCCAACTCGGCAGGAAGTACAAGGCGTGGATAATGACGTTGAAGCTAAGTATGCTACTTAATTACGTGCACAAGTACTTAACACTAATGAGTTACTAATAAATTGATAACCCACATTAGTAAGGTTCTAATTGTGTATGACACTATCACTATTTTATCTTTTGCGTACGATTTGTTGATAAACTTCAAATGTCAGTCGCATTCTCGAAAGTTAGTTTTTGTCTCATTGGAGTTGATGTGATAGATTTTTCCCATAGGATAGTATAACACTGGGTGGTCGCTGGTGAGTCACTGGTTTTGGGAATATGGAAAGGCGAACATCCTGAAGGTCAATTCCCGTAATTAAAAACGTTCAAAATCTAGTCGCAATCTCAGCGACATTCAATGTCAAAAACTCGTTAAAAATGTAGGGAAATCAGACTTATTTTTGACACAGATTGAGATCAGACTTTGAACGTTCTTAAAATTACGAGAATAACCCCTCTTATGTTGACTATTGGAATTGATTGATTAATAAAACTTTATTAACTTATTACTTTAGTAAAGTTAAGTAGAAAACTTTCAACACGAAGCTAATTCTGAAGACTCTCAGATGAAAAATGTAACTCAACGCCACAGATTGAATCGAGTTTTCGCGTAAAATTGTGATATAATCGGTATCACAGTTTCTGTTTAGGCCAAAGGTTAGCATTTAAGCACAATACTTGTCGTGTCATGTTTTACCGGTTTTACCTTACATTATCGTTTAACCGAAAACACGGAGAACACATATTACAAATGTGATTATTATTTACATAATATCATCGAGATAATCAAAACTTGTGGATCAGTAGATCCTAATGATTATAATTATGTAAATACATATTTGTTAAGATCGCGAATCATATTTTAATCAACGTACAACTTCATACTGACCAGCAAATTGCAAAAAACGTAAGAAAATTTGAATTTCGCGGGCTACCTTAGCGCTTCCCCTTAATAGAGTTTCAGTTTTGTAATTACAAGTTTACTGTTACCATTTTAGATAGCAAGATATTTATTAGTACGAATTTATTTATTTTCTGCGATATTTCCTTATGTCCTTACACGACCTTAAAAGACCTTTAAGGACAAAACTCTAACATATCTTTGAGCAACAACAATTTTGTAAAATATATTTAATTATTACGTATTAGTTCACGTTTATTGTGACATTTACGTTCTTTTATCCTTGTCTAAAGGATGATTTCCACCAAACGGCTCGCATCGCATCGGATCGGAGCGGATTTTACAATCTTTAAACGATATTAAATCGTGTGCACAGTACTTAAGGTCTATATTGCCAAGCCGCGCACAGCAGCTTGACCGCGGGCGTCTTCCGCGACATGCGATCGTAGCGGAAAGTATGCTGCGAGTGCTGCGACGCGCGATCGGCTCCGTTCGGCTGTCGTCATATCCGATCGAATCCTTTTGGCTGACGTCCAAATTTTTCTTTTCTTCTTCTGTGTTTTATGATTATTTTCTTCTTCTAATGCAATAGCCAACAGTACTACGTCAACATCAACATTTTCAACAAAAAATTAAAACACGTCAACACGGTAGGAATGAAACTATTGACTAGGTGCAGAAACGAATGCAAGCGATGGTACGGAGCCGATCGTATGCGTCGACATGCTGCCGGACGCGATCGGCTGTCGCCGCGCCGCATCCTTTCCGATCCGATGCGGTGCGAGCCGTTTGGTGGAAATCGACCTTTATTCTCTGTCAACACCGTCTGTTGTCGGTTAAACCCAATACCATCCAGTAGCACGGGCCCACGGGGTTGTTGTTTTAAAACTATTTATTTCGGCTTCTCTTCTAAACATAGCAATTATTATTATCCTTGAATATCTACACACATTTTTACAACTGGCTTCTCAAAACTTTCACCCATTGTCGTCAACAATACCTTCATCTTTCATACAACCTGACCAAAAGTCATCATGTTCATAATTGCCTCTCTAAACTATAGGCTCACTAAAATTAATCACGAACAAAGCCAAAAGTGAACGTCCATTGCAGGATTGTTTATAGTGGTAGAGTAACAAAAGACAACTTTCTCCTAACCCAATAAAATCAACCGCATAGTAACTTGATCGAAGACGTATCACACTTTTTGAGAATAACGGGACATATAGATGTAGTGAGTCTGTATATAATGAGTCATACAACAATCGTAAGTGAAACATAAACAACAACACATGAAGTTGCACATACATCAACTCACTACTAATAAATTAATCGAACGAAGTTCTTGATAGACTCAACTGTCCTATTGGTATTGGACGTGTCTAGCTCTTTATCTACCTAAAACAAATTCGCGTCAGAAATGTTGTCGCTCATAGCAACCTAAATCATTTATTTAACATCCGGTAGCGGTTTTTTCGGTCTAAATCTAAGTTCACTCACCTGTCAGCCCCGAACATTCTTTGACTCAACTTCTTTGTCTTAACCCAACTCCTGTGGAAACTGTATCGAACGTCGCTCAGATTCAAATCAAAACTGTTTTTATAATTGCAGCACTGCACTGTTTTTTCACCATCACTCTTTGTACTAGCCATGTCAAAGACAACGTATGAAGTGAAGAGTAAACTTAATAAAACTTCAATTGTAGAATCGTGACTCACGGGCTGTTACAGGATGGTTAATTTAATAACTTACAATGTTTAACTGTTACAGAGAACGAAACATATTGTTTAAAACTATTCAACACGACACAAGTGAGTGCAGACGCCAGGTTGAATGAAATTTGTGTGTAATTGTCAAAACAGAGGGACGATAAGATAAGTTGAGATAAGATACGCGAATTGGACCAAGGAAATGCAAAATGGCTAATAGACAAATCGACTTTATGGGGTTCCGTACCAAAATGGTAAAACGAAACCCTTATGGTGAGACTCAGTCTGTCTGTCTGTCACAGCTGGATATCTCAAGAACTACTAATGCTATCAACTTGAAATTTGAAATAGGTTTAGATGACGTTTGCCCAACTATTTTGCATAAAAATATATGTTACATATTTTTTGCAACAGGAACTGAAAGGGGGTCTGATTTCGAAGTGGGGCTACTAAAGCTCGTATCATATAAAAGAGCGCAGTTTGCACATTCTCAAACATTTTTCCTTTTTTTAGGTCGCATAGTTTTCGACTTTTGATAAAAATAAAAAAAAAATACCGTGCCCCCCCCCCATCTCCGAAGTGTGCAAAGTGATAGAAGTTTATGTAAAGATTACAGGAAAAATAAAACGAAGTCTCTAAATAGCACACTTTTTCAGAAATCATCAACAAAAGTGACATTAGTTCCACTATCGGTCAAGAGATGGCGCTGACTTAAAACTGCAATATTTTACACCGCAGTGCAGTGTTAGAATTCTCTGACGAATATAGGCCTCGCCGATGAACATTTTTTTTTTAGTTTTTAGCTCAGTATACTAGACGAAGTATATGAAATCCCGGGACCTTTGTATTTACTCCGTGGCCGGGACGTATTGATGATATAATTACTGTTTCAGTCAATTTTAGAGCACAATAAATTAGGTACTCATTTGTCAACGAAAATCATTATTATGGAATGTCTATTTTCGGTAATGATGCATTGGGGTAAATGCATTGGGGTTCAGCCTTAAAAGGAAATTAAGTTACATGCGTGTTTGAACAATTCGAAATGCGAAGGTAATGAGTTTTGTAGAATAGAAAGTAGAAATAAATAATTAAATCGATAATTCCTCAATCAACCTGCTAGAAATATTTCAGAGGAATTATGAGGAAGGTAGGAAGTAGGGACTTCTTGCCTAACATCAAGGGTATTTATTGCATAGGATTGGCAAAGCCAAGGACTTCCATCAAACGTTTGCTATCAGAAACAAACAAATATGATGGTCCCGGTGATGTTACTGGCAAGCGTTAGTCATGTCAACCAACGACAGTATGAACATCAAATCAATGATAATTACACAAAAACCACTTAAAAATCACAAACTAAGAAACAGATTCCAGAACATAATTATAACCACTTCTCACAACACTATTGATGAAACGATAGAAAATAAACTAAGACATACTAGATGTAA
This sequence comes from Oligia latruncula, assembly GCA_948474745.1. Classification (NCBI taxonomy): domain Eukaryota; kingdom Metazoa; phylum Arthropoda; class Insecta; order Lepidoptera; family Noctuidae; genus Oligia; species Oligia latruncula. Next base: position 9,817,564 of record OX419700.1, read on the forward strand.
GACAGTCGTAACTTAACAACAAACTGTTAATGAATCAAATATAACAAGCAGCATATCAAATATGAAATAAATACTTAAGACGCAATTACTAACATACCGAGCTAATGATTTTACTTGAAATCGTACCAATAGAGGAACATGTTGGAAACCTTGAAGGAAAACCTAAGAATGTTCCGTTCCGGTGTCCTTAGCGAAGTTAAATGCATTTGAATAAGTTAATTAATCAATTAGTGGATTACCTACACAAGCACCTAATGATGTTTTCTTTGTCATTGATTGTCTTTGTGTTGAATCAATTCGTAACTTGGCAATTGTTACTATATTTTTTTACCGGTGATTAGTATACAGTACTGAATGGAATTGAGCAGTGGTGGGCCAAGGGTAAAGGCTGCGACTTACGAGTTGTAGATAGTACGTTCAAATCTAGACAGACGCTTTACTTTTGTGTCAATTATTTCATCACTACTGCTCTCAAAACGGTGAAGGAAAACATCGTGAGGAAACCGGTTAGGACCAAAATTTCGAATATATGTAACATCTACAAACCAACACAGGGCCCGCGTGGGGGATTATGGCCCACTCCTCCCTCTCACAGAGAAAAGACCTGTACCCCTGCAGTGGACTGCAGGGGCATGTTCCAAAAGCAGCAAATTTCATTTAGTAGCATAACCAGCCGGCTGATATCTGGGTTTAAATGTGCCAATTTATTAACTTAATCATCATCCTCCTGTCCATATAGATACAATTTCCTTGGGGCCTGTTCAACAAGTCTTCTTTCTTTGCATCTCTTATCAACTGTATTCACCCCCATTTCCAACCATTTCATCTATCACACAACACAATCCATCCATCGTTATTATATCTTTAGTCTTCTCCTACTCGATTTCCATTCGGAATCTTTTACAAAAAGCTTTAACTGTTGTTTACACAGTAAAACAATAAGTCCGCAAAAATGGCTTCTTTACTGTATTTTTAAGTTAATACAAAGCTTAGCCAACCGTAAAAAGTAATGGCACCTGTTTTGTGCGACAATAGAACTATAAACCATGCTAGATTTTATAAAATTACGACCACAAGACCAGGTCAATGGGCTACATCGTCATCCGGGAGGACCACAATTGCTTATTGCGTAGGATTTCAATTTAAAGCGTTTTTCCTTGTGGGAATAGGACACGCCTTTTTTAAGAGGATAGTAAACGGATCAAGGTTTAACCAGTATATAACATTGATGATTTCTACAGGGTGGCATACATCGACGCGCAAACTAACCATGAATTCTGCAGATGGTTCTAGACCCCTGGCGTACCTACATATTTTTCGTCAGTCAAAAAATTTTAACAGGGGGTTCAGAATCATGTACTAAATCCATGGCATCAGGTTGTTAATGTCCAGCCTGTATAGTAGGTTATATAGGTAGGTACGCCAGATTCGTCAACGTTCTACAGGAAAGTATTTCATATGTAAGTGGTCTTCATAACTAATAATCTCCAAGTTCAGTGACATGCTACCCATTTGGCAGTTCTTTATTTTGGACTAAACAAATATCAAATCATACAAGTTTCCGATACTAGGAACAGATTACATGATAATCGAGAATTGTGACCATAAAGATTAGATAGTAAAAAACTGGCTCGCTACGTATACCTAAATAATCAATTTTACCTGTGTAGCACGTAATGGAGCTTATGGCTTAGCAACGGAAGGTTGCCGGTCTAAAAAGAAGTCATGTTAAAGATGATATATAATATTTAGGATTTTTAGCAGAATTGATTAACTTAATGAAATTAGCACAGGAAAACCACAAATACAAATAAAATTTTAAACATGTTACAGTTACAAAAAAAGAATACAAGGGTACAAACCTGAGCCTTCTATAAACCCCCCTAAGGAACACACTAGGGTCAGAACTGTACCGTTTCAAAAAGTTAAATTTCATTGTATTTGGAACGAAACCTATCACTTCACAAAGACACTTGTAGCACTTAACAGCAGTTATGTTATCACTCCGTTCTCATGTTCAATATTGATATTATAAAAATATTTACAAGAAAGCTATGCGAGCGTTCGAACCGCGACCGAAAAGTGACTAACGAAAAGACCGGTGAATGAATCATAGGACCAACAAACAGGTCGCTTCACTTAGAACTTTTTACTGCGGTATTTTTTTTGGATTAACTGTTATTCAGCTTGGGAACGAACGGTCTAATTAGAAAGAGAATCGTCCTAACTATGCTATAATTTGTCAAACTGTTTTAATTTTGGACAATTTATCCGCAATTTGATAACGTTTTAATTAACCACAAATTCGTATTTATATAGATATATACATACTTATTATAAATTGAAGTCGCTTTTCGTGTGACGGAATTGTTGTAACTAAACTACACAACGGATTTCGATGCAATTTTTACCATCATTTAGAAAATTTATACCGAAAAATGTATATGTAACACATTAGTATTTAACTAACATTCTGTCAACTCGTAAAAACCGTGCGAAGCAGGAGCGGGTCGCTAGTAAGTAACTGATAAAAATAATTTTTACAGGATATTTCGTTATAATCATAATCATAAAGTTTATTTGTGAAATCGTTATGCAGTCATATTACCAAATTTGGTTATTTGACTATTTGTTAACCACTGAATACAATAACGCATTTACGTTAAATACTGTTGTGGTCACAGTTTCATTAACTCATTTACCTTGTTATTAACAAAACATATTTAAAGCTACGCCGACCGCGCAGTGGCGCCCTCATCGTTTGTTTGGTTATTTATTTTATTTTCGAATGAAAATGCAGAAAATAAGCACGTTAAGTTGTACTCCACAAGATTACACGTTAATATTATTATAAACGGTAGTTTTACATTGTTTAGTTTTATTATAATCCTTAAAACGGAAAATAGTGGCCACTATTTTCCGTTTTATTTTATACGTGCTTATTTTCTGCATTTTCATTCGAAAATAAAAGAAATAACCAAACAAACGATGAGGGCGCCACTGCGCGGTCGGCGTAGCCTTAAATATTTTAGATAAAAATAAGCTTCGTGATTCTACGTGGTCTAAACGTTGTAGTAATTAGATTGGAAGAAACACATAAAGTGATCAAGGACTAAAATATAAGTAAGTGATAAATAGACTAGACGTATTCTCATAAAGTTGTTCAATAGAATGAAGATAGTTAATTACGCGCTTAAAGAAATAATTAGACCCGCTCAAATAACTGCGCGAGGGCAGAGCCTTGACAAGCAAAAACAGCAAGTGCTTTACATTAATTACATAACAAATTAAATCATAAATGATTTCCTTAAAACAAAAGATCTTATGCGTTTCCTGAAAGATATCGTCATGTTTGCCGCGTTACTATAAATATTCATAAGACCAAAGGCAATGATATTCGCTGCTGCAAGTTTCTGGAGCAAAAAGATTACATTCAAATCAAGGGGGAAGAACCATTCATTAACACTCCCGCAAAAACACTTTCGGCGTTATTTTTGAAGTGGAAAAAGACTAAGAACGTGTAAATAAAATGCTTGACGCTTTCAAAGAGAAAAAACTGGCCAAGTGCGAGTCAGACTCGCACACGAAGGGTTCCGTACCACAAGGCAAAAACACCGAAAAAAAACGTTTGTTGTATGGGAGCCCCCCTTAAATATTTATTTTATTTTGTTTCTAGTATTTGTTGTTATAGCGGCAACAGAATACATATTTTTTGAAAATTTCAACTGTCTAGCTATCACAGTTCTTGAGATGCAGCCTGGTGACAGACAGATGGACGGACAGACAGCGAAGTCTTAGTAATAGGGTCCCGTTTTTACCCTTTGGGTACGGAACCCTAAAAATATATCACGTCCCGTACGTCACGTATATGTCACGTCAGGTAGTACGAAGTTCCCATTCAAATGATGTAATTTACTTTAAAAAACATAACTAAACGTGTTTGTATTTAATATTGAGCTTGAAACAAGAGTTATGTTACGTGACTTTGTTAAAAGAGACAATACAACATGGGAATAACGTTTGTCATCCTTCGGGGAATCAAATATACAAAAGCAATTGTATATTAATATACTTTACATAGGTACGTATCATGTATGATGTAGGTAAACAATATCAATTAGAGAGGTGAAGTAATGGGGCAGTCCCAGGTATGAACCATTAAAATCGTATTAAACATACGAACTCAGATAATGAATAATTACGAAGCGTAACGAGCGATATGGGTTCTGCTTCAGCATACCTCGACCATTTTGAATAAGTTTCTGTGGTTAGCAATTTTTATGTACAGTCACGAGCACTAATATGTCAACACTCGGCAACTTTCAATTGCGATTTTTTCGTGAAATGACGAATGCAACGTTGAAATACGACACTTTATATAAATCTATGGGTTCGAAAATACTATGTTCGTAATAACATCAAATTTCATTAAAAAATAAAGGAGAAAATTGCCTTTGAATAAGTCAAGTGTATACATACTTAACTTATGTCATCAACGTAACTCAACGACGTCAACGTATTTTATTTCTTTTCTTTTCTTACTTTTTCATCCTCATTGTCCTGCCCTTAACCCAATTTCGGTTTGGCACCGCATTTCTTCTTCTTCCATGCATCTCTGTTATCCGTCATCTCAGTCACTCCCTTTCTAGTAATATTATCATCTTTCACACAATTCATGAAATCCATCATCGTCTGTTTGGTCCTCCCCTACGCTTAGTGTTGGGAGAATGATCTTTCTTTAGTGTTTACTGGAAACAATATTCTTACAACGCACAAAGATTCAACTTTTTATGACATAGTTGGCAATAAAAACAGCTGATCCCAAATCCCTCTTTTAACGATAATATCCATCTTAAAGATGCTTAAAACTGAGAAAATGTCTTCCTTACCAGAAACATAACTTCAGGCTACAGCATTTAAAGATGAAAATTGCTTGGTAACAATAAGAATATTAGCCAATGTTGCGTTGCAAGTCTTGCGAGCTTCAAAGGCATTTGCTGCAATTTATAACCTACAAAGATTTATGGAAACAGAATGAAATTGGGTCGATGTGATAAGTCCATTATCTGATTAAAAGGTGCCTTGAAGCTTTGTTGATGCGTAATACATTATAGAGGCTAAGCAGGTTAGTATCTAAATTGCTAGTCACACGCAATCGTTCGTCTTCCTTACGACTGGCGCTTACGCCTACAGAAATATCTCCTTCCAAATTAGATTGATTCATTTATCCTTAAGGCCTATGAGACGGATATCTGATTCGAGATAAACGACTTTATTTTATTTAGATTTTTTTACAAACCAATTTGGTTCCTCAGGTTTTTCCAATTTTGAGACTTGCTTGTTGGCACCAATGGCTAACTCTACTGCCCGGGATTTTCCAACTTGAAGAATATTTTTCAAACTGCAAGTGAAAGTTTTTATCATAAGTAATGCTATCAAGTTATTAGTACCCTTGTATTATTTTCGTCCATTTACATCTTGGGTTAAAATCAAGCGACAAAATGGATTCATTAGACCAAGAAGCTTCAATGTTTATGTCTGGTGTATTGTATTTTATAATGATTCCGTATCACAATCCAAGGCTTCAAATATAAAAACGGTTCTGTTAAAGAAGCATCAGAAGTAATTGAGCTAGTTAAAATACTGCGATAGTAGTAACAGGTCTATAGTTTCATCGCCTACATACTTGGTCCTAAAGATTGTGACCCCGATTCCCTTAATTGACTCGAACAGATTGCACGAAGGCCAATAGTTGACACGCAATTTTTAATCCAAGATTCGCAAGGAATCTATGCGGTATTGTAAAAGGCGACTAGGGGATAATTTCACAAGGTTGGGCAGCAGAATCTATATGTCCACTGAGTATCACTATCGTAGTTTGGCTGAGCTCACGGGTTTCACCTCTTTCGTAAAAACGACGGATCGGGAGCCCCCTTTTTCGGTATTGAATAATAACATAACATCAAGCCTGTAATGCCCTAAGAGTTAGGCAGAGGTGTACCTATAGTACACACACATTTCGCCAGTTATGTTTAAGTCCCATGAAATAGGGGGCGAGCCTATTGTCATCAACCGGGCAGAAATCCAGACTCCGGGTCACTACTGAGAAATTCCTGATGGAAGAATCCAATAACACTATGCCCGACCTGGGAGTCGAACCCAGGACCTCATGCTCAACAGTAGCGCTTGCGATCACTACTAGACCAACGAGGCAGTTAATAATGTCGAGGCAAAAGGACCAAAGCGCTTATGAACACCTACTACACTAATATCTTGGATCTCATTCCCAAGAGTTCATGAGTTCAACCTTGACTATTGCGTTAGTGTGTGATTTAAGGACAAAAAATTGCACGTACTTCGTATGCTAGCTTAGGTACCGAAACATAACAAATTCGTTTTACGTAAGTTTAAATCTTCAAGCTTTATAGAGGCGAGACGTATCGACTATCTTTAAGTAGGGTTGTCTCAAATGCATCTGCCTATCTGCGCCCGGGGATTTCCATAGGACCAAACCGGTCGAATATTTTCTGAACACGTTTATGATTCATTCCAAAGCATTGTAGAAAATAATAATAAAATAATTATGCTTCATGTCAGTGCTTCGAAGATATAATGATAAAATTTTAATTAATCGAGTGATTTGCCATTTTTAACCGTCACTTTTTCGAGGTCATGCAACGGAACCACCAACTCAATATAGGAAGCCTAAACTAGGAGTTGCAAAACATGGACCCTACACTGCTATTCGATATTGTGCACATGTTTTAAGTGCAGTTTTTGAGCGCATTTTTATTGCTTGCCAAACTTGCGGTGTCCGGTTCGAGTGTTTTGCATACAAACACCTTGAATCTAGGGTTGTCAGGTATCTGTTTAATCATGGCAAATCAGTTTTGTTGTGGGCCTTCACTGAACGAGTAACAAGAGACTACTCTCTTGTCAGAGAGGCAGAATGGGAAGTAGCCTAGCCAGTACCATATTTATGGCAAATCAATACTTTGGAGATGAAAAGGATAAATTAATAGTACATAAATTATTTTATTTCTGCAAGTACAAACATTTTTACACGTGAATCATAATTTTAAAAACATCTGGGAATTTACTAAAAGTTACAAATCTGACGAACCTTTTTATTTACTTTGAATTGACGTTACTTGCTTAATTTTAACAGCTCGTTTATTTCTCATAACCGGGTCGATCACTTAAGTTGATATCCGGATTTCTAACCCTCATTGATTTCCAGATTTTGCACTAAAAAAATTCTCTGCCACCCCTAAAAGCCTACAGCGTTAGATATAGGCAGACAGTAAGACAAAAGTTCAACGTACGTTTCTCAAACATCGATTGGCGTCTGGCCAACCGCCAAACACTTCACTTTAATGGTTTGACTTATCCTACTTCCTTAAATAGATAACTGTGCGCAGATGATATTCGATTATTTATTCTTACGCATTTATCATGTTGGGCAGTAAACTCTGACTCTGGATTAACATATAGGCTACTTTTTATCCCATAATATTCCCACGGGATCACCATTTACGCGGGTGAAACCGCGGGGCGCAGCTAGTAAATTTATAATAGAGGTAGCAGCCGCTGGCGCTGCTCTTTGCATTTTATTTGCCTGAATACGTTACCTGGCTCTAAAATATTTTGCTGCTTTTGGTTTTCTGTTACTTATTCGAAAGTTATCAAGTGATTGTAATTCTAAACGAGTACTAAGCAGCTTGTCGTGTTTACGTAATAATCAAATGTTTACATCTGTTTTAAAATACCATAATTTTAACTGTCGGCTCTAATCTCGGAAACGGCGTGGCCATGTTGTGATGAGTAATTAAAAATTACACATTGAATGCCTATTTACCTTCATGTCCTGCAGAAACACTCATTTAAAGCATATTACACCACTTCTGAATAAAAATATACAATAAAAAATCACTCCACTTCGCAACTATGACAATTGTCTTGGATTCCTAGGTATATACATAGGTACCTCCCTGGTTTCTCTAACTACGCGACGTTATTAAAACTAGTTTTTGAATTGTGTTATTTGTTACATAAATGAATGTCATGTGTCACTGGCAGACCAGATGCCATAAAAAGAAAAAATAAACTGCAAAATTTATTAATAACATTATTAGGGGTATTTTCATCACATTGAATGACTGAAACTTTGGAGCAACCAAACCAATGGACCGCGGGAGAATAATAAATAGTTTTTAAATGAAGTAGTTCAAGAAACAGCATTAAACTGAATGAACAATGATCTAATTATCAGAGTAAACATCATAGTTTACATTGATTCAGTAGCAATCAAAAGAATTTAAAGAAAGAATCAAACAGCCATTCAAATTGCTGATAATACAAGTGAATGACTGAACCATAGGAGCAACAAAACAAATGTTTCAGTTTTCAACAAATAACACAAGCCTACAAATAGATAAGAGTAGAGATGATAGGTTCTCAGTAAAAACAGTCTTGAATATCCCTGCACAACGGCTGGGAACAGGAAGATCCTCTTTACATGGAGAGTATTGAGAGGGAGGTGAAAATGTACTATGACAACCGTGGACAAATCGTCCTACTTAATTTGTCTTACAACAATTACTAAGTACCTATCAAAAATTTATCAAACTCAAAGCATTTACTTTAATGAAATCATTTACAGGCACTTTTGCATTGTCAAGGAGTCAGTCAGTTAGAAATATGAAGCTAGTTGCCTCTTCCAAGCGTAGCAGCTAGGTAATATGGAATATAGAAGGCATGTCCTAGCAGTCAACGGTTTTACCGATTATGTCAAATAATAATGATAACTTGATAAGTGTTGTACTTATCTTGGAGATATGACAGGAACACATATTCAGATTGGACCAACTACCGTCAATGAACAGGTAAAGTTTCTTTTTTTAATGTTTATCAACTGGGCAATATATGGCCAATGATGAATATGGTTACTACCCAGACCTACACAAACCAAGGGTCTATACTCATAGAAGAATCAAGACAAACGCTTATCAATGGGGGTTTGAATAGGGATTTTTTGGTATTTCTTAAAAGACTGGGTTTTATAGTGTGTAAGGAATTCCAGTTGTATTTCTTCAAATGTTACTTCTTAAATATTATAATTCACCCAGTTTTTGATATTGGTTAACCATAGACCCGGCTTAAAAGTAGTCCTGCAGAATTATACAATGGGACAACAATGAGGACCATTCATCAGTTCTTAGGGCTTTTTAGGGCTTAGGGCTGCCTTAACTGGGATGTTTTACGATAAACATGCATTGATTTTTAAATGAAGCTACAAGGAAAATCTATCTACATTCAAACATATCAAACTAATGTATCTACCTATATTTATACCTATTTCTAAGGCATAGTGTTATCTGACATTATATACGATGCAAAATTATAACCAAATCATAGACAAGTTGTTAGATTTTTACTACTAACTTAAGAGAGATGAACTTAAATAATTATCTCTTGGTTGCCAAATACTTAGTTCATGTTGTATTATCATGGAATTATTGAAAACAAACTGAGAATTAGATATTTTTAGGTATTACCTCATAATATGCTCAATAACATGCACTTGTAGTCAAGTACTGAGTAATCAAAGTATAAAAATAAAACTCTTCAGCTTTATAATAGTAAGAAAATTTCCTAGTCCGGTACTAGAACTTTTGGTCAGTGGGTCGCCTTAGGGGCGGATTAAAAGGACAAAATACAACTAAAAGTTCTTTAATTGTAAGTTGTATTCTATTGTTATTGCTGTCATTTAGATATTAAAACATTCTTGCACACAAATTGTAAGGGCATGGCATGTTGCTACTAAGTAAAACCATAAAAACAAGTTAACTTTTAAGATTATATTTTTTATCTTGAAAAGATAATTCTTCACAGCTCAAACCACACTAACATGCTCCATGACTGACATGCAATTATCAACCTTATTGCGTGATACTAAGTTTGCATTTATGGTGCAATGGGATGGTATCTATAATACGAATTACTTGAGTAGGTAATTATTGAAGTAATAGGTAATTATGTTACAAATGACTAGTGACCTGCAACAGTGCCTCAGTGGACATTAAACATGCTATAATGATTGTAAATAGCGTCTAAGAAATCATCGTCTGTCATCAAACGACGATAAGCACGTAAACATTAAAAAAAAACTACGTGATAACAATACACCATTGTTGATACAAAGATAACATTTTTAGGTCATTTTTGAACCCAGTGACACGTAGAAATTGAACCATACAACAGCCTAGTACGTCTACAATAGATTTAACTTCATTATTCTACCAGTTAAACAATAAAACATCAATCAGGACCCACCTTGTAAATGGACCACTTATATTAGTTATTTGACCAAGTATTTTTTCCACTGTCCGCTTGTCGCCTTCGCGGGCGGCGTTTAATAGCTCCTGGCCCCTTCCCATGGCCCATTAATGTTAACAACCACACACAAAAACAACACCAAAATCAAACATTTCAATTTTTACACTAGACTTCACTCACTACACATTACAACTTCATTGATCGCGCCGCCATGTTTGAAAATTTTGACGTGAGTGCGCTCTAGCGGCCTACGAAGGAATCGATATCGAGAACGGAACGGGACCGATCTCAAGGCGCTTACTGCCTACTAAAACTAAGGTCTTATAAATTAGTTTTTTTCCTAGGCATTTTTAAAGCATAATATCACTACTTCATAGTCTTCACAAGAAGTAAGTATTATGAACCATGAGTACTACAATTTCCACCAAAAGTGTACAGCACTAAGCACTGGCCTATTTATTATAGATCAGTGGTGTAGGTACAGCCACTCACATTTTTTATAGAAACTTTGGGACATGTGTTTTAGAGTTAATACGCGGTATACTTACGCTAAAAATATGCAGGCTAATAGATTTTTATTTTTATTATTAATTAAACCTATGTCTTTTAATGTCGATGACCCACTTCCGCAGTTTATTTTTGCCGTATTCTACTAGCTCATTTTGAAAGTTTTGTTCGAATACTTTTAAAAGTCACTAGCATGGACTTTGATCTAATGCTAAGGATACACATGCCAGTAGCTGGCACAAAATTATACAAGTAGCTTGCATGTCACAATCAGCTTGCATGCCGTGAACCATAACAACTTCCGATTGGTGAATACCATACTGGTATGCCAGCTACTTGCATACTTTTGTGTAAGTTACAGGCATGTGTGTGGGAGCCCTATGATCCAACCCCCTAATAACTTTTGGCACAACTACAATTTCCTTCCTTCCTTACTATAACTTTTTCCTACAGTTTCACTGTAATTTTAAATTCTTACTTATCTGTGCAAGTTTTATTATTTCATTCGGAAAAAACAGGTCAAATCGTTCACTCCGTTCAACTCATTCTTTGCCGCTTGTCCTCTTGTCATTCATGTCACCGTCATTTTGCTGTCAGTGTCATCCGGTAAACTATTGTATTGTCTTGTTTTGCCGAGTTCGTGTTGACTTGATTTGATTGCGCGTAGGGGACAAAATGTGAATAATTTTATTGTGTCACATACACATATATTATCATAGTCTGGTTCGTTGCTCCAATAAATAGTTAATACTAACTACAATATCGATAGTATTTTGCAGCAGAAGTGATCTTGTCAGTGTCAAAATGATCAGCTGTTCCAAATTATTTACTCTTTAGTGGTCTGGCCGAGAAACTTTTGGTGTAATCTAACGAACTTGGATAAGTGAAAATGCTCCTTACAATGGGTGGTAGATTTAATTTAATTTTAATTTCCTTAATGTACTTTGCTGGTTTAGTTGCTACACAAGGTAAATCATAATTTATATTATTCTGTATGAAATGCTATTGTATTGGTATTATGAGGACGCTGTAGGATCTGTAAAAATAATAGATGTAAAAAAAAATACACCCATGTAGATACTGGAACTGATACCTACCTACCAGTGTGTATTATGGGTATTGTATCACTGTATACTGCTTAGGTATTACCTACTGGTGTGCTGGAGTGTCAATTTTGTGTACCTATGCTAAAATGGAGCTGTTGAAACAAATTCTAATATTGTATTGTAGAAACCATTTGTGTCTGTATTCTTCACTACACTTATCCAATTGTTTCTTTGTTCCAGATGCCAACATATTGTTAACAATACCTCTAAACAAGACTATAACGTTCGATGACAGAGAAATTTACGGAGACTTCATTACATTAAATGGAAAATCAAATGTACAAGTGAATTTCGGCAATGTTGATAAGAGTTTAGAATTCATAGTTTTTCAAGTGCACACTCATATGTTTAACGTTTCTCTTATTATGAGCGACAAAAAAGGATTAAGTATTGCTAATGGAACTAATTTAGGCTTTGTGAGTTTTTTAGATGATGAGGGCACATTTAACATATCTAATTATAATATGAATGTTACTGTGCGTGCATATGTTTCAGTGCATGGCTACAAGGAAAAAGGTATGATATTTTTGGTTTCTTATTTCACTATTCTCTCCTCTGCTATTTTATTATTATTATTATCCATTTATTTCAGGCATCAAGGCCCATATAAAACACATACAATACAATATGAATATAACTTAAAAATACTATAAATACATACAACATTATAATTACACTAAAAAACTAACAAACTAAAGCACACGAAGTGTCTGCGTCGTGTTTCGCTGACTGGTGTCATGTAGCCGGCCACGAAACCGGCGGTACACCGGCGGTTCCATTTCTTAAGGCTGATTCCTGTAATTATAGGACCCGTATTGGTTAAAATTAGGACTTTTGTATCTTTACTAATAATGAAGCAAATACCTCATAGCTTTATATAGTAGACCATCCCTCCCGTATGGAAGTAGCTATCACTCATGTAATTAGGATTATGGATATATTTAATGCGCAGTTTGGCAATAAAGAATGCTACCATCGGCATCGGTAAGCAAAACAATTTGTTTTTGTTTATAGTAACCGAGCATAAATGTGATAATTACACTGTATTTCAAACACATAACATTTTACATTTATAAGCATGTACATACACAAAACACTTAATAAATTCAGTATACCTACTTTAGTAGGTATTTGTATTTGTAGTTTTTATAGGAAAAATGTCTTGTATAAAAAAATCACACACAGGTACAATATTTGGTTAATTGTCGCAAGTCATGATAAGTTTACAGAAATAAAATATATTTACCTACAATAAGTATCACACTTATGGTAGGTAATATTTTATTTCTGTAAAAAAGAAAATTTTAAAAGTAGGTAGAATGAGGTTTTGGTAACTCGATTATTCAACATAATACATATTATCGCACATATTAAGCTTGTGTGTGGTTTTCCTGTATTGTGCCCGTGCAGACGCATAACATACCCACTACATAGGCACATATATTTCATTTATCAATATTGAGTAGGTCCATTATATTGGTTCTTCAAAGTAGGTACTGCTCAAGTAAAAGTAGATACTTCAGGACGATTTTTCAATATAGTCAGATAACTTTTATCTGAAGAATAAATATGACTGTTTGACAGCAGCTGTCAGACCGCCATATTTATTCTTCAGATAAAAGTTATGTAGAAAAACCGGCCAAGTGCGTATCGGACCACATACAATGAAGGGTTCCGTAGTTGCGATGAACATTTAGATACGCATGCACCTTATATCGACCGCAATAATAGGGTTCGGGGCTGGCCACATCTGTCGCAAGTCGGAACAGCAATACGCAAAAATCACCACTCAGTGGATGCCAAATCAGAAACCGGACCGAGAAAAATGGAAAGAAGGGAAGGCAGGCCTTTTCCGGCAGGATTCTTGACTCTTTATACCTTAATATTTAGCAACGGATCTCTGGATCGAAGGAATGTTCTTACATACCCCCAATATTTTTGATAGACCTATCCAACTATAGTCCGCGCGCGCGGAACTATTTGGCCGCGCCTTAGGGTCAGTTCACACCGAGACGCGACGCGACGCGCAGTTTTCAAGATAGAAATACAATTACAGACCTTATCTACTACACAAAAAGGTACACGATTCAGTGAGCTACGCCGCGCGGCGGCGGCGCCGCGCTGCGTAGCTCGACGTAGTAGGTAGACACTGAATTGTGTACCTTTTAGTGTAGTAGATAAGGTCTGTAATTGTATTTCTATCTTGAAAACTGCGCGTCGCGTCGCGTCTCGGTGTGAACTGACCCTTAGTAAGCGGTAGGACGGAGAGGCGGGGGCGCTTTGTTATTACTCAGTACGTGCGTTGCGAACAATAGGCAACCCCGCCTCCTTTACCCCCGGCCCCACCCAAGGCGCGGCCAACTAGTTCCGCGCGGACTATAACGGCCAGAGTGATATTCAATTATAGTTAAGGTTGAAACTGTAACAAATCACGCGCGAGTCAAATTGGTCGCAGTAACTAAACCAGGGCACCCTGACCAAATGGGTTAGGCAGGGTTGATATGATTTAAATCACTTGATTTAAATCAGTGATTTAAATCGCGATTAAAATCAAGTGATTTTTTTATAAAAAATCAATGATTTAAATCAATACTTTTTTACTGCGACCAAATCAGTCAAAATGTTTCAAGGGACTTCCCCCGACATACGACATACGCGCACACACGTGTCCAATGCTGTTTAGGTATACAGGGTTATTGGTAAAACATTAACAACCTCTGAGGTCATTGTACTCATCACTATGAACAACTTTTACTATAAAATCAGCTGTTCCCTACATTTTGACGAGTTATACGAACATAAATGTAGGGAACTGCTGATTTTTTTTTCGCGATTTCAGGTTGGTCCCATTGTAAAAGTTGTTCATAATGATGAGTACAATACATACAAACATTCTGTTTTTTTGTCAGATTATTCTACAAGCAACATACTAAAATACTAGTGTTTTAGTTTTTTAGTCCAAAGAATAGATTTTTTGTAATTAAATAATTGCTTCATATTTTGCAATAAATTACCAGCATTGTGTCATCGCGCTTCTCTTTCTTTTCTATGCAGTCCGACAGTGATCGCGCTTTATGTCATGTAAACGCCTTAAAGCAAATGTTGATCCAAAAACTATATTTACAGATCCAATACCTGGCGGATGTAACATGGAGTTTCCATATCTTCAAATATATCCATACCTTTATACCCAGACATTCTCCGACTACATATTAGTGGAAGCCGCGGCGCCAACTCGGGATGGCTCAGACCGTAACTGTGACTACTTTTCGGACCCAACTATGACGTTTTATATGATGTACTTGCCGGAACTGAACTTCTACGAGGACCCTTATTTTACTGGAATCAGGAAGATGATGACCCTCAAGGGTATTGAGGAACATGGAACTGTTGTACGTATGCTTTTATTTTGAACTGCTTAATACCGTAATAATAGTATTTTTATACAAGTGCTGCTATCTATACTATTTGCCTGAGGTAGCAGCGCAGTGCTCAGAGAGCTCAGTGATTCGTCAACTTGTGACAACTATCACCCCTCCCGCACCGCGCAGCTACCTCAGGCAACGTCTCAGTTAAGCGGTCAGCCTATATAATAATAAAGCTGAAGAATTACATACGCATTTTAAAAATTATTTTTGCATCTTATCGCTCAACTCTGAAGGTTATAGGCTATTTAACATTATGCGAGGACCCTTAGCCGAGCAGAAAGAAAAAGTCAGAAAGAACGCCGGACGGGCGATGCGATGCGACGGGGTGTGTCGGGGGTACAAGAAATTTCACGGGGTCGCGAATTGGGCTAAAAAATTTTAAAATAATTTACAAGTGACCGTGTACAATTAGATAGGCCCTTATTATCTTGTTTGCCACCCAATAACATATTAATAATATTTAAAAAATAAAAAACGGGCCAAGTGCGAGTCGGACTCGCACACGAAGGGTTCCGTACCACAAAGTAAAAACGCCGAAAAAAACACGTTTGTTGTATGGGAGCCCCCTTAAATATTTATTTTATTCGGTTTTTAGTATTTGTTGTTACAGCGGCAACAGAAATACCTACATCATCTGTGAAAATTTGAACTGTGTATAGCTATCACGGTTCATGAGATACAGCCTGGTGACAGACAGACGGACAGTGGAGTCTTAGTAATAGGGTCCCGTTTTTACCCTTGTCACGATGTTATACTTCACTGATGTCAGTAATGTACAAAATTACTTGAAAAAATCACATTAGTACTTGCCCTGATTTGAACCCACAACCTCGGCGAGGTCTTACCATTTTAACCATTTGGCCGTCACGACAATTTATTGACAATTTGTTAATAGGTACCTACCTCATCATCATAACCAGTCTATAATGTTCCCACTGCTGGGACACAGGCTTCCTCTCTATGAGAGGCAGTGGGCCATAATTCACCACGCAAGCCCAGTGCGGGTTGTTGAATCATGAATGTCACGTCTTCGAATTTTTGGATCTAAGAAATGTCGGTTTCCTTCACCATTTTGAGAGTAGTGGTGATGAAATTAAATAGGTACACAAAGTAAAGTGCCTGCCTGGGTTCGAACTCACGACCTAGGACTCGTAAGTTGGGGCCGATACCACTGGGCCACCACTGCTCTCACATACACCCAAAATAATAAAATATTTTCGTTCCAAGATTCCTTACAACTCCATACCGGCTACGCGACGTATGTTGAGTGCTTACCCTGGCACTGGAGCCATTTACGTAGTTGTGGCGAAGAGCCACTCTACATTTGGAAATTTAACACCTTACTCTGTGTACGTACCGAGCTACAGTTATGGCTGTACCGACGTCGCTGAAGGGGGCTGCGAAATGATTGGTAAGTTTCATCTGTGTTTTGTTTTTCACTTTCAATAGGCTATTTGACAATGTAAAAAATAAGGTCATAATTATTGACACTCGTATAGATTATCGCTTTTAAAATCGATTTGCATTAATTTTACTACAAAACAATGTATTACTTATTTATAAAAAAAAACCCGAAAAAACTTCATCTTTTTAAATCTGGCGCCACGTAATCGAAAACGGTCTGGATTGGCTGAACTTAAGATTACGGCATGATTTAGTAAATTTCTGTCTATCGTTGACAGAACAGATGACTTTTGTCTAGTATCTCGACCGTTTCAACGTTTGTTTACGTGAATCGTGACGTCACGACGCCATATTGTTAAAGATAGCGTTTTGGCGGCTTATTTAAACAGTACATTTTTATTTACTATTTTTTAAAAGAAATATAATAGGTTTTTGTGGGCTCGTTAGACACCATTAAATAATCCGAGATGTTTATCAGAAACCAGTCAAATAGCCTATTCTGCATGCGTCTAGGGCATACAATACGACCGACGTAACTTGGCGGGCCTGAGTATATAGCCTTTGCGAACTTTCGCGCATGTTCTCTCACTCACACTCGCCTCATGCCACCATTTAGTTCCTAAAAAACGTTCGTGCGCAGCCTTCTGCGCGAAGTTCAGGCCCGCCAAGTTACGTCGGCCGTATTGTACCTTGGTTGAACGCCATCATCATCAGCTTACAGCAGTCCACTGCTGGACATAGGCCTCTCGTAATGCACGACATTCAACTTGATTTTCGGCAACTCTCATCCAGCTACCACAATGTTTACGAGTATAGTAATTATGAGCGAGGTGCAAGTGTGAACGTCATTAAGGACCATTGGCACAACTCATGTGTTGCGCTGATGAAGCATACTTTGCTCATATTTTATTTGTCTACCCAAAAGCTTACAGGAATACAGGGTGAACGGGACATCTACGCGCAAACTGTTATCATAATAAATTCAGAAAAAATTCTAAATAATGAGAAATCATCAAATGACCCCTCCCGCTCTGGGTGGAGCGGAAGGGAGTGTCAGACTCTTACTGACTAAAACCCACCCGTGTTCCTTCCTTAGCCCTTTATGTTCCGGGCCAGCGGTAACCCTTTCGGACAATTCCGCTGACCAATACCTACCTACGGTAAAGATTGAATGGGACAACAGATTTTTTTTCAATAAGCGACGAAAACTTTACTACCTACATCTTCGGTCTACATTGTAAATTCTGAGTTCGTTTGTATGAAGTGGTACGGGAGTGGTATTACAATTAACGTCAACTTTCAGATGACTGGTTCTCACAGATACTATGTGTAGTATTGCTGTTGGTTGGCGTGTTCCTATGTTTCTTTGGACATCGGTTCTTCAAGACTGAAATGTTTTTCGCTGGATTCTTCAGCGGTGTCATTATAACATACATACTGTTAGCATTGATAACTGTTGTTGATAAGCCTGGTAAGTAAATATGGAAACTAAGCATATCTGGATTGTGACCGTTTTCACAAAAACTAGGTAACGAATGCCTAAATAAAAGCGCGCTGTTGGACTGGATTTTCAACTTTCGGCGCTAAGCCGACCGTTAGATAAGGTAAACGCGGGTGAAGTCGACAGTGACCCAGAAGTCGTCAAATTGTCTAAAAACTTCAATATCTTTTTCTACTGAATATTTAATTGGCCAATTTTTATGGCAACCTATTTTTGGTAACATATTGAACAATTAAAATAACAACACTGAGTTTTAACTGTAATGGTGGCTGAGATATCTTACTTGAAAAGTGTCTCCCACAATTTTTTAATTTTTTTGCAAGTTTAACTGCTAAATGTCAAACTCAGCGCGCAGTTTTGTTTTTTGATTTACGAAACTTCAGTGGGGTCTACGGTAAGTTTGATCATTTGATGAATTAGTTAAGTTAATTTGCTAATGATGTAACTTGAAGTTTGGAACAGTTTTATCATAAAAGTATTTTTTTTCGAACGTGACATCTATTGGTACCTAAAAATTCCTACTTGACCCAGAACTCGTCATTTTAAGTGCTATTTTGACGATTACTGGGACCCGCTCAATTAGTTGTCTTTAAACTCGTCATTTGAACCTTATGCTTTAGCGATAAAGTTGAAAATCTATTAAATTAACTGGACAGATTGTAATAGCTTGATGTGCTTGGCGTCTGTACAAACATATACAAGGTGTAACAGAATAAACGCAAGTCCTGAAAGTAGTTTGTTCATAATTGACTACTGAATCGATATCAGTAACTTTTAATAAGGGTATTTTTTCAAAAATTATGTATTTTGCCATACTGACCGGTGATTGAGCCAAAGAAAATTAAATCTTATTTCAAAGTCATAAGACTCAATTTTAAATGCATAAAATAATGTTAATCCGTCAACACGATTTTCTTAATAATAATAGTTAGCTTTAAAAAAATTAAGTTTTGGTTATTGTATTATGCTTTTAACTCAATACTCTAATTGGGGTGTATGAGGTTTTGCGTTAATTGTAAAGGGCTCGCTTCGCTCGCTGTACCTATCGTAACCACGCTCTACTCACTCAGCCCGTAAAAAGTATTCTCAGGTCTAACCTAAACTGTCCTAATGAGAAAGGTATAATACTAAGTTGTAATTAACCTCTCGCTAATTGATGCTAGTTTTCCAACAGTAACTCACTCAGATTGAGCGCGGTTGGTACAGTTCCAATAAAATCCTCTCCTATAAAGAGGTGTCTCCTTACTAAGTCTTCTGCCGTTGAAACATCCTAATGTTCTCGTAATCTTGACCCATGTACGCACTTGCACTATGACACGATGCCGCCGATTAATAACTTGACAATTGTCGATGATTTTTTTAACTTTTCAGTTTAATCTATCTATACATATAATAAATTTGTAGAAAAGTGGTGTCTGTACAATGGAAATATATTAAAAAAAAGTAGCAGGGGTTGTTATTATATCGATGCCGAACCCGAAATTGTAATTAATTATTTTTTTGTCTGTTTGTCTGTTTGTTTGTGCACGCTAATATCAGAAACGGCTTATTCGATTTAGATGCGGTTTTCACTAATATATTGTAGTAGGCTTAACTTAACATTTAGTGTTTATTTCATGTCAATCGGTTCATAAATAAAAAAGTTATGTCAATTTAAAGAATCACGGCGAACATTTGTTAAGGTATTCTATCAGAGTACGTACACGCCTCGGGCCTGCGCGTCCGATCTTCGGAACTACTGGAAGGATTTGAATGATTTTTTTTTTGTTGTATAGTTATTATATGGCTGGACAACATTCAGGCTATAATTTTTCTTGGAAACTTGAACACCTGATGCAGAACCGAAACAGACCAGCTTAACTATAAGAGATACAAAAATGGTACCATAGCAAAAATTGTTCCACGTGATGAGGATTTTCTGCTGAGAGAATAAATTTGATGATCTGGAACACCTGATGGGGAACTCCAAGAGCCCAGCTACACCATAACACTTAAAGGAATGACGTCTTAGTAAAAGTTATTCGGTCTGATGGGCATTTCCTGTTGACTTATAAAAATCGAAGATCAGAAACATCTGATGTGGATATCATTGAAAATTTGACTCTACTGGCCAAAACTCCCATTTTTTTTTTAACGTGAAGAAATGCTCATGCATTCTACACTACCACGGGGAGATAGTGCAGTTATGTGGGACTCTAACCCACTAAAACTCCACTGTGTCCTCCTCTGCCGCTTACGGCGGGAACATGGGCACGCGTGCACTCATCCGTGAACCCGCCGCGGCTGTCCGTCACCGGACCCTCCGCTGGGGAGTACTCCCCATCACCGGCGCACCAGAACACATAGCACGCCGTGACCACCCCAGGGACCAAACCAGCACATGGGTGCCAGACGATCCCGTGTCTGGGCACCCTTGGTAGGGGAGCAGTCACTTAGATTTTAATTGATCAGGTTCCCAATGTTCCAAAGGAGCTAAAACGGTACGGTGAGATTATCATACATTGTTCCGAACACGCACACAACAAAATATTCATAAACAGAAAGTGAGAAAGAAAGAATTGCTGGAGTACGGCATGAAGAGACAGATTAAGAAGAGCGCAACGAACGTTTGAATTCTGATCGACTTCGACATTCTCTGAACAGAATGTCGATATCATCTGAAGAATCGGATGTGTCTCAAGATATAGCCGTAGGGCATGGCGACCTTCCTTGGGTTGATAAGGAACGGAGTGCATTTACGTATACTCCTATGATTGACTACGCCATATATTCCGCCATCGGAGGTATGGTTAAAAATTTTACTATTTGTGAAGCTGTTAAATAGCAAAAAGAAACAAACGGTATGTATTGCTCAGGTGGGAAAGTACATATTGAAATATTACAAAATCCTCCAGAAATATTAAGATCACTGCTAATCGGTGACCATCACAGTCAAAACATTTCTTGGACAACATACGTTCGTACAATAATGCCTTTCAAATGGCATCTTTTGTTGCGAAACAGATTTCAGAAGGCCCATTTATGCCAACATTCAAAGTGCAAGGCCAAGTTTACCACCCTATTGGTTCATTATTGCCTGAAAATGACGTCTCGAATCGTCTCGCGCATCCCGTTGTTATCCAGTTCCCGGGTTCTTAGAATTCGACATCAGACGTTTTAGATCTTCGATTTTGACTACCCCGTTGTCGCTGGCATAAGCAACAGGATCCGCGTACGAAGTCGCGGGCAGAAGCTAGTACTTGAATATTTTTAAAAATCTGCCCCCTAGTTAGCCTAGCTTTTGAATTAGCTTATAACTATATTTTTAGGCTTATTGTGAAACATACGATTTAAAACTTTCTTTGGTTGGCTTTTTTATAATTTCGAGCAGATTTAGTCGTTATGAAGCGAATTATCTTTTACTCAAAGGCCTTTGTAAAAAAAATCATACGATTTCCGATACTGCCTTAACCATTGTATTTGCCCGAGACTGGACTTAGTTGCATTGTACTCCTTATAAAAAAACATTTCACCGTATGTGATATTTTTCAGTTCTAAGCAGATTTACGGTCTATATGAGACGATATCTTTATTTTTTTGCTGCAGATTTTCTTTCATTTTCTGATACTGCTGTAGCTTTGTATTTGCTCGGCACTGGGCTTTTGAGATTCATTGCATTCCATAAGATGCAAGCTTACTTTGATTTTTCATTTCTGGCCAGATTTACGGCCGGTGAGACGACATTTGAAATTATTTTGCTATGAACAATGCACAAGCATATGCAGGGCGAAATTTTTATAGCCGAGTAGCTGCGGCATGATGAGAGAACACCGAAAATATTTTTGGCAAAGTTTCTGATGGGAGCCCCGTGGTCAAGAGTTTACTTTCAGATTTCAAAAAAGGGCCAAATTAAAGTGATCTTCAGAGTCGTTGATTATCGTAAGATAATGTGCGGCCTAACCCATAACGACTTAAATAAGCAAATCTGATGAATAAATTGTGGGTTTTCCTAAAATCTGACTTTGAAAACTCAGATTTTGACAATTTTTAAAAGGATAATTAGGGCGAATAAAAGGTATTCTGTGCAATAATGTTACATTTCCTGATATTGAATATATAAATATCTGACGGTTTGATGGAGCCTTTTGGCAAATATGACGAAATTTCATTGATTCAAGCAATTCAGGGTAAGTCATCCAGCTCGGTAGACACAACTTTGAGAAAGAGGCCGACAGAAGGATCCAGTTGGGTTGGGCAGCATTTGGAAAACTTCGTCAAGTCTTCTCGTCGCCTATCCCGCAGTGTTTGAAGACTAACCAGTGCGCCCTGCCCGACAGACCTACGGTGCTGAAACGTGGACACTGACGGTCGGGCTGGTTTATAAATTCAAGGTAGCTCAGCGTGCTATGGAGCGAGCTATGCTCGGAGTCTCTTTGAAGGATAAAATCATGAATGAAATTATCCGAAAAAGAACCGGAGTTACCGACATAGCTTGCAGAGTAAGCAAACTGAAGTGGCAGTGGGCTGGTTATGTCTGTTGAAGGACCAATGGCCCGTGGAGCAGACGAGTTCTGGAGTGGAGACCACGTATCGGCAAGCGTAGTGTGGAATGCCCCCCCCCTAAGGTGTTGTGGCGCAGTCTGGGAGACTCCTATGTCCAACAGTGGACTGCGATAGGCGGAGTTGATTGATTGGTAAAAAGTGGTAGTAATTTTGCATTTATTTTTAAATTAAACAACCGAGTAGATTTCATTGCTATTTACCTTTGAAACTGACCCTTTTATGAAGATTTCTAGGCATTAAGAAGTTGGAAATATCAAACACTTAATAGTAATTATTAAAAGATATGTAGCTAAATTAAAGCGTCGTCGGAGTACACTATAAACAAACTCGATTATTTCAAAATTATACTATGACACTAATTGAAATTTCGACGCATAGTGAAAAAGGAGGGTTGGGCGTATGCGCCTGCACTTGCGATGTGACGTCAAAGGCAAATTATGTTTTGCTTCAAAATTTGTACAATTATCTATATATATAAAATGGTAAACTGACTGACTGACTGATTGTTGATATATCAACACACAGTCTAAACCGCTGCTCCTAGAGACATGAAATTTGGAGGGTGTGTTCTTTGTGAAGAGTAGGTATCCACTAAGAAAGGGTTTTCCGAAATTCCACTCCTAAGCGGGTGAAATTTGACGCGGACGAAGTCGCGGGCAGAAGCTAGTGACCAATATTTTGAATGCTCAATCATTACCCTAGCATTCAAATTCTCTTAGTTATTAAGGGTTGAAATGTTACATGCTTTTGTCGGTCAAAAATGTTGAATTTACCAGAGACTGAAACGACGTTTTACGTGAAAATTTATTCTGATAAAAACCGATTCTGTGATTCTGATATCTTAATTTTTTAAGCAAAAATATATTAGAATTTACCTACCTACTCTGCTAATACCTCACAACCTTTAGTAATTTCTTGCGATTTGGTCTTCACCTACCTTCTGTTTCTTAGACTTGCCACTCATAATTATGAAAGACAAACACAAATTGTTTTAATGTGTAATCATCTTGAACCCTATGTTAAAGGCCTGAGAGTTCATATTAGCATCAAAAATTGACGACTACTGGGTCCTTTTGATGATTAATAGTACAAATCTGGCGAGTAATGGTACAAATCGCCCTTTTTTCACATTTGCTTCAATAAGTATTTATTATCACTAAAAATGATAAACATTAAAACTTATTTAGAATAACGGATAATTTTTCTATTTCGTCATGCAAAAAGTTTCGTTCTAAATTAAATATTTTTCACGCAGCAGTTCTTCAAAGTCAGTGAATTTCAAAACCCGACGAGTATTGGTACATTTACCTTATGGTAGTAAAAACGTGTTGCCTAGTGTTGGTGAAAACAGACATTAGACCCCGAAAGAGTCCTAAACAGTAAAAAAATAGACAAACAGTTTCATTACCGTTGAAAGCTGGTCCCTAGTCCATAGTCTAGCACCTTACCCCCTTCTGCTAACCCAAAACTGCAACATTACATGGCTATCTTGCCATTTGTTTGCCTTTCAAGCCTTCAAAGTCGAAGTCATATCATCAGACCATTAAAAGGCAATTTTGAAACATCACTAAATACAAGAAAAAAGAAAAGTTGATTCTAGTTAGCCATTCCAAAAGGCAATTCGTATGGGAAAAACGGGTAATAAAAAAAATTATCTTTATTTCGTATAAGCAGCATCCATATGGGTTAGTAAACAAAAGGATAACTTATATCTATGTTAGTAAACTTATTTTCTATTTGGAAACAAGGATGTTGTTCGAAATGCATCTTCGAACAACATCAGCTAATAGCGGAGACTCGCACCTCCCTGCTATAGTCTTCAGGATGGAGTTGGAGCTCCCCCGCACTCGTAATAAACTTCATAGTAACTCTTGGTTAACGAGTAGCTTATCATTCTTATACTTAGGTACCTAAGTGTTTCAGATCTTCAAACACGCAAAAAGTAATAACAAAATATTATTTTAGCTCTGCTACCCGCAGCGGCGGTGTCTGGCCTGTTCTTCGGCGGAATATGGTGGTTATTCTGGTGGCTGTACGGAATACCAGTGCTTGCAGTATTATTGCCATCACTGAATCTCGGTTTCTTACTGGCTTCCATATTTTACTACAGATTACCAGGTAAGGCTATAACAGAGATTTTTTTATTTTTTTTTATTGCTATATATGGGCCTGCTATGGATGAGGTCTATGCTGAAACGAGCGTGCCCAGAATATGCCCGTTCACTGTGCTCAACAACTGAGATTTAAAAAACTGAAGTGTTAATCGACTTTTGTTGCTGAATGTACCTACGTAAACATGACCACATCGTTACAAAATTCCAAAAAAAAAAAAAACCTTGTCAACCGTTCACTGTGCTCAACAATTGAGATTTAAAAAACTGAAGTGTTAATCGACTTTTGTTGCTGAATGTACCTACGTAAACATGACCATATCGTTACAAAATTCCACAAAAAAAACTTTATCAACCGTTCACTGTGCTCAACAACTGAGATTTAAAAAACTGAAGTGTTAATCGACTTTTGTTGCTGAATGTACCTACGTAAACATGACCTTATCGTTACGAAATTCCACAAAAAAAAAACCTTATCAACATTTATTAAATCGAAAACAATATTTTAGGAAACATAGTATATTTGGAGTGGGACTTCAATTTCTGGAGCCTCTTCGTCCTGGTGGTGATGCTGACGGCACTAGCAGTCGTGTCCGTATCCTATGCTGCGAACATCCTATGCTGTGCCGTGCTCGGCGGGTACGCAGCCGTACTGTCCATCGATTATTATATGGGATCCAACTTCAAGTTCATCATTATAAACGTCATTAGAAGATCTGTGGTCCCGCATTTTAATAAGGCTTTCTTGGCGCCACCTGATTTTCAGTGGAGAGGTGAGTTATACCAACATAAATATTTTTCCCACATAAGTGTCGATCCCGTGGAAGTATCGGGATAAAAAGTATCCTATGTGTTATTCTGATGTATAAGCTATATTACTGTAAAGTTTCATCATAATCAGTTCAGTAGTTTTTGCGTGAAAGAGTAACAAACATCCATCCATCCTCACAAACTTTCGCATTTATAATATTAGTAGGATTAAGTAGGATATTAGTAGGATAGTAGGATTTCTTTTTTTGTATTTTTTCCTTCTAGGATTATGACGAATAATATTGGCACATCCTGGTTCCGATCTGTAGTTTGGACTAAGTATTATTGGGTTTTGCCATTAGGATTTTTTCAGTAGATGTCAGCTGGTGGATGGCAGTAGGCTCACAACAGGAGCACTTTTGAATAATTGGCGAAAGGAGGACCGCACAAAATGGTCCCGACGACCAATAACAACCAAATATAATATGCCATTAAATAGGCATTTTAATATAGAGCAATACCTAATTACCCACTATGGCAGTTCATTTCAATTCGCTGTGTACAATGATATGGCGATGTTTCGTAGTGACGCACCTGGACAGTCTGTTGATAACGGAATAAGTGTAAATTACTTGAAGAGAGCGTATGCGTTCCGATGATAATAAAATAATATGGTACAATCGAGATGGTCAGATGATAGACCTAGACGCTTGATAACGGAACTATTTTTTTTTTTTTTTTTTTTTTTTTTTTAAGTATCTATTTACTTAAATAATGACATGTACATTTACTGTATAAAGTATTATATGATTTTAAT
Source organism: Oligia latruncula (assembly GCA_948474745.1). Taxonomy (NCBI): domain Eukaryota; kingdom Metazoa; phylum Arthropoda; class Insecta; order Lepidoptera; family Noctuidae; genus Oligia; species Oligia latruncula. The sequence continues at coordinate 9,844,068 of OX419700.1, forward strand.
TATTGTGAATGTGAGGACTATGTGGGTAATTTTTTGTTTTTTCTCTCTTCGTTTTAATCATGATCTGGCAGTTTGAGTAGTTTATGCGGCCTACCCAAATGTCCTGTCTTTGGTATTGTTCGTCGAATCGTTGAGCTCCTTAAGTTCTGAGTTGAGCTGCACGGTTACTGACAAATGCGTGCACTGACTGGACAGGTCCGCTCAATCTGTGTGGTTCTTTCCTCAAAAGACCATTTCAGACACTAATCTACATGGTCCTCAAAGATTATGTCCGGATTTTTTATATACACATTGACATTGATGAATTTTATTTAGACATTGACATGAATATTTACTTTGTAAGTAATTTTTATTATTTTTTTTTATTTAATTATTGTGAATGTGAGGACTATGTGGGTCATTTCTTTTTTCCTTCTTAGTTTTAATTATGATCTGGCAGTTTGAGTAGTTTATGCGGCCTACCCAAATGTCCTGTCTTTGGTATTGTTCGTCGAATCGTTGAGCTCCTCAAGTTCTGAGTTGAGCTGCACGATTTTTGACAAATGCGTGCACTGATTGGACAGGTCCGCTCAATCTGTGTGGTTCTTTCCTCAAAAGACCATTTCAGACACCAATCTACATGGTCTTCACACGATCTGACCAAGATTTTGTCTGGACTTTAAAAGAGACTGTGACTTCTGAGTTTGTTTCGGCCTTTCTTCTCAGAATAGTCAGTTAGGAAACGCCGACCTCATCTAGTTTAAAAAAAAATATGATTGACGTGTAAAAGTGTTTGTACAAACCTACTTACAGAAATAAAATCATTTATCATTTATCATTTATTAAATAACTACTAGTACCTAGTTAAACCCCTCGAGTGTGGACTCGTAAGACATACAATATACATCATAAGAGTCCAAATAAAAATGTCAATTCTACTAGTCTATACAAAAAACATATAGAATAGATAAACAGTTTTATATCTTCCATTGTATTTTTTTTTGGCGTAATTACATGTATACATTTTGGAAAAAAAATTTAATTACCTAGGTACGTCGAAATATTTTTGGACTAGTATCATTCATTAACCAGGAAAAAACAGAGGAATAGGTTAATATGGAATCAACGTCAACGACCCGACCGCGTTTCCTCTTAATTAAGAGGAAAAAAAAATACGGTCGGAGTTTTCCTTTTTGATGATACATTATTTTTATAAGCACTAGAACCGTCAAAAAATTGCTCAAAATTGCCGCTGTCAACAGAGGCCTAGTGTACAAAATTGACAACTATAATGAAAAAAGAAAAACACAGACACAGTATATATGTTGTATCCTTCTTATTCTGTTTATGAAATATCTTTTAAATTAGTCCAATATTGGAGGAGAAAATAGGCGAGAGCCAAACCTCGAATTATGATTTTTTACTTGATTCGCGACAATAAAAGATACATATTTAGATAATTATAATCATCAGAATCATTAATACAACTTTCTAAGTTAGATTTCTACCACTAACACTTTTCCATAAGAGATTGGTGGTTGGTGGTAGAAATCTAACTTAGAAAGATATATTAATGATTCTAATGATTGTTTGATGATGATTGTTATTCTATCGAGTGTTATTGTCGCGAATCATATTTTGATCATGTAAGAAAATTTAATTTCGCGGTCTACCACTATCCATTCACCTTAAGAAAGAAAATTACAATAATAATTGTACTCATAAGAATATTACATCGCAGCGTCACCTTTAGAGTAAAGATATAGGAAACATAGAATTGGCATGCATGATCGGGAAAAAAAGTTCCGTTCGTCAACACTGTCGACGAATGAAACTTTTTTTCCCCGATCGTCAACACTGTTGACGACAATGTGTTACTGATCGGGAATATTCGGTCCTACGAAACATTGGCCATAACTTTTCTCACACAGCGATTTGAAACGAACTGCCATAGAACTGATTGTATTATTGATAAAATACTTTGTAATGACATATTTGCGGTTGTTATTGGTGCTTAGACCAGCTGGCTTACATTTTTGACCATTCTCCTTTGAGTTTATGTATACCTACCTCTGCCTATCCTTTCAGACGTGATTTTATGTTATAACCTATTAAAATGCTACACAGGCTCATAGTAGGTGTCTATCGCACTGTTTGCATATTATGTTATTATGCGCGGCAGCATAATATTTAGCGTCCTTCAGGTGACTAACCTATTAGGTAGTACATTGTTGACAGATGAACTGCCCAGGTTCATAAATATGTCCTAAGTGGGAGATTAGGTACCTACTTATTTTGCAATAACAAATTGACATGTGCAACTAATCAAACGAAAACATGTCTATAGGACAATCACCTCTTGAATTTATCTATAGCTGTTTTCATAACAAAACTGTCTTATTGAGAATATTTTATTACGTCATTTTGCATTCGGCATTAGTCTTTTCTTGGTAGGTACCTATTTAAATGTTATAAAATTAAATATTTTAGGCAGGTACTTAGCTAAGTAATAACAGCCGCACAGGTCGATCGATCAGAGCGAAGCTACGCTTGCCGCGGTTGCTCCGTGGATGGGTGATCATCTTTACATACCAAGACCGAGGGGTCTTGGTGTGTAAAGAGGTCGTGCCTCGGAAAGCACGTTAAGTCCGACAGAATTATAATCATTAATGTCATCAACACAACTCTCTAAGACCAAGTAATCCCCAAGAATGACTATTTCATGAAATCTTGACATTTGGGTTGTATTACTGATTGTAATGAGTATAATTCTGTAAATACATATTAGTTACGACCGCGAATCATATTTTAATCAACGTACAACTATACTGACCAGCAAATTCCAAAAAAACGTAAGAAAATTTGAATTTCGCGGGCTATCTTAGCGACTGCCCCTTAACCCTTTCGTCTCTTCTTGCAGATGTCGTCGTGGCGTTCATATGGCTGGTGCTAGCAACACTAGGGTTCCTGTTCCAACACTGGCACAACAGGGGCAGGCCTCCCTTCCCCCCGCCGCCGAGGGCTGTTAGAGCGAGCATGTCTGAACCGATATCTTATGGCTCTTTTCACCGTTCGAGACGGTAGGTTAATGTATATTAATCTTTTATTCATTCATAATTTTGCCTCTAATAATTTTGTTTTGTTTTTCGCACTTAAGTTAAATTTCGAGATAAAAATTTGCCTATACAGGGTTATTTGTAAAACACCAGCAACCTCTTAAGAGGTCATTGTACTCATCATTATGAACAACTTTTACTATGGGACCAAACCTGAAATCGCGAAAAAAAAATCAGCTGTTCCCTACATTTTGACGAGTTAAACGAACATAAATGTAGGGAACAGCTGATTTTTTTTTCGCGATTTCAGGTTTGGTCCCATAGTAAAAGTTGTTCATAATGATGAGTACAATGACCTCTTAAGAGGTTGCTGGTGTTTTACAAATAACCCTGTATAACTAACTCTTTGCAAACTTCAAGTTTTTGAAATTTTACCCAATATTTGGGATAGTCTAACACTGACTAAATTAAAGCCAGCGTTAGGCCGAAATAGAGCACCTTATTTCAGATTTAGTTATCAGCAGAGATAATTAATTGGATCTGTAGATAAAAAAATATATAATAAAACAGCGAAAATATTCCAACCTGATTGGGAGTTATATGTTCGAGCCGTTTGGGGTTGAAACACTAGGGCCACGGGGTCCGAGTGCCCACTTGGTTTTTCGAGATATCGCCAAGCGGTTAGTCGACTCTTCATGTGACCAGAGGGCTGGCCTATTTCTTGGCCAAAGAATTAGCATTGCCATACAACGTGGCAATGCTGCCAGCCTTTTGGGCACTGTTCCTGTTGACAGCGACGCGGACGAATTTTTTGATGCTCTATGATTATTTTGCTTATTTTTTCATATAAATGTACTTATTATTATTATTTTAAATATTAGCATAGATTATATAAATATTATCATGTTATGGATTTGAAATATCTGTAGATTACTAGCCCTCTGGTTGGTATTGAAAGTCCTGTTAGGAAATTGATGACAAAAACTCAAATTATTATAATATGCTTTATCCCTATAGCTATACAAAATCATTATCATGAAAATATTTTTCCTCCTTTAATAGTGATAGTACCTACCTACAAGTAAAATAACCATTGCGTTTGAGTGTTTCCCCAATTAAATTATAATTCATGGTCTTGCGCATGTAATGTACATACCTAAATTACATACCAGTCAACAAAATGACAGGGTACGCAAACTTTATCCATGAATTCAGCACATGGTTCTAGACGTAGCCTAGAAATATCTCGCCGGTAATAAAAAAAAATCTGCTGTTACATACAAAAGTGCAATACCCACGCGGTCAGAATGTGTGGAACAGCTAATTTATTTTTATTAACCGACGAAAAATTTTAACGTAGGGGAGAATCAGGTATTGAATCCATCATAATAGGCTGCGCGTCGATGTCCCAGCCACCTGCACCCTTGAATAATTTTGAAGCATATTTCTAATCCATTGCTCTATATGTTCGAATAATGTGTCTGCTCAACAACGCAAATAACGCAATGAATGTTGTTGAACTGTCAAAATGAAACCCATTGCTACTGATAGTGTGTTACGCAATTACCCTGCAGGTAGTAGATAGACATTTTGTATCGACATCGCGCTTGCCTTGTGTGTCTCATTGTGCTAGAAAGAGATAACACTATACTTTCTCACTCGCCTGTATAAAACACATATTTAAAATAATATTATTTTCTGTATTTTCAGGCCAACAAGCCAGCAGAACACTGGCGACGGTAGCACGACGCCTGTTGATTCAAGAATGTACAACGAAAGGACTTCCCTACTGGCTTAGTAACTCGATTAAAACAATAACATGAAGAGTATGAACTAAGGTGACAATACTTACCTATTCTTCCATCTATTTAGTTTTTGCAGACCGTTCCTGGAACGATCATTATAGTTATTCTAACTTACTACAGGAAAAAAGGAGTTTCTAAAGAAAAAGATCTCGCATATTTTGGTTATTTAAAAGGTAACCTAAAATATTGAAAAATAAATAATACCTACTTCGTTTTTAAGCGTAACTCTTGCTCAATGCACGTACAGAATCGCGTTCTTTTATTTATTACCCTACCGTTTCAAGGTTATTAAATGCCTACAGACCGGCCGTCGAGAATGCGTTCCTGCCCGACACCTGTCAGTGAGACAGTTCTTGTAGTTTATTCTATTACTCAGAGTGAATTTGGCCTAATTATAAAATAGTACATTTAAATTACTCGTGAACTACTTATGATATTTAATTTTCTATCAATATTTTTTTTACGTTCATGGCATTGTAATGTCTTAGTAATTAATTAATTAGGTATATATTTTTTTATAGGTTATTTTGTTTTAATATAATTTTAATGTAAAGTCTCGTGGCTCATTTACACGTTTCCAATCGCAAGTAGAGTGCGAATTACGGAATTTAAATCGATAAAACAAACTAAAGAACCACTGGACTAATGACTAAACTTGCTTGTTCATACAGCCTAAGTTTTAGTAGCAGACTAAACGCCTTCTGATTGTGACTGGAGACGTGTAAATGACTTTCAAACTTTTTAGAATATAAGTACTATAGAATACACCAAATATGCTTACAAATGTGCCTAGATGTACTAGAAACTCTTTAAAAGTATGCTCTCTCGTTAATCACGACTATCGTGACAATGTAAACTGATTTTTATGTTACGACAGGTTTTTAGAGGAAATGCGATTATTATTTGCCTAATTTGTATGGGCAGATCGCTACTAGCGACCGCCATGACAATTCAACGTTAGCACCTTCTCATAAGGAGTTCCTCCAGTTTTTATACATAGGCCCCTTAAGGTGTCAAAAAACGCTCTGTATTTTGGACATTACGGCCGCATGTGGCTGTCACCGTTCTAGGAAACTGTAGCTGAGATGATCAGACTGTATCAATAATACCGTGTACCAAAACTAAGGCCCGTATTACAGAACCTCACTCAAGATTCAAGCATTACTCAAAACTCGTTTAGAGTCATTTGATTCGTTAAAACTAGTTTTAAGTAATGGTTTAGTCTTGAATGAGGTTCTGTAATACGGGACGTAGAGTTATGAAACTGTCAGTTTTTCCACGACTGTCAGTTGTTTAGTTTTATTGGTGGAGTAGTACCTAATGAAAATGTCAACGATTTCCATGTAATACTAAAGTAAAACCTACTTATTTCTTCCTATGTCCTAATGACATAAGTGTATTAATTAATGATTATATATAATTGATATTATGCCAATCATATCAAACGCGCTGTAAGACTGTATCGTGTGATTTTATATAGACTTGAAGTGTAAACATTTCGATTTCTATGCCAATAAATATGTTATTTAAATACTTACTTGCCCTGTTTAATTGGTACAACAAACTTACTGTAACTTTATAGTCAAAAATATTAAAAATTAGTTTTAGTATTTTTTGGTCAGCGGAAAATGAAAAAGGGAAAAATCTGCAATAGGATAAATACAAGTTAAAACATCGAATGTTTACGATAACATTTGCCCGTAACATGGCTAATAATTAAATTCGAACAGCCACAAAAACTCAAATAATAATTACAGGACCCTCGGAATACCGTCAGTCCCACAACACAAGATTAGCCATTCAAATCAAACGCATTCGGCCTCATCAATAGATAGGGGACAGGCAAACAGACAAAATGTAAACCAATTATAAGCGTTGATAATCTGTGCAGTTGCTTACTTCGGACACAGAGGGCGCTGCGCGCGTGTTTTTGATAGAAGACATTGTGCTGCATGTACGGGGTGGTATTATCTGATCGGCTTATGATGCGCTAAGAGTGGACGAAATGTGCATTGTGTGCAGTTGTGTAGGTAATTGCAGATGTGTGTAAAAGCGTTTCTGGTAAAAGGTGTTGTTTTGATTCTATGACATAAAATACTGGACACAAAAACAATTTCTAGGATAGGACATGGAAAACTGGATACAAGGGCTGGACAAATAGAATATAGAGACAAAATTAATTAGAATTTACGATAAAATTATATTTTAAGTCTTAGATTTAAGTACAGATACAGATGCATGGATGCTTTATGGGGATTCATGAATGGGTATTATTCAGAATTCTTTAGTAATCGTTTCACAATTAAAAATAATTTTGCAACGCACTGTATTGCGATCCCTCTGCGTTATCACTATAATACCTCCAATACAACACGTTTAATCCCATCCCATTGTCGCGGTCCCCCATCAAATGCATGGGGACTGGGGTGCTATACAAAGTTAACCGACACAAAATTAATATATACCGCCCAAATATACTTAACGGAATAATTTCCTCACACTATTTTTAGGGTGGCAACACTAGCAGTTTTGTGGACGCAATAAGGTTGCAACTCCCACCATCTGTAAAGAGGTTATTAATAATATTTGATACATCTTTATTAGCTCATTGTTGCATTATTAGATACACTCGAGCTTCCCATTCGTCACTGTAAACGATGTTAGGGAGTCAAAGAAAACGAAATGCTAATGGTTAATGCAATATTTATTAATAAATTTCACTGTAATCTCCTCATTCTATATGCACTTATATCAATTAATAATTTATTTTACACTTAATCAAACTAAATTACTTTACATACAACGTTACTGCCTATACCACGTCCATATTGCATTTTTTTAATGAAAATATATATTATAAATGTACATTTTATCAAGTAGTATTTAAATTATAATTTGTGCTGTTTACCAGCACCATTATGAAAAAAAATATGACAGAAATATTTTTATTTTGTATACAGTTTTGTACAGTTCTTAATAATCTCAGTGCTGTAAAATTTAGTATTCGTCCAAATCGTCCAAAAGTTTTGTGGCAAAATAATCTTACAAATCTATATTTTAATCACAGCAATATTGACCTTATTTTTACCAATAAATAATAAATTAATTCGTTTCAAGATGTGCTAATGAACTTGAGTTGACACATTACGTACAACATCTATTTAGTAACAATATTATACAAGAATCATCACAATACTACAAACATGATTAGTTTGTATGACAATTTGTTGGTGAAGGCAGGGGTGTGAAACAAACGCTATAACGAAGCTCATTGCCACGTTTTTTCTCTATGGCATTAACATTTCGCACCCCTATTGCATACATCAAAGAAATGGAAAGGGTTGTGCACGCAAAGGGCGCATAACACTCGTTTATTACAAACGTTGGCACAAACAATTTACGTTTATTTCCCGCCGCCGAGGACACCCCGGCTGCCTTTATATAAACTTTCTCTACTCGACAATAGATGGCGCTGTTCTATATTTACAATTGCACGCTATTGTTTTACTAGCTTACTATTTTATTGACCGTACGCAATGAAACATGCCTAAAATATGTCGTGTTTAATGTACAAGTATTATGTTTAAGCAAACGATAAATTAAATAATACAATTGTCCGGCAGTGCGCAGCACACATCATCGTGTACGGTCGTTTGCTTACGACTAAGTTTGAACATCATCAGTTGCCTCTTAATATTAAGGTGTAATCCGAGAACTATTGTACATAAATTAAAATAACTTGCACCATTTAGAAATGAAATCTCACTAAAATGAAAACTGGGTTGTGAAACGAACTGGGTAATTTAACAGTCTCTTGTAAACACTTACGATACTGAATTGTTTTGTTCTTGCAAGTCTGCCGCCAAAACATTGGCATCATGTCCGGCCGTCATATTGATAGCAGCGTTCATAGTCAAGTGCGCGTCGGCGTAGTTGTGCGCAATTTCGCCGCTAGATGGGGACTCCGGTATGTTAGTCGGGTTCTCAGGCATCGACAGAAGTCGATGCGGGAACCCGAATAGCTGAGATCACTGAAGCCGTCCCCAGTAGTTCGATGCGAGGTCTGGCCCTTGCGATGGTATTTGCACAGGCACGCTCACGCCCGCTGATATTACACCTATGGAACAAAGAGGGAGGGTGTTAATAAACATGCAAGATTTTTATGATACAATTGAGATGTCAGAGTGTTTCAATTATGTATAATGTATTATTAAGTAATACTTATAAAATCAATGCGAACCCATTAAAAATTAAAAAACACAATAAGCAGGTATTTCCGAACTATTTGAGCGAAATTAATCTTTGCATCTATTCATTTAAAATCATAGGTAACAACAGAGTGAATCAGAACGAAATAGGTTTGGCACTTCATTACGCCCTGTTTGCCCTGCTGCATCTAGCTCAAATCAAGCCCAAATAAAATCATCATCAAAGCCAGTCTGCCTATCTGACCTACACCTAATCGTAATCGAAAATTCCTATTTCACGATACAATTCGCAACCAATCAACTTGTCTGTACCGACGGCACATGTTAACACAATCAAACGTGAAACCTATTAACGTCATGTATCAGTATCGGCCGGGCCATATGTCTAATAGGATTCCGATTGCATTCCGTTTATTACACACAATCGCGTTATCTGTGCACGGTAGGTCTGCCTCGATTATGTGACGTCGCGCCCGTCATAAAGCTATTCGTAGCCGTACGTTTGTGACGTTATGTCGTATGTGTGTCCGAGTAGTGTAGCTATAGCCTCTGTTTTGAAAGTTTGGAATCAGTTTGATGTTATGTATTGAGTTTTGTGGGATGCTAGAAGTCTTTGTCCAGGATATAGGCTTCTAAAATGTAAAACTAGGTATGAAGAAATCGTAGAGAGTGCTTATAGCATTAAGTTTGCCATGTTTGAATATAATATTGTCAAATGATGCTTAAAAACTTACCAATCTACATTATTTTATACTTTTTAAATATTTTTAGACCTAAGTAACTGTGTTCGAGTTCACTATCGCAAAGATGTGCAAAGCCGATGGTTCATTTTCAATAGGTACCTTCTTTTTGAGACGAGCTAAAACTATATTAAATAGCTTTGTTCACTAATTCCAGCAATAACCGTCCAACAATAGCGGTCCCGATGTACGTTATTATCGTACATAACACATACATTGTGAACGACATCACAAATATGCTGCCTGTCTAGATTTATGAAGCCCTTATTTCGATCGGCTGGCCCCCGCGCGTGTGGCCGTCCGATAACAGTTTTCCGTTCCGCCGGCGTTAGTAAAGGGGTAACACCGTTTACATTCATTACACGTTATTATCGCCTCTAAACAGCTCCTGTGAGACTCGTTTAGTCAATGGTTTGTGACTGTGCCCTCGTGTTTATGATGCTTACGAACTTACCATCGTTTATTGATGATTTGTATGTTAATATTATTGTTCGAAATGTTTGCAAGTTATTTTGCATTAAGTAATTAAATTTTTTTTCACTTTAATAATATGATTCGTTCGAACAAAGAATATTCCATAGCACGTATTTTCATAAAAAAATTAATCTCGGACTCAGACTGAAATGAAAAATACCTCATACCCGCTGAATTCGTAAAAGAACCGGAGCCAAAAAGCGAAAAGTAGAACAAATCCGCATTATTTAATACCGCACGAAGCTGGAAATGCACCCGTCGAAAGAGCGCAAAAGAGTAAATGAAACGAGAGCGTGCATTTTGAATTGTGAAAAACTCTTTTGTTCGCGGTTGGTGCTGGAAACTCGGCAGACGAACAATGCCGCGAAACGCCCCAAACAACAATAATTCATACCGCTTTCCGCCACCTACGGCTAAAAATGTCCGCCGCGTGATATATAATATCAAATGGAAAAGTTACGGCTTTTTAAAACAATAGCATTGCCAGCCCCTCAGCGGCTTACCTAGTCTTTTTCTGAATAATAAATTGACACTCCTGCTGTTTAGACACGTTTTGTTTAAGGTAAGTATCTAGTTTAATTTAGAAAGCTGTATTCAATGTCTTTTATATTTTCCTATTCCAACTATCTATTAACAAAATCAATTTAAAAGCTATTTGTAAGGAACAGACAACGGCAAATCCAATCGGAGCATGAATACCTATTTTTCCTTTTCTCTTTTTTTTGTTTCCCCCGTCATGTCGCGGTCTTGTGGGCCAGACGCCCCTTGCTCTTGACTCGGCATTTTTTTTCACATTTTATTACGAAGTTGGTAAATATTTTCCAAAGCTTCTCGTGCCGATTGCGTGGATTTTGTAGCGTTTTTGTATTTTGTTAGTGAGAGGAATTACAAGTTATCGCGTAAAAAGGTTTTTATTATCCTTTTTCCAAAGCAACTACCATAAATGTTTCGGAGCAACGAACGCCTATAAGATGTGAAGACGTAGTTGGACGTGGTCTATGGATTATCTAATTACAAAACAACAACTAAAACAAAGTGAAAAAGAAAAAAAATGTAAGTACATAGATAAAGTCAAACTCACCAGTGCCCGCGGTTCCCTGCGGCTGTGAATACGCTGGATGCTGCTGATGTGCCGCCGGCGCTCTCGAGTAGCCTCCACTACCCAACACGTCGCCAAACATGTAAGGGTACCCGCCATCCCGCTGCTGCAGGCACGACGAAGTCAATCCGCCCGACATCGCGCTGTCGGAACCAAGCGCACTGTCAATGTCGTACACAGTGAAAAATATTGAAGGCAAATAAAATATAAAGGAAAATAAAAAATAAAGAAGCAATATTTTGGCTGTCTTGACCTTTGTGGCTGAATGTGTAGTTGATTTGCAATATTTATGTTGTTTGACGTTTATGGCTGAATATTAGGTTACTTTTGCGTTTAGAAAAAGATATCAATATTTTTATACCTAGTGTTTTAACTGATCATACCGTTAGTTAACTTGAAGATGCAAAAGAAAAAGCCCAATCAAATATTATATTATCAATATCATACAACCAAAGATGAACATCAAGCAGAATAAAAGAAAAGTTAGTACAGAAAGCAAAAACATTCCCGGTGGATTGAACTATTATTAGTTCTCATTCCACTAAGTTAATTTGCTCTGGGACGAAAGCTAAAACTCGCAGAGTTCACTATTAAAAATCAATCGGTGTGGAAAGTCGGCCGACCTTCGTTCGTAGCGTCTCGGTGCATTGGCGGGAAACGCAAGGAGGCGCGACCTTTGCCGCTCGATTTCGCGCGCAATTTAATTAGTGTCGCTGCTCGATGATAGATGGCGATACCGTACGTTTAAAGGTTTTACGGTTTTACCTAAGGTATTTATTTGTGATGTTTTTATTATATTGGTGATTTCTTTCTTTTAGTTTTTAAGTAGACGTCTACATAATATTAATAACACAATGAAAGGACTTCGCGGGGTCTACATTCCTAAGATTTCTTAAGCAATAAAAATGGTTGCCTGTAAAGTCGGTTTTACGGGCGAAGATTTTACGTGACAACGTCTTTTTCTCGGTAGAATAGTTGAGTGGGAGAGAGACGCAAGGCATTCGGCGGGCCTCTCTCTCGTTCGGTGACTCATCGTAACGTTACCGAGCGTTACACTTTTTCATAAGTGACTCCCAGCCGCAACCTAATTTAAGACGTTGTCACGTCAAAAAATATTAAAATGCAATTATGTTAATATTTTACAATCCTACACATTTCTTGGGGCCAAAAAATCAACACCACATCGAAAAATAACTTGACACCTTACACAGTTTACCATTTTACCCGACCTCGACGATGCCATAAAGATAGTAATGTTTTTCACTCGTATATGTACGTACAGTCACGAGCAAAAGTATGTATACACTTGGCTTTATTCAAAAGCGATTTTCTCCTTTATTTTTGAATGAAATTTTATATTAGTAGGAAGATAGTATTTTCGAACCCATCGGTATATGTGAAGTGTCGTATTTCAACGTTGCATTCGTTATTTCGTGAAAAAATCGCAATTTAAAGTTGCCAAGTGTTGACATATTGGTGCTCGTGACTGTATGTATTTGTCAGCTACTAACCTGTAAGACTCCCCCATAGTAGCGATGGGTTGCGGTATGGGGCTGTACATAGAGTTGAAGCCCCCATTGAGTGGTATTCTTGGCGTGGGGGGCGCGGGGGGTGAAGCGGCTGGTGCATCCCGTCTTTGACTCCGGAGTTTTTCTTCGCGACGCCACTTCGCTCGCCGGTTGGAAAACCAGACCTGTTGGAGAGGAAAATGAGGATGAGAATTTTGAAATTACTTTTTTCTGATCAACGTTCGGATCGCATTGGAATGGAAGCCGAAAACACGAAATCCTATAAGGAAAAAATACCCACATAATCTTATAGGAATTGTACTAAGTCTACAGTCCTAATACCTATTTATAATCAAGATAGAAACGGCTATAATAACAAGGCTAGCGCTTTAACTAAATATAAAAATAAATAGTTTTCTGAGTAGCTGAGTTAGTTTAGCAAAACTACTTCATAAGCGCAGTCCATACCTACTAAATGAATTTAAGAGACCGCGAATTACGTAAGATCACTCAACATCTTATCCTAAAACAAAACTTCAAAACAAAATTCCAAGTTGTAACTGAAGTCTAAACATCTAAACGATTAAAACAAACGGAGCGTGGACGCTATATTGTGACATTGAACTGCGTGAAACGGAACGCGGCTCCGGAAGCAGCCCTCACGTGCGCGCCACTTCCGCCGGCAGCCATGGCGACGACAATATGGCGCCCGAAGCGTTCCCGCGCTTTGTAAAGGCGGACTTGCCACTATTGTGCATAGTGTAACACCTATGTAATTCTCAAGTATATAGGTATGCTAGTTTGTTGCTAGATCTATAGGCGGTAAGGGCTGACACACTTTCGTAGGATAGCCTTTTTTCTGTACATATATAAATTTGTCTAGGTGGGTGGAACGTTTACGATAGAATAGTGAGTACTTGTCTACATTTTAGGGAAAAGTAATTATTGGTTACGTTATAAAACAACATAGCATTGATTTATCTCATAATAACACATCGGGTAAATAAATCAGCAAATAATTCACCAAAACCAACTATGTACGTTCTCTAAATAAATGTTAGTAGGTAAATAAGCGCGTTATTTCACAGAAAAAAAAAATCGTTCAAAGAGGTTGTGGAGGCAATATGTCATAATATTATTGCTCCGGTCTCCTACAGAATCGCCAGAATGTTGCCGACAATATTTTATTGGAGCCCTCGCGAACCAAGCCGAGGGGCGGAAAGGCCGGGTGTACACTTACGAATTGTACGCTAAAGTCACCCACTTGATAGTAGATTGTAGTTAAGAGCGTTTCAATTGTATCATTTGTTACTAATTTTGATAGATGTTTTACAAATAGACGGCTATTTCTTCATTCTAGTTACTTATTAAAATCTTTTGAAAGAACGGAGGTAGGTTTACATTTTAGTTCATCATTTGAGTATCCCTAAGTAGTTTTTCCTTCGTTATAACCGACTACCTATTTTATAATTACAGTAAACATAAAAATTAAAATGATTAATCCAGTTTACTGTGATAAAATGTTTTATCAAATAACCGATAAAGCTATAAGTAGTTCATGTTCATGCATAATTACAGTTTTACCCAGCACATAATGAGGGTAATCGACACACAAATTAAATAATGATGGCGAATTATTAATGATACGTAGAATTAATTTTTACCTAGCCACGTTAACGTTAATTAGGTAATTGATTATCAAAAGCACAAATTAACCGTCTGAACATGTGGAAAAACCGACTTCATTTTTGGTAGGTAATTAAAATAAACTTTTACCTATTTGACTGGCTGATAAGAGAACAGAAAAGGCAAGATTAAACAAAAAAATGACAGTTTTTTTTTCTAACCCAAAGAAATCGCCCTCAGACTTCTGTCCCTAGCCTTACGTCACGCTAAAATATAGTGACGTGCCTCATTTTTTCCCGCCATCTATAGATATTCCGCCCTGACAGCGATGACAGGCCTTTTTCCCGCCTCTCAGCTATTTCCCGTGGCCTTTTACAAATTGTTCTCCTACCCTCATAGTTGGGATGAAAATAAAGTTACCGAGGGTTCCTTACCAAATGGGATTTCCCATAATTTGGTTACACAACCAACGAGTTGCGGACCGTAATTGTTTTTGCTTGTGAATTGCGCTCTTATTAATACAGTATGATGTATTTTAATTTATTAGTTTTCGTGTTGTTACTGTTTTAATTGCAGGTTGTTTTAGTATTTTTAGTGAAGTTAGCTAATTAGTGGTGTTGGGTTTTGTTGTGAAATGGCTTTAATGTAGGATTTGTCACTGAAATGTCGTGATTATGTGTTGTATTCATTTGTCACTGAAACTGTTATTCCGTTCTGATACAATTTGATTTTGAAATGTTAATTAATTAGTTTAACAAGTTTTGTGTTATCATAATGCGAACGGGCATTTATTTTACATCAATTGTTTGGTCGCTTAGTTTAGGAGTCAGCAACTGTTTTGTAAAAGTTTTTGCATCCGATCGTTTTAAATTAAAAAATCCGATATTTAACCCACTAAACGGACATTACTCAAATGGCACAAAAACGCAAAAACAAGATAAATCAGAACACATTTCTAACACCACGAAATCTCTACACTTACTCAAGTCCTCTAACCACTATTCCTAATTCTACCTTATTGTGAACAGAATAGAATAGAATTTGGCTTGTTTTAATAGTAAAAATGTTTGTGTGCGGCAATGGGTGCCAATTTTTCAAAACACCGTCTCTCCCCCCGCGGCCGGAAACGCACCCCCGCTTCCTGTAGGCCCCAGGATCGATACCTCACCCCGCCAGCTATTGTAACTGTGGCCACGTGGAAAATATTCAGGATAATTCTCATGATATTTTATTGTGGAATTTTATATTCAGTAAGATAAAAATTGAGACTTCGATAGTTCTGGTGTATGCTGAGTTTTTTTTTTTTCTGTAAGCTGGCTGCTTGTTCAGTTGAATGTAAATTAAAATAATACGAGTATAAAATAGTTTTTATTTCTTTTAAATAAAATTATTAGGGTCCTACCTTCCTTAGATAGGAAGGACAGAAAAGGAACAAACATTATAAAAAAAAAAATGCCGTATATTATTTTTAATTCCCATTCAACTGAATAAATTGTTGGTGATTGTGAACACACAATCATCAATCAGCACACACACATCAGGCAGCACACAAAATTCAAAAGTAATCTCTAGGATCATCCTTCTAATTCAGTGTCATCATGGTTGCACTGTAAACCTCCATCGTTTGACACAGCCTTGAACCCCGCAACACGTGGGGTCCCGCCGAATTCCAATTTGTGTTCACGCTACTCCTTGAAAGCCTAGCTCTTTGACTATGCAAGGGAAATGGGACTTTGTGCCGCATAGTTAGAGTTCAATGAAGCTTCGACTGAGCATCCAGTGATAACGTACAGGGCTGTGTTTTGCGTTTGATATTGCCCCCACTCCTGGTATTTATTTTCATGTTTAAGGAATATTATGAAAATTTTGCAGGGTAGGAATTTTGTAAGTAACTTTTTTTATATAAGTTGAGGTAGAGCTTTTATGAAACTGTTTAGTACATCCGGATACGAGCATTTAATTAAAAAACATATTTTGTTCTTCCTTTTTTGCGTTGTTAAAATCATGTGTCTCTAGTTGTTAGAAGTTACCTTTTCATATTCAGGGTCGAATTAAATTAGCTAGCGACAGACGTGATGGTTAAGTATAACTAAATACGATAAAATAAAAAAGATTCGATGTTTTTTTTTCTTAGGGGTCAGCGACCGTTGGCGGTTTTGTAACTTAAAGTACGAGTTGAGAAAATATGTTTTATTGTTTTTATATATAAATGGTTCCCTTCACGTCTGTGAAGTTTACACAAAAAAAGTGATTACACTAACAGCACAAAAAAATCATCTTTATTTATTTTTTATTTTATCATGTTTAGACTCGATCACGTATGCAGAGTTTCGCTAGCTAATTTAATTTAACCCTATTTATAATCAAAAGTTTTATTTTTCACAAATAATTAAGTAACTCTTTAACTTCATAGGACAGCGTATAATCATCGATGCATTTACTAGTATTAACTTAATCGGTCTTCTTTCCTTTAGAAGCAAAGTCATCACTCAGTTAAAAACCGCATTTACCCCCAAAAAGGCTCAAACTAAACGTCCACACCATCACTAAGGTATGTCCATACAGCCTTGCCAAGTACTTGTTGACCGTGCTATGTGATAGCACCCCACGAATGTTAACTAAGGCCGAGACGAGAGGTTAATGTAACAGCTTAGCCCCGACTCCCGCTGAAAACAATGTCGACCACCGACGCCATCTTGTTTTTTTTTTTTACTTTCGCGCAGAGAACAAGAAAACTCTGGCGTTGGAACTTTCGTACTTTTCATGTTTCACTCAAGTTTTAGTTTTTTGTGTCTACTGCTACCCGAATTAATATTCTTTTCTTTTACTTTGACGCTTCTTGTGTTATTTATGTATATTTTTGGAATTTTTTCATGGATATAATAATATTTTGGTAATGGAATTTGATTTTGAACTTATATTTAGACTAGACTCTTCGTATTGGTTTGTTCTTTTATTTCTAAAGCTACGTTCAAACTTGTTAGCACATCGAGTTCTTGTGCTGAAACCCTAAGCCAATAATTATCTGTGGCCAATATTATTATGTGCCCTAGTGTTACTAGATATTTGTTTCCTAGTGCATATGTAGTGCTGCCAAGACTTTACACTTTGGGAAATATATTTAGCTAACCTACCTAAGCAGTTATTGTTATCTACCCTTTTTCATTATTTAAAGTACCTACACTGTAATGACTAATTTCATTAGGTGGGTATAATTCAAACAAATGAACGAACACTTATATACAATTCAGTGTAACACGATCTAAAAGTTGCACTTTATTTTAATTCGATTTAAGGCAGTATTGTCAGTAAAGAGGTTGAAAACTTAAAAGGTTTGCAGTCAAAATCTCATTAGACCATTATAAAACTTCCGCCAAGTTTGCAACACTTTGATAAACGACTTTTTAAACTGTTGGCAACACTAAGTGCGTCGCGTTAAGTGGAATAGAACATTATTTACCGTACATTGTTCCATGGGGTGACATTTTTAATATCTACAATAATTAAAAAAAAAAATCGTTATGCGTAGTTATTTCTATCCTGTGTTTATGAAGTTTGAATTTAAAACTGTCGATTTATTCTGTAATAAATCGCATCAGTTGGAATGACAGCCCACGTTAACCTAATTTCGCGACCATCACATTTATTTATTTGACAGTATTTTTTGTTTTTTCTTGCAATGTTACTCAATATCACACTATTTATACATATTCGTTACTGTTTTTATCTGACACAAATTTATTTTATATATTTTTGAAGTACTAGCTTCCGCCCGCGGCTTCACCCGCGAGATATGTAGATAAAAACTATCTTATGTCCTTCTCCGGGATAAAGTAACTTAGGCGTGAAAAGGTAACATACAGACAGACAGACAGAGTTACTTTCGAATTTATAATATTAGTATGGATGCATACCTACACACGTCACGTTGCAGTATAAAACTGATTTACATCCGTCACCTCACACATCAGGTCCAGTTGAAAACCAGCGTCAGGCACTAGATGTCTGGCATTTTTGCTGAACTATGCCTTTTGGCGCAGCCGTGAGGCACACTTTCCTGCTAACTTCTTACATCGGACTCGGACATCGGGTCTTTTATTCGTTTTTATCTGATGTATGTATCTGGTGTATCTTTTAGTCTGTGCTAAATAAATGTATTTCCTTTCTTTCTCTTTCTTTCTTCACCTAAGTTTTCACGGTGACATTTTTACAGAATTGAGGGGCTTGTGGCTAAGTAATAACAGCCGCACGGGTCGATCGATCAGGTTAAGCTACTCTTGCCGCGGTTGGTCCGTGGATGGGTGACCATCTTTACATACCAAGACCCCTCCGTGCTTTGGAAAGCACGTTAAGCCGTTGGTCCAGGCTGTCATTCGTGGATCTTTGACAGTCGTTACAGGTCGTCAGAAGCCCGAAAAACTGACTACCTGTCTTACCAAGGGGTATCGTAATTACCCAGTAGCTGGGTTGTGGAGGTCAGATAGGCAGTTGCTCCATGTTTACTGGTTTTACTGGTGCTGCATTCGGTTAGACTGGAAGCCGACCCCAACATAGTTGGGAAAAGGCTAGGCAAATGATGATGCACAGAATTAACCGGTTGAATTCAACTTGGTATTAAAGGTGATTTTCTCCCTCAGCAATTAATAAATGAATACCCGCATTGTTGAACGACCAGACCAACAAACAATAATTAATTCATTACGTCTGTGTCTGCGAAAAATATTGAATAATTTACGATTCAACCTCAATCATTCACAAAAAAAATATTTACCTTTCCCGAAAATGGAATACATTACCGAAAAATCACACATACCAAACTAACGTAATATTACTCTTATTAATTACTCCACATTAATGGTAAGCAAACAGTCAAACAGCCCGGGTAAGACAAACATAGTCCGTTGAAAAATTCAAACAATAAAAACAATGTGGGTAATATTACCGACGTAGTTCTCCCAAAATATTTACTTTTGCTATGTAATAAGTACATGCTCTGGCTATAATATTAACCAACCCACCCTTGTTTTTTTAACATGTTTACTAAAGACGCATCTACATACTGGGTAGCTACGCAAACATACAGTGTAAACAAGCCCTTATGAGCGCATCCCCAATAAAGCCCTTGTCCGATTTTAGTGAGATTTTATTTAAATCTGTTTCAACGATTTAGTTGTTAAAATGTTCTGTTAAGTTAGGTATAAATGGTCCGTACATGTACAAGCTCTGTACCTATATATCGCGAATACGACTATCGAAACTCCGCCGAAACGTTTGATAAAATGGTACAAATTTGTTTTTTTCTGTGTTCAGTTTTTCCAGTTAGGTGATTTTCTAGATGAATTTTTGACTCTGATTAAATTGTTTTTTTTTTCTCTTTCTAACAGCAGGTTAATTGCTTAACACAGTACCAGTAACAATGGCTTACATTTTGACAGTTCAACAACATTCATTGCGTATTTAAGTACGTTGTTGAGCAGACACATTTTTCGAACATCTGAAGCAATGGATTAGCAATATCCTTCAAAATGATTCGGATTGTGATTGATAGTGTGTTACGCAATTAGGGCGTAGTTTAAGTTATCACAGCTTAAGATCTAATCGCAGTTTTTCCTGTACCACCTACCAAAGTTTTCTGACTTCAACCAAATAGCCGCTCTTTGATCGTATTTAGAGGCAATGTTAGTCAATAGTTCAAAGTTACGATGACGTATGGATACAGCCACCTTACCGCGGTGTAAACTGGATTTTATTTTACCTGGATACGTGCCTCAGGCAATCCAATCTTTTCTGCCAGTCTTTCCCGCGCAAACACGTCTGGGTAGTGCGTCCGCTCGAATTCTGTTGGAGAAGAAAATATGGTTAATATCATTGTAGAAGTGATAATCTTTGAGAAAATAATAGTTATCTTAGTTGCCAAAGCTAGCAAGCTAGCATGAACGAGCATTTTCATTTCTCATCATACAGAGGGATTACCTACAAACTATAAAAGAAAAAGCCTAACAAGAAATACCATAAACCTATGTTTTCAGTCGACGTTGAAAAATCGGCAACGATCAAAAACAATATTGAAACTAATACTTGTCATCTAGAAGGAATAGACTTTTATACAAAGTATGAAATAAAGAACCCTCGTAACCAACCCCTATATCAGACTTCAAACAAATTTAAACATCACAAGCCAAATTATCACAACTTAAAAATTAGAAATACAGGTCCAAACCCAACAAAGACCTCTCAATCACTAAGGCAATAAACCAATACGATATGAGAGAGCAAACAAACAAACAAACACAGAATAAGTAAGATTAACAGCGCGACATCAATAATTGGGCCCACTGCCACCGTCCGAGAGCAGGGCAAACATCAGGGGACCATATTTATTTACTTACTAATAACCGTGTTATAGCAAACAATAAATAAGATGAAAAGGACATTGGGAAATAGGTTTATGAAGGCTCCAGGGACTTATTGACTGGTGCAGGGAAGGTAGATGGATTTGGGGATGTGACTGCGAGTGATTCTTTTGCTGTTTGAGATGAAGTGGAATCTTTAGATCGATGAAACGTTAACGACCAAATGAAAACAGCGACTTAATTTCTTATGAAAATAATTTATTTAAAACCCAACTCAGTGAAGTAAAAAAATAAGAATATTTTGGGAAAGACACGAATTGAAGTGAAACTAGTTAGCAATTTGAAGGAGCTGCCAATGTTGATTATGATAAAGCTGAATGAGTTGATAATTGAAAACATTATCTACCCTTGACTTTAAACTGAACTAATTTCTTGTCTAGTAAGTTATTTTTGTAAACTTAGGACATATAACTTTTAATGTAAGAGAGCAAGCATGGATGATACAACAAAAAATACCTACAGATGCTTATGTGAAGAGAGTAAAAAGAAAAATCTCATATATCCGCTTACCTTTCTCAAGGCTATCTATCTGGTCATTGGTGAAGGAGGTCCGATTCCTTTGCAGCTTCCTCTTGAGCCGTAGCCTCATCTGCGAGTCTTCGTCTCCTGATGATGCGTGTTCACTATTGCCGTCTGATCCAGCCTCCGATTGTAGGGGATCTGCTGGAGAAGGTTTGGTTAATACGATTGAATATTGTGAAGAGAGACAAATGCTTAGAAGGAGTAATAAAACTTCAGTTATGGATGGTGATACTGATATCATAGAAATCAACAATTTTATTCGAGATTTAATGTCGTCCTTTTTAATGTGGAAAGAAGTCGGATTGAACAAGTTATTGTACTTCCATCATCAAAGACTCAAGGAAAGCAATTACACTTTGAAAATATACATTACTTTAATGTATACACACATATATGTAAGTATTTCATACTACGTCACTATGCAGAATATGCGCTTAAACCCCAGTTTTCTCTCTTGAAAGGAATGAAAGGCAATGAGCAGGATCATTCAAATGGACTCTCAAGTCTTCAATGCAGGAGTCATCAACAAAATGTTTAGCATACAAAGAGAAACTCTTCATCATATACTATCAACAAAGCACTCGAACAAAACGTCGCACTCGACGACTATCAAGCAAATGCGTCAGCAGAATTGCACAAAATTGCCCCTCAGAAAAATTACATGTAAACCAGTCATCTTGACCCCTTGCTATGACAAACATGTTTGAACGCAGGGACTAAGTTACCCCGGTTGTTTACTACCCTCAAAGTTAGGGTGATAGTGAAATTAAACGTTACTCGTAATGTTGTCGACATGCCTCCAGCTAATTGATTAATTTGCTTTATGGTCGGAGCACTTGAGTCCGGGGTTCGATTCCCGGGTCGGTAATGTGCGCACGGGTTACTGAGTCCGCTCAATGGACGTACTGTTAGGCAATCTGTCACATTTTTCTGATGATACACCGACGTTGTGTGGGCGTACAGCCAATATAAGTAATGGAAGTTAACATTGCGTGACTCTAACTAAAAATATACGTGGATGAATGATTATTATATATTATCTAATCTCACAGACAACTTATTGAATCAAAAACACTTTTTTATTGATAGAAGAAACTGGGTTAGTTTTGTAGACTCGACCAAAAATGTAATCAAACTAATTGAGTAGGTAAGTCACATTAAAACTTTTAAAACACGCCACAGTAGCCTTTGAGGCTCTTATTCTAGAATAATGCTTAAGCATGAATCTCGAATTAGAACTAGGTTTGAGTAGAGGGTATGAAAATCTCGAATTAGAACTAGGGTTCCAGTCATCTGCCAGTCGAGATTCATGCTTTGACATCGTTTCAGCTATCCAACTAAATCTCGAAGGTATAGGTTCCTTAAAAGCATGCACCATCGTGGAAAGTATCATCGCTTCCCACTGGTCAGATTATGGTCAAACGCAAGCCTACCATAAGACAAACATTCAGTATTGAATATAAGATTTGAACTAAACCAAACCAAACTCGATCAGGCACAAAGGTAATACAAAAACGACAAAATTGTAACACACTCGCTGTAAACGTGGCACTCGAAACATGATTGATGCGCGACATTCGCTCAGCGAAACGTGGCGGGCTTTCCGATCGGTTGACAATTTTGATTGATCGCGCGTCGCCGGCGACAGTGTGTGCGCGCCCTTAGGACAACGACACCTCTAATGAGGTTATGTTTACAAGCGAACGATTTGTTTTATTTTGACGCGATCTTAGATCGTTATAAGTTTTATTTGGTAGTAATAACTAGTTCTGCCTAAAAGATATATGGGTTTCAAGGGCTTTCAACAAATTTCAGACGTATAACTACGGTATACCAGTGTTAAAATTGAGAAAAAGCTAGTTAATCTTGGCGTATATTTTACAAGTAAAAATCTTATTGTAAAAAAATCCTTAGTTAGGCAAACTTTTCTTCAAATAACGTTTATTTATCAATGGTCTGAAACCATTCCTTTGTTACCAATATTATTGCCATCCTAACAATCAACATTTTTATTATTTATTACCGTTTCCCAAAGAACATAAAGGAGCGGTATTCATTAAAAAAATCAATTCAGTCGACGGCCGTACATACCACAATTCCACCAATAACGACCTACAAATGATCGAAGAAAAAACTTCCTCTATCTAAGGCCTCGAAGGGCGGGATGAAACACGAAAAATACATAAGAGAAAATAATAGTAGTAAGAAAATAAGAAAAGGAACGAAATAAAAGTGGGGGCGGTGGAAAAAAATTGGAGAAAATAAGCACAAAGGGAGTGAAGAAAGTCGGCAGTCGGGGAGATAATGCGGAATTGGAGTTATCGGGGCGAAACACGACGGTCGTAGGTGGGGGCCGATTGCCGGCGCGCGATTATGTGAGATCGATACTGTCACTCAACCAAGCAGGGCCGAGTGACGAGCGGGAACAGCTCATTTGGTCATTAGCAATTTAAAAAAAAATAAAAACAAGACCGGTCGAAGTGGAGATACTTGAGGCCTATGTCTAGCAATGGACGACTTTCAGCTGAAATAATGTTGATGATGATAAAAATTAAATGATTACCTACAAGTTAACCTCACTGCTCATTCCTCACACTAGTTCTTCTTACAGAAAAGGATAACCCATTAATTTTAACCTTTTGACCGCCACACGTCAAAAAATCAAAAACGTGCCCTCGTCGTCAAAGTCTGTCATGTAGTCGAACCGTGGTGTGCTGGGCACATTTTGGTTTGTCATCTATACATGACTGTGGCGGTCAAAAGGTTAAAAGACCTCAGCAAAAAACTAAAACTCCCAAATCCATGTTATTCAGGTAACTGAATAAACAATAACTCAAACTTATGTCGGCAAGTGCATCAGTCGATTCATGAAATTACAAGGCCTTAAAATATTTTAATAGAAGCTGAAAATGTTACAAAGTGCAAAAATCGCGCCCGCTCCTGTCTTACGACATGTCCTCAAGAACAAGCCCTCTGCGGCTGGACAAGGCGCGATCCGCCTAATTCACCACGCTTCCGCGAATAAATGTTCTGCTGGATACATTTCTTTATACTTCACCACGTGGAAATATACATAATGACTTGTTTCAAGGTTCTTTGCCGAGGTAAGAAGCAATTTGAACAAGTTCGAGAGCGAATTTTCAATTTCTCAGTACTTTACACAGTTACGACTCTTGAATTCGGGGAAATGCTAAGCAATTTGGAGTGGTGGCCGAGTGGTAACGGCCTTGCCTAACGAGTTGTAGGTCGTAGCTTCGAACCCAGACTGGCGCTTTACTTTGTGTAGGTACCTAAATTATTTCATCACCACTGCTATCAAAACGGTGAAGGAAACCATCGTGAGAAAACCGAAATGTCCTAGAACCAAAAAATTCGAAGACATGTGACATCTAACAACCCGCACTGGGCCCGCGGTGGATTACGGCCCACACCCTCTTACCGAGAGGAGGCCTGCGTCCCAGCAATCAGAAGATTATAGGCTGACTATGCCAAGCAATTTCTTTTTCTTCCTTAGCATTGTACTTACTTATAAAATTGACATAAAAACACACCCTAAATGAGATAATACATGAATCTAAATAAATCGCCAAATTAATCCCAAATACTTTAACATCCACGCCCAAATGGAGACAAGATCATAACCAATTAAGTTTGGCCCCCTGAGGGGGCAAATGTACCGCTCATCTAATACGTTTGAGGACCGTCTGGGGACAGCAAGGGTCAAGATAGATTTGCTTGTTTTGTAATCAACCGGTCACTAAATGTCCTCGACGTGGCCATCTGAATTACTTTGCGTGGGGCTGATAAGGTTCAGTTTTTGTTATTCTTGCTTCAAGTGGGCCAATTCGGATAATTTTCTTTACGTATGTGGGGGATTGTAATGAATAAAGTTTAGTGTTCTGTAGTTGTGTTTGTGTAAATACTGTTTTTGGGTATTTTAAGTGCGATCATAAACTTGAGGGGTCTTGATTGGTACCTAACTCTAGTTAATTGTTTCACGTCTAATTCGTAAAAGGATTGTTTTGGAATTTCGGTCAAGTAGAACTCTCAATGAAATCCAAAATTATAAAATTCAAACTAGAAAAATATTAAACACTAGCTTTTGCCCGCAGCTTCGCCCGCGTGGATTTCGGTAAATATCCCACGGCAACGTACTACCTTTATTACCCTATGTGTTAATCCAGGCTATAAACTATCTGTGTGCGCATACACACATCCAGACAAACATTTTTCGTTAATATTTCAATATATTATTACTAAAGCTAAGATCGAAACACAGTTTTATTATTAATAATTTCCACCACGACTCAGTGTTCCAAATCGACGCAACCCAGTCCAAAATCCCCTTTTAATATCACAAAACGATCAATTTCAATCACCGTTTATTACTGAATGAGCGATTCACGATACTAAACGCATAATTGCGCTGTAATACAATCTCAAACACGTGTTTCGTCTAACGAGAACACTTTACATGTTAAAGTCAATTACAAAACTCCACTTGACGGGAAACCACTTTGGGAACTGAATAAAAAAAGCCATTGTTTCACACTAACTGCTTTAAGAGCACTCAACTTTGAACAGTAGTTTGATATTGATAGTTTTTGTTTTATCGAGTTGGTGGTGACACCTGGGACTTTTCTCTTTTAAATGGTAGTTTAATATTGGCATGCTATTTATGTAGGTCTATAGACGCTTAATGTCTGGAGTGAAGTTACGAGATACACGCTCAAGAGATGCGCGTCTTGCGACAGCGACTGCGGAGAAACAAATGAAAGAAGAGGTTTAGTTGGAGCATGCCATGAGTTATCGAGACGCGGCTTGTGGAGCGACGGATGGAAACATGCCTACTATCTATGTCCGTCAACAAAGATACGGACATCTCCGAAAGTAGTTCTATCCTTCGGAGTGAACCCTAATCCCGATTTATTTATCTGTTTCGGACGGGTAAAACACATCGGAAGTAAGGACAACTGTCAAATCGTGTTGTCATTAATTCTTAGTTCGAGGCCCTAATTAATCTTATGTCCGTAGGTGATACGGAGTAGGAATCGCCCGTAACTTCGGCGAATACTACAGGTTTCATGCTTAGGGAGTACTCGAGGAGACACGCGAACGTGTCGCTTGACGAAAATCGCGTTACAAGTCGCATCGCCCGATCCGAGGCCCCGGCCTTACACCGAAAGCTTTCAGCTATGCAAAGGCTTTTTTGCTTAACAATTTAGAATACGATCGAAACAAATTGAATGGAGTAAAACTGCGTGTATAACAAGTATAAACAAGAATGATTTGCCAGCGGCCGCAGCGCGTCACTAGTTCGCCACCAGCAAATATTTGTTTCCGGTTCATACCTAACTGGATCTGTTGTGTACGGTTAGAAAATGGTTCAAATTTTATCGTCACTGATATTTCATGGGCGGTTTTGGTTTCGGCGAAGTCTGTTTTAATGGGGGAAATAAAAATAAGGCTCGGTCGTTAACTGATAGTGTGAAAGAGCAACGTTTGTTATAAAGTTTAGGAAGTTGTTGTTTTCTGTTTTGTATTTGAATCTCAGAAAATACAGATCACCTGTCAGGTGGGCATTCTCCTTTGATTCAAATCAATTATTCTAGAAACACGAAGTTGATTAGGTATGTGTTTTTTTCAGAACTGCAGATGATTGTTTTTGGATTATTATTAATTGATGCCAATTCTTTATGACACTTTTTATGCTAGGGTCAAAAATAAGCTACGCATTCTAAATTTATCTTCACCAATAATTCTCGCCAGTTTCATGATCACCATCATAACCTTAATACGAATAACCCAAATCAATTATCGTTCCAAGATCGTCAAGTATATTAGCGATCGATTAGCGCCAACCATTGTGGCCAGCATGTTTGTCTCCGCACCACTGTGCTAATTCTATTGTGTGCACGTATATCAGAGAGCGACACACAAACAATTTGTCCAATTATTTGTGCCATGTTCCACTGGGCAAATATTGGACAATTTTGTGTGGTTCGTTGGATTAGGCACACATAGACTGTTGTTTGGTTTTGTTACTAGTTTTTAGGACTTAATTGATAGTGTGTAGTTTTATTACTGATTTGACTTATGGAGTCGAAACCTGGATATTCACGGGTCGGCTGGTCCATAAATTCAAGGTCGCTCTGCGAGCTACGGAACGAGCTACGCTTGGAGTCTCTCTGAGGGATAGAATCCGGAATGTGGTGATCCGACAGAGAACCAAAGTTCTCGACATAGCTCATAGAATAAGCAAGCTGAAGTAGCAATAGGCCGGCCGTATTAGCCTTGGGACCGATTACCGTTGTGGTTGACGTGTTCTTGAGTGGAGACCGCGAATCGACAAACGTAAGGCAGGACGTCCTCAGACTACGTGGAGCGACGATCTTCGCAGGATGGTTGGTAGCAGTTGTATGAAAGGTGTCAAGAATCGAGCTAAATGGCGTGCAATTATGGGGAGACCTATGTCCAGCAGTGGACTGCTGTAGTTTGATGTGTAGTTTTATATTGATTAAATATCAAGGTCCAGCTTCATTTATAATTCTGTGATTGACTTTATAAAACTATGTGAAAAACAGGACGAAGTGAAGAGAGAAAACAGACTAGAAATGCCTGTGGGACAAAAGAGAGAGAGAGAGCATACTCTCGCTCTTTCTCTCTCTCTCTTCCTAACTTTTGTTTTTTTAGTTAAAAAGAGTTCGCCTGACAGCTAAAATTAATGGTAGACAAATTAATGTGAGTTTGTCTGACAATTCTGAAGTTAATTGAATCCTTGAAATAAGATGATCATCCATAAGTACTAATATTATAAATGCGAAAGTGTGTCTGTCTGTCTGTTACCTCTTCACGCCTTAACCGCTGAACCGATTTAGATGAAATTTGGTATAGAGATAGTTTGAGTCGAGGGAAAGGACATAGGATAGCTTTTATCCCGATATTCCCATGGGTTCGACACTTATGCGGGAGAAACCGCGGGGCGCTGCAAGTATTATAAATGCGAAAGCGTGTCTGTCAGTCTGTCTGTGACCTCTTCACGCTTACACCGCTGAACCGATTTAGATGAAATTTGGTATAGAGGTAGTTTAAGTCCTGGGAAAGGACATAGGATAGTTTTTATCCCGATATTTCCACGGGATGGGTATCCAAGATTCACAGCGAAACTAACTCTTACAGAATCAATAGCAGAAACTACATATAAAAAATAGTATGTACCACACTATTTGACTCCCAAATCAACGGGAAAAAGCGTACAGCCGAGGCAGTAGCTACAAAATTGGAAAAAAACGCGTAACACATCAAAACACGTTGCATACCCACACGTAGATATGTAGTCTGTTACAACGAGCGTCAATCACACTCGCGAGAGCTTTTTGTGCGAAAATACATCGGCCGTTTTTATATTTTTTTCCATTTTGTATACTTCCGAAACATTGGGTGGAGCTACCGAACCGAGAGCAAAACAGTGCGTCGAATATTAAAAATGTGTTGTGGCCCGATATCGAACAGTGGGCATGTGTTACGATTCATAAGGGTTGAAAATGTGAAACTTGACGCGTCTAAAAGTAGCTGTTACGGCAGAGTGACGTGTGAAAGTTTGAAAAACTTATGAATGATAATTTTCAGCAAAAATGACATTTTCACTTCAGTAGCTCAAACATGTAGGTTTTGCTGCCTGAAATCAAAAAAGACAAAAAGACAAAGTAAATTTTTAAATTTTTTTTTTCAGAAAGCCGCGATTACCTATCTTGTTCAGCTTTGGGTTAATCATACAATTCGAAACATTCACACTCTATCTCTTTCCTGCCATTAGAAAGAGAGAGAAACAAAGACCAGCCCTTTCGAAGTTCCGATTTTGAATTCGATCTCAACGACAAACACGTTCGGAATTTCGTACTAACCAAAGAAATTTTGCAAAAAGATAATTATGTCTTTTAATGTAATTTATTGAATTTTTAACTTATTGTTGTATTTAAACGAAAATAAGTATTTACTGCAAATAAAACTGATATTTAACCTGTAAATATTTATTTCTAGTTTCAATATGTTACGTAATATATTTTGAATAATAAAATATCATGGGTGCTATTACCGAACACGCCTTAGAAAGTGATCTCGCTGCTGAAGTGAAAAGTTATGTGTGTTACACGAGAGCAAAGTTTTTTGCATCTCGTGCCTTTGAATCCCTCGCCACACTCAGGATTCAAAATCAGCACTCCCAGCAAAAAATGACTTTGCTCTCTTGTTGCACAAATAACTATTTAAAGTTACGTTTACGAGACATGTTTTCAGCTTCCATTTCCAAACGGAGAATACGAAAATAAAGCTATATTGTTGTAACATATGGAACATCAAGTCTTCAAACTAAAATATAACGATAATTCAGAACCATAAAGGGATTCGTAATTTCGGTAAAAACATATTTGTGCCGTGGTCGACGGGCCGTGCGCAATAAAACCTGCCCCTTCGTATATATTCGTACAGCGGGCTATTGGTCCGGTCCGTACTTTACATACGCCGGTTAAAATATATTCGGTTATATTTCTATGAACGTAGAGGTTTTATATGACTGCCTTTTTTGGGGTTCGCCGTTGTTCCTATGAAAGCATAACTGTAAAAGTAATGTTAAAATGTGAGGTTCTCTTTCTATGAACGTTACATATAGTATCTATTTGATATAGTTTTAATATGAAGCACAATATTTCAAGCTCAATCGTCTCACTTTAAAATAACATGCATATTTTAGCTCCCACAGTTCTCCTTCAATGTATTCAATTCGGAATTCAAAATTACGAATTCATTCAAGAGTCTAAAATGCTGCTTTTTGCAATTTTGCTACATAGATATAACTTTAACTCAGCCGGGGGCACCTTTCGAAATCGAATTTATAAAACTGAATGCCGTTGCTCGAGTTAATTAAGCTGGTGCCCACCCTCCACAAATATACATAACACAGTAATATTTGAAGTGTAAAAAGCATTCGCCATTTTATAGTGTTGCCAGGAATGTCTGGCCTTTGTGTGTGTTATTTTATGGCTGTCATTAAAATTTAGTGATTTCGCTTTGTTTGATTGTATTAATTACTTGGATGTGTTTGATAGAGTTTTATAGTTATTGTTAATCAATGGATTATTTAGTGTATCAGTAGCTACCTATTCAGGCATAAGTTGTGTAAGTTGAAGTATTTTCTCAATTTTTTTTTTCAATAGGAATATAGATTCAATTTAAGCTGAATTGCGACTTGTAATGTTGATAACCGAAACAGAATTCTTAGTAAAAAAAGACAAATATTCATAAATAGTAAGTTTCAAACTTGACAAGCTCGATAAACCCACACTCAAATAACGTTCAATCATTCTCTCGTAACCCGATGAAAACTTCAGCCGAGTTGGAGAAAATTCTCGGAAAACTCGGAAAATTGGTACCAATGGTGGCAAAGGCCGAAACGAAACAAAAGTGTACGGTGGTACCGTATTACATACTTAGAGGAAGAGGCTTCTTTTAGCAACGACTCGTCGGTGCAAAGTCGGATATTATTCGGGTCACGTACTGCGGGCTAAACAACGCGAACACGTGAAAAGTATGAAGAAAAGTTTGTGGTGCTAAGTTGGTAGAAGACAGAAGTACAGACATTGGAATAGATAGTCTTTTATTTAGACAAAAATGTGAGAAAACTTCTTCTTGAGTCGGCAAAGATAACCTTCTAATAAAGTTTTGTTGAAGATGAATATAAGTGCTTTATTGAAATAATAACAAGGAGAAACTATTTTAAACAGTGGGAGGTTTTATTTCTTAGAGTTTGTTCCTACTCATATATTTTACAATTCTCTTTGTTACTACGTATTTTCTCATCACCGACAAACAAACTTTGTCACTAATCCCAGTCCATTCGAAGTGAACCTTCTGATTTCCCTCTACCTCCCTAAGGTTCAAGGCACGGAGCATCACTTCTGAAGGAGTGTGGAGTCAAGGGGTTGATCCTCACGGCTGACCTGTGATCTTGAGGTCATTTTTGAAAGGAGACCTCTCACTTGAGTAGGTTTATTAGCATCCGACGCACGAGATGAATGAACACAGTTTGAAGGTAGTTGTAGTTTTATACGAATTAGGGAGGAATGAGTGGGCGCGAGTTTGTGGGGATTGTTACTTTATTTTAGTCGTGAAAAAGTTGATAATTCTTTAGCCTTACTTATTAGATTTTTTTTTTACAAATTATAAAAAGAACTTTATTACTCAAAAGATTACAGAGATTTTACATTGGCCCCAAACTAGGCAAGCCAGTATTGTGGGCCCCAATATGGAGGGTTTACCATTTAAACATTTATTTTAAAAACATTTTCGGTAATAAAAGTAAAATATGTTTGCTTCAAATTACAAAAAAAAAAACTAAATACAAAATTAAAGAAAACAAAACAATGAAATTTTTCAAAAAAATTGAGAATTAAAAGAAAATATAATAAAACTAGAAATAGAAAAACGCTATTATTATGGGAATAAGTGTGTGATCATGTGTTTGAATGAGTGTGAATGTGTGTGATCATGTGATCGTGAGTATGAGGGTGTTTAAGCATGAGTATTGAGGCAAACGAAATAATTGTTTGTGTGCAAAAACTATTTAACCAATGTAATAACCTTTTCTGCTCCGTCATAATTATGACAAGTTTAGTAACCAGGATGTTAGTGCATCCAAATATTTTTTGAAATACATTTCAGTATTTATAGTGCCACTATTCTCTCATACAGAAACGTAAAAGTTGGTCTATTGAAATGCTTTTTTGGACTACTTTTTGTACAGACGCCATCAGCACATCAAGCTAACCGAAACTGTAAAATTTTCCCAATCAACCTTGAACCTTATGCTGTAGCGATAAAGTTGAAAATCTATGAAAGAAAGACAGATTGTAGTAACTTGTGTTAGCGTCTATACCATCATCATCATCATCATTCTCTTGGCCTTATCCCAATTTATTTGGTCGGAGCAACATGTCATTGCCTATAGTATTCCCACTACTGGGACACAGGCCTCCTCTCTGTAAGAGGGAGTGGGCTGTAATTCACCACGTACGCCCAGTGCGGGTTTGTAGAGGTCACATATCCTTTGTAGATGTCACATATTGTCATCGTTTCCTCACGATGTTTTCCTTAACCGTTTTGAGAGCAGTGGTGATGAAATAAATTACACAAAGTTAGTTGGGTTCGAACCCAACGACCTAAAAATCGTAATTCGGGGCCGAAACCACTGGGCCATACTTCGTATACCTACTCTAAAAACAAAAAAATATTTTTCTAACAAAAATGACAAGCCCAGCTTAGATACCACTATCATCAGTACACGGACTAACATGGAACTCGCAACCACAAACGAGATTACACTAACACATTCACACTCATACATACGATAGTACACAGAATACATAAGTACACAAATAAAACACAAAAGAGGCATATAATCTGGCGGGCCACAACAACCAGTGGCGAGGTGTTTGTGAAGAAACTCGGTAACAACGTACCACCCACCCACCCTGTCAAGAAAAGGGGGTGGTAGGGCTGCCCCGAGAAAAATGAAAAATAAATTGAACCACCTTGAAAATATGGTTTGGATTTGATAATGGAATAACACCTTTAGAATTAGAAACATTCATTTGCCTCTGGGCTCATTATGTTAAAATTTAAAGATTTTTCTATCCCATGCCAATTGCTCAAGTAGTAAAAAAAAACCAGTCTATTACTGTCCCACTGCTGGGCAAAGGTCTCTTCTCATACAGGGAATGTATGAGCATTGATCACTACGCTTGCTTAAGACGGGTTGGCGATTTCAGACATATTAGTAACTACTAGCAGCGCCCCGCGTTTTCAGCCGCGTAAGTTTCGATTCCGTGAGAATATCGGGATAAAAAGTATCCTATGTGTTAATCCAGGAAATGGTCTATCTTTGTAACAATTTTCATCCAAGTCTGTTCAACAGTTTACGCGTTATTAAGTAACAAACGTCCAAACATCTTCACAAACTTTCACATTTATAATATTAAGTTTTCGCCACGAAGGACTTTTGTTTTTATAATTTAATGAAAATAAAAACAATTCTAAGCTTTCTTATCTGTAGTTTCGTCTAAGGATTAAGAGATACAGGATAATCTGCCTTCTAATACATTTGATCTCATGTTTGTTTTTTTTGTGATTAAGTGAATCAGCATATTTAGCATGTCCGATAGTTTTAATCTAAAGTGATGTTTTAATTATCATAATTTGCAATACTAAGTCTTTAATCGGATTACCGTGAAGAATTTATAAGTGTCCCCGTCAGTAAGCAGCATTTATGCATAAGTTTGGAAGAGTCGTTGGGTCTGACATTTAAAATGCTATTTATAGGTACTAAGCAGATCAGCATGATGACTACTTTCATCTTGTATAAATACCGTATACCGTACTCCTTCCAGATGCACTGTCGAATGAAAAACTTCATGGTTTCGGGATCAAATAAGCTTCCCCTAAACCATCTTAACCTTGTGTCAGCCCTACACATCCGTGTCGTCCCCAAAGGCATGAATCGCGACACGGCGTCAAAGCGAAATAGGAAAAGAACATCTAGCAGTGTCACGTCATATCGATATATCGATAGATAGAGGTGCCGGTCGATACATGTTCCGCTCGACTAGAGGAGAGCTATGTACAAGCGTTTGGAACTGAAAGCGTTATTCATATTTCGAACTCGCGTTTGGTGTTTTGAAGGCTCTAGTGTTGTTATTTTGAATAGTTTCGATATCAATTGAATGTGGTGTAGTCTGCACGATTAGTTCAACCGAGTTGTCAGGAGTTAGACTTTTTTTGAATGCGATTTGTTAATGGAAAAAAGTTTGTAACGAATATTTTGCGCTTTTGAATGTAACGAAGAGTGAAATGCCTGTTGGTCTTTCAAAGTGGGTGAAGTTCTTAAAACGTCAATCGACCAAAACCAGAATTGTAAAAGACTATATCAACGATGTCTTTTCGCTTAGCACTGCCAATGTATTTTTCTAATGTGAGTTAGCTTTTCTGCCTTTTTGCTTCAACCACTGCCCACTATTATAGTGATATATTATTCCTCACTATTTAGACAACAACATGGCAGTCTCCACCAACCAAATATTTGAAGACATCTACCAACCCGAACTGGGCCCGCTTGGTGATTACGGCCCACTCCCTCTCGCCGAGAGGATGCCTGTGTCCCAGCAATGGGAACATTATACATTGATTATGCTTATGGCAGTCGCCCTTACTTATTCATAATCTATTCTAAGTTCTAACCTCTCTTATGCTCCTCAGCAGTAGTCCTATTCAGCTGAGGCGGCAATGGCGCAGGTATCGCCGGCGCAGCTGGTGCGGCCGGTAACCCAGGATACCACCAACCCGTCGCCGCTTGCCCGTTGAACATCCTTAGCTTCTCATACACGCTGTCGTTTTGCGCAGACGCCGCTTGCTCCTTTTGGGATGCTAGGTTCCGCAGCACCCGGTTGATTGAGGATACCTGTGAGGAGAGAAGGGTTAGTTGTAGGTGTTGTTTGATAAGGAGAATTTGGGAGTTCTTTAGGAAAGTCTTTTATATTGGTGTTTGTCATCAGAGTTATTATTATACATAGAGTCAATCGGGAGATATTTGACAGGTATTTTTAATGAGTACAGAGAAAAATTAAAAGGTCTGGTCTGGTGTATATTAGCCCAAAAATGGTGAAAATGCTCTCTACTTGTAATTGGTAAAGAATCTGTCTCTGTTTGATACCGAACTTTGTTCTTGGGTGGGCCTGACTTTTAATACATGTACGAGAATCAAACAAGTTTTCAAGTTTGGTGTGTGAAAGTGATACCTACTAAGATTGGCATTTGTATCATCATGTAAGAGCAAAGAAGATTGATTAAAATTATACAGTGAAGCTGAAGTAGGCTAGAAAACATTTCGCCAGTATCTTCGCAATCTGACATTTCAGGTACCGTTTAGACCGTGGGAATTTATTGCAATTGATCAGTGAGAAAGATTTGACCGTTACATGTGCTGAGCATATGCGTTGATTCATTTGATACCTATACCCCCAGGATATGCCTAAAGTCTTCATCACGAGAAGCTATACATTTTATATACACACATTTAGGGGTTAGCAACCTTTGGATCAAATAAAAAAATACAGTTTTGTAATCATTTTTATTTTTATATGGATATAATTATGTTAACACACACATCTAATCACTGTCGTCAGATGATTCCGAGGATTCCGCATCTTCATTCTGCAGCATTGACAGCTTCAGCGTGAACTTACTTTAAAATAGAGGTCCAAATGTTCACGCTCCATGAGTCAGACGCGTTTCAGTACCACAAAACATTAGACGACAGCGCTTTATATCGCTAAAATATAAACCGACCAAGTGAATTGGCTCCTTAGTTTCGTATTACACGTATGTTACTTTGAGTTGATTGAATTTGGGATTATTTGCTGTTGTTGATTTTTTATTTACAAAATTTATAGCTTCTCGTGACGGGGACTTTAACTGATTATTAGAATTAAATAAATGGGATTACGTCTATATTTGTGGTAAGATATTAGCTAGTCAAAAATTCGTAGACATGTGACACCCACCAACCCGCACTGGGCCACGTGGTGGATTATGGCCCCTCCCTCTCACAGAGAGGAGGCCTGTGTCCCAGTAGTGGGAACGGTATAGGCTGATTATGAAGTAGATTATACCAATGAGCAGTATTTTAATTAGTTAGTGAATAAACCACATAGGATTTAGTTGGCCGTCTGATCTCTGAAGACCTTTAGGAGAACATTACATCATCAACAACTAAGGCTACTCGTAGAGGCTCTTTGTAAGCACTTAACAGAGCACTCAACGGTGTGAACGGGTGAACGGACCATATTGACTACATACAGAGAAAGCATAAGTTCGTTGACCTTCTAGGCTATTTTAGAAATAGCTTTCAGACCCGATTTTTGTCGTAGACAGTAGTGCTACGGCGTAGCAGCGTAGCGTCGTAGCACTTGTGAAATATAGAAAGATACACTTTAGGGTATCTAGTGTCTTATTGTCATTTTATTTCTCTACACACGTATAGAGTATAATAAGCATGTAATACTGAGTTGAATTACGTGTCGTAGTAGGGAATTTTCAGCGTGAAATAAGTTTCTTTGGCGTACAGAAGTTGAGATTGTGTGAATTTGTAACTTTGCAATGTATCCTGTATGTGCCAAGGTTCACTGTCGGATTTAGGCAAAGAGGTATGAACTGGTTGTTTAATAGGTACAAAGGAGAAGGTAACGTAAGCTAAGGTATTTGCTTTGAGCACCAAATTTCACAACTAAATTTAATCCTAATTTCGATGTTTTCATTGATTTATAGAAGAGGTGGTGGCCTAGTGTTAACGGCCCCGACTTACGTGTATAAGGTCGTAGGTTCGGATCCTGGCAGGCACATTACTTTTATTTTACTAATTTATTTTATCACCACTGCTCATAAAAGGGTGAAGGAAAACATAGTGAGGAAACCGGCATGTCCTAGAACTAAAAATTCGTAGACATGTGACATACAGCAACCGGCACTGGGCCCGCGTGGTGGATTATGGCCAACTTCCTCTCATAGAGGAGGCCTGTGTGCCAACACTGGGACCGTTACAGACTGATTATGCTTATGCTTATGCATTGATTCATAACAATTATTTCTTGAGGAACAGGGCCATCCTCCTTATAGAAAAAAAAAAATTAACATTTTGCAAACAACAAAATTACAAAGCCCAACATCCTATAGGAAAACAATTCCACCCCCACACCAGATTAATAATAACCTGCGATACATAACTAGATACAAACCCATCGCCCAAACAACTATCTAATAGGAAATAAATTGCGCCTCGAACCCCACCCTTTTAACTTGCTACCACGTGTAATTTAAAATCTAATATGATTACTAAATTCCAATCGGGAGCCTCAAAGGGACACAGATTAGGGCATCCCGTCCCCCCTGAACGCACCCCACCCCCGCGGGCCCTAAAAACCCCAATATCTATCTACTTTCACCGAAAACCACGCATGCGTAAAAACCTAACTCACACAAGTATAAAATTCTATATACCTATGGCCACTTTAGCATGGCGTTGTATGCCTACTATTTTGTAGTTATGTTTTCGGTTGGGGCGTCCCCGTGTATAATATCTGTTTTCTTGTTGCCATTGGCAACGGGGAAATGTATTTTTCCTTCGTCGGGAAATCGGTCGGCGATTACAATGTACGGCTGTTTCGCAGCTCGGTATTTTGTTCGTAATCGAAATTTGGAATGGAAAGATGAATGGCTTTGTGAGCAGACGGAGTAGGTAGGTAGATCGATGTGAAAATGTTGAGAGGTTTTGTAGGCAGTTGTGGGGAGTGAAGATTTTGATTACATTGAGGAGACTAATGTATTTATTTACTGATTTAAAAAATAGGTGTGTGAGGATATAAATTGTAAAAAAGAAGCATTGACTATTTGTGCATTAGTAAAATAAGATAACTTTTGAAAAATCTATAAAAATCTTGAAAGTTACTCGTATCTCTGTTCACCACACAAAATATTGTGAAATATGACTTCCAAAAAGTCTCATTAGAAAACCTAGAATGTTTTCTTTCTTCACTATCACCACACTTATAACTTCCAATAACCACAAATATCCAATTAAACCAATATTAACACACCCTGACTTATCAAAACCCTAACTGAACTATTACAAAATATAAATACTAAATTCAGCCGAGCGCTGGCTGGTACACGTCTGATTTAATCCCTTGTATCGCTAATGGAAGATAATGCACGTTGTAGATAACTGTATATAGGGTGTCCAGTAAATAGCACGACATACTGCAGGGGGTGATAGCTAGGGTCACTACCTATCAATACAACACAATATATGTTCAGCAAAATCTTACGGATTTACAGTTTTACAAAATTTTCCGAAATACCGAAAAATCTCTACCTTGAAACAGATTTTTAAGCATCTCGTAATGAAAAAATCCTTTTCTAGTACTTTTTTTTACATCAAATGATTCGTGAATAGTTACTTTACTCGTTGATAAGTCTTTTTTCTATCAAAGACAAGAAAGTTTTGAAGAAATAGTTTTTTTTGTTAAAATTTTCACAGAACAATTTTCTTTTCGCATAACTTTAACCTACAGTGGTGAAAAAAAAATGTATGTGGCAGTTTTGTACAACAAACTTAAAAGATAGCCTGTTTAATGGTGATTTAGGAAAGATACAATAATAGTGCATTTTCATTAAAAAAATACAAAAAAATGCTATTTTAGTTCCAGAGAAGCTGTTTTTGTTGAAAATGTAATTAACGTAATTTTGACAAAAACCACTATGAGAATAAGTAATAGCTGCTCATTTACGCGAATTATTATAAAACTAGTTGTGACACGTAAAATGCGACATGCACGCGTAATGACTAAAGGTTTTTACCTGTTCGCCGACCGACCCGACCGGTTACTGTCTAACAAAAGAAGCGCATGTGCTATCCCGCTCTTTCTTGCATTGTGATTTTGTGTCTCACTCTCAACCTTATTTGCGACACTTGTCAGTACGCTACCTTAAACCGTGCGCAACGCATCTCTGTGTTCACAAATTATTGTTTCGTACTAACGACTGTTTTGTGCCTTGGACCCCGGACTTTGTTTGCCTTACGATTTGGATTTTTTATTGTGATCACTACGACGACTTGGCGACCACCTGGACTTTTGTGTTTTATAAAATGGCCAACCGCCGCGTTTTTCCTGGTTATACGCAGCGAGAGTATGCTCAATAATTTGTGAACACAGAGATGCGTTGCGCACGGTTTAAGGTAGCGTACTGACAAGTGTCGCAAATAAGGTTGAGAGTGAGACACAAAATCACAATGCAAGAAAGAGCGGGATAGCACATGCGCTTCTTTTGTTAGACAGTAACCGGTCGGGTCGGTCGGCGAGCAGGTAAAACCTTTAGTCATTACGCGTGCATGTCGCATTTTACGTGTCACAACTAGTTTTATAATAATTCGCGTAAATGAGCAGCTATTACTTATTCTCATAGTGGTTTTTGTCAAAATTACGTTAATTACATTTTCAACAAAATCAGCTTCTCTGGAACTAAAATAGCATTTTTTTGTATTTTTTTAATGAAAATGCACTAGTATTGTATCTTTCCTAAATCACCATTAAACAGGCTATCTTTTAAGTTTGTTGTACAAAACTGCCACATACATTTTTTTTTCACCACTGTAGGTTAAAGTTATGCGAAAAGAAAATTGTTCTGTGAAAATTTTAACAAAAAAAACTATTTCTTCAAAACTTTCTTGTCTTTGATAGAAAAAAGACTTACCAACGAGTAAAGTAACTATTCACGAATAATTTGATGTAAAAAAAAGTACTAGAAAAGGATTTTTTCATTACGAGATGCTTAAAAATCTGTTTCAAGGTAGAGATTTTTCGGTATTTCGGAAAATTTTGTAAAACTGTAAATCCGTAAGATTTTGCTGAACATATATTGTGTTGTATTGATAGGTAGTGACCCTAGCTATCACCCCCTGCAGTATGTCGTGCTATTTACTGGACACCCTGTATATCGAGCATAGCTTATATTACCGTTATGGCCATATTCGGGAGGTTTCAGCTTTTTTTTTAAAGTGAAAACTTCTCAAGGCGCTTTGGGCATTTTTTGATTTGGAAATGTAAGCGACACCTCGCGTGTGTTGTTTATAAGACGATTAAAAAAATACCCGCTTCGGATGTGTTCGGCTGTCCTCGGGATGTACTCGGTTTTAATGTATATCCGATATGTCAATGAGTGGTGGCAAAGTATTCTGTTTGTGTTTTGTTTTAACTTCTGTCGGCACTCCCGGAGTGCCACTGTTTTTTTTAATAAGAGGGTGTTCTGCCTAAACTTAAGGAGTAGTGGTGGGCCAGTGGTGACGGCCGCGACTTGATATGATTTGTAGGTCGTGGGTTCGAACCCAGACAGGCGCTTTACTTTGTGTAAATTAGTATTACCACTGCTCTCAAAACGGCGAAGGAAAATATCTAGAGGAAACCGGCATGTCCGGGAGCCAAAAATTTGAAGACGTATTATGTGACATCTACCAACCCGCACTGGGCCCGCGTAGTGGATTACGACCCTCTCCACCGAGAGGACGCCTGAGTCCCAGTAGTGGGAACATTATGAGCTGATTATGATATAATTATGTATCTAAACTTCAAGCGGCACAATTATTATTATTTATTTATTTTAAATAGAACGGCCGAAGCCCATTTATTTATTAACACAGTCATGCATTTTTTTCACAAAAAAATATTAATTATTATGTCAAATGTGTATGCTTTACTAATTAAGAGTAAGGTCATAATTTGAAATTCGAATTCATCAAAAAATTTGAGAACTCGCTGTCCATTTATAATTCCCTTGGTTTATAATATTTAGGAGGTAACTAAGAATGAATACACTCACTGATTTTAGAAAAAAAATTCGTTGTGCAAAATGGTGGATGTGCGTGCAATAACAAAATAATAATTAATCTATACCTCCACCGGCTTACTAGTAACGAATTGGAATTACTTATATGGAATACTGAAACGAAACCAGTTTTAATTCTTCAAAGGTCAAATTAGAAATTGTTCTCACATTCATCCGCTATGTCTGATTGAAAACCAATTACTAAATTTAAATGCACCAATAAGATAGCACAAAAAAGTGGCTCTATTATAACGAAAACATTTTGAATTTCGAGCACCGAGCTAACCAATAGGAGCGGTGCATTTAAACGCGAATTCTGCTCGTGACAGCCGTGCGGCCAATCAGATGGGTACACGGGAAGATTAAAGAGCGTACGTTCCTATTAGAATTTTAAAGGATTCATTTTTTCCATTTATTCTTCCACGTGAATTTATTTTGTTTGAAGTGGAAAGGAACTGACGGCTAAATAGAAATTGAATAGAATAGATTTCGATGAACGAAGGAAAAACGTTTTTTAATGGAAATATTTATGATAAACCCGAAAAGTTTATCCGTTAGAAGCGTTTTATACACGAGTAAGTCGAAAAATAAATAATTAATTTGCAAAGATATTTCTTTAAGCAAAATTATGGATATCAATTGAGATCAATGGACAGTAAATCGATTTGAATTGAAAATAAGTACCTACCTTGTTTTGCAATGTTCGTTTTAATTTGTTAATTCATGAGATACCCAAAAATTGAAACATTTCAATTATCAAGTCTTACTCTTTTCAAAAACATATACCTAATAAATAAATAATAAAGTTACTTTTTAAATAAAGCAAGCAAATAAATAATAAAGTTACTTTTTTTGGACTATTTTATAATATGACCATTTTAATAATTGTAATAATAAGTAATTGCTAATAAATAAGCCTTTCTATTTCATTCGCTATAATTAAATTATAAAAAACTCACTTTCGATATAAAGTGACACATTCACGAAATTATGAACATACAAAGAAGGTTTACTTTTTTTTTCAAAAAACACAAAAAATCAGCACGTGTCTAACCAGAACTCGGTTAGTTCTGTTTTTTTAAAAGAGTATTTGTTCAGTTGTCATTATTTGAGGAATCGGGCTCCTAATTGTGTATTCTTTCACATTATAACGCTACGATGGATGCAGCTGTTATGTTTTTTTTCAAGTATCTATTCCATTATAAAATTTGTTTCGCTAATTGGCTGTTTTGATAGCCGATTTGATGAGAAATTAAATTTGATTTTTTTGTGTTTTTGATACTGCAGTTTTAGTTAAGCCATTTTTGGTCTTTTGGGTCTCAACTTGGTCTTAAAATATTAAATCGTATAGTTTTTATTTGCTTTATTATCTTTGCTATAGCTTCATACTACTTAATTGAAAATATTATCCGATTTAAATATTCACTAGGAACGTCCATATCATTCTGTATACGGTTTTTTTTATAATAATAATTATCTAAAAATATTTAATCATTTTACAGCTTTTAAATCTAATCTAATAAACCTAATAATGAATCACTCTCAGATTTCTCTTATCACAGCATAATAATTTTATTTTTACATGTTTCTAACTTACGCCCTTTTCGAGTCGAGCGAGCCGAATTAGTGACCAGCGATGTGTGTAAAGGGTCTAAAACTTTCGGCAGTTTTAGACGAGCGGCAATGTATGCCGGCCGTGTATACAGGGGTTAAAACGAGTTTTTTTTTTAATATGCACAGCTTTTACACTGTGGATGATAAAATGTTTTTAGTCACTGATAAATATTTTCAGGGCTCTATGTAGTTAATTATGGGTGAAATTAATTATTGTTTGAGCGTTATTGCACAAGTTTTAGAGTAACATTTTGAATTAATCATTTCGGGGTTTGTGTTTGCTAAATAAATCTGATGATTAAATTATGAATGCTCATACAATATGCATCGGTCGTTAACTCCTACGCTACTCTAACAAATTCTGTAACATTTTTGCATGTTTGATACTTCACTTTAAAAATAATTTAACCACGCTCTAAATTACAAAACTGAATTCTTAAATAAAATACAGTTATTATTTAATTTCTGACATGCATAAATAGTTGGCGGGCCCAATAAGCCCGGCACTACCGTACAAGGCCTGAAACCCGATACGTCTGACAGCGCTCAACTTCGTGACAGGCGCGGCTCTGCGCGTGCGCAGACAACACCCTGCGCGGACACATTGTTATGTTGAAATATTGGGTTGATATATTTGTTATATTAAATTAAGAGATGGATGGAATAGTTTTTTTGTGGTTTATAAATGTTCATTTTGTTTTGGAGAGCTTTATGTAGAGGATTTATTGGAAGACAAGTGTCCGTTTAGTGATGTTATTAGCATTTTTAGGACAGTGCTAGGCATCCAAACAATTTATAGTTAGAGCCCAAAAACTTTCGACCATGTAGCGAAAACTCAAGCAAAGAAATTAGAAATAAAGATATAGTATTCTTTAAAACAAACCATGGAACGGACAAGTCTGAACCATAATTACTAAGATAAACATCTAACTCGTAATATCTAATTAAAAGCGAGCATATTATATCAAGTTTCGCGACGAGCGATAGTGTCTAGCGATCGTTTCTGAACGCGGGCGATCTCCCGTCACTATGACAGTTGACAGGTGTCACGAACAGGGCCGCCAACATTAAAATGTGGTATTATTTTATTTCACGTGAGAATCGTTCATCATTCGTAGTGTCATGTCGGGTTATGAGACTGGACGTTGGATGTAAGGATGGGGGCTGATATTTCTTGGACTAGTACTAGAAAATTCTTGGTACTTCAGCTTGCGTTTGTGATGAAGCTTTTAGGAAATGGAAGTGAAAAAGCGCAATGTATAAGTATTGCAATCATTTTTATTTGTGTTGGACAATATTTTGTACTTTATTTTCCGTTGAACTTTAAATGAATATTTTTTAATATTTATTAATGAATATCGGAAGTCGGTGTCAAAAAACGAAAATGCGGAACCAACGACACCGACTTCCGAAATTAAAGTTATTTTTCAATTTGTAGTGTTTTTTTTGGAAGTCAGTTGTTTTTTTTTTGTAAAAAGTTTTTATTTTTCATTTTTTAGTGGGTCAGTTTGTAATTTATCTAAGTTACAAAAGCCTAATGTCAGCTGCTCATCACATGTTACATAATATTGCTTTTCCCG
Source organism: Oligia latruncula (assembly GCA_948474745.1). NCBI lineage: Eukaryota > Metazoa > Arthropoda > Insecta > Lepidoptera > Noctuidae > Oligia > Oligia latruncula. Next base: position 9,888,174 of record OX419700.1, read on the forward strand.
ATGCTGGGACGTGAATTGTTGAGGAGTTCTCCTGGTAAGAACCAGGAGAACTCCTCAACAACCACTCACCATACGCATTGTGACGAGCATAAATTACTTATCAACCATATTAAAGTAATCGAATTGCAACCCGTGAAATGTTTGTCATTGAGTAGTTCCGATGGCCATCTGTGGTCTTCATCAGCAGCTCCACTTTACCAAATGACGATTTCCGAGAGCAAATGCTAAAGTTACTTTAAAAAATACCCAAATCGCTATAGGCCTATAAAATGAGGGTTTCCCTCGATTTCCATGGGATCCTCTCATCAGATTTCAACTTGATGATAATGGGACTACTTCAGAAGTATCTCTTTTCGAACAAAAAAAGAATTTTGAAAATCGGTCCACAATTGGCGGAGTAATCGCGTAACAAACACACAAAAAAAAAAACATACCGTCGAATTGAGAACCTCCTCCTTTTTTGAAGTCGGTTAAAAACCACTCAAAAATACTAAGCAAACTGTTGTTCTTTCGATACGGGTAACACATTCACAAAAAAAATAACATATCCAAATTAAATTCACTTAAAAATGAATCAATTAATAGTCATCTAATTAGATAAAAACCCCTTGGCAGCCCTCAGATGTGATGCTTCGGTGCACCTCATTACCCTGACCACGAACATGGCAATAGATCATGCAGAGAGCGATAGTGCTAAGATCCACCGGCGTAGGTGGTCCGTGACACAAAAAAAAATGTTAGAAAATCGAACATTTACGCGGTTAATCGAATTTGTTGGGCGTTACGATCGATCAATGATATTGTGGATGGTTTAATTTTTGATCTCATTTTGTGATTTGTTGATGAATTTTGTTTGACTATGGAGCAGTTTTGTCGATTTAAGAATAGATGGTCATTTTAAACCTATTCCATATTCGACGATGGTGCCTCTAGGCCACTCATTACACGTTTCAGCCTCGTAATTTTGAAATTTTAATATTAATTCGTCATAAAATCGACTTAAAACCGACAGATTTTATACTTATCTTAACTATGTACGCTGAGTATCATTCTGAAATACGACCCTCAGAATCTTATTAAAGAAAATACTCAAACCAAAACTACAAATAGACTAACCAGTAAGAACTTAATCACCTAAGCGATCTGTCCCCAAAAAGACATACAAAAGAAACATCCTCATTGAATGGAAATCCCTGTACCATTAATCTATCCACTTTTCCATGACCATTCACCATCTATTCGATACCAAAGGTATCTTCACAAAAACCATTACTATGAATACAAATACCCATACAGGAAGGGGCCTTCATCCCCTAGAATTACTATTAGTATTATCTATAAACATTTTAACGTACACGGTTAACCCGCGGAGACCCGAGTTCGATTCCCCGGTGAAAAGCGATTGTAGGGTGCGGTCGTAGGGTGTTTTTTGCAATTCTCTTAGGGCGCACAGATTGGGGCGGTCTGTCTCAGTTCATTATGGATGTTAAGTTGTTGTCGGTGATTTGGATTGAAGTGGGTTTTTTGTTGTTGAAAATGTTGATAGTTTTTGCGATAGATGCTTCAACTTCAACTAACTTATAATTATTAATAGTGTGTATAGCACGTACCGTATTATTTAACTTTTTAGCATTCAGCGAAGTTTGGAGACACATTCTAGATTCTCATCTTGAACGTTGTCTCGCGAAAGGTAGATAAACTAAGCTCTGATAATAAGACCAATAATCATACATCAATGCAAACTAAATTATGTCAAACTATTTCGATACTCATCAAAGGACCAAACATGGTCCCCTGAGGGACCCTAGTTAAAGTACCGAATATGTCACATAACGTGATGTAAGTGAGAGCAATAGTCTGTGACAAAGGGCTGTGGGGAGCATTTTCCCCGTTTTAAATACCGTATTGTAATCGAAAATAATTACAGTATCCATTTCTAAAAACATATTTCGAGCTTGGCGATGTCATTTGCAGTGGTTGAGTCTTAAATTGCGTGCTTATCAAGTTAGCCGCAGTAACAAAGATCCAAAGCGCGTCTATCCCTGTGTTCGGGATTATCTTGGTGGCTGGATTTTCTTACAGCTTAGACTTTGCTACTTAGTGCGGTTTCTGGAGGAATACTTTGGGTGCAGTTGCCATAAATATTGTACAAATGAGGCAATAGTTGCTTGTTTTTTCTTTTTTCCCCACGGTTTATTTACCTGTCACTTCTATAACTTTCAGCACGTGCTTCTAGACATAGAAATTTTTCGTCGGTTATAAAAAAAAACCGGTTTTATAGAAAAGTGCAATATTTATGCGATCTAAATATATGGCAGAGCTAATTTTTTTTAATAACCGACCTTAATTTCAACGCAGGGAGGTTCAGAATTATGTAGACCGTACTGAATTCATGGTTACAGTTTGCAGTGTTTGCACACTGGTTAAAAAATATTTATCCTGTATAGCACGCAACTCATCGTAATACTGTCAAAAAAAGGTAAACGCGTCGTCCTCGACACTTTAACCAAAACTAAACTAAAAGGTGGCTCCAATTACATGAGTATTGCGTGTAAACGAAAACGAGAGCGTTCATACGCCACATAATACGTACGAAGCCTCCGAAATGCCTCACAGTAGCGTTTCGGCGGTGTCAAGTTCCCGGACTAATTCTGACAGCTACAAGTTTGGTAGTTTATACATTTTCAAGCTAACGAGACATAGATTGTGTTTATATTAGTATTTAGCGGTTATTTCAAAATGAAAGCCTCTTGCTTTGGTTTAATTGGTAGTTTAGACCTTTATTTGAACTTTGAACAAAATACACAGCATAATTAGCCTATAATGTTCCCACTGCTGGGACACAGGCCTCTTTTCGGTGAGAGGGAGTGGGCCATAATCCACCACGGGGGCCCAGTGCGGGTTGGTGGATACACAAAATACACACACTTTAAGAGACATTTGGACTTACTATTTTATACGTCTACATTTTGATTACATTAACAACTATTTATTTAAATGACTAGGTACCTAGTATCTTCTTAATAAAAATTCAGTCTCGTGTTCACATTCGATCTAGTTTCAACAAATCGGCAGAATCAGCCGCCTCGGCGCGCCTCGCTCGATCGAACTCATGAATTCTAAATTTAAATTAGATGTCTCCAAATCGTATTTAACGGTCCTTGGGCGCAACTGTTGATTGGCGATGTTTGCCACTTTCGTGTTCTGCGGTTGGCGCCATTGTTTTCTATTTTCAATTTCGATTCTTCGAAAATTATCTTTTTAAAAATGGTTTTTTTCTGTGTTAGTAATTTTTATTGTGTGGGGAATGTGGGGATATACCTATTGATCCTGTCTTACCAAGGGGTATCATGTTATCCACTATTATCCAGTAACTGGGTTGTGGAGGTCAGATAGGCAGTTGCTTTATGTTAAATACCGGTATTCAGCTGCATCTGGTAAGACTGGAAGCCGACTCCAACATAGGTAGTTGGTAAAAGGCAGATTGATTGATTTATAAAATATTGGATCTTGGTGGCATTTATGAAAACAAATATTTACAGATTTCAGTTCTTTTTTCTGTGTGACTTTGGTGAAATTTTGGTCGATTTCAATGAAAAAAAAATCGTAAAAGTACTGACCGATTTACATTCACGGCATTTAAAATACATAATTCCCTTACTCTAGTATAAAACTCCCTTACATCACCATAAATATCAGTGGACTTAAAACCGTCAATTCCTATGCCATCATAAGCAGTTGACGTTAATCCGCGAGACAAGGGCAGCGATACAACTCGCTGCAGATCCTTACAGCATACCCACAAGTGTGAAAGAGATATCGAATATTCTGTGCATTCACGCGTAAACGTGGAATTATTGTATAGCGCCCAGGGAGAAAAGCGGCGTAAGTGGTGGTGGTCTTTTGAGAATTTGTTTTCAGCAATTGAGTGATTTTCATGAGTAACGACTATGTAAAGCTTTCAGTTATATTGTTTGATGTTTGGTATAATTAAGATTTTAGTAAATGTCTACAATATAAGTTTCTTTAATTTTTTCTTACAAGATTCATTTGGCCAAAACAGTTAATGTTCTTTGGTTCTAAGAACAACCCTAAGTTAGGTGGTATAAAAATATTCATAAAAATAACTACACAAAAAACTCACTCAAGCTTAATAGTATCGCAATATAGTTCTCAATTTGCATATCCTCCAGAATCAACTAAGAATATTCACAGTAAGCGGTGCCGACGTCACATAAGCCTCTCTGACACTTTTACACTTACACCATTTTGCCGCCGAGCAGTAATCGATTGTTCCACGTATTTTTGTCCGCTTTTAGTTGGTAAGAAACATCACGCCCATTCGACCGTTATGACTAGGCAGCGGAACGCACGACATATATCTGTCCTACTCTAACACGTGTGTGGACCTATCAGCTTGTCCCTTTCACCTATTTGCCCAGTGGGCCGAGTGCGTAGGTACGACAGTCATAAAAATAGCCCCTTTGGCGCCGAATCTTCTAGGGGTTTTCGGTATTTCGATTTTGTGTCCTCTTGTTACGTAGGGTGGATAATGTAGGTATTTTTATGATTAGTTATAGGTACTGCTTTAGTAGATAGGCTTGGCAGGGCACTCGCAGCCTAATTTCTTAGGATTATAGACAACAAGACTGTTAGTATCTGACTACATTAGATCTTGAAATTGATTGTGACTCGTTTCAGTATAGTCACAAGATTACTAGAGACGAAGGTTTTATTGGAAAAAAACCTTTTATCCAAATTAGACATTTTTGAAGTTTGCAGACAATGAGGCAAACAATACCCAAGTCGAAATTTTTGATAAGTGGGTAATTTCACATTACCTTTTATGTCAAAACGATGACAAATCCCCCAAGATAATGTAACATATCCACAAAACCAACATTTTCGATTCTCTACACTCAAGGGTCACAAAAAGTTTTTTTTCTTTGGCATTGTGTCACCAAGTGTTTACTTTGTGTTACGTATCGTGATCACAAAACATTATATTTTTGGATTGTGACATTATTAACAGAAAAATTGGTTCGAAGTGTAAAAAAAAAGCCATGAGCGAATTTAAGCATGGCTTTGATGGTTCCTTACGTATAGTTCTGAATTTTATTATGGAGATCATTGTGGAGTAGTACCTATATGTAGTAGCGTATATTATTATAACATAAGGCATTACTGTAATATTAGAGAGTTAGTATTAAAGGGAACGTTGCGCTGAACACTCGTTTATTATTTAACGCCTCCGGAATCCCCCACACCTCACCATACACTAGAACCAAATGTAGATAAGTACTCCTTTAACTACGTGTCAGTTTTTTTCGAATATGAAAGCTTCCTAAACTGTTCTATTGCTAATGCCCTGTAAATAGCTTTGTCTTCAACTCGTAAATTCCATTAAAACCCTTTTCATAAATTTTAGGTTCTTCTCTATTTTACCCACAAATCGTCGACACTCTATCTACCACTACTGCCGGTCGATTCTGTAAAAATCTCACCGTGAAAACTTAGGTGAAGTGAGTTGGCTTTTGCTAGGAATTGACACTATTGACAGCTCACTCCACGCTCACTTCACCTAAGTTTTCACGATGAGATGGTTACAGAATCGCATTACTGATCCCTAAAAATTACAAATTTTTCACTTTGTTATTTTTTGCCATGATTGGCCGGGCAGATGTGGAGCCGTCTGGTTCGATTACCATCCGCGTCACTTCAGCAATGGCTTTATTTTATATCTTGTACGCGATATTTTTCGCAGAGAATCGCGGTTTTTATAATTTTTTACTCCTCTCGTTAATTGTGGGGTAGGATGTTGGCGTCTCTCGTTACTTTACATGGATTTTATGATGTTGTTGTAATTGCAACTCGGTTGAGTTTTATTTTTATTTGCTTTGCCGTGGCCTAGATTTAATGTGTACGCACCGGCTACGGCTATGGGAAAAACATGTTGTTTTTCTGAACTAATGTCATAAAGGGAAAAGGCTTGATTTTTGTATGTTTGTTAATGACGCTTTCACGCTAAAACGGCTGAACGAATTTCGATGAAATTTGGCAAATGGGTAGACCATGACCGGGATTAGGACATAGAATAATTTTATCCCGATATTCCTACGGGATCCAGACTTATGTGGGTGAAATCGCGGGGCGCAGCTAGTGTGAAAATATAGTGCTTCGTGTTTATTATTTGAAAAATCAATGTTATTATGAGAATTACTGAGATTATCATCTTTAACTCTGAACATAGAACACACACAACAGCCCATTTTTTTTTTTTTTTTATTTAAATATTTAAATATTAGTATTTTGAGTACTACTCTCAGTAGTCACTATCTACTTGATTTTTTTTTATTGACCCTCAGGGATTAATAGTACATCTTTTAAAAGGTTTTCTTTACATTTCTTTGAGCACTCAATATTATCAGGACACAATTCAGCATTCAATTTGTTATTGACATAAAAGTTGACAGAGTCAATAGTAAAATGGAACCGAAAAATTTATGAACTGTCCATTATAATAGGAGTATTTGTATGGGTCCATACAAAAACCTAATAAAACGGCATCAAACATCCCGAACCAAAATTTTATAAGCCATCATCAATAACAGAATGGACGGTTTCTGTTGAACACGGTCCATCTTGAAAAGATTTCGGACAATGGACCCGCGCCCGTCCGAAGCATATGCTCCTAAAATGTAAAATTGCGAAATTGGATTAAAAGAGAATTATTGTCACCGAACTTTGTCCAGATTATTTTGATGGGCGTCACAATGGGTGCTCGAGCATATGTTTTGTGAATTTTAATTAGATATATCGTATTGCCGATAATATTTTGACGTTTCTGGAATCGGTTTAATAAATACTTGGGTACTGGGTAGGTCAATAGTCACAGCTTGATTGACATACATTTGTGTTAAATGGGATTCCCATCGGATTGGGCTTGTTTTGCTAGAATTCTAAAATATCCCATGTAACAGAAAGACAGCCTGTTCTTTAAACCTATAAAGAAAGTAAAATAGTCATACTCACACTAGGTATGTTGTCGTTATTGCACACGTTTTCGCTCAGCAGACGGTCCCGGATCTCCCAGGCGAAGATCGAGGGGCATTCTCTCTTGTAATCAGCTATCTTCTGGACCACCGGCGTGGTGGCCACTCTTGGCTTGGACCCTCCAATCGCACGGGGCTTTATCGACCCCGTCTCGTAATATCTGCGTGCAAAGCTGAATTTAGTTTGGAAGATGAAGGGGACAAATGAGCTAGTTCTTTTTTGCTCAAGGTCAGTTGGATATTTTTTTGTTCTGTGATGATTCCTGCACCCTTATTGCGTAACAGACTATCAATCATAATCTGAATCATTTTGAAGGATATTGCTAATCCATTGCTTTATATATTCGAAAAATTTGTCTGCTCAACAACGTAAATGACGCAATGAATGTTGCTGAACTGTCAAAATGAAATGCTACTGTTAGTGTGTTACGCAACTACCCTCTGGTCCCTGGTGTGTGGTTGGTAGTGTGTGTGGTGAGTATACAGGATTGTTTTTGTGGAGTGTTCAGAATTGGGGCTCAGATGTCTGCAGTCATACATATAACCTAGATGTCCAAAACTTAGAATCAGTCAAGTGTGCTGGATCAGCAAATATTGAATTGTAACATTACAAAACATCACGCTTGTAATTCCCGAGGTAAGGCAGAGGTAGGACCTATAGTTCACCCATATTTCGCCAATTATGTTTTTAAGTCCCATGTAATGGGGGGTCATTTAGGTAATTTTGGTATGTTGCATTTCAAGATCATCTATTCCATATTTAATCTGATCTCAATGTCATTTCAAATGAGGCTGCTTAAAAATCATTTATGAAACCCTTAGCATAATCAGACTATAGGTAATGTTCCCACTGCTGGGACACAAGCCTCCTCTCAGTGAGAATGAGAGAAGAGCCTTAACCCCACCACGCGGGCCCAGTGCGGGTTGGTAGATGTCACATATCTTCGAAATTTTGGTTCTAGCGTGTGCTTGAACCAAATTTGCGAATATGTGACAAACAGAAACACGTCACAATGTTTTCCTTCACCGTTTTGAGAGCAGTGGAGATGAAGTAATTTACACAAAGTAAAGCGCCTGTCTAGGTTCGAACCTACGATCTTTCTGAAACCCTTGGTAAGGTTTAATGACTCAAGACAGGAAGAATTGCAAAGTTTTTTTTGCACGGGTAACTCTAAAATTTTTATTAAGTTACTCGTCAAGACAAGGAATTAGCATGCCTATTATAAGCATCCTACGTGGTGGACCTCTGCTAGTTTTCTCTTGAAATCGAGAACGAGTTTTGTTAAACTAGATTGGTGACATTCTTGTTTGATCATTCAACATATCAACCATCGTTATCGTGGAGCAAAATGTGGTGATAGTTGAGTATAAGAGCTTTTCAATAAGACGAGACGATATAGCCCAGAAACAAACAAAACAGAATCCAGATGGAAAAACCTAATGTTTTTCAATTTGTTTTTTTTTTTACATGGGACTTAAACTTGACTGGTGAAAATGTGGGTGTATAGTCACGAGCACCAATATGTCAACACTTGGCAACTTTAAAATGCGATTTTTTCACGAAATAACGAATGCAACGTTGAAATACTACACTTTACATATACCTATGGGTTCGAAAATACTATGTTCCTACTAATACAAAATTTCATTCAATAAAGGAGAAAATCGCCTTTGAATAAAGCCAAGTGTATACATACTTTTGCTCGTGACTGTACTATAGGTACTCGTCGTACCCTTCGGAGTATACAAGCATGATGTCATAGAATTAAAGTAAGGGTCTTCCATCCCAAGACATTCATGTAAAGTCGTCATATACCTAGTAACATGTCCCGACATTTAACTCCCACTATCTACAAAACACTTACTCCCAAACCTACAATTTACTACAAATTATCAGAACATCCCCTTTCAACTAAAATACTATTAAAACACAATTACAAACATAATCTCTAGCATCCCCTTAACTTCAAGTACCTATACGAAACGTTGCCAAATTCCGTCTGATTGTCCTCTTGGACCACTGAGGGAAATTATACTTTATATTTGTAAGAGTAAGGTTATAAATGCCTTGTGTTGTGTGGGGGTGGCTATCGGATGTACTTGAATCATTGTATTGTTCGGCGATAGACATGTGTCGATATTTCGGGTCTTGATTCAAATGTGTTGTGCCAGCATATTGTATTGAGAATTCAAGATGTCAGATGTATTGTCAGCGGCAGTTTAGTGTTAACAACCTTTGCTCGTCAACATTTTGCTGGCTGAAAATAATATAGACGAAAGTGGTTATAAATAGCTAGTAGAAAGAGAGAATGTTTCAGAAAATCTTCTTTCTTACGGACTCTCTCAAAATATCTTAAAAGGAATTTACCAATGTTTCTTGCAATTTTATAATCTGCAGAAATTACAATTACCAATCTAAAAAAATGCTTTAGCTAATTGCAAAAACGTTCTGAAAGCGTTAGAAAAAAGAAAAAAAATAAGAAAAAAAAAGTATCAATTGCCAACCACAAACAAAATCAAGCTGACACACAAACTACCAGAAAACCGTTACAAAATAATTATACAGCAGTAACAACAAATAACAAACATGGTTTCATCGGAATTGTCATCGATAAAGTTTACTTAGGCATTCTCAATAAACATTTACAGGGATATTAAGGCCCATCGTCGGATTGTAATCGCTTTCGCCTCGGGCGAATTTTCGCTAAGGGCGTTTTTCGAGGGCCCCCTGTTGACTGCTTTTTAATTGAGAACTTTAAGTTCGATGAACTTTGATTATATATTGTGCTTTTGGTAAACAGAAGAGGGTAGGTAGCTTTGTAGGAGAGGTAGGTATATAAAATGTTGGCGGGTTTTTGAGGGGGGAAATTTGTAGGTGTGACAATGAAACCTTGGTGGTTGTACCTAGGTGCGAAAATGAAGTCTTTTAAAGGAGTCATAATTAAATTTGAATCTTTGATGGAGCTTAGATTAATTACTTGAGAAGATTAAGAACAAGAATAGAATCAGAGAATCTATAGTACTAATAATAAAGCTGTAGACTTTGTTTGTTTCGTGGTCGGATTAAAAAACATCTTTTTGCATTTGATAGCCCAATTCTTGAGGATGGCTAGGCTATTTAACATCAAGCTATGACCTTTAGGAGCTGAGCAAAAAGAAAAAAGATAGAAAGAACGACAAGCGAAAACGAAGTGATAGCGCGGGCAGGTGAAGCAAAGGGACGGGGTTGGTCGGGGGAACAAGAAATTTTACGCGGACGAAATCGCGGGCAGAAGCTAGTTAAGGGGCTTACAGGACTTAAACACAAAAAAAAACGCAAGTTTTAGAAACAATAAAAGTATAGGATCGACTACAGTAAACAAAGTCAGAAAAATATATGATATTCTTCAGTATATAATTGCTAGGTAGATAGTGTGTTGAAAACATAATACAACTAATTTGATACGATAGAAAAAAATCATGAAGATACCTCTAAAAACTTTTTTTACTACCATACTAATATACATACAATCATTCTGTTTTTTTGTCAGATTATTCTACAAGCAACATACTAAAATACTAGTGTTTTAGTCCAAACAATAGATTTTTTGTAATTAAATAATGCTTCATATTTTGCAATAAATTACCAGGGTTGTGTCATCGCGCTTCTCTTTAGTTTTTATGCGGTCCGACAGTGACCGCGCTTTAGGTCATGCAAGCCCCTTAAGAATAAGACTGTAAAATGTCTTCAGGTGAATGCGCAGTTGTAGCCCGCGAAATTGAATTTTTCTTAGATTTTTTGCAATTTTCAGGTCAGTGTCAGGTTGTATCTTGATGAAAATATGATTCGCGACTATAACAGGAATTATAATCACTAGAATCATTAATACATCTTTCTATGTTAGATTTGAACAAATCTCTTATGAAAAAGTGCTTATTGAACAAATCTAACTTAGAAAGATGTATTAATGATTCTAATGCTTTTTATGTATGTCAAAAAATCTTTAGGTCACGCGTTGCGTCGTATTAATTTAAATTATTATTTTGGAATACATTTTAAGCATTGAAAAAAAAGAGGTCCGATAAAAAAAAAAAATTAACCGTTTTAATGGACGTATGTATCTATAGGTATTGCATTTTTGTTCTGTTGGTCCGTCACGGATGACATTACTTTCAATATTGGTTTCATCTGAACTATTGAAATATAATTAAAATCCTTATTAACCAATACGTTCAGGTGCTTTTCCACCACGTAATCTTTGTGTGTTAATCCTTAGCGATGCCTCCATCACTCATCGTCATCGTTCATTCGTCATTTTCTCGAACGAAACCTCAAAATATTAAGTAGGTAGGTAAATGGCAAATTAATAAGAATTGCGGGAATCCATATAAAAAATAGTTAGCAATATAGAAAGGGCATTAAATTCTCCTCCAAATACACTAGGTTTGGTTGTGACAGCGAACTTTTTTCGTTTGATACAGGGCGCCCTATATTTGACGGCTGGTTACTACGACTATCAGTTTTACCAGACATCACGTTACGAAGCCAGAAATTGAACTTACGTATAAAAATAAACATTCAATGTCGGAAATCAATATTGATGTAACGCTTCATTTGTTTACTCATTACCAAATAGGTAATAAAACACTACCGAAAACCAAACTTGGATCAAGTAACTAAATTGCTGGCCACAAACTCAACAGAAATTGCAAACAAGCCCAACCGAGCAATTATTGCATCAAACAATAATAAATTGATCGAAATCATTGCTGTGCGGCCCTGCTGCGGCCATTCGACCAACTGCAACGTATATTCATTGTTTCAACTACACTGCTCGCTCCTCAGAACGATACCGACAACTCGCGTCGTGAAACCCGTTGTCACAACTCAATGGACACGCAAGTGTAAATAATGACGTAGCTGTGAGTGCTGTGACGTCAGGGGGTCGGAGATTAGATGTAGATAAGCTTGAGGGCAACGAATGAGCACTTATCAGAGATTGTTTTTGAAGTGGTTATTTAATAGTAACCGAGTTACGTACGTTACGTTATTGAAAATATGTCATGGGGAGTTCGAAAATGTTATTTTTATTTGTTGCAAAAATCGAAACCATTGTATGAACAACATTTAAAATCAGACTTTACAGAATGTAACCCTTTAAATTCGCAATCTTGATAAGAAACACTTAAACAAAAAAAAAACCCATATCACGAAAAATCTCAATTTTTAACAGACCTACAATATCTTGAATCTAAAAGTTTCCCAAAACATTGAGAATGGCTATCAAATGCGAGTTAACAGCGGGACCTCTCCTTAATTAGGAGTCCTGCTACGTTAGCCCTTCTGTGTGAGCCTTAAGGAACACTTTTCAACCCCTTTACTTAGTAATTGGCACGATAAGAATGTCCAGGGGCGTGTGAGAACGATGTAGGCACTTGCAGCCGTTGCGAGACGAGAGAAAGATATAGGTAACGGGAATTTTTCAACTTCGATTATTGTGGGTATTGATAGGATAACACAGCCAAGGGAAATTAAGGCTGGAGGAGATAGGGAGGACTAAAACATGGAATCGTTTTGTTGTGAGATTTTGATACTTTATTATTCAAAACAAATATATTTAGAAGTTTCAATATTTCTGTAGTCTGACAGACAATGTATTTAATGTAATTTATGTGGAGTTAGCAGACCCAATAGAGGACATCACACGATAAAAAAAAACTTGCTACCAAGAAAAACTGCAGCCAAATAATACAAAGCGTTTTTTCCCACAATAACAACTTGTTTCACCAATATCTTAACAAGCAAAACATTACAAAATAATAGCATGTGCCCACAGGGCAATATTATAGGGTTCGCTAGGCCGAATTTATTTTTCCTATAAGATCTCTTGAAGTGGCGTCAAGCCGTCTCCCTCAGTAGGGGTGCCAATTACTGGAAAATAATGTTTTTATTTTGATTTTTATTTAGGGGCGGTCGTGGGACAGCCCTGAAAGGCACACCCTATATTAAAATGAGGTTAGTTCTTTGATTGACGTCTTTACATTTTCTATTGTTCGATTGACTTTTGGCTTTTTTGGTTCCCATTGAATCAAGTATGTGTTATTTAAAAGCGCCTTGGTTTTGTGTGACATTGATTTAATTATTTTCTGACATAAATAGCTACGTGTTGTCTGAAACTCGTTAAGTTCATGTTATTGTTATCGTAGACTTCAGACTCAGTATATAAAGTAGTAGTATAAGAGTATATATATAGTAGTATACCTACATCTGCAACAGCTTTGTGGGGCTTAGCGAAATCAGTTATGTAAAACCATTACGAAAACAATTCCATTACGATTAACACGAATACTTCACTGCCGGCATTTCAATAAGCACTCGATCCGAGGGCCGAAATCCTCCGTGATCTCCAGATAAAATCGCAATCAAACAATAAAATTGCCGTCGAAATTAGAGCCGCACCCCAACACGGCCAACGCAGGCACCCGATGTCGATTCCCACCTAGCGTCCCCGCTGCGCACACGTCAACCATTCAACAAAAACAATACACTATGGGAATGCAAACTCAAACTATTGTATTGATTAAGTCATTGAAATATTCTTTAATTTTGTCCACGAAAGCTTTGTCGGAGCATTGTGTAGTTCCTTAGGCGGTATTATGGGAATTCCATCAATTTGCTAACGCGTGGCGCTAGAATTTGACCCCATCGCACTTAGACATAATCGATTCTTTAACTTTTGTTGGCTCACAATAAGTTTTGTGCGAAATAATTCGTTTATTCGTGTAATAGTATTCGTTTTAATTGTTATGGGTGCTTGTTCCTTAGTAACACGATGACTGAATGGACTTACCAAAGAATTAGGTCTTTCTTTAGAATTGACAGCACTCCTTGAGAAAATAAGAATTTCAAGTAATATGATGTTATCATCAAGACGGTTCTAAATGAAAAGTGTCATTTGGTGGGTTACAAGTAATTCAGTAGTGTCAGACGTTATGATAGATGATGCTCTTTGTGTAGCGGCAATTTTCTATCTCGTGATGAATTCTCTAGACCTTGAAATTTATATAAAAGCCCTATTAAAGCGAGTTGCCGAAGAGCGATTACGAAGGTTTAAGATTTTAGGTAAACATATTTTTGGAATTTTCGGATAAAATTGTTAAAGAGTATTAAGGATCTCAATAATGATATTAAAAGAACATTTATTAAAGGTGGTTGATCTGAAAATATTGATGAAAAGTTTTAAAAAGACTTTGTAGATATGAATGATAATATTTAAGTGTAAAATGAGTCACATCACAAAGACAACATAGATACTTAAATTTGTGAAATACCTTTTCAAACGCTCACGTACTTATGCGTAACTACTGTTGACAATCATCAACAACTAAAAAGCACCCAAACTAACACAAAACAGTACAAAAAAACACTTAAAACCAACATACCTGCCGAGTATCTTGGAGACGCAGCCGTTGGAGACTTGCAGGATGCGGCTGATATCGCAGGGCCTCGCGCCCGAGTGCGCCAGCTCCACGATCTTCTGGCGCGTCGAGTCGGGTAACGGCCTGCCGTTGACGTAGACCCCGCCGAGCTGGTTAATGCCGCTGTGCCCGGCTGAGGAGCACCCAAATAGGGCCCCGCCCCCCATCGCCGCGCTGTGCATCAGCTCGTCTGTAATAGATGGTGGTGTTAACTGAACTGGTTAGGGGTAAGGTTGTCATAATGTTGGCTTCTAAATGACTACATTGGCTACCCAGTAATTTAGAGACACGAGGGAACATCAAAATCACTAAGCATGGCAAACGAATTCCTTTAAATATACGGGGTTATTGGTAAAACATTACCAACCTCTTAAGGGGTCATTGTACTCATCATTATGAACAAACCTAAAATCGCGAAAAAAAAATCAGCTGTTCCCTACATTTATGGTCGTATAACTCGTCAAAATGTAGGGAACAGCAGATTTTTTTTTTCGCGATTTCAAGTTTGGTCCCATAGTAAAAGTTGTTCATAATGATGAGTACAATGACCTCTTAAGAGGTTGTTAATGTTTTAGCAATAACCCTGTATATATGAGAGTAATTAATTACTACGTCATTACAACGCATGGAACATGTTTGCTATCAATCAGTCTGATCGTCTATTAAATATTTATGAGAAACTGTTTTACAGATGTTAACCTCGTCTAACGCTTTTTGAACCTTTGTTTCATCGTCATTACAGAAAAATTTGGTAAGTACTTTAAAGTTTGAACTTTTAAAGCTTATCTTGTGGTTCTTCGCAGGCATTGTTAATAGATATTGCGAATATTTCATCTCATCTTTTTTGTGTATATGTCTGATGTATAAAAAGGTTCTAATCGAAGTTCCAACAATAAAACATCACATCTGCACCTCTTCAAGTTCTGACGCTTCCTCAAGTTTTACTTAAGTGGTATCCTCATGTATAGAAACACCCTTTTACATTATCTCCTAGATAATATCAGCCTCAAACTATAGACTGCGCCCATCTTTCAAAAAAAGGTCGTAAAAAACGTAACCCGTTTAAAAAAATAATCCGCTTTGCGAAAAGTATCTTCAATAAAAAAGGGGTTTCGCGGTGCCCGATAGAAAACCACAAATTTTTATCTAATCTTCGGAGATTCAAAGATATTTTGAGCTTCATTGTTTGTATGGACCGTTAATACATCTTCTTTGGCATTTTTTGTGTTTGCGTGCGGATTTCTTAGAAAGAAAAGAAAATACGTTTATAAACGTACGTTACCTACGTTACGTTTTTTTTTGTTCTTAGATTAAGATTTTATAGGATCAAAACTAGGATCATACATTTTTGGAGATTTCATGTTAATGTATTGTTTTATTTGTTCAAACCTACTCCAAACATAGCCTCACACATCGAGCAAACAAAATGACTCCCAAACTATGTGCACAGGGATCCTTTAATCGGGTACCAAATTAGACGGTTGGTCCGTCCACAATTATAACCACGCGAACTCTTTACAAGCCAATAGTCTTGAATAGGAGTGCATTAGATCGGATGAGCACAACCGTTGGTCTGACAATTCTTTTTATCCACCCCTCACAAACACGCGGTAAAAAGTGAACAATTGGATGCCCTTGATTAAAGCCCTAAAGGGTGGGGTCCTAAGTTCATTGTTTTGTCCCGGCAATTTTTTTTGCGGCCGTCTCGTGTATAATTTTCGTAGTTCGTGCATCGAATCCAAAGCGGCTGCCTTTTGTTTTTTTTTTTGTTCTTTTCGTATTATTGGACATTCTTGTATTAGTTGATTGGTGCTGTGGATGCTGAATACAGTCGTAAGAAAAATGTTCCTGAAAGCTTTACACATACATCACTTAATCAACCTATGACGTTCCCACTGCTGGGACACAGACCTCCTCTCTATGAGAGGTAGTGGGCCGTAATCCACGACACAGGCTCAGTGCGGGTTAGTATATCTCACATGTCTTCGATTCTTTTGTTCCTAGAACACGCCAGTTTTCTCACGATGTTTTCCTTCACCAATTAGGGAGGGGTGATGAAATAAATTACACAAAGTAAAGCGTCTGCCTGGGTTCGAACCCACGACCCACCACCATGCCATGCCACCATACCAACCATACCATGCTCGTAAGCATTAACATTTGTATTTAACTAGAATTTCCAATAGTACTAAAATCACTAGCTGGATATGGCTTGAAATAGTCCAATAGAGTTTACATGAAAGAGTAAGGTTTTTACCGGTAGCAGGATGCATAGACAGAGCACAGAAGCTTTGATTGGATTTGGCAGTTCTTATGCCACCTGCCCCCGAATTCAATCAAAAATACAGGTCTAGACTTTCCCGAACAAATTAATAACCACAAGTCGTCCGCCAATTTAGTGTGCGTTTCGAGTGGCAAGTTGTCGCGTCGCCGTTGTTGATCGCGCCCGGTGCTCACCTTCCCGCGGCTTGCTAACAAGCTCGCGTTAAAAGAACAATGGACAATCGTACGCCCACCCTACGCCCCGCAGGGTGTATGGGATAGGAGGTAGCGGTGAGCGATTTTGGAGCGGAGATTGGCAGTTTTTGGAAGGGTTATTGGTGGTTTTGTGGCGAATTATTATGAAATTAAGTCTAAATTATGGTGTATATTTGTATAATATCTCAGAATTTTTTCTAAGAATAATATAACACCGTTCCTTTACGAACAATGAGGAAGCTCTCTTTGGTACTTCGTTAGTTTAACGTAATACTAAGTAGTCTGCCTAGCCTTTTCCCAACTATGTTGGGGTCGGAGTCCAGACTATCCGGATGCAGCTGGATATCAGTATTTTACATGCAGTGACTGCCTATCTGACCTCCACAACCCATTTACTGGGTAATACGATACCCCTCGGTAAGACTGGTTGTCGGACATGATATTCCTATTATTAAGTCAATTTGAGACCTCCTTCAAAGCTTCTAACCACATCTAGCTGAATATTCTGAAAAATCGTAGTAAAAAATATAGGTAAATTAGACGTAAATTTGACAGATTGTGACTGAGATTGCGACCGTTCCTAAAAATAGGCGGGAATTGCCTCTTTGTTCTTCTTATAAAAAAGTCCTCCGGCCATGACCCAAACCAGCCAGTATTATAATGCATAAGCGTGTGTGCACACACACCCGCTCTTCCCTCACTCTTATAGTCCGATGGCACGGCAATCCGACACGACCGGAGAGAGCTCAGGCGCAGGACCAACGGCTTAGCGTGCTTTTCGAGGCACGGGGGTATCACACCGCAAACTTCCAAACTCCGGGCTGTTACTAAGAAATTCCCAATGGAAAAACCCAGTCTGCCCGACCCGGGAATCGAACCCAGAACCCCACGCTTGCGAGCACATGACCAACGGGGCAGTCTTCCTATACTAAAGATTCCATTATGACAGCTTAGTTTAAATCTCAAATCGCTCCCGCAACCGCTCCCGCTCCCGCTCACGTTAAGGCCTGTTGTCACACCCACTGTCGGCGCAAGTACGCATGTCGTGTGAGGGAGTGTTTTAATTTCAGAGGTGCAATTTATTCGAGCGATTTATTTTTAATCCCCGTTTTTATGGGTGCGACGCTATAAATTTCATTTATAGTTGTTGTTATTTATTTTTTTAGTTTTTTGTGTGTATGTAGGTAGGTGCGTAGGTACCTATGTGTGTGCGCGGTTTTATTGCGGATAATTCTGGATGTGACTTTTAGTACATGAGTTCTGAGTTCGGGATGGTGCGCGGGATTTTGTAAAAGATTCTGATGGTTTGTGCCTGTGGGTAGTGTGCGGTTTCGATTAGAAAAACAATGTTATGCATTTAACTTTGTGACAGAAAACACTTGTTAGTTACAGGACAACGTGGTTCAATGTTGTACAACATTTATAATTCTCACTCATCATCTGTCAAGCCTTTTCCCAACTATGTTAGGGTCGGCTTCAGTCTAACCGAGCCTGTAACCGTCGAGTCTAACCGTCATGGAGCGACTGCCTATCTGACCTCCACAACCCAGTTACTGGGTAATACGATACCCCTTGGTAAGACTGGTTGTTGTGCTGGAACTTTAATAATTTTAACTAAATGCAAAAGCGAGTTTGTTTGTTACGCTTCCCGCTAAAACGGCTGAATGGATTTGGATGAAATTTGGCATATGCGTAGACAGACAATGACCTGGAGAAGGACATAGGCTACTTTTCATGCTGGATTCCAGACGAAGTCACGGGCAACAACTAGTTATGTAATAAAAAAAATATTATCAGCTCATCCTATGATATTTACTTAACGTAGCACAAAAACTGTCGTTAAATAGATAAAAACGTCAAATTAAACATTAATCAAACTTTACATACAGACAGTACATAGGGGTTGCAACCCTGTCGACAGCACACCTGGTGGCATCCCCCACTTAAATACCCTTCTTATTATTATTTTGTATCTGTTTTTGAATTGCTTAAATCTATGGGGGAGATTTAATTGTACGCTAAACGCATAGTCGCCATATTGGATGCGCTGAAGCTTGTCAAACGATTTGAATTTGGAACGGATCGCATTAATTTCTGTTACCATAGAGTATTTACTTAAAGTTAAACCTGTTTGGAACAGACATTGATGGAAAGGATTAAAAAATAGTATCTAATCGTATGCTGTTTTGTTGGTTCTGTCTATTGAACTTTCTATGAAAGTGTAAAATATACCTACATAGTTTTGTATAAAAAATTAAATTAAAAATTTAAAAAACCCCCGACAAAAATAAAATTAAGGAATCCCTACAAAAAGCATGAAATAAAAAAATCTTATGGAAGTCGGGGGACCGTTCTGCATGTGGAACAGCTTCTATTCTGTGGTCCCCCGACTTCCATAAGATTTTTTTATTTCATGCTTTTTGTAGGGATTCCTTAATTTTATTTTTGTCGGGGGTTTTTTAAATTTTTAATTTAATTTTTTATTTCATGCTTTTTGTAGGGACTCCTTAATTTTTGTATTTCATTTCTTTTATTTTCTTCCGTTTTAAGATTCTGGTAATTTGGTGTTTAATCAGGTTTTTTATCCGTCAAAAAATATTGATTAAGTAATTTATAGTTGAAGAATAATTTTTAAGACTAAACAGATTTTTTTTGTTTGATTATATTTTTCAAGTTTTTAGTTTTCATTTCGATGTAGTTAATATTCCTCATTCCCTTTCAATAAGTATAGTGTACATTATTCTACTTGTCAAGCCCTTGCATTTGATACCTATATTGAAGGAGTTGTGAAAAAAAAAATGTAATTCGCCATTTTGTGGTGGCGGCCATCTTGGATTTGAAATTTTTAATAGTGTATAGTATTCTACTAGTCAAGCCCTTTCATTTGATATCCATATTGAGGGAGTTGAGAAAAAAAAATGTAATTCGCCACTTTGTTGTGGCGGCCATCTTGGATTTGAAATTTGTTATAGTGTATAGTATTCTACTATTGAAGCCCTTTCATTTGATACCCATATTGAGGGAATTGTGAAAAAATATGTTATCCGCCATTTTGTAGCGGCGGCCATCTTGGACCGATTTTCATCAAACATAGCTAAGAACACTCCCGACTAATACACCTTTCAAACAAAAAAAACTAAATCAAAATCGGTTCATCCGTTCGGGAGCTACGATGCCACAGACAGACACACACACACACACACACATACACACACACACACACACACACACACACACACACACAGACACGTCAAACTTATAACACCCCGTCGTTTTTGCGTCGGGGGTTAAAAATTACATTTAGACATTTACAGATACCTAAACATATATCATTGATTGCATAAGACTTCAAGATACGGAGTCTTGTCTCCTAAGCACAAATAAAATATGAATTAAACGACTATCAAAAGAATTAATGTACGCCACTGTATATTGCATGCCAAAAGCTTTCGCAATTAGTCTGGCCTCTTTATTTGCTACTTTCTGAGAAAATTAATCGCTGAAATGTTAATCAGAGATAAATATTAACATCTACAAAGTCGTAATTATTGACGTTAGTCCCTAAAGTCATTGACATGCAACAATGGAGAACCTATCAAACTAAAAAAAAAAAACTTAATAAAAACCGTTTTTTTGTAAACGTATTTCATGGCGTTTTGTTTCGCCGTGACATAATTTATGGTGAATATAGCGGACCACGCCCCTTTAGTGGATGCGTAACAAAAAACCGTCATTGACAAACGGGTGTCTATGGTGAGATGAGTATGAGTGCTTATAGAGTTTGAAATTGGAAAAAGTTTGTAAGTGTTTTTTTTTCTACTGGATAGTGATGTTACGATTTTTAGGAACTTTACTATGGTAGTTTAGGTATACTTAAATTTCTATGTGAAGTATTTTCACGAAAAAAAACTGTCTTGTACTTAATACTACAAATAACGGTCATTTATCAACAATTTGATAACTGAAACCTATAAAAAATAAACAAAAACAGTCTTGGATTTATGTTAAAACGCAAGCATTGTTTAAAAATTAAAAACACTGCAACAATAAGTACTCACTTAAAAATCAAAAACTATTCTAACAATGGTTTCAGTCACTTTTAACAAAAGAGTTTGAATTGTTCTTTGCAAATTGTCATTGAGAATACAGTTAAGTAAGAGATAAACTATTTTAACTAAAGTATTCTGTCGTCTTAACTTTTGTTAGACGGCTTATGTAACCAGTTTACAGTTTTATAAAAAATGGAGATAGATTTAATTTTTACTGTTATGTATCTGATTTATTTACATGTAAGTATCAACCTACTTTCTAAACTTCAGTCAGATAAACATGTGATTTAATACTACATTTGCTGTAAGTAAGTCAATTAACTAAGATATATAATAACTTTTTCATTTTATTGTTAATAGTGTGTACAATATTTAATTTTATACTAAATCGAACAGTGTGTTCACAACAATAATTAATGTAATAATTTAACTAAAACTAACCTATACACGCCGTAATACGATCGGGAAATACTCTAGCTATTCTAAATTCAAAATTTGAATATTCAAAGCGTTCCATCGGACACAGTCAGCCCGTAGCGGAGTACTCAATCATTAAAATTCCCACAGTGCAGCAACAAAGAAAAGTCTATTTATCCCTCTCCAACAACTGTTTTTCCGGTCTATTTGTCTTTATCTGGCGCTTAATGTGACACAATTGTCGCATGCTCCGTTTGCTTGGCTTGGCTATGGTGAAATATAATTATATTTCTGTTATGCTTCAGCCAAGTCACCAGTTTTAATGGATTGAGGTGTATTGTGAGGTTCAATTCGCTATTTAGTTCATAAATACTTCACTAGAATAACTTATCACTGTTTTTGAGTTGTTTATCAGTATTTTGCCACTGGAGTATCCAAGATCGGGATTTTTCATTAAGTGCCCTGGACTGGAGTCATTGTAGCATATCAATGCCTGTAGTCGATGTTTATTGTATCGGGGACAAACGTGTAGGAGCTTATGGTATAAAGCTAAGTGACGTGACTTAAGTTAAGTGACGTATCGTAAGTAACAACTCAAAAGACGACGTTACAAACAAAACATATATTACAGCTACATTTATACTGACAAAGCGGCTTCAGCAAACACTAAACTGGTATTTACCAAAAGGTCAGTTAACTTTAACAACTTGTAAACTTACTAAGTTAGTCAAGCTACCTTTAGTAGGCTATGTAAATGAAGATTAAGTAGATCTTTGAGATGCAGAGGAGAGAGTACGTGTTTGAGGGGTTGTGGGCAGATGAATCGAAAGGTAGGATGGAGAAGTTAAGCTGCGTGGGTGAGGTCTGACCTTGGATGGGTGATCGGCTACTGTGTAGAAATTTTATAAAAAATATACATAGATAAGACAAGTCATTTCTGACGATGGGATTTCCCATCGTCAGAAATGACGACCTATCATACGAAACTTCAAGTCATTTAGGGGACGAATTTTTAAAAATCCTTCCCGAGTGCTCACTTTCGTTAAGCGAGTATGTGTATACGGAACTCTTCTGCAAATTTACATGCTAGGACTATAGTTTTAGACTGTCTGTGAATGAATCAATTTAAGATTTTTATTAACTAGATGTGTACCTAAGGGCTTGGTGGCCAATTGGATTACTCCATCAACATGAATAAGCAAAGGTTGATTCTTGGATGGGTGACCAAAATCAAGTGCTTCGAAGTTCACGTATATACTTTTGTGTAGTTTTGTATGTTTATAAGAATCGTGAAACGTATGATTTAAGTCGAAAATAATTGAAAATTTTACTGTTTAGTGTGTGACCTTTCGAATAAGTTGTCAGTGAGTGTTGTATCTTTATCGAAAAGGTTCTGTATTGTTTAGATTTTAGATTAATACATACGTAGATGGACAGTCTCAATGATTCCCTGCTGATCTGAGAACGAAGAAAAAATACAGGTGAAGTACAACATCTATGAACTAAAAACTATGGAGACGGGATTTGTGCAGTGCGCAAGAGTGGATTACTGCGTTTATGTCTTTTCTATCTATAGATATTACAAAGTAGAGTGGCTTTTCGTGTCTATTTGTATGATCGCGGTGTTCTTGTTAAATACGGATTTTGACGCGGTTTTCATCATTAGCAAATTTATTCCGGAAGGTTTATGTGTATTAATATTAAACTTACATAATTATAATAAAGACATCTCAATGTTTTGTCTAGTCGTAAAAACCTTGCTAGGCCGGGGCAGATCGCTAATAATCACACTAATATTATAAAGGCGAAAGTTTGTGAGTGTGTGTGTGTGTTTATATGTTTGTTACTTCTTCACGCTCAAACGGCTGGGCCAATTTTAATAAAATTTTGTATGGAGGTAGCTGACACCCTGGATTAACATACAGTCTACTTTTTCTCCCGATATTCCCGCGGGAGCGACACTTATGCGGGTGAAACCGCGGGGCGCAGCTAGTACCTGTATAAAGTGAACGCGCAAATAGAGTACTATGTATTCGTAATGATCTTAGATCCCTATTTTCAGCGGGGTAATTGCGTAACACACTAACAGTAGCATGGCTTTCATTTTGACAGTTCAACAACATTCATTGCGTTATATACGGTGTTGAGCAGAAAAAAAAATCGAATATAAGAAGCAATGGATTGGCAATATCCTTCAAACTGATTTAGATTGTGATTGAAAGTGTTTTACACGATTAGGGTGCAGGTTGGTTGGATGAAACCAGAGCTGGTCTGACTTAGCTCTGAAACGAACGTTGCTTACTGTATTATAATCTTTATGCTATGACTTATGAAATAACTGATCCCGACTCGAAAGTAAGAAAATAACATCATCCGGATTTTCATAAAGGTACAGTATTTTTTTGTCAACTTGAGTCAATATTGGTTAAAGCTGAGGGTTCTAATCTGGGCAAGTAGCAATGTGACTTTTTCCATATGTATAGTCGACAAAAGTTATAAGTATGCAGGATCGTTAGATATAGTTTGTTTAGTAAGAAACCGATGGATGTTCTCGAATAAAATTTGATTTTATTAATAGAAAACAAACGGCTCATTAATCAAATTAAATTTCAGTCGACAACATCCATCGGTTTCTTACTTAACTTCAACTATATCCGACGATCCTACATGCTTATCTCTTTTGTTGACTGTACCTACTTTCTGAGTTTATTTTGGACATTATTGTCGTCGGTGAAGGAAAACATCGTGAGGAAATTATAAATCTGAAATCCTCAACCCGTCTTGAGCAAGCGTCTTCTCCGTATGAGAAGAAGCCTTCTCTGTTTGAGAAGATGACTTTGCCCTGTAGTGTTACAATACTATTGTTGTCCCACTACAGGGCAAAGGCCTGTTCCTGCACCCCGATTGCGTAACACACTATCAATCTCAATCTGAATGATTTTGAAGTATATTGCTAATCCATTGCTTCATATGTTCGAGAAAATTGTCTGCTAAACAACGTAAATAACGCAATGAATGTCGTTGAATAGTCAAAATGAAAGCCATTGCTACTGATAGTGTGTAACGCAATTATCCAGCTGGTCTTATTACTCTCATCCCACATTTCGGAACATTGGCGAAAAATTCCAAAAAAATTCCAGGTCCCACCATACTAATCCTCACTTCAAGACCTGTTCTAATTTACAGTTCTGTTTACCTCGTACAGCTGAAACTTGATGATACACACAAAGGGAAGCAACTGATGCAGGGAGCGTATTTGCAGCGAGAGGTTAATTAACTTTAACGGGTTACTAAGTTGGTCGGGCAAGTCGCATCCAAGTGCTGGCGGGAAAACACTTGAGAAGATTACAGAGGTAAAAGATTGGTTGGTAATAAAATATGTAACTTTTTGATCCTTAAGAAATGTCTATCTTTGGCTATCTTTTGAATTGTTTGAGATCTTCTAGAAAGTATGAGATATGAACTTGGGGCCTAAAAAGGCCACTTTGGCAGGATTATAAAAGAATAATCATAATATGGCGAAGACAGTCCGTGTTTTTCTTTTGTTCAATGCACTACGTAGGTATAGGTAATCAAGGAGATTGGGATTGGATTGATTGGTATTTTAGCACAGATAAAAAAAAATACTGAAAAATCCTTCACCAATGGGATTTGATACGATTAACTTAACACTTAACTGTCCATTATGATTCATAATGTTATCCTTTTATGATTTTGCCAAAGTGGCCTTTTTAGGCCCCCTGGTTCTGAGCACGAATGCACCCACCAAGTAAGGCCGTAAACCGCGCCTTAGGAAAAATGTGTCTGTCAAGAAGCTTCCATAGTGATCCATACATAACGTGACCATTTATTTTTTTGTCAGAGCGGGGCCCTCGCGGAATTAAACAAAAAAAAAAAAAACTTATTTTATTAGGCATTTACTAAAAAGAGAAAAGGACATGAAAAATAATATATTAGCTAAGTATAATATGTAATTTTAACATTACAAGACGCATTTGTTTTGTATTTGTCGGTGGAGCAAATTAGTTTTAAAATATCGGGTCCAGTTTTTAAGCAGGAATGGAGCTTATCACATGATTTGTCGATGTTAGTCTTTGTAATTAAAATACTGGTATTTAGCTGCATCCGGTCAGACTGGAAGCCGGCCCGAACATAGATGGGAAAAGGCTAGACAGATGAGTCTTAGTAATTAAAATTTATAGACTACTTATGTATCTATTATGGTTTGTGCTGTCTTATGAATAAATTGAATATCGTTTGGTCCCTTTGTAAAAGCGGGACATTTTTGCTCTGGTTGGGGACAACGGGACAGACAGCCTAAAATCGGGACTGTCCCGCCAAAAGTGGCACGAATGGTCACGTTATCCATACAACACCGACGAACCGTGCCTACGTACGGCGTATAAACCGTAGTTTTTCACGGCAAGAAAAACGTTTGTGTATAAAGGGCCTAAGGTAACATAAATTGGAACGATTTTAAAATTTAAAATACTCATTTCGCACTTATTATTTATTTATTTATTACTTACCCCCTTACTAACAAACGTATTATATCAGATGAAAATAGTTACACATTGATTTCTCTCTTTCAGTCGTCAGTAATTTGATTTTCGAAAGAAGATGACAAAGCCTTGTGTAACTATATAAAAAAATCAGCTGTTCCCTACATTTTAACGAGTTATACGAACATAAATGTAGGGAACAGCTGATTTTTTTTCGCGGTTTCAGGTTTGCTCCCATAGTAAAAGTTGTTCATAATAATGAGTACAATGACCTCTTAAGAGGTTGGTAATGTTTTACCAATAACCCTGTATATTCGCTAAAACTATTTTTTTTTTGACTGCCTCGTTGTGCTACTTTACTGTTGTGCATGTGGTATTGGGTTTAATTCCCAGGTCGAGCAATGTGTTATCGGATTTTTCAATATGGAATTTCTCAGTAGCAGCTCGGAGTCTGGATTTGTGCCCAGTTGATGGAGATAGGCTCGCCATCTACATGGGACTGAAACATAACTGGCGAAATGTGTGTGTACTATAGGTACTCCTCTGCTTAACCTTACAGGGAATTCAGGCGTGATGATATTATCCATACTATAATATTATAAATTCGAAAGTAACTCTGTCTGTCTGTATGTTACCTTTTCACGCCTAAACCACTGAACGGATTTCGATAAAATTTGGCAGAGTGATAGACTCACAATCACTATCACTGAAAATCGGGATAAAAACTATCATATGTCCTTCTTACATAGGATAGTTTTTATCCCGATGTTCTCCCGGGATCGACACTTATGTGGGTGAAACCGCGGGGCGCTGCTAGTATGTTATATTTTTTTGTTGCCAGACCAAGATCGGGAGTGAAAATGATCGTCTTCTTAGTCCAAAATTGTAATTAGGTTTTTCCATTAGGAATTTCATTGTAACAGCTCAGAGTTTGAAAGTTGGCGGTGTGATACCCCCGTGCCTCGGAAAGCACGTTAAGCCGTTGGTTCTGCGCCTGATCTTTCTCCGGTCGTGTCGGATTGCATGTCATCCCATCGGACTATGAGAGTAAGGGATGAGAGAGTGCACCTGTGACTACGCGGGAGATACTATAGATCGCAAGTGTGTGCGCACACTTGTGATCTATAGTATCTCCCGCGCCGAAGGCTAGTCTTCGTTAAGTTTGGCCGCCATGGCCGAATTACGGTCTGGACGACTATTATTGCAAAGTTAAAAAAAATTTGAATGATTTATTTTATTTATAATGTGCACAGCAATAGAGTGGAACTCTCTACCTGCGTGTTTCCGAGCGCACACAAACGGAATCTCTTCAAAGTTCTTACTTTGAAGAGATCCAGGTTGTGAAGAGGCGAGTGAGCTTACCCAGAAGAAGCCTGTTCACTCTTGTGAACAGGCTTCTTCTGGGTAAGCTCACTCCATTGTCGACTTTG
Organism: Oligia latruncula; assembly: GCA_948474745.1. NCBI lineage: Eukaryota > Metazoa > Arthropoda > Insecta > Lepidoptera > Noctuidae > Oligia > Oligia latruncula. The sequence continues at coordinate 9,915,560 of OX419700.1, forward strand.
TCTCTGACACCTCGGACCCAGACTAGAGTCAAGAGCAAACCCATTTCAAATAAAAAAAAAGATTTTATCAAGCTTCTAAATGCATAATTTTATTATTTATGTGATTTTTTTTTCTGAGACATCTAAACTCTTTTATTACTCCTAAAGTTATGATTGTCCATATTGCATTTTAGTGCACGATGCTTTCCAAGACAGCCTAGCCAATTAGTAGAAAGAGTATTGACCAAACAACCGCGTCGTGTATTCCTAGGTCAGCTAACTTTAAATTGCAAATTGGTAACTTGGGAATCTGCTAGCTTAGCAAAGGCAAACGCTTGTTTATAACTGAGTAATCCTTGCTTAATGTAAAATTGTAACTTTGTTCTAATATGATAGGTACACTGCGGGGTAATTGCGTAACACACTAACAATAAATAGCAATGAAATTAATTTTGACAGATCTACAACATTCATTGCGTTATTTACGTTGTTTAACTGACAAATTTTTCGAACATTTATGAAGCAACTATAGCTTCCGCCCGCGGTTTCGCACGCGAGGTATGCCGATAAAAACTATCCTATATCCTTCCCCGGGAAGAAATCTATCTCTAATTTTATGGAAATCCGTTCAGTGGTTTAGACGTGAAAAGGTAACACACAGACAGACAGAGTTACTTACGAATTTATGATATTAGTATGGATGGATTAGCAATATCCTTCAAAATGATTAAGATTGTTATTGATAGTGTGTTACGCAATTAGCCGCTTGGGTGTGCCGCGTCCCAAGGTTACGTCAATTACGCACACGTCATCGCTGTCATTTGTTTGATTTTCAACTACAGATAACTAATTTCGTAATAATGCTACGCACACACGGTTTTTGGCACAAATGTACTCTATTTAGTAACTCGACTAAAGAACATGGAACGCAAGCAATACTCCCATAGACAAAATTACGAAAAATAAAATACTGAGCCGTGGAACGTGCTTGCTGTCACAATTTTTTCCGGGTCTAGTTCAGGACGGGCTCAAAAAGCGGATGTGCACACGAGGCAGAATCGTGGACGCTCTCACCTAAGCGGCTAAGGTTATGGTCGAGAATATTAATAAACTATTTCGATCCCGTGGGAATATCGGGATAAAAAGTATAAGCCTATATGTTAATCCAGGCTGTCAGCTACCTCTATACAAAATTTTATCAAAATTGGTCTAGCCGTTTGAGCGTGAAGAAGTAACAAACATACTAACACACACACACACACTCACAAACTTTCGCCTTTATAATATTAGTGTGATATGATTTACAAACAGTATGTGTACGGTCAGAATCAGTTTAAGAAAATAGGTTTTTGATGACATTTGATGATGATGATGAACAAATCGTCTTAAGTAGACAGAAATATCCCTAATATACAATTAATTCGGCCATCTTCGTCTAAGTGCACCCTCAGACAATACAAATCAAATGAAACACCGTCTCCTAAGTGAAGTCTCACTTAATAAGCTGTGAGCAGTTGAGCACCCGAACCGTCTGCGTAGGCACTAAGTTGTAATAGTAGGTGCACTTGATTAAGTCTACATGAGGGAAAATCGGACTGTCCGGTGAGTGCACGCTTTGCCTGAAGGGTCTACTTATAATGGATTTGTGTGAGTACTAAGGGTAGGTAGTGATATGTACTGGAATTTATAATAAAGAGGAATATGTTTCTCGACGGCACCATAACCAGTTTGGTGTTGGCGGAATCTTCTTTATAAAAAAGTGCTGTTTGTAATGTCAAAATCACCAGCTTTTTACTAAATGCTTAAGAAAGTATACTATACCATCGGTACTTCTAACAAAAAACAATTTATGAAATTGTTTTCTGTCTGTCTGTTCCGGCTAGTCCTCCGAAACGGCTGAACCGATTTTGATGAAATTTCGTATAGGGATATCTTGAACCCTGGTAAAGGACACGCAACTTTTTATCGACATAAGTACCACGTGAGTGAAACCACGAGCGGAAGTTAGTCTGTTTATATAATTGAGTCACTCATGTGACGAATTTGGCAGTTTATTGATCGCATTATCGATAACCCTATGATAAGTTTGCAAATTAAATATCCCGTAGGTTTAACCCTTAACAATCTTTCCTAAATATGTATTAAATCATTGCGTCAGATGGAGATAAAGTTAAACCGTCTCAAGAGCACAATCTGACTCTTATTGCTATTCCCTGTCGAAAAGCAACAATGAAACCAAAAATAAGTATGGTATCAGAAGTTCCGCTGTCAAACAGTTTCACACAAGAACTTCGCCAACCAAAACGCGAGTTTGAATCGAGAACCCGAAGTACAGCCAACAAAACCAAATCCGAAGTCTGTTAGTTAGAAAGCCGAGAACTTAGCTCTTACGTAGTACCGAAACTTGTATAGTTGTAAGTTGTAACTGTAGTAAACAAGCACCTAGTTAACACTTATTGATACTTAACGTTGACTTGAAAACTTGACGACTTATTGTTATCACGGATAAGTTTGCCTGTTTGCTTTTCGTACAAAAGATATGGAGTTTCATATCTGAATGATATTGGTTAAAGTTACGACTGTCTTAGTGTCTGTGTTGCCTAGTTTACAGGCGATTTTGTTAAAGTTCGATTTGAGTATTTTGAGGTCTTTTGTTTGTAGAAAGCGTGCCTGTGAATGAATCTATATTTTCTAAGAAAACCATAATGTTACTGGTATGAGGATCATCTTTTGTCATGGAAGGCGTTTTGCTTTCCTGTCAGTCTGTGTTCCAACCCTAGTTCTCAGTTTCTCTATGATCGTGAGTTATACTTTAAGGAAAACTCTTTATCTTTCCTCTTTTTTCAGCTTACGTTGTTTTCGTTCGACCACAACATAAGCTTAGAATAGCGTTTTCTAAACAGGGTTATTTGTAAAACATTATTAGCAACCTCTTATAAGGTCATTGTACTCATCATTAAGAACAACTTTCACTATGGTACCAAACCTGAAATCGCGAAAAACAAATCAACTGTTCCCTACATTTATGTTCGTATAACTCGTCAAAATGTAGGGAACAGCAGATTATTTTTTTCGCGATTTCAGGTTTGGTCCCATAGTAAAAGTTGTTCATAATGATGAGTACAATGACCTCTTAAGAGGTTGTTAATGTTTTACCAATAACCCTGTATAAGTTAGGATGAATGAAGTACAAACTCAACGTACCCTTATGCGGCATCTTCCAGAAAGCTTCTGCCGCCGTGGTGGGTTCCCGCGGCGGCGCGACCAGCCCGCCGACCAGCGTGGTGGCGGCGTGCGCGGGCGCCGGCGCCGGCCGCCCCCAGCCCCCGTGGAGAGCCACCCCGTAAACTTGCCCCCACACCACCCTCTACTCCCACTTAACACCCCTGAACTCCCCCACTCCAATTTGACCCCAAAAATCTCTAAGCGCACGCGCACTTTAAAACTTATGCGGCATCTCTTCGTGACCTGCGAACAAAGAAATTCACGTTTAAAGAAATTTATTGACCCCAATCCAACATTAGACAATCGCATCATCAATTACAATCAAGGCTCGTCATTACGCTCCTTTGAAGCCTTCTCGTTCCGTCTCTTTTCCTCTTATAACTTTTTGTACTTGAAAGAAAGAGTGCAGAGAGACTAATTGGTAGATGATGCTGCTGAATTGTGTGTTAGTTGGAAAGCGCCATCTATTGTTGCATAGTACAAATAGTCGGTTGGTTCGTGAGTGCCGATAATGATCGATGTTAGATGGTAGTAATGAAGTTAGATGCCGAGATATTGTGCGTATGCCACCCATCGAGTTCCGAACGGTAGTCGGACCGTACGTTTTTGTTTCATTTTATTGTTTGACTGAGATGTCGGCATGATTAGACCATGTGAGATTACTTACATAATGTGTAGCGAGATTTGTGTTCAGAGAATCGCGATGCCATTTGTTCGAATCAGCTGATCGATTGATAACAAGTTTGACACAGTCATTTATGATTTATTGCTAAAACATTTCATTACACTTTTTATTTTTGTTTAAGCTATGATTCTGTAGTTATCTCGTAACTGGAGGTCCACTCTCTCAGCACGACATCCGTAGTTTCGGTCAAAGTAACGGGTGCTTTTGACTCCGTAACACTTACGGACATAAGATTAGTTTGGGGCCCGATCTAAGAAAGAATGACACCATGATTTGACAGTTGTCCCTACAACCGATGTGTTTTTAAATTACCCGTCTGAAATAGTTATAATTATTCGGGTGTAGGGTTCACTCTGAAGATAGAATTACTTTCGGACGGGACCATAAATCTTCGTCGACGGACTTGAGAGTGTAGGACCCCAGTTACCTATAGCAAATATTATCGACGTATATGGACCCATTATGAAAATATTGGTCTGGAAATAAAATGATTTCAGGTACCAACATTTTTTATGTTAGACTAAACACAGATTCTTTGATCGAACCCTAATGTCTGAGATATTTTGCGTTCAATATTAATAACATTTATTCGGATGAACGAAAAATTCTACTTTTGATTTAAGTACATATCTGAGAAAAAATAAAAACTAAACACGTAAGATGACATGAGTAGGAAAAGTATTTGATAAAAAAAAATATCTCAAGGGAGTGCTCGAACTCTTTATAGGCAAATCCACTATTGGCATTACATAAGTCAGAACCTCACAGGTATAAGTATTGGGACGCGTATTTGATCTTTTCAAGCTGACGATCGAATGATTTTACTTTGATATATTTTCCCCTTCGGAGTGAGGTACAATGGCCGAAAGGAGACTGGGGGTCGCCTAAATTGAACTCTCACTTTGAGCCTAGTCAAAGCAAGGCAAGGGTCTAAAGTGCCACGACTAATATAAAGTCACCGAGTGCCGGCGTGTGTTTGGACACTAATACCAAACCTCCTTGTTGAGATTCCGAAGAAATGAAGGTGTGTTTTCAAGTGTTTGTCGCGAAGTTTTTTTTTGATTGGTCGTTTTTATTAGACATTGATGCTGTGTGATTAAGCCGTGTTTTCATAATTTTCCTTTAAAGAAAAAATCAGAGATAACGGGGTATCTACTAATACTGATCAGATAGAGATCTCTAAGAAAACTATTAAAAATGCTATACACAAGACAAAAGGGTATCGTGTTACCCACTAACTGGGTTGTGGAGGTCAGATAGGCAGTCGCTCCATGTAAAACACTGGTATTCCGCTGCATCTGGTAAGACTAGAAGCCAACGCCAACACAGCTGGGAAAAGGCTATGTAGCAGAAAATATTGGTTAAAAGAAAGCCCTTGAAATTGAGGAAACTTATTGGCAATCAGATTATTCTTTCCTCAAATATTTACGCTTACGTAAAAATCACTCAATTCTAAGAAAAAAAAACATACATCAAACTACCTCCATTTAATCAGCGGGCACATGAATAACAAATATGATACAGTCGAGCAATCGAAGGAGTTATCTCGCGGCGCGATCGGCGGCGTCTTTATACTCAATCTTTTATCTGTACCACACTGACGGTGTCCAGTTACTGGCAACTCGGAAACTGTTTCTAATTAACGTTATTAGACGGCTATGGAGGGGTAAAGAGTTTGTGATTGCTTGAATTTTTATGAGGTTATGTTTAAGAAAATGGTGGGAAGATTTTCTTTTTTATAGGATTATGCATTTCTGCGAACTTTTAGGTCGTTGGGAGTTAGATATTATGGATCTTACAAGGTTTTAGATACTTAAATACTGATCAATGTTTGATTACACTTAGATAATATATTGGGCAGATTTGCTCGTTGTAAGCCTCAGTATTTTTTTGCGAAACGCTTTGCGGTTTTTTCTTTTTATAAAAGTTGCTCTAGCTCTGTAAAAGCAAACTGGCTACCAAAATAGGTTGCATATTTTTCTTTTTGCTCTTTTTGTTTTAAAACGTTTTCAGTGAATGTTGCAATATTAGTGATGAAATATATGATGCGATAGGTAGGTAGAGGCAGTGACAACAGTGACGTTTTTGACGAAGCATATTTTGTCAGTATTCAACATTTTGTAAAAGCAAAAAAAAGATGAATAATTTTTGAACTTTAACAAAGATACTTTCAAATAAAGTCGGAAAACTTCCCAAAAAACTTTCCACATCAGATATAAACTTGGTATATTTACAGTAAAACTTTATATAACTCCGGTAAAGAACAATGTTTTCTATAACAATAAAATCTGCATAGAAGAATCTCATTTGCAACTTTTCAGACGCACACAGCACACAGTGTAAAAATATCAGTAGGGAAAAAAGTATATAAACGCCGAGGAATGTTAAAAAAACACAGTTTTTCGTTGTAAGTGGCCGTCTGGTTTCGTCAAAGGGGTCCGGAGACTGCATGCAAAGCACTCTAAACGGGGATAAAGTCGTCTGCAACGATTTTAAATTCTAGCTTAGCTCGCCTCGCAGATAATGTTGGCATGTCGATAAGTTCTCTGTTATTCTGCTGTGGCGAACAGTAATAGGAATTCGCGTTTATGGTAATTGTACTACTGGAGTTTATAGAATTTAATGCTTTGTTTTGAGTTCCGGTTTGTCACTCAGGTAATCTATGAGAAAAAAATATGAAGAAGGGTTTTGATGCAATGAATTTTATAGAAGCGCGATGTGATGTCTTCAAGGTTCACATCGTGAATCTTAAACTCATTCATTAACTGACAGATAACGCACAGCCGAAACCGGTCTAGAAGCATGAAGTTTTTCACAAGATTTCCATAAACAACGAAATTGGCCACTAAGGCAGGATTTGAAAATTCATCGCCAAAAGGGGTTAATTAAGGGATGAAACTTTGTACATATGGAAGCTTGTCATTTTTGCCGATGGGAAATCACATAAAGCTAGTAAATTAATTAATTATTTTTTTGCAATAAATTCATGATAGTACACTCATTCGCGTCCCAATCTCCCAACGAAACATACCTAACCCAAGAATTTACGAAAAAAATAATCGACACACCCGATTTAAACGCATCACTAACGTATTCCATACTCCTAAGGATCCGATGTCTGGGCTGCGCCTCATTAGACCCGCTTTGATTCAGCCTCGGTTCTCGCAGGTACGGCTAATGCCTCACTCTTTACTCAAACGAATACATTTCTAATCGTATTCACTTTTTTCTGGGATTAAGTACTATTTGTTAGGGATGGGAAAGCAAACGATTTTCTTTAAAAAAAATTCGGTCTGTTAAGAAAATCGACTGGAAATCTATTAATGTGTTCTTTCATTAGCTTTTGGAATGCGAACTGAATAACATTTGAAACTAACTTCAACAGTTGACGGTAGAAAAAATAGGACGCAAAAATATAAAAGAAAACTTGACTTCTTCACCATCATTTTAGATTGACAAATGACATTTCTATTCAAAGCAATTGAAATGAAAAAAAAAAACACAACTAGTGATGTATCAAAGCAGCCGCCACTTACAGACGCACGTGTGTCGATCCTAACAAAAATTCACATACAAAACATATACAATTTCACCGAGTGCTCTTACTGGCTTAAGTTGCAACGTCAAAGCCAGGCCTCTTCCTTTTCACTACGTTTTTAAAATAAAACAGCCTTTCTGTATACGTAGTACATAATTAACAGTGATGTGGCTCCGCAAAGTTTTTAGAGTAAACGAACGCAATGCTTAATGCGTTCTTTGAGTTTTCGAGTGTCATCGTACTCGCATCGCGATTTTTTTTTTTTTTTTTTTTTTGTTTTTTTTCAAATAACGAAGCTAAGGCTTGTAATTAATGTGCTGTTGAGGATCTCTGGAATTCTTACATGTTGAATTATAAAAATTCTAGATTGACATTTCTGCACTGTGTGTTAAGTCATTAAAACATATGCACATAATTTGTTGGTTTTTGTTTGAGGAAAACCAACAAATTATGTCCACAGATTAAATAAACACGAGTAATATTATCGTGATAACGGCCGTAGTAATATTATCGTACAGGATAGATCTTTCTAACATCAAAACAGTCTGTTTTCAAATAAATGTGCCTTTACATCATAAGCTACCGAATACCGCCGAAAGGTGCCGTCAAGTCTATACAGTTCTCTCAGAATAGAAATAAATTACAATCTCTCGGTGCACTGCGGCTGTTAGTACGGTCAGCAAAGCACTCCCGCCGATTTGTTACATTGATTTCTAACTGACACGTACAGACAGCAACGGTATGGAAATGAAGATTGAATTATATTAAGTTAGGACTTCTAGGTAGTTTATTTTATGCTTTATTTTTAGAATTTTGAGCAGTTATCTAGATTCTTATTTTCAATGGGGATTTGACTGATTAGTCAGCGGTTTTTAATTTGACGCCTGTTATCTTCCGCGAATGATCGATTGGGTGATATTACTCTTACAAAGTTGATTTGGTATCATCGGTTTTAAATATCAATGTGATAATTGGATGGAAGTAAAACACTTGATACACAATAAATTTGGATTTACATTACTCTTTGTGAGCGTCAAACGACAGATTTTGCGTCTCTCTATTTTTCGCTAACTTAAAAAATCCACCATTTCAATTTGTCTGCTGACGCTCCTAGCGCCTGATTCGACAACCGCACACAACAGTAGGTTACCACGTAACGTCGGCACGATAAATCAATCGTACCATTGTGACGTACAGAATAAGGCCTCCTCACCTACACAGTGGGTAAAAAACTACGCTTGGTAGAAAAAATAAAAAAAGTACAAAAATATCAGGTGTAAAGATTTCTATGAGTTATTTAAAAGTGATTTGTGAGCTAATTTTTATAATAGACTCTTGATGAGTGTAAGTTGCGTTTGATGGTGGAGAATGCGGAGTTTTGGTATGATACGTCATCTTAATACCTAATATAAAATTAAGTCGCGTTTCGTGTTTGTCTGTGTGATTGCGTTATCCTTCTAAACTACGCAACGGATTTTGATGCGATTTTCACCAGTCATTTAGAGAATTAATTCCGGAAGGTTCGTGTGTACCTATACTACATTCATATTAAAAGAAGTACATATAAATGAGAAATCTTCATGTTTTGTCAAGTCGTAAAAACCGTGCGAAGCAAGGGGTGAGTTGCTAGTTAAAAATAAATAAATGATTCGTTTCGTAGCTTTAGGTTTATTTATTTTATTTATTTATTAAACTTTATGCACAAGTAAAAACTGTACAAAGGCGGACTTAATGCCTTGGGCATTTTCTACCAGTCTACCTTAGGGTGATGCAGAGACAATGAGGTTTACTGATGTTATTGAGGTTTACAGTCATAGAGACTCTGTTTCTTAAAGATACAATAGTAAATTAACGTTTACCATTTGACTCTAAGTGGGACTTAATTGTAATAAACGTTTATCTAGACAAACTAACTATGAGTTTCGTATGAGATATAATTAGAGAACGCTAATTATAGCATAGGTAACTATTATTTTTCAAATAACAGAAGACCAATTGTCATAACTTAAAACATTCAAAATCTAGTCGCAAACTCATCTCAGCGACAATCAATAATAATAATTAAAATAATTAAAAAAAAAAAAACACTTTTACAATTAGGTGTAGGTACATTTAGCCAAGAGTAGCATTTCCCATACAATTATAGTGCCTAACAATAAACTAAAACTAAAATATATTTTATTACAGGTCTAAGTAATGATGGTTCGGAATTAGTGTTAGGTAGCGCCCCGCCCGAACTAGGTTTATTCAAACGTATGTTTCAGGCCATCACTTTACATTTCAATTAAATTGGGGCAATAATTTTTTACATAAAACTGGTATTAAATTAATTAATTTAAAACTCTGAGAAAAAGGACATTGGTACATTAATACTTAATATTAAGCCTATGTCAAAAACTTGTCCAAAATTTACGGAAATTAGAGGTATTTTTGTCAGATGTAGACGAGATCAGACTGTGAAAGAACTTAAAATTACGGGAATTACCCCTCTAGCTCTGGTATAATTACTGCATATTTTTATAAAGAAATTTAAACACTTTTAGTAGTTAATTTCAGAAGAATATACGGTGTACTAAGGTTCATATAAAAGCGAAAACCGGCTTTACATAAATAAATTACAAAGCCATTTTATCTGCACGTTTTGCGCAAAGGTGAACACTTTAAAATTTAATTACCATTTTATTAATAAATCTCTTTTTAAAATGTCATCGACGAATTCAAACGGACATTATGTCGGTCTTAAAACAAATAAAAGATATTAAGGGAGATACATGAAAAGCTTTTTACCTTTAAAAAAGGTTCTATCTTAATCCTTATTAAGCCTCATCATGGGAAGGATGATGCTATTGAGATCGAGAAGGTGTTATTTTGAGCCCATCACAGATTATGTTTATTTTAATTTTTTTGGCTATTATGAATTAGAAATCGTAACACTGGGAGTCGGCGTTATTAAAGAGATTATTAAACATTTTGGCTTAGGTTTATTAATATTAATGTCGTTAAGAACTTATAGGTATCTTTGTGCACAATGGCTTCCTTTATTAAAATAAAATACCTGTAGTTATTTTCTAAAGCTTTGGATTTCTTGGATTTTGAAGTTCTAGGCCGGGCCAGGAAGAGGAGGCGAATCGACCTAGATGCTTACTGCAAAGGTTGGATCGAGGTGGCTCTAGAAAAGGATTCCTGGAAGGATTTGGGGGAGGCCTTTGCTGAGCAGTGAGACAGTGTAGGCTAAATTAAAAAAAAAGGATGACAAATTTGAAAATGTAACTACCGGTGCAAAGATTTTAAGATGTTATGAATTTTAAAGTCAAAAAAACGCTATATCGATTACTGAACTTAAGATGTCAAAGTTACATTAACAAGAGTAGCAAAATTGCATTTAGCACCGTGTAATGACAGCATGGGAGAATTCTTTGCGAAACTATCAATGGTTATGTCTCTCTTTGTCAAAAATATGTCATTAATACATGGAAAAAAATGTCAAAGTGCTGCGAGGCACCCCTGGGAGTTGTTACATAATAGGGATGTCAACACTCCAGCCCGATGGCTTTTCAAGTATAAATAATAGTCGATTTAACATTTGAATAGTGCTACTTTTGCAATACTTACTTTGTCGGCACGCTTGAATTGATTTACAAGTTTCGATTTATTGATTTTTCTGTTATTATCGTCAAACCGTATGTATGTGTCGGCCATTTTTTTTACTGTGATCGTAAAATCCAGTTTATGACTTTGGTAAAATATAAATTCCGTTCTTTTTATATCGCATCGATACATTGCACGCCCTTTTTTCTTTTACGAATTAATCTGTAATTTCATAAGACGTCTTAGCTATAAAAGTCTTGTGTGCTAATATTATTACATTGACAGAAATAATTATTTAAAAAAACGATAACTCATTAACACAATTTTCCTCAATTAAATGCCGTATCATACCTCATCATCTACCTAGCCTCTTCCCAACTACTTACATTGGGGTCGGCTCGGCTACTAGTCTAACCGAATGCAGCTGCCTATCTGACCTCGACAAACCAGTAAATGGGGTAATACGACACCCCCTGCTATGACTGGTTGTCAGACTTTCAGGCTTCTGACTATCTGTAGCGACTGTCAAAGATGTACCTACCTAAGTACCTACTACAATTTTGTTGTCACCCTAAATACTAAAACCAACTTGAACCATCTTACAATACATAAGAGGAACATCTTTAGCAAAATTAGCCGGTCCCACGTCACTGTCACCCATTTTACTTCAAGTATCGGTTACCGCAAAAATTATTCGGTCTCACAATACTTCCCATCTCTATTTAACGAAATTAACAATTCGGACTATGTTCACAATAGAGCCCATTCGAATTTTTCGAACTCGGCAACTTCAAAGATATTTTCGAATTTGTTTGTCTGTTTGCTTTTCGAACGGTTTTTTGCTGAAAAACGTTGAACGTGATTTTTTTCTGACGATGTGTAAGGAAAAAGTAAAAATATATTAATCTTAATTTAAGTGTTCAGGAAAAGAGTTACTTAATTTATACAATGAATAAAATTAAGTTAACGAAATTTTTTCTATCTTTTTGTGTTTGGTCTGTTTCGATTTATTTGATTTTATTCCAATTTTATTAAGTAGATATTTAAACAAATGTTTAAAATTAGTTTTAAACGTACCCTAATCCTTAAAAAATAATTAAATTTTGTTATAATCACCTAACTCATTTTAAATTATTTTTTTGATTCCTATATAATGTTTGCATGTCTAATACCTACCTATAAGGTAGATTGTACAAGGATCACCAACTTTACTGTTCAGCCTCCTTTTTGTACCTACAATCTAAAGTAATAAATTCTTTACTTTAAAAATTATAAAACATATGATTAAAGTTTTCAGCAAATGTTACTTAATTTGAATGAAGAGACGCATCATCCCATCAATGTTCATAAATATTTATTGAAGCTACATTTTCGCAGGATACCTACAATTTTCTTCCTAGAATTTTCCGAATTTTGTAGCCTTTTGGGCAGTGTTTTTAACCATACCACTTTTATACAATTTTCTATAAACTGTATGGACAAGACTTTAAATGGTGTCATGTCCCAGTAAATTGGCCAATAATTATATTTTTACAAAATGCTAGCCCAAGAAGTATTATGTTACAGCAAAAACGAACAATAAGAGCAAATGTTTACTATTACAAATTATACCCAACAATGGAGTTTGAATCAAATGATTCGATTACTTTACAAAAAGTCGGTGAGATAGGCCAAACAAAAATATCAAGTTACATATAAGGGGAAGCTGAGTATATGGGACACAGGTAGGTTAATATGATCTTCGGTTTAAAAAAAAACATTGTAAAAGATAGATATGGTTTGCAATTTTTTTTATCTTTGGTAATTAGCATTAAATAATACTATGCAATTTTTATAAATAAAATTAAAATTATTTTCACAGGATTTTGTTCCTTTTTCAGATTGTTTGTGGTTACAAAAGTGATGGTTACCGTCAGTTAGGTCCAAAAAATTAGGTACTGAAAGGTTGCTAAATAAATCGTACAGACTTTTCTTAGATTTTCGGGTTGATATGTAACCTATAGACCTTTTTTAACGCATTAGTCTTTTGTTTATGTTTGTGGAAAATACAATGCTTAAATAGAATTTTGAAACTAGGTAGGTACTGTTTATTGTTACCCCAACACAAAAAATGGAGTACCTAATAAGCCTACTGGTCCTACATTCTGTTAGGCATTTACAACATTGATTCTCATTGCAAATTAATTGGCAACTTGAACAAAAATGAAATATTTTATAAATTTAAGCAATATGCATCCATCATAGAAAAGGGTAGATATTAAGTCACTTTGTTTATTTTTAGGATGTTCCGGTTTTCGTTCGGACAGCTCTACAGTTTTCCGAAGGGAAAAGCTTCTTACAAACAAGCAACTTATGCCTGAAATTTGTCACCGGCAGAAGACTACGTTGGTAAAGGTAAGTTGTTGAAAAATAGAGATTGCAGGTGTCCCAACAATTGGCCTAGTCTTTATATTACATGAACACCTACCTAAAGGCGGAATCAGCGTCACAGTAGCATCAATGAACTCACTCAAAAGTCCGCAACACAAATTCACTAAAAACTAAAAAAAACTACACAGTCCTTGATATGGATGCGGCGACGCGTGATCTTATAACCGGAATTCTTTAATTTGACAAGTTTCTAAACGCACCCGATGGTCAGTGTAGCGCGTAATCATCGAATACCCTAAGTATTGAGTGAGAGCACGCTCGGAGGCTGCGAACCGTTCACGATGTCACGGCTCGCTTGCGACTGGCCAAGCCATCTGATTCCAAGTCAGCCGTGTGAGCATGACTGGGGGCGGGGCCTAGAGGGGACGAGTTGTACCGACTTGTTCGCGCTCACCCTAGGGTGGGTGACGCACACACACAAGCCCGCACACAGACACACGCTCATGTCTACCAACGCCCACATTAACGCGGCTACGGCAGTCGCTTCGAGCATGCTGTATAACACCGTCCTTAGCTTTTCCCGTTTATTGTTCTTGTATATAGTTGTAATAATATTTAAATTGTGTCTCAGCGTCAAGTGTGGAATGTGGAAAAATGAGCCAAAATTATTTTTGCAGTAAAGTGGATGCAGTTTGTTTTCTAGTGATTTTTCAGTTAGTTGTTGGAGAAAGTTTCAGGTTATTGTTGTTGTGGGTGTCTAACATCATTTGCCTGTAAAAGAAAAATAAAGGCTATGGTAAATTTTCAGTTTAAGTGACACTTAAATGAGTCTTGGCTCTACAAAGTTGGAGTAATACCGACCTCAGCGAAACCCCGAAGTTTTTGACGATTGAAAGCTGCTAAGCATCCCACGTACCCACTGTAACTGAAGCGTTACGATCGTAAAGTGCGATAAAATATTTTACTACTCTCCTGCCAGCACCCACAGGTTTATGTTCACGACCTACTATAATGGGGGGTGTAAAAAGTCCGCTGGCTAAGCTCAAAGGGGTACTAAAAGAGAACCTAGTTTCTAACAGAGTTTGTACTAAAAAGTAATGTCATATTGCATTGTTTTTCGGGGTTTGGTTTCAGAAGTCAGGATATAAATTTTTTGGTGACATTTAGCTAAGTAAACTCTTACCAAAGGGTGGTTAACCCAGTAACTGGGTTGTAGAAGCTACGTTTAAAATAGGCGCTGGCATTGAGCTGCATCCGGTTAGACTGGAAGTCCACCCCAACATAGTTGGGAAAAGGTTAGATTTTTTAGCTGCCATGGCACACTGTCCCCAGTTCATACAAAAGAGACCACATTTCTATAAATTGAAAAAACAATTCAATTCACCCATATTATGCACAGTTGACCACAACCACTTGATACTTTAAACATGTTATGTCACGCTAACACAACATAGTTCTTTTCGTTCTATACTACCAATAATATCAAGCATGCAGGCCAAATATAAATCATATACACTGAAATTAACAAACGGGAAACAATAAAACAATTAGAACTACTGAAACACCCACACTTCCTAAAACTTAACTTCCAAGCAAGTTTACTTCACAAAGAGCTCTCTTATCTATATGAGAAGGATTCAAATATAGGAAATCCTGCGATATACAGCATAATAATTATAGGTCCTTTATTCAGCACACACAACACACTTTCCCTTCCTTAACCACCTCAACATGAATCCAACACCGACACTGACCTCCACTGACTTGGAAATGCCAACAGTAACCCTAAAATAAAAACAATCAGAAATACTTTCCAAACCTAATTCTAAAAATATACAGACTCTAACGACGGATAGAGTTAGATATTCTCTCTTCGTGGGTAGATCTATTTCAAACAAAACCTACATTCCTCAGAACATTGAACTTAACAGACAATCTCAACATTGAATGTCATTACCGTAGTCTTACAAGCCTCATTCACGCCTACTTCCATCTAAAAATAGTTCCATAATAACATGAACGAAAACGAGCAATGTCCCAGCAAAACAAAAACATGGCGCAAGTACAGTCACACGCAATTAATTGACAGTCATAAAGTACAACGTGATACCTCGCAAAATCAACAAAACGGTTTCGCACGCCGCCGCCGCCTCGCAACAATGGCGGACACGCGGCAATCGTCACGCCGCTTAGCACAAGAATGACTTAGCCCTAATTTATATCAGCCTAATTTCACGCCTGCTCATACTTATTGTGAGATTTCGCGATACCATGTCACGGTATTCGACACGGCTGGTTACTGATTGAGCCGTCATTTTTTATAACCCACGCGGCTAAGGTCAGAGATGGTCGTCTTCAACCAAATATACCTTTTTAGGTTAGGTTTGTTTGCCAAATCTTCGATACAATGCTCCAGTTGGATGCTTAATTTAAAATTTTGTTCAACACATATTAATTCAACCATTAAAATCGTTGTACTCGGACAATAGAAGTCGCGGCCGATTTACTAAAAAATAAATAATGGAACTTTTTCACGTATAAAGAAAGTGTTTGTCTAAGAACAATGTGGGGTACCACAGCGGGACATCTAGATACGCGGGGCTAAAGTATTTTCTTTACATTTTTTTATTTGCACTCATACCTTGGGTGAATAGAGTCGGATCCTTAATTTACGCATCGATAGACTTATTTTGTAGTTTCGCGTTTGTAAGGGATTGTTCTTTGGGCGCGTTTTGTAACATTGCGTTTGTGAGGCGAGCAATCGAGCTATTGTGCAAAATAACGACGACGATGGGTTTAAAAGGGCGTCCAAGGACTTTAATGTTATGTTACTCATAACACAAACAATTAATTAGGATCTACTATCGAGTAGGCTTGCCCCCTATTATTATAGACTTAAAAATAATTGGCGAAATGTGGGTGAACTATAGTTACACCTTTGTCTAACCCATCGGGGATTACAGGCGTGATTTTAAGTTGATCGAGTGGATATTTCTATACTTCTACCGGCCATCCTTTATAGATTCCATTCATATTCATAAATCTCCTACAGCATCGCGAACAACAGTTCCAAATGACCCAAAAAAAACGCCTACTATCCTTGTTTACCCAAACAAGCCCCTAAAACTAATATCTCCAATTGCAGATCATTGCAATTGGCAAAAACTCATAAATCAGTACATCAGGCTAGGGATGGCTCGCCGTACGCAGCTGCTGCACCTTACACGCATCAGCGGCGACTCACAACATCCCTCGCACGGCTTAAGTAACGAATGCTTTGTGCATGCCGATAGATTCGGTGGCAGCCCTGAGGGAGGAGAGGTAGCGGTAGGCTGGATATTGGTGGGTAAAGAGGGCAATATGCTAAAAGCCTTTGGGTCTTCGGGTCTCAATTTTCTGTTTACTCAGACGAGTAAACAGAAAATTGAGACCTGCACACTTAGGAAATGGCTATGTTGATTATTATGATCAAAAGTGGTTAAATAAGTCAAGGAAATCAGAAGCTTTACTATTAGCTATTTAAAGAAATACAACAGGTAATACCGTATTCATTAGTAGAAGACATCGATACACTCAGAATATTTAAAGAAAAATATAAAAAAAAAAAACGCAACTCCTATAAATTGTACCACACGATCATATTAAAAAAGGACGAGAATCCTTTTCAGCGATAGGTTACAGATTAGACGGGATGCAGTCACTTTGACGCGCGGTGTCTTCCGCAACCACCGCGGTTTTTTTGCGGTTCCTTACTTATGTCGCTTTCGCGGCAGGCGGACAAAAGGGTTATTCTGTTTTCATATCTATTGGTATCAGTTTATAGGTTTTTAAGTATTTTTTGGGAATGCAGCTTTAGAATACCTAGCTTGTTGATGCAATAATGAATAGGAATACTACGGTCAGCAACAAAAGTCGATTAACACTTCAGTTTTTTTTAAATCTCAGTTATTGAGCAAACATTTGTTCAAAATTGCAGCAGAAGTAAAATGCAATTTTGAACAAATATTTTGCTGAATAACTAAGATTTAAAAAAAACTGAAGTGTTAATCGACTTTTGTTGCTGACTTTACGATAATAATATAACTCTCTGCCAGTCTGTCCATTCCCTTCCACATTTAACCCGTCTGCTTTCAAAGAAAGAGTGATCAGGCATCTTCTGGGCATGCTCGTTCTATGGTAGACCTCATCCATCCCTTTACATACAGCAATAAAAATTTTTTTTTTTGAAAAACGTCTTATCTCGGACTAACGACCAACTTCTTTCTCCTGCATAATGAGTGTAGCCAATCCATTCCTGTTTTTGGAGCGATCAGAATCTAGTTGTGACCCTCAAAATGCTGAATACATTCACAGGTTTAATATTGAGGATATAAGCCAGACCGGCAAAAAAGTTGCAGCAAAGGACGTTTAGTGTTGTTTCTGTTCCAACCCACTTACGGATGGGAAGTTAAGCTAATGATAAACATTGAAGAGAGTCCATTAAAAAACCTCCTCAGTACATGTCTACCTACAGGGTAGACTTAATTATATGGATGGATCAATGCTTGCCGATACGCGATCTCCACTCCAGGACTCGTCTGCTCCACCGGCCATCGGTCCTTCAACAAACATATGGCTGGCCCACTGCCACTTCACTTCAGCAAACGTGGCGTGAGACGCCCTGGACCGCCGACAGGCAGGGTGTTGTGACGCATCCTGGGGGAGGTTCATGTCCAGCAGTGGTCTGGGATAGGCTGATTTGATAGCTAATCTAATTATATTCGACGACCTTTTCACTTAACACGATTTGCGTTCAACTTT
Organism: Oligia latruncula; assembly: GCA_948474745.1. Taxonomy (NCBI): domain Eukaryota; kingdom Metazoa; phylum Arthropoda; class Insecta; order Lepidoptera; family Noctuidae; genus Oligia; species Oligia latruncula. Next base: position 9,933,745 of record OX419700.1, read on the forward strand.
CTAACTACAGGAACACATTCTCGAATTTCTTAGTACCTAAGTATTATAACAATCACGCATTTTTTTATCAATCATAATCATCATTACTTCAGCCGGAAGACGTCGACTGCTGGAAACAGGCCTCCCCAAGCATCCCTAATTCGAAAGGTGCTGTGCTTCTCGCTTCCAGAGGATTCGTGCGATCTTCACAAGACTTCACTATTTTTATCAATATTGTCCTACGAATACGGATCAAATACAGATCGCGAAGAAACCATTAAAAATGCTTTAACCAATAAGTATGCGTAAGACAAAAAGATATCGTGTTACTCAGTAACTAGGTTGTGGAAATCAGCTAACTAGTCGCTCCATGTAAAATACTACTATTCAGTCGCATCCGGTTAGACTAGAATCTGGCCTTAACAAAGTTGGGAAAAGGCTAGGCAGATGATGATGATCATCATAATCAGCCTATAATGATTCCATTGTTAGGACACAGACCACCTTGTGTGAGACAAAACTGCTAAACATAATCTTGTCATCAAAATGAATTAAATCACGAACCAAAGACCGATCTTATTCCGGGTTTATGAACATAATAAATAAAGCAACAACAGCCCCTAATGTACCAGGAATACATGGCCGAAAACAATAGTATTTAGTATTCAACTTAATGATATGGACCCTCGAAGGAGGCCGTAAATGAGGTTCTGAATTCATACCCACGTTGCATCTGTGATAATTACGAGGGGGATATAATTTAAATTGACTCAAATATTTATGAATATGCATTTAACGGTTTTTTTTTCTTTCTTTTATGTATTTTGGTTGAGTGGTTTCACACGGTTTGAGTCTTTTTACATGTTTTCGTGTTAAGTATTTAGCTACCTACTTCAAAATGGTTGAATAATTAACTCATAAATAGTGATTGTAGGCAAAGTTAACTGCTAAATATAAAAACCACTCAGTATAAGAAAAAGAAACACGATTCAGCATAAAAATCTGGCATTGTTCTACATAAATAAATATTTAAAACAAAATAGCAAATTCAATAAACAAATAAATATTTACTAAAAATACGTGCTGGAAACATAAAGTCATAAACAAACTTTGAAATATCAATCCTAAAAAATAAACACATTCAAACTCTTTGGTAAGTATTTTTTTTTATAAAAAACACCATCTGCGTATTGGAAAAGTAAAAAGGGCATTCCATTTTCAAATTGTGACGTTATAAATGTGCGTATGGCGCGCTTTCCCCTTCTGTGGAAAACGCACACAGAGAAAATACATTTTCTAACTCACACTACGAAACACTCAGTAGGTATTTTCAAAGTTATTGTAAGCCATATTGTGTCGTCTATTCATAACATTTCGTAGGTATTTTTTCATAATCTAAAAGCACATTTTCATATTTGAAACCGAACATTTTTAAAGAAGTCCAACTAAAGAATGTTGCAAACCAACACATTAAAAATTATGACCAATGTTGTGTAGAAGTCGGTACATGTTATTCATCGAATACATAATTTCAAGTTAATCCACTCCTTACCTCTTGCAAAAAACGAAATATATAAATAAATCGAACAGTAACCGATACTAAAACAACACGATGCATCATATTTCCCCCGCCGCGGTATAAACACACGCACGTGTTTTGTCCTTGTCCCGCGCGCAGGTTTTCCGCATCTGTCTGACTCATTCGTCGTGGGGCGGGCTCAACACAGCGATTGGTGGAGGGGAGAGATACTCGGCGGCCGACGGCAACCTCCCGTCGGCAATTTCCCGACGCACCGCGTTCGAAAATCGAATATTTGCGGCCGTGTGGAGGATTAAAAAAAAATTGTTTATTGTGTATGATTAGCGTTTTATAGTGCCAGTGTGATTTGTGAGATTTATGTTTGCAACACTTGTTCTAGATCAAAATGTTTTAAAATAAATAATTAAATAGTTTTTTTGACTTTAAAGCCACTTAAAAAAATGCTACTTTAAATAAAAAATTGTTTGTATTTTTAAACGTCAAATTACGTTTTCTTCCAAAGTAAAAAATATTAAGAACTCACAAGGCAGTCTTTGTGAAATAACTCAATGTAATATTATTGTTATGTATGTAAGTACATACATATCATTTTCTGAGCATAAATCCTTCAAGGTGAACTCAATATGACATATTATATTAAAGATGGACAAGACATAATCATACTAGGTACAAACGTCCATACTTACACATAAAAAAATATTTGTTGCTTTTTGTCATACCATAACCATAATCAGCCTATAATGTTCCCACTGCTGGGACACAGGCCTCCTCTCAGTGTGAGGGAGTGGGCCGTAATCCACCACGCGGGCCCAGTGCGGGTTGGCAGATGTCACATGTCTTCGAATTTTTGGTTCTAGGACATGCCGGTTTCCTCACGATGTTTTCCTTCACCGTTTTGAGAGCAGTGGTGATGAAATAATTTACACAAAGTAAAGCGCCTGTCTGGGTTCGAACCTACGACCTACAACTCGTAAGTCGCTGCCATTACCACTTGGCCACCACTGCTCTCTGACTTTTTGTCATAATAGAAATAAATAAACACAAAACAGTACTGAGATAACGACACAAACCTCCATAGTAATTAATACTATTATGCTTGTATTGATTCTCAATTTAATCATAAAACAATACCTGCAGGAATTACATTGAATGTCTGATACATATTAGCAACATACCTTCTATCTATAGCATAACAGCCGGTCGATTCTGTAAAAATCTCACCGTGCAAACTTAGGTGAAGTGAGGTTTTTGCTAGGAATTGACAGCTCACTCCAAGCTCACTTCACCTAAGTTTTCACGGTGAAATTTTCACAGAATAGCACCGCTGCTTTCATATCGAACATGATGATATTGAAATGTAGGATTGGTTTTATAATGAAAAATTAAAATTATTGCGTCGGTGCTAACCACTGACCATTTATTATACAAGTTCAGGCTTTTTCTGGGTAAGCTCACTCCATCGTCGACTTTGTCTCTGTCCTAAACTAGAGTCAAGAGCAAACCCATCGCAAATAAAAAAAAAAGTACGATGACATCATACTGTCGATGACAAAACGAAGACTCATTTTGGCGCTGATAACAACGCGAGCGTCGGTGGAACAAATATTTTTGATAGCCAGTTTTACAAAATTCGCATACTCTCATGATAAAAATGTTTTAAATATCTCGTAGTAAACACAAAATACACAAAAAAGTCTTATTCCACGATTTAGACCTAAATCATCAGAGACATACCTACATACCAAAACAACACAACGACCATTTGCAACAGTGTGTCAATTTTATTTCCTGAGACGCTGGAGCAGGGTCGGCACAAAAAACAACTGTCGTTTTTTTTTCATTACCTATATTAATTTTTTTTTCCAGCGTACTTGTTTATTAGAGGTCAGTGGTGCCAACTAAATAAATTGGTATAAGTATTTTATTTTTCATGAACATACAACATAAACTATCCCTTCAACAAGAACAGTCGATTTATTCTACAAATATCTCACCGTGAAAACTTAGGTGAAGTAAGCTCAAGTCAACAGTGTCAATCCCTAGATTGACACTGTTGAGTTTCATCTAAGTTTTCACATTGAGATTTTTAAGAAATAGACCGTCTGGTCCTTAGCAGCTTTAAACAGAGAGAAGTACCTAGACACAGAATAGGGAGCCATTTGCCATGCAATGGGAAAACACAGGCTTTTAATAATAAATAATGATAATTAACTGTTCAGAGCTTCCTCCATATCGTGAAGTTTTGGCTGTTTCTTGTAATTTTCGTCTGCTTACTAACTTTAGTAGAGTCACGTTGCAACTCATCTAAGGGCTGATTTTTCAACCATCTGATAACTTTATTCGAGGAATAATTTTGAAATTTTGACGGTTGTTTCATACAAAAACTGTCAAACGTCCATTTTATTCCTCGAAATAAAAGTCATCTGGCATTAGAAAAATCAGCCCTAGGTAAAATTATAAGTTGGTAGTCAAGGCTACACCTCGGTGTTAACACTTTGACCTTGATTTGGCGTCATAGAGGCCAGAGTTTCAATAGAATGCGATGCCAGCTCATTCTTTTTGTTACCCCTGACGTACGGCCTATTTTATTTACCAATGAAACTTACAAAAATCCAAGTCATCCATACTATCCATACTAATGTTATAAATGCGAAAGTGTGTCTGTCTGTTACCTCTTCACGCTTAAACTGCTGAACCGATTTAGATGAAATTTCGTATAGAGATAGTTTGAGTCCCGGGAAAGGACATAGGATAGTTTTTATCCCGATATTCTTACGGGATCGACACTTATGCGGGTGAAACCGCGGGGCGCTGCTAGTAGTAAATATAAGATACAAGCTCATCGAGTTTTTGAAAAAGCTCGGCTTTGTAAAATCATCTCTGCAACTCATATCAGCGGGGTAATTGCGTAACACACTATTAGTAGCAATGGGTTTTATTTTGACAGTTCAACAACATTCATTGCGTTACTTACGTTGTTAAGCAGACACATTTTTCGAACATATGAAGCAAAGGATTAGCAATATCCTTCAAAATGATTCTGATTAAGAATGAGTCTTTTACGCAATTAGGGTGCTATTGACAGCCTTTTTCCAGTGCTCGATCCTAACTAATATTATAAATGCGAAAGTACGTTTGCTCACGCTAAAAAGACTGAACAGAATTGGATGAAATTTGGCACATGGGTAAACCATGTCCTGGAAAAGGACATAGGCTACTTTTCATCCTGGATCGCATCCGTAGCCGCAGGCAACAGCTACTGTGTCGTATTTGACCGGTAGGCTGTCCTGCGGTGCTATTCTGTAAAAATCTCACAGTGAAAACTTAGGTGAAGTGAGCGTGGAGTGAGCTGTCAATAGTGTCAATTCCTAGCAAAAACAAACTCACTTCACCTAAGTTTTAACGGTGAGATTTTTACAGAATCGACCGGCTGTTCTTCGAATTTCCTATTAACCACCACCAGTTCGCACCAAGCTTATCAAATTATTACCAATATTTTTCATATAATTTTCCAAGTCCACGAGTTCTAAACAACATAATACCGCCCTAACCAACAGATAATACTGCTGTTACCATCGATCTAAGGGTGAGTGCACACAATTACCGCGTCATACGGATCGCGGCGCGCCTCGTGCGTATGCGCAACCCTTTTTTTTTTTTTTTTTTTTTTGCGGATGGGAAATCATCAAATGACCCCTCCCGCTCTGGGTGGAGCGGAAGGGAGTGTCAGACTCTTACTGACTAAAACCCACCCGTGTTCCTTCCTTAGCCCTTTATGTTCCGGGCCAGCGGTAACCCTTTCGGACAATCCCGCTGACCCGGCAGGCTTCGGCCCTATGGGGCCCCTCCTCGATGCTGACATCTCTTTGAGGCGCGCGTGGAACACGTACGCGCCGTCCGGCACGGGCCTGGTCCTGATCGGACGGTGAGCTACCCATTACTCTCCGCCCGCAGGCCCGCGCCTACGGTGGCCGGGAGTCGTCGCGCGGCTCCCGACGCCCGGAGCGTCTCTCGCGGCGGCTGGGACGGGAGGCTCTCTCCCTGAGCCGTCCCGCCACCTCCTTCGCTAGCATGACTGCTTCGCAGAAGGAGGTGACTGCCTCCCACTCCCTCTCGCCCCGGACCATGGCTTGCACCAGGGCCGGGCGCGAGAGGTCGCCGCCGCTGCCGATCGCCTCTACGAGGACACGGCGGTGCTCCGCCCAAGCGGGGCAGACCTCCACCGTGTGCTCCACCGTGTCCTCTGGGCGATCCTGGCAATGGTGACACCCGGGCGTTTCCTCCCGCCTGATGATGTGCAGGAACCTCCCGAAACTTCCGTGTCCGGTGAGGACCTGCGTCAGGCGGTAGGTGAGGGCGCCGTGGCGCCTCCCTAGCCACTCCTCAAAGAGGGGTCTTATCGCCGCTATCGCGGCGTGCCCTGCGCTGGGTTGCGACAGTCGTTCCTTCCATGTCGCCATGAGATCGCGCCGGAGCTCAGTCCGCTCCGCAGCGATTTGCCGCGGAAGCGGAACTTCCCCCCGGCTTAGTGCCTCCGCGCGCCACTCATAGACGCGCGCGAGGACCATCGCCTCCAGATCCCATGGCGGCAGTCCGGCAATGAGGCTTGCCGCCTCGCCAGAGATCGTGCGGTAGCCCCGGATAAGCCTTATGGCTACCACCTTCTGGGGCGCGTTCAGGTAGTGGGCGGCTCGCCGCCGCAGTGAACGCGCCCACACCGGGGCCCCGTATAGGGCCATGGACCGCACGACCCCCGCGTAAAGCCTCCTTGGTTAACGTTGCACGAAAACACGTTTTGTTTGAAGATCACTGCCTCGTTGGTCTAGTGGTTGAAAGCACGATTCTGAGTGAGTCCTGGGTTTGATTCACAGGTCGTGCAGTGTCGTTCCGTTTTTCCATTTGGAATTTCTCAATAGTAACCCGGAGACCCGCCCTCCAATTACACACTTTGTTTCACAAGCCGAAAGATTTTGAAGGAAATACCTAATCCATTGCTACATAAATATTAAAAAAAAAATTCATCTGCTCATCAACGTAACGCATTGCATGTTGTTGAATTGTCAAAATGAAAGACATTGAAAGTATGTGTGTTACGCAATTACCCAGCGCCGGTTCTACCTCTATTACATGAGACTTAAAACAAACTGGCGAAATGTGGGTATAGGGACATATACACCTGTACCCTTCGCAGAATACAGGCATAATATTCTGCATATTCATGAAATAACCGATAGCAAACCGCCTACACTACACCGATACTTAGTCATATACGTTCTGAAAGGCAACAAGCATGTTTCGTAGAAGCGAATATTGGTTCATCCATACATTTGAACAGCACGCAGGATCCTAGAATCCAGATCCTAGGATGGTAGTCTAGGTCTGTGCCATTCAAATGCATGTACCAAGTTGGAAATAAAAGGGTTTTTCCTAGAATCGATTTTGGAATGGGCTTTTGAAAGCCTTTTGATTGGTAAAGAGGAGACTAAATAAAACGACTCTGCCATTTGACAGCACCAACCAAACTCAAACTCAAAGCAATTTTGCAATTAAACCAATTACAGGCACTTTTGAGTTGTCAAGGAGTCGGTCAGTCAGAAAGATGACGCTAGTTGCCCATTCCAAAGCGTAGTAAGGAAGTCCCTATGGAGAAGAACGGACGACAAACTTCAAGGTCACTCTTAAATCAAAATATTGTTCCAAAATATTGATTACCTACATCATTCAATCCAATGTTAGATGATTACCAGCATACGTTGCTTCAACCTGTGGAAGTCCGAAACAGCCGGTCGATTCTGTAAAAATCTCACCGTGAGAAGTTAGGTGAAGTGAGCTTTCATTCCATCTGATGCTTGGGTTTGACACTAATGACAGCTCGCTTTAAGCTCACTTCACCCAAGTTATCACGGTGAGATTTTTACAGAATAGCACTACTGCCGGTCGATTCTGTACAAAATCTCACCGTGAAAACTTAGGTGAAGTGAGTTTATTTTTGCTAGGAATTGACACTATTGACAGCTCTCGTACTCCACGCTCATTTCACCTAAGTTTTCACGGTGAGATTTTTACAGAAAAGCACCACAGTTGCCTAAAACAAAAGACTTTCGAAGAGCGCTTTTGGAATGATAAGCGATCGGATTTTGTTTTTATATCATAATATTCACATTGTTTTAAATGTTTTCAGTGTGACTCATGCGTACTTGTGTTTCGGGTTTGCACGAGTAGTTTCAAACTTAAACCAAGCTCATAGTTATGCATTTTGTTTTATATTTTTAACATACAAGGCACACAAGTACCTACCCAAATAACCATTAGAAAATGCGAAATATGCCATCATGGCACCACCTATTTTTGTGTATCAGTGGACAACGGTTCTATTTATTTATACTAAATACCTACATTTATAATGCGTAGTAAAATTGTTTGTTCTTCCAAATAAATAAAATAGGTAGGTACTAACACGGACCAAAAAGACGCTTTCACGTCAAATTTTAAAGTAGACACTCGCTTATTACTGTACCATACAATGTTTAAATACAAATAACACGTCACTTTATCCTCAAAAGTTCCTCCATTACGCTGCCTTGTCAATAAGGTCAAACACTTAAAACATAGTATAGTAGGTACACTAGCGGACAATATGCAACCAATTACGTTGTCACATAGATTGGAATGCGCGTCTTGCCTCCGATCCCTTGATCAACAATCACGTAAGAGAATATGACGTGATACTAACGCAATTTGTAGAGTCAAAACAAGGGGTTATCAAAAAAATAATACACGAACAGGCTTTGATATGCGTGGACCAAAATATTATGTAATAGTTGACACACTGTCAGTCAGTCAATCTGTCTAGCCTTCTCCCAATTATGTTGGGGTCGGCTTCCAGTCTCACCGGATGCAGCTGAATACCGGTATTTTACATGAAGCGACTGTCTATCAGGGGGCTTGGTAGCCCTGCAAGTAAAATAAGGCTGCCTTTTCACCAGAGATGAGCAGTGCCGGATTAAGACTACTTGATGCCCTAAGCAATCGACGCCTGTAGGCCCTCCTATCCACTAGTCACCTCGTATTTTTCCAAAACATCGACGAGCGATTTGTAAAGATTGGCGCCAACTCTAGAGTGACTTTTGGGTCTTGTAATATTTTGCTGATAAACAGCCTTGCCATTAATGTGCTAGCAAATACTGTTTCGGTACTGTGTCTGCCTTATGATGTCCCCCGAGACGTGATGCCCTAAGCAATTGCTTAATTTGCTTATGGGCTAATCTGAGATGAGCGAGGATGCGTAGCGAGTAACCAATACTAACGCTAACTTAGTTCAAGCTATGAAATGAAGCGATGTTATTGGTTGGTTTCACACACATCCCTCGCTACGCATCCTCGCTCATCTCTGGTGGAAAGGCAGCCTAAGTATATTTGTGTATAACTAGCTTCTGCCCGCGACTTCGTATGCGTGAAATTTTCTGACTTGATGCTATAGCCTTCCTCAGGAAGTAGGCTATAAAATGCGAAATAGTAAGAAAAAAAAAGTAGTAAGACTTCGTCTAAGACAACCATGGCTTAAATGGTTCTAAATTGTCTGTACTATCTTCGCCTTAAAGCTTTGCACCCATCTTCCAATCACCCTGTATATAATATAGGTACACTTAATTACCAAATACCACGATGGCAAAGCATTTCGTGTTCATATCATACTCGTGCTGGCATTGATACAACATTACACCATAATTTGTAGGTAACATCACTGACCTAATTCTGGCTATCATTAGGATTAAGGCAGTTCATCAAAACCTCTATTACAGATGATTTTACCCAGTTTTCGAAGTATTGTTAACCGGAGTTTATCAAATCGATAGTACAGACGCCAGCATATCAAGCTACTACAATCTGTAAAATTTCTTTAATAGATTTGCAAATTTATCGCTAAAGCGTAAGGTTCAAAATTGATTGGGAAACTTTGACAGCATTGCCTAACACACTATCGATCACATTTTGAATCATTTTGAAGGATATTGCTAATTCATTGCTTCACATGTTCGAAAAATTTGTCTGCTCAACAATAACGCAGCAATAAATGTAACTAACTGTGTGTATGTGTATTGCTAACGTAGCAATTAATGTTGTTGAACTGTCAAAATGAAATCCATTGCTACTCTTAGTGTGTTACGCAATTACCCCGCTCAACTCCTCAAAAATCAAAAACTGTTGAACATGGTGAATACTGTACATTTATATCTATATGAGTGACGTTTGCACTGTAGTTATAGGAATCGTTCTAGTTCTTCTAGCAATAAAACACAAAAAAATTAGCTCACATTTATATATCTACCCACAAACAACCAGGAAAACTGAAAGAAACAAAATATTAAATGGGTTAAAATCGACAGGAAAAGAGGAGTTACCTACTAGAAGTTCATTAAGCCCTAGACCCAAAACTTCTCATTTTAAAACAATTCCCAAATCCCACCCCAACTAAATTATAACAGTATTTCAGTGCGATCGCAACAAAAATCACACCTTCCTAAGAGCATTACGGTGAACGTTTATAATCGGCTAAATATCGAATTGTTCCATCTATTGTTTGGAGGCTTTAAACCCTCGAGAATTGGTTTCGAGAGTTTTAAGCCTACCGCCTTCGGAAAAACTGGAAAACGACACGCAAAAACCACCCTTATTCCCACAATCCTTGAGTCGAAAACTAATCGGGACGCATCTAAAATAATTCCTGAAAAGTGAAAGCTTTCCTACGCAAGGTATTTAGGTTTAAACTCCTATTGAAAGAGGTGAAAGTTTAGGGGGTGATTTTGTTGCTGAAAATTAAACTTTATTGTGTGAAAGTAAAGTTTATTTTGGGGTGTGTGTTTGAGAGAATAGTAGAGGAGTGTTGAGAAGATTGTGCAGTAACGAGTCTACACACAGAATGTAATTGTATCGGGGATCAGAATCGACCCCCGCGCGAACAGGGATGGGACACGGTCGATATGTTTGTAAACTGGTGCAAAGGAAAATGAAACTTATTGACTTTCAATCACGGCACGATAATTTTATCAGTCAAATTGATCTTTTCTGTGAATAGAGAATAATAATTATGTTGACGACCACGAAGAAATAACGTTTTCCTAATCTAAAAAGGCGTAAAAACACCCTGTACATTAACAAAGTACCTACTTATACCTACATAAAAAATGTTGTTTTTGTCTTTATGTAATCAAGCGATTAGATAATCTAGCTATGATGGGTCCTACCTACTGTTGTCGTGGGGAAACTGTTTTGAGGTATAATTATATTGAAACGAATAAGGATGTGTTTGTTTTAATTGAAAGTCTCCTTAAAGTTTCTAGCTCAAGGTCGATCAAGCAGGCTGGATCAACATCAAAGACGTTCACGTTAGAGGAAGAAAATGTTTTATTGTTACAGAAACATGTGCATATAAAAAAAACTGGCCAAGTGCGAGTCGGACTCGCACACGAAGGGTTCCGTACCACAAGGCAAAAACGCCGAAAAAACACGTTTGTTGTATAGGAGCCCCCCTTAAATATTTATTTTATTCTGTTTTTAGTATTTGTTGTTATAGCGGCAACAGAAATACATCATCTGTGAAAATTTCAACTGTCTAGCTATCACGGTTCATGAGATACAGCCTGGTGACAGAAAGACAGACGGACAGTGGAGTCTTAGCAATAGGGTCCCGTTTTTACCCTTTGGGTACGGAACCCTAAAAACAAACATACATGCTGAATTCAGTACCTAACGTTAAGGGACTTAAAGTCTGTAGGTATCATCATGTCACGTCCTGAAGTCTCCATACATACTTGTATGCTCAAAATGCATACAAAATTTCTGCTAGTACAATTGAGGATAACAGCTGTTACATAATTTCCCAAAAATACTAAATGCTACTTATTAGCTAAAACTCTACCAATATACGAAGAACTTGGAATTTTAAGTAAAAAACTCAACATTTTCAGAGTCATAACGTCAATTTCAGTAATGCTCATTATGGTTTCACACCACCATTTTATCGATACACAGCCGTTACGTTTACATCTCGTCCCCTCACTACGTCCCCATGGGGTTCGACCCGCGGTAAGCCAAGGAGGGGTCGCTATTTATCGATGTGTGTCGTTTTATTTTTATTTGTCTCCCTTTGTTATAATTGTTGCTTAATGATCGGTCTCGTTTTATTGGACGCAAATGTGTACTGTCTTGTTTTTGAGTTTTTAAGTATTCTCTTGTGTGACGACGTGTGGTCGAGTGAATCGTGGTGACTTCTTCAAATTAAGGAATCTTCATTGTTTTACTTTCAGGTGAAGAAGTCGAAGAAAAAAAAGAAGAAGAAAATACGTTTATTTGCGGCCAACATGACGCATAAAAATAAAAAAAAACAAAAACAAAATAACAATTTGAGAGAAAATATGCGTCACATATCTACGCAAAACGGCCATCACTCAGCATAATGCTAAGACCCTATACGAGATAGAGACCCAGCGCTGGTTTTCTGCGACAGCCGGCGTTGACGTGATGACGTCAGCCAGTGCTGCGGTGCTATTCTGTAAAAATCTCACTGTGAAAACTTAGGTGAAGTGAGCGTGGAGTGAGCTGTCAATAGTGTCATTCCTAGCAAAAACAAACTCACTTCACCTAAGTTTTCACGGTGAGATTTTTACAGAATCGACCGGCAGCATACGATTAGGGTACCCTACTGCTTTTTATAGATTTTCTTTCTTGCAAAAGATGAGAGATGAGAAACACAGATAAAGATCAATGACCTGTTCCAAGCTTTTACATTAAATTTCATTATACTTAGGCTGATGAATTCCTGAACAGTTTAAAAAGAAAAAGTAAAGCAAACTTCCTCAAAGTGTAAGTGGAATGATTTTCAGGAAAAAACAGATCAACTAGATTTCTAGAGCTTTACAAACTTAATCATCTGAGGAAGAACTAAATGTATGACTTATTGGAATAAGCTAAGTCAGGCTAAGTAAGTACTAATTTTAATTATTTCAGCGGCAAAATGTGACTACTAACGACATCTATACTGTTTTCTAGGTGTACGAACCTCAGCATTAGTTCCTCCCTCGCAAAAACTCAGAGGGATGCTAATAACCAAGAGGGAGAGAGGACACCGTTTCCCTCCCGAATTCGCTACCGCCCGAGAGATGGCGCTTATGTAAATAAAGAAAACCTGTTACTACGAAACGATTCTCACTTTTGAAGTAAAGACTTTGTTAACTATCTTATTGTTTAAAATGAGATTTCTGCTAATATTTGCGTCACATTATTTAATAAATACAATATTTTCGAATTTGGTTGACTTTGCTTTAATATCGTAGCATTGGTGCAGGACATATTCGATTTATCTAATACTAAAACTATGTGGATGAATTAAACAACAGCTTATGAATTTTACCTTGTCTTTATAAATCACACTTAATATTATAAAGGCGAAAGTTTGTGAGTGTGTGTTCATATGTTTGTTACTTTATCACGCTCAATTTTGATAAATTTTATATGGAGGTCACACCCTGGATTAGCGTATAGGCTACTTTTTATCCCGATATTCCCACGGGATCGACTCTTATGCGGGTGAAACCACGGGGCGCAGCTAGTTGTACCTATAAAAGTATCTGCCTGAAAATCTAGACACCAATAAACGGGATCAGTACTCAGAGAAATCTGTACGAACGTAGCTTATAAGCTACGTTCGTACAGATTTGTGTGTACAAAATTTTAACAAAAGAACAACTAACTAACTATACAAAAACAAAAGTACCTACATCACACATCATTGTCATTCGGAAACGTGCCCAGAAGACTGACAACATAACTTAATAATGTTAATTCTTTGGCCAAAGAACGAGTGTCGACCACAGGATTAAGGTTCATTATACCTTGTCAAGTTTCTACCTTAAACAGTAGTCAGGAAAAAGCCGCAGCTTTTGGTAGCAATATCGCAGAAAATAATGTTAAAACATACGTCGGCATTACTTTGTGTCGGCGCGTTTAGCGGCGTCTCTGTGGCGATTAGATGCGTTTGCGCAACAAAACTGAACGATTTTGTTAATCTTGCCGCCATTGTTGCGAACAAACAAGTGTTTAGTTTGTAAACAACGTTTTTTGGTTTTGTGTTGGAGTAAAAAAGTTTCGTAAATCTTATGTTTATGTTTTATTTAGATATATAGTCTGGGAATGGATCGGAACATGGCTGATGATTGGCTCGGTTGCATTTCTAGTCAAGCGGAATCATAACACAAATTATTTCTAAGGTTTGGGGATTTTTTTGTTAATCACAGTCCTAATCACAGGTAGAGATAAAAATATTGTTAACATTCCATTTATTTCTCAAATAATACGTTTGTAGAAACATCTTCACAAGAAATATTCTTGCTAAGTCAGACCGAGCTTTAGCCAGAACCGTCCATGCACTTTATAGCGTAGCTAGTAACCACCAGGAGTCTGCAAGTTGGCCGTGTGATACCCCCGTGTCTCGGAAAGCACGTTAAGGGTCAGTTCACACCGAGACGCGACGCGACGCGCAGTTTTCAAGATAGAAATACAATTACAGACCTTATCTACTACACAAAAAGGTACACGATTCAGTGAGCTACGCCGCGCGGCGGCGGCGCCGCGCTGCGTAGCTCGACGTAGTAGGTAGACACTGAATTGTGTACCTTTTAATGTAGTAGATAAGGTCTGTAATTGTAATTCTATCTTGAAAACTGCGCGTCGCGTCGCGTCTCGGTGTGAACTGACCCTAAGCCATTGCCCTGCACTCCTTCTCCAATCTTGCGGATTGCCGTAACATCGAAATATGAGAGAAATTGCACCTGTATCTGCGCACACACTTGTGCACTACAAATAGGTATCTCCCGCGCCGAAGGCAGGTCTCTGCTGAGATGGGTCACCATGGCCGAAATTCGGTCTGGAGGACTTATTATAGCGTCAACATTGGCTTTTGTGTAATGTGGTGGTAACAATAAAGTTTCACGATTTGTCTTGTCTAACCTGACTAACCGAACCAAGGTAACCGACATAGCCCGAACAATTGCCAAACTTAAGTGGCAGTGGGCTGGGCACATTGCTCGCAGAACAGATGGCCGATGGGGCCGAAAGGTTCTGGAGTGGCGACCGCGTACCGGAAGACGTAGCGTTGGAAGACCTCCCACAAGGTGGACCGACGACCTTGTGAAGGCCGCAATAACCCGTTGGATTCGAGAAGCACAGAACCGGTTGAAGTGGAGGTGCTTGGGGGAGGCCTATGTCCAGCAGTGGACGTCTTTGGGCTGAAATGATGATGATGATGATGAACCTATGGTAACTTACTACATTATAACTACTAAAAAAACTAAATAGAAGCAGATCAATCAGTGTTATTTCAAAAAATATAATTATAAATATCCTTGTCTGGTATATCAATTGTTGATAATCTTCTAATCCCACCCCGCAACCTGAGGTAGAATCGTGCGGAGGAGGGGAGGGGGCGAGCTAAAGAAATCCTATTTTCATAGTTCACTTAACCAACCGCCGTAATTTTGTTAACACGCATCACCGCATTGGGCTCCTGTTGACATGTACTATGAATCTTGATACTTGAATGATTTTAATCGGTCGAAAGGTTTTTTTTTCCTACCGGTAACCCCATATTTAACACATTGAAGGACACTGACCGAGACACAATAGAAGTTTTATTGTTATTACGTCGAGAGGCGTTAAGTGTCCCGCGAAGTGTTAAGATATAATAGTAGAGCTTTTCGTGAAGAAGTTCTTCTGGAGAATTACTGCCATCATACCTATTTCTGCCACCGAGCTATCCTGTTCCACCACCGAGTATCTGTGTTCCAGTTTGAACGGCATGGGTGTCCGTATAATTATAATCACTTAAGCTCCGTCACTAGGATGGCAATGGCATTGCAAATGTCCATAGGCGACGGTGACCTCTTAACATCAGGTAGGCTGCCTGTTTGCCACCAAATAACCAAATACAAGTGGAGAAAAATAGTTAAATATTAAAATTTTCGGTTAGCTGGAGAATTAACTTTGGGATACTTACCTACTTACTTGGCCATGTCCAACCTCGGCAGTGACTATAATTATCATTTAATATTGCACTCTGAAAACTTGTGAATATTATCTTGGTCTGTAACTGCCTAGCTTAATTTCGTCGTTTGGACGGTCATAGTACCTACTAGTATACAGATGGTGCCATCCACTAAGATGCGCCCCACTCTTCTTCCTAAACGTTAGTAGTTTACGCCAGTTGATTCCGCTAGTGTTATAAATTTTTCGATACACACTAATTACCCACTAATAAGTAATTAGTGTGTATAGAAAAAACTGAAACACTAACAGAATGTTGCACACTTGTACTGCAAGCGATTAGGAAGAAGAGTGGGGCGCGTCTACGTGGATGGCACTATTTATACTAACTCCATAAACCTTTTTATATTCATCCCAAAAGTATCAAGTCAGTTAGCTCGACGTACAAACGTCTTAGATGTTTACAAAGTTATTCCATATTTTCAATTTGAACAGAAGTCGGTGTGGGAAGGCGGAGTGTTTCTCTTTAGGCTCACAACAAACTCCGAGCCGCTAGATTATATTGTGTTTTATATAACAACCTCTTTGTTATGTGCCGTTCTACCCTTTTGGGATGATTGAGGAGAAGCTTTGATTAGGAGAGAAAAGTCTGTAAGGTGTGACAGCTGCTTGTCTTTCCACTAGAATTACTTTAACGCTGCTTTAGTATTGTGATTTCGTTTGCTGCATCCTGGACAGCCATGTTCGCTACCAAGTTGCTGGTTGACTAATATTTTAACGACAGTATGAGCAATGTTTACAAATAAATAAAATTGAAGTGTCTGTTCGTAATGCCAAAATAAGCTTTTTACTCTAAGCATACGGTAGATAGATACGTATTACAAAAAAAAAAAAACTGTGTTTGTTCCGGCTTATCTCCGAAACAGCTGAACGGATTTTGATGAAATTTGTTATGGGGATACTTTGAATCCTAGGAAAGAACATAGGCTTGCTATACTTTTTATCGACACACCATGCGGGCGACGCCGCGGGCGGAAGCTAGTCTAACATAAACCAATAGTTCATTCCGATATTAGAGAATATTAAAATTGTTATTTATTCATAGCTTTGACGTCTTGTCTCTCTGTCGACAACCGCTGACCATAGAGCTTTCATCAAGTCGTGTACCCAATTGGATTTCCCGTCGACAAAAATGACTAACTTCCATCCCCTATTTAGCCCCTATAAGGGTTGAATTAAAACAAATCCTTCATTAAAGTACTCACGTGATTTCGTTATATTCCAAAGGAACTCTTGTGCAAAATTGCATTCGTCTAGAACCAGCGGTTAAGGTTGTGCATTATGTGTCACTGAATGAAATAATGGCTTTAAGGATTTTTTATTAATTACTCTGCTGTAGAACTATTCGGAACTGAGCCACACCATATTGATATTCTTCCAAGAAGTGTTTTAAAAATGCTAAATACTCTGATTGCACTGATATTTTCTGTGTAAAATAAGCTCTATACACCTTCATGCATCAAATCTCCTCGCGCTTGGAATTTTGTCAAACGTGAAGTCTATCAAAGATTGGAATATGAAACCGTTTATCGATCAATTAAAATAGAATATAGATGGTAAGGCTATATACTTAAGCCTCAAAAATATATGCACTATTTTACAACAACCTTAACTATAATAATAGTCCCGAACAGAAGCCCTAGCACGAACGTGCGATGTAAGCTTATCTAACGTAAATTCGAACCATTTTTGAATGGAAAATACAACTATACAATTATCCTGTAGCATTTTGGTCTTATAATATTAATTATATTTTGCGAAAAGCACAATTAGTATCACCCATAGATATGAATAAAGACTTCAAACTAAGTAAATGTGCTCGACACTTCACGTAACCAGAGGGCTGGCTCGTTCTTTGGCCAAAGATTTTATTATTATTTATGACTTCGACGCCTAAGTGACCAAAAAACAAAAGGATTTTTCGTATTTAATTGTATATTTAGTTAGTTAGTCATGTAATTTAGTACCTAGTGTAAATAGTTAGTTGCGTTATACATTGTAAATAATTAGTAAATGTTACGTGCATAACGAGTATTTTCAACTTTAAAAACGTTCGAATCTACGTTATGTTTAGGTACTCCGCGCTTTCGTGCTAGGCCCACAGTTCCTTTAAAATGACGACATACGGTAAATTCCTTAGCCCGACAATCGAGTTGTTATACCGACGATTATTAACGATTAATAATCGGTTGGACGCTCGATTAGACGAGGACACGAGACAGCCGTCGCAGGGACAACGTGCCAAATGGCGGAAAACACGAATTATGTTATCAAAATAATTATTTATGGCCCAATGGGTTTTTGACGAGCATTATGAGAAAATCTTGATGGTATAGATGTCGTATTGACGGATTTGGAATGTGTATATTTAGGAGGACCTTATGGTGTAAGGGTATGTCTGAGAAGTGCAGTTTTTTATACTTAGTTAGAAAAGAAAAAAAATTACCTCAAGTAATTTGAGGAAAGGTTTTTAGAGCTAGAAGAAGTTTACCTCAAGTAATTTGTATGCTTGATTTTGGCTTAATTTACTTTAAATGTTATTGGGTTTTTCTCAGTAGCAACCCTGTGGAAAATGTATCTAATGTATCTACTTACATATTTGTAACTGCCTTTTTTTGCTCATTGGAAAATAACAGATCATGGTTCTACAAAATGAAGATAGGTACTTAGTTGCCATTCGATTTTCGAGTTCATTACTATATCACTTTGGGTATTACTGTTAGTAGTACCTATTACAGGTGAGTAAAACTGCAGTGGACTCTATAATCCCAATAAATAATGAATAGAAGTTGCTGTTGTTGTTGAAATACCTATTAACTTATTCCAGTCACATGTTTAGGAATTAGCCATAGTCGTCACTTGTTGTTGACGTGTTCGCAGGATTGAACTTGTTTACTTTGATCTCTGAAACCTCCAAATACAACAAAACAGATATTTATTCGATCAAAATGATTGTTGACAGCCAACCCAAATACTGAGAAATGCGTGTAATTGTATTTAATTGGCCGTTAAACAATATTTAATTCGCCAACAAAAGTGCTGATGATACTTCTAAGAAGTCGGGAGCAACGCACTGCATCACCGAACGGAGAACCTCACCGTCGCTCGCCGGCGCGGAAACTGTCACTTTTTGACGTTTCCCTTGACGTGACGTTCCATATTCAAACAGCCCGCCTTTTATTTCTGTTTCTTTATCTTCATCTCAATCTAACGGCCAGTAATGTTACATTTTAATTTTTAATACCAAAGCGCAAAGGTCGTATATCGTGTATATACCGTTCGAGTATATTGGATTTATAATTTTAATCGTCTGTTATCTCGATAACCTGTTGTGGGGTATTTCATTTCGTGCATCGGACGCGATGAATGCATAATTAAGTGGAAGCATTTTATGATTTTCGTTAATCCGATGGTTGTATTTCGTGAATTACGTCACAAAGAAACATAATTCCTGAAAACGCTTTGTTAGGTACCTGTAAAAAACCCTTTTTATGCGAACTTGCTTTTTACCGACTTCAAAAAAAAAGGAGGTTATCAATTCGACACGTATGTATGTGATATTATTGGAATTGCATTATATTCACATATGACAATCTACTAAGGCTTCCAAACAAATATACAAAATTTCATAGACGTATGTATGTATGTATGTTTGTCCACGCATTTCTCAGCAACTATTAATCAGATCGTGAACATTTTTTTTTACTGGCTTACATTTCCTTCAACTTAGGGAACAGTGCAAGTTTCATCAAAATAGATTAAGTAATTTTCAAGATATGGACTAATACGTGTAAGTGTGACGGCCTGGCTTATTGATACGAGCTACGGGTGTAGTGTCAAAGGGAAAACATCTCAAAACCTTGGTCAAATTCTAGTGCAAAAACTAAAAATTACGAAATAAAAAGTAATTAAAAAAAATTAAACCGACTTTAAAAAGAAATTAACTCAAAATTATGAAATAACTTTAATTTCGGAAGTCGGTGGCAAAAAACTAAAACTAAAATACAGATCCCAAGACACCGACTTCCGAAATTAAAGTTATTTCATAATTTTGAGTTAATTTCTTTTTGAAGTCGGTTTAATTTTTTTTAATTACCTACTTTTTTATGTTTATATTTATACGCATGCATAATAGTTATACTTTGGGCTATTTGTAAAGAGCTGTGAGTTAAATTGATTTGTCTCAGGCTTTCGATTGCGTACCTACCCTAACTTCATTAAAAATAAATGCCATTGGGGATGCAAAATATCTTTAATAACGGTAAGTATAACGATTGAAGGTTAAAGAATGTCTCTCTCTTCCTTCGGAACTCCAAAGAAAGAGTTCCCCAAGGAACTGCTTCAGGTACGCCCTTTTATATAAAATCCCAGTATCTAGAATAGCATCGAAGTAACTGACATGGAACGAAGCTTTTTGAAGTACCTATTTCAGTATAATAAAAAAATAAATAGAAAGCAGACTTGCAGAGTGTCGTTTCTATTTTCACTATTGCATAACAACCAACCCAATTAACAAAATAAAATGTTCATAAAAACCTTATAAATTATTTATCGAAACACTTAACACGTTTAAAACAAAATTAACGGAATTTTTAGATGAAAGTAAAAACGTCCGACCTCTTTCGTCGGCCGCTGACGTTGCACGTCATGTTTGAATTTCGAACACACGAACCTTTAAAAAAATAAGTTTACTTTTTTATTCTTTTTTTTACCGCGCTAAGGAACGCAACCCGATCTCCAAAATTCACTTGCTACCAAGTTTATTATTTGATACTCGGGGCGGATTATTTTTTTATACCGGCCTTACGCAGCGGCGTCTTTGCCTCTTTGTTAGATCGAGTTTTTATTATGTAGGAGTTGTTTGTACTGAAATTATTTAGGTATTTATGTTCATTGAACAGTTGGTTACAGTATCAACGTATGGGTTTCTGTTATGATACCTCCGTATTATATAATCGGTTTGCGCCAAAGGTATCGTACCTGTCTTAAAGATTGAACATTGAAATAGTTTTGTTGCATGTTTTATTCAATATTTCAACATCATTGCGATCAAGTTGCGATGGTATTCAAAAGCAGTACTTAAAATTATTATTTACTAGCTTCTGCCTGCGACTTCGTCAAATACCTTCCTCAAGAATTGAGCTATTAAATGCAAAAAGAGTTTTTTCAAATCCAACTGGTAGTTCCAGAGATTACCAAACCTACATACAAACTTGCAAACTTTACCTCTTTATAATATTAGTATAGATAATACTAGCCCATTATTGTCCTCCTGCAGGACAAAAGCATATTCTCATACGGAGAAGGCACGAGCATTGATCACCACGCTTGCTCAAGAAGGGTTGGTGATTTCAGACTACCTAAGTCTGAAATTCCCAATCAAAATTGAACCTTATGCTTCAGCGATAAAGTTGAAAATCCATTAAGGTGAATGGATAGTGGTAGACCGCGAAATTAAAATTTTCTTACGTTTTTTGCAATTTGCAGGTCAGTGTCAGGTTGTATCTTGATCAAAATGTGATCGGTACATATTTACAGAATTTTAAAATCATTAGAATTAAAATACATCTTTCTAAGTTAGATTTCTACCACCAACCACCAATCTCTAATGGAAAAGTGTTTACGGTAGAAATCTAACTTAGAAAGATGTATTAATGATTCTAATGATTATAATTCTGTAAATATGTACCTGTTATTGTCGTTCATTCACCTTAACTGTAAGTCCGCAGAGCTAATATGACACACGTGACAATTACTTACTTAATCTCGTGTCGTCTCGTCGCGTCTATTTCTGTCACTTTTCTCGTTTTTATGACAGCGATGCCATACAAAATACTCGACTCGTTCTGTCAAATTTAATGTTTTCTCATGTTTTCCTTTACCGATGTCAAAAACGTCCAAGATGTTTGTTCTGATTTTCAGAAAGGACATAAACATAGTTTATGAATTGAAAAGTCGAGTTCATTTGATTCAGTAGGTAGGCCTTTGTCTTCCCGTTACAAAGGAAGTAGAAAGTGTTTACAAGCCGTCTAAAAACCCTATAAGGCCTAAACAGAGACATTCCAAACACTCATATTCCTTTTAAAATTCTCACAAAACGCCCGACGATCATTCAAAATATTTTCTCACTAATTGTAATTTAAACTATCGCTATCTTGTTACCCATCGTTTTGGCGCGCGACGTCGCCTGGTGGTCCTCAAAACAGCTGACACTTTCTTAGAGCATCGAATTGTCAAAATGTCGACCGATCACCATTTTGGACCGACTTTGATTTCCCATCCGAAGCCCAAAAGGGAAACGAAAAAATCGACTTTATCTCTACAAAGGTACGGTTTAATTTTGATGTAGTTGATTAGGATTGAACGACAAAAAGTTAAAGATGATAGAGATAAGATGTGAGACGCCAAAAATCGTCCCGTAACCTTTTCTTGTTGATATTTTTTGATGAAATTATATTTTTGATAATTGATATTTAAAAGCTGTCTATTAAAAAATATTCATTCTTCGATAATTATTTAAATTACGTCGATCATTCCTTGACATTCCTATCTGAAAAATATTTTAACTATCAATTTATTTTAGGATTCGTTTATCGTGAAGGTCTGGAGAACTATGGCCTCAAAGAACCACAGAGAAGGTCCCATTGAACGCTAGGCCACACTACATTTTTTTCTTAATGGCATCTCGCAGGTCAACCTGCAGACCAAGGTGAAGATGACCGAGACGAACTTGACTCCTACCGAAAGTATTGGGCCACATTAGCAACAAACAGAAATGAAAAGTATGTATCTGGAAAAGGGAGAGAGAGGCCAAAGCTCAACGCTCTGTAAACAGACAAATAGTTCATGCTGCAAAAATATCTTCGTGTCTGGAAAATGCTACGGGGAGCTGCCACTAAATGCGCTGGATTAACATTTAAGTATCGTAACGTAGTCAACTTATATGAACAAACACTTTTTAACCAAAATAATGTCATTAATACTGTGTGGTCGGTACGTGTGGGTGCGTACGCATGTCTGTGTGAGGCCTAATTATTCGGAATAATCGTCGTGTATCGTTAATTAGTCGCGACGACTCTGTCGCGAGACCGCCCGCCAACACAGCGGAGCTCAAACTTTCAACTAACTTTTGAAGAGATAACAATGACACTGAAAGTAACGTATAAAGCTAATAATGAAGATGTAAACAGATGGATGGAGCTCGCAGTTCGAAGAGAAAATAGAGATACAACACCTGGCTTTCTGTTTGCGGGAAAAGGACAATTGACAAAACCACAATAAATTGCTTTTGACGAAAGCAGCATTCAGTATACTAGACTAAGCAGACAGCAGAAGAGGAAAATTACAATAAGGAAACGTATTGTATTGGTTGAGAATATTAATTTGGTGTACACTACTCGTAGGTATTAACTTTTACCTTTCAATTTGTGATGTACAGACGCCAGCACATCAAGCTACTACAATCTGTCAAATGTCTTTAATTGATTTTCAACTTTATCGCTAAAGTATAAGGTTCAAAGTTGATTGGGATAATTTGACAGTTTCGGGTAGCTTGATGTGCTGGCGCCTGTACTACACCAGGATAGCAAAAATAAAGAGCCTTCAATAGAACAATTGTAAGTGCGTTAAAGAGTGCGCTTGAGGAACTTGTTGCTAAGTAATAACAGCCGCACGGCTTGCCGCGGTTGGTCCGTGGATGGGATGGATAACGAGAACACTCTGTGCCTCGGAAAGCACATAGAGCCGTTGGTTCCGGCTGTCATTCGTCGATCTTTGGCAGTCGTTACGGGTCGACAGAAGCCCGTAAGTCTGACAACCAGTCTTACCAAGACGTATCGTATTACTCAGTAACTGGGTTGTGGAGGTCAGGCAATCGCTTCATGTAAAATATTGGTATTCAGCTGCATCCGGTGAGACTGGAAGCCGACCCTAACATAGTTGGGAAACGGCTAGGCAGATAAATAGAACACTTGACAGTTCAACAACATTCATTGCGTTATTTGCGTTGTTGAGCAGTCACATTTTTCGAAAATATGGAGCTACGGATTAGAAATATGCTTCAAAATGATTCAAATTGAGAGTAATAGTGTGTTACGCAATTGGGGTGCAGAACTACCAAGGTCGAAACCATCCAATTTGAAGCCACCTTACTAAAAACTTTGAGCAACCATTATAAAATGATGGATCGTACGACGAGCCAAGGTGTCAGAGCGGCGGTCCTCTGAAATACAATATTAATCGTTATCGCGCAATCGATTCGACCCAAATGTTTCGGCGGTTCATGGCACGTCACTAGTTCAAGATTCTTTTTTTTTTTGGTCTAAGGTTAGTTGGTACAAAAATAACGATTCTATTTGAGATTGTTACGTAATTTGTTAATTAAGAAACAGCTTACTTGGAATAATTATTTATGATTTAATAACAGTCTTATTTTGTTTTCTTTTCTCTTCTTTCCTTCTTGTCTTTGGTTTTGACTTACTGTTTTGGGAACTAGCAGAAAATGCCAGCCGTTTAGTCCGTTTTTGTGAATTTATAAAGCACTAGCTGCGCCCCGCGGTTTCTCCCGCATAAGTGTCGATCCCGTGGTAATGTCGGTATAAAAAGTAACCTATATGTTAATTAAGGGTGTCAACTACCTCCATACAAAATTTTATCAAAATTGATTGAGCCGTTTGAGCGTGAAGAAGTAACAAACATATAAACACACCCCCACACACACACTCACAAACTTTCGCCTTTATAATATTAGTGTGATTAAAAATGACCACCATTTTTAACCGACTTCATTACTGCCATACTCGGATCTTGTACCCTAGTGTCATACCATTGGCTCGCTTAACCACGACATCTGATTCAAGTGAGGTAGGGTAGCATCCACGGATATCTATGGTAGCGTCTTATGACTGGAGAAATGTTGTGTTAGCTAGATCTATCATACAATTCGAAAGCCGCTTCTTTGTCTTCTTCCATCAGTATAATAATAATTACAAAATATTTGAACATCCTCAGCAAATAGAGACATTTGCGTGGGGCGTGCTGCGCGGGCGCCAGCGAAATCACCCGAGCGTACCCGGTCCACTTGACCAATCGCCTGGCTGACAGCGGTTAAGTTGTTATATTATATATTTACTAGGTTGACTTCATGCGTTTGCTTGTTGACGGAAAATGGGAAAACCAAAGTGATCTGATGATTATGAGATATAGGAGGAATACTATTTTTTTTTATCTGCTCTTGGTTTTACAAAGGTAATACCAAAATAATTTGTAAATCAAACATATTCTTAAGGTAGTGTGTATTTATTCCGATTGGTTTACAGAATATCTAGGTTCCCAAATATATATTTTGAAAGGACTCTGACATAAAGACGAGATATGAGGAATTTCAAATTATTTTTCCCTCAACTCGTCTTTAAATCAGTATCCATTCAAAATATATACCTGGGAACCTAGATATTCTGTAATTCACTGCTGGGATACAGGCCTCCTCTCTGTAAGAGGGAGTGGACCGTAATCCACCATGCGGGTTGGTAGATGTCACATGTCTTCGAATTTTTGGTTCTACGACATGCCGGTCAAAACGGTGAACTGGTGATGTAATAATTCGCACAAAGTAAAGCGCCTATTAGGGTTCGAACTTCGAACCACTGGGCCACCAGTGCTCTTATAGGGTCTCATATGTCACGCTAGTATAAAATAACTTTTCTAATATTAAAAATACATAATTTATTGCGAGACGTCTCTAGAAAAGTCAACGTTTTTAATGAACTTCCGCAGCTTACTGCACTGCTAGATTTAGGCAATGCTTAACACTATAGTTATCATTTTCCATCTTCCTCCATTAGATCACAGTTTTTATCTTCCAATCATAGTTGAACCATCTCTACAATCTTGTCTCTATAGTGTTTTAGCTTGTTAGAAATATTCCAAAATTGATTTCTCGTCATATTTTTTGCCTAACTTATATTTTCATCCATTGTCAAATCACTTGACAGGAGTCTTCCTTTATTTCTAACCATTGTCAATATACATCATAACATTTTTTGTGATCGACCGCCCAGTAGCTTACAACTTACAAGCCATGCTATATTAACTTGCCTTTGTCAAAATTTATTGGCCAAAAGTTAATTTTTGCATTCACCTCGCTTTGAAAAACTCTCCCTTTTAAACTGCTCATAGTCATCAAGCAGTTCTTTTAGACCTAATTGCGAATCAATAAAGGGTAGTTTTGCGTGGTTGGGGTGTTTGATAACTTTGTCAAAAGTTAGTAACAAAGAAATGTCATTATGATAATCCGTTTTCGGGTTCTATTAGTTGTTTGTTGTTTATAAATCGTTAAGTTGTTTGAAAATGTAAAAGTATGTTTCTAAGAATAGTTAGAATTTAATATTGAGCTCCTTACTTAAGTAATTTGGAAGTTTTTAAGTATTTTTAATACTGATGCCTGGTTGAGGTTTGAATACTTTTTTAAAGGCTTATTGTGCGGTAAAAAGTTAATGTGCTGTAGCTTTTTCCACTTGAGATTTGAGATTTTAAAGGATCCTGGCCGGTAACGGAACTTAATAATAATCTAGTTACTTCTTCACATTTATAAAGAGGTTAGATTATACATAAAGTGCTGGCTTTCTGCTTCCGAACTTTTTCACCCTTCTACAATAGTTAACTCCAAGTAAATATAAATTAACTGTGTATGAAAATGGGTTCCATTTTAAATCAATCAACTTAGCCTACTGCGCGTCTTTGGTTATAGAAAATACTCGGTTCTCCAGGTTTCATTTGTTTCATTTTTCGTGACATTAATCACGAAGGGTTCGGCAAAGTTGCAAGTGTAGTGCAACCTTTTTTTTTTTTTTTGGGTGGAGAAAATGCCTAACGCATACCACGTCGTCCGGGGAGACGACGAGGTTATGTGGGACTTGCACCCACTAAAAACTCCACCTGTGCACCTACTTTCGCCTTGATGGGTGGGCCGCGAGAACTACCCACCCCTACACCCAGGGTGTACATGGTGTAGTGCACCCTAAACCAACCTCTAAAAAAACCGGGTAAGAGCGAGTCGGACTCGCGCACCGAGGGTTGTTTGTCATGTTTTAAAATTTTCACCGGCGAGCTACTTACTAGATCTCGTTCAAACCAATTTTCGGTGGAAGTTTACATGATAATGTACATCATATATTTTTTTTTTAGTTTTATCATTCTCTTATTTTAGAAGTTACAGGGGGACATATTTTACCACTTTGGAAGTGTCTTAAGTGTAGTTTAGAAAAAAATGATATTAGAAACCTCAATATCATTTTTGAAGACCTATCCATAGATACCCCACACGTATGGGTTTGATGAAAAAAATTTTTTTGAGTTTCAGTTCTAAGTATGGGGAACCCCCATAATTTGTTGTTTTTTTTTCTATTTTTTTGTGAAAATCTTAATGCGGTTCACAGAATACATCTACTTACCAAGTTTCAACAGTGTAGTTCTTATAGTTTCGGAAAAAAGTGGCTGTGACATACGGACGGACAGACGGACAGACAGACATGACGAATCCATAAGGGTTCCGTTTTGGCCATTTGGCTACGGAACCCTAAAAAAAGACAAAATATCTGACTCCTAAAAGATCAAACCATTTGTGATGCCAATGTTTAAAAAAAAATTATGCAATGAAAATAATACCAGATAATAAACCTTTAGATATTTACACTACGTAACAAAAAACACCGTTTGAGACGTATATTGATCGGCAGCGGCGGCGACCTCTCGCGCCCGGCCCTGGTGCAAGCCATGGTCCGGGGCGAGAGGGAGTGGGAGGCAGTCACCTCCTTCTGCGAAGCAGTCATGCTAGCGAAGGAGGTGGCGGGACGGCTCAGGGAGAGAGCCTCCCGTCCCAGCCGCCGCGGGAGACGCTCCGGGCGTCGGGAGCCGCGCGACGACTCCCGGCCACCGTAGGCGCGGGCCTGCGGGCGGAGAGTAATGGGTAGCTCACCGTCCGATCAGGACCAGGCCCGTGCCGGACGGCGCGTACGTGTTCCACGCGCGCCTCAAAGAGATGTCAGCATCGAGGAGGGGCCCCATAGGGCCGAAGCCTGCCGGGTCAGCGGGATTGTCCGAAAGGGTTACCGCTGGCCCGGAACATAAAGGGCTAAGGAAGGAACACGGGTGGGTTTTAGTCAGTAAGAGTCTGACACTCCCTTCCGCTCCACCCAGAGCGGGAGGGGTCATTTGATGATTTCCCATCCGCAAAAAAAAAAAAAAAAAAAAAAAGACGTATATTGATAAGGCTTAGGTTAAGGTCAACGAGCATTCGTTATGAGAGAGTGGTCCTTCGACACCTCGTGATTGACAGCCAATTGTGCAGGATAATGAAGACAATATACGTACTACTGCATTCGTGGTACAGTGCCAATACTAGGTTCATGTTCATGTGGCAGAAAGTAAGTAATCACACTAATATTTTACAGGCGAAAGTTTGTGTGTGTTTATATGTTTGTAACTTCTTCACGCGCAAACGGCTGGACCAATTTTGATAAAATTTTGTATGGAGGTAGCTGACACTAGCTATTAACATATAGGCTTTTTATCCCGATATTCCCACGGGATCGACACTTATGCGGGTGAAACCACGGGGCGCAGCTATTTTTTGGAATAAGCAGGAGTTATTATAGATACATCTGGCAATTTCAAACGACACAGCGGCTTATAGTTCGGTGTGCAATAAACCACGAGGGGGCTGGTGGTACTTTCCATAACAAAATTCAATAACAGTTCTTCTGCCAAGTTATTTAATCGATTCAAAAGATCTCTTTATAATTATGCTTTATGAGTTTAAATCCATACGGTCTAATAATACCTAAATGGATCCTTTTGAATTCCTTGATCAATAAGATTTGTTTAGTTATAAATTATCTATAGGTATTCCCGCTGATATAATATGAAGACACAATATATTTTTAACATATTTATTTCTTACGGCTCATCGTGTGACCACACAAAATTACCAGTGCAGACCCCCGCGGCTCGGTAGCAGAGGTCAAATTGTGATTTAATTAATTTCAGATGTAACACCACACGGACTCCTTTTTTGGTAAGCAATGTAATTGAACAATCTTACTCATTTGTACTATTGCGCATTATGTTGCAAGTCGATTTTTAATTCACTGGGTGTGTGCAGACAAACAGACAAAAATTCTATAAATTAATATTATATTTACGGCATTAGAATCGTTCCCAGACGTAGCAGTACCTAATGTTAAAAAAAACAATGTACAGTTTTGACTTCGCTACGAAGTTATTATAGGTATGTATAGATTTATTGATTTCCGGTAGATATTAGATGATTTGCAAGAATATAACAGTTAGTCAAGTCATTAGTCGTATTTGGGTGGTCTGTGTCGGATCTAGATGATTTTGAAATAAATCTTAGAAGTGCAAAAATGCAATTCATGTCTTTTTATTTATATTTGTTTTATGGAGTACTAGCTGTGCCCGCGACTGCGCCCGGGCCTCCAAAATCGGCTAATTTATTGGTAGTATCCGCGTTTGAATCTCAGAGATGGCTCCTCAATCCATACTGTCACCATAAAAGTAGCCCTTACGGCTTACAATTAAAATTAACGTATTGAATCAAGTTCATGAAGTTCTGCTAATCGTATTCTCCCACAGTAGATACTGTGAAGGCTGCCTGTGGGTTATGATTAATGGAACCAATAGTTTATTATATATTGAAGATTACCTTGTTAGTCTACGGGTCATACAGTTATTTTTATTCATCAAAAATATTTACACTATTGCGTATGTTAAATTAGCTTGGAATGGTACCCATAGAACCGCATGGTGTAACGTTTAAGAACTGTTAAACTTGCATGACTGTTTACAAGTTCCTTTTTATCTTAGTCCGGCGGCGGCGGCGAGATGAGCAAACGATATTACCATCGCGGGTAGAATCTGGATAAGGCTGGCACAGGAGCGTGGGGATTGGAACGAGAACAGAGAGGTCTATGTCCAGCAGTGGGTGAAATCGGGCTGAGGATGACTAGGGGCTGTTCATTTATTACGTAAGACGATTTGGGAAGAGGTCCACACTAGTCTTAGTTTTTCTTTCATGGGGGTGGTAGGGGTCTAGTTTGTTCTTACGTAAGATTTCAAACGTACGCAAAAAGACATTTTTTTTTGTTACTTTTTCTTTGCAATTTTGGTAGCCTCATAAGACGAATCATTATCAAGCTATATGAATCGAAATTAAGATATGTGAAAGATTACACAAAAGGTTAAAAAAAGCATGCAAGCATGCTATAGAAAGTCATGCCTGTTAAGATTTCTACAAAGAATTGCGTAGCTACACCTAAAAGCAAGGATCACGTATTTCCAACCATAAGTTTCAGAACCAGATACAAACTTGAGGCTTATGATCAGCAAAACGAGACGCTACAATAGAACTACACGTGAAAATAATAATAATAATAACCTCGTGAAAGCCGAGAAAGATAAACAAATCAAGTATCTTGACTTGGCTCATGAGGTTGTCGACATGTGGGATGTGGACTCAGCGATCATTGTGCCGATAGTCGTGACAGCCAATGGTCTAATAGCCAAGAGCCTCGACCAACACCTGAGGAGGCTCTCGTTGGGCAGCTGGATCAAGGGCTTGATCCAGAAAGCGGTACTTCTGGACACGGCCCGAATAGTTAGGAGGTTCCTCTCTCTGGAGCCCTGACCGCCGGTAGCTTGGACCCTGTTCCCGATACCGGTGGGCTACTATTTTTTATATTTTTAAATGTTTTTATATTTCTTTATACTAATATTTAAAAATATAATTTATAAGAATTTATTTGAATAAAGGAGATAATAATAATAATATTCCACAACTATCACACAACGCCTTCAGTCTAATAAAACTAACACCAACTAAAGATAGAAAATCAAAGAGAACATACTTATTTGAGTTCAATTATAAGATTCACTATAACATCATGATTATCTATGTTACAGATCAATTCAAGTGGCAACCAATACCCAGTCATGCAATTCATGATACGGAAATCAAAGCAAACAGTAGCAAAACATTCAGTTATCAAAATGCAAAAGTTAACTAGCAACATTGACCCCTACTAACACAACTATACCTTTACACCTATCTCCATCAATTGCCATACAATTCTCAACCTTAAAGCCAATTACATAACGAAAGAAGTCTAAGATTGATGATGTTACAGATTGTAGATGTATTTTTGCGTTCAGGTTAGAACTCAGAGCTGTCAAGAACCGTTGGACCGTATAATGGAAGCTCCCAAGATACGTCCGAACTTTGATACATATGAAATTATGTTGTTTTTATTTTTGATTTATTTACCGATACCATCATTAAGGACGTAGGCCTTGATTGTGTGAAGTTATTTGGTGTTTCGCAATCGGTAAAGCGATCTTTTAAGTATAAGACTAGCTTCTGCCCGCACTATGCTTTTCTTCCTATCATATTAATGCACACGATATTAAGTACAAAGTCTTACATATAAACTCAAACTCAAATCATTTATTTCAATTAAACCTTGTACAGGCACTTTTGAATTGTCAAAATTAAATAGTCTGTCAGTTAGTCAGAAAGTTGAAGCTAGTTGCCCATTCCAAAGCGTAGATCTCTATGGAGAAGAACGGGCAAGAAACTCCATGGACACTCTTTTAAATCAAGATATTACAAAATCCTGGGTACATTATTATTGTTGCTTCTATATGTGAGAATAATGTAAAAAAGACAGAAATGAAGAAACAATTCAAGACATAAGATTAAAAATAAGCCTTGACAGTTAAGAGATGACCAGTCTCAACCGACGGCGCCCGTTCACGAACATGACGCGTGGATCAGCACCATCCAGCTCAACCATTTTGTAGGGAACCGAATGATCCAACACACGCGCCACCATCGGTGAGACATTTAAGTGAGCATGACACGTTCTCAACTGCCATGCTATTTCAAGTCAACATCAAAAAATCATAATAAACGGAAACATGGTTCTTACATTTACAAAATTTAAAAAAAAAATGCTTCTGAATTATACAAAACTACAGTTTGCAATTTATTTAAGAGGTAAATATAATTTTATTACCTACCAAACAGGAAGAGATATTTAATATTGAAGTATTCAACAATTAAAACTTGATTGAATAAATTAAAAAAGTTATGTTCGTAATGTCAGAAACACAAAAAAAAAGAAAAAGGGAAGCACCTCTTCCAAATATTGAAATTAACTACAAAGATAGTCTTACAATCTTCAGCAGCTCCAACAATACTTTCAAGTGTCAATCAATTAGTTGTGGTTGTGGAGCAGGACCAGCATTGAGCCAGGCATTTTTATCAGCGATGTAATCCCCTAACTTATAATATGCCTGACTGCATAGTGTGCGTTTTATATTATTCGATTTATTTTCGATTTTCCAATAATCTCCTAGGAGCATATTTAATATCAAGGTAGTCACCCTGTATAACTAATCGCCACGTTAGAATTAATCTTAACAACCACTCATTGAGGCACGGATTACAAAAATCCGATACTCCTAACCAGCGAGCGGTCACTTAGGTACTGACAAAAAGGACTTCAACAATGTTCTTGAGGTGTCGGCTTCACAAACAAACACCAACATACAAACCATTTATGCTCTAGTGCATATCCATTACATGCAACAATTGTATTTAAATCCTCACTAGGCTGCCGATACGACATCGCCTTTGCCTCGCCGCAAATTAAAAAAAAACTACGGCGCCGAATTCTAAGTGACCATTGGTGCGTTTGAATTTGGAAGGCGTATTAGGCTTATTGTTCAGACGTAGACAAATAATGCGCAGGAGTGATTGAATGTGTAAGTAGATAGTTTGTTTGTAAGTTTTTGTTGCAATTTGCTTAGATTTTGCCGATAGACTGTTGCACTGCCTTAATCAAGAAAATAAAACAAACTCCAATCAATTTAGCGTAGTGCACTCCACAAAAATATGCTTTATTATGGTAGTGCCGTACCAAAAATCCTCATCAATTGATTTCCCTATTGCGAAATTAGTATTTTTGCGAAAAACCATGGAAAAAAAAGCAGTTGCAATCTTTTTCTTTTTAAAAACCTAGGAAAGTTATTTTGTAGGTACTTCAAAGCATCCCTGATCCGAACTTATGCTTCAGTTGACCTTCTCACCGCCTAATCGTTGGTGTTAGTCCCACATTCCCAGTAATGGTCACGTTCACTGGTTTTCAATCGATTTATTTGAAGGCGTAATGGCTGACCAGCTGTATGAACACAATGGTCTTCGAGATTTTCTGGAGTGATGCCTCTTAATAAACACAATGTAGAGATTTTGGATGGAGTGGGTTCGTAAGTATGTAAGTAAGTACTGTAAGGTCGTCACTTACAAGTGTGCCGAAGATTGTAAAAATGTGTTTATTGGCAGCAAAAAAATACCCCATAAAACTAAAAAAACAGAAAACAAAGATTATAATGCCAAAAGGGCCTCAGCACAGCATAATGTCAGATGACAACACAAGGTTTACCACCACATATAAACTTAGAATCACATATCCATGTGCTTGTAAAATAAAATGATAACTCATCGATATGGAATTAATTAATCATTCATTAATTTCGTCATATTATTATTAATTTCATTTAGACCAGACGGAATGACCATAATGCCTTGTAAGGTTAGTAGGCCTTTGGAGTGGGATGCAACGTGTGTCGACACCCTTGCGCCATCCCATCTTCCAAGCACGGTGAGCTGCGCTGGGGCGGCTGCTGCAGGTGCGGAAAACCTCAAACGGCGCAAATACTCCAATCTCTTTGGAACTTAATATGTTTGAGCCGTTTGGGGTTGAAACTCTAGGGCCATGGGGCCCGAGTGCCCACTAGTAGTAGTGCCTATTTTTTGGCCAGAGAATCAGCATTGCCATACAACGTGGGCTGCCAGTCTTTTGGACACGTTTCCTGTCGACAGCGATGCGGATGAATTTTTTGATGCCCTTTGATTATGTCCCCTCCTTTTTATATACTTGTACATATTATTATTTTAATAGTGCGGTTCTTCATTTCGTTAATTATTCATTCAGCCCTAACTATTCGTCCAAGTGTTGTCCCATTTTTTTTTCCTAGTGCTCTATCAGGCTTCATAGTGTATTGCATCTTATGATTGCTAGGCTTGATCACTTCAATAATGTTGTCATGTCCTGCATGCGTGTTATAAAAAAACTGATACAAAATTACCTACATGCAATAACAATGTAGCCCAAAAAACATTACTTAGCTCCGTAGGTACCTTGTGTAACACGCGTCCTGGGAGGTTTCGGCACTTTGTGGGATTATCCCTGGTGTATCTGCAATCCTTGCATTGTGCGAACGGGCAGACGAACCGCCGCAAACGATTGTCGGCTCCATACACTTGTCGGCTAATAGAATGGATTTAGATTTGGTCTTTGGGAGTGATACTGCCGACATTCGGCTCCTAACAGTTATATTTTCTTGCGCCGTGTCAGCATGGCTATTGCAAAGAATAATACATAGGTACTTGCTCGCGGTTCTGTTCATATACACCATAATAAACCCAGGAATCTCATTTGTATTGGCATGTTATAAAGTATATTATATTGACATATTATATAATGAGGAGATCTGCAGGAGAACCAAGGTAACCGAAATAGCCCGAAGAATTGCCAAACTTAAGTGGCAGTGGGCAGGGCACATTGCTCGCAGAACAGATGGCCGATGGGGCCGAAAGGTTCTGGAGTGGCGAAGGCCACAGGAACCCGTTGGATGTGAGATCTTGGCTTGGAGGCCTATGTCCAGCAGTGGACGTCTTTCGGCTGAAATAATGATTTATCGTAATTTAGCATCTACATATACTTATTATTAGCAGGTAATAGTATGTAGATCTGCATTCGCCTATGTTTTACATATAAATTGATTTTTTTATTTAATTGGATTGAGAACCTTCCCTTCCGACCGATCCTTCTCTTCGGAGGATTGTTTTTATCAGCCACGGAACAATTTTATTTATTAAAAAAAAATATTTTGCAATCTTAAAATAACTTTTGCAATACTAAGCTGGCTTCTTTAGACACCATTACCTCAATTTCAATGGCCACATTATAACTGGAAGCATAACCACATAGTCAAAGCTAATGATACACTTGACACAATAAAACATTCGCTAATATTAATACACAAAAGCCAAAATTATTCTCAATCAACAAAAGGGGAATCCATCGAGTTTTTTACAAGCAAAAGAATTTCTTTGATGCGGCACACAGCTCACAAGTAGAAGGTATCAAAGTAACATAAGCTTAATTATCAATTGAAAATCTTCGTAATGAATGCTTGTATAGTGCTTCTGGAGATTTAGGGTTGCCAGGAAATTATTCAATTAGAATATATTTTTATTAAAAAAAAAGCAGTGGCTTTTTTTCTATAAGTTCAGCATTACACGAACATAAATGTAGCAATAGATTAGCAATATTCTTCAAATTATTCAGATTGTGACTGATAGTGTGTTACGTAATTAGGCTGTTTTTCTAGGGCCTCCGGGGCCTTTCAGTAAAT
This sequence comes from Oligia latruncula, assembly GCA_948474745.1. Lineage (NCBI taxonomy): Eukaryota > Metazoa > Arthropoda > Insecta > Lepidoptera > Noctuidae > Oligia > Oligia latruncula. The sequence continues at coordinate 9,968,915 of OX419700.1, forward strand.
ATGAACGAACATTACATCTATATAATAAATAAACTTCAAAGTCCTAACTGACTGATATATGTACAGTCACGAGATTAAGTAGGTATACACTTGGCTTTATTTAAAGGCGATCTTCTCCTTTATTTTAGAATTAAATTTTATATATATATTTTTTTTTTTTTGTTAAAAAACGTTGCCCCACACTAGGAATTTCTCCTGTGTCGTGGGTGCGTTTACAAACATTTAAACTCACATACACAAACAGCCAGACCCGGAACAACTACTTGTAGGTCATACAAATATTTGTTCCGTGCGGGAATCGAACCCGCGACACGCAGCGCAGCAGTCAATCGCCTAACCGTGCCGTCAAATATTATTAGGAACATAGTATTTTTGAACCCATAGGTTTATGTAAAGTGTCATATTTCAACGTTGCATTCGTTATTTCGTGAAAAAATCGCAATTCAAAGTTGCCAAGTGTTGACATATTAGTGCTCGTGACTGTACGCACAGCCTAAACCGTTGGTCCTAGAGACGTGAAATTTGGAGGGTGTATTCTTTGTGAAGAGTAGGTATCCAGTAAGAAAGGGTTTTTCAAAATTCTACCCCTAAGATAACTGCAGGAGTTCGTTTATTTTCGGATGCTATATTACTAACAGTAGAGAATTATGGAATAAAAAGATGTCTTGCTTCAACCCCAAATGAATTGGATTAAGTGTACACACACGTTTTTTTTAAATGAAAACTTCCAAAAAATGTTACCTATCCGACACCACTTCGGATGTATTCGGCTGTCCTCGGGATGTACTCGGTTTTAATGTATATCCGATATGTCAGTGAGTGATGGCAAAGTATTCTGTTTGTGTTTGGTTTTCTTTAAAAACTACGGTTTATTCGCCGTGTTTAGGCACGGTCGTCAGTTTTGTATGGATCACTATGGAAGCTTGTTTTTTCCTACGGCACGGTTTATACGCCGTGCCATAAAGAAACCGTGCCGTGTACCAGCACGTCAAGCTATCCGAAACTGTAAAATTTTCACAATCAACTTTGAACCTTATGCTTTAGAGACAAAGTTCAAAATCTATTAAAGAAATTTGACAGATTGTAGTAGCTTTATGGCGTCTGTACAAAGGGCTTTAGGTTCTATCTATCTCAGCTGAAATATCAGCTGAACTTCAATCATTCAAATTGCAATCACTAATCGACTGCTACGAAAAAATGTTTCTTCATAGTAGATTGTGCTGTACATACCTATTCAAAAAATAGACACGTAAAGTCAAAAAACTAACCAAATAATATGACATGTTTTCGATAACCGATTTTTTTTACATATCAGCACCAGCCCTAGTCGTCTTATTCGGTAGCGCACAAAGCCCAAGCGGTGAATCAAAGATGGCGGCCTGTTTGAAGCGCGCGCGCACCGCTGGCCGCTCTCTTTTCAATATCGCCTTTTGATTTGCCGTTTCCCAGTTCTGTTAAGGCGAAATAAATAAAGTAGTTGTTGTTAATGTTTAGTAATTGATACCGTACTTTAGCTGTACTTGATTTTGGATGTTTTTCCTTGTATTCAGTTCAGAAGAGCGATGAAAGTCTCGAAACATCGTTGCAAATATGCTTTCCTAGTCTTATTATTCTTCGTAGCAATCTTGTCAGAGCGATCGTGATGTAGGTTCTTGCCTAGGGGCTGATCTGATTCGCCTCACGATTTCTCGCCATCTACTTCGATTACTGGTATTTTTTGTGCACAAGAGATCGCCTACTGCGGATTTAATTTGGTCAGGCCATCTCACGGTTAAGCGTACGCCTGGTCTAGTGCCCTTCACTCTACCCTAGCGCTCTGTAGAGTCAACTTCACGCCTCGAGATGTGTCCCAAGTATTTGAGGACATGCATTTGGACCAGACGCCTTTTGATGTCGAGTTCTTGGCGTATTGAGGTGTTGTTGCGAAACTCGATCCACGTTACCCAAACAATTTTTCTACAGCATCACATTTCTAGAACGTGTATCTTCTTCTTCCCAATGTTACGCAACGTCCATATCTAAATGCTATTATTGATCGAACACCTTAGGAACAAGAGTGAGGGTCCCGTGGCTAAATAATAACAGCCGCACAGGTCGATCGATCAGGTTAAGCTACGCTTGCCGCGGTTGGTCTGTGAATGGGTGACCATCTTTACATACCGTGACCCCTCCGTGCCTCGGAAAGCACGTTAAGCCGTTGGTCCCGGCTGTCATGCGTGGATCTTTGACAGTCGTTACGGGTAGTCAGAAGCCCAAAAGTCTGACAACCAGTCTTACCAAGGGGTATCGTATTACCCAGTGACTGGGTTGTGGAGGTCAGACAAGCAGTCGCTCCATGTTAAATACTGGTATTCAGCTGCATCCGGTTAGATTGGAAGCCGACCCCAACATAGTTGGGAAAAGGCTACGCAGATGATGATTCATGATAATGTTGTCTTTCAGTTAGTTTAAACAAACCTGGAGTTTGAAAAATTAAACTCAAAGGCACCTACCTACCTACTCATGATTTCATGATCTAACTGACACGTAGCATTGTGCGCGGTAGACAGTAGATTATCTCCACAAACAGAGATTGGCCCCTCGCTGTGCGCGTCAGGCTCCCGTGCCCGTGCGTGTACGCAGGTAGTGGTAGCAGAAACATTTTGAATATTAGTATTGGAAAAAATAGTTTTGTAAAATGTTTGCGAGATATTTTTTAATCCCTAATCATTATTTTTTTAATACACATTGTTTCCATGCATAAACAGGGTGGTCAAAAAGTCGTGGATCAAACGAAAGAGAGAGTTAAAGGAGGTAATTTCCAACAAAAAATCTTTTTACAGCATGGGCATAATTCAATTGCCCTAAAAGATATGAATATTTTTGTATACCGAGTTTTTTTTACAAACGGTGTTGTATAGGTACCAAATTTCAAGAGCAATAAATATTTTTCCAAAAATTTTGAAGCGTTACAAAAAACGATTCCTTTAAAAGCGTTGGAAAAGACCTCCTTATCTCCCTATTTCGTTTGATCCACTATTGGCTGAAATATGACGATGATTGTAAAAGATGTCGGAAAAATCATGCCGACGAGCGTTACTCCTTATGCGCCACGTAAACCAATAGAGTTATATGAAAACAATGTATAATTGGTATATTTGCCGACATCCACGCGGGCGAACCAGTAGGCAAAAGCTATGCCAATAGTAATAAGTTGCTCTTCCTGATGCCGATGGACTACTATTTCGTATATGTTTTCATCTTTTTTTGTAGGTATTAGGATATTTCATATAATATTATGTAATTAATTTTATGTTCAAAGTGTAATAAAGGAAACAATAATAATAAAGTTTATTAGACAAAGAGTAACAATACAATTTTGCCAAATTCGATGACCCACAAACTTATCGCCGCTTGTATCTTGTGGCTCTGGATTGATTGTCCTTGGGAACACCTGAATATGACTATACGACGATATGAATGAATGAATGAATTTATTTGTTAAACACCTACATGCATTGATCGGCATCTTTGCCAACGGCGTACTATAGTTACAGCACAGTAGATATAATAATATTAAAATTAAACTGTGTCTGTCTGTCTGTATGTTACCTTTTCACGCCTAAACCACTGAACGGATTTCGATAAAATTTGGCGCAGAGAGATAGATGGCATCCCGGGGATAGATTTTATCCCGATATTCCCACACACACAAGATCGACACTTATGCGGGTGAAACCGCGGGGCGCTGCTAGTAAAATAACAAATTATGTATTTACAAATTCAGTTAGGTAGTTTACGAGTAGATTAATTAATATTAAAAAAAGACAAGAAACCCAATATTCTATAAACCTATGGTAAATTACAATAATTAAAATAAACTGTTTTTGCTACTACTCCCCACCATGCGCAGTGACAGTGGTGAGGTCTTCAAGCTGTCAAGAGCACACCAGTTCATCCGTAGTCCGCGAGCCCACTGGAATGTGGACACGTGATTACTTATTAATTATGAAGGTTTAATCAAGAGCCTGTCTTTCTTTTATACCTAGGCTATCAGCCTTGCATACTTGGTAGGTAGATTATGTCCTTGTAGAATTTAAGCCCTTCATTAGGGTTATCGTCATTAGGATATAGATATGGCTGGTTAACCAGAGTCGAATCCAGCGCGACTCATTCACTCCCACGACTAATCTCTCTAGTTTGAACACAATATACTTACAAGTTAATTGACACGATGTAAAGTTCACTCATTCTCCATATAAAAGGGAGGATCCTCAGACAAGGCGGGTGTTGTCTGATCAAAAAGTACTCTGTGGGTGAACTACTACCCGATGATTGATATCGGGACGTTGTATTATATACTTGTATGCAAGTTGGTGCTTGCGTCATGAAAGATTTTGCGTGACGTCACGGTGATCCGTAGTTCGCATGTCGCGATATAGATGCCGCCACAACACAATCGGCACGAGAAACTTGTCAAACTGGTGTCACAGATACTGCTGCTTTTGCATCAACTGAGGATGCTCAATGGTGCTCAATGGCTACGTGTTTTTCTAAAACGAGGTTACTTTATGCCACAAGTGCTACTATATGTATATGTTTATTTAACACTTTAAGCGCACAAATTAATGTACAGGGGCGGACTTAATGCCATAGGCATTTTCTACCAGTCAACCTTTGGTTGATGCAGAGACAAACAGAGGTAGGTGCTATTGTGAAAAATTGAGGAATAAATATTTTTAAATATAAAAGGACGCAAAAACCTATTTAAAACTATAGTTGAACTGCAATACTTTTTTGTACTAAGACGTCATACAAAAAAGTAGTGCAGTTCAACTTCTGCCCTGCTTTAAGAGGTGATGGTAAGCCCCCAGTACCCAACTTTAGATTTAAATGATTTGCAATATGGAACCCTGGCATTCTAACTTTTTGGAAAACTGTTCGGAACTTAGAAGTTATGAGTACCTATGATAATTATATTAATTGCTTATAATTAAAGCTGGTTGATGAAACACCATCAAGTAGTTACCCCTTTTAGGAGTAAGTATATCTTACTGAAAAGGTATTAGTTTTAAATAGGTTTTTGCGTCCTTTTATATTTAAAAATATTTATTCCTCAATTTTTCACAAAAGCACCTACCACTGTTTGTCTCTGCATCACCCAAAGGTTGACTGGTTGAAAATGCCTGACCGGTGTTACGGGTCGTAATGTACCATTCGCAGCGAGAATCATAGATAAAAATACTAAATGTACAAGCGAGAATGTTACGTTACGCCATATTCTAAAATCCGTGTAACATGCTCGTTTCGAACTCTTTGCTCGCCCTTGCTTCAGATTCGTTGCCACTCGTACTCAAGATGTCGGACGAAGAAGTTGTTTGGATCTTTGATTTTACTCAATTATTGTATAATCCAAATTGAATAAGGAAAAAAAAAAGATTCGCCAAAAAACCAACAGCGGGGTCGAGCACTCGCCGACTCGAACAACGAGCCGCTCGTTGCTCGTTGTGAGAGCCTCGTTTCCCCGTACTGACTGCACGAATGCTCGCCGTGTAACACGTTACATTACGCCCCGTAACGCCGGTCAGTACCCGCTTTTAGACAGCAGCCACTCCACTGCTCCACTGCAGAGGCCTTTGTCCACTGCTGGACAAAGGCCTCTCCCAGGCTGCGCTACAGCACCCTGTCCTCCGCCTTCCGCATCCAGACTGTCCCAGCCACCTTCTTTAGGTCGTCCGTCCATCTAGCTGGGGGGCGTCCCACACTACGCTTGCTGAGCAATTATATGATAATTGAAACACAATTTGATTTATAGTATTGCAAATTGCCTTTAATGGACGAAAGCGAAAGTAAATAAAAATCATATGACAAGGACCGATAACAGAATATTTTTGGTATGAAAATATTTTTCATAATTTTCATTTCAACGAAACGTTTTTCACTTGTACCTACAGACAAAAAGCTATTTGCTATTTTTCCAGATTGCATGGTTGCACCCTTGACTTTTTACGAGGAATAAGAGCCTTTTCCGTTTTCATAAAATCGTTCAGACGAGGTCTAAGTCTTTAAAAATCCAATTAACATCGAAATTATCCTTTACCTCCTTTTCTTCAAATGAACTGGTCCCAGAATTAGTGGAGTACCAGCGACAACCTCCCAAAAATGGGCTCCAAGGCGATTCACATGTTACAGGATTCTCTAGACTTTTAGTTATAGGCAAGGAATGAAGTCTGGTTTTGCTGAAGTCTGGACAAGCAGGGCGATGCATCGACGGTTCTGGGTGGAAGTGAACTGGCATGAAGGCGTTGTTGATGAAGGATGTTGATCGATTCCTCATTGTGGAATTGTTTGGCTTGCAGGATCCTTGTCCGGACCATGTCTTTTGAGCCTCTTCCGGGTTGTCTTCAACCGAATCTCTTCTGAATCTTCGAACATCACTCGGATAATTTTTACCGCTGCCATAACTGAAGCATTTGTAGTAGTTCACTATCGGTACGAGGGTCTGTTTAAAAAGCGTTACTGTTATAACCGACACCATTTTGAGTTTTTACTCCAAATGGCAAAACAATTTTGCTAAAACAAAAATTGTATTTGTGAACCTGAACCTCAGTTTGGCTTTTGAGGAAGAGACACAAAAAAATTGTGGGGACTTAAAATTTCGTGGTATTTTTTTTTTCAATGTTCGTTGTTTTCTGACAAATGGACCAATGACAGTAGCTTGACCAAAGATTTTAAAGTTTATGGACTTTGATGATTCTGCTTTCTTAAAGAGTTCTGTTCACTAACCTCTATTAAATGTATAATTAACTGGTTGACATGTTTCACGAAAGAAGTCCCGCGGCAATAAGAAGAACTAATTATCTAATTAGCACATTCCTACTACAACCTTCTACCTCAGACACCTTTCTCTAATTCAGATTGAGCATTTTATTAACCAGTGCCTTTATTATGACTAGCTTCTGCCCGCGACTTCGTCCGCGTGAAATTTTACTCTCCCCCATTCACCCTCTTAGGGATGGAATTTCGAAAAACCCTTTCTTAGTGGATACCTACTCTTCACAAAGAAAAAACCCTCCAAATTTCATGTCTCTAGGACCAGTGGTTTAGGCTGTGCGTTGATATATCAGTCAGTCAGGACTTTGAATTTTATATAGGTATATAAGATGTTGAGATAAATAAATAAATCAATAATAATGATTACGTCGCACGAAAGTGGCGCCGCATCTACGGGACTTCTTTCGTGAAACGGACGTGGCATCCACACCGAAGTTTTTGTGGAGCAACGTTTGCAAGTCTTAGTGTAAAAGTTATTTATTTATTTATTTGGGACAAACAAACAGTAACACATTATATCTGCGCAAATAATATAAACAAAGATATTATGTAAATGTGAAACTCACACCGTTATCCACAGATTATTAAGTAAAGTTACCAAAGACTATAGAAAATAACTTAATGTTACAAAAAGTAATTTCGGTATGCACAAAGGTGTTTCCATACCGAAGTTACTGGACGCGGGGTAAAGGCCCTGCGTCCTAACCGGAAGCGTCTGTTATGCGGATACGCGATTACGGGATCGTTTATCTAAATAACGACGTACACACGCGCCTTGTTAGATCGCGAGAGTATGAAAACGAGCGCGACAGTCGCTTCCGGTTAGGACGCAGCCTTAGCTATACACGCTACGGTATACAGCAGAACCAATGAGCAAGTGTGCCTGCGCAGGTAAACATCATGTTCCGTGTATGCTGTCCACGCATGTATCGGACGGCCCAGTATTGGGAGAGGTCTTTACTTCGCTTTCGCTCAAAGAGAGTCACGAGAGCTCAGTCATTCGCCCACTGACAGTCGTCAACAGACACCCCTCCCACTGACCGCAGAGCGCAGTCCCTCATGCATTGTCTCAGTTAAATGGAAGGCCTGTAGCCACAGGGAGAGCAGTTTTGGCCCTGAGGTAACGGCCCCGACCTACGAATTGTAGGTCGTGGGTTCGAACCCAGATAGGCATTTTACTTTGTGTAATTTATTTCATCACCACTGCTCTCAAAACGGTGAAGGAAAACATCGTATGGAAGCCGGCGTGTCCTAGTACCAACCATTCGAAGACATTGTGACATCCGCCAATCCGCACTAGGCCCGCGTGCTGGACTACGGCCCGCTCCCTCTCACTGAGAGGAGGCCTGTGTCCTAGCAGTGGGAACGTTATAGGCTGATTATGCTTATGCCTATGCTGTAACCACAGCTTCACTACGAAAAAACTGATCTTCTTCTTCGAGTCGACGATGTTAACAGGTTTTAATGGCCCACAACTTCGCCGCTTACACAGTCTCGTCGGTGGCAGCACAGAGGAAAAACAATCAAACAAATTAACTGGTTACAGTAGAAGTTTATTTTGATTGTCTTTTCAGTTCAATGGAAACAGCGCAGCCTCAAAGCAGATCCCAGTAACGTGTCACTCTCTACCCTCAGGATTGTGGAGTGTTGGCTTTTCCTTCCTCTTTTTATGTTCCTCGATCTGTTGTTTAATTTTCTGAGTAAGAAGGCCTTCACTCCTCAAGGGCACCGGGTTAACAAAGCCAGGCATTGTCATGGACTCCTTCTCTTGTCTTAACTTGTCTTTCTGAGGATGATGTTTGTCTGTTTTCTCCGCGTAATTTCTTACATTTGTTCCACAAGCCACGAAGCTTCCCTGTACGACAGTCAAACATTCTGGATGATGTATTATATTTGAGCCCCTGGAAGGTACTCTAGGATGCATCTGTGTGAAGAATCGTATCATCTTGGCTTCGGATCTTGATGACTTACATGTTAATATTTGAAGTAGATTTTCAGTGTGTAAGTTAGTTAGGTTGAAGTTTTTTCGAATGCATTTTTACATAATAGTTTTTGCAATTATCAAAATTAAGTTATAATTTTGGACACATTTTGGCAGATTATTTGTGAAAGATTGATGAAAAGTACTCCACAGACTAAGAAGAGAAGTACCCTTGAAGTACTCTGTGGATGGTAGTTAAAGCATAGATTGCAAACATCAATGAGCTAAAAAGTTTTTAATAATATTTTTATTTTAAAGCCAGGTGTAATAAGTAATTTAATGTAATTCGAAAAGTGTGGACGGCATACAAACTCACCGCGAATCCTGTAGGTATGTGTTCGACTGCGAGTGGTTTTGTGTTCGCGCTAAAACCCAACATCCGATTGGACAGCGCGAGCGTTACATACAGTAATGTTTGTAGTCCCGTCCACACGCAGAATTCGCGTTACATCACACGATACATTACATTACACATGTTTGGACTCGGCGCGCGGCGGACCAAGGATTTTGTTAAGTAACTAGGTATACATTGACGTAGCTAAAATTATTGCAAAGGTAGCAAATAGTAGAAATACAGTATTAAACTTTCATGTAGGCTGATTTGAGATCCAAGACTAGGTCCCACATCTTGACGGTAACCTCAAAACAGCATCATCATCATTCAGTCGTAAGATAGCCACAGGTCTTCCCCAAGCAGCACCACACCGACCGGTCTGGTTACTAATTTAATTGTATAATTTATCATTTTTATGACATTGATTTTACATTCTGTGGTTACCTTAACTCAAACACTTTTTTTTTACTAGCCTGCGCTATCCCACTCTTGGGCAAAGGCCTACCTCCACTCCTTCCATATTTCGCGAGCCCGCCTGTCCTCCTTCTAGTTTTATCAAAACCTATCCAGCTATCTCTGTGCGCAGTCTCAGGACACCAATTCTGCGCTATTTGGGCCCACAGTTTGTCTGGCGTGCGGCAGACATGTCCTGCCCAGTCCCAATTTAAGTTGGGCAGCATTTTAAGCCACATCAGCTATATTTGTTTTGGAGCACAGTATTGCGTTTCGAACACGATCGCTATATTTGTTTTGGAGCACAGGGGGCTTATCATCACCTCTTAAAGCAGGGCAGAAGTTGAACTCAGACTGATTGACTGCATGCAGATGATCTGTTGTAGAAAGGCAAGGGCCTGTGGCCAGGGCGGAAGCCTGCTTGCTCAGGAGCTTGATTTGTATCTAGTTCGCCAGATATGCGATTTTCTATTGTATTGATTAATTTTTTGTAGGTATGCGATTTTAAATCAATGGGTCTGTAATTATTAATATCGGATATATCACCCTTTATGTGGAGCAGAATAATATTACAGTGACAGCCGACAATAATCTTTAGGAAAGGTACCTGAATGCTGTTAAAGATCCGGGTGATGTATGGAAGGAGAATATGACAATAATATAATCATTTTATAGGAAAGTCAAGGGCATCAGCAGAGTAATATAGTTCATATTCCGTGGTATACATTCACAATTATAGGCCAATTCCCAAACAAAAAAAAATGGCCTGTCTGAGACACAGTAATAAAAGACTGAATGTATAGTATCAACTGAATATAATTTAAATCAATAATATTATTGTAATTCACATAATCTTATCTGTTTTTCGGCAAAATAAAATTATAAAAGCCTATGCTTGTGTGTTTGTCTGCCTAACCCTTCAGGGATAGGTACAGGCATGTGTGTATAAATTTGTAAACTTCATTTAGGCGGTTTTTCTGCGTACTCTATCTTCTTGCCTTCCTTCAAATTTTGCTTAATTTCTTTGAGTTGCTCTCTTTGCCGTTGGTGGAAATAGCCTTCTTCCAGGGCAGACCCAAGTCTGCCCAGTCCACCCCCCGCCTCTCTTATCGAGCCCCCTGCACCACCCCCCTTTCCCGCCCCTGAGCCAGGAATTCCCGCTGGAACTGTTAAATCTATAGGTGGACTTGTACACAATTTCATGTTACATCTTGTGCGATACCTCATAGATAGCTTCCTCCACAGTATTAAATTCTGCCCGGTCTGCCCCCGTACATTCCCACAGAGCCTCAACATTACTGAAATGACTTCCAACTCTTTAGTTTTTAGCTCTTCGGGTATCACCACAATTTTGTTAATGTTCTCGTGCGATTATAAATCTTCAAACGCAGGAGGTGGTCGGATAGAGGAATTTTAGATAGGAGTCTTTTTGATTTTTTTGATTTTACCACTGGATTAGAAGTATATTTTTTTTATATTACAGCTCTGACATTTGATTGAGACTTTTAAGATTCGATGCCAGTTGCAATATACATGCCAAAAAGTTTTATGTTTGAAAAGTTCAGGCATTGAAATTGTTAAACAATGTCCACACATTTTTCCTTTACAAATACCAGAGGCGTTATGCGTTGCCATCCCAAAAACAACGCTGAAATATCTCATAACCATCCTATAATGTTCCCACTCCTGGGACACAAGCCTCCTCCCTGTGAGAGGGAGTGGGCCGTAATCCACCACGCGGGCCCATTGCGAGTTGGTAGATGTCATAATGTCTTCGAAATTTTGGTTGTAGAAGATGCCGGTTTCCTCAAGATGTTTTCCTTCACCGTTTTGAGAACAATCAGTGGTTATGAAATTATTTACACAAAGTAAAGCGCCTGCCTGGTAACAAACTTACGACCACTGCTCTTTTGAAATATATCATGTGCTTGTAATAGCACAGCACCCATGTGTGTTTCTTTGGTAATTAATTCTTGAATTTTCTAATAAATTACTGTTTATAATTCACTTTACCGATAAAATAATTTGTTTCGCTAAATTGCACGAATGTGTCAAATTACCACTAATTATTTTCTTACATATAAAAGAGTGCAATAATTAGGCCCGCACAATACTTAGTATTCAGTGGGATTATGAAGTGAAAATGTAACTGCAACTGGTCACGAAGCTGATTTAAACTAACTCCCCGAAATGGATTTATTGAAGGTAAGTTGGAAATAAATTACTCAAATTAATATGAACTCCGCTACTAAGATCGGTTCTTAAAGAGAGGAACCCCTTTTCCTTTTTAATGATATTATCGCAGAAGTAGTTCAATGCTCATAAAAAAAAATTCCTTTCAGATCTCCTTACTTCTATTTTCTGCTGTATTACATGTACATCCAAGGTAATATTAATTTGATATTTTAAATCTTTGATTAACTAATGAAAGTATAAAGAAATATTACTCATGGAGATATTGAGATAATTATATTTCTGGGATCAAATATTAGAGATAGTTATTCTCGTAATTTTACTTTCAGCACTACCAACAAACTTAAACATAATACAAGGAAAGTGAATAATTTACCAGATGACAATAAACACTGTTTCTGTTACCCAGATGGTCAGTTACCAACCGTCCAACAACTACTAGATTCAGAAAACAATGGTCAGGAACGTTTGGTCATATATCTATACAAGAATGGCGTTACTAATGAAATCAAAATGTACACACCAAACGCTAATAAGCAAATACTTATACCAGATATACCCTATGAGGCTGGTGATGGACTAGTCACTGTCACCGCAGAAAATCTTTACACATTATTATACAATAACCCTTATAAGATAAAAGTGTATAATGATCATGTTGAAACGCTCGTCCCCACTGTAACAGATTCTATGGCCATTGGACTAAACACGGGTGCAATAGAACATATATACCCAAACGGTGAAAATTATTTAAACCCTAATAACAATTATAAAGGCAATGAATACAGCTTGGCTGAGAATATTATAATAGCTAATGGACCAAGTGGGGACGTTTTCAACGAGCAACAAAAAGGATCGACATATATTCCGGCCAATGTTTTTCCTGAACCGTATGACAACAGCAACTTAACACCGGAGCAATACTGGATGGCTAATAACTACCCATATATAAAACCAGACGACCCCCAAGCTATACCGCTCAATCCTCAAGTTACCCCGGACGACCCTCAGGCTATACCACTCAATCCTCAAGTTACCCCGGGCAACCCTCAGGCTATACCATTCAATCCTCAAGTTACCCCGGGCAACCCTCAGGCTATACCGCTCAATCCTCAAATTACGCCGGGAAATCCTCAGGCTATACCGCTCAATCCTCAAGTTACCCTGGGCAACCTTCAGGCTATTCCGCTTAACCCTCAGGCTACCGAAAATTCTCTGGTTTTACCACTAAACCCTCAGTCTTCTCCGTACAAGCTTCAAATTACCCCGATCAATGCTCAGTCCATCCTGCCCAACCCTCAGGCTGTCCCAGATAACTATCAAGATTACCTAGTTAACCCTCAGGCTACCCCGGGCAATCCTCAAGCTTTTCCAGAATCATATGTTGGTGGATTAGATCAGCATATTGTGTATACGTTCCAGGAAGATCAAGGATCAAATAAATTACAATCGGGTTCCCAAGACATTAACAACCCTCTATCCGCTCAATACATGACCTTCAACATTTGGTTCAATCAACAAATGAAGAGATTCCAAAACATACACTTGCCAAATGATATAAAAACTATCGACAGTAATGTACTTAGAATACTGGTGCAGAAGACCTTCTACGAAAACAATATCTATGTCAGTGCTGATGGTGTGATAACAGACGCTAAAGGAATAGTTATAGACGCGGCTAACTTGGAGCTACGGCCTTTGTTACTAGGTGAATCATTAAATCACCAAATACTACAAAATGCTCACAAACTAATAAAACTGCCTAAACATTTGCCATATTTGGAAGGTATATTGGTCACACTTGTGTCTCCACCACAGATTTTAGGCATAATACCGTTAGGTAAGACTTTCCTACCTGAAACATCCTACATGACCCAGTCATTAGGGGGGTTAACCACCGTAAACGGCAGCATGATTTACCTTGACAATTATGGAACCGCTGTGTCTACTTCAAGTCCAGCTAAAATACCTTATACTTTGGCTTACAAACAAATATATGCAGGACCAACCAATTACTATGCATACTCTGGGGTTAATGGAGTACCGATATCTGGAAATTCGAATTCAGCGACTTACAGTAAGGCCTTGCCTCTTGCTTATCCATACACAATTGGAAACAAGGAACCACAATTAAGCGAACGTAACTATTGGAGTAGTGGGCCATATCAAACTGTTTCAAAATTGCCTTTTCCAACTGCTAACTGGAATCTTTCAGAGCTTAAACAACTTTTGGGACAACGAAGGAAAATTTCAGATGCAAAAATAGAACATCTTATCGAAGCACCTCGGAATAGCAAAAAAGGGAAAGGTCGCAGAAAATCTACCGGTAAAGGAGATGTTTTAAGCGAAGTCACTACAGCTGAACCATTTCCAAATTTCAATTCATCAGAATCAGGTAGAAGATTTCCAGCTCCATCACTTACAGGTGTAATGAAGACGTTACTATATCTCCTCAATGATCTACCAAGTCGGAGAGGTTTAAATTCTACAGAAGAAGTTGATATAGTGAACGAATCCGAAAGTAAGAATGATGAGGGAGGTCCTGATTTTAGAATCATTGGAGGAAATGCTGCTACTGGCAGTGGCACACCTCTAAGTAATAAAGGAAGGAGTGGTTCTACGGAATATGCTTAAGCGGTACTGTAAACGCAATCAATTTTAAATTTAATGTTATAGCACTTATTTTTTTTTGACGATACTATAAGTATTTAGGTATAAGTACATCGTTCTATAATGATGAAACGGCTTGATAATGGAATATTGATCATAAATAGTTAATAAATACATGGGTTTGGGTGGCATCATTACACTGATTTTGATTTCAATAATAAGTTTTTGTAATTTACTATTTTCAGACACAGGGACAGCTGCTAAATGCATGTTAAGTCTTTTAGTTGGTAAAATCATCTTACCGTCTTACATGGGAAACGTAAACATTACCATTTTATTCTTGAATAAAACGACATCTACCAATTTTCGTAAATAACAAGTTGAGCAGACAATACTTACCTCATACTATTACATATAATTTGTCTAATTGTTAATAGATGTCGTTGTTCGCACATACGTAACAACGCCATCTACCCTCGAACTAAAAGATTACGTACATTACACTGTAAGGAAATAATTTTACTGTTGCTAAATAGATGGCGTGGGCCAATTTAGTTTACAATTACCACACCAGGAGGCGATAATTTATAATCTAAGTCATGCAAAAATAAGTTTGTTTGTAGCGTAGTAACTTAATAGTAGCTCAAGTTAGCTATTAGAGTTAATTAGTGTCTTCATTCGGTAGTTAGAAATATTAAAACAAGATGGCTATGATTTGTTTACACTCCCCGCGTGCACGCAATCCGTCCGTCAAGTTAGCATTCGAGTCGAGCTACTAGTAAGCCAACCTCCAGTCAGTGGCCGCTAGTCAGTCACCGAATACTGTACCAGTCATATTGGTGCGCTCTAAAAATATCTTTACGCGGACAGCGGCATGTTAAAACGAACAAAATAAATGGACTTTCAATGACAATAAGTATGAAACAACTTTACAAGTGATCCAAAGTTTTTGATTCACCGTTTTCGCCGTGTTGAAACGGGGTTTTTGAACTAAAGTTGATATTATAGTGAATTCGCGGTATTCTTGGTGTGTCCTATTGTTTGTGCATGGAATCAATGTTGTACCTATGAAAGGATGTTATCATTCACAAGGTACTAGGAAACTGTATTTTCAAAATTTCATGGGATTTAAGAGCTGGTAAGTTTTGTTTTTTTATTATTCTGTTAGTGCTTACTGTTAAGTTTGAGTTAAGTAAGCGTTAAGTTATTTCCACTGCACGTTCATGTTCTTTTTTCAAAATTATTTTTATTAAGTCAGCGTGTGGTCCCTACCACATACATGCTCATTTAAAATTATAGATAACTAATAAAAAAAAGATGTCCTTCTGTTTATGATCCAATAAGTTTTTAATATACCTTACACCTTCAAATAATTAAATGGAATAAAAAACAATTTGCGAATTATTTAAATTTTAATAGTGAACTGAAGGACTCAGTAGAATCTTAAATCGATAATTTCCTGAGGTAGACATATAAATTTTAATTACCTACATAGCTTACCTTCTACTACCTTCACATTTCATTCTCAAAGGTATGAATGAGACTTTTTATGACTGAAACTCACAAACTTTAATCATCGTTTATAAATAAACCCCTGAATAAGCTTACAGTGTAAGTAGTAGGAGGTAGGTATAACAATAATTGCCTCTTAAATAGGTAGGTAGGTACGTATCTAAGAGCAAAACATTTAAAGGAGTACCTAATTATATAAAAGCAAATAATACAATAATTTAACAGAATTAGTTAAGATTCTAATTACATGCTTTATAAAAATAAAAGTCCATGAAATCAGCGGTCTGCCTTGAAATAAAATTACATAAAGCGAACCAAATTCAATACTGCGAACTATCAAAAAATAACCATGAAATTAATAATCAATATAATATTGACTATTCATTGGCAATCGAAACAGAAGCAGTAACATTTCACAATTTTTGCATAAAAAGAGCATGTTGGCATTGGACATTGTCCATTGCCACCTTGTCTGCTCCGCGAGGCACCCTTGCAAAACTGTCATTGTACCAGTAACTAAGGTTTTGCAACTTTTTCTCGTCTCCTATCAACCAACATTCCGGTCAATATAACCATGACTTTAAATTTGTGGTTTCATAGATTATTGTTTGGTTGTAAACTTTGGTTGTGAAGTGATTTTTTTTTCTGTTTTAGGCTTGTTCTTTATTACGATTAGGAAGGTTTATTATGCTATAAGATATTTCATATTAATTTAGCTTTCCTTAAATATTACCTACCCTAATTTTCTGCCTTACCCTATGCCCTGCCTGCCCTATCCCATGTTTAAGGATCAGTCTGTCTTCTTCTTTTATTGAATGTGTATCTGCCGCCATTTCAGTATTCACCACTTTTTTATTAGCAATACACTTCGTCTGTCTCTGCTTATGTAGCCATTCAGTCATACTCAAAACTTGACGTTTTGACTCTATACATATGTCAGCACCTATTTGGATTAGCGTCCTTGCCTTTGTTGTTAGTCCAATTTCCTCTGGCTTACAAATCTAGTTATTCCTGGATTCATCTAGGTAATGACTCTCCGATTACCTACGCGGCACGTTGGACCACAACGTCTATTGATTAAATTGTACAATAGGCTACATGAAACCACTGAATTACCTAATGAGTCCAGCACAATGAGTAATGTTATGTATACTACACTTATTGAAGGATTTCTGCCTAATTTGATAGTCCTTTTGTATGAAAATAGAACGACAGATGCTGAATTAAGTCCAAGTGCAACGTTTGCAAAAACTAGTCTTACCAAAATACCAACAAGAAAAAAACCCTTTTTGTTCATGGAAACTCGTAAGCGGTTCATGAACAGGTAAAATAATGAAGGTCATTAGACCTTGATGTGGTTAGAGGCAATGATTCGGAAACAAAAATAAGAGAAAATAATCATTAGTTACTGCCAAGAATTATTGTGTTTCGAACAATTTCTTTTGTGGTTAAGTATCGAAATCGAAAAATAATAGCAACTGTGGTAAAGCAAAATTGGTACCTACCCTATCTATTATTGAAACATTCAATGTAGGTGTGTAAGAGGAAATGTTGTCGAAATATAATAAAACATTCATTATGATACGCAATTTCGAAAATGTATTCAAAATGTAGTTACTACTCATCTATTTTGCGTTCACAATTTAGCTTCCCAACATGTAAACAAAACATGTGGTTTTTTACAAAGTTACCCTAATACCCAGACATTAAATTCCGTTTGCGCTACAACTTTTTCATGACTTTTCAATAAGTAGTAACGTAAATTACACTAGCATTACGTTAAGTGAAAGTAACATTAATTGGAAATAAGGATTTGAATATGGAATACTTAAGATGAACTTACTTTTCGAAGAGTTTAGGCTGTGCTAGTAATTTGATTAATAATCAGGTAGATGACAAAGTAATTGTTTAAATTAGTCATTAATAATTTACCGTTATTTAACTATTTAATTGCAAATTAAACCACAACATTGATACTGTAGGTAATACAAATAATTATATTGAGGAAATTAGCATCGTCATTTAAATTAATTAATGCTTTAATGCCACCGCAAGATTCAAAGATATTTTTGAGTTTGATTGTGGTTGGAGATTTTGCTGAGGTAATTGAAAAAGCATTACCTACACGTTATTGGTAGAGCAAAAGGAAACCCGTGATAGAATCATCGTACAATAGAACATTACGAAACTATGCTTAGATTTAAAGTTACATATACTTAGTTAAAAAAAATGGTTGCCTGTAAAGTCGGTTTTACGGGCGAAGATTTTACGTGACAACGTCTTTTTCTCGGTAGAATAGTTGAGTGGGAGAGAGACGCAAGGCATTCGGCGGGCCTCTCTCTCGTTCGGTGACTCATCGTAACGTTACCGAGCGTTACACTTTTTCATAAGTGACTCCCAGCCGCAACCTAATTTAAGACGTTGTCACGTCAATAAAATGAAGTAAAAATATCGGACTGACGGAGTGGTTGAGCACCAAAATGTGAATGACGTATGACCCAGAGTGAACAACGGTGACAGATTCATAAGGAAAATAAAAATCAAAGGTGGTTTCCATCTTAGTACAAAAGTCGAGCCAGCTGTGTGTTATTACGTGTGTTATGTCACTAATCTTGAGGACGAGGTGCGAAGTTTAATAATCAATTAATTGATAGAATCGCTTTACAGTAATGGGTATATTATGAAACTATGTTTACATTTAAAGTAACAAAGTTCATTTAAAAAAAACCAGTTTATTGAATATTTCACTTGTAACTAGTATAAAAAGTTAAACGCGTTTTTCTTGGAGATTCATGCCACATGCCATATACGGAGATATTCAAGCATTTTTGTTCCAACCATTGGTTATGTTATGAACAAAAAAGTTTGCCCTTATCCTTACTTGCAGCTAACACTTAAAAGTCGAAGTGTCTTCAAGTAGGTAGCTGTAGTCAAGTCCGAAATAGAAAAAAAACACCCATTAAAAACTTGAAAACCTGTAAAAAGTTTAAAGCTTCCGTGACTACGCTCTTGAAATTAATAATTTTTAAACAGGTTTTTCTTAAAACTATATTAAAACAAATTTTAGAAATCTAAAATCATATACCTAGCATAATAAACTGAAACTGAAACTGTATTACGAAGACATTTCAGCATCAGTTTTATTTACTTTAGTGTTGTTATTATTATTATTACTTAATTTTGGCAACTGCGTAACATAATATCATCTAGGTGTTTGACTACATTATTATTACTTTAGTTTTATTCACTTGCTAGGTTACTGTGGGTGAGCTATACGTAATATTATCTACTACAACGACTTTTAACTCTCAATTATTTTTAGTTCTCAGTTTCTCGAAAAACTACTTCTTCTGTATGTTTTTATTCTTATTCTTTGTCTATTTCTTTTTGAGATTTAATTTTCCTTATTAGATACAAAGCTGTTGCCCGCTTCATCTGCGTGTATTTTGTATTTCATCATTTATTAATACAAATATCCGGTATTAAAAGTAGCATATGTCCATCTCCAGGTCTCAGGCATCTTATCTGTTTTTATAACGATCGGTACCACTGACCAAAACCACTAGTAAACAACTTTACTTTGTGTAATTTATTTCATCACCACTGCTCTCAGAACGGTGAAGGAAAACATCGTGAGAAACCGGCAAGTCCTAGTACATCTTTTTTTTTTTTGAAAATTCCAAGGTGTATGACATCCACCAACTCGCACTGGGCCCGCGTGGTGGATTAAGGCCCACTTCCTGTCACCGAGAGGAGGCCTGTGTCGCAGCATTGGAAACATTATTATGCTTATGCTATGGATTTGCTAAAAATTCCCACGAGAACCTTCCTTACTATCTAGACCAGTAACAAGAACCATCCCATGATTTAATTCTACGCTATCTATGTATTAAATTTCATCGCCCTCAGTAGATTCGTCCACAGTTATTGAATTACATGCAAAGACAAACATGTAATTCGAGTCACGCGTGAAATTCCTGAATAACTTGGCAGAAGGGACTTAGAATAATGTAGGTGCATTCATATTGTAGTTGGGTATTGGGGCCTCGGACTAGGTTCTTGATTCTAGTTTGATTCAGACTGATATTGCACGACTCATAATGCGAAGTATTAGAGAGTGCTTTACGATCGTTTTTTTTTTTGCCTCCTTTCTGCAACTTTTTCTATTGTTATACTCCTGCTAGTACACAAAACCTACTTAATTTATATACCATTGTTTAGATAATGAAAAATAAATGGAGATTAATTCTGCACTTTTCAAAAATTGATATGATGCAGTAGAAACGAAAAAAACATCAAAATATTTCCAAAAAAAATCCCGTCAATCAAGTGTGAAACCTGAAAAATTTGTAGCTTGCGAAAAAATCAATTAATTGAGTTTTTTTTTAATAGATTCGTTTCACTCATAGGAGGAACCCTATTGAAAATGGCTATTTTTTAAAGTAGTTTTTTTATACTTCCGAATGATCGAAGAATGCAATGAAAGTATCAGATGATCGTTCAAATTGAAAATTACATAAGAACCAATGTAATTACGCAGTATCGTGTGAATGGGGAATGAAACAAAAATGAACATTCACCCTATCAGCTGTAACAAACCTACTCCTGACTGACCTGCACCCTAATTGCGTAACACACTATTAGTCGGAATCTGAATCATTTTGAAGCAAATTGCTAATCCTTTGCTTCATAAGTTCGAAAAATTTGTCTGCTCAACACGTAAAAAACGCAATGAATGTTGTTGATCTGTCAAAATAAAAGGGATTCCGATTGATAATGTGTTACGCAATTGCCCCGCGGTATTCTATTTCCCATTGGTAAGTAAGAAAGAAAGGTTGTCTTTAAAAGATCGCGTTTAGCGATAAGACCGCCCATTGTGTCACCCTTTGTACAGTTTCTATAATTATGTCTGTAATTTATATGGTGTAAGTACATAATAAAGAGTATTCTATTCTATTCTAAGTAAGTAGTGCCTTAAGCATTCATTTCATACTCACAATCATTAAGTACAAAGTGACCCGATATATTTTTGTTAGTGTCGAAATCAAATCTATATTCAAGATTAATCCATATTTATTATGTTATTCTTCCTCATGCAAATATTACCACTTCTAAAATTTTAAAGGATAAAATTAAAATAAATATTAATTCAAGATTCTGCGATGCTCTTCGTATTATATAAACTTGATTTCCCCGAATCGCAATGTCATTCATTGAATACAAATCAAGCAATGCTTAGATGGCGTCATGATTATGAACTTGTGCTTATTATGTTTAAAAAATGTATTAGTGTTACCTAGTAACTTGGTTGTGGAGGTCAGATAGGCAGTCGCTTCATGTTAAATACTGAATCTAAACAAAACTAAATCAGCTTCATCGAAGCCGAATCCAATATAGTTGTCAAAAAACTAGGCTATGATGACTCTGACTGTAATTTGAATGTAGGTATTAAGATGAAGCGTCCAATATATAAACTTGAAGGTTTAAGGTTAGGTACTTCATCTCGTCTAGTCGTTTATCGATTTGTAATAGCTTGCTTGGTAGGATGAATGAATCACATTTTTTGCAACTTTTCAGTTGATGGTTTCACTAAAAGCTTACTATTTACCCTTTTTCATAGGAGTAGTTAATTTCGGTTACATTTATTTTGGTAATCTAAATTGTGTCAGTTCAAAACTCAGTTACGTTTACGAGATTTGATTTATTTGATGTGTCAGGGCGTGCAGAACAACATCCGAAAATATTAGAAGGGATATTTTTTGCCCAAACTTCTAGCTGATTCTCATGCGAGTTGACTGAAACAGATTTCTCAAGTCTAGAAGTGCTGCAGCTAAATCTGTTGCATTAATTTCTGCCTCATCAATACGTGATAGAAAACAACTACGAAAGTTTATGTAAGTAAATAGATTATTATGTAGTACAAATATGGCTGGCCTGTTGGTCTAGTGGTCAGTGACTATGACTGCTATGCCGGAGGTCGTGGGTTCGATTCCCACCCAGGACAAATGTTTGTGTGATGAGCATGATCATTTGTTCTGTGTCTGGGTGTAATTTATCTATATATGTATGTATTTAGAAATATATAAGTATGTTTATCAGTTGTCTAGTACTCATAACACAAGCTCTGCTTAGCTTGAGACTAGACGGCGTTGTGTGATAGTTGTGGAATATTATTATTATTATGGGAGGACTAGTTTACAAACTAATATCATTCCCTTCAATTTGTCTTCTGCAATGATAAGGTTTATTTGCGTGAATTTACGTCGTACACCTACTGCACTGAGATATCTTTAGGTAGTTGCATATCTGCCGATAGCCTAACCTAGTAAAGAACTTCATAAAACGCATCTTAATGTCAACCTATTAAGGTTTAAAATAGTTCGAGGTGAACACTTGAATGGACTAGTTTTGAAGATAATGGCGCCCATCGTAGCACTACAGGTCAGGAGATGACGTTGTGGTAGATAATAACACTAAATTGCTGATATTTGTAGTACTAATGTTTAGGCAATTTTGTGTATCTATGACTGCAGTTAGAACGAAAATATACCTAATGTATTTGGTACCTAGTACAAAAACTTGGACCAAAATGTTCATTCAGACAAACTTTCAGGAAGGACGAGTTCTTTAGATATTCTCAAGAGTTTGAGAGTCAGGTATCCATGGGTTTTCTAATTTTGAAAGAACATATAACACACATGTTCCTAATGAATGAAGAAGTGGATCCAGAAACTCATGTACATACATATTGTTAGCAGAACTCTAATATTAGCAAATTTTCCTCCTTCACATGAATCATATACAAAACATAGGTATTTAATTTATTGGGTCATAATAATCTAAATACTAGAAAGTTTATTACCCTTGTCTTTGGGGAATCCCATAAGAGCAGTCTTGTAAACAACAGATTAATTTTAAGGGAAAACCCTCCAAGATTTACCAGGGTTTATTCAATTTGATGTATCCTAAAACCTTTGTTATTAACACTGTGTTTTTAACAAAAACTATGGTGTGTAAAAATATCACTATTAGTATTGACTACCCTTTCTTTATACAACAATTCGACGATAGGCGGGCACCAGTGAGTGGACCTGCTCATGATCCTACTCGAGAAAAAAAAATATTTAAATATTTTTTGAAATTACAAAAAATACATTGAAATCCTTCGAAAATTGACACCCCTGATATTTTTAACTACCATGACCACAATTATTCAAACATTTCTGTTTTTTTTTCTATCGGCAACCTATGTAGCACTGCTATCCACCTCAACCCCTAAAAATCCCAGAATGCCTGTAGATTTTACACAAAAATCACGTTGTATATTGATAAGTCTTACAATCAAACTAGTCAGAACATCATCACTTTTTGAACTTCAAAATTACATAAGGGTCGTTACTAGTGCTTTAGCTGGGAAGAAGTGGCGCAACAAACTCATTGACGCATCGTTCATTTATGTCCACTATCAAAACAATACAACTCATTAAGATGGTTACGAACCGGTTTAATTTTACCCGTTTATCAGTTTTATGCCACTATTACACCTATTTGTGGTACTGCGTATTATAGTACTAATTCTGTCCCGTGCATTTAGCATGAGTGAAAGGTAAACTGTTACTAAATAATTTCGAATTCATTACCTTTTAGTGCAGTAGGGCAAGAGTCTCTGTTCTTGCCTCCACAAAAACAAGATCTATAACCCATTTGAAAGGAATCTAAGTGTAAAACCGAAAGGTATCGTGTCCCCGACCCACGACATTTTCTTGACAAACGGCGTCACGAACAAAATAATCGTGAAATATTCGCTAAATAAGCTGTTTCAATGGCTTGAGAAATACCACTTATTCCAGCTACGGATCTTGTGATTATCTCTTTGTTTATTGATTTGCCTCTTTTGAAAGACTGTGGTTTTCTTGTCATCGGCTCTTATTAGTCGTGAAATTACTATGAAGTTTACGTAAATTCTTATAAGAAAAACTATTGAAATTATGTGTTTGCCAAATGCGTGTCTCTTGCAGCAACTTGAGTTAAACTCTTCTATCGGGATGTGAAAATATTTGCCATAGGTATACGTAACACCATACAACAACCATTTAAATACATGGTAAATATTTGTCAAATATTTGCCATGAATTTAAATGGTTGTTGTACCTATGTGACTTTAATTTCAAGTATAATAAAGTATCGTATCAAGGCATTAATAGTACCTAACTTGGTGCCTATATGTTGCACCATCCTCGTGAACTTATTTCATAATAGTCCTTTAGACGTCACTGTTCATTTCGAGTTAAAAACTCGGAACTTTATCACTGTTCCTTCTATCCTCTATCCAGTCATTACGTATTGTATCTCAGTATTCATGTTCTCTCCTATACCAGTATCTTTTCTATGCCACGATCATTTTATTATCACCATAGGTACGTCTATTATTTTCCAACATTCCTAAGTATAGGTATAAACAGATCGGAAGATAAAAGAAAAACTAGTAACCACGTGTTATCTCCCCTAAAACTAGGACAAGTAATGCAATACGGTTGGACAATAGTCCAGTTACTAGTAGTGCTATTGAAACACTTAAATCTAGGTTATAGTACTAACATGCGCCCCTACTACACTTATTGTTGGAAGGGGGTAAACGGCAACATTTACTTAGACAGAATGCATAAATAAGCTCTAAGTTACATCTAGAATACATTTTAAAACGACTTGTTGAAAGAGCTCAGTATGATTGCCGCAGGGTTCTATCTTGGGTCCCTTGCAGTATTCTATTTTTTTCT
Source organism: Oligia latruncula (assembly GCA_948474745.1). Taxonomy (NCBI): domain Eukaryota; kingdom Metazoa; phylum Arthropoda; class Insecta; order Lepidoptera; family Noctuidae; genus Oligia; species Oligia latruncula. The sequence continues at coordinate 9,993,588 of OX419700.1, forward strand.
TTTCTTCCTTCTTTATTTGTCTATCTAGCCTATATGGTCCCACCGCTGGACAAAGGCCTTTCTCTCCTTTTTCCACACACTTCTGTCCTCTACTATTATTGTGGGCCAGTCCTTTCATTAGGAGTCAACTTCTTCCTTACATCTTCGTCTTGGTCTGCAGCGCTGATATTTAGGAATATATTTTAGAAGGTACAGTTGATAATACTTTTTCTAACATATTCAATATTCATACCATACAGTTACCTACCTACGTGCAACTTAAAAAAAAAAAACCCACATCAAATTCCAACCTACAGCTTTCCACGCAAGATTATATCAGCTCACTTATAAACTCTCCTCACGTACATAACCTTATTTCCAACCATAAAAATGCACTGTGGGTTAAAAGATCAACAGCCAATGGCTTTGTGCTTACAGACGAACGGAAGGACCAATTTAGGAGAGGAGGACCATTTTAGGTCAATTGGTCTGCCATTGCTCCATAAAATCTGTTATGATTGATTGCTCGTTGCTGTCTTGCTGACAGCCCTATTATTGACCGAATGCAGCGGGTTAAGTAGGGGTTATGAGTTTATTATGTAAGTTGTCTGTTGTATCGATTTTCTACTTAATTTGTCAGTGTCGTCTTATTTGTTTGGGAATGTATTTTGAGTTTAACTTGAGCAAAGAGAATGCTGAAATGAAAGATAGGAACGTATGTTTTTTTTGTTTTAGGCAATAACTGCAATAATCTTATAATTAAATAGAAGGTTATAATGTTCCCACTGCTGGGAAACAGCGTAGGCCAGCCTCCGGGTTGGTGACTGTCACATATCTTCGTACTTTAGTTCTAGGACATGCCGATTTCCTCACGATGATTTCCTTCACCGTTTCATTCAATAAGAATTAGGTGTTAATCACACCTTACATATATGATGATAATTGAGATGCATGTTAAGGTTAGCTTAACAATAAAAATATATCAAACGTTGATTTGTTGAAAAACATTCTCAGTATTTTGTCATATAAATCGAAGTCGTTGCCCTAATTTAAAGCCAATTAAACTAAACTTAGACTAGATAACATTTTGATATCCATGTACAGACGCCAGCACATCAAGCTACTACAATCTGTCAATTTTTTTTTAATAGATTTTCAACTTTATCGCTAAATCATAAGGTTCAAAGTTGATTGGGAATATTTGACAGTTTCGGGTCTGTACATTTGTGAAGTAGATATTAGTAGGTGACTATTTTAACATAACATAATATCACACCTGTATTACCCGAAGGGATCGGCAGAGACACTATTTTAGCAGACGCTACACTGCACTATTTTACTATAGGCCGACCGATAAACTGTGGCGTTGCCTGAGGTAGCAGCGCAGTGCGGGAGGGGTGCGGTGACGTGCTGCGAGAGCTCAGTGATTCGTCAACTTGTGACAACTGTCACCCCTCCCGCACCGCGCAGCTACCTCTGTCAACGTCTCAGTTAAGCGGTCGAAGTATAACTACATCAACGAGGCAAATAGCTAGTGGTCGTAAATAGTCGTGAAGCAGCTGCAGATTGAAGTTTGGGGTGTGATTCACAAATTGAATAGAGTTACTGGGTTTTTTCTGACACGAAATTCTCATCAGTCCTAAGTATGAGTTATGCTAAGTAAATAGCCAGGAATTAAAATATCATACTAATCCTAAGAAGCAGAAGAAGTCACGGGCAGAAGCTAGTGGGCGAAGTAGGTAATAAAACTTAAAGGTCATGTGTTTTGCAACGTTTTCGTGGGATAGTGGGATATCAACATAAACACACATTAGTCTCACATTTGAGATAACTGTTCAACATTATACTCTGGTCTGTAACCGCAAAATGTTCTTGAGAATCGGCAGTTTAGTATCGAAACGAATAGCAATAACGATGAAACTTGGAAAAGGAAAAAATATCTAAAAACTATTTACAATAACATTTGACAAAAAACGGCCAAGACCTCTTTTCGAAAGGTCAAAATTAAGAGATTTTTTTTTTTTTTTATATCAGTCAAAACAACTAGGTATAATAATTATCCATTTAGCCACAAAAACTTGTGCATAGTCAACCAGATATTCATCAAATAGCTATAGGTACCTAGCGATAGCATCCAAATTGGCAATCTTCGATACCCTAAGTAAACCCGAGTCCTAACCAAAAAGAACTTCACAAGAATACGCGATCGTCCCGCACTTTTATACAAGGTGGAGACGACAATAAATTAAACTGCGTATATCTAATAAAGTTCTCAGTCTTTGTACGAAAATTCAACCAAAACAATCTAATAGTTTAGTCATTATAGCTAGTCAAATTTTGGCAAAAGCCATAGTAGGCGCATCACTACTATTTAGTTTGTTTGAAAAAAAACCCTTTTTTAATTTCGATGATAGGATTTATTTGTATGTACTTATGTATTATATTATATTCGAAAGTAACTCTGTATGTTACTTTTTCACGCCTAAAGCACTGAACGGATTTCAATAAAATTGCCAAGAAGATAGATGGCATCCTAGGGAAAAACAAATGCTACTTTTTCGTCTCGGTAGCACGTTCCTGGATACTTTTCCAAAATCCACGCGGGCGAAGCCGCGGACAGAAGCTAGTGATTCATACAAACAATCACGTCGACCGCGTACTCGCGCGACGGTCGCTTTCGGTTAGGACGCGGGACGTGCGCGGGGTGACCATTCACACCTACAAACTCCAGCGCATCGCAACTAGGTACTAAAACAAACAAAAAACATCCTGCAGTGTCAGTAGGTAATTAAATAGAAGCTGAAATCATGACACGATCATAAAAAACTGGTCAAGTGCGAGTCGGACTAGCACACGAAGGGTTCCGTAACACAGGGCAAAAACGCCGAAAAAAAACACGTAAATGTTGTATGGGAGCCCCCCCTTAAATATTTATTTTATATTGTTTTTAGTATTTTTTGTTATAGCGGCAACAGAAATACATAATTTGTGAAAATTTCAACTGTCTAGCTATCGCGTTTCTTGAGATACAGCCTGGTGATAGACAGACGGACGGACAGACAGCGACGTCTTAGTAATAGGGTCCCGTTTTTACCCTCTGAACGGAACCCTAATAAAACGATGACAGCAAAGGTTACTTTAATTGAAGTTGCGTGAATCTTGCAGTTTCTTGGTAGTCTGAATATTAAAAGGTTTGTTAGAAGGCAAGGATGACGAACCTATGACAGGCTTATCAAGCGTGGCACTGAATTTCGTACTAAATAAGACGATTTTTTTTAAATAGTATAAGATTGGAATCTGCAATTGTGTGTAGCTGTGTAAATCTTTTTTATATAATTTCTGGGGGCCTAAAAAGGCCACTTTGGTAGAATCATTAAAGGAGAACATTATTAATCATAATGGACAGTTAACTGTTAAGTTAATCAAATCACATTGGTGAAGGATTTTTCAGTTACTTTTTTTTTGTCTGTGTTAAAATACCAATCAATCCAATCCAAATCCAATCCCAATCTCTTTGATTATACCTACGCCTTTTGGAGCCTTTTGGCCTCTTATAGGACTTTGTTTCATTTTCCTTTTGTTACTTTTTTTTTATATAACTTGGATTTTTATTTTACTGTGTTTAGTTTAGTTTGTGATCTTCCTGTACGAGTCGCAATAAATACTTTTTCTTTCTTTCTTTCTTTACGCAGTGCAGCGAAAAAAAGAAAAACACGGTCTGTCTTTGCCATATTATGATTCATAATGTTATCCTTTTATGATTCTGCCAAAGTGGCCTTTTAGGAACTTTTTGTTTAGATGTCGAATTTTTTTTTTAAATCTGTGGTAGGTAATTAACAGAATTTTTTTCAAAGTAGATAGTTGTGTCAAAAGTTTTGCCATCCCTGATAAATGGTGGGTATTATAAATGCTGTTGACCGACATGCTACCCTGTCGCACCATCAGACAAGAATACAAATCACACGTTTCAATACAAAAGACTGCTTCACTCTCTTTTTGTTTTTGGCGTCAAAAAAATATTCGGCTTTTGAAATGCAAATTAGGACTTTGACAGACACATTAACGTTTTGTTTTTTTTTAGAATAAGGAAAAAAAGAAGGTTTATTAATATGACAGGCCATTGAGAATTTTCGGAGTTTGCATGTGAGATTAAGGTACCTACTACCTACTGGCGCTGCCTGCTTTGGACACCCCGATTCAAATAACTATGTTAAATATTCTAGTCACAGTAAGCATTCAATAATATTATTTTTTTAATTTATTTTGTAACAATGGACCAATAAATTATTCTTATTCTTATTGTCGTCGACCTCCACCGGGATGTTTTAAATTTTTTTTACTGCTTTACAAAAACTGTCAAACGTCAATTTTTTTCCACAGATTAAAGATAAGTATTTGACGTTTGCACAATTTGTCTTAATCCCAATGATTTCAAAGTAATATATATGTCTATGCTTAATCCAGAATGTGTCTTATATTGTCACACGAAATTGAAAATGGCGGACGCGAGACGTTATTTTTCAAACAGTTTGTTGGTTTTTTTCGTAGTTTTGTAAGTAAATGAATATCATCAGTCTTCTGACGTTAATACCTAAATAGAAACATTATGCTGTTAAATTATATAGGGTGTTTGGAAGCTGGATACAAAGCCTTAAAGAAGGTGATAGTTGACATCACAGAGCATTTGAGCCATACGTGTCTTAGACGAAGTATGTTTTTTTATTTTTTTCCCAGTTAAAGTTCGTGTGTTATTTTTGACTAAATGTTTGTAGTTAAAAATAAAAAAAAACATACTCCGTCTAAGACATGTATGGCTCAAAATGCTGTAAATGGTGTCAACTATCACTCCCTTAAAGGTTTGCACTCCGCTTCCAAACATCCTATATAATCCAAAGGCAACTAAACTTGTTTTTAGGAAATGTGTTTGGCATTCATAAGTACCTTGGGCATTGACTTGTCTTTAAGTTATAAAAGTTGTTTCTGAATTTAATTTGTAAACAAAACTGTTAATTAATGTTTTAATTTACTTGAATTTTATTATGTAGATACTTTAAAAATCACGTAAACAATAACCTACCAAATACCTACATGATGTCCTTGGGTTGCAATACATATTATAATGTAGAAAAAAAGGGAGTGTGCACACGATAGAAGTGAAAACTTACGACTAGAGCCGAGTATACGCGCTTCAGCGTCACCGACCGACTGGAGCCGAGTATACCCGATTAAGCGCCACCGACTCGAGCGTGACGGTTGTTTGGTTCACTGTTCAGAAAAAACGCAAAGTGCGCTTAAAGAAACTTTCACTCCAAAAGAAGGAACTGAATTTCCATCGTAATCATTCTCCTGGCCTTCCGGTCGATTTTGTAAAATTCTCACCGTGAAAGCTTAGGTGAAGGGAGTTTGTTTTTGCTAGGAATTGACACTATTGACAGCTCACTCCACGCTCACTTCACCTAAATTTTCACGGTGAGATTTTTACAGAATAGCACCGAATCCCAATTAGTCATCGTCCCTGTAGTCTCCTTTCTAAACGTGTTATCATTCTCAAAGTCCATCCATTGATTCTTTGGTCTTCCCCTACTCTTTTAACCACTGAATTTCCATTCCAAGTGGTTTCGAAAAAAATAAAAAATTTAATACTTATTTGGTCAGAGCTAGACAAATAGATGGTTAATAAAACAGAATAAATAACTATAAAACAAGGTATGTTTATGGTAGTATACTGAGGACAAAGTCCTTTCAAAAGCTGGTTTTCCCCGGAGGACGGCTGAGGTCAAATAGTCGCTCTACCTACCTACCATCGCGTTGTGGTAAATACGCATGCGGATTTTCTATAAAAAAAACTAGTTTAAATCTTAATTTTCCAGCATCTTAATTCTGCCGAATCATCATCTGCCTAGCCTTTTTCAAATTATGTTGGGTTCGGCTTCCAGTCTAACCGGATGCAGCTGAATACCAGTATTTTACATGGAGCGACTGCCTATCTGACCTCCACAACCCAGTTATTGGGTAATACGATACCCCTTGGTAAGACTGGTTGTCAGACTTTCGGGCTTCCAACTACCCGTAACGACTATCAAAGATCCATGAATGACAGTTCTGATGATGAATGATAGTTCTGCCAAATATGGTAGTATAATATGGTGGGGAGTTTTTTGCGCTACTTCTTCCCAGCTAAAGCACTAGGAAGTGGTGAAGGGCAGTCGTTTTGGGGGACTGTCTTATGTAATTTTGACGTTAAAAAAGTTTTGATTCACAGCCTAATTTGAATAAATAATTGTGATGTTAAGCCTGTTTGAGCATAGGTACGTTGCTAAATCCACAATAAAATCCTAACTCACCTGTCCCCATTTGGATAAAGTTCACCGAATCTAGCCGCAATGCTATTCTATTAACGTAATTCTATTCAATTGCTTTACACATTGAAGTAC